>CM070620.1:75220436-76535887 GCA_036346255.1 Ampelocalamus luodianensis
TGGTAGCTCTCGGTTTGGGTGTTGTGAATGAGTGTTTTGTGAGTGGGATAAGCTTATGGGGAGGGCTGTGGCTCTTCTCTTGCCACATCCACTTAAGTCTCACATTGCCTTTGTGGCACGAAGGAGAAGGACAAGTGAGAATCTCGTGGGATATTAGGAATTTTTGTCATGAGCTCAGTGAGTAACGATCTTTAACTCTTTATATTTACTCTAGGTTTATCTTCAATCAATTTTAGTGTATTTGGTTAATAGGAGGATAACGTATTTGCGGTTTATTAATATAATTTAACACTACTAATTATTCACGTGCGTAGCGTAGATGGACCAGCTGGATGTGCGGTGCAAACCGTGTAAGTGAAAAGTACATTAATGGCGTGATTGCTTTTAAAGAGCCACGAGCAAGATATGTTGAATAAGGATAGAATTTATATAATTGTCCATGCGTGATTGCGGTATCGAAGATTTTTAGCAACCTTGTGCAGATCATTGGGCACTTGATTGAAGGGTTTCAAAAAGGGTATACATGTTGGACCGATCCACGGTGAAGCGATTATACAGAAGTTAATAATGATGACATCGCAGGGAAGTTAATAATGATGACATCGTAGAAGTTAATAATGATGACATCGCCGAAGCACTACTACAAAAGCAGGCAATAGAGACACCTCATCACGAGCGGTTCCAAAGGAGCCGTGCGTATTGTTTCTCTGACAGTTCCCATTGGAAGCAAATGCGAACTGACGTCGTGATATGTCCTCATCACGAGCGGTTCTTATTACAACCGTTGTGATACTTCACAGGCGGTTGGTAAAAGAACCGCTCTGTGATGAGGACATATCACGCACGGTGCATAATAAAACCGTCATGAAGTATCACAGGCGGTTACATAATATGAACCGTGCGTGATGAGACAACTTATCACGAGCGGTTTGTAAATAAAACCGTCGTGAAGTATCACGAGCGGTTTTAATTTAAGCTATGCGTGATAAGCTACTATCACGAGATGGCTCTATTAAATAACCGTCTGTGATATTATTATCACGAGCGGTTCCCTATATAGCCGTCTGTGATATCAACCTCTTCTCCGCGCGATGTGTCTCTTCACCATCGCACAACCGTCTCTTCGTCTCGCACGCCGACGATACATCTCTTCGTCTCACGTGCGATTCTCCTAATTCTTTATATAAGGCGGAATAATTCACCAAGATTAAACTCCTCCCATCGCTCTTCGTCTCACGATTTTGAGTACGTCAATCGCCAAGGTGAGCATGCGAGCGATCGAGCCGGCACCAAGGCGAGGAGGTCGGATCGCGCTCTTTCTCACGATGTCGTAAATCGACATCGCGTCGGCCGTGTGATCGCGAGCTCTCCTCAGCCCATGGAGGACCTATGCGACCTACGATTAACGTACGTACACCTTTATGTCTACAATATACATACGTGCATACTACTATTTATTCTAACATCTTGAATGTATATGCATTATAGTTGCAAGGCCTTGTACAAGGTGTCCAGGGAACGCGTGGGAGGCGCGTGGCGCTGGGCGAGGAAGGCGATGAAGTGGCAGGACAACGGCGCTACTCGCCGTCGTCAACCACAGCGCCGCCGCCGAGAACCAGTGGGCTTGTTTCATCGTCGGCCTCGGGCTTGTCTTCGCGCCCCAAGACATGCGGCGGCCTCATGTTCCTGAGCAGCGGCGTGGCGGCCACAAGCGCAGCCCACGTGCTCGGTCTCCTCCTCTACGGCCGACGAGACGCCGCGGCGTTGGGAAGCACTACATCGGCCAGTCGAGGCGAGCCGACCGGCGGCGGAGTGCGAGCGGCCAAGACCAACCGGGAGTGCGGGGCGGTGCCGAGAGGCTCGCCGCGGACATGGTCGAGCGTGGCGTGGGGAGAAGGCCGCCATCGGGCGGGGTGTGGGCGCTGTCGGAGGATGGCCACGGTGCATGAGCATTGGCTGCGGTGTGGAAGGGTGGGGACGACTACGTGCGTGTACCAGTGCGATGGCGCAGGATTAGGCATGAGTATACCGTTTCTTTGCAAAGGTGTTAGACTATTTGCTATAAAATTTTAGTTTTTAGGTTTCTAGAAAGGTGGTGCGTTGGACTATTTTCCAAATTAAATGAATTTTTAATGCACCAAAATATACGGTCCACAAGGCGGGAGCGATTACAATTCCACATTGACATAAAAATATACATGCGACATATTACAAGTTCATAACACATGATGTTATGGAATAAATTAATTACAATGGAGTAATTTCTTAATTAAAATATAGTCCTTCATGATGATCAACGCAGCATATAGCTAGCTTCCTCGTTGGTTCTTCCTCGAGCACGATGCCGTCTCCGAAAGGAGGCAACTCAAATTGATTGTATTCTTCCTCGTCACTACATTCTCAACTCCACAATCCTTCTTTTCCATGAAGAACTACGTGGCGCTTCTTATTTGCCGGTCGGTTACATAGAAGACTTGAACAACTTGGTTAGCTTGATGCAATGGTTCATCTTTGTATCCGACACGATCGAGGTCCACGGTAGTGACGCCGCATTTGTCGACCTTCACATGGGAGATGGACCAACGGCACCAAATAGGGGATCTTGAAAAGCATGTAGTCGAGCTCCCATATCTCCTCTATTTGCCCATAGTAACGAGCTCCTCGACCCATCAGTCGAATGCATCTATCACGGACACCGCTTTTACGGGTGTGCTCTTCCTATCTGTCTGCCAGTATAAAATGTGTACCCATTTATGTCGTATCCTTGCCATGTGATAATTGTAAATTGTGGCCCTTTGCCAACCATAGCGGCGTATCATCACTTGATGACCTCCCAGTCATGATTCGCACCTTTACCCATTCGTTGAACCGACGGTTGTGCTCTCTCGTGATCCAAACCTCCGACCGGACTGGATTCTATTGGCATACCATGTCTTTGTGCTCGTCGATGTACGGGGACAGTTGGGTCATGTGTTGCAAGACCGTGAAATGGGCTTGAGCGTGACGTATCCAGATCGGGAGTGATTGATTTCCTCCGATGGTCCCGATACCATCCGGCCTTCCCTCATGACGAGATGAGGCACACCCATCGGTTCCACCGAGCCATGTAGTCGGCGAGAACTCAATGACCTCTTCGGTTGCATAACCTTCGATGATGCTGCCCTCCGTCGAGATCGATTCCGTGCACGTAGGACTTGAGAATTCCATATACCTCTCGAACGGTACATATGACGTAGGAACACAGGACCGCATATCTTTATCTCTTTCACAAGATGAACAATGAGATGGACCATAATATCGAAAAATGACTGGGGAAATACATCTCAAGTTGACATAGAGTCGCCACCACCTCGGCTTTCAGAGCATCTAGTCCTTTCGATCGATGACCTTACGAGCAATTAAGTTGAAGAAATAACACAACCTCAAGATTGCCACTCGGACCTTGTTGGCAAGATACCCCTAATTGCAACGAGAAGCATTTGTATCATCAGCACATGACAATCATGAGACTTCATACCAATTAATTTCAAATCTTGCATAGAAACAAGTTTCTTAATGTTAGCGGAGTAACGGGCGGGACTTTGACACCATGCAAGCTTTGGCACAATTCATTTCTCGGCCTTGGATATAGTGTAGCTGGTGGAAGGTATGTTCATCCTTTATCGGTCTCTTTCGGTGCTAACTCGGTCCTTATGTTCATATCAACCAAGTCGCGTCGTGCGTTAACACCATCCTTTGTTTTGCCACTAATGTTCAGTAAGAGACCAATCAAGCTTTCACATACATTCTTCTCCACGCATACATGGCCGATGCTGATGACGAACTTCTAAGTGCTCCCAATAAGGCAAGTCCCAAAAAATTGACCGCTTCTTCCAGATGTTCTTCTGACGGGTTTTTAATTTACATCCCTTCCCAAGCACAACATCGATATCCTTAACCATATCATAGACCTCTTTCCCTCTAAAAGCCCCTTGAGCCGAGCTGTCCTCCTTATTTCCGCTGAATTGTTTCTTCATCTTGCGGTATGGGTGACTCTGAGGAAGGAACCTACGGTGGCGATATACACGATTTTGCGCGAGTTGTTCGACCATACACTCTCAGTAGCATCTAAGCGATGCGATGACAGGCTTTAGCTCCTTTTCGCATCAAGCCCGACAGTTACCAAGGCGGAAAATCATTGATAGTGCGAGAACAACATGACGCGTAAGAGAAGTTCTCGTTTATGCATCCCATACTTGTACCCTTCGTTCCACGGTGTCACAAGATCATCCGATAATGGTGCTAGGTACAAATCAATATCGTTCCCGTGTTGCTTGGCCCTTGGATAAGTAGTGACATCAAAATGTACTTCCGCTTCATACACCAAGGAGGAAGGTTGTACATACATAGGTTCACGGGCCATGTGCTATGTCGGCTGCTCATGTTACCGAAAGGATTCATTCCATCTATACTCAACCCTAACCTTATGTTCCTCGGTTCCGCACCGAACTCTTTGAAGGTCCGATCAAGTTTCTCCAGGCGTAATCACAGTGGTGTCTTAGTTTTCCATCTTTCTTACGCTCTCAAAGTGCCAACGCAGCAATCTTGCCTCCTTCGGTTCGCAAATAAACGCTTCAAACGTGGGATCACAGTGCAGATACCACAACACCTTAGCAGGAGGTCCTTGCTTCACCTTAGCGATATTCTTACGCTTGTATCGGGATGCTTTGCACACGGGACATACATGCAAGTCTGCATACTCTTTACGATCACAGATACAATCGTTCGGACATGCATGTATTCTTTCTACTTCCATTCCCAATGGACAAAGAACCTTCTTGGCTTGGTAGGTGGTCTTTGGCAACACGTTTCTCCGGAAGAATGTCCGCTAGGAGACCTAACAACGCCGTGAAACTCTTATCGGACCAACCATTGCTCGCCTTCAATTTCAGCGGTTCAAATGCGGTTGACAACCTTGTGTATTCCGGCTTGCAGCCGGGGAACAAAGGTTTCCGAGTCCTCCATTAAGCGCTCGAATTTACAAAACTCTCTCACCTGTAGCTTCCTACGCATCGCGTAGCATCGATCCGCATTGTCATCGCACGACCTATCGTCATCAAAACACATCCACATCCGGCATATCGTTGACTTCCTCGTCGATGTCATCATTATTAACTTCTGTATAATCGCTCTTCACCGTGATGGTCCAACATGTATACCCTTTTTGAAACCCCTTCAATCAAGTGCCCTACGATCGCGCGGGTTGTTAAAAATCTTCGATTATCGCAATCAATGCATGGACATACATAAATTCTATCCCTTATTCAAGATATCTGCCGCCCGCTCTTTTAAAAGCAATCACGCCATTAATGTACTCTTCACTCACGCTTCGCAGTACATCACATCCAGGTCCATCTACGCTACACATGTAACAATTAGTAGTGTTAAATTATATTAATAAACTGCAAATACGTTACTCCTCCTATTGCTTGCAAATACGTTACTCCTCCTATTAAGCAAATATAAGAGTTAAAGATCGTTACCCTCAGAGCTCCACGACGAAAATTCCTAATATCGCGAGATTCCTCACCGTCCTTCTCCTTGAGGCCAATGAGCAGGGCAAGAGAAGAGCCACGATCGAAATGCACCAACTTATCCCACTCACAAAAACACTCATTCACAACACCCAAACCGAGAGCTACCACCAAAGCCAAGCCTCACAAAGCAAGCATGCATGCAAGCCAATTGACCATAAGTTGCTAGGGAAACCCACAACCAAGAACAAGGCAAGCCAAATAAACAAGCCTCCTACAGCCAACACAGAGCAAAGCTTCTCAAGCCCTCTATTCCAAAGAAGAGATCGAGGCGCTAGGCGAGGGCCTCTGCCGCTGGTCTTTATATTTATAGGGGTGAAATATCACAGACGGTTCTTATTTCCAACCGTCTATGATATGAGTATATCACAGACGGTTCCTCTCACTAACCGTCTGTGTTGAACATCACAGAGCGGCTCCATGTGGAACCGTGCGTGATATCCTCCATATCCGCCATGTGGAGCCGTGCAGTGATGTTCAACACGAGGCGGTTAGTGAGAGGAACCGTGCGTGATGAGGATATTATCACGGATGGTTCTTCATTCAACCGTCTCGTGATAGCGCACGGAGCATGTATATGCGCAAATAATTAACAAAATGATTTGCCCAGTAATAAATAGATGATAAAAAAGACCATATCATCACGCAGCGATAAAAAGACCATATCATCACGCACAAAAAGACCATATTTACATCACGCATTTATAAACAAGATCATATCATCACGGACAAAAGACCATATTTACATCACGCATGGACAATAGATCGCCTTATCGTTTTACATCACGGTAAAAAAGGATGAGCGATCCTATCTATTTTACATCACGGGCGATAAAAAAAGGATGAGCGATCCTATCTTAGTCTTCAAATCTTCGTGACGCATTCTCGCGGCCGGTGGGAGCGGGATCACCCACCGTCTCACCAAACGCCCCACCGTGACCTTGCACGCTCAATTTCCTCTTGTAGATGTTCGGACCGTAATCAAGTCCCATATAGCCAGAGGCCATCAACCCCGTCTCCACAGTCTCGGCTAGGGCGGACCCGCTCTCTGCAATGTCGATGTCGTCCTCGACTATCTGGGCTGCATCCTCAGTGCGGACCAAAGAGTTCCATAGGACAATCTCCACGACGAGGTTTACTCGCCGGATCTTTGAGAAACCTCGACCGTCCGTTGGAGGAGGGCTCAATCGACCGATGATCGCCGTTATGGTCTCCGGTAGATGGGAGGGTCTACAACGGATTGCATTGCGAACGGACGCCTTGTTCGCAGCTTGGGCGGGTTGCATCGAGAGAGGTGCGAGTACACAACCAAAATGTAGGCCAAAGATGCAGGGACGAGAGGAAGCCATTTGGAATTTGTGGAGAGAGAGGGGATGATCAAGGAGGTTCGTGAGAAATCCCTTTGATAAGGGTTGTCTATTTATATAAAAAGTGGAGCGAGGAAGGCGAAGAGACACTCGCGCGGAGATGAAGGGAATGAGATCCATAGCACGAGCGGCTCTATGATGGATCCGTGCGTGATATATTATCGCGAGCGGCTCTATTAAAGAACCGCCTCGAGATATTCGCATATTACAGACGGCTCTATTTAAGCAAATGCGTGATAATATCCTGACGGTTTGCTTAAAGAACCGTGCGAGATATCTCAATATCACCACACGGTGCCATTAAAGAACCGTCAGTGATATTGAGATATCTCGAGCAGTTCTTTAAGCAAACCGTCAGTGATATTATCGCACGGTGCTTAAATAGAGCCGTCTGTGATATTCTTTTTATCAAAAGGCGCACCCTAGGTTTTGCTCTTTACTCGTCACTGTCTCCGCGCCCTTAGGCTCTCGCGCTCTCGGCTCCTCTAGGTTCGCCCGTTCACCTCCCCGCCGTAAGACCCGCGCGCGCCCCTTCATCGGCGCCGCTGCCTCCACCTCGACACGCGGCCTCCTCCCGTGTCGGCCTCCTCCTCGGCACCGGCCTCCTCCCGTGTCGGCCTCCTCCCCTCTGACCGCCTCCTCCCGCGCCGTCCTCCTCCGCGTGTCGGCCTCCTCCCGCGCCTCTCCCTCCTCCCAGCGTCGGCCTCCTCCCCGTGTGAGGACCCCGATTTATTCGGCTTGTACTTGTTTAACCATCCACTTGGTCCTAGCAAGTACAAATCAAATAAACCAAGCCTCGAGATATGTATACTTCCTGCAGTGCAGTACACACCCTGTTACAAAATCATGCATCAATTCCATTAATACACATAGAGCCAAGCAAAAGCAACAAATCGAAAGACATAGATAATATAAAGAGAGTTATTACAAAGAGAGGCCGACAGGCCAAAAGTCATACAAATAAGTAAATACACAATGAAGCAAAATGGCCATAAGATGGCGATAAACAAAAGCCAATCGGTGTGCCTTTACCCACAAGGCAACCAACCGGACCGCCAAGCTAATCGTCCCAAACAGCGCAGCAACACACTCACAAAAGTGATGCCCTTGGGCTCACCTTCTTCCTCTGCAACAATTAATATTAAGCAAAGCGGATGAGTACAAAACTTGTTTTGTACTGCAAGACTGACGTGTGAGATAAATGTAACTATAATTAACTACATGCAAGTTTTATTTAAGTGGATGAGGCTCGGACTTATTTTCAACATAAAGCAAGTTTTCATTTGTAATAAGGTAATAGATTCAAAGCAAGTTTGCAATTAACTTTTATTGTTCAAATAAAGAGAGGCAATAATAACAATAGATAGAGAACAACACCAACCTAGAAGTGACTAACCCATAGCCACCACAACAATAGCATGAAGTACCCCTTCATACCACCCATGTCAAGTTTAAGTTTTAAAAGGTTGTAGTCTAGTTCTTGCACGACCTTACCAAGCATGTCCATAACCTAGGACGAGGCTATTCGAATAGTTTTAACCCTGCAGGGGTGTACCAATGTACCCACACGATAGACCGCCTTTCCACCAGCCACGGTTAGCACACTTCCTTTGGTATGCAGGCATGGCTAAGTCTAACAAGACGCTTTCCAATGGACGATGCTAATTAAGAGCCGCAACCCACGGGAGAAGGACACATTAGACAGCCTAACCGGTCTGCTAATGCTCCCCTCCAACACCACAAACACACACACACAAGAACACACCCACCAACCAGCTCATAATTAACACCTCCCAAAGTACTTAGTCAAGAGAGGTTCCATATCCCCCTCGTGTGGTTAGCACGCAATAAGCGCTTGGCTTAGTGACACAAGTAACTCGGTCCTTGGGGACTTAGGCACCATTCCACACACCCAACAGATCACATCAACATACCATTGTGCCCAAGTCAAGATATAGTTTTGTTTTCAGTTTTTGATTTGTAAATCAATAAACACAAGGGTTGGACATAATGGAGTAGTATAAGTAGTTGTGTGATCAAGATCACCGACTAAGTCGATGATCGCCCAATACTACCGATAACTAGGCATGGCTAAGCAATATTCATTCGTAATCTACTAAGTGATAAGAGTTCATCCATCGAACTCTAACCACAACAAATAACCTAGGCTCAGGTAGTAGAGGATAACCATTTACCTACAGTTATGCAACTAGAGGTCTAACTAATCGGTTTAACAACAAAATAGCAATGCATACATAGAAGTTTAAACAAAATATTAGACTTTAAAAGTAATGGGATCAATGGGAAATGATCAAGCTGCTTGTTCGCTGTCGTTGCTCAATTTGTTCTGGAGGGTCGTTCTCGGGTTACCGCAAATATCGAATCCTAAGCTAAAGAGCGAAAACAACCAATAAGACGAGCAACACTTAAACAAAAGAGCAAGCAAAAATTATCCAAATGCGTGAAATTTATACACAAGGTAAAATACGAATATACCTAGACATAGAAACTGGAAAACCTAATTTGGATTTGTGGTGCAAAAGATATTCTCTAAAAACCTATTTTCTACCATCATTAGCATCTGTAGCAAAAATATTTTCTAGAAAGGTTTTGAAGCTGAAACTTTTATGGTAGCTACCTACTGGTATAGTGCTAATCCATATAAATTTTCAGGTCATTTGAAGTTATAACGAATTAGTTATGATTTTTCTAAGTTCTAAAACTAGACATCATTTATATCAAGAGCAAAGACCACTAGCAAACTGGTCCTTCACTAAAGTTCATCCCTAAAGGAAATTAACAAAATTTAGTTCGCTCTATTTGGACTTACAGAGAACAAGTTATAGATTTTCTAAGTTTTATAGCATTTTTGGAATATTTAATAGAGGTGAAAAAGGCTAAAATCGATTCACAACATTTCTGGTTCTAACGAGCACTGAAACATTTTTAGATTAACCTCTAGCCTAAAAGAAAATTAACACTACTGAAATCACCCAAAAAGGATGCGAATGAAAAAGATATGAATTTCTAAAGTTTTAACAACATTTTTCAAGAGAAAGATAAAGCTCACCGAGGAATTTATATCCCTTAACCGAAAGAAAAGACGTGGTTGATTATGGACCGTCGATCTCGGATCGAACGCCCACGCAGACGGCCGACTCAACATGCGCACGCCGCGACGCGTTGGATTTGATTCCAACGGTCGGATCGTGTGACCTTCGGACCCAATTGCTCGCACAACCGGACCGTTGATCAAGCGATGAAGGGTCGATTGAGGAGCCTTGGACGATCCAATTGCTCCCACGATACCGCCACGATCCAATATCGAACTACCGAGGTTGATTGGGCGTTTATGATTTGAACAGGGCTACTGACAATAGGGGCCCACTCGTCAGCGACGCAAGTCACATGCCGGGTTTAAACACACGCGCACAAAGTGGGTTTGAAGATGACGGCCCCTGTGTCGGCGGCATCAGGCCACACACACGTGGTTTAGCGCACGGGGTGATTAAAATGTGCGGGCCCACATGCAAGCGACTGAGGAGGTGGGTTTAGGACAGCTAATGATTACTAACCCATGATTAACAATGATTATCATTAATGAACGCCTTTACTATGTCCGAACGATACTACGGCACGCCGCTGGCCCGATAACAAAACCGAGGGCACCTCCGCTTGTCGCCGCGACCCAAGGCGCGGCGGCGGAGCTAAGTGCCAAATGGAACCGCAATAGCATTGCGCACTCCATCGGGACCACCCACACCATCGCGGTGTCCCGAACGCGCTAGCCGACGATGAGCGGCGGCGACCAAAACGGCCGAAATGCATAATGACCAAAAGCCCCGCAACGAACCATTTCAGCGAGTGCCAACGCTTCTAGGGGCTACTAGAAGGGTACCTGAGGGTAGGGGAGGTGCCGAGGGGTCGAGCGCTCGCGACGGCGAAAGCGCGCCGACCAAGAAGAAAAAGTGGAGACGACGGCCTGAGCAAAATGGGGGAGACCGGGTCATCACAACATCTTCCCAACAGCTCAGAGATGCCACAAGAGCAAGGAATTAGAAAAAGGAGCTCCTTACCGGCGAGGAGGAAGAAGGGGGTGCTCACGGCCGACAAGAACAATTCCCCTAAATTGAGCTGCTCCTGTGAAAAGCAACTACAATTGTTAGGGGTTTTGTTCCAGGAGGTGAGAGGCACACACTGAAACGAAAAGAGAGGAAGAAACGCCACTGGAGCACGGTTTGCACCGAGGAGCTCCCAACTCAACAATGGCGGCCGAAAGGGTTCTGGAGATTTGGGCTCAAGCAAGCAAAGAGAGTGCACGCTGGAGCTCAAGGGGGTGTAAAGAAAGCTACCAAAGGTCTTGAGGGCTTAAGCAGTCGAGGAGCGACAGAGTAACAAGCACATGCCCATGGGTGGACTTGGTCCACAAGCGTCTGATCGCGCCGAGCGACGGAGCGGAGTAAGCTCGACGACTCGAGGCGGTGCAGCGACGGCATTTAATGCGCCGCAGAGAGCCGTTTAAAGGGCTCAAGGAGGTGACAAGGCACCCTCTCTCACCGCCATGGCGCATGTGCACGCACGCCGCGCGTGAAGGAGGAAGATGACCAATGACCGGTGGCCCCACCGCCGCTGACACAAAGTGGTTCGAGTCCAAAGTGTTTTAGTGGGTCGAGCCCAACCTCATTAGATGCCGTCGGATGAGAGTTGAACGCCACGATGCGATCGCTAATTGTAAAGACCGAAGTGAGCAAGACGGTCCGCGACGTTGGATCAGATCCAACGGCCGAGAATCGATGGCAACCGAGTTGTCCGAATGCTTACACGAATGAGAGCCGCTCGATGGAAACTAACTACCGATAGCTTGTACGGTTGAACTCGCGCGGGCGCGTTAGTTGGCTCGGCCGAGTCAAGTGACTCGAGCCCGAGCCCGACTCGAGTCCAATGAACAAGACAACCCGCTTAAGGTTTGATTTTTAAACCTGGAACTTTGGGGATTTAATTGAGGCATCAAATCAACTCCAAAATTTATGAAATTTTAACTGGATCTTCCTGACTTAAGGATTAACCTTCCTAAAATTTCCAGAGGTTTTGTGCACTGGAATTTTCTCAAAAATTTCCAGAAGGTTTAGACAGAGGTTTGACCAAGGTTTGACTTGCCTCTAATATATTTCAATTAATTTCCAAAAATTATGAAATAATTCAGAGGTGTTACCAAGCAACCCTAGAACCAGGAAAATCATTTCCAAGGGTTTGACAAAAGATTTGACCAAGGAGGTTGTTGACTTGATAAAGGAGGCTTTTGATTTTTAATTTTCCAAAATTCCTTTACATTTGATTTTAAAAGTTTCAAGAGTAAAAGGATGAAGGAAAAGTTTTAATTTACCCTCAATTTCTTACATTTGAAACACAAGCCAAAATTTGGGATGTTACAAACCTCCCCTTACAAAAATCTCGTCCCGAGATTTGGTTCACTCGGAAAAGAAAGAGGGGTAGTCCGCACGGAGACGATCTTCTCGCTCCCAAGTAGCCTCATCCCCGTAATGGTTCGACCACTAAACTTTAAGGAACTTGATGGTCTTGTTCCTTGTTCTTCGCTCAGCCTCCTCGAGTATGCGAACAGGTGCTCGCGATAGGTCAAATTCTCCGAACATCAAGAGTCTCCAACTGAGCTTCTCTGTTGGAACACGGAGGCACTTCTTTAGCCGGGACACATGGAACACATCATGTACTCCCGCAAGTGCAGCAGTAACTCCAACTTGTAGGCAACAGCTCCTTCTTTTCGATGACACGATATGGATGACATATCGAGGAGCTAACTTGCCCTTGACACCAAAACGGTGACCCTTTAGAGGAGAAACCTTGAGATAAACGGTCATTGGGCTCAAAGCTCAACTCACGACGACGGCGATCCGCATAGCTCTTTGCCCGGATTGAGCGTGCGTGGCGATCACGAATGAGCTGGACTTGACCCTCGGCCTCATTAATCGAGTCGGGCCAAAGAAAGGTCTTTCACCGCCTCGCACCAGCTCAACGGGTTCTACACTTTTTCCCGTATAAGGCCTCAAATGGTGCCATGCCGAGACCGGCTTGAAGTCGTTGTTATAAGAAAAACTCGCGAATGGCAAGCACTTCTCCCAATGCTTCCCATAGGAAAGGACACAAGCTCGCAAGATGTCTTCCAAAACTTGGTTGACCCTCTCGTCCGACCATCCGCTTGGGGGTGAAACGCGCCGAAAGAAAGAAAGCGCAGTTCCCATAGCCTCTTGTAGGCTATGCCAAAATCGTGAAGTGAACAAAGAACCACGATCCGACACAATTGTCTTTGGCACACCATGCAAACTCACGATGCGGGCTAGGTAGAGATCGCCGAAGACCCACTCGAAGGTCGGTCTTTGACAGAAGAAAATGAGCCACCTTAGTCAATCGATCGATGACGCACCCGGATGGCATCATTCTTCTTTGGAGACCGGGTAGACCGGTGATAAAGTCCATCCCGACCGAATCCCACTTCCACCCGGAATTGGTGGCTGGCGATCGCCGGGACGATGTTCGGCCTTGACCACGGCGACACACGCCGCACTCAAGAACGAACCTTGCGATCTCCTCTTCATTCGGTCCACCAAAATCTCGGCGAAGATCCCGGTACATCTTCGTGGCCCCGGATGAATGGATAACGAGAATCGTGGGCTTCGCATGAGGATCAAATCTCGCAACTCCATGTCCTTTGGAACCACGGCTGTTCGAACCTCACGACACCAAGCTCATCTACGGAGAAGCACTTGGCTCTTCCATTCTTGACATTTTCCTTGATGCGTTCACTCCAACATCCGATCACGAGCGGACTTGATCCGATCCACCAAGGTTGGCTGCATAACTAGGGCAGCGAGGGAACCATGCTCAACCAAACCCAAGTTGAGACGGAACCTCCGTAGGGTGGGTGAAGCTCCTTGAGCCGCAATGCATTGCAATGCGCTTTATGACTAAGCGCATCCGCAACGACATTGGCCTTGCCGGATGGTAGTGAATACCCATGTCATAGTCCTGATCGGCTCCAACCATCTCCTTTGCCCGAGGTTCAGATCTGGTTGGGTGAACAAATACTTTAAGCTTTTGTGATCCGAATACACTTCGCAACGACACCGACAGGTAATGTCGCCAAATCTTAAGTGCATGGATCACGCCGCCAACCCAAGTCATGGGTAGGGTAGTTGAGTTCATGAGGTCTCAATTGCCTTGATGCATAGGCCACTACCTTGCCTTCTTGCATAAGGACACAACCGAGGCCTCGACGAGAAGCATCACAAAAGATATCAAGCTTCGACGGACATCGGGAGAACAAGCGGGGAGCAAGTGGTCAACGCTCTAAGCGCTTTGAAACTTTCCTCGCAATCAGCGGACCACGAGAACTTCTTGTCCTTCTTGAGCAACTCCGTCATCGCTTCGCTATCTTGGAGAAGTTCTCGATAAAGCGACGATAATATCCCGCTAAACCAAGAAAACTCCGAACCGGTGACCGAAGTAGGTCGACTCAGAAAGCGTCGCCGATCTTGCTAGGATCCACGCCACGCCTCCGCCGAAAGAATATGACCTAAGAAGGCTACTTCCTTCAACCGTAACGCGCACTTGCCGAACTCGTGATACGGTGGTGCTCATAAGCTTGCCCAACACAAGCCTCAAATGCTCGGTGTGTTCCTCATCGCTCTTGGAGTAGATAATGATATCATCGATGAAGACCACAACAAACCTATCCAAATACTCCATGAATACCGAATTCATGAGGTTCATGAACAAGGCCGAGCATTGGTTAAGCCGAATGACATGACGGTATACCGCAAGCCATAACGAGTAGAAAAGGCGTCTTTGGAATATCCTCAGTCGAATCCGAACTCGATGATATCCCACTCTTAAATCAATCTTGGAGAAGACTCGAGCTCAGTTAATTGATCGAAGAGGTCATCGACACGGGCAAAGGGTACTTGTTCTTTACCGTTACTTCATTAAGTGGACGGTAATCAACGCACATGCGCAGCGCCTTGTCCTTTTTCGACAAAGATTGCCGAGCATCCCCAAGGAGATGAGCTAGGCGGATGAAACCCTTCTCTTGAAGCTCACCCACCGCTTCTTCAACTCCACCAACTCAATTGGGTCCATCCGTAAGGCCTCTTTGAAATCGGGCGGTACCGGAACCAACTCAATGACAAACTCAAGGTCTCGAACTGGTGGCATCCCTCGAAGGTCGTCGGGGAAGACATCAACAAAGTCACATACAACTGGGACTTCACTAATATCTAGAGCTGGCTTCGCTTCGAGCGCGAAGAGATGCGGACCTGCAGCCTTCTGGCTAAAAGCGAACTCGCTCGCGGGCGGGACCGGGTGAGGTAGATTAGCCTCTAGCGCAATCAATTTGTCCCATGTGCTGAGACAACCAATCCATGCCTAGGATTACATCTAAGCTCACCGATCGAAGGAGGATAAGGTTTGCCAAGAATCCTACCCCTTCTATCTCAACAGGGACATCCCTACACTCAGACTCAGCTCTCAACTCCGAACCGGGAGAGCGAATGAGCAGCGGGACCAACAATGGAGTAAAGGAGACCTCCCACAAAGAAAAGACTCAAACAAACGAATGAGATGCGCTCAATCAAACAAAATCAGAAAGGGAAAGAGTTAACCGAAAGGGTACCCAACACGACGTCGGGTGCCTCTCGTGCCTCCTCCGCGGAGATGAGGTTGACGCGCCACTACCCACGCCTTGGGTAGCGGGACAATCTTCGATCCGAGAAGAACCACCTCCGCCGCGCCCTCCATTAGGACGAGGGGCTGCTCCGACCTGATAGGGCAAGTATTTGCATAATGCCCTTCGGTTGCGAAAAGCAAGTGACCCGGCGGCCGGATTGCGGGGCCACTCGCGGTTCGCAGCGCACGTGATCGGGCACGGCTGCGCGAGGGCGAGGGACTAGTGCCGCGGCCTCGGTGGTAGTGAAGCCACGAACGGGCCCCCGGGTAGGCCCGACACGGGGACGAGAGGCCGGCTGTGCGATCACTGGGCCTCCCACTTGCGCTATGACGGGACTCGCCAGCGCCTTGGCCTTGTGCTCAAGAACAATGGCCTTGTCCACCAAGGCACGAAAGTCCGCAAAGTCCACAATGGAGAGTCCGCCTTGCAGCTCCTCGGACAAACCTCCATGAACTTCTCCGCTTGGCCTCATCGGTGGCCACCTCGGATGGAGCATAACGAGCCAAGTGGTTGAACTCGCATGTACTCCATCACCGACTTACGCCCTTGCTTGAGCGCGAGAAACTCCTTCTTCTTCGACTTCATCAAGCCGGGCAGGATGTGAGCTCGACTAACGCCGTCCGAACTCATCCCAAGAGCAAGTGTGGCCGGCGGGCTGCATGGCCAAGAAGTTCTCCCACCAGAGAGTGCCCCTGAAGGCGATGGGAGGCAAAGAGTGCCCTGTCTGGTCCAGCAGCTGGCGAGCAACGCCGAGCTTACGCTCAACTCCGACGCAGCCGGTCATCCACGCCCAATGGGTCTCGGACACGGAGAGCGTGGGGTTGAGTACGAAGAAACTCGGCCAAACCCCACGAGATCGATGTCCACCCCTGCCCGATCCCGAGGCAGGAAGGGCGGAGGTGTTGCGCGCAATAACATCCGGCAGACCTCTCGCCTCTCCGAACGGTTGCGCTCGATCGAAGGAGGACCTCAGCCATGGTCGAGGAGGCGGGAGCTCCTCATCCAAACCAAAGTCGACCACCACGCGCACGAGTACCTCCAGCCATCCTGATTCAAGAAATTTAGGTTAGAAACCAAAACACTAATACTAGAAGTTGATGAAAGCGAAAAGCTAACGATTAGGGGAATGAGATACCACCCTAACCGAAAGCCAAAAACAGCAAGTAAACAAACTTTAAATGTTTCCAAAGAAGCTCCAAAACAGCAAAGAAACTCCAAACCAAATCCCAACTTCTCGATGCCATTAACCCGTATTGAATGAACAAGTAATAGGGTGAGAAGATAAAAATTTCAGCACACTACTAAAGACCAAGGTTAAGGCAACATAATTAGCGTTAGGTACTTAGCTAACTAGTATCACATCCTACCCTTTTATTCCCACAAATTTTTTTTTAGTTGATTATCCTCTCATTTTTTTTTACCCTATTTAGAACCTTTGAGCCTGCTGTCCGGAAATCGAATGCTCGCTGTCCAGATTTCGTGATCCAAGCCTCCTAATTGAAATCTTCAACCGAAGCTTCAAAACCTTGTAGAGGGCAGCTAACACTTCAATTTGCCAAACTCATTGGTTCCCAAAGCCCAATTTAAACGATAATGACTATCTTTTGAGAGAAGGAAAGGAGAACAACTTTAAAACTCAAATTAGAGCAAGATGAGAGAAGAAAGCTAAGATAGGTAAGAAGTAAAATCTGAGAACTTACTTAAGCTTTCATAAATCATTTGATACTTTGAAATTAAGTTTTCCAAAATATCCTAAAGACGATCAAGCTTGGGTTACTACGGTCGGAACGGCTCTGATACCAACTTTGTGAGGACCTCGATTTATTCGCTTGTCTTGCTTAACCATCCACTTGGTCCTAGCAAGACAAATCAAATAAACTAAGCTCTCGAGATATGTATACTTCCTGCACTGCAGTATACACACCCTGTTACAAAATCATGCATCAATTCCATTAATACACATAGAGCCGAAGCAAAAGCAACAACTGAAAGACATAGATAATATAAAGAGAGTTATTACAAAAGAGAGGCCGACCGGCCAAAAGTCATACAAATAAGTAAATACACAATGAAGCAAAATGGCCATAAGATGGCGATAAACAAAAGCCAATCGGTGTGCCTTTACCCACAAGGCAACCAACCGGACCGCCAAGCTAATCGTCCCAAACAGCGCAAGAACACACTCACAAAAGTGATGCCCTTGGGGCTCACCTTCTTCCTCTGCAACAATTAATATTAAAAAAGCGGATGAGTACAAAACTTGTTTTTGTACTGCAAGACCGACGTGTGAGATAACGTAACTATAATTAACTACATGCAAGTTTTATTTAAGTGGATGGGGCTCGACTTATTTTCAACATAAAGCAAGTTTTCATTTGCAATAAGGTAATAGATTCAAAGCAAGTTTGCAATTAACTTTATTGTTCAAATAAAGAGAGGCAATAATAACAATAGATAGAGAACAACACCAACCTAGAAGTGACTAACCCATAGCCACCACAACAATAGCATGAAGTACCCCTTCATACCACCCATGTCAAGTTTAAGTTTTTAAAAGGTTGTAGTCTAGTTCTTGCACGACCTTACCAAGCATGTCCATAACCTAGGACGAGGCTCTTCGAATAGTTTTAACCCTGCAGGGGTGTACCAATGTACCCACACGATAGACCGCCTTTCCACCACCACTGTTAGCACACTTCCTTTGGTATGCGTGCATGGCTAAGTCTAACAAGACACTTTCCAATGGACGATGCTAATTAAGAGCAACCCACTGGAGAAGGACACATTAGACAGCCTAACCGGTCTGCTAATGCTCCCCTCCAACACCACAAACACACACACACAAGAACACACCCACCAACCAGCTCATAATTAACACCTCCCAAAGTACTTAGTCAAGAGAGGTTCCATATCCCCCTCGTGTGGTTAGCACGCAACAAGCGCTGGCTTAGTGACACAAGTAACTTCGGTCCTTGGGGACTTAGGCACCATTCCACACACCCAACAGATCACATCAACATACCATTGTGCCCAAGTCAAGATATAGTTTTGTTTTCGCTTTTGATTTGTAAATCAATAAACACAAGGGTTGGACATAATGGAGTAGTATAAGTAGTTGTGTGATCAAGATCACCGACTAAGTCGATGATCGCCCAATACTACCGATAACTAGGCATGGCTAAGCAATATTCATTCAGAATCTACTAAGTGATAAGAGTTCATCCATCGAACTCTAACCACAAAAGCAAGTAACCTAGGCTCAGTAGTAGAGGATAACCATTTACCTACAGATTATGCAACTAGAGGTCTAACTAATCGGTTTAACAACAAAATAGCAATGCATACATAGAAGTTTAAACAAAATATTAGACTTTAAAAGTAATGGGATCAATGGAAATGATCAAACTTGCTTGTTCGCTTGTTGCTCAATTTGTTATGAGGGTCGTTCTGGGGTTACCGCAAATATCGAATCCTAAGCGAAAGAGCGAAACAACCAATAAGACGAGCAACACTTAAACAAAAGAGCAAGAAAAATTATCCAAATGCGACGTAAATTTATACACAAGGTAAAATACGAATATACCTAGACATAGAAACTGGAAAACCTAATTTGGATTTGTGGTGCAAAAGATATTCTCTAAAACCTATTTTCTACCATCATTAGCACTCAGAGCAAAAATATTTTCTAGAAAGATTTTGAAGCTAAAACTTTTATGGTAGCTACCTACTGGTATAGTGATAATCCATATAAATTTTCAGGTCATTTGAAGTTATAACGAATTAGTTATGATTTTTCTAAGTTCTAAAACTAGGACATCATTTATATCAGTAGCAAAGACCACTAGCAAACTGGTCCTTCACTAAAGTTCATCCCTAAAGGAAATTAACAAAATTTAGTTCGCTCTATTTGGACTTACAGAGAACAAGTTATAGATTTTCTAAGTTTTTATAGCATTTTTGGAATATTTAATAGAGGCTGAAAAGGCTAAAATCGATTCACAACATTTCTGGTTCTTAACAGGGCCTGGAAACATTTTTAGATTAACCTCTAGCCTAAAAGAAAATTAACACTACTGAAATCACCCAAAAAGGATCTGTAATGAAAAAGATATGAATTTCTAAAGTTTTAACAACATTTTTCAGTAGAAAGATAAAGCTCACCGAGGAATTTACATCCCTTAACCGAAAGAAAAGACGTGGTTGATTATGGACCGTCGATCCTGGATCTAACGGCCCACGCGCACTGCCGACTCAACATGCGCACGCGCGCACACCGTTCGATTTGATTCCAACGGTCCAGATCATTGTGACCTTGGACACCCAATTGCTCGCACATCCGGACCGTTGATCAAGCGATGAAGGGTGGGATTGAGGAGCCTTCTGACACCCAATTGCTCCACGATCCCGCCACAGATCCAATATCGAACGGCTGAGGTTGATTGGGCCGTTTATGATTTGAACAGGGCTACTGACAATAGGGGCCCACTGGTCAGCGACGCAAGTCACATGCCGGGTTTAAACACACGCGCACAGGGTGGGTTTGAAGATGACGGGCCCACAGGTCAGCGACCGTGGGCCACGCACACGTGGTTTAGCGCACAGGGTGATTAAAATGTGCGGGCCCACATGCAAGCGACTGAGGAGGTGGGTTTCGGACAGCTAATGATTACTAACCCATGATTAACAATGATTATCATTAATGAACGCCATTACTGTGTCCGAACGATATTACGGCACCGCCGTTTTCGTCCGATAACAAAACCGAGGGCACCCTCCGGCTTGTCGCCGGCGACCCAAGGCACGCGGCGGAGCTAAGTGCCAAAATGGAACCGCAATAGCATTGCGCACCATCGGGACCACCCACACCATCGGCGGTGTCCCTGAGCGCGCTAGCCGACGATGAGCGGCGGCGACCAAAACGGCGAAATGCATAATGACCAAAGCTCCGCGAACGAACCATTTCAACGAGTGCCAACGCTTCTAGGGGCTACTAGAAGGGTACCGAGGGTAGGGAGGTGCCGAGGGGTTCGAGCAGCCCGGCGACAAGAGCGGCACAGACCAAGAAGAAAAGTGGAGACGACGGCCGAGCAAAATGGGGAGACCGGGTCATCACAACATCTTCCCAACAGCTCGGAGATGCCACAAGAGCAAGGAATTAGAAAAGGAGCTCCTACTGGCGAGGAGGAAGAAGGGGTGCTCACGGCCGACAAGAACAATTCCCTAAATTGAGTTTGCTCTGTGAAAAGCAACTACAATTAAGTTAGGGTTTTGTTCCGTGAGGTGAGAGGCACACATCGAAACGAAAAGAGAGGAAGAACGCCATCGAGCACGGTTTGCACCGAGGAGCCCTACCAACAATGGCGCCGAAAGGGTTCGGAGATTTGGGCTCAAGCAAGCAAAGAGAGTGCACGCTGGAGCTCAAGGGTGTAAAGAAAGCTACTAAAGGTCTTGAGGGCTTAAGTAGTCGAGGGAGCGGACAGAGTAACAAGCACATGCCCATGGGTGGACTTCGGTCCACAAGCGTCTGGTCGCCGAGCGACGGAGCAGTAAGCTCGACGACTCGAGGCGGTGCACCGACGGCATTTAATGCGCCGCAGAGAGCGTTTAAAGGGCTCAAGGAGGTGACAAGGCACCCCTCTCTCACCGCCATGGCGTCTGCACGCGCCGCCTTGCGAAGGAGGAAGATGACCAGCGACCTGGGTGGCCCCACCGGTCAGTGACACAAAGTGGTTCGAGTCCAAAGTGTTTTAGTGGGTCGAGCCCAACCTCATTAGATGCTGGCCGGCGGATGAGAGTTGAACGGTCACAATGCGATCGCTAATTGTAAAGACCGGTGAACGCAGACGGTCCGCGACGCTGGATCAGATCCAACGGCCGAGAATCGATGGCAACCGGAGTTGTCCGAATGCTACACGAATGAGAGCCGTTCGATGGAAATCTAACGGCCGATAGCGCGCGCTGTTGAACTCAAGCGCGGCGCGGTTAGTTGGCTCGATCGAGTCAAGTGACTCGAGCCCGAGCCCGACTCGAGTCCAATGAACAAGACAACCCGCTTAAGGTTTGATTTTTAAACCTGGAACTTTGGGGATTTAATTGAGGCATCAAATCAACTCCAAAATTTATGAAATTTTAACTGGATCTTCCTGACTTAAGGATTAACCTTCCTAAAATTTCCAGAGGTTTTTGTGCACTGGAGTTTTCTCAAAAATTTCCAGAAGGTTTAGACAGAGGTTTGACCAAGGTTTGACTTGCCTCTAATATATTTCAATTAATTTCCAAAAATTATGAAATAATTCAGAGGTGTTACCAAGCAACCCTAGAACCAGGGAAAATCATTTCCAAGGGTTTGACAAAAGATTTGACCAAGGAGGTTGTTGACTTGATAAAGGAGGCTTTTGATTTTTAATTTTCCAAAATTCCTTTACACGAATTTCAGAAAAGTTTCAAGAGTAAAAGGATGAAGGAAAAGTTTTAATTTACCCTCAATTTCTTACATTTGAAACACAAGCCAAAATTTGGGATGTTACACCGCTGGCCTCCTCCTTGCACCGTGAGTTGTTGTGCGGCATCCTCTGTGAGTATTCCTAAAGATAATATGTGAACCGAATCTAGTACTAAAGATCCGCAAATTGATCAAGGCTTTGTTGACATGCTCGTGATGAACTTTGTCTTATACCGAGATTGAATGTGATAGTTAGTTGATTCTTGAGCTCTATTGTACAAATTACTTGCTACCGTCAATTTCATATATCGTTAATTTGTTACTTTCGGTTGAATGCTAGTTATCACGCAGACGGTTGAATGCATCCGTCAATTTGATATACCGTTAGTTCATTCATGAGCTCTATTGTATTGACGAACCCTACGTGATGTGACTTTGATAGTCTTTGATAATGTGAACAAATTGATCAGTGGGCTTTGTTCGTTCGCTCTGTGATGAACTTTTCTCTTATAACGAGATTGAATGTGATAGTTAAGATCATTTTCAGTATGCAGCTTGAGATCATTTGATTAAGCAAAGTATT
Organism: Ampelocalamus luodianensis; assembly: GCA_036346255.1. Lineage (NCBI taxonomy): Eukaryota > Viridiplantae > Streptophyta > Magnoliopsida > Poales > Poaceae > Ampelocalamus > Ampelocalamus luodianensis. Next base: position 75,243,139 of record CM070620.1, read on the forward strand.
GTTTAGAGCTCATAGTTTGAATTTATACTATCATATTCATTTAATGAAGAGTATAGACAATAGGATTGAGATGGCAAAGACTTGTTCTTTTGCAAATCTCATACGAGAGCACAAACTACCATCAATCCTTCTTATATATTATACGCTTGTGCATCATTTTTGGTTAAGTTGAGTAAATCGCTTGAATCAGTCGTTAGAGCTTACGATATTGCTTCGTGCATATATAGATAGCAAGTAAGCGACATGGCGTCCCGCACCATCTTCGCGCCGTCCGGATCTCCGAGGAAAGTGGTACGCACGCGAGATGGCAGAGGAACATCGAGAATTCCTCCGAGCTTAATGACCGTCACGAGATCAATGCCAATGGGATCCCCGTGAGTCCCCCAAAGCGCGAGATTCAACCTTGTGCGGGATACTTGGAAGGAACGGTCCCCATCACCACACCGGTGGGACACCGTGTCGGATGTTCGAGAAGCGGTGTGGGACGAAGTTTTAAAATCGCTCACTTTCCCACCGCGACACAGTGCGTGTGGAACGACAGCGTTGCTCTCGATCGAAAGGCGGAGGACCTTCAGAGCGTGCTTGTCACAAGGTACGGAACACGGTCGAACACCCTTCACGGCGTATAAATTCTTGTCGCGGGATATATGGGACGCCTTTGTGCAAATGAAGACGACGCTTGAATTTCTTGAGGAAAGTGCGACGCACAAGGCTCTCCGACACTTAACACTCACCCCACAAACTCGGCACATTGGCACGCGGTAAAACCGCGCAATGGGCGGGAGGACGCGAACGAAACAAGGCCATTTGCCGAGATCACGCATCGCGCTCTCCCAGGTTAAGAGCGAGGGCATCGCCACGTCTTCGCGAAATCTCTTTCACAAACCCGCAGACCGGATGTGGCCAACCGTGTGGTAAATGTCTTCAACTACCTAGTTGTTAATAAGTCTATAACTTCATAATGTATATAATAACATGATGACCTCTTGCAACAAGAATTGAGTTCGCATGTTCAAGGCTCCTTCCAAGCGTATAGGAGAAGGATATACTAACTACGCCCCGGGAAACAAGGAGCACCCGGGTCGCACGCGAGGCAAAGGGGTTAACGATCTTGGAGGATGGATTCCTGCGGCGATCATCGCACGATAGGAGCAGAAGATATCCAAGGCCGAGTACGACACGGTGTTGGAACATGTGCTTACTTCAAAATTTGAAGGAAGAGAACGGTGCTTATCGCAAAATTTGAAGAAAAGATAGCAAGATTGCAGGACCAAGTGAATCAACTACTACTCCTCAACAACTGATCGCGGGCCGCCTCGTTGTTTTGGCAGGCGATCCTCCTCAACATCGAGTAGCGTCGCGTCCACGCAAAATTGTGAACACGATGATGTCCAATTACCTATCGACGACATCAAGGTAATGTACATCTCTCGAATGCTCCAAAGATAGACCTATAGGACGCCTTAGCTAATTGCGTATCGTTTTGTAGGAGCCGACGACCGCACACCCAAGTGAGGATGGTTGGGATGTCTATTGAGGTTGGGCGGGGTGGTGTATCCATGCAATGAAGGGATAGTGCAAAGACGGTGCCCGTGTGGCGCAGGTTACGCCAGGTCCAGTGGACATGGTACATGATAATTTTAGGGCCGTCTCACCGGAGATTCGCCGAACGATTTAAATCATAACACTAGGGGATGCCCTGCACAGCTTTATTCAGTGGCCAAAGAAGGACATCGCCTCGACCTGCAGCGTCCTCAACCTTCGATGACACCACCCAAACCATCTCCACACGACCATGCCTCCAATTCAACTTTGAAGGACATCGCCCGACCCCGCAGCGTCACCAACTTTTGATGACTCTACCCCAACCATCTCCACACGCGACCATGCCCTCCAATTCAACTTTTGAAGGACATCGCCCCGACCTGCAGGCGCCTCAACTTTTGATGGCTCTACCCCAACCATCTCGACACGACCATGTCTCTCCAACAGACCTCCATGATCGCACCTCAACCTTCGCCGAAGCCCGCCTCATCGGTTCCCGCGGAGAAGACACCGAACGAACAAAAAAAGCGTGCGCGTGACGGTTCCCGAGTCGTTCGACAGAGGAAGACGCGAGCGGCAAGTCGTTCAGACAAATCGAAATCGAAGAACATTAAGGCGCTCCGCCTCCTAACCCTAAGAAATACTCTTTGAAGTCCGTTGGTGACGAGCATGATTAGGCTACACATTGGATTAGGTTGTCGAGTTTGCATAGCTAGTACTTGCGTAAGACCAAAGAGAAAGGGTGCGCTGATGGAATCACCGCCGATACACTGAGGACTATTTCTCCACGAGCCGCTTCTTCATCGTGGGCTTCACGACTTATTCGACCTATTCAACCTCAAAGCCCTCGATGCCTCACTTCACGATGTCGACATCGTAAATGTGTACAATCAAGTTCTACATTCACGCATATTCACGTAATATAACAACTCATTGCTTATGTATAGATACATGATTAAAACTGCCCGGCGATTGAAAGAACCGTGGGTTTCTCGACCCACACGTGGTCTCTGAGCAAACCATCTTGCGCACGCATCCTACGCCGAAATACATAACGGCAGGATTGCTTGCTCAAAACTACGTGGACTACATAATGGTGCCCTACAACCGTAAGTAAGTGCTTCACTACTTGCTATACAAATTTCATTTGTACTTTATACGCAGTATGTGTTGGAGATATGCCCTAGAGGCAATCATATTGATGATGATATTTCATTGTATCCATGATTTAATAAATGTTCCTTGAATATTGCCTTTGTGTTGATTAACAAGTATGTGACTTGTTTGTGAAACTCTTTACTTGTATGGTTATTCTAAAGTTGTCCCTAGTCGGAGTTCATGTGAGGACACACATGAATGATGGATTAGCACATGTATCGGTTGATGACCATGTTTCACGTGTCATAGACATGGAGATGTCAAACCAATAATGTGGACACATGTTTAGAACATGGGGTTGGACCGACCCAACATGAGACATAGTAATTATTCTTATGGTTCTTCTACACAATGTGTACGCCTTGTCCTTAGACCCGAGATTGTCGTATGTACTTGAGATGTGAATCGACCTACTTAGGGGCTATCAAACGCTACTCCAGAATCGGTAGTTATAAAGGTAGCTGGTTTGTCATGAAGCATGTTGCGAGGCATGGTCACGAGATGGGATTTGCCTCTCTACGAGAGAGATATCTCTGGGCCCTCGAGTGATCGGATCCAAATGCATGGCTATGCTACTTAAGGTTAAGAGTTAACCTAGTAAGGGATTCCGATCACAGGATCGAAAGAGTGGTCACTTGGAGCTCGACCGAATATCGTGAGGCAAAGGGATTGACATGTACATAACGCTGTGATGGTTCGTCCGATATGATCTTTACGTATGTTTAGGAGTTGGCACGTCTTGCTAGAGGCCGCTACCAACTATTGACCAAGTATGTGTACACGCGCCATGTCTAAACATATGTGAACCATAGGGTCACACACTTATGGGTCAAGCCTAATTCGATTGGATCTAAATTAGATCGGGCATTGAGTCCTAATGGGCCTCTATTCGTAGAAGCCCATTATAAGGACGCCTATAAAAGGAGGGCAGGGCGTTGGTTGAGGGTTGAGTTTTTCGTGACATCCTCAAACCCTGGCCGCCACCCTCCCACGCCCTAGTCGCCGCACGGATCTAGTAGTCCGCGTCGCGCCGCCTCCCGCACGTGGATACCTTTGAGGTGCCGACCGTGGCGTTGGGACGAACCGCAAGAAAGGAGTCAGCACGTGGGACGCCGCGACGAGGACGAGGAAGTAGTACGACTACTCGCCCCGACGCATCGCATCAATCGAGTACGACTACACCGCCCGACGTCTTTGCATCAACTTCCGCACTGCGCGCCTAGTGGTAAGACCGTGATCTATAATCGCAGTGATCTTGGTTTACGTAGAATTTTTAATTTGCGCTAGTGTAGCCTACCTGTTTCCCAACGAGGGTATCGAGCGGTTGTCGCCATGTTATAGGTTCGGTGATTTGCATATGGCGATATGTAATCGGTATGATCGATGTGATCGATTGTATAGTTCTCGTAATGGATTGATCGGTTTCGTGATCATGCCGCTAAGGTCGTGAAACAACATACCCCTACCGGCCTGATTCGCCATCGGGCAGACAGTGACACGAAACCGGCTATGCATGCGAAGATCAAGACAAATTGGTCTAATCTAACAAAGAGTCGATTTGTGGTAAATATGATTTGCCGATCAAAATCCTATGTAAAAATTGCATAGATTGGATCTCTGTTTTTTACGATTTCCTGACGCCGAGATACCGACGCGGGCGCCGCTTCGAACCTGATGGGGAAACCCCCACCCCTATCCCAGATTGCGATTCTATGCATAAACTTGTTTTTGCAGGATGTATGTGACCAAGATGGCCTAATGTGTATGTGATGCATGTTTGTAATATTTGCATGACTGCAGAAATGTGGTACAGCAACACTACTGAGCCATTGTGTTGCCAAAGTATTGTATTAACGGCTGCGTGCGACTTGTGATGATTCCTAGTATCCATGTATTTTATTACTAGTGTTATGAGTAATAGCTTATAGTAGTACTCTGAGGACACATCACTTGGAGGATGGCACACATGAACCATGGAGATGGAGATCATCATGGTGGATGATTCTATGGCGATGGAGATCACCATGAGAAAATGGGCCACACCGAGTCACAACTGTGTGAATGTTATTCCTATTGTTTTACTCCTATGCATGTTTGAATGGTAGAAGTATAGCGATCCTCACAAAATGTTAAGTTAAACATATGCCCTCCCAATTAAACTTTGCACCATCCCATGTCTTGTAAATTGATGGTGGGTCTATAAAATTAGGCACCATCAACTTTCCTTGACTAGATGGGTTTTGTATCTGATACTTACATGCATAAGGATTGGTGAACTTAACAAGGTTATCATAAAGGTTATGGGCCTTGGGGCATAAAGGTTGGCGCCGGGCATAGAGATGTCACCCAACAACAAGAGTCATATAGAGATATGATTAGCAAGGTGTTGCTTATCAAGTACCTTGTCTCCTAGCGGTGATGCAAAAGCTCACTAGTAGACTCGTTAATCATGGATCTTGAATCGCTAAGAATCAACAGAGGATGTTGATTTTAGTGGGAGTACATTCTATTAAATTTGTTTAATACAGATTTACTCTATCATGGTTTTATTTGTCTTAGTATTTTGCATTTCCTATTGTAGATCAATGGCATCTAGCAACCACGCACACCCTTTTGCTTTGCGATCGATTCTTGAGAAAGAGAAATTAAATGGAACAAACTATTTGGATGGTCCGTAACCCGAGAATTGTTCTCGTGGCGATAAAAGGAAAACGTTCGACACCCCAATCCCGTAAGAACTCGCAAATAATGCGTCACTTTGTTAAAAATGCCTACAAGAAAGCATGTGATGACTCTCTTGAGATTAGTCATCTTATGCTTGCATGCATGGAACCCGACCTTCAAAAGCGGTTTGAGGATCGAGAAGCGTATGATATGATCATAGCGCTTAGGACATGTTCCGCACACGTGCCAGACTGAACGGTTCAATGTCTCTAAGGCTTTTTCGAATGCAGTTATGTAAGGTGCACCCGTAGGCCCACATGTGATCAAAATGGTTGGTTCTGATCGGACTTTGGATAAACTTGGTTTTCCAATGGCCAAGAGTTGGCAATCGATTTCATTTTAGCGTCTCTTCCACCTAGCTATGGGCATTTCATTTGAACTACCATATGCATGGGGCGGATAAGGGCCTTAATGAGCTTTGTGGGATGCTCAAAACAGCAGAGAATGACATTAAGAAGTGTGCGGGCCTAGCCATGTGATGGTCAGTGAACAAGTCTAGCTTCAAGAAAAGGGTAAGAAGCCATGGCCAAAGAATAAGGGTAAGGTTAAAGATATGATCTGAAGCCAACGCCTAAGCTAATCACGTCGACTCGAGCCGAGACAAGATGCTTCTATTGTAAAGAAACCGCCACGGAAGAGAAACTGCAAGAAGTACATGGATTCCGATGAATGCAAGAAGAAGGCGGAAGTAAGACTTCCACCCATGGTACACTTGTCATAAATGTTTTAGACATTTTTCTCGCAGATTCTCCTATTAACTCTTGGGTATTTGATACCGATCGCTTGCTCACATTTGCAACTCGATGTGGGCTAATAAGAAGTAGAGGAGTCGCAAGAGGTGAAGTTGATTTTCGCGTCGGGAATAAAGCAAGGGTTGTCGCGTTGACCGTCGGCACCATGCAACTTCACTTCCTTCAAGATTTATTATGGAATTGAATAATTGTTATTATGTTCCTAGTATGAGTCGAAACATTTTATCCCCTCATGTTTGATGAGAGATGGTTATTCATTTGCAAGTAAAGACAATGGTTGTTTGATCTCTAAAATGGAATGTTTATGGCTTTGCGCCCATTGTGAATGGGTTATTTATTTTAAATCTTGATGATGCGCCTATCTTTAACATAAATGCTAAAAGACTTCGACCTAATGATTTGAATCCCACCTACGCTTGGCATTGTCGCTTGGGTCACATAGTGAAAAGCGCATGAAGAAGCTCCATGTCGATGGTCTTCTAACTTCGCTTGATTTTGAATCATACGAGACATGTGAAGCTTGTTTGCTTGGTAAGATGACCAAATCACCTTTCAAAGGTTCTTTGAGAGGGCGCGACTTGTTGGAAATCATACATACCGATGTATGTGGACCAATGAGCACGATCGCTAGAGGTGGATTTCATTACTTCATAACTTTCATCGATGATTTTAGTAGATATGGCTATGTCTACTTAATGAAGCATAAGTCCAAACTTTTGAAAAGTTCAAAGAGTTCCGAATGAGGTTGAAAATCAACGTGCCAAGAAAATTAAGGCTCGCGATCCGATCGTGGTGGCGCAGTATTTGAGTCATGAATTTAGCAATCATCCAAGAGTTGCGGAATTGTTCCACACTAACACCGCCCCTAACGCCTCAAAGAAACGGGTATCCGAGCGCGAATCGACCTTGTTGGACATGGTTCGATCGATGATGAGCCGATGATTTACCATTATCCTTTGGGGTTACGCTCTAGAAACAAAGCAGCTTTCACACTTAATAGGTACCGCCTAAATCAGTAGTTAAGACACCATATGAGATATGGACCGAAGAGTCACGCTTGTCTTTTCTAAAGATTTGGGGATGTGAGGCGCTTGTCGTTTACTCACACTGACAAGCTCACACCCAAGTCTGATAAATGCATTTTCGTGGATATCCAAGGAAACCTTTGGATATTACTTCTACAACCGACTAGAGGGCAAAGTGTTTGTCGCTCAAGTGGTGTTTTCCTAGAGAAAGAGTTTCAATAGGGAGACAAGTGGAAGAACAGTGCGGCTTGAAGAAGTTCAAGATGAACCAATCGGGAAGACTCGACGAATGATGCCCATGTGGCGTAACAAGTTGAGGAACCCATGGCAAAGGAAGCACCACCACCACGAAGGTCGGAAGGCTCGCAATGCGCGAGATATATTATTGTTAGACAATGATGAGCCTCACGACCTATGCGGAAGCAATGATGGACCTGACTCGAGAAATGGCATAGTGCCATGAGATCCGAGATAGCATCCATGGGAGACAATCAAGTTTGGAATTTGGTTGACCTCACCGATGGTGTTAAACCATAGAGTGCAAATGGATCTATAAAAGGAAGATTGATATGGATGGAAATGTTCATATCCATAAAGCTCGACTTGTCGCAAAGGTTTTCGCAAGTTCAAGGAGTTGACTACGATGAGACTTCTCACCGTAGCGATGCTTAAATCAATACGGATCATTCTAGCTATTGCTGCATATTTCGACTATGAGATATGGCGATGGATGTCAAAACGGCTTTCCTTAATGGAAATTTAACCGAGGACGGTATATGATACGGCCCGAGGGTTTTGTCGATCCAAACAATGCTAGAAAAGTATGCAAACTTCAAAAATCCATTTATGGATTGAAGCAAGCATCTCTGAGTTGGAACATCTGTTTTGATGAAGTGGTCAAAGGGTTTGACTTCATCAAAACGAAGAAGAATCTTGTGTTTACAAGAAGACAAGTGGGAGCTCACTCGATTTCTAATCTTATATGTAGATGACATATTACCGATTGAAATGATATTCCTATGCTCGAGTCCGTTAAGACCTCACCAAAAATAGTTTCTCAATGAAGGACTTAGGGAAGCGGCATATATTTTGGGTATTAAGATCTATAGAGATAGATCAAAAGGCTAATAGGATTAAGCCGTAGTACTTACATTGACAAAGTGTTGAAACGGTTCAACATGGAGGAGGCAAAGAAAGGGTTCTTGCCCATGTCTCATGGCATAAATCTTGGCAAGACTCGGTGTCCTTCGACAACCGATGAGCGAGATCGCATGAGTAAGATTCCATATGCTTCGCCATTGGATCTATCATGTATGCTATGATGTGTACTCGCCGAGATGTTTCCTATGCTCTAAGTGTTACGAGCAGATACTCAGTCGATCCGTGAGAGTCATCGGACAAGCAGCTAAAAACATCCTCAAGTATTTGAGAAGAACTAAGGATGTGTTCCTAGTCTACTGAGGTGAGGAAGAGCTCGTTGTAAATGGTTACACCGATGCAAGCTTCCAAACCGACAAAGATGATTACAAATCGCAATCGGTTTTGTGTTCCTTTTGAACGGTGGTGCGGTAAGTTGGAAGAGTTCCAAGCAGAGATCGTTGTCGACTCTACAACGGAGGGCGAGTACATTGCGCTTCAAGGCGGCAAAGGAAGGTGTTTGGATAAGGAAGTTCATAATCGAACTAGGTGTGGTTCCTAGTGCGTGCGATCCTCGGATCTTTATCGTGATAACGGTGGGGCCATTATGCAAGCCAAGGAGCCGAGGAATCACCAAAAGAACAAACACATATCGGGCGGTTTCATCTCATTCGAGAGATCCTTAATCGAGGAGATTTAAAGATATGCAAAATACACACGGATTTGAATATTTCAGATCCTTTGATTTAAGCTCTCCCACTGACCTAAGCATGAGGCGCACACAAGAGCTATGGGTATTAGATATCTTCTAGATTGACTCTAGTGCAAGTGGGAGACTGTTGGAGATATGCCCTAGAGGCAATCATATTGATGATGATATTTCATTGTATCCATGATTTAATAAATGTTCCTTGAATATTGCCTTTGTGTTGATTAACAAGTATGTGACTTGTTTGTGAAACTCTTTACTTGTATGGTTATTCTAAAGTTGTCCCTAGTCGGAGTTCATGTGAGGACACACATGAATGATGGATTAGCACATGTATCGGTTGATGACCATGTTTCACGAGTCATAGACATGGAGATGTCAAACCAATAATGTGGACACATGTTTAGAACATGGGGTTGGACCGACCCAACATGAGACATAGTAATTATTCTTATGGTTCTCTCTACACAATGTGTACGCCTTGTCCTTAGACCCGAGATTGTCGATGTACTTGAGATGTGAATCGACCTACTTAGGGGCTATCAAACGCTACTCCGTGAATCGGGTAGTTATAAAGGTAGCTTTCGGTTTGTCATGAAGCATGTCGCGAGGCATGGTCGGTCGAGATGGGATTTGCCCTCTCACCGAGAGATATCTGGCCCTCGAGTGATCGGATCCGTAAATGCATGGCCATGCTACTTAAGGTTAAGAGTTAACCTAGTAAGGGATTCCGATCACAGGATCGAAAGAGTGGTCAGCTTGGAGCTCGATGAATATCGTGAGGCAAAGGATTGACATGTACATAACGCTGTGATGGTTCGTCCGATATGATCTTTACGTATGTTTAGGAGTTGGCACGCCTTGCTAGAGGCCGCTACCAACTATTGACCAAGTATGTGTACTGCCATGTCTAAACATATGTGAACCATAGGTCACACACTTATGGGCCAAGCCTAATTCGGATTGGATCTAAATTAGATGGGCATTGAGTCCTAATGGGCCTCTATTCGTAGAAGCCCATTATAAGGACGCCTATAAAAGGAGGGCAGGGGCTACTGGTTGAGGGTTGAGTTTTTCGTGACATCCTCAAACCTGGCCGCCACCCTCCCACGCCCTAGTCGCCGCGCGATCTAGTAGTCCGCGCGCGCCGCTTCTCCCGCACGTGTGGATACCTTTGAGGCGCCGTGATCCGTGGCGTTGGGACGAACCGCAAGAAAGGAGTCGACGGGACGCCGCGACGAGGACGAGGAAGTAGTACGACTACCGCCTCGACGCATCGCATCAATCGAGTACGACTACACCGCCAGACGCGGTCGCATCAACTCCGCACCGCGCGCCTAGTGGTAAGACCGTGATATATAATCCGCAGTGATCTTGGTTTACGGGTAGAATTTTTAATTTGCGCTAGTGTAGCCTACCTGCTTCCCAACAAGATGAACTTAGGTTTAATGACTATAGCGACATACATGAGTAGGCATCACCGATCCTTCTAGTCATTATACCAAAGAGGAATCAGTACTATACCTTGATTCCCTAATGAAAAAGGCCACGACTTCACCCTTGTGCAAGAAGTACTCGACTGTGTTTGCTCATTTCCTCCATACATAACTCTATTGTAGTCTTCCTTCGCTTGAAATGGCCGAGGTTAACTTTTTGGAAACATGTAGGTCGCTCATCTCCTATATTGCCGAGGAGGGCTATACAAGGGAACGAACGCCACACTTAATCACGTGGACGCGATTTCCAGACGTGCTACAACACAATAATCCTATATCATACTGTAATAATGCATCTCGAACCGACTATACCTATATATGTAATTCTATTTTTTCATCTCGCTAAAGAAAAGCGTAAGAATGTGCATTCTACGCTTTCCATCATATGCGATTCTCATGAGTGCTAGGTTGCCTGATCCCGAGGTTGGTCAATCTCGCAATAATTGCTAATTATAAATTTAAATATATATGTGTAACACTTTACTCTTGTTTGTAGGTTTTGAATATAGATTTAGATTCACTGCTCGTAAAGAGATCTCTGATGTTCGAGGGAGGCTTTGCACCTTCATCATGACGGATATCATTGCGCCCAACTGAGAGTTTCACTACCGAACGACCTAAACAATTAATATATATTTGATATAGTTGTAATTCACTTTGAATAGTTGTAATTCAATGGTACACTAGCGACAATATTTGATATATGTTGGTTTGTAATTGACAATGATCACTTTGGGTTGTCCGTTGATTTATCTCGTGATGTATCTATTTTCTCACCGCTTATTTTCAGAGGGCATGGCTAGCAATTCCCGAGGCTAGCCGAAAATTTTTAAAAAGTAGTTAGGTCAAGTAACTATCACGCACGGTTTAACAATCAAACCGCTCGTGAATATGCATATCCTGCATCGTTCTATTTAATTAACCGCTTGTGATATACACATATCTCGCACGGTTCGTAGAATAGAACCGCTCGATATCCTTTTTATCATGAGACGGTTTATTTACGAACCGCTCGAGATATGTGTATATCACGTATGGTTAACATTAGAACCGCTCGATATGTGCATATCATGACGGTTTGTAAATAGAACCGCTCGTGATAATTAGATAGCATGACGGTTCTTTATTAGAGCCGCCTGTGATAATTAGATATCACGACGGTTATATAATTAGAACCGCTCGTGTTGTGACTTATCACAGACGGATTTTTAATCATCAGGATAACCCTGCTTATCACAGATTTACAAAAACACAGATTTGTTCGAATCAGAATATCCCCATTTTGGCTTGTGTTTCAAATGTAATAAAATGAGGGTAAATTAAAACTTTTCTGAAATTCTTGTAAAGGAATTTTAGGAAATTCAAAATCAAAATCCTCATTTATCTCAAGTCAAAACCTTCGGTGAAATCTTATGTCAAACCCTTGGTAATAATTTTTCCGGTTCTAGGGTGGCTTGGTAACACCTCTGAATTATTTCATAATTTTGGAAATTATTTGAAATATTTTAGAGGCAAGTCAAACCTTGGTCAAACCTCCAAATCACCTTCTGAATTTCTTGAGAAAATTTCAGTGCACAAAACCTCTGAAATTTTATGGAAGGTTAACCTAAGGTCGAAGCTCCATTAAAATTTCATAAATTTTGGAGTTGATTTGATGCCTCAATTAAATCCCCAAAGTTTCAGTTCAAAAATCAAATCCTAATCGGTTTTCACTGTTCCTCGTAAGTAGTCGACTGCTCGAGCCAACCGATTTCGCCGAGTCAACTAACTGCACTCGCGCGGCCGAGCGAGCGAAGCGTGCGCCATCACCGTTGGATCTCCATCGAACGGCTCTCATTCGTAAGCATTCGGACAACTCCGGTTGCCTCCGATTCTCACCGTTGATCCCCATCGGACGGTGGACGACAGCGCGGCCGTTTCAACTCGACGCACGGAGCGCTGGATGCAATCGGACGGCCGGCCGCCGCCGCTTCCTCTCGCCGCGCAGTCAGCCGCCATGGCGGAGCCGAAGCGTGGCGCGCAGCGCCTTGTCCCATCCGGCGACCGCAACGGGTGTCGCAGCGCATTAAATGCCCGCCACCCACCGCCCCGCTTAGTCGCCGCCTCAACTACTCCTCGCCGCCACGGCGATCGCAGCGGCAGCGGAACCCGAGGCGAGCAACGGTGCTCTCTCGCCGCCCCGCTACTTAAGCCCCATTGTCCTCCCTTATCTTCCTTACACACCCTTGAGCTCTTCCTTGCACCCATCGCACTCGTGGAGCTTCCGAGCGCCCAAATCCTTCTCCCGCCATTGTTGCCCGCGAGCTTTTCGGTGAACCCAGTGCTCAAAGTGGTTCCCTGCCCTCCTTGCTCCGCTGCTTCTCCTCACCTTGGTGGTGCTTAACCCCACTCCATTTCGTGTTGCTTGACGGAAGCATCGGATTTTGGATTTCCCACCCGCCGCGAGCACCCTTCTTCGCCTCCGAGCCGTGAGGCCTTCTCTCCAATTCCTCTCTCGTAGCATCGGTGGGTGGTATGCAACCTATCTTGATCACGCGACTCATTGTTTTGGCTCAGTGATCCTCCTCGTTGCCGCCATTGTTGCCGCCGCGAGCTTCGTCCGAGTCGCTCGCCATCATCCTCGCACGCGCCACTCGTAGCATCGCAGAGTCCCTAGATGCTCGGGCACCGCTTAAATGAACCGGCTGCGGAGCTCCTTGTTGCTTGTCGACGTTGCCGCCTTTACCGCGCCGCCGCCGTCCGCGCCGCTCGTCCACCACCGCCGTGTGGGTGGTACCGAGAGGCGCGCGATGCTATTGCGCACCATTTCTCGCATTCACCGCGCCGCCGCAGTCTTTGGTCGCCGCGCTTTGCCGGTGAAGCTTTCGGCCGCGTTGTCGGACGACAACGCCGCGGAGCGACGTGGTCGTCTTCGGCCGTTGATCCGAGATCAACGACTCGAGCCTCCACGCCGCCCTCCGTTCGCGCGCGAGGAGAGTTTTGGCGTGGTTCAATGTCGTCCGTTGGATTCGAGATCTCGCGTGGGTTAGCCACGCCGCCTCTTTCTCGATCCGCGGTTGCCAGCTAAGTCCGTAAATCCGTATCACATTAAGGTCTTCTCATTTTCATATCTTTGTCATCTTAGCTCCAAATTAGATGATTCCAGTTTTGTTAGCTTCCTTATACCTTGAACTTAAATAGAAAAATAATTGTAGACCATGATCAAACCTGGAAAACCATTTTCAAAAATAGTAAACAAGTGAACTTAATACTGTTTTTCAGAACTTTTAGCAAACTTGTAAAATGCATATCTTTTTAGCTATAGCTTAATTTTGTATGAATCCAATTGGATTAGCTTCCACTGCTAGTGTATTTGCTAGGAAAATTGGTTTCACAAATCTTACTGTTTTTAAAAATCATAAGGATCATATTTAGTTTAATACCCTAAACAATTTAGACAAATCATAACTCTTTCAATATAACTCCAAATGACCTGACATTTTATATGGCTTACCACTATACCAGTAGGTAGCTACCATAAAAGTTTCAGCTTCAAAATCTTTCTAGAAAATATTTTTGCTACAATATCTAATTATGGCCGAAAATAGGTTTTTAGGGAATATCTTTTGCACCACAAATCCAAATTAAGTTTTTCCAGTTTCTATGACCAGGTATATTAGTATTTTACCTTGTGTATAAATTTCGTCGCATTTGGATAATTTTTGCTTGCTCTTTCGCTTAAGTGTTGCTCGCCTTATTGGTTGTTTTCGCTCTTTCGCTAGGCTTCGACATTTGCGGTAACCCCGAGAACGATCCTCCGCAGCTTGAGCAACACAAGAAGTGCAAGCGCTTGATCATTTCCCATTGATCCCATTACTTTAAAGTCTAATATTTTGTTTAACTTCTATGTATGCATTGCTATTTTTGTTGTTAAATTGATTAGTTAATCCTCTAGTTGCATAATCAGAGGTAAATAATTATCCTCTACTACCCGAGCCTAGGTTATTTGTCGTGATTAGAGTTCGTTGGATGAGCTCTTGTCACTTAGTAGATTTTGAATAAATATTGCTTAGCCATGCCTAGTATCGGTAGTATTGGGCGATCATCGACTTAGTCGGTGATCTTGATCACACAAATGCTATTATTATTCCATTATGTCCAACCTTGTGTTTTACCATTTTGCAAATCCAAAACTGAAAACAAAAATTATATCTTGGCTTGGGCACAATGGTATGTTGGGTGATCTGTTGGGTGTGATTGAATGGTGCCTAAGTCCCTAAGGACCGAGTTACTTGTGCCATTGATCCAAGCAATTATTGCGTGCTAACCACACGAGGGGATATGGAACCTCTCTTGACTAAGTACTTTGGGAGGTGTTAATTATGAGCTGGTTGGTGGGTGTGTTCTTGTGTGTGTGTGTTTGTGGTGTTGGAGGGAGCATTAGCGCACCGGTTAGGCTGTCTAATGTGTCTTTCTCCGTGGGTTGCGGCTCTTAATTAGCATCGCCCATTGGAAAGCGCCTCGTTAGACTTAGCCATGCCCGCATACCAAAGGAAGTGTGCTAACCGTGGTGGTGGAAAGGCGGTCCATCGTGTGGGTACATTGGTACACCCCTGCAGGTTAAAACTATTCGAATAGTCTCGCCCTAGGTTATGGACACGCTTGGTTATTTCCCACAAGAACTAGACTACAACCTTTAAAACCTAAACTTGACATGGGTGGTATGAAGGGTACTTCATGCTATTGTTGTGGTGACTATGGGTTAGTCACTTCTAGGTTGGTGTTGTCATCTATCTATTGTTATAATTGTCTCTCTTTATTTGAACAATAAAAGTTAATTGCAAACTTGCTTTGAATCTATTACCTTATTGCAAATGAAAACTTGCTTTATGCCAAAATAAGTCCGAGCCTCATACAGCTTAAATAAAGCTTGCATGTAGTTAATTATAGTTCGTTATCTCACACGTCAGTCTTTGTAGTACAAAAACAAGTTTTGTACTCATCCGCTTTGCTTAATATTAATTGTTGCAGAGGAAGAAGGTGAGCCCCAAGGGCCTCACTTTTGTGAGTCGTGTTGCGCGCTGCTTGGGACGATTAGCTTGGCGGTCCGGCTGGTTGCCTTGTGGGTAAAGGCACACCGATTGGCTTTTGTTTATTGCCATCTTATGGCCCTTTGCTTCACTGCTTAAATTAGTTGCTTATGTGTTATTTGGCCTCGGCCTCTCTTTTGTAATAACTCTCTTTATATTATCTATGTCTTTCGCTTGTTGCTTTTGCTTCGCTCTATGTGTATGAATGGAATTGATGCATGATTTTGTAACGGTGTGTATACTGCAGTGGAAGTATACATATTCGAGGCTTGGTTTATTTGATTTGTACCGTTAGGACCAAGTGGATGGTTAAACAAGATGTTTAATAAACCGGGTCCTCACAGAACCGCTCGTGATGACTGATTCAACCGTCTCGTGATGAGCCCGTGTAGTAGTGGAGGAAGTCAACGATATGCCGGATGTGGACTGTGTTTTTGATGAGGATAGGTCGTACGATGACAATCTGGATTAGATGCTACGCGATGCAGAAGGAAACTACAGTGAGAGAGAGTTTTGTAAATTCGAGCGCTTAATGGAGGACTTGGGGAAACCTTTGTTCCCTGGCTGCAAGCCGGAATACACAAGGTTGTCAACCGTACTTGAACTGCTGAAATTGAAGGCGAGCAAATGGTTGGTCTGACAAGAGTTTCACGACGTTTTTAGGTCTCCTAGCGCACATTCTTCCGGAGGGAAACGTGTTGCCCAGCACCACCTACCAAGCCAAGAAGGTTCTTTGTCCATTGGGAATGGAAGTAGAAAGAATACATGCATGTCCGAACGATTGTATCATGTATCGTAAAGAGTATGCAGACTTGCATGTATGTCCCGTGTGCAAAGCATCCCGATACAAGCGTAAGAATACTGCTAAGGTGAAGCAAGGACCTCCTGCTAAGGTGTTGTGGTATATGCTTGTGATCCCACGTTTGAAGCGTTTATTTGCGAACCGAAAGGAGGCAAGATTGCTGCGTTGGCACTCGGAGGAGCGTAAGAAAGATGGAAAGCTAAGACACCCTACCGATTCTCGCTAGTGGAGAAACTCGATCGGACCTTCAAAGTGTTCGTGCGGAACCAAGAACATAAGGTTAGGGTTGAGTACAGATGGAATGAATCCTTTCGTAACATGAGCAACCGACATAGCACCCGCCCGTGAATCTATGTATGTACAACCTTACTCCTTGGCCGTATGAAGCGGAAGTACATTTTGATGTCACTACTTATCCAAGGGCCAAGCAACCTGGGAACGATATTGATGTGTACCTAGCACCATTACTGGATGATCTTGTGACATCGTGGAACAAAGGGGTACAAGTATGGGATGCGCATAAACGAGAGAACTTCTTTACGCGCCATGTTGTTCTCGCACTATCAATGATTTTTCCGCCCTTGGTAACTGTCAAGCTTGATTTAAAGGAGCCAAAGCCTATCCGCACCGCTTAGATGCTACGAGAGTGTATGGCTGGACAACTCGCAGAAAACGTGTATATGCGCCACCGTAGGTTCCTTCCTGTGAGTCACCCATACCGCAAGATGAAGAAACAATTCGACGGAAATAAGGAGGACAATTCAGCTCCAAGGGTTTTTAGAGGAAAGAGGTCTATGATATGGTTAAGGATATCGATGTTGTGCTTGGGAAGGGACGTAAATTAAAAACTCGTCAAGAACATCCGAAGAAGCGTCAATTTTTGGGACTTGCCTTATTGGGAGCACTTAGAAGTTCGCCATCGCATCGACGCCATGCATGTGGAGAAGAATGTATGTGAAAGCTTGATTGGTCTCTTACTGAACATTAGTGGCAAAACAAATGATGGTGTCAACGCACGACGCGACTTGGTTGATATGAACATAAGGACCGAGTTAGCACCGAAAGAGACCGATAAAGGACGAACATACCTTCCACCAGCTTGCTACACTATGTCCAAGGGCGAGAGAAATGAATTGTGCCAAAGGTTGCATGGTGTCAAAGTCCCGTCTGGTTACTCCACTAACATTAAGAAACTTGTTTCTATGCAAGATTTGAAATTAATTGGTATGAAGTCTCGTGATTGTCATGTGCTGATGTCACAAATGCTTCCTGTTGCAATTAGGGGTATCTTGCCGAAAAAGGTCCGAGTGGCAATTGTAACATCCCAAATTTTGGGCTTGTGTTTCAAATGTAAGAAAATGAGTAGAAATTAAAACTTTTTCTTACGTCATGTATTTCCTTTGTGTACTGAACAAGTATTGTACAAAAGGTTATGGAAGTACAAAGTCACAAGTCCTTGATCCAAATCTTGTTCCTTTGAAAACAATCTTGTCAAATGTTGTGATCATCTCCGGGAATATTTTTCCTAAGTTCTTGGGATGATATGTGACCCTCTGAAAAATTTCACAATTTTTAGAAATTGTTTGAATATTTTAGAGGGTACAAACCTGTTTGACTCTCACCAAACCTAAAACCAGTACCTTGTAGAATTTTCAGAGAAAAATACAATGCATAAAAACCTCTGAAAATTTTACACAAGGTCAATGTCTCAGTCAGCAAGCTCCTGTAAAATTTCAGAATTTTTGGAGTTATTTTGCTACCCCAAATAAATCCTCAAAAGTCTCAGCATAATTAAAACCTAAAACCAATTTCACTATTCATTGGGTTCGAGTCGGGCTCGAGTCCGAGCCACTTGACTTGGTTGAACCACCTAATCGCACCGAGCCGCTTTTAAAACGCTGGTGCGATATCACCGTTGGATTCAAATCGCCGCCCACGCTCATGTGAGCTTTCTGACCCTCCGCTGCATTAGCCAATTGGGACCGTTGATCTCAATCCAACCGCCCGCATTTTCGAGGCAATCGATCGTCCGGCGAACTCTTTTAAATCACACCGCCCATCTAAGATCCAACTGGCGTGGCTTGTCTTCTCTGTTTCTTCTTCCTCCTGGCTTCGCGTGCGCGCATGCTCATGGCGTAGAGAAGAGAGAGCATGGGGGGCTTGTTGCGCCACTTCGAGCGTGCCTCGCCAACGCCTCTCTCGCACGCATTTAATGCGCAATGTGCTTTCTCCTCCATGGTCACCGTGCTCACTTGCTCCTCGTCATTTCTGGTCCATGACCGTGCCATGAACCGAGCTCACCATGGGCTCATGTTCGCGCTTGTAACCCTAACCCTTTCCCTTTATATTGCCCCTAGCTCCTTCTCGTGTTCCTTTGCACCACACTTTGCTCTTCTCGAGTTTTGGGCGCTTAAACCACCTCACACCTTTAATCCACCATTGTGACCCGTAGAGCTCCAATGGCGGCCTTGGTGTCCAAAGTGGTTTATCTTCAACATTTCTTGCACCCTTTGAACTCCTCAACCTCCTTTGTATTTCCCTAACTTGATTTTGGGTTGCATTCACAGAATCGCTCAATTTTAAGTTTGGAGATTTTCGTTGGTTTCACCCCTTTCTTCTCCACCCTTAGTGGTTCTTTTTGCAATTATTTGCTTTTGGAGCCTCTTTGAGCTATAATGAAGCTGTGGTGATGATTTGGTTCCACTCATTTTGCTCGTAACCTCATCTTCCACTTCATCTTCTTCGGCCGGTGGACTTCATCGTGTTCAAGTCTTCCGACCATCTTTGGAGCTCCTCTGCTAAGGTAGCTCCTATATAGCCCCTAGAAGTCATGGCACTCGCTTCCTGGACCGCAGACAAAGATCTTGCTATTTTCGTGTTTTGCCGTGTCGGCTTCTTTCTTGTTTTTCCGGCCACGGCTGCCTGCACTTCCACCGCGGCGAGGTCACACCATTGGGTCCGCAACACTATTGCGAACCCATTTTGATAGTTTGTGGCGCCGCATGCGACGGTCGCCGCGACAAGCCGGCAAAGCCACTCGGTTTTGTCGCTTGAGAAGCTCCCATTTTCGCCGATAATTAGGACACACTTAATGTTTAATGATTGCCAATCGCAGAGCATTAATGGTGTCTTAATCGCCTAATGTCTCAACGACATGTGGGTCCACTTCTTAAATCACCCGCCGCTTTTATCCGCGCGCTTAGGCATCATTAATGCTAATCATGGGTTAATTAAAGTGTCGCACTATTGGTCGCCGAAATAACCCCGTACACGCCACGTGGGCCCATTAGCTCAAAACCGAAAACCGTAAGTCATTAGGGCTGATTTTAAGTTATTTATTGCTAATCATTGTTAGCAATAAATGTGTCCAAATTACCTTTTGAGTCATCGACAGTGGGTCCACGGCACCGTGCACGCAGTGTTAAGACTCGCATGTGTGACTCTCGCCACCGACATGCGCCCCACGTGTCAAGACTCCTAAATGCACTTCAATCTTGGCCCGCCGTCCATTTTGGCGATCCGCGCCCGCATCTTGTATGCATTCGACCATCCGTTCCTTATCATTCTTGGCCGCCCATCGCTTGATCTGCGCCCCCGATCATGCGTGCAATCGACCTTCCGACGGAAGCGCCCGCGCCGCTCATCTTGAGATCTACTACCGTGGAGCGCCAAGGCAACCGCACCGCCGGCTGCATTCATCTCGTGAGCCGTTGGATCTTGATCCAACGGTGAGCTCCTGCTTTGAATCGCGCTGAGGCGCTGCTTCTCCGCGGCGTGTGGCTCGTTGATTTTGCATCAACGCCCACGAGCGCCCACGCTGCTTATTTTCGTTGGGTTGGTTTTTATGTCTGTAAGTATTTATTTATCAACCAAAATTGTATCAAACCTTTAGAAATTCATAACTAATTCAAGATAAATCCTTTTACATGAAACCAACTGCAATAAATTTGTATTTCATCAAGTTTAATATAAAAATGCTTTTAGCTATGTCGTTGTAGTAGAAAATTGTAATCTTTAATAGCTTGTTTTCTCGCTATTTTATATATTCCAATTGTATTAAAACTTGGAAAATGCATATCTTTTTCTCGTATTCATAATTGAATGATTTTGACTTTGATAAATTTGTTGTTAACTAAACTTTAATCTAAAATGGTGGTAGGCCTAAATCAAGACTAAAATTATGTTAATAGATTTAACCTTATTAGTAGCATTTAAAAATTCATTTAATGATGTAATAGACACCGATAATTCATCAGTAAATCCTAAAATAGAAATTTGATGTTAGGAAATCCTTCTCGTTATCATACTATAATGTGAAATGGGTTTTGCACATGTTTATATTTCGAAAGTGCATTATGCTAATTTTGCATCTTAGAAAATCATAACTAAATCATTTTAACTCCAAATGACCTGAAATTTTATATGGGTTACCACTATACCAGTAGGTAGCTACCATAAAAATTTCAGCTCCAAAATCTTTCTAGAAAATGTTTTTGCTACAGTCCTAATTATGGCCAAAAATGGGTTTTAGGTAATATCTTTGCACCACAAATCCAAATTAGGTTTTTCCAGTTTCTATGTCTTGGTATATTCGTATTTCACCTTGTGTATAAGTTTCACGTCGATTTGGATAATTTTTGCTTGCTCTTTTGTTAAGTGTTGCTAGTCTTATTGGTTGTTCTTGGTTCTTTTTGCCTTTGCGCTTAGGATTCGACATTTGCGGTAATTCCGAGAGCGACCCTCCACAATGCCTTGAGCAACAAAGAAGAAGGCAAACAGTTTGATCATGTTAATCCCAGATTTTAAGTATTTATGTCGATTACAAATTCTATGTATGCATTGCTACTTTGTGTTAATAGTTGGCCTAGTAGATGCATTCCTTAGCAAATGATTATCCTCTACTACCATGAGCCTAGGTTACTCGCTGTGATTTAGAGTTCATGGATGGGCTCTTGTCACTTAGTAGTTGCGAATTAATTGCTTAGCCATGCTTAGTTTAGTAGAAATGGGCGGTTATCGACTTGTCGATAACCTTGATCACTTAAAACTATTATGATTATGATTTCCACCTTGTGCCTTGTCTACTTATGAAAACTAAAACTGAAAACAAAATGATTTAGACTTGGGCACAATGGTATGATGGTGTGATTTTGGGTGTGATCGAATGGTGCCCGGTCAACAAGGACCGAACATCTTGTTACACTAAACCAAGCATTTTAGCGTGCTAACCACATTAGAGGGTATGGGACCTCTCTTGACTTAGTACTTTGGCGTGTATTGGCTCCGAGTCGCAGGAGTCGCAGGGAGGGATGGTGTTGGGAGACAGTAGTGTCCGAAAGACTTCACCCGTGATGGGATTTGTTGTCTTTCGCTTGCAATGTAAGCATATGGGTTTCTATCCATATGAGCGGCTCGTAGTTAATACACAAGATTGGAAATGTCTCAGGACTTAGCCGGCCAGATACCTTCGGTAGTGTGCTTGTGGCTTGAAGGCGGTCCAAGTGTGGGTACATTGGTACACCCTGCAGGTTAAAACTATTCGAATAGCCTCGCCCTAGGTTATGGACACGCTTGGCAAGGTCTTTCAAGAGTTAGACTACAACCTTTAAATTAAAACTTGATGGGTGGTACGAATCTGGGGTTCGTGCTATGTTGTGGTGGCTGTTGGGATAGTCACTTCCTGTGGTTCTTGTATGTATCTTTACTTATCATTACTTTGATAACAAAACAGATTTGTAAACTTGCTTTTGAAATATATTACATTATTGCAAATAAAGTTGGCTTCATGCAAATGAGACATACAACCTCCACCTAAATAAGCTTGCATGTAGTTTATGAATAGGTGCTATTCCACACGCTGTCTTGCGGGTACAAAGACAATCTTTGTACTCAGATGCTATGCTTAATTGTTCTCAGCAGAGGAAGAAGGTGAGCTCGAGGCCTCACTTTTGTGAGCTGTGTTGTGGTAGCTATGGCGACTAGCTTGGCGCCCTGGCCGGTTGCCTTGTGGGTGTATGGCTAACCGGTCGACTTTTGTTCTAGCCATCTTATGGCACCTTTGCTTCCGCTGTCATTCTTGTATATTGTTCTATTTGGCCTCGGCTCTCTCTTTTGTAATAACTTTACTTTATGTATGTCGTGGTTAAACTTAGTGATGTATGTTGTATGGAAATGATGTGTATTTTGTGATGATGTGCATATGTTGCAATCTGGAAACATATGCCCATCGAGGCTTAGAATGTTTAATTAGTAATGCTAGAACCCATTGGAGGTTAAGTGTTACTAGTTAAATATTCCGGTCCTCACAAAGTTGGTATCGAGCCATACTCGACTGTGAGAAACCCTAGCTTGGTCGCTTTAGGATATTTGAAAACTTACTTTCAAATAGTTTATGAAAACTTAAGTAAGTTCTCTAATTTTACTCCTTACCTATCTTAGCTTGCTCATCTCACCTTATTCTTGGTTAGATTTGGAAAACTTTTTCCCCTCTCATCTTCTTTTCAAAGATAGTTGTTTAATCGATTAACTTGGTTTTGGGAGCACCATGAGAGCCTTAAATTGAGTCTTGGCTGTTTGGAGTAAGGAATAGGAGCCCTGAACTTCAAATTTCTGCCAAGGGATTGAAGGAGAAATTCTGACAGCAAGTGCATATTCTGGACAGCTAGCTTGTAATTAGAATATAGTGCTGAAAATGAGAGGCTAATCCAACTAAAACTTGTGGGGATAGAAGGGTAAGAAGTGATATGAGATTAGCTAGTGCCTATACTCTAGTAGGTGGTTATACCCTGATTTTTGGGCTGTTTTGAGCTAGAAATTAGTGCTGAAATTTTGGGTCTTCGCAAACGATTGCTCGTTCTTCCATACGGGTTAGTCGTTTCAGGAAGTCGATTTGGTGATTTTTGGTCTTGTACTCTTGGTGGTTATTCCTGAGCCCTTTTTATTGAGTTTGCATTTCTTTGCTTTTTTTATCTCGGCTTGTAGCTAACTCATCTTAGTGAATCAGATGGTGGTGGGACACGAGCGGCGGAATCACCGGTAGTCCCGATGAGGAGCTTCCCCTCCTCCGACCATGGCGAAGTCTCATGCAAATCGAACGCAATCGCTCGAGGACCGCAGGTGTTGGAGGTTATCGCCAGAACACCTCCACTCCTCCGTGCCTCTCGATCTCGAGGTGGTCACGAGTCTCGTGGGGACTTGCGGAGTTCCTTCGCACGCAACCTCCTACCTTCTCCCGGTCCGAGGATCCCTTGGACGCAGACGATCGGCTCGCGCCTCGATTGAGCGGAAGCTCAACGTTGTTCGATGCCGTGAGCAGCCGGGCACTTTTCGCATCCCATCACCGGAGGGTGCGGCACTCTCATGGTGGGAGAATTTCTCGCCATGCACTCGCGGACACGTGGTCTCGTGGAGGAGTTCCGCTTTCCGTCGGGCCCATGTCCCCGCTGGCCCCGATGAAGTCAAGAAGAAGGAGTTCTTGCGCCAAACAGGGCGCAACTGTGATCGAGTACCTCCATGAGTTCAACCATTTGGCGAGGTACGCTCGCCGAGGTGGCCACCGATGAGGCCAAGCAGAGAAGTTCATGGAGGGTTTGTCCGAGGAGCTTCAGACAAGTTTCTATTGTAGACTTTCGATTTCTGCACCTTGGTGGACAAGGCCATCGCCGCGAGCACAAGGCGGCGAGCGCTGGCGAGTCTCGCAAGCGCAAGTGGGAGGCCCAAATGTGCGCACCGCCGCCTCGCTCGGCCCCCGTGTTGGACTCGCACCGGTGGCCCGTTCTTTGACTTCACCATCGCCGAGGCCTTCAAGCACCGCCTCCACGCCCTCCGCGGCCGTGACTCGGGCCACGCGGCGCCGCGACCCAAAGAATGGTGTTCTCGCAACCCCGCGCCGACGCCACGTGCTTCATCGCACAACAAGGGCCACTACGCGAGTAGTTGTCCTAAGAAGATCGAGCGCCCTCGCCCTAATGGAGGACGCGGCGAGGGAGTGGTCACCCACCCGACTAGAAGACCCGGCTTGGGGAGCGCCGAGTCAACCATATCTCGGCTGAGGAGGCACAGGAGGCGCCCGACGTGGTGTTGGGTACGCTCCTTGTTAATTTGCATCCTGCTACAGTTTTATTTGACTCTGAGCTTCGCATTCTTTTATTTCGAGGTCTTTTGCTGTTGATTGTGGACTTCACCGTGTTCCTCCTGGGATTCCACTACTCATTCGCTCTCCGGTTCGAAATGAGAGCCGACCGAGTATGTCGATGTTCCTATCCACATCGAAGAGTGGGATTTGGCGAATCTTATCCTACTCGACCTGGCGCGCTTGGATGTGATTCTTGGCATGGATTGGTTGTCCCAACACTTGGGGCAAATCGATTGTGCCAGAAGATTGTCTACCTCACCACCCTTCAGTGAACAGTTGTGTTTCGCCACGCTGCATAGAGCCCCATCTTTATGTCCTTGAAGCAAAGCCAAGATTGGAGATTCACGACGCCCTCACGGTGTGTGACTTGCGGATGTCTTTCCCGAAGATTTGCCCGGATGCCTCTGCTCGAGATCCTGAGTTTGTGATCGAGTTGCTGCCCTGCATCGCCCTATTTCTAAGAGGCCGACGCATGCCTCCTAATGAGTTGGAGGAGCCAAGAAGCAATCGGTGAGCTGCAAGAGAAGGGCTTTATCCGTCCTAGCTCATCTCATTGGGGTTGTCCAGCTATCTTTGTGAAGAAGAAGGACAAGACCTTGCGATGTGTGTTGATTACCGTCCGCTTAATGAGGTGACTAGAAGAACAAGTATCCTTTGCCCCGTATTGATGATCTTTTCGATCGCTTGACCTGAGCACTGAGTCTTCCAAGATTGACTTGAGGTGGGCTATCATCAAGTCGATCGTACGAGAATATTCCTAAGACGGCCTTTGCTACTCGTTATGGCCTTTACGAGTACACCGTCATGTCTTTGGTTTGACTAATGCTCCCGCTTATTCATGAATCTTATGAACTTCGGTATTCATGGAGTATTTGGATAGGTTTGTGGTGGTATTCATCGATGATATCCTTATCTACTCCAAGAGTGAAGAAGAGCATGCGAGCATCTTAAGCTTGTGTTGGGCAGTCGTGAGCACCACTTGTATGCCAAATTCAGCAAGTGCGAAGTTCGTTGAAGGAAGTGGCATTCTTGGGCCATGTTCTTTCAAAGCAGAGGTGTGGTGGATCCTAGCAAGGTCAAGTGATGTGCTATCTTGGGGTCACCAAGTCGGTCACCGATGTGCGGAGTTTTCTTGGTTTACTGGCTACTATCGCCGCTTTATCGAGAATTTCTCCAAGATTGCAAGCCTATGACCGAATTGCTTAAGAAAGACAAGAAGTTTGAGTGGTCCGCCGCTTGTGATGTGAGTTTTCAGAACTCAAGAAGCGGTTGACGCCATTCAGTGCTTGTTCTCCCGATATTCACAAGAGTTTTGATATCTATTGTGATGCTTCGCCGTCGGTCTTGGTTGTGTTCTTATGCAGAGGCAAGGTTGTGGCCTATGCATCGCGGGCAGATTGAGGCCTCATGAACTCAACTATCCTACTCATGACTTGGAGTTGGTCGTGGTCCATGCACTCAAGATTTGGCGGCATTATCCGATTGGTAACCGTTGTGAGGTGTATTCACCACAAGAGCTTGAAGTACTTGTTCACCCAAACGATCCAACCTCAGCAGAGAAGATGGTTGGAATTGATCAAGGATTATGACATGGGTATTCGCACCATCCGGCAAGGCCAATGTCGTTGGCTTGATGCACTCATCGGAAGGTGTATTGCAACATGTTGATGCTCCAAGGCGCAGCCTACCCTCATTTCGTAATTCCGCTTTAATTTGGGTTTGATCGAGCACGGTTCTCTTGCTACATTGGTTGTGCAACCAACCTTGGTGGACCAAATCAAGGCGCGTGACGAGATGTTGGTGTGAACCAAATCAAGCGAACATCAAGGATGGGATAGCCAAGTGCTTTTCAGAGGACAAGCATGGCGTTGTGTGGTTTGGACAGCGTCTTGTGGTTCCTAAGGTCATGGAATTGCGGAATTTGATTCTCCGCGAAGCCCATGATTCTCCTTTGTCTATTCACCCCGGGGCTACCAAGATGTATCAGGATCTTCGCCAGAGATTCTGGTGGACCCGAATGAAGCCCGAGATTGCCAGGTTCGTTGCCGAGTGCGACGTGTGCTGTCGTGTGGGGCCTTTGGCCGAACTTTATGTCTCGAGGATTGTGAGTCTTCACGGTGTGCCGAAGACGATTATTTCTGATCGTGGTGCACTTTTCACCTCGCGGTTTTGGCATAGTCTGCAAGAGGCTATGGGGACCCGCCTTCACTTCAGTACAGCCTTTCATCCTCAGACTGATGGCCAGACGGAGCGAGTCAACCAAATGTTGGAAGATATGCTCCGTGCTTGTGTTCTTTCCTATGGGAAGAAGTGGGAGAAATGCCTACCATTTGCTGAGTTCTCCTACAACAACAGCTATCAGGCCAGTCTTGGCATGGCACCATTTGAGGCTTTGTATGGGAGGAGATGCACGAACCCCATTGAACTGGCCGAGACCGTGAGCGGCGATTTTAGTCCGATTCGATCAATGAGGCCGAGAGTCAAGTTCAGTTGATCCGCGAGCATCTGCGCATGGCCCAGTCCAGACAAAAGAGCTATGCAGATCGTCGTCGCCGTGAGTTGAGCTTTGAGCCCAATGACTTTGTGTATCTCAAAGTCTCACCCTTGAAGGGCCATCAGCGTTTTGGCATCAAGGGCAAGTTGGCTCCTCGATATGTTGGGCCCACCGCATCATCGAGAGAGTTGGAGCGATTCCATACTGATTGGAGCTACCACCGCACTTGAGGTGTGCATGATGTGTTCCATGTTTCACACCAAGAAGTGCCTCCGTGTCCCGACCGAGGAAACTCCGTTGGAAGCTCTCGATGTGCAGGAGGATTTGACCTATCATGCGAGCATCCTGTGTCAGATTCTTGAGGAATCGAACGGAGAACAAGGAACCGTGTCATCAAGTTCCTTAAGGTTCAGTGGTCAAACCATTCAAGATGAAGCAACTTGGGAGCGAGAAGATCGCCGTGCAGATTTTCCTTCTTTCTTCACCGAGTAAACTAATCTCTGTCGAGATTCTTGTAAGGGGGAGAGTTGTAACATCCCAAATTTTGGGCTTGTGTTTCAAATGTAAGAAAATGAGTAGAAATTAAAACTTTTCTTCGTCATGTATTTCCTTGTGTACTGAACAAGTATTGTACAAAAGGTTATGGAAGTACAAAGTCACAAGTCCTTGATCCAAATCTTGTTCCTTTGAAAACAATCTTGTCAAATGTTGTGATCATCTCCTGGGAATATTTTTCCTAAGTTCTTGGGATGATATGTGACCCTCTGAAAAATTTCACAATTTTTAGAAATTGTTTGAATATTTTAGAGGGCAATCAAACCTGTTTGACTCTCATCAAACCTAAAACCAGTACCTTGTAGAATTTTCAGAGAAAAATACAATGCATAAAAACCTCTGAAAATTTTACACAAGGTCAATGTTTCAGTCAGCAAGCTCCTGTAAAATTTCAGAATTTTTGGAGTTATTTTGCTACCCCAAATAAATCCTCAAAAGTCTCAGCATAATTAAAACGTAAAACCAATTTCACTATTATTGGGTTCGAGTCGGGCTCGAGTCCGAGCCACTTGACTTGGTTGAACCACCTAATCGCACCGAGCGCGCTTTAAAACGCGCGGTGCGATATCACCGTTGATTCAAATCGCCGCCCACGCTCATGTGAGCTTTGGACCCTCCGCTGCATTAGCCAATTGGGACCGTTGGATCTCAATCCAACCGCCCGCATTTCCGTAGGCAATCGGACCGTCCGCGAAATCTTTTAAATCACACCGCCCATCTAAGATCCAACGGGCGTGGCTTGTCTTCTCTGTTCTTCTTCCTCCTCGCTTCTCCGTGTGCGCGCGCGTTCATGGCGTAGAGAAAGAGAGAGCATGGGGCTTGTTGCGCCACTCGAGCGTGCCTCGTCAACGTCTCTCGCAAGGCATTTAATGCGCAGCAAAGCTTTCTCCTCCATGGTCACCGTGCTCACTTGCTCCCGCCATTTCTTGGTCCATGACCGCGCCATGAACCGAGCTCACCATGGGCTCATGTTCGCGCTTGTAACCCTAACCCTTTCCTTTATATTGCCCCTTAGCTCCTTCTCGGTGTTCCTTTGCACCACACTTTGCTCTTCAAGAGTTTGGGCGGTTAAACCACCTCACACCTTTAATCCACCATTGTGACCGTAGAGCTCCAATGGCGCCTTGGTGTCCAAAGGGTTTATCTTCAACATTTCTTGCACCCTTTGAACTCCTCAACCTCCTTTGTATTTCCCTAACTTGATTTTGGGTTGCATTCACAGAATCGCTCAATTTTAAGTTTGGAGATTTTCGGTTGGTTTCACCCCCTTTCTTCTCCAGCTCCGTAAGTGGTTCTTTTGCAATTATTTGCTTTGGAGCCTCTTTGAGCTATAATGAAGCTGGTGATGATTTGGTTCCACTCATTTTGCTCGTAACCTCATCTTCCACTTCATCTTCTTCGCCCGGTGGACTTCATCGTGTTCAAGTCTTCCCACCATCTTTGGAGCTCCTCTGCTAAGATAGCTCCTATATAGCCCCTAGAAGTCATGGCACTCGCTTCCTTGGACCGCAGCACAAAGATCTTGCTATTTTCGTGTTTTGCCGGTCGCTTCTTTCTTGTTTTTCCGCTCGCCGGCTGCCTGCACTTCCACCGCCGGCGAGGTCACATCATTCGGTCCGCAACACTATTGCGAACCCATTTTGATAGTTTGTGGCGCCGCCACGATCGGGTCGCGGCGACAAGCTTAAAGCCACTCGGGTTTTGTCGGTTGAGAAGCTCCCATTTTCGTCGATAATTAGGACACACTTAATGTTTAATGATTGCCAATCAAGAGAGCATTAATGGTGTCTTAATCGCCTAATGTCTCATCGACATGTGGGTCCAAATTTCTTAAATCACCCGCCGCTTTTATCCGTGTTTAGGCATCATTAATGCTAATCATGGGTTAATTAAAGTGTCGGCACTATTGGTCGCCGGAAATAACCTCGTACACCGCCACGTGGCCCATTAGCTCAAAACCAAAACCGTAAGTCATTAGGGCTGATTTTGGGTTATTTATTGCTAATCATTGTTAGCAATAAATGTGTCCGAAATTACCTTTTGAGTCATCGATGTGGGTCCACGCACTGCACGTGTGTTAAGACTCGCATGTGTGACTCTCGCCACCGACATGCGCCCCACGTGTCAAGACTCCTAAATGCACTTCAATCTTGCCCGCCGCCCATTTTGCGATTCGCGCCGGATCTTGTATGCATTCGACCATCCGTTCCATTATCATTCTTGGCCGCCCATCGCTTGATTCGGCCCCGATCATGCGCGGCAATCGACCTTCCGACGGAAGCGCTCGCGCCGCTCATCTTGAGATCTACGCCGTGAGCGGCCAAGGCAACCGCACCGGCCCGGTGCATTCATCTCGTGAGCCGCTGGATCTTGATCCAACGTGAGCTCCTGTTTTGAATCGCGCGCGCGCGTGTTCTCCGCGCGTGTGGCTCGTTGGATTTTGCATCAACGCCCACGAGCGCCCACGCCGCTTATTTTCGTTGGGTTGGTTTTTATGTCCGTAAGTATTTATTTATCAACCTAAAATTGTATCAAACCTTTAGAAATTCATAACTAATTCAAGATAAATCCTTTTACATGAAACCAACTGCAATAAATTTGTATTTCATCAAGTTTAATATAAAAATGCTTTTAGCTATCTTTCATAGTAGAAAATTGTAATCTTTAATAGCTTGTTTTCTCGCTATTTTATATATTCCAGAATTGTATTAAAACTTGGAAAATGCATATCTTTTTCTGTGTATCTGCTAATTGAATGATTTTGACTTTGATAAATTTGTTGTTAACTAAACTTTAATCTAAAAATGGTGGTAGGCCTAAATCAGCACCAGAAAATTATGTTAATAGATTTAACCTTATTAGTAGCATTTAAAAATTCATTTAATGATGTAATAGACACCAAGAATTCAACAGAAATCCTAAAAATAGAAATTTGATGTTAGGAAATCCTTCTGTTATCATACTATAATGTGAAATGGGTTTTGCACATGTTTATATTTCTGGAAAGTGCATTATGCTAATTTTGCATCTTAGAAAAATCATAACTAAATCATTTTAACTCCAAATGACCTGAAATTTTATATGGGTTACCACTATACCAGTAGGTAGCTACCATAAAAATTTCAGCTCCAAAATCTTTCTAGAAAATGTTTTTGCTACAGTCCTAATTATGGCCAAAAATGGGTTTTTAGGTAATATCTTTTGCACCACAAATCCAAATTAGGTTTTTCCAGTTTCTATGTCTTGGTATATTCGTATTTCACCTTGTGTATAAGTTTCGTCGCATTTGGATAATTTTTGCTTGCTCTTTTGTTAAGTGTTGCTAGTCTTATTGGTTGTTCTTGGTTCTTTTTGCCTTTGCGCTTAGGATTCGACATTTGCGGTAATTCCGAGAGCGACCCTCCACAACAGCTTGAGCAACAGCAAGAAGGCAAACAGTTTGATCATGTTAATCCCAGTATTTTAAGTATTTATGTCGATTACAAATTCTATGTATGCATTGCTACTTTGTGTTAATAGTTGGCCTAGTAGATGCATTCCTTAGCAAATGATTATCCTCTACTACCATGAGCCTAGGTTACTCGCTGTGATTTAGAGTTCATGGATGGGCTCTTGTCACTTAGTAGTTGCGAATTAATTGCTTAGCCATGCTTAGTTTCGGTAGAAATGGGCGGTTATCGACTTGTCGATAACCTTGATCACTTAAAAACTATTATGATTATGATTTCCACCTTGTGCCTTGTCTACTTATGAAAACTAAAACTGAAAACAAAATGATTTAGACTTGGGCACAATGGTATGATGGTGTGATTTTGGGTGTGATCGAATGGTGTCCGGTCAACAAGGACCGAACATCTTGTTACACTAAACCAAGCATTTTAGCGTGCTAACCACATTAGAGGGTATGGGACCTCTCTTGACTTAGTACTTTGGCGTGTATTGGCTCCAGTCGCAGGAGTCGCAGGAGGGATGGTGTTGGGAGCATTGTAGTGTCGAAAGACTTCACCCGTGATGGGATTTGTTGTCTTTCGCTTGCAATGTAAGCATATGGGTTTCTATCCATATGAGCGGCTCGTAGTTAATACACAAGATTGGAAATGTCTCGAGGACTTAGCGGGCAGCATACCTTCTGATAGTGTGCTTGTGGCTTGAAGGCACTCAAGTGTGGTACATTGGTACACCTCGCAGTGGTTAAAACTATTCGAATAGCCTCGTCCTAGGTTATGGACACGCTTGGCAAGGTCTTTCAAGAGTTAGACTACAACCTTTTAAATT
This sequence comes from Ampelocalamus luodianensis, assembly GCA_036346255.1. Classification (NCBI taxonomy): domain Eukaryota; kingdom Viridiplantae; phylum Streptophyta; class Magnoliopsida; order Poales; family Poaceae; genus Ampelocalamus; species Ampelocalamus luodianensis. The sequence continues at coordinate 75,275,014 of CM070620.1, forward strand.
AAAACTTGATGGGTGGTACGAATCGGGGTTCGTGCTATGTTGTGGTGGTGTTGGGATAGTCACTTCCAGTGGTTCTTGTATGTATCTTTACTTATCATTACTTTGATAACAAAACAGATTTGCAAACTTGCTTTTGAAATATATTACATTATTGCAAATAAAGTTGGCTTCATGCAAAATGAGACATACAACCTCCACCTAAATAAGCTTGCATGTAGTTTATGAATAGGTCGCTATTCCACACGCGATCTTGCGGGTACAAAGACAATCTTTGTACTCGATGCTATGCTTAATTGTTCATTGCAGAGGAAGAAGGTGAGCTCGAGGGGCCTCACTTTTGTGAGTGTGTTGTGGTAGCCATGGGCGACTAGCTTGGCGGCCCTGGCCGGTTGCCTTGTGGGTGTATGGCTAACCAGTCGACTTTTGTTCTAGCCATCTTATGGCACGTTTGCTTCATTTGTCATTCTTGTATATTGTTCTATTTGGCGGTCGGCTCTCTCTTTTGTAATAACTTTACTTTATGTATGTCGTGGTTAAACTTAGTGATGTATGTTGTATGGAAATGATGTGTAATTTTGTGATGATGTGCATATGTTGCAATTCTGGGAAACATATGCCCATCGAGGCTTAGAATGTTTAATTAGTAATGCTAGAACCAATTGGAGGTTAAGTGTTACTAGTTAAATATTCCGGGTCCTCACAGCAATCTTGAGGCTTTGTTATTTCTTCAACTCAATTGCTCAGAAGGTCAACGATCCCCAAGGACTAGATGCTCTACAGGCCGAGGTGGTGACGACTCTATGTCATCTTGAGATGTATTTCCCTCCGTCATTTTTAGATATCATGGTCCATCTCATTGTTCATCTTGTGAAAGAGATAAAGATATGTGGTCCTGTGTTCCTACGTCATATGTACCCGTTCGAGAGGTATATGGGAATTCTCAAGTCCTACGTACGGAATCGATCTCGACCGGAGGGCATCATCGAAGGTTATGCAACCGAACGGTCATTGAGTTCTGCGTCGACTACATGGCTCGTGGAACCGATAGGTGTGCCTCTATCTCGTCATGAGGGAAGATCGATGGTATCGGACCATCGGAAGAAATCAATCACTCCCGACCGATATCGCACGCTCAAGCCCATTTCACGGTCTTGCAACACATGACCCAAGTGTCTCCGTACATCGACGAGCACAAAGACATAGTACGCCAACAGAATCCAGACCGGTCGGAGGTTTGGATCACGAGAAAGTACAACCGTCGGTTCAATGAATGGTTAAAGATGCGAATCATGACTGGGAGGTCATCAAGTGATGATACGCTGCTATGGTTGGCAAAATGGCCACAATTTACAATTGTCACATGGCAAGGATACGACATAAATGGGTACACATTTTATACGGCAGCTCAGATAGGAAGAGCACAGATCCGAGCAGGTGTCCGCATAGATGCATTCAAGCATGATGAGCCGAGGAGCTCGTACTATGGGCAAATAGAGGAGATATGGGAGCTCGACTACGTGCTTTTCAAGATCCCCCTATTTCGGTGTCGTTGGGTCCATCTCCCACAGGTGAAGGTCGACAAGTACGGCGTCACTACCGTGGACCTCGATCGTGTCGGATACAAAGACGAACCATTTGTACTGGCTAACCAAGTTGTTCAAGTCTTCTATGTAACCGATCCGGCAAATAAGAAGCGCCACGTAGTTCTTCATGGAAAAAGAAGGATTGTCGGAGTTGAGAATATAGTGGACGAGGAAGAATACAATCAATTTGACGAGTTGCCTCCTTTCGGAGACGACATCAGGCTCGAGGAAGAACCCAGTGAGGAAGCTAGCTATATGCGCGTCGATCATCATGAAGGGCTATATTTTAATTAAGAAATTACTCCATTGTAATTAATTTATTCCATAACATCATGTGTTATGGACTTGTAATCTGTCGTACGTATATTTTGATGTCAACGTGGAATTTTAATCGCTTCTGTCCTTGTGGACCGTATATTTTGGTGCATTAAAAATTTATTTAATTTGGAAAATAGTCCAGCTGCACCACCTTTCTAGAAACCTAAAAAACTGAAATTTTATGGCAAATAGTCCAACACCTTTGCAAAGAAACTAGCATACTCATGCCTAATCCTGCGATCGCCATCGCTGCGGAGCGGAGTCGCCCCACCTTCCACACCGCAGCCGGTGCTCGTGCACCGGTGGCCATCCTCCGACAAGCGCACACCGGACCGATGGCCGGCCTTCTTCCCCGCCGCCGCTCGACCATGTCCGTGGCGAGCCTCGCACCGCCGCACTCCCGGTTGGTCTTGGCCGTCTCGCACCGCCGCCGGTCGGCTCGCCCGACCGGCCGATGTAGTGCTTCCCAACGCCGCGCGCCTCGCCGGCGTGTAGAGGTGGAGGCCGAGCACGTGAGCGCGCCTGTGGCCGCCACGCCGCCCGCTCAAGGAACATGAGGCGCGCCGCATGTCTTGGGGCGCAAGACAAGCCCGAGGCCGACGATGAAACAAGCCCGGGTTGCCGGCCATCAGTGGTTGACGACGACGAGGTAGCGCTCGTTGTCCCGCCACTTCATCGCTGTGATGAGTAACTATCACAGCGGTTCTTATTACTAACCGTCAGGATACTTCACGCATTTATTGTAATCGTAACTGCCTCGTGATGAGGCACTATCACGCAGCGGTTCCAAAAGGAACCGTCAGAGAAAGAACTGACGGCTCCTTTGGAACCGCTCGTGATGTGGCGCCCGAGATGACCTGTTTTGTAGTAGTGAATGGTACTTAAGCGATAAAAGTTATTACATCACTAGCCAGCCGGCCAAATAAAAACAAGTAACGACAGAGTAAAAGCAGCGAAAGTAAAAGCGATAAAGGTAGATAATTTCCAGCGCCATGCCCATCTAGACCCTTAGGCAACCGACAAGAGACAAAGCCTAGATAGACTCGTCACCGAACCCTCTGGTTCTGGGTGCGAAGAAAGCGTCGTTTGGCGTAGGCTTATCCTCAAACTCTGAACAACAATTTCAATAAGATTGAGTACAATACGTACTCAACAAGACTTATAATATATCGCAAAATTTATATAAATGCAAGGCTAACAAGAGATGAGGCTCTAAACTACAAGTTATTTTCATAATTAAGCAAGTTTTGTTTTGCGATATCAATATGTAGTATTTTGCAACAGAAATTAAAAAAGCAGTTAAATAGATATAGGACAGCAAGTAAGTAATCAAATGAATAAACTCAACAACTCGCAATACTCCTCAGTTGTGAGCAACATTTCATTTTTAGCTATAAACATGACAATCAACTCAATATGAACCACAAACATTTCCCATGTCTTTTTTTCGATAAAATTGTTTTTTGTGAAAATCAAGTCTATACCTGATGTGACCGCACTATGCACGCTCATGACCGTGAGCACAACTATTTAAATAGATTTACACTCTGTAGAGAGGTACAACTTTATCCACAGCACACGAAATCTCTAGCTTGTTTGGTATCCATCGATACCACCGCTCACTACCTTAGGTAAGCAGTCTAGAGCACGTGTCGAAACCTTTACATCATCTAGTCCTACCCTTGCACTAGCCCAGTGAATGAATACCCTCACTTTACCTGGGTACACCCACGTGTCAGTGAGGTATTCGCCATTTTGTCAGAAGTCTTTGTGTATAACGTCTCGGTGGAGGGAACCCCTTCGGATATGCCTACACCAGTCATGCCTGCACTACTATGGCCTGCCAACGTGCAAGGCTAGTTTTCAATGACTTAATTAGCTACTTCTGTCTTATACCAGCATATGTGGTTATACGCTTAGGCTTAGATTGATGTCATCGGCGTTCGGTCCTTAATTGACTAGGGCAAGGATCTCCCCCTATGTACTAGTGAGGTACACCCCTTACTCTTATCAGAATATAATATAATTCGCCCGTGTCGAAAACTAGGTTTTGCATTTTTATTTTTATACAAAATACTAGAGGTACACCCCTATGGATATTTTTTGTAAATCTCCCAAACTCATATTTATCATATTGTCCTTTTATAGCTTTCAGGAAAAACTACCACTCTAATAAGCATTTGTGCGATAGTCGCATTTAAAACTCCCAATTTGACATTATATATTGCCTAACCCATATCCTAATAGCTACAATAGTAGGAGCATCAATATTTCAAGGAGACTCATGCATCGAATAGGATTTACAACTACTGTTAACCCAAACACAGCAATTTTTTAGTAAACATACACACATGCATAATAGATTTTGCAAAAAGAAATACAATAAGTAAAATAGTAGGATCAACATGATTAAAGGGTTTGCTTTCTTTGCTCTAGTTGTTCTGAATAGGAGGATGGATGGTGGTCGAAAATATTGTTCGAACAATCGACGTCTAATAAAAAAGAACCGGAAACAAATTAAATAATGCAAAATAATATCAACAGTAAACAAATCCAAATTTTTTTACATATTCTGGTAGAGCATGATTTTAGATGAATTTAGAAAAAAGAATCATCTCATTTGGAGTTTTTATGCAAAAGTTATTAAGGTTTTAATTTGGTTCAGTTTGAAAAATCCTGAAAAAGAAAATATGACGTCGACGGCGTATTTCTAAGTTTTACGCTTTCAACAGAGAAGGCATATTCTCTTCTACATTCTATTGAGGTTTATGCTTTCCAGTAAAGAAAACCTATTCTCCTTTGAACTCACTGAGGTTTACACTTTCCAATAGAGGAAACATATTTCCTCGTAACTAAAAATGCCTTTTCCATTTTTCTTGTGATTTCATTAATCTGACTTGTGGGGTCCACATGTCAGTGACTCATCTGTTAATAATGTTTTGAATTAGATTTTCTTTAATCTTTTGGCTCAGTCCCACATGTCAGTGTCACAGAGGGCATTTAACTCAATCCTAATCATTGCTTTGTACTAATCAAACCTGATTTGGTCTTAATGACCTAGCTATAGTGTCGGTCGGCTCTCGAACAAGCAGAGCAGTGAGGGCAGTGCTCTTGGTGGTGCTCATCGCTGACGATGCAAGCACAGGGAGGTCCAGGACATGGCCAAAATGGAACCCTCTCTCGATGGTGATGCCACCAGATGGTGGTGGAGGCCGGAGAGATGGCTAGAGTCGGCGCTACGCCGGAGAAGAGCGACGGAGCTCCTTGGGCTTGAGGTGGCTTTCGCGTTTGGGCCTAATCGGCTGCTAATGGGTGTGCACATTAGCTTCAGGGGGTCATGGCGATGTCGTTGGCAGTGGCTCGAGAACCAAAGGTCACCGGAGCGACGGCGACATGGTCTTCCATGGTGGCGCCTTATTAGTTACCATGAAACCTAAGCTACGATGGCCAATCCTTTTATCTAATGCATGCTTAAGCTTTAGTGAACTAGTATAAGCTCACCCAAGGCTTTGGTGGTGCTGGAGGATGACTCGAGCAGCTTGACGATGTTGACTAGTGGCGGTGCGAGGAGGCTCCCATCGATAGCATGCTACGGCGATGGAACTTCTACAAGAAGGTGCGCATTAGATTCCTAGCATCCTGAGGATGGTAGAGATCGAAGGAATCATCGGGGGACTTACTAAGTCAACTACTAACTAGAAAATGGCTGCGGCAACCGAAAATGGGGAAGAAGATTGATCCAAGGGATCCTCTGCGATTGAAGCTTCATTAACAGAGGGGAAAGCATCAATGAGGTGTAAGACACGTTATGATGCGAAAAAGGGAGGTCTAAGCTCACCCGATTGCCTGAACAAGGAAGTCCAGAACGGAGGTGTGTCCCAGGGATGAGGAAGATGATGGCTTCTCGGAGCTACAGGGTTCCAGAAGCTACATCAAGCACAGAGAGAGCATCAGTGAAGTAAGGGACGTGTGATGATGCAGTTAACGAGGGCAAGAAAGCTCACACGAGGGAATGGCATTATGGAGCTTGCTCACCGACGCCGAGAGCGGTGTTCTCGTTCTCTGTGATTCAAGGAGTTTGAAGCTCAACGGATATACAAGAGTGGACGAGGGGTGAGCTTAAGCGATAGTGACACCCTTAGAAGCTTAAATAAGGGCAAGAATCTCACGAGATGATCGCTGAGAAGAATGGGCTGCGACAAGAACATGCACTCAAACCTTCGGCGTCTCCGCCAGGGTGGTTGTTGGGCATCATTAAGGGGGTGGGCAGCATGGGTGGAGGTAGGCGGAGGCGACGGTAGCGGTTGGAGTCCAAAACAGTGGGCAGCGCGGCAAAGCGGTGGGCGAGCGGGTGAAGCGTGTGCTGGCGCGAGCGAGTAGAGGTGGAAGATGAAGTCTGGCGGCGGGGCCCACACGTCAGCGAGAGGTGTGAGAGAGTTTAGATTAGGTTTTTGGATTTAAAAGGCTGAGGATTTGCTGAGTTTTTGTATCGAGCAAACGAAGTCCAAAATTTATGAAAATTTTTGTGAGGGCTCCTAACCTAGTGTATTTGCTTATGTAATTTTTTCAAAACTTTATCTTGTCTGTGATTTTCTCGAAAAATCCTACAAGCTTCTCTTTTTATGTTATTGCATATGTTACTCTTAATGAAAATTCACATAAGTTGTTTAATAAATTTTTCCTTGAGCAATTGTGCCCAAAATAATTCTCTCACCTATTTTTATTATGTTTTATCTAAAAAAAATTTAAGTGCATATTTGTGTGAATTTCATTATTTGCTTTTAATCAAAAGTTCAAAATCATGCATGATTAAATTTTCATATGTAATGTGCTCAAAATTATTTTCCCAATGCATTTCTATTATGTCTTCCAAAAATGTGAATTTTGGGATGTTACATGTATCGTAAGTACATTAAGACCGCAAAAAATTACTCTCTTTTCAAGAATATATGACATTTTGGACATCGATACAATATTCAACATGCAATTTTGGTCATTACTTTTTATATAAATATATTTGTAAACAAATATAAAATTATGATATTATGAAAATATTTTACATGGCTAATCTAATGTTACTATTTTCATATGATTAATACAAATAGTTTTTTTTATATATATTAGTGGTCAAAGTTAAGTGAGTTTGACTGTATGTTTTTTAAAACGTCGTATATTTTTGAACGGAGGGAGTAATATTGTACTATAGATCGGGCCAATTAGATTCTAATTCTGGCTACATAATTAATGACCAAATAGAAGATCAAGTTAATGCTTAGTTTCGAATTGAGAGATGGCGCGCGTACTACACGAATGGCATGGCCGGCAACCTTTCCGGTTGCTGTGCTGGCGTATAAGACTGTAATATTGCATCCTGGATGTTGTTGCGTATAGTGCCGGGGCTACCTCTGAGATTGTCATGCATGCAGTGGCGGACCCAGAATTTTTAGAATAGGTGTTCGGACTTCGAAGCTATATTGTCCAGATATACTGATACCAATACGTTGATACTGTGAGATGCCATCCCCCAACACTGATACGATGATATGCGAATATATAATGAAATATAGAAAATATAGAAATTAATGATTTCATATAAGAAAATAGGCGATATAGGTAAACATAATGACATGAATTAAACAGCAAATTATAGATATCATGACAGTTGAGGAGGTGAAATCTATTAATAGAGCTATTTTTCCTCTAGACTTCTTTTTTTTGCTGAGTTATGTTGTTGTTGGAGGGTGCAGCTAAGACTTGTGCTTGGTGCTTGGCCACTGTTGTTTTCTCTATTTTTCTGTTCTGGGCTGTAGCAGCTATACCACTAAATCTTATTTTTCTTCCTCTAATAGTGAGCAGTAGAGGTAAAAACTTGTGCTTGGTCTTGGTCGTTGTTGTTTTCTCACTTTTTTCTGTTCCAGGTTATAGCAGCTAGGCTGCTAAAACTTATTTTCTTCCTCTAATAGTGATCGGTAGTGCTCCTGCTTTCTTTTTCAAATTTTTTTTTGACAGATACATACCTTGCTGATCATGCTCTCTTTTGCTCTTTTCGAATTAGTAAGAACCCAATCTAAAAATGTTCCTTCCATAGAGCAAAAATTAGCATGTAAACATATGTAACAATAACCCAACTATCTATTCATTGCCCAAGGCAAAAATTGTATTTTTGTACAAGATCCATTAGAAAGAACCAAGAAAGCAGAGGAAGAGACTAGACTCCAGAAAGAACCGGAGCTGGAGCGGAGTAGAGCCAGGGAGAAGAAGTGGAGTGCGTGGAACACACCTAGATCTGGAGAGAGGACAATGACGGTGAGCTGAATATGCTGCTCCCTTCTCGCCGCCACGCTCCCTCCCGGCCACCGCGTTGCTCCCTTGGTGTCATCCGCTCTCTTCTTCCCTGTTTGTCACGCTACCACCCACTTGCTCGCGTCTCATCTCTGTTCGTCCGTGCAGGTGTGCCGTCTCACCTGTTTGTCGTCGTGTCGTAGCACCGTATCCATCGACCGTCGTTCGCCTTCGTAGCCCGCACCTCTGCTCGTTCGCCACTTGGAGGTCGGAGACTCCCCCCGGCACACACAGACAACCACAAGATAAGAGAGAATAAATGTTAGGGTTTGGTAGGGTGAAGTAGAAAGGAAAATGATCCTAATGTGTTACATGGGCCACGCGCGAGGTGTGAAGAGTACGAGTTAAATTCATTTACGAACACAAATATATAGTTTTAATCTAACTACTAATATATATATCTAATATACCTATTATATATCAGATATTTTGAAGAAAAAAATAAATATTCGGCTGAACACTCGTGATCTCTTGAGGGTCCGCCCTGCATGCAACCATCTTCTTCCCCTTTCCCACCCTTCTCTACCCCGTCTCACACTTCAAAGTTCAAACATGATCTAGGGTGGGTATGGAAATCACAGGCGATTTTGCTCGCCGTCCCATACCTACTATCCGTGGTCTCCTCATTCCTTCCTCCTCTTTCTCTGCTTGCTGTCGTAATGTACCGGGGAACAGACGTCATCGCGCAGCCATCTGATGTGGTAATGTTGTTCACCTGTTCTACACTTCCATGGTCAATCTGGTGTTGAGATCCGACGAGCAGCCGATTGGGCATGCTGAGGGAGGCGGCCACGACGACCTGACAGCGTGCAGCAGAGTTGCACAAGGCGAACGCTTGCAAGCTGGTCCTTGCCATCCACACACCTCGGCGGCCAGATTTGGAGCAGATGCGCCCCCTGAGCAACGAGCGGCTGGTGGGTGCTTGTCTCCGGCGAGTACGGGAGAGGTATGCTCATGTGCTCCTTTGCTTCTTCCTTTCCTCATGTTCTTGCCAAACCTTCAAGGGTCTCCAGTTACTTTTGTTGTCTTGATTTTGGTAGCGTTCTTTCCATGAGGCTATTGTGCATGCAAGCTGTTCGTAAGAATGCCCGAGAAGGATTAGTTAGTACATGCATTTGTGATTCTATTTGCAACTGCCACAAATGCACTGCGAACGATCAGAACCGATTAATTTGGTACATGTCGTTCAAGTCTTATGTTTTATTTTTTAGAAGATGTAATTACAGATTAGGATTCGACATGTACTAGAATGTCTTGTTCATTTGTTAGGCTGGATACCAAGAGCGTTCAACAGAGTAGGAAGTTTTAGTTTTTTCATGTATTGTGAATCATGGAGGAATTAGCACCTGCTTGTTAAACTTGGATTCAGCTGGTACCACACACTCGGTTGCCCTCACACCACATTGGTCTTCACTAACAGAAACTGCACTACACATGTCTTGTGCTTTCCTCTGAGCAAAGCGTAGTTTGCCCAAAATTCTATCCATTGATGATGACCTTTTTTTTTCAAGCTTCATCTGAAGTACAGAGGGCAGAACATGTAAGGGCAATAGAAAAAGCAAAGTAATGGTGCAGAACCACAAAACCTCCAACTTCCGAATTTTGCTGCCTCTGCTTTTGTGTTCTGCAGATTTTCCCAAGCAGTGATCTTTGATTGCTCCCTCTTGCACCTTAACACAAATAAACTAGGTCTCAGCAATAGGATATGTCACAATTTGTGTCCTCGACTATAAGCTAATAATACCAACTGAGGAGTGCAAACTGCAAACATTATTATCTTCTGTGCAAGGGGAAAAACAGGCGTAAAACATAGACGAGATAACTAATAACTAAAAAGGTTTCTGGAAATCCATAGATAAAAGGCTAAAACTTACACAATGGTGAGTGGATTTCTAACCCATCCATCTACCGGACCCAATGTTTTAGTGTTTATAAGATGTAATTAAAGTTCAGGATTCGACATGTACTAGAGTGTCTTGTTCATTTGTTAGACTGGATTCGAGGAGCGTGCAGCAGAGGAGGATGTTTTAGTTGTCTTCATGTATTGTGAGTCATGGAGCAATTAGCACCTGCTTGTTAAACTTGTACTCAGCTAGTAGCACCCGCTTGTTCATGTTTTCACTTAAAAAATCTTAGTTCAGATATTGCCATTTTGTGTTTGGTTTAGAACCATAGAAGAGTACTCGATACATTGTTCGAAATTTGGTACATTGTGACCCTTTTTATGCACACTATATTCCCTTTTCATTGATCATATATACCACTGCCATTGCCTGACAAGTACAAATGGCACGAAACCAAATAACTGATGCTGCTGTTGTTCCTAGCTGCAGGATGTATGAAAGATGCTGCTCCAGGCTGCTGCTGCTAGTTACTTTTTGTTGTTGCTGCACCATCGCCACAAAAATTGAAGCATGAAGTCCATGAAATGAAAGGGATCGCTCCATCTGCAGAGTTGTTTGAAATGTACTAGCAAGATTGGCCTTCCTTTCTTTATCTCTTCAAAAAATGATTGGCCTTTCTTTCCAGTAAAAGAAAAACGGCAAATTTGGTCGAAATGTACCAACTCCCAATTTGGAGGAACATCAAGAAGGCTAATTTGGCATTTCTTTCTTCCAGGTGATGAAACACGCATGCTTTCTAAATAATGATGTGAGCCATAAGCCATGCAGTGGGTGCAACGACTTCTTGTATATGATTGATGAAGATGGAAAGTTGAAGGGTGCTAGAAAATTTATAACGATTCTGTTTGTGCTAGCTGCTGTAATCATATGTACAATGTACTAAAAAAATGAGACAGTGTTAGGTTCTTCCATTGGATACTTTTGAGGATAATATAATGCACTACGTTACAAGTGAGACAAGCCATGTACTTTGTGATGTACATTTCTGGAACACATGTAGTGGATTAATGTATTCAATACTTAATGGAAGTGGTGCATTACTGGAACTTATGCAATGGATGAACTTCTGGAGCATTTTTGGAGAACTTGTGCAATATATTATTGCAATAGAGAAGCTTGTGGTTCATATCTGGTGCTAATATTTTGTCCCATACCTCATGTAATTGTGTTTGTGTAGGTGCACATGTGTGTTATGTATGTATGTGATATTTTAACAAGATCATGTGAGTACATATGTCTGTGATTCTGGAACAAAATATTAGAAAATTAAGTGCAATCCATGCAAAAATGAAGCAATGAACTGAACATGAAAATTTCAACAGCTATTATTGAGCTGCAATCATGCTCAGATGAAGCAATGATACAAACAATGACCATTGACAATGTGCCACAATAATAATTTAATTATCCTAGCCATCCAAGTCTGAAGTTTGTACGGAAAATGAACCAGTCAAATCTCCAATAAAGCATTCCTTGATCATCAGACTTGTACTCTTATGTATGCATCATGCAAGGACTAGGACCAGCTGAAAATGTTCAGACTTTAGATACGTTGATCAGTCTAAAAACATCGCATATGGAGGTTACATCAATACAATAGCTTACACTCACTGAACCATCACAGATAAATGACAAGATATATATCTCCTGAAACTGAAGCACAAGACTGCAAGGGCATCACACTTGAAACATACATTCAATTCCTCAATTTAGGAAAAAAAAATTAAGATCATTCAAGACACACCTACATTCAGATAATTCCTTTTACATTCATTCAGTTCATCATTTGCACACATTAAATCTCATATTCTCAATGATGGTTCATACACATGTTAGAATATACTCCCTCTAGTTCACAAAAATAAGTCGTTTTGGAATACATGCAGTCAAACTTTATAAAATTTGGTCATCGATATCTTTTTTAATATTTAGATTAGATACATAAAAATCATATGTGTATATTTTTCTCGAAAAGTACTTTCATAATATTATAATTTATTGGGTTTTATAAATATATTATAATAGTAATTAATGATCAAAATTGTATTTTGGAGAACGTGTTGATGTCCAAAACGACTTATTTTTGTGAACCGGAGGGACTACGTCTTGAGTAACAAGACTACTACACAAGACTATAAGAGATATAATAGAATCAGTTATGATTTGTATCTGATTCATTCCTTATCTCTAGTAGATTGACTTGATCTGTAATTCACAATGTACTCTATATATATGCCCCCAAGGCTCAAACAATACATTAATAATTATTCTCGCTATTCTATCTTCCTTTATGGTGTCAGAGTGGGTTCGCATCTGAGCATGTTCCTAGCCACCACCAAATTCTGCTGCACACCACCCACGGGATAGGTGATGTAATCTCCTGGGGGCTACGCATTGTAAATAGATGGTCTCCTCTCTTCCTCTCCGATCAAATAGATCGGTTTCTTTTTCACCGATTGGTAGATTGGATGTCGGACACCGGGCTTTGAATACCCGAAGCCCTTGTGTGTGTGTATCGTACTAACCCTATGATCAGTGACTAGTATACACCTCCACAACATTGATAATCACATACATACATATTTCATACATACAACAAGATTACAAAAGGACTTAACTTTGATCGATACATGACAAATTTTCATTACAAAGGCCAACCGGCTAAATAAAACTCAAGTAACAACAGAGTGCAGCGGAAAGCATAGTAAGTAAACCAAAATGGTCCAACGATATGCCCATCTAATCCCACAGGCAACAGATAAAGACTAATCACTAGAAAGACCCGTTGTCGTCCGGAACTGGTTCATCCTTATACTCTGAACAATAATTTAAGCAAGATTGAGTACATTGCGTACTCAGCAGGACTTGTAGTGCATTACAAAATTTATATAAATACAAGGCTAACAAGAGATGAGGCTCTATGCTACAAGTTGTTTTCAGTATTAAGTAAATTTTATTTGCAATATCAATACGTAATATTTTGCAACAGAAATTTAAATAGCGGTTAAATAGATAAAGGATAACAAGTAATTGAATAAATAACAACTCGCAACCCTCTTCGGCTATGAGCAACATCTTATTTTCAGCCATAGACATAACACTCAACTCAAATATCATCGACAAAACTATTCCCCTATTTTCCAACAAGAACCATTTTTGTAAAACAAAGACTATACCCGACAATACTACACTTAGCACGCTCATCACCACGAGCATGGCTGTTTAAATAGATTTACACTCTGCAGAGGGTTACAACTTTACCCACATCACATGAATTCTCTAACTTGTTCGACATCCGTCGATACCACCGCTCACTACCTTAGGTAAGCAGTCTAGCGCACGCGTCGAAGTCTTTACATCATCTAGTCCTAACTTTGCACTAGCCTGATGAATGAGCACCCTCACTTCACTTGGGTACACCCCCGTCTCAGTGAGGCATTCACCGTTATGTTGGAAGGCTTTGTTCCCAACGTTCAGTGAAGGGAGCCCCTTCGAACATGCCTACACCAGTCATGCTCGCACTACTACAGCCTACCAATATGCAAGGCTAGTTTTCAATGATTTAATTAGTTAATGCCATCCCGTATCGGACGAGAATCTCCTCCTATCTACTTGTGAGTTACACCCCTCACACTTCTCATAATACAATATAACTCGTTTGCGTCACAAACTAAGTTTTCATTTTTATTTTTATATAAAATAACATAGGTAAACCCCTCTGGAGCATCATTTTGAAATCTCCCAAACTCATATTTAACATGTCATCCATTTTTCAAATTTTAGCAAAGACTAAAGCCGGGCTAAGTAGTTATGCGATATTCGCATTCAAAAACCTCAATTTGACATCATTCATTGTTTAAGACATAGCCTAATAACTACAACAATAAGGATGTCAATATTTCAAGGAGGATCATGCATCAAATGGGACTATAACTACCATCATCCTCAAATGTAGCAATTTTAAGCAAACATACATGCATGCATAATAAATTTTGCAAAAAAAAGTACAATAATTAAAATAATACAATGAACATGATCAAAGGGGATTCTTGCCTTGCTCTGGTTGCTCTGAATACGAGGATGAAGAATCATTATAAAATTCGCTCGAACAATCGACATCTAATCAAAAGAGCCAGAAGCTAATTAAATATCTTTAACTCCTAAATATTGGAGTTTACCCGCGCATCGCCCCAATCGTCCCACCCCAAGCCAAACCGCTACCCCTCCCATCGCCCCGTGCCTCCTCGCCTCGCGCCGCCTCCGTCCCTCACCCGCCGCGACCCTCACCTCCGCGCTCCTCCCTCCCATCCGCGCGCGACCCCCTCGCCCCTCAGCCGCCTCCTCCACAGCCCGAGATCCCTCGCCGTCCTCCTCCGTGCCTGGATGCACCCCGAAGCCCCACCAGCCCACCATCACCTTCGCTGAGACCAGCGGCTCCCTCCATGAATCCTCCGACGAGGAGGAGGAAGAGAAAGGCGCCGACGAGGCTCTGCCCCACGCTGCCACCGCCTAATCAAGCGGCTCCCTCTCCCGGGTGCACTTCGAATCGGTGCATGTAACATCCCCAAAATTAATTATGGGATTTAGTATGCATATTATCAGCATGCATGAAATTTTGGAAACAATTGTATATATTTTTGCACTTGAAAATTTATCAAACCAATTAAACATACACTTCAGATTTAAAACTCCAAATAAAAACAGGAACAAAAACCTTGGATCATCAATTGGAAATAATTTATTCAAATACTAGAATAATTATCATGAATAAATATAATTTTTCCAAAATTTTTGGAACTCAAATCAACCCCCAGAAAATTCAAACACCATTAATAGACCTAGACTAAGTTTGAATTTATTTTACACAAATTATATTATGAACAGTGACTTTAATAATTTTATAAATACTAGGTCATCCCAGAAACACCCTTGAATTATTTTAGAATTTTTAGAATTTTATTTCTATAGTTAAAGCCTCGGTCAAACTTGTTTAGCCGTGGTCAAACTGAAATCAAACTCGGGCTCGTTACTGTTCCACCGACTCGACCCTGGCTCGAGTCCGACGCACCATCTTGGCTTCACCCAACCGCCTAACCGCACTCACTCGCGTGCCATCGGATTGTGATCGAAGGGCTCAAGCGGAGTAGGTCGTTCGGACAACTTCAACGGTCGCGACATCCTGGCCGTCCGTTTTTAAATCAAACGGCCCGAGCCAAACCGCAACCTCTTACCTTTGAGCGCCGACCGAGGGCCCGCTGGTCGACCTTCTTCTTCCCCGTTGGCTCGGCGAGAGCCACGCCACGCGCCCGAGCGCCTCTGAGCCAGCTCCTTTAACGCCGTAAGCCACCGCCTCTTCCGACCACTCTTGGAGCTCTTCCTAGTGACGCCGCCTCCACTCCGTCTTCTTCCCAAGCTTATTACCCTTCGTACTCCTCCCTTTTCGCCCATTCTCCCTCTCGGTGGCCGAGGGAGAAGAAGCTTTTCTTGCTATCCTCTCGGGTAAGCTCGAAGCCTTGGATTCCTCTGGCTTTAAGCTCGCATGCCGTTTCCATTTAAGCTTATTTGGGCCTTTGATTTTGCTTGTAGTTGCCGGCCACCTCGCCGCTCTCGCGCTCGAGCACGCCCGAGCTTTGCCGCGTGTCAACTTTTGTCATTCTCATCTCGGTGAGTTTTTCTTGCGCTCTTGCGCGGCATCTCAAGCCTCGAGCATGATTAAGAGAAACCTCCGTTAAATTGGTCTTTCGTTGTAGGATCGTTGGATTTTGGTTTTTTCCCCTTTGTCGGCCGACAACTCTATTCACCGTCTTTTGCCGAACCGGTAAGCCATTCTCAAATTGTTTGGGATTACACCATCTCGGTGGTACCTTTTAGTTATTCCGACCGCCCTTTGTCGTTCTTTTGCTCAGGTGTCTTCCCACGTTGAGCTCTTCATTCCGGCGCCATTGATGACGCATAAGCGTCCTCTAGAGCTCCTCTGCTCCCCAACTTCACCGCGGTGAGTTTCCTTAGGGTCCCTAGCATCTTTTTCGTGCTTTATGCTAGCAATGCCCGATGGTATCGACCGTTGTTCGGCATGTGCCGCCACCGCCGCATCCTAGTGTCGCCGTGTCGGAGAAGACAACCGTCGGTCCTCGCTAAACCGAAGACGTTGTAGCGCTTCGAGCCGAATCTAGCTCCAGCTCGCCCGAGATGCCTCCGCGATTAGCACCGCCGCACCGCACCGCCCTCCGCTCGGCTCGCCGCCGTGCGCCACCGTGTTCTCACGGCGGCGACACCACCGTAAGGTAGCCTTCCTATTCTCCTTCTGCTTGCCCTTGCTCGTGCGCCTCGGGCCTCCCTCGCCGCCGGCGTGGCTCGGCAAGGTCACGCGGCCGCACCGCTGTTCCGGCACGTCCGACAAACCGTAGTGGTTAGATTAAGTAAATCCGGTTAGTAAACTAATGTTTGTTTAGTGGGCTAATATCTCTATTGCATGTGGGCCCGTTTAGCCAGTAAGTGGAGGTGTACACTGTTAGTACGTATTTGCTAAGTAAAACGTATTTTTAGTATGCTTTGAATAGAGTTACGTTTTGAATTAGAAGACGATTCGTCGTAAATACGCCTTCGATTAGTTTCTACGAGCCCAAGTCTTTGTTGATCGAGTCAATTCCTTGACCACGGGGCCGCTTGTCACCTCTAGGGCTAGCTAGGTGCGAGTACTAAAAGTATTAAAAGCAAATATAAATTCCGTAGTGAATTATTGTTACACTGAAAAAATCATGTAACTTCAAAAATCCATATCTAATTCAAATCGACTCCAAAATTTATGAAACCAGTTCTGATATTTTTCATACTAAGTGAATTTTATTTTAAAATAGGTTTCAAATATATCTCAGAAGCAGAGAATATAGATTTAAGAAAATGATCTATAACTCTATTATTTTTACAATAGAAAATTGTTGTTAACTTCATAAATACATAACTATTTCATTTTAACTCCAAAAACAGTGAATCCACTTTTGATAATTATAATTTTAAATGAACTTATTTCTAAAAATGGGTTTAGCCTCACCTCTGGCACAGAAGATATATTTTGTGGAAATTGATCCCAAAATGAATTACTTTTACACTATAAAATGCTGATAACTTTATAAATTCATAACTAATTCATAAAAACTCCAATTGAGGCAAACTCAACTGTTTTGAACTTGTAATAATATTGCCTATTTATCCATTTAATCCATGTACTCACCACTGCTCTACAAATTTTCATCTCATAATTAAATTACATGAATTAAGACGTATTGAAATCTGAAATTCAAACAACCGTAACTTTCTTATACTAAATAAAAATGGAATGATTATTTCACCTAAATAAATCTAAAATCATGACCTACCTACCGTATAAATTTCATACATTTTTGAGCATGTTGATTTTCTGGTTTTATTTGATATTTATCGTATATCGCCTTTCATTAGGTTATCGACGATAATGATATATTCGTGAGATTATTATGAGTATAACCTGATATTGAACAAGTGATACAGCAAAGGTGCGAACACCCTCCTCTTGATCATATTGCTCCCAGTGGTTCTTAAATGTTTTGTGTGAGTTTTATTATCGCAATTGCATGCTATTTTGAAATATATGTTTATGGGTAGAAGTAGTTAATCTCCTAATTGCTGCATTAGCCCTCCTTTGAATGTTGATTACCCTTTTACCTTGAATGACTAAGGTTATATGTTATATGGGTTGTTTGCTAGTTTGTAGAACGATGCTTAGCCATGCTAGTAGTGGTAGCCAAAACGGTTGATGGAGCTAGTCCATCGGCCGATGGATCGATTGAATCTTAATGAACCTTGAGGATTTTATGGATTGGATTTTGTTGGATTTGAGGAATGTATTTAGATCTTCGATCCGTGGTTTGTGAACTTGTTGGGCATGGGTTTTATGTTCTTAACTTGACGGGTGTAGGGTGATCATGAAATATTGTTGTTGTTGTTGTTATGGATTGTGTAGCCCCGTCGAGTGTTTAAGGACCGGTGCGTGGTGTGATGAACCAAGTCTTACGTGCAACCACACACGGATAATGGCGAAGGCTTGGCTTAATAATTTGTTGTGTGTTAGCTATCAAAACACAATGGGATTGACAATTGTTATTGTTATGTATTTGATTGTTCTTTTGTCAATCTCGGGGCATGTTAAGAGTCGCCTTACTTGTCCTTAAGGGTCTCATGTTTGATTGGGACTTACTTACGTAACGAGGTTCACCCGTGGTTAGGAGGCATTTGACTCCCACGGGTTTCGCTCTCGGGTGGGTTGATAGTTAGGACATGACATTGTAACGGCCTCGTTATGCTACCTCACCACACTCCTACGGAAGAGTGCATTGGCGACATTAAGAAGAATGCATATCGTGTGGGTAAAGTGCACAACTCGCAGAGTAACTAAATCTATTCGAATAGCCTCGTCCTAGGTTATGGACAACACTTGTGGAAAGCAGCACGCGATTAGCTTTTGGGAAACTAAGTTTGGGTTATGGTTGGTAATGTTATGTCTTTATGTTAGTTTGTTCAAATCTGAAATGTATTCTTGAATGCGTTGTTCGCGCGTTAAATTTGTTGAGGTTTGAGTTGTGCCACGAATGGGATGTTCGTGTGTTGTTTATAATTGGAGATTATACCATTGATGATCATTACTTACTGCTGTAAAATGTTTTCTAAATTTTTTGCAAATGGCTAGTTAGAATCTTTATTATTTATCTATATACAAAACTTGCTGTATGCTAAAAATTGACTAGTGTAGTAGCATTCCTTTGATACTTACATGCATCCTTTATTTCTTTTGAAAGTCTCGCGAGTACAACTTTGTACTCTAACAGTGTCTATTTGTTCAGGTGAGAACGACGGGTGCAACGGCTTTAACTCCAGTTGGTTGCTTGTGGGATTGTGGGCATACCAACTCGGTTATTCCCTTTTTATTTTAAGTTTATCTTCCGCTGCAATTTATTTGTGTTAATTAGATTTGGCCGATCGGTCCTCTTTCGCAACCTTGTATTATAAGGTGCTATCTAAATGAGGTTGTAATTGATTCTTTTACTCTTGTACATTGTGTATGGATGTGATTGCAATGTTGTGTACTAGGATATGTGCATGTTAGCCTTCGATCCTTGGGAGCTAGCATGTGACACATATCCGGTCACTCGAATCGTGTGTGTCTCACGTTAAGTATTGCGTTCTGGCGTAATTACTTAGCTTGATACGGATCCGATTTCGGTCCTCACATGCACCACCGAGCCGAGAAGTCCGGGCTGCTGCATGTGGGAAGGAGGTGGCTTCGGGCCGCGAGCATCGCCGCTTGAAACCTCGAGGCCGAGGCGCGACAGCTGCGCTTCCTCTCCGTTGCAACTGCCCCCTCCCCACCTCTTTGTCCACCCCGCCGAGGGCCACGATGCAGCCCACACCGTTGCCCCCTCCCCTCGCCGTCACCGCTGTCGCGGGCAGCCCTATCCGTAGTGGCGGAGCTAGGAATTTGGTGTTGGGGGGTGCACACACAAAGCAACACGGGGTATGATTAGTTCAAATCAGGGAAAAAGCTACCGGTTGGGAAAATATTTCGAAGCCTAGAGATAAACCTAGTTACCGAAATTTTTGGATTTATTTCCGCCGAAATTTTCAAATCGAAATCTGAATTTTTTGTGAAGTTAAAACGAAAAATACATAAAAAAAATGCATAGCCAAGGTTTGAACCCAGAACCAACCTCTTCAAGACTAAGGGTGTTTCCACCACGACACATGCACTCTTGTGTTTGCATATGGTTACAAACTTTCTTTATATTTGGCAAAAAAACTAGCAAATCCGAATTTTTTTGGACGGTTGGAAATTTTACTAGAGGGGTCCAATAGATTCGATTTTCGCCGGTAACCGCAGAAATTTCGCCAAAAAAGTTTTCACTGGTTCAAACTACGCATCGCCCAACGAAGCCAGGAATTTGCCCGTTAGAAGTAAAAAAACGTCAAGAAAAAAAGAACAGAGAAAATTGTCTACTAGTATCTTTTCGCATGTCATTACTATAGTAATCAATTTGGAAAATAACTTGCATAATAATATGAATGTGAGAAAAATGGAAGTTGCTCCATGTGCACCTGCAAAACCATTGGTCTTAGTGAGTGGCGCATCGCCTACTACTGCTTGCTGCTCCCACACTGGTGCCACACCGCCCACCGCTCCTCTCCACGTCGCACTGGCCACCGAGCCGTAGGAACCAAATTGGGGAGGAGTTGGAGTATTGGAGATAGAGATGGATATGGGCTGGTGAGTAATGAGATGGCTGTGGACTGGTGGAGGCACGAGTGTAACATCCCAATATTGGACTTGTGTTTCAAATGTAATAAAATGAGTAGAAATTAAAACTTTTTCTTACATCATGTATTCCCGGTTGTATCAAACAATTCTTGTACAAGAAGTTATGGAAATACAAGGTCACAAGTCTTTTGATCCAAACTTCGAGCTTCCAAAAATATAATCTTGTCAAATATTGTGATCATCCTCTGGAAATATGTTTCCCAAGTTCTAGGGATGATATGCGACCCCTCTAAAAAATTTCACAATTTTTAGAAATTGTTTGAATATTTTTAGAGGGTAGTCAAACCTGCTTGACTTTCAGTCAAACCACAAATCAGAACCTTGCAGAATTTTTGGAGAAAGATGCACTGCATAAAAACCTCTAAAAATTTTACACAAGGTCAATATTTGAGTCAGCAAGCTCCTGTAAAATTTTCAGAATTTTTGGAGTTAATTTGCTACCTCAAATAATTCCTCAAAAGTCTCTGTTCTAATTTAAAGTCAAAACCTGGTTTGCATTGTTCCTCTGGTTCAAGTCAAACTCGGGCTCGAGTCAATCGATTTGATCGAACCACCTAACAGCACCGAGCCAGCTTTAAAAACCCACGTTATTGGACCGAAAAGGCGACTAGAGGGGGGGTGAATAGGAGCACGATCTCTTTTTCTCCCAAATTCAATTCAATACGAATCTCACTCCAATAGCTATGAAAGCTATGAAGATCAATCAATCATGCACAGCTGAAGACTTGTATTGAATCAACTCAAAACCCCGAAGTAAAATCAACACAAAACCAAAACATGAAGGCTCGGGCGGTCTGACCTCTCACAGGGGCGGTCAGACCGGTTAGCTCAAGCGTCGAACTCACCGTTCGATGAACGAGAAAACAGCGACAAACCGAAACGCAAATTGATCAAACTTTTGATTCGTGCGTCCAAACTTCGTGAAATTTGAGACATACCTACCTAAGTATGTCAGGAACCTATTCCAAGCAACGATCGTGATAATTCTTGCCAAGATTCTGACCTTCTACAGTTTGAGCAAAGTTAGGTCAAAAACCAAGTCAAAACGAAAATATGATCTTGAGACTTGCTCGTGGGTGATTAATGATATTGATGATCCTAGATGTATTCCCACACGTCACGCAAGCTAGATCACGTCCGAAACTAAGCAAAACTCGCGGATCAAAGAAAGACTCAAATCATCAAAAGAGAGAAAGAAAGCAATTGACCTCATCTTGAAGAAACTTTCTTTGGATTGATTTGATATGGTATTGGTTTACAGCCACTCCATCAATGGATGACAAAGACTCAATACATGAGCACGAAATCCAATCCAACTCTCTAGAACCCTAACCTCCGCTCCTCCTCTCCCTAAGCAAATTAGGGTTTCAAAAACAATGAAAGGGTCGAAGGGGTGCAGCCACCTCCCTCCTCTATTTATAGTGGAGGCTTAGGGTTTCTAATAGAGTCTCCCTAATGGGCTCCCGTTAAGGCCCAAAACAAACGGGTGACACACACACGCCTTTTAAAGCGCCGTGTCCAAATTGTGCGAAGCACTCGCTTGCTCCGCCACGTGTAGGTTGATCCAACGGCTCTCATCATGTCGGCAAGTCTCTCCCATCCGGCTCCCACCGAAACCACCATGGCACTTGCACCGACCCCCGCGCCGCTTGATTCAACCAGTCGCACCGAACTGCCCGTTCGGTCACCTTTGTCCATCTTGCACCATACTTGAGTCCAATGACTTCACCCGGCATCGTCGATCGTTTTGAACCTCAGCTCTCCAAGCCTAGTCCCGATCATCCTCGCCGTTGACCGTCGTTGACCACCAAGCAACCTGCACAACAATAGACAAGAAAATCGAAATCGGGAACAAGTTCTTCACAACTTGACCCACGTTAGTCAAAACATGCATCATGCAACACATATGACATGAAACCCATGAACTTGACCTAATCAGCAACCATCGCCACCACACGGGCTGACGACGTAAGTGAAAACCGGTCGTATGCCACCTTGGCTTGTCGATCGCCACCACCGGCCCGACCGCCAACCGAGGGCCGGCCGACCGCCACCAAAGGACTTTGCCAAAATTTCAACATCAAATCCATGCACCTCTCCGAAATTTCAAACGAATAGAACTTTTGCCTGGAGGCTGCAAAAATTATGGGACCAAGTGCAGTAGAAACTCCTCACTTGCCTACACACTCTATTTTTGGCCCAGCCTCAAATTCCAAAACAGCTTTCATGGCCGGTCTGACCGCTCAGTGGTAGCCGGTCGGATCACGCCGCCTGGCGGTCGGACCGCCAGCTTGTTCACCCGATACACCACTTGAGGCATGGCCGGTCTGACCGCCACCAGGGCCGGTCTGACCGCCTGAGGCCTGACAGAACCTGAACTTTGCCGAAAACTCGTGTTTCCGCAAACCTTCAACGTCATTGCCAATTGTCACATCATCCTAAGATCATGAGCATATCCCCATGATATCCACAATCTCCCTTGATGAACACATTGGCAATTCCCACAAATGCAAGTTTTGAGGTTTG
This sequence comes from Ampelocalamus luodianensis, assembly GCA_036346255.1. Lineage (NCBI taxonomy): Eukaryota > Viridiplantae > Streptophyta > Magnoliopsida > Poales > Poaceae > Ampelocalamus > Ampelocalamus luodianensis. The sequence goes on from CM070620.1 coordinate 75,298,032, forward strand.
AAAAGTAAAACTCAACGTTTTGCGCAAAGGCACAACTTGGTCCAAATGCAAGAGAAAGCAATGGAAATGACCAAGTGGCTTGAATAGCATCGGCAAGTGAGATAAGGCAAAAGAAAGCAAGAAAGCTTCAATTTCCAAAGAAGAGTCAAAAATCTCACTTAAGGTCCATATGAAAGAACAATTGTTCGAAATGACCTTTGATCATGGTGAGGCTCAAGAATTGCAATTCAAGTTCAGAAAGAGCAATAAGACCATAAGAATGCAAATAAGAAACCCCCCCTCACTATGATCCTCAAATTTCAGAAAACTTCAAATTCTCCAATTTTCTCCCTCTTTTGAATACTTTCAAATCCTCTCCCCTTTACACATCTTGAAGTATCTTCTCCCCCTTTGACAATGGAGTCATCAAGGAATCACGGCTTCCTCTCGTCCAGAGATAACAAATGCAGAATGAGGAAAAAGCATAAGAAGGAGCATGCATGAAATGCAATGGAGTGGCTTCATATTTTTGTATTTTTCAATTTTGGATTACAAGAAGCTTTGGAGATTACCCAAAAGAACAAGCTAGCATCTAAAATTTTGCATAAACACCATATCAGCCTGAATGCGCTAGCAAGATCATGATAAGACATATATAACAAAGCTAAAGCAAGAAGGCTCAATGTAAAGCAATAATTTTTAGTATTTTAAGCAAAGCTTCAAATCTAGCAAGTTCATCAACAGAGATCCTAAAATGAAACTGGCCATGTCAAAATGTTAATGTGAGACCAAGAAGCTAACAAAGACCACATTAAGAGACAAACAAGTCCTAAATTAAATCAATTTGCTCAAATTGTCTCAAACGCCCATTTTTCAACAGTTTTTCATTCGCAATGAATATTGAAGTTGATTAAAGGTATATCTTAGTGAAGAAGATCTGGACTAGGAGCCATCCACAAACTCTTCCTAAGCTTCTACTGTATGACAAATCTTGAGGTTCATGTCAATTGTGACAAGCATCCCCATGAGATCGTTCGGATCATCAAACTATCTCCAAGTTCATGTCTATGACATGCGATCTCGAGAATAGTTTGGCACATTTTAAGCACAAGACAATCTTTAAATTTGATTTTTCATTTTTCACAAGAGCAGATTTAGATTCTTAAAAGAACAAGAAGCTCAAGCAATGATCAATACTAGATTCAAGAGCTAACACCGCAATTTTGACAGGGCCAATGTCACAAAAGGAGCACTAATTGCGCAACTAGCTAAAACATCCATAATCTGCAGTTTCTTAGTTCAAGTTGTCTTAAAGTTCTGGCTCATTCAGCAAAGACTTAGCTACACATGTGAAAGCATGATAATTCTAGCAAGTCAAAGAACTAGACATGGCATTGAGAAATTGAAATACTAAAGCTCAAAGGGTAATAAGCAAAGCTTCATCAATTTTAAAAGACAAGAGAAAAGCTTATATAACAATGCATCTTTTTGGTTTTTCATATGAATACAGTATGAAACAATGAGATGCACAAAAACTTAAAGATCCTAAAAAAAATCAAAAATTTGAAAAGAAAATACCACTAGAAGAAGGTATCAGAAAAACAGAAAAACTCAAATGAACAAGAAAAGTTCGACAGAGCCAACTCCCCTCAAACCAAACCGTAGGGATAAATTACCCTAACTCACTTCTCAAGGTTGCAAACCTAGTTGGATCTAAAGGTTTGGTGAGGATATCACCAATCGAGCCTCTGACTCCACGAAATGCAAAGACAATATCACCCTTCTCGACATGATCTCTAAGAAAGTGATAGCGAATGTCTATGTGCTTGGTCCTAGAGTGTTGCACGAGGTTTTTAGCAATGTTAATCGCAGAAGTGTTATCACGTAGAAAGAGGAACACTATCAAATGCCAACCCAAAATCTTAAGAGTGGACACCATCCACAAAATCGACTACAAAGAACTAGCAAATAGCTACATATTCAGCTTCAGATGGATTGTGCAATGTAAGACGCTTCCTAGAAGACCAAGAGACAAGAGAAGTGCCTAGGAAGTGACAAGTGCCCGAGGTACTCTTCCTATCTAGCCGACGACCGCAAAATCGAATCGAAAACCCCGAATGGACAAGGACGAAGAGCGAGGAATACCAAATGCCATCGGAGGTAGAGTGTAAATACACGAAGATGCGCTTAACGGCTTGGCGATGGGAAGTCCTGAGGCGCTGAAACCTCGCATGAGGCGGATCGTGAAGTGGATGTCCGGTCTTGAGGCCGTCAGTACGAAGGAGCCGATCATCTTTGTGGTACTCACGTTGATCCACGCTTCTCCTTCCTCATCCGGATCCAAAGCGATCGAAGTCGCCATGGGAGTGGCGATCGAAACTGCGATCACCATCTCGAAGCGCTTGAGCGGATCCTTGGTGTGCCGTGCGATGGATGAAGATCCCTTCCTTGCATTGCTTGATTTGAAGCCCAGAAAGTAGTTGAGTTCTCCCATCATACTCATCTCAAATTCCCTGGACATGGTCTCGGAAAAGTGGAAACAAGAGCATGAGAAGAACCACCAAAGATAATATCATCTACATAAATCTGAGCAAGCAGGAAATCATTGCCACGCCTAAGGATGAACAGGGTCTTGTCTACCTTACCCATCTCAAAATCATTCTTAAGCAGAAAGGTCTTAAGTCTATCATACCAGGCTCTAGGGGCTTGCTTAAGACCATACAAGGCTTTGGATAGCTTGAAAACATGATGTGGATGCTTGGGATTCTCAAAGCCTGGGGGTTGTCTAACATATACTTCCTCCTCTATAAAACCATTCAAAAAGGCACTCTTAACATCCATCTGATATAATCTAAAGCCCTTAGAAGCAGCAAATGCAAGTAGAATGCGAATGGCTTCCAATCTAGCAACAGGAGCAAATGTCTCATCAAAGTCTAACCCCTCAACTTGGCTAAAACCCTGAGCTACCAATCTAGCCTTGTTTCTAACCACAGAACCATCCTCATTTTGTTTATTTTTGAACACCCAACGGGTTCCTATCACATTATGACCACTAGGAGGTTCTACTAGATTCGGACCTTATTCCTCTCAAAATTCTCTAACTCCTCATGCATGGCATTAACTCAGCTAGAATCGATAACGCATGTGATATATCGCGGGTTGAAAGAAGCAACAAATGCGAATGAGAGTAGAGACTTGGATCGTGATACGGAGCGAGTGACTCGCTCATTAAGATTACCAATCATCCGATCCGGAGGATGATGCCTCGAATATGAAGTGGAGCGCCGGGAGACAATATCTCCTCAACCTCCGCAGATGCTGGCGATGAAGAAGATGCGCAGGAGCCTCAATTGGAGGTGAAGCGATCGTGCGAGTTCGGAGCTTGGACAGAGCCTCAGCAAAGCAGTAGAGGAAAAATATCGACCGTCCTCATCTTCCTCCACAAAAATGCTTTGTCACTGTGTATTACGAAACGTCGGATCTAGCTCGAGGCTAGTCTCATCAAAGTGACATTGCATGTCTCTGGACAATGTTAGTTTCAACATTAAAACCCAAAACCCCTCGAATGTGCGGGATAACCCGAAATAAACCATCAAAAGTCATTGATTCAAATTTATCTAGGTTTCTGTCTTGAGAATGAAACACTTAGCTCCAAAAACTCGAAAATGAGAAGCAGATGGTTTTCTACCAAAACGAAGCTCATATGAAGTCTTGCCCAAAGAAGGTCTCAAGTAGACACGATTTGCAATATGGCAAGCTGTAGAAATAGCTTCGGCCCAAAACCTCCTCGGTGTGCTATACTCATCTAGCATTGTCCTAGCCATCTCGACTAAGGTTCTGTTCTTCCTTTCCACAACGCCATTCTATTGAGGGACGTGTGGAGAAGAGAACTGATGCTCAATTCCGCGCTCAGCACAAAAAGAGGCAAACGAGGCATTCTTGAACTCCGTGCCATTGTCACTGCGGATCGCTCTCAAGGCACCAGAAAATTCAGAAGCCAAACGAAGAACAAGATCACGATAATGACCAAAAGCTTCATCCTTCGAAGCAAGAAAGAACACCCAAGTGTATCTCGAAAAATCATCAACTATGACAAGAATGTACCACTTGCCACCAATTGACCGAACCCTAGCAGGACCAACAGTATCCATATGAAGCAACTGTCCCGGTCCGTCAGTCATGACCAAAGTCACTGAAGGGTGTGAGGCGGCAACTTGCTTGCCATGCCTACAGGGCGCACATACAGCATCCTTGACGGCTTTGAGTTTGGGCAAACCTCTCATGAGATCAAGGTTGCTAACTCGCGTCAGATGATCAAAACCAATGTGCCCCAAACGTCGGTGCCAAAGCCAGAACTCAGAAGAAGGAGTAAACAAACATTTAAGAGAACCAGCAAGAGATTCAGAAAAATCAGCTCCAAAGATCCTAGCAACTCTATAAATCCCAAAACGAGCTCACCAAAGAATCAAGCACCCGACAAGCATTTTTCTTAAATATAGTCTCATAACCATCATCAAGAAGTTGTGAGACAGAGAGTAAGTTAAACCTAAGCTTGTCCACAAGGGCGACGTCCTTTAGGATGAAATTGTCGTTCACCCTGATTGATCCCGTTCCTTCAATCCGCCCTTGTGTATTGTCTCCAAAGGTGATGAGGACATCACCTATCGACCGCGTGAAGGAGGTGAACCATTTTGAGTCTCCGGTCATGTGGCGTGAACAGCCGGAGTCGACGAACCATGTGTCCTTCCTTCCGCGGCGATACTGAAAATCAAGGCATAGAAGAACGATGTGTCTCAATACTAGGGTTAGTTAAACATGACTTGGGAACCCAGTACTGAGACACATGTCTGCGAGTAGTATGCAAAGTAGAAGTGCTATCCTTGATTCTATTTGAAATTCTGTTGTGAGCAATGATTACTCTAACATGAGAGTTATCCTGTCTAGGAGCATGAGCATGATTAGCATGTGAAATAAATCCTAGACCAGGTTTCTTCCTTTCTAAATTACCATGTCTCACAAAAGCTCTAGGTTGATTAGATGACATTCTAGCAAATTTTTTCTTAGCATTTTTCAACCTACGCCAACAGAACTCAACCAAATGCACATCCTTCTTGCAATAGGTGCAATGGTACTTGGTACCACTGGGAGAAGCACCTTTTGATGAGCAGATGGTTGGGCAAAACTCGCAGATTTGAAAGTGATCTTTGCGGGTTGGGTATCAAATTCAACTATGTCATTTCTCAAAATTTGAATGTCATTAGATTTATCCTGGCAAAGTTGTATCCTAACCCTTGCTTCTTATAGGAGTTTTGACTTGTCAAGAATCATGTTTAACTGTTTCTTACCTTTAGAAAATCTTTCTAATGTGTCATTAAGGTAAGCAATTTCTTTTCTAAGGTTAACACATGAATCACAAGTTTTAGCATTAAACCTCTTCTTATAAGGAGCAACTTCAAGTTTAAGAACTTCACATGAAGCACAAGTAGCAGAATTAATACTGTCCTTAAGCTTGGCATATTTAGCTCTAGCTGCTTCTACAACATCATGTAATTCACGTTCACGTTCTAAGCAGACAAAGCAACAGCTAGATTCAACCACATCAGAAGCAACCAACTTGCTAGACTCTAAACATTTTTCGCAAGGAGCAGATTTAACTTCAATTAGCTCAGTTCTAGCATTTTCAAGTTGTTGCAAAGCAATATCATGAGCAGATTGCAGTTTAGCAAATTCAGTATGTAAAGCATAGCAGGATGAACATTCATCAGATTCAAGACTCTTAGCATTCACAAGTTCTAATGTGAGTTTCTTTACTTGTGACTCTAACTCCTCATTCTTAGACATGATGAACTTTAAAGCTTTATCCTGACCTAGCATTTGCTCATAGACAGTTTCACATCTAGCAAAGAGAACATCATAAGAAGGAGATACCTCATTGTTGTCATCGATGTCGTGAGTCGACCATGAAGCACATGCTGTAAAGTCCTTGGCCTTTCCCTTCTTGTCTTGAGGAGCTCCTCCTCCTTGTCCTCGTCGCTCCCGAGTCCACATCACTCAAGGATCGATCTCCAAGAGCGGCAAGAACCCGTGAGCGACCTTCCGAGCTTGGCATCATCAAACTGGACTTGCGCCCTCGAGGCTTCTTCCAAGTGGCTTTTCATCCTTGTGGTTGCTCTTACCTTTCAGCTTGGGGCAATTTGCCGGATGTGATTAAGCTCTGCACACTCATAACAAGTCACAGGCCGTCTCTCTTTTGTTTCTCATATTGTTGTAGGCCCGTGTGAACTTCTTAATCAAAAGCGCCATCTCGAGCTCGGGAATACTCTCAAGATCCTCTTCTTGGATTGCGATAAAGAAGCAAGTGAAAAACAGAAGAGGACTCAAACGACCCATCGAGGCTCTTTTGAGCGGATCGCTACCAAAGCCATGTTACCCTTCTTATAATGGTGACTTTCGGATCTCATGAGTCTTGAGCTTGCTATAGAGCAGCTCCAAAGTCGATCGAGAGAAGTTGACATTTTCTGAATAGTGGTAGCCTTTATCTCCCACTCCCGGTGTTGATTGCACCGGAGATGGATGACATTTTCGACATGTAAATTCAATACCAACAGACTTCATCCGATTTATCACGTGTTGAAGCGATGAAAATGTCATCGATGCTCTCACCAGACGCATCTCGAATTTGTTATATTCTCTTTTATAGACTTGCGCACTTGTTTGATTTGGGAAGAACCCTCATGATAGGTTTGGTCTTCCAAATCTCATGTGCGATCTCGAGATTGCAAATCTGTCATATTCTTGTCTACCAAGCCCACCATACAGAAAATTCTTTGCCTTACGGTCATTAGCCAAAGAGCTTGGTGGCGTAGCAACCTCGAGCAAGATAAGCGAACCTCGAACGACCTCCCAAATACCTCGTGGTTCGCTCTCAAGAAAGACACGCATGCGGTTCTTCCAAAAGGCATAGTCGTGCCCATCGAAGATATGCGGTTTGGAAGAGTATTTATCCATCGCCAAGTTCAAGAACGGTTAAGATCAAGATTGAACTAACCTTGCTCGATACCACTTGTTGGACCGAAAAGCGACTAGAGGGGTGAATAGGAGCATGATCTCTTTTTCTCCCAAATTCAATTCAATACGAATCTCACTCCAATAGCTATGAAAGCTATGAAGATCAATCAATCATGCACAATGGAAGACTTGTATTGAATCAACTCAAAACCCAGTAAAATCAACACAAAACCAAAACACGAAGGCTCGGCGGTCCGACCTCTCACGAGGCGGTCGGACGGTTAGCTGGCGATCGAGCCGGTGAAGTGGTCGGACACCGGTTCGATGAACAGAAAACAGTCGGACAAACCAAACGCAAATTGATCAAACTTTTGATTCGTGCGCCCAAACCGTGAAATTTGAGACATACCTACCTAAGTATGTCGGAACCAATTCAAGCAACGATCGTGATAATTCTTGCCAAGATTCGACCTTCTACGGTTTGAGCAAAGTTAGGTCAAAACCAAGTCAAAACGAAAATATGATCTTGAGACTTGCTCGTGGGTGATTAATGATATTGATGATCATAGATGTATTCCCACACGTCACGGCAAGCTAGATCACATCCGAGAAACTAAGCAAAACTTCGCGGATCAAAGAAAGACTCAAATCATCAAAAAGAGAGAAAGAAAGCAATTGACCTCATCTTGAAGAAACTTTCTTTGGATTGATTTGATATGGTATTGGTTTCTGACCACTCCATCAATGGATGACAAAGACTCAATACATGAGCACGAAATCCAATCCAACTCTCTAGAACCCTAACCTCGCTCCTCCTCTCCTAAGCAAATTAGGGTTTCAAAAACAATGAAAGGGTCGAAGGGGTGCAGCCACCTCCTCCTCTATTTATAGTGGAGGCTTAGGGTTTCTAATAGAGTCTCCTAATGGGCTCCGTTAAGGCCCAAAACAAGCGGGTGACACACACGCCTTTTAAAGCGCCGTGTCCAAATTGTGCGAAGCACTCGCTTGCTCCCGCGTGTAGGTTGATCCAACGGCTCTCATCATGTCGGCAAGTCTCTCCCATCCGGCCCCACCGAAACCACCATGGCACTTGCACCACCCCGCGCCGCTTGATTCAACCGGTCACCGAACTACCCGTTCGGTCACCTTTGTCCATCTTGCACCATACTTGAGTCCAATGACTTCACCGGCATCGTCGATCGTTTTGAACCTCACTCTCCAAGCCTAGTCCGATCATCCTCGCGTTGGTATGCGTTGAGCACCAAGCAACTTTGCACAACAATAGACAAGAAAATCGAAATCGGAACAAGTTCTTCACAACTTGACCCGTTAGTCAAAACATGCATCATGCAACACATATGACATGAAACCCATGAACTTGACCTAATCGGCAACCATTGTCACCACACGGCCGACGGCGTAAGTGAAAACCGGTCGACGCCCGACCTTGGCGGTCGACCGCCACCACCGGCCCGACGCTAAGCGAGGGGCCGTCGGACCGCCACCAAAGGACTTAGCCAAAATTTCAACATCGAAATCCGACCTCTCGGAAATTTCAAGCGAATAGAACTTTTGCTCGAGATGCAAAATTATGGGACCAAGTGCAGTAGAAACTCCTCACTTGCCTACACACTCTATTTTTGGCCCAGCCTCAAATTCCAAAACAGCTTTCATGGCCGGTCTGACCGCTCAGTGGTAGCCGGTCAGACCGCCACACTGGCTGGTCTGACCGCCAGCTTGTTCACCCGATACACCACTTGAGGCATGGCCGGTCGGACCGCCACCAGGGCCGGTCTAACCGCCTGAGGCCTGACAGAACCTGAACTTTGTCGAAAACTCGTGTTTCCGCAAACCTTTAACGTCATTGCCAATTGTCACATCATCCTAAGATCATGAGCATATCCCCATGATATCCACACGCGTTCAATCTCAGCCGTCGGATCTAAATCGCACGGTCCACGTTCGCAAGCACGTTCGGACCATCGCGAAGAGCCCTCGCATTTGGATCGTCAGATCAAAATCTATCGGTGGACATCGCGTGTGACATTCGGGTCACCCGAAGGGCACATCTAATCTCAGGCGTCCATTTATGATCCAGCGATCGCGAGCTCTGCTGTTTAATTTAAAACCCGTAGCGGCGTGGCGCAATCTCGACCGTCAGTATTCAATCCAAGGGCGCACGATCCTCTCTGTTGTCTTTAAAAGCACCAGAACCCTGAGATCTCAGTCGTCCGTGCCTAATCCAACGGCTGACAATCCTCCAAGTGCGTTGTCGGTCGTCTCCTACCTCCAGCCGTGCATGAACAGTGCAGAGGAGATGGGAGTGTCAAATTTTGCTCCCTACAGTCGTCCTACTCAACATTTAGGGGTATGGGAGACATATTCGGCCGTGCCATGCCCTAGTGCACCATCTACTACCTTTTTGCTTTCGGCCATGTCTTGTGCTTTGAGCTTGGTCTCCCGAAAAGCCCTCGTTGGCAAAACCCTAGCACCCCGAGCTTTATAAGCACTCTCAATACCTCCTAGTATTCCTTTAGACCACCCTCAAGCTCCAATTTCAATTTTGGAGAACTCCTCAAAACCGGCAATACACCATTGTTGACCCGTGGAGCTCCGTTGGTGAAATTGGTGTTCTAGTGGTTCTCCTTCACATTTCTTTGCACCATTTTCATCTCCTTACTATCTTGAACATTTCCCCTCACTTAATTTTGGATCTGATTCTCAGGAATTATCCAATTTAGGGTTTGTCCAAATTCGACCGAAATTGGTCATCTTTTTCCTCAGCTCAGGTGAGTGATCCATATTTAAATTAATTGCTCATGTAGCTTCTGTGGAACCTAATGAAGCTATATTGATGCTTTGGTGTCACCCATTTGGCTCAGGATACCATTTTCCTTCTTTCTTCCTCAAGTCCGGCGAGCCTCCACCGTGGACAAGCTACTCCGGCCATCTTTGAAGTTTCTCTCCATCAAGGTAGCTTCTTATTAGTCCCTAGAGGCCATGGCACTCGCTTCTCTGGACTGCAGCTGAGCTTTTCGCTATTTCCGTACTTAGCAGTAAAAGCTCCCTTTTCATTTTCCGGCTAGCCGGCGTTCTGACCCCTCACCGGCGGCGAGGTTGCCATCACTAGGTCCGTAAGGTTATTGCGATTCCATTTTAGTCCTTAGTGGGCGCCGCCGCGGCCAGGCTCGCCGGCGGCAAGTTGTTGAACCCGCTCGGGATTTTGCCGGGAGGGGACTCCCGTTTTCGTCATTTGTTTAGGACACATTAATTGCACTGTGATTGCTAATCATTAGTTAATTAAATCGTGTCTTAAAACTCTGTCGTTAGCCAGCGGCAGTGGGCGGCATCATAAATCTCCGATGTTTTCCGCATCGTTCGACATCATTAATGACTAATTATTGGTTGATTATTGTGTCGGGGATTAATCGCTGTCGGAAGTTAACCCCGGGTCACTGACATGTGGACCCGAGGTGTTAAAGTCAAAATCCAGAAGTTCTTAGGGCCACGTTTAGGCTTAATTAATGCCAATCATTAGCAGTCTTAACTCTGTCTTAGCCGCCGTTCTAGTCGCTGACCAGTGGGCCCCGTGCACTGTGCACGTGGGTTAAAACAACTCGGGCGTGACCTTAAGTCACTGACATGCGGTCCCACCTGTCAGCTCTTCTTGTTGTACTGCGATCAATAGTCGCCGTCCATTTCTTGATCTGCGGTGCAGATCAATTGGGCTGATCGGGTCACCCGATCTCACCATCAATGTGGGCCGTCCATCTGGGGATCAGCGGCTGAGATTTGTGTGATGTTCGCGAGGTCTGAACCGCTCACCGCCCTCGGCCTTCCGATCTCAGATCGACGGTGGAGATCGATTGGGCCGTTCGGGTCGGTCTCCGTCCCTCGTGCGCGCGCCGTTTGATTTCGAATCAATGGCTCTCGTGCGTCCACGTCATTATCTTTGTTTAGGTTATCGGGATTTCGTTAAGTAATTATTTTACAACTAAAAATTGTGCAGAAACTTTATAAAATCATAGTAAATTCATTTTAAACTCTTTTTTAGATGTTTCCAACTGGAATAAATTCTGTTATAACTAAAGTTTAATATAAAAATGCAACTAAGTGTATTTCAGTAGCAGAAAATATTGAAACTAAAACAACTTGATTCCTGCCACTAAAATATTCCAGAAATAGATTTAAACTTGAAAAATGCATATCTTTTTCTGTATAATTCCAATTTGTGCAAAATCAATTTTGTTAAATTCATCTGTTAGTATACTTTCATATGGAATAAGATTTGAGCATGTTCATAACTCTGTAAAGTAACTTGCATTAGATTTACAACTTAGAAAAATCATAAGTAAATGTGTATAACTCCAAATTTAGTAAATTCAACTTTGTTGTTATTAGGATGTCATAATCTTCCTGCTATAAAAATTTCAGACCCTAGATCATTCTAGAAAATTTCGCCATGAACAGTACTAGTAATTAATTAGGTTGATTTTAAGGCTGAGAAAGAGTATTTTGTCCATATCTTTTGCATGCTAAGTCCAAATTGCATGATTCTTGTTCCTATCACTGTCTAAAATCATTCCCTAGCTGTTGTGTAAATTTCATTAGATTTGGATGTCTTTTGCTGTTGAAGTTTATTTGGTGTTCTTCGTTCTTATTTGCTTATCGCCTTTTCGCGTTAGGTTCCGAAGACAATATTATTATTGATTCTGAGCCACAGCCATCAGATCCTGCACTCCAGCAAGGCAAGCAGATGTAGCATTCATTTGATCATGTTGTTCCTATTAATTTCAAATTCTAATATGTTGTTTGCAAATTCTATGTATGCATTGCTATGTTGTTTTAAACTATTGTCGATAGTTGGCCCAGTAGTTGCATTATCAATAGGAAATGGTTATTCCTCTACTACTGAGCCTAGGATTACTTGCTGTGATTTTGGGTTCGATGGATGAACCCTTGTCACTTAGTAGCTTACGTGTCATTATGCTTAGCCATGCTTAGCTATCGGTAGAAATGGGCGGTTATCGACTTGTCGATAACCTTGATCCACAAACGTTATAACTTTGTATATTTGGCCTTGTGCTATGTCTAAATTGCAAAACTAAAACTAAAAATGAAAACAATTTAGACTTGGGCACAATGGTAAGATGATGTGATCTTTTGGTTGTGATTGGAATGGTGCGGGTCAATTAAGGACCGAACTACTTGTGAGTATCTGTTATCAGAGCATTACGTGCGTGCTAACCAAACTAGAGGATATGGGACCTCTCTTAGCTGAGTACTTTGGGTTGTGTTAATTAATGAGTCGCGTGGTGGGTTGCATATTTGATTATATGCAACATGGACATGTTTGTGGGAGAGGAGCACCAGCGAGGCGGTGTGTCTGCTCCACGTATGGGTCCTTGTGATCCATATTTAGTCGGCAGATCACTAAGGATTAACCCCATACGTGCGTCTCTTGATTAGCATATTCCATTGGAAAGGGTTCGTAGGACTTAGCGTGCCGGCATACCCAAGGAAGTGTGCTTAATAGCTTGGCAAAAGGCGATGCAAGTGTGGGTACATTGGTACACCTGCAGGATTACAAACTATTCGAATAGCCTCGTCTAGGTTATGGACACGCAGGTAAGCTTTTCAAGAGTTAGAATGCAACCTTTTTAAAGATTAAAACTTGATGGGTGGTATGAATCAGGGATTCATGCTATTTGTGGTGGCTAATGGGTTAGTCACTTCTAGGTGGTTGCCTTTAAATATCGTTACTCGCTGCTATTTCAATGCTTAAAACTGAATTGTTAAATTGCTTTCAATCTATTAATCTATTGCAAATGAAACTTGCTTTGTGCGTCCAAAGAACCATATAACCAAATTCCTTTGAATTCAGCCTTCATGTAGCTATGTATAGGCTTGTTACTCGTAAGTCTTGCGAGTACATTTTTGTACTCACCTGCATTGCTTGTAATGTGCAGAGGAAGGAAGTGAGTCCAATGGGCCTCACTTTTGTGAGTTGTGCTGTGGCAGTGTGTGGGGCGATTAGCTTGGTGGCCCGGTCGGTTGCCCTGTGGTGTTATGTGGCTAACCGGTCATCTTTTGGTTTAAGCCATCTTATGACAACTTTTGCTTCCGCTGTTATTTGATACTTATATCATTTGGCGGTCGGTACATTCGTAATAACTTATATTATGTATGTCTTTTGGTAGACTTGTTATATTCTGTTGTATGGAATTGATGCATGCTTTGGTATGATGTATGTGTGCTGCATTTTCTGGGAAGCACATATCCATCGAGACACGGGTTATTCTATTTGTGATACTAGAACCAGTGGAAGGTCAAGTATTACAAGTTTAATAAACCGGGGTCTCACAACGAGCGAGCCGTGTGTTGTGAGCTGAGCTTCCAAGAGACTGCATACCAAGGAGTACTGTGAATATGGCCCAAATGCAGAATTGATCCCTAAAAATATTTTCGATTTTTTGATGTGTCCGGGCACCCCTACTGGCTCCGCCCATAATTGTACCCAGAGATAAATTACTGGTACTCTGCAGGTGTGCATCAGGAAGTGATTGTTTTAGTTGGCGATTGTAGCTAGCCGAGATGACACTATGATAGGAACAAAAGGCTGCGCCAAGAACTGAAATGTTTCGTCAGAACAGATGCCAAAAGCATTCACTAGCTTATACAACTAGTCTTTTATGATAGTACTCTCTGCGATCGATTGTATAATGACTTAGAAAGGTGCGGGTGCGGGTACGAGTGCCTCACTGCCTCAGTGCCTGGCGACTTGCTCTGGTTGGTGGCCTGGTGGGCTGAATTGTTGAAATGGCCAGCCCAAGCGGCCAACTGCTGAGTGCTTATACCTAGTTAAAAAAATCATTTATTTTTGGGGTGTCCATGCACAAGGGGCACCCCCTGCCACCGCCCATGCCTATCCGGCAAGGTCGGCAAGAAGAAGGCCGGCGCGTGCCTATGGATGTGGCTGGACCGGTGGGGCACCTCCAAGATCCTAGAGCTTGACAAGGCCTCTATCATCCGCCGCGCCGGTGTGCCCCCGCGTGACCTCCGCATCCTCGGCTTCTCCCACTCGACCCACTCCTCCAGCATCCTCGGTGAGCGCTCGTCCATTAATACCGACCACCATTAGAGTCACTTTTGGTGTTGAGAAACCAAGAAAACCCTATATAATAATAATATACAAAGATTAATTGTGCAGCCAGGGAGAAGGCGATGGTGATCAACCTAGAATTCATCATGGCGATCGTTACGGCTGAGGAGGCCCTCCTATTGGACCCTCTCGTGCACGAGGTGCTCCCTTTCGTTGACCAATTGAGATAGCATCTGCCTCTGAGGAGCCTGGTTGGTGGGAACGGTGAACATGGTGGTGATGGCCATGGGGAAAAGCAGGATGGCTCACCTAGAAATCAGGTGCCCTGTCTTAATGAGGCGACCGGAACAGAGCACGAGCTGCCATTCGAATTCTAGGTGCTGGAGGTTGCACTCGAGGCTGTGTGCTCATCGCTGGACTCGAGCGTTGTTGATCTTGTGAGCACGCTACCCCTATACAGGGGCGGATGCTATTAAGTTCATGGGTGTTCACTTGAACACCCATTATTTTTTTACAAAAAAAAACAATATATATATATATATATATATATATATATATATATAATGAAATATACTCTTAATGGGTCAGCCAAACCACAACCCCCTCTCAGCTCATCAGACTATGTCTCCCTCCGACGCCCCACAACCTCGAACTAGCACATGTGATGGCCAGCCTATGGTCACACACCATTCAGCTTTTTCCCTTTGGGCATTGGACTATTCAGTCCAACCACAACAAGGTCATTCCTCCTCATTTCTCTCTAACCCTATCAATCAACAGACAATAGCCGGCTCTCATATCTCTCCCTCTGTCTCTCTTGATGTAGTAGCGTGGCCACGACGAAGCCAAACCCGGCGGCAGGGCGGAGGTCGGAGGAGCAAGGTCGGGCACCGGCCACCAGTCGGGCCGTTGCCGTTGGGGCACCGAGCGGGGAGGGCGACCAGGTAGCCCTGTGAGTCATCTACAGCCGGCGGTAGCGACCCAACACCTCGCGCAGCTCTTGACAAGAAGGCAGTGTAGAGGTGAGTTCAATCCGAATTACCAGATCCTCAATTTCCAAATCAGCAAAGAGCAAACTCAAATGCTAAAATCAATAATTTTGCTTGTGTTAGTTTGAATTGTGATTGGTAAATCTTGTCTTTTCTTGATTATTTTGTAATTTTACTAAATTATTTGAGATGTTGTCATTAGTATGAATAATTTGTATTCTGGTTTTTGCTACTGTGTACCTTTATATTTTATATTGAACAATATTTTTGTAACTTCGAACACCCATTTTGGAAATCCTGAGTCCGCCACTCCTGGTTGGTGGGAACGGTGAACATGGTGGTGATGGCCATGGGGGAAAAGCAGGATGGCTCACCTGGAGATTAGGTGCCCTGTCTTAATGAGGCGACCGGAACAGAGCACGAGCTGCCATTAGAATTCCAGGTGCTGGAGGTTGCACTCGAGGCCGTGTGCTCATCGCTGGACTTGAGCGTTGCTGATCTTGTGAGGCACGCTACCCCTGTACTCGATGAGCTGACCAAGAATGTGAGCACGAGGAACGTCGAGCGTGTGCGAAGCCTCAAGAGTGATCTTACCCGTTTGCTTGCCCGGGTGCAGAAGGTATCACTACAGATACATATATGCATGTTTAGTTCCATTGTCTATCTTAAGTTTAAACCTTAATCTCTACCTTATTGTCTGTTATCAAAAGTTGTATTGATACTATGTCATTGCTGTTGATTTCTGACCCTTGAATTTCAACGGTCTATTTCTTATTAGCAGCAATTGAGATATAACTGAAGTTTTAATCACAAAACTGCATAGTGTGAAAATATATATGCAGGTTTAACTTGCATCATGTGTCACCTGTAATAGTTATGGTTAGTTGTGCATCAAGTCACCGACTTATCCTGCTAGAGTTATTGTTTTCCATGTTTGTTCTTACCTAACCTGTGCACATGAAGGAACAACTACTTGATGTACCTAGAACTGTCTTGGTGCAAGTATATAAAGAACCAAATGTTGCAGTGTATCTGCTTTGGATTTGCAAGACACATTTTAGGTGCAAAGTTCTATTGCGAAATGAAGCAACTATGATTCTGAAGTTATTGTCAATGGTTGAAGGCTCGAAGCTTCATCCTTGAGATGCCACTCGAGATCACTGAAGATTTTGTGAAGCAGTTCAAAGTTGTTCGGCACAGGAGGCAGTTTTGGGGGAGATTGCGGGTATTGGTTGTTTGGGAAGTTAGCGGTGGAAGACTCTGTTTCGGACTTCACATGTTCGTGAGGCGAAAGCCAGGCGTCGAGAACTATAGCTGAAGCAGTGGCAATCCTGCAATCTATTTCCAGCAAGGTTGCGGAAACTCTGATCTGAAGGCGCTGCAGAATCTGAAACAGTGTTATTTCTGTTGTGCATGCTGAGGTTACGTGTTTTGTTACTTGTCTCCTATGGTCGCTCCGGAGGAGTGTGGGATTGGAGGTGTTATGAGCAACTCTGGCTTTCATTAGTTGTTTCTCTCTATATCTGTCAAACTTGAACCAGTATTCTGGTCTCTATAACCGGGTTACGATCCTGCCATTTACTTCAAAGAGAACGAACAATCCTTTCGTTCTTCTGGTTTTCGTTCGATTTTTGCAGCGAAGTTACCTGATATTTCGTCACGTCGAATCTTCAGTCATGAACATCACCAACACACCATGAATAATACATGAACACGATCAGCTCTGCTCATGCCGAAATGGAAGTATGGAATGGAACCCTTCTCTTACACTCGAGAATTCAAGCGCCCTACAAATGTGTTACAAAAGGAGAAAGATGCTGCAGGAGATGGTATTTACAAATATATTTATGTAGTAATTTCGGCCCTACAAATGTGTTACAAAAGGAGAAGGATGTTGTAGAAGATGGTATTTACAAATATATTTACGTAGTAATTTTTCCATTTATGGAATCTTTCTTATTCTTTTGATTCTATTATAGGCGATGTTTTGTTATTTTGGATATCCAACTTGATCAATCATTGTTTGAAGATTGAGTGCTAGAGAGGTATTTCTTTCTCAGTATAGGGGTTATATAAACAAACGACTCTGGAAACTAACGGTACCACTGAAGGTAAAGGTTTTCCTTTGGTATCTCCGCCGGGGAGTGGTGCTAACCAAGGATAATCTTGCAAAGCGTAATTGGCAAGGCAATCAAGCTTGTTGTTTTTGTCAATGTAAGGAGACAATTAAACACCTCTTCTTTGAATGCCTTTTTGCCCGCTCAGTTTGGTCTATCATACATGTGGCAAGTGGGATTAGACCTTCTCATCATGTTTCCCACATGTTTTACGGTTTGGCTTCTGAGGGTCAAGAAGGATTTACAACTATATGTCTGTTAGGGGCGTTTGCTACTTGTTGGTCGTTTTGGTTATGCAGAATGATATGGTTTTGATAGAAAAGTTATTTCTTCTCCTTTGCGGTGGTTTATTTAATTATCCATTGGTGCGCGCACAGGTTATACTTGAGCCGGGTTCGCGGGATTTGGTGTGCGGGATGTCTACAATTGAGCGGTGGTCGGGAGTGTTTTACCCGGGAACATGGGTGGTGATCTAGTCTCGGGATTGATGGCCCTTGATTCTTTCGTATTTCTTTTGCTTTTAATTTGTGGATGTCATGTGAGCTTTGGCTAAATGCATCCTAGCTATCTGAGAGGCAGGAGTGATCTTAGTGCGGTTGTATCTTCTTGATGTAATTGGTGAGTTCAATAAAGCTTCCTTTATAAAAAAATGACTTGTTTTGAGTGCAAGCGAGATTGTATCTGAGTTTATGTATTTTATTGGCGGAGTTAATGTTTCTGTTTATGTGTGTGAAAGAAAATTGTCATTTATTATGTTGTTTATGATCCTGTCTACTGATATGTTCACTCTTTGAGGTTCCATTGCAACGTACGGGCATAGGAGATTGGTGAGCTACAACAACATATTCTATGCAAAAATTGATTTTCCGTTGCAACGTACGGGCACATGACTAGTAGCAAAATAATTTCAACAACAACAAAATCCAAATATTTTTGCATATTTAGGTGGAGCATGATTTTATATGAATTTAGAAAAAAAGATTAATCCAATTTAGAGTTTGTATGCAAAAGTTATTAACGTTTTAATTTGCTTCAGTTTGAAAATTTTTAAAATTAGAAAAGTATTGACGTCGAAAGCGTATTTTCTGAGGTTTACGTTTTTCAACAAAGAAAGCGAATTTTCCTGTGAGATTTAGTGAGGTTTACACTTTCCAACAGAGAAAGCGTATTTTCCTCAAAACTAAAAGCGGATTTCTCATTTTTTTTGAATTTTTATTAACTTACATGTGAGGTCTACTTGTCAGTGACTCATTACTTATTAACTAATGATTAGATCTATTTTTGATTTTAATTAACTGACGACTGGGCCCACATGTCAGTCTCTCGGTTTTAAAACGTGTTTTAAAACCAGGAATAGTACGTGGTCCCATATGTCAGTGACACATTTACTAAAAACATTTGAAATTAGATTTTGGTTAAACTTTTCGGCTGATCCCACTTATCATAGACTCATTACCTTTTAAGCTCTATTAATTAATGTTAAACATCTCCTAGTCACCTCGGTCCACTAACAGAGAGAGAGAAGAAGGAGAGCAATAGAGATGTGCACGGCCGAGCACCATGGCGAGCTCACGGCGAGGCCGTCCCCGCCTCCCCATGCCCTCACCCCCTTGGCTCTTCCCCATCCCCTTCCTTCCCGAGAGCCAAGAAGAACCGAGCAAAGGAGAAGCCGAAGAAAACTCACCTTAGTCGTTGCCGTTGCCGTTAGCCCCGCTGGTCTCCCCGCGTCGTTGCTCACTGCCGCCGTCGCGCGCCCCCTGGACCCCTTCTTCTCCATCACGCCGCCACTTCACTGCCCCGACCACCCTGCCGCCACCTCCCCTAGGACCGCCACCCCTTGGGCGACCCCTTTTCTAGCGCTGCCGACGCTGTCGCGCCTCCCTCCGTTGACGGCGAGCCCGAGCCATGTGCGCCCTTGGCCTTCCCTGCTCGGCCCGATCTGAATCGGCCCTGTAGCCCCTTTAACCCCCTCCCTCTTCGGATGACATACAGGCCCAACCGCCGCCTGGCTCACGCGCACCCAAGCGCACCCGTGAGTGGACTCAGTCCATGCGGCCCCCGTGCGCTTGTGTGACTAAGCCGTGCCCCCCCTGTCAGCCCATTTCCTTCTCCCCCTTTTCTGTTATTTCTTCTACGGTTTAATTCCAATCTGAACTCCAAAAAATCATTTCTTCCTCATTTTAGCTTCAAAAATTATGAAGTTTGTTTCCAAAAATTTGTAAATTCAAGATCTTGCTAATGGCATAGGTCTTGTTTAATTTAGAGTTCATTTGTTATTTCTTTCGTATTTATTTGCTCTCCTTGCTTGTTTGTGCCTTTTTCAGTACGTTCATCTGAATAGGATTTGAAGACGCGGGAAATCTCCAACTTGATCAAGCACAAGACTATCAAGATTCTCTTACCTTTAATCCAGGCGAGTCAATACTTTGATCATTTTGATCCTACATTTTATGCAAATTATATTCTTTTAAAAATAGCAAACTGCATGCTTAAATTCCTTAATGAAAATATATATTAAAGCTTAAGGTAGTTAAGTGCCCATTTGATGATTAATTAATTATTATATCATTCTTTGACAATTGAATCCATTAATCCATGTCACCCTAGTAACTATGTGGTAATTACTAGTATAGGTTGTATTTAAACGTCATGCTAGTCTTGCTTAAATACCAGACCATTAAATGTCCCAATCATCATCTCTTTAAACATGAAATGGTTTTGAGCAGTTATTGTGGGTAAATGACTAAGATGGTTGCGTTAATGTATGTTTGCTCCTCAAAACCCTAATAACTTCTTATTCTTGTCTAAGCGGATGGTAAGGTGGATGGTATGTTGATGGATGCTAATGCGCTCAAAGAATATTGATATATGGAGCGAACCACCTAGATAACCCTAAGGACTTAATCTTGTCATGACCTCCGTGTAAAGCAGATACAACCACAAGTCCGTAAAGTACAACTTGGCTTAGTAAAATTGTTAAACCACGAAAGTCATTATTTGGATGAGGAATGGGATTGTGCAAGCACTAGATACGTCGACTTGAATGGGACACCGATGCAAGGTGAAGTTGCCGTGCCGAGGTGTAGCTCGCACGCTAGTCATTGAGGTGAACATCCGTACAACTTATGGGTGTAACCCTATATGGGTGAGATGACGGAAGGCGAGATAATTTAAAAGATTATTATGATGATCTCTCAACTACATGACCAAAAAATCGTGTGGAGACAACGAGTTGATTGTCTCTTGTGGGTAAAGTGTACAATCTCTGCAGAGTCTAAATTGTTTAAACAGCTGTGCCTATGGTCAAAGGCGGACATGGGAACTTAACTAGAGTTAGTTCTATTTCAAAAACCTTTGTAGGTGGTATGAAAAATGTGGCGGGCTCACCTAGCCCTGAAGTTGGTTTTTCCTAGGTCGTTGTACTCAGCGATGTTAATAAGTGGGGATAGCCCCAATCAAATAAGCATAAGGTAGAGTTTCCGATGGAGGGGACCTCTACTGTTATTAAATATTGCATAATTACTCTCTTTAATAAAATACAATTTGATTAAAATACTAAGTGATAGGAACTTGTAATTATGATAATTGAAAAACATTACTTTAGCAAATAAAGGAACCCAAGCCATCCTTGTTAAACCTTGCATGTATATTATTGCATTGTGTGTTGGCTCGCGAGCACAAAAGTTGTGCTCATTCTCGCTCTCTTCCCCCCAAAACCCTCAGAAGCAGGAAATCTGGGAGATTATAACTACTACGAGGATCCAGAAGTTGGAGGCCCAGGAGATGATGACAAGTAGTTTAGTTCTTTTAGTCTAGGTCTCACCTCAGTCCAGCTGACTTCGTTAGTGCTTGCATGCATCCTATATTATCTGAGTCTTTGGGTAATATCGGACGCACATGAGTTTCCCATCGCTTACAGTGAAGAGATGTGCGCACTCTTGTGCTCCGTTGTAGTTCATTGTCTTTGTAATATAATCAATTTGGCTGTTCGATCCTTATTGTAAACTCGACCGTGCGGTCTATATAAATTCGATATGTTAATTAATGAATGGCATGGTTTTATGCCATGTATGAATTGATTGTGAGTGCTATCTCTGATGCGAGGAATAGCACAGATATTTTGAGAGAGGATTTGGATTTGCGAAATTGGTCCGACAAGTTTCAAATTCGAAACTTGTTGAAACTTTCTTAGAATCTTTTGGAAACTTCTAGAAATACACAAAACTCAATGAAACCTGAAACTTTTAAAATATTTTCACGAGACTTCTTGAAACTTCACGAAACATTTTGCATATAACCAAGTTACATACATAGGGAAGAACAAAACATAGAAACTTACATAAATATGAAACTTGGGCTTGAAACTTTCTTGGAATTCTCTGAAAACTTCTAGAAATCTGAAATGCGTTGAAACCTAGTCGAAACTTCAAATTCGAAATCTAGAACTTTTAAGCAACTAAAACTTCACGAAACTGCATGAAATTACTATAACGTTGGAAATGCATTCCAACGGTATAGCGTAGGCTAACGGTGAATTTTTTTATTTAATCCTTTTTATTAATATTTTAAACTTAACCTCTCGCTAACTTTATTTCCAATTCTGACTCCTTTGGCTACATCATGTCCTTTGGCATGGCCAAATAGTTCTATTACGCTATCGATGTCGGCGTGGCCAAACCTGCCGCGCAAGCCCTTGTTTGCGCATCTTGCCAGCGTGGAGGGCTTGTGTGGCAGTTGTCACGCCCGCACTCATGGTGTGACAAGCCTGCCTTGTCATGCCATTATAGTTAGCGTGAGAGGGCCGAACATTATTTAAATCTATTCTTGGACGATAAACTCTGCTTTGAAACCAAAATTCAGAAATGACATGAGGGCATTTTTGGGCCCCTATTCATCCGAAATTCCACTTGTAGCTCCCCTTACCTGTAATTTCCACTTCTAGCCCCCTTCTCCGTAGCTGCTGCATCAGGGGGACGCAGTTGCCGCGTGCTACGCCCGGGGGCCGCAGGAGCTACATGCTGCACTCTGGTGTCACACGCGGCAAGTCGTCCCCCAACGCAGCGACTACGGTTTTTATTTTGCTTGTGTAATTGAAATTGGATTCTAAATTATGAATTGAGCTCATGCTGGAATTTAATTTGGACTTGAATTGAGGAATGATTTACAATTTTAAATTAAAATTATGCAATTTCAATTCTCGATTCATCCTTCTTGGAAAAATTAACAAATATGTTGATTGTGTGGTACAACATGAGGCATAAGGATGGACATATGGTAGACACCGCTGATGAAAGATGCATAGTTGTGAAAGGCATGAAGGCTGCTGTCTAGCGTTGAACTTTTGAGGTAAGACATGCATCTGTGGATAAATATTTTTGTATCATTCATTTTCGAATCGTTACGTTTGGATCATTCATTTTCACATCGTCACGAAGTCCAATTTTTGTATGAGATTTGGAGATTACAAATGTACTCGTGCTGATGAAATCTTTTGACCGAAGGTAAAGTGCGACGTACGGAACCAGAAATACATTAGAGTCCACAAACAAAAGTATATTACACGTGGTCACATGGCATGATAGTTCGGCTAATTTCTTTAATCATCCATTGCTTGTCCCTAGTTTTGCGCCCCCATACCTTCTATCTGCACCTCTTTCGCACCTCACGGCATATCTCTTGTTCACATCAGAGTGTTGCACTATAAACGAACAATGGTGCCGCACTGAATATTCTTGCAGCCAAACCTTTATATCCTCTATGCTTGAAAACAACATGTTTTTACGTATTAGGTCATTCTCGGTCGCGATGCCATTCTGCTCTTCAACCCATTTGCACAAACAACATATTAGCCATTCTAATATCATCGAATGCATGCAAGCGGGACCTCACCCATTACACTACGAAGGACCTAGCCTTCCTCAAAGGAGAAAAGCGGAGCAAGAGCTTCGTTTTCGATCGAGCTCCAGCCTCCGTCGGACTCAAGATCACCGGTTGTTCCATCTCGGAACACCTCTTCTCAAGCTCGTTGTTCATTATAGCGCTATTGAAATTAGTCACGGGGTTACTAACATGGTACGTGGAAGAAACAGGCACATATGACTAATCCACCAACGGGGAGAGGGGGGGCATCGTTGTTAAGACCAACGCCAACGAACTCTTGGGAAGGTGCTCCACCATTGGGGGGTCTTGCGAAAGGTCGAGAGCGGTTTCTAGTTCCTCCATGTTGCAATTGACCACATCCAAATTGATCCACAAATATTCAACCACGATCGTCCTCTCCACTACAACCTCCAATGACTAGACATGAGATGTAAGCACAACCTCCTTGTACGTGTCCTAATTATCGTCGGATGATATTTGCATCAACAAGACATGCACCTTAGAACCCAACCTAGCGTCATATCGCCTCTGCATTCCAACTACGACCCTCGGCTCATCCCATCCAAAAGTCGACTTAATCGTCGTCAAAAGATTTTGAAAGCCTGGTGATTCTCAAAACACAAGAACGGTCACTTTCATGCCACCAAAGTCCGCACCACTACTCGTTTGGCGAACAGACCCACCAGTACAAACACGTACAACGTTATCCATCTACATCCAACAAAACGAAGAAAATATTGGAAAGTCAATACTGCATACCATAGGTCCGAAATACCACAAGTACTATAGAGGTCCTTTCATAATTTATTTTATGGGTAAACCAATTCTGTAGGACATGAGGTGATAGCTTGGACAAAATGCGGATTACTTCTTTTCAATGGCATTGTCTAGTGGTCATGAGGCATGCATGCCACATATTGATTATTGATGTATATTTTGTCCAGTGGGACATTAAAATGTCAAGTTCCAAAATTATCTACATGTTATTATGTGGAGCTCATGGTGCAGAATTTTCTTGACCACTGAAGGCATCAATGTCTAATCTTTTTCCCTACTTGGTGGCAGTCCTTTGTGTTCATGCTTACACTCACAATCAACCATCAACAATCAACATTGTACTTCATAATCGACAAACAATGAACTATTGCAATGCAGATTCACAATCAACATTGTACTTCACAAAGCTGAGTTTAAGTGATATCATATACAAAAGCAATGGACAACAATCTTTATTTATGTTCTTTTTGTTGAATCATAGTGATATGTGGTAGTTGTGCTCTTTCTACGGAAGTTGTAGTCAAGTGATGTGTAGCGAAATAAAACTATCAAAGCTGTGGCAAATGACAAGTTAATCCAAACTGAAGAGCTTGTCACTGGAATGGAAAAAATCAGCCATTTAACAGAAACTTGAGCGAAGAACATTATTTTAGTACAAACATAGACCTTGTTACTGCAATATATACAATTTTGCCTAAAAATGTAGCTTCCTCTTTGGCAACCACCCATTTCTTATGCTTAGGACATAATGACTGAACAGTAAGAAAATAATAACTGATGAGTAGAGCGTAGCCAACTAGCTTATCTGTTCTGATTCCGGTTAGCCCATAGCCAACTATTAGCATGTACCCTGCGCAACCTTTCTTTATTTCCTTCAAGCTCTATTGTGATTTGCACCTAGTATTCCTGGGTATATATAACAAAAACCTATCTGTTCCAGGTGTAGTAATCAATCAATTTATCCGTGGTGTTTGTACAATAAAAGATATGCGGTGAGCTCCAATACGCAATTGATTATATATTATTATATATGAAGCACCCAGCAAGCTACAGTCGAATGACGAAATAAGACATGTTTGCAATGCGCGAATTTCACATGAATTTTGTAGTAAACAATCTAAATCCCTCCGTAATTCCTTCCAAGGCATCTCAGCAAAGCTCCACGCATCCATGTTGCAATGAATTCATATGGTAAAAACACGAACACATCAGTCTATCTAGTAGAGGTGCAAACACAAAGCCTCTCCAACCACAGCCACAACATTTTCTATTCGTTTTGGTGCAACTGAACTTGGAATTAGGCATGATGACAGAAGCAAGGCGTCCATAGCAGTATTCAGCATCGAACCGATTTTTACAGAATCAGATTTTAAAATTGCTGGCCATATGTGAATCCACCATCGAACCGACTTGCTTAGTGCTTATCTTCATTGTCTCTAGACTCTGTCATGCAGGATATGATTCAACTATGATTAATACTCTATAGTCTACACTTTCACTACAAAATCCATCCACTGTGAATGTAGCTTCTACGGTAACCAACAGATTATTAACAAATAGCAGCAGGAATCAACATATCACCATGGATAAACAAATTGAGTGAACAATTAGCACTAGAATTTATGATGTCCAGAAGAAGTCACCAATCATCGAACATGAAAACAACCTACTCAGGGCAAAGTCTAGTATAATGTATCAAGCTCAACGCAACAAATTAAGCACTACTGGTTCTTACCTTCGGCCGGCGGGCGGAGGACGGCGGCGGGGGAATGGACTGCCCACGGGGGGAGGACTGTGGCGGGAGGAGGACTGCTAGCCAGGAGGACTGCCGGTGGGGGACGACGGGCAGCGGGGGAACGCGGCGGGAGGACAGCCGGCGGGGGACGACGGGCAGCGGGGGAACGCGGCGGGAGGACAGCCGGCGGCGAGGGGAAGGAGGAGCTTGGGTTGCGCACGGGAGGCCATAGGGCGCACGGGAAGATGGGGAAAAAATGAAAAACGGGTTGACTTAAGTGGGCCCGGTTAGGGATGGGAATCGGTAAAGCTTAATTCGTTTTATCCGATATTCGTATATGAGAAAATGTAAATGTAGTAAGTTAAATTCGCATCCGAATAAAAAATAAGCACTATCGGCAAAATAGATAGCATCCAGTATCGGTTACTATCCGGGAAGCGGGTAGTACTCGTATCAAGGAAAAAACGAATACAAATATTATCCATTTTTTCTGAATACGAATACTATCGGCTTTTTCCAACAGCGTTCTGTCTCGACGGGTTTTAATTCGATTGCCAAATCTGTGGTCATCGGGCGTACCTACGATTTGGAGGACCACTGAGCGAAACACGCGATGTGGCCCTAAAATTCAAGAAAATAATATAACAAAAGTATATTTTTACTTAATTATAAAGCTTCAAAATATATGTTGTTCTTACACTACTAAGAACATATCAAATCTTAATGCTAAAACAATAAAAGTAGATGGCCATGGGCCTTACGTTGGATTAACTTGAACTATTGCTAATTACTACTTAGTGTAAATTTGGAGGCCTGTAATTTTGGGGCCTGAGCAGTTGCCCACCTTGCTCACGCTAATGTCACGGGCACTGGTGGTCATTAGGTGTTCTACCGAGATTTATTGCAAAAGTTGTAGGATATTCGTATTCACCGAATTGAGTACATATTCAATTCGAATTCGTCACAACATTCGATTCATATTCGTATTCGAGAATGTTCGATTCGATCCGTTTCCATCCCTAGCTCTGTTTCGCCAACTCTAGTGGCGTGACAAGCTAACTTGTCACGCCATGGAAAATAGTGTGACAACGACCACGTAAACCCTCCACGGCGCGACACATAGACAAGGACTAGCGTGGCATGTTTGGTCACACCAAAGCGGGTGGCGTGTGAGCAGTTTGTACGCTATGGGGTGGCACGATAAAAGGGTCATAATTAGAAATAAAGTTAGTGAGGGGTTAAGTTTAAAATATTAATAAAAAATATTAAATAAAAAAATCGCTAGCAGTTCCCTGTGGGAAAACACGCTGGTGATGTATTGCTTCCATTCTTTTGTTGAACAGAGCAGCATACGAAACTGAAGGATACCCTTGATCCATGCACTGTAGTACCAACGGGCGATGAGGACCGGTTGTTTTGGTGGGCCTTTGGTTGTCTGCGAATCTGGCCCCAAAGCCCGGCCAACAATGCAGCAGGTATTTCAAGCACTCACAAACAGAAGCTGCCCAGCACCATCCTGAAGCCCCTTAATGAAATTAAACTACAACATTTGCATGATTTCTGTGGCACCATACAGAATATATGAAGCTATGTAGTCTCCAGAGTCCAGAGTTGGCAATTGATTCGCCTGTCCATTTCTATCTTGTCTGTAGATTTTATAAACTGATGCTACTGGATAACAAAAAAAAAAACACTTGAATAATAAGAAAGAGTCACGTTTCTACGTTGATTCCATAAATTGTCACTTGTAATTTTCCTTTCCAATATTGCAAAGTTTTGCCGTGCACATGCGTCCAAACTCTTGTCTGTATGTTGCAGCTTGTCTCATCTCGCTATTGGCAAAGCACATACAAATTAGTAACTTAAATTTGTCTTTTGTGCAAAAAGTAACTATAATTTGTCTCTTCACCCTGCATGAAGCACCTATTTAGTATTTCACTTTACAAAACTGTAGTCACTTTACTATACTAAATATTTAAACCCATGATTAAACGCATACAGATAGAAATTAAATGACACTAGTGCCGAAGAACATATATAGTGCTCTCAACATATTTCGTGTTAGTAGTTCTCCCACTCATCGAAAAATGTATCATTGAGATTTTAGATGAAGCTTTACCTATGGAAAAGAACAAATAGAAGTAACATAAGTTCAAATATGAATGACACTATAGTGTCCTTCCATAAATCATGGTACCATTGAGATTTTAAATAGTATAAATAGAAGTATTGCTAACTTACAACCAACTATGTTGTTCCAAAAATATTATCCTTAAGATGGTGAGTGGGAATAAAGGAAAGACAATATCCTTAGACTCGATGCGGAGCTTGATGTACATTTGCCATTTTGTATCTTGAGAGGCCTATAGCTTTGCAATACTACTAGAACAACCTAGCAATTTTGGTGGAAATCGGTGATCCTTGTCATCCAAGGTTTATAGTTGCAATAGTTATCATGTCGTTTTATCTATTTTGGGTGTGCGGCAACAACAAAGTTAGTTTAAAAGTACCAAAAGAATATTGGGAAATGGGTAGGCTACACTAGCGCACAATTCAAAATTCTACCACATAAACTAGGAAGCCATGCGAGTAAGAGATTATAGATCGTTACCACTAGACGCACAGTGTAACGGAAGAAGAGTTGGAGCAGCCTGATGAGGACATCCCTAATTTGAATACAACCGCGCCTACACACACAGCTGATCCACAACCAATATTACAAGGACCAATTACTCGAGCTCGTGCTCGCCAACTTAATCACCAGGTGAATTCGTTCATAGGGTTATATATTACTGAGAATAGATCGCTACCTAATGCAAGTGATTTAATTGTGCTTAGGAACATGGGAAAGGACCAAGGAGAGGTATGTGGAGTCATGGACAAGCATAGGAGGCATAATGGAGGACATCACGTCACTTTGGGTCCGAGCCAAGCAAGAGTTCGAGTTGGGCTCGTTCGAATTCGAGTTCGGACTGCTGCGCGACACTAAGTTCAAGCGGTCGTAACTTCTTCATACGGACTCCGTTTGGGATTTTCTTGGACTTCATTGAAAGCTTATCAAGTCTACTTTCCAATGGATCCAACCTCAGCTTCAAATTCCAACCGAGCTGACCACAATAAACAAAACAATCCACGTCTGTTTTTACCGAGTCAAAAAGGTGCTGCGCCACCTCCTCTTGGGCCCATGGGCCTTGTAACCCTAGGGGCGTCGTCCACTTCCTTGGCGCCACCTGGTCGTCTTCCCATATAGAGTCGCCGTCCCCCGGCTAGAACTCGGATTTCGTTGAATTTAGGTTTAGCCATTGTGCAAACTGTTCTTGATTGTGTCGGACGACCACTGTCAAGACGACCGGGATCGCACTTTTGTTTTCAATACTATCTATACTACAATTTTATTCGCAATATCAGATTGCATACATCTTATTCTTGCTAGTTCTTGATTGCTCGCGAGAATTGAACCTCGTGTTGAGTTGATCGCGCTTCCATCACGGTCAATAACGTCTGGAGTTGGTTCAACGATTGCTAAAGCGCAAGCGTCGTCGTGCGGTTGTAGTCGGATCGCGAGTCACCTCCACCCAAAATCGATAGTTATCAATCTCATCGAAAGATCGGGCACCGTCTCCATCAAGTGGTATCGAGCCCAAGGTTGCTCGGTGAGAATTTCTTGTTTTTCGTAGTTAGGTTGTTTATTTCCGAAAGTCCAGAAAAAGCCAAAAAAACTATAGGATTATATCACCTATCTATCCAAGACCAATTGCGCCATTGCATCTATCTTTTGATTGCATTGCATTGTTGAACTTTCGATTGCATCGTCGTGTTCTTTCTTTGGTCTTAGTGTCTAGTTCCTTTAGAGTTTGAGTTACGCTCATGTTTGGTCGCACCGTTGTGGTTGGGTTCAATCTGCCGTCTGCCTCCACCACGAGCCATTACCACGCCACCGCGCGCCATCCATTGCGCATCATACGTGGCCACCATCCTCTGTCGCGCAAGCTACAATCCTCCTGCGCCTCCGCTCCAAGGAAAACCCTAACCAAAAACAAAAGCTCGTTTGGTTTGTGATAAAAAAGAGAGAGAAAAAAAGAGGTTAATTTTCGTCTTTGCGAAGAAACACGAGATTCATTTGACCGACAACGCGATAAAAAAACACAACTTTTGCATCGACCTCGATTGAGGCGATTCTTGATCCGTTGGAAAGGAAGCGGGCAAATAGAGCCAAAAAGAAGAAGTGCAGGAAATGCAGGGATTTTAGATCGCGTAAGCCATCGGGCACTGCGCGGCAACCGACCCCAAAAGGTCGTTTAGGGCCTCAAGCGGGCGCAAACCGCGAAAAATCAAGTTTCTCGAATTAGCTCAAAATTGTGAGTCCTCTCCAAGTGATTCTAAGGTTCCCGTGCGGCGGCATCCTTTTCGAGCCTCCGAACTCCGTGTGCCACGTTCTCTAGCTCTGCCGTATTGTGCTTTCGTTTGTGTTCTAGGCTCGCGTCTCTAGTTCGATCTAGCCTAGGACCGGCGTGCCGGCGTTGAGCGATTTTCAGCTTGCATTCTCGATTTGATAGTTGCTAATCCATTGCTACCATACTTGAGCCTTCCAGCTACACCTTTTCTGGCAAATGCAGGTGATCTTCACACGCAATCGCTCCATCCAATCTTGAGATACATTGACACCGGTGCCGATCACCTGTTTGCTTGGTAAGAATTGGTAAGAATTCGCTAGAAGGCTTGAGTGTGGCGACTTTTGAACCACCACATCCTAGTAGTTGCTAGGGACATATACTTGTGATTTGCTAATAATGGCAGGATCTGCGGAGCATTTGGATGAGGATACATCTCATACTCCTCGTGCGAAGGAATCGTACAACATTTCCGACGCCTCATGAACCTTCGTGCGGAGGGTCTTGAGGAAGATGTCGAGTCACGAATGGCGACTTGCTCAACGAGGCGCCCAAATTGAGGCAAACGCCACGCTCGCGCGATGGAGAGAGCGCAAGGCCTCACTAACACTTCTTTGGCGGGTATTATGGCGCCTTGATGAGATGGCCCATGCATCCCTTGGTGTTCCCCTTGCTGCCCGGTGGTAGAGGACAAGATGAATTCGACTATGTGACGTCACGAGGCCAATGACATGGGTAACAATAACAACGATCGAGCTCATCGGCGATTGCGTTTTAATCGACAAGGTATGCGGCGAGACCCCACGGCGTGAGTGCGTGACCACGATGATTCTTTCGCTAAGGTTAAATTCATTATGCCCTCTTTTAATGGTAAATATGATCACGATGGTTATCTTAATTGGGAACTAGTTGTTGATCAAAAATTTGCTTGCCATGAAGTTCTGAGATTAGGCGAGTTAGGGTGCTACTAGTGAATTTACCGATTTTGCTTCTTCTATTTGGTGGAAAGAACATTCTTGTCAACATCCCAATAACATACCTAACAGTTGGGAGGCTTTAAAATTGCTTATCGGCATCGATTTGTTCCCTCATATTATGCTCGTGATTTGTTAAATAAATTGCAACGCTTACGACAAGGTACAAAGTCGTGGAAGACTACTATCAAGAAATGCAAATTGGTATGTTGCGTTGTGGTTTAGATGAGAATGAGGAGGCATCAATGGCTAGGTTTTGGGAGGGTTGAATCGAGAAATTCAAGACATCCTTGACTATAAAGATTACAACTCCATTACTAGATTGTTTCATCTTGCTTGCAAAGGCGAGCGTGAAGTGCGGGGGCGCGGGCGAGGACACGATCTAACTCTTCTGCAGTCGCACAAACTCATGGACACCACGCACATCTACTACCCGGCCATCAGTGCACCCCCACCGCCACCCTTCAACAACAAGCCGCGCCCCGCTACTTCAAACTCAGCACCACGAGTTTCTGAAGCAACCAAATCAGCACCACAATCATCTACAAAAACTTCCTCTTCAGTTGCTTCGACAGGACGAACTAAGGATATTCAATGCCATCGGTGCAAAGGCTATGGACACATCATGCGGGATTGTCCAAACAAGCGCGTACTGATCATACGCGATGATGGTGGGTATTCCTCTGCTAGTGATTTTGATGATGAAACATATGTTATGCTTGCAACCGACCTGCGGGGCTTGATGACGAATCGATCATGAGGAGGAACATGTTGGCGCCGAAGATGCCGAGCAAGTATTTGAGCATTATAGTGCAACGCGTACTAAGTGCTCAAGTTTCTCGTGCTGAGCAAAATCAACGCCATAATTTGTTTCACATCAAGGGCATTGCCAAGGCGCTCGATTCGCATAATTATTGATGGTGGGAGTTGCAACAATTTGGCGAGTATGGATATGGTGGAGAAGCTTGCTTTGCCGACCAACCCTCATCCCCACCCATACCATATTCAATGGTTCAACAACGATGTGTCGGCGTGCGGTACTTCCGCTTAACAAATGCGGTACTACCGTAGTCCGATCATACAGCGTGAATACTTGCGGTACTACGTGCGAGGTTTGGCACGAAACCATAAAAGGGTCTCTCTGTAAAAACATACCGTAAGTAACAATCGGAATAACGGGTTGCGGTAGTACCGCACTACAAGCCCGGTCATACAGTGGAAGCGGTAGTACCGCAAGTTCAATGCGGTACTACCGATTATCCGACAAAGCGGACTTGGCAAAGATAAAAGCAATCCAAATGCATGCATGATCCTAGATTGATCCATAAAGCACAAGAACATGCTATCAAGCTACTAGTCATGATCCTCTTAATAGTGCGACATTTAACCTATAATCCGGTCTTCCAACCATATATCCTAAGACCGGTAAAAGGTAAAAGATTTCTTATCTACTTGTACCTTGACTTTGATCCACTTTGATCTTCACGAAGTCCTTTAGCATGCAGCTTCACGATCATACTTACCATTTGGACTTAACCTTACAAATGCTCAATAAACACATTAGTCCAATTATCACATATTATCATAAATTACCAAAACCAATTTTTAGGGGCCTAGATGCTTTTCAGGCGGCTTGAGGGGTTTGGTCCAGTAGAAAAGCGACTCGGGGGCTATTTATAGGGCCAAGGGTCGCGAGGAAGGAGATCGAGTGCGCGAAGATCACGGCAGCGGTTGTGAACATGGGCGTACTGGACGCGGAGATGAGGGGATAAGGGAGGAGTGGGTGCGGAGAGATAAGGGGAAGACGTTGTGCACGTACGCACGAAGAATGGGGAAAGAAGGAGTGGCTGTTAAAGAGCTTGAGAGGAGTCATGGCGGTTGTGGCTTGCGCGAGGTGGGCGATGTAGTGGAGGCGAGGCGGTGGGGCCCACTGTCGGTGAGATGGAGGGAGAAATTGTTTATAGATAGACAAGACCTCACTACGAGAAGACATCAAGTATATCCAAGTGTGGCGAGAGAAATCATCTATAAATATGATATAATATCAATGACCCTTTCGAAGCGAAGGGCGGACCCCAAACATCCGAATGAACAAGATCAAAAGGGCCGAGACACGATTCCTTTGTGAGGATAAGAAGCTGAATCTATTTACCTAATTTACGATCTTGACAATCTAAAGATACTTCTCCTAAAACAGACCCGAAGACCACGGCGAACTAAAGGCGACACACGAGATCCACACGGATGACCAAGACGGTGATGCCACTTGTTGGAAAGAGTGGTAGACGAGTGGCAAAAGCGAGAGGCGGCGGCGGCGGTGGCGGCGAAGGAAGGTGAAGCGGTCAAGCTCCGAGAGGCGCTATGAGTCAAGGCAGAGGGCGAGAACCAACGAGCTCTGTATGGCGATCCCGAACACAACAAGAGTCGAGTCGATAATGACCCGACAACCAAGGTCGATGTCACTTGTGAGAAAGAAGCGCAAAGATAAAAGCAATCCAAATGCATGTATGATCCTAGATTGATCCATAAAGCACAAGAACATGCTATCAAGCTACTAGTCATGATCCTCTTAATAGTGCGACATTTAACCTATAATCCGGTCTTCCAACCATATATCCTAAGACCGGTAAAAGGTAAAAGATTTCTTATCTACTTGTACCTTGACTTTGATCCACTTTGATCTTCACGAAGTCCTTTAGCATGCAGCTTCACGATCATACTTACCATTTGGACTTAACCTTACAAATGCTCAATAAACACATTAGTCCAATTATCACATATTATCATAAATTACCAAAACCAATTTTTAGGTGCCTAGATGCTTTTCAATCTCCCCCTTTTTGGTAATTGATGACAACCTAGTTAATATATGAGAAGAAAGGTTTTGAATAAACCCAAGATAGTGAAACAAGTGTATATCCTTTTTGATGGCTTATGACATAGCTCATATGATTAAAAGAAATGACGAAATTAAACTTTTGTTAAGCTAGAGCAAAGAAAACTCCCTAAATATGTGCATGAAATAGATAGAATATTTTAAGAGCACATAGAGAATTTTGACAAAATTTGTGCGAATTTCTTTAGTTTGTTGATCTTGAGAAATTTTCATAATTGAAATTGCAGTAGAGATAATATCAATATCATATTGAAAATTAAGACAACCAACAAGTTCTATCAAAGTTCAACATGATAATAATAGTGAATTATTACAAGCAAGAGCAAAAACAAACAAGGCATCAAAAGTTTATATAGCTGACTCTCCTTAGAACTACTGACTTCCCCTAGAACTACTTCTCCCCTTTGGCATCAAGTACCAAAAACATCAAGCGGTGGATCACGAGGAGGAAGAGGCGAGGATCTGGGAGGCTGGGCTCGAGGAGGTGAAGGCTGGAGCGAGAGGAGGAAGTCCCGGTGGAGGATTTGGACGACGACGAGTAAAGCGCCGAGGAGTGGATAGGAGTTGTTCGATAGAATCAAGCGTCTCTGTCGAAACAGCTAGCCTATTTTGAGTCTCGATCTGAAATTCTTTACATTACATCCTCATTTCCTCCTGGGTGACCTTAGGTTGTAGGAGGTTGTTTAGAATCAAAGTCTGATTTTTGAGAATCTGATCTAAAGTGTCTTGACTTTGAGTAACATTTGCATTGCAATCTGGAGCAATTTCTTCTTCTTTGCACTGCGCCCTAAAGCGAATGGGGGGATTTTCTCTGGGCTTGTAAAACTTATGGGGTGATCCCAAACCTCCCTGATACTCAATCTTGCTCAAAATCAAAGCCATGATATAAGGAGCATGATAAATCCTTTTCACCCTGTCATTCTTAGAAGAAACAATGCCCTTGATTATGACATCCACAACATCAAACTTTCTCCCATGTGAAATATTATCAATTATATTCCATACATGTCCTCGTATCGCATCAAAATTGCCACTCTTGGGAAGAAAGGTATGATTAATGATTCTATTAATCAAGCTGGGAATGGGTAGTAAACCATGAATCTTCCCTAGAGTGTACCTGGCATTCTGATCATAATAATCTGTCGGTGAGCTGCGGACAGATTTGTCAAATAACTTATCCCAATTTCCAGAATATGTTTTCGGTACACGCTCAAAATCAGCCTTAGTACACTCCACATAACGTGTAACTGTCATCCACTTCATCTTCTTGAAATCAGGAGAGACATATAAAGTGGCATAAAATTGTCTGATGATCTCCTCATCATAGTCATTCCTGAGAGATACAAGATCATGAAGACTAACTTGCTGAAAAAGTCGATACACACCATCATATTTTTCTAAGGTATTTATGTGCGACCACTTTATGCATTTATGATCTGCAAACTTTCTGTGATGATCATAAATTTGCTCATAGACTTGCTCCTGAAACTTGGTGTGGAATCTGGGATTTATGGAGTTGGAGGGCAGTAGATATTGATCTTTGTGTCTCAAAATGGCATAGTCATCAGCTGATATGAGCCTGAGATCAATCTGAGGTTCTTCTGGGTCTTCCATCTCCTCATCAGCTTGAGCCTGGACTTCTTCTTACGTGTCGGACTCGGAATCGAACGACCCATGCGGTAGTGATCCTTCCTCACTTTCAGAGCCATCTGTTGCAGGTCCTTTTCCCTTGCCTGATGGATCTTCAATAGGGTCGGCAGGAGGTTGAGTGAAGGATTGCCTTCTGCGAGTTCCAAATCTTGTCCTTGGCATCTTTACAAAGAGAGGATAAGTTACAAGGAGTTCAAAGGTCAAGCAATCTGGAGTTAATTTGAATGGAATGATTTGCATTACATCGATAAAATCGGTAGTACCGCAAGTCCTCGGCCGGTAGTACGGTAGTGCGATAATCTGCCATTTTCGGCGGTATTACAGTATCACGGTGATTCTGCGCATAAGAACATGGTAGTACCGCTTTATGGACTTCGACCTAGGGCACAAGATTCTAAGCGAAAAATTGATGTTTTTATTGAATTGAATCCAAGAAATAGATATAATACCATCATCAAACATCAATGACGTTGTTTTGCCCAACTAGAATCGCACAAATCATTATTATTTCAATTTTTCTAGAGAGAGACCTATGGTTTGATTTGATGGTAAAGCGAAGAAATGGAGATGTTTTACCTTGAGGATTTGGAGAGTGAAACCCTAGAGATACAAGGAATTGCAATGCTTGAAGAATCCCGAAAACTTTGGAGGATTTTGGGCGAAGGGTTTGGGTGAGAGAAGGAAGCGAGAGAGGAGAGAGAGGGAGTTCGGAGAGAAAGTGGCTGCAGGGGTTACTTTCTACTTACAGCCGACGCGGTCGTACCGCTAAGCAACTGTCGGTAGTACCGCAAAGCGGTAGTACCGCTGTTAAAAAGATGGTTGTACCGCATGCCGTGAGTAAGATGCCGGTAGTTCCGATTATCCTGGAACTTCAAAAGCAGTTCTGACTTTTACTCAGGATAGGAGAAATTGCAAATGATCCTTAGTTTTGTAAACAAGTAAGGAGCCATTAAGGATCATTATGCATAGAATAGAGTAATTTCTTATTAGAGAAAATAGTTTCTAAGAACATAGATATATAAATTTTTTTAAATAAAATTTCAGAAAATATTTTTATAAAATCTCTCAAATAACACCAAATCAACCAAAATACATGAGGCAATGTTTCAACCAACATTTGAATAATCTATGACATTTAATTTATTCCTCAATTTACAAAAACGGCCTTCATCTAATGGTTTGGTGAAAATGTTCGCTAATTGATCTTCGGTTCGGATGTGGCTAATTTCAATGTCTCCCTTGCCCACATGATCTCTCAAGAAATGGTGGCGAATATCGATATGTTTGGTTCTTGAGTGTTGGATAGGATTATTTGCTATTTTCACCGCACTATCATTATCACATAAAAGAGGCATTTTATCAAAGTTAATCCCATAATCCATCAAAGTTTGCCTCATCCATAGCAATTGAGCACAACAACTTCCTGCGAAAACATATTCAGCTTCGGCGGTGGATAAAGCTACATAATTTTATTTCTTGGATGACCATGATACTAAGGATCTCCTAAAATTGACAACTCCCGAGATGCTTTTTCTATCCACTTTGCAACCCGCATAATCGAGTCAAGTATCCAATTAAATCAAACTTAGCACCTTTAGGAAACCATAGACCAATGCTAGAGGAATGCTTTAAATATCTTAGTATTCTTTTTACGGCCATCAAGTGGCACTCTTTTGGAGATGCTTGAAACCGTGCACACATGCAAACACTAAACATAATATCGGGCCTAGATGCGGTGAGATAGAGCAAACTACCAATCATAGATCTATAAAGCTTTAAATCTACTGATTTACCTCCCTCATTTAGGTCAAGATGACCGTTTGTTGCCATGGGAGTCTTGATAGGTTTTGCATCATCCATGTCAAATCTCTTGATCAAGTCCTTTGCATACTTTGTTTGACTTACGAAGGTTCCATCTTTGAGTTGCTTGATTTGAAGTCTAAGAAAATAACTAAGTTCTTCGATCATGGACATTTCAAATTCCCTAGACATCATATCACCAAATTCTTTGCAAAAGTCTTGATTAGTAGAACCAAATATGATATCATCAACATAAATTTGACATACAAAGAAATCATCATCTAATACTTTAGTGAACAATGTTGAATCAATTTTCCCGATTTTGAACCCTTTTGAAACGAGAAAATCTCTAAGGCGTTCATACCATGCTCCAGGAGCTTGTTTAAGACCATAGAGCGCCTTTGAGAGTTTATATACATGATTTGGATTCTTAGGATCTTCAAAACCAGGAGCTTGTTCAACAAATACAAGTTCGGATATTTCTCCATTTAGAAAAGCACTTTTGACATCCATTTAAAATAATTTAATATCAAAGCATTATGCAAAAGCAAGTAATATACGAATTGACTCAAGTCTAGCTACGGGAGCAAAAGTTTCACCGAAATCCAAACCTTCGACTTGAGAGTAACCTTGTGCGACCAATCTTGTTTTGTTTCTTATAACCATACCATTTTCGTCTTGCTTATTTCTAAACACCCATTTTGTACCAATGACATTGTGTTCTTTGGGTCGATCCACCAATGTCCAAACTTTATTTCGGATGAAATTATTAAGCTCTTCATGCATTGCAATCATCCAATCCGGATCATCAAGTACTTCATCTATATTCTTTGGCTCAAGAGAAGAGACAAAAGAGTAATGTTCACAAAATGAATCAACACGAGATCGAGTTTGAACACCCTTACTTACACCACCCAATATTTGATCTATTGGATGATCTTTTGCAATCGCATTGTGGATTCTTGGTGGTAGGTTGGATGGTTGATCATCTTCATTATTGTTTTCTTCCACTTGAATTTGACTTGTTGTGGAAGAGGTAGGAGGTTCAACTTGAGTAGAAGATGACGGTTCATCTTTAGGTTTGATGTCGCCAATTTGCATATTTTCCATAGCCTTTCTTAACAATTCATCACCTAAATCATCCAAATTCTCATGCCCTTCTTGGGAGCCGTTAGTTTCATCAAATTGAACATCGTGTCTTTCCTCAACTAAACCGGAGTTTTGATTAAAGACGCGATATGCTTTGCTATTTGAAGAGTAACCAAGCAAGAAACCAACATCACATCGACTTGCAAATTTGAAAGAGCGAACACCTTTTTTAAATATAACACTTACAACCAAAGACACGAAAATAAGAGATGTTTGGTTTTCTTCCGACAAGAAGTTCATAGGAAGTCTTTTCAAGAGGCGATGCAAATAAAGGCGATTTATGGCATGACAAGCGGTGTTAATTGCTTCGCCAAAAGCTATCAGTATTATATTCATCAAGCATTGTCCTAGCCATTTCAATTAATGTACGATTTTTACTTTCTACAACTCCATTTTGCTCCGGAGTGTAGGTTGTGGAAAGTTCGTGCTTTATTCCAAGTTCATCACAAAAGTCTTCAACTTTAGTATTTTTGAACTCGGAACCATTATCGCTACGGATTTTCTTTATTTTGAAATCAAATTCATTTTGAGCCCGTTTTGCAAAGCTTTTGAAAATTCCAGAGGTTTCGCTCTTGTCATCTAGAAAGAACACCCATGTATATCTAGAGTGATCATCCACGATAACTAAACAATAGTTATTTCCCCCGATACTCTTATAGGTTGTTGGCCCAAACAAATCCATATGTAAGAGTTCCAATGGTCTAGAGGTTGACATGATACTCTTGGAAGGGTGAGAGCTTCGACTTGTTTACCGGCTTGACAAGCACTACAAAGTCGATTTTCTCAAACTTCACATCTTTCAAGCCAACAACTAGATCATATTTGAAAAGCTTTTAAGTTGAATCATGCCAACATGAGCTAGCCTTCTATGCCAAAGCCAACCTAAAGAAGTTTTGCAATTAAACAAGTTTGTAAACATGAAGCATTTGAGGAGAAATCTACCAAGTAAAGATTTCCAAATCTAAATCCTTTGAAAACTAAAGCATTATCTTTTTCATTTGAAATTGAAACACCTTCATTAGAGAATGAACAAATTAAACCGAGATCACAAATTTGAGCGACGGATAATAAATTAAAATTTAGTGATTCAACTAAAGATACATTAGAAATGGAAAGGTCATTTGAGATAGCGATTTTACCCAATCCTATTACCTTTCCTTTACTATTATCTCCAAATGTGATCTTGTCACTTCCTTTTACGTTCTCGAATGTGGTGAACATTTTCCTATCACCGGTCATGTGTTAAGTGCATCCACTATCAAGCACCCAATATTTTCCACGGACTTGTAGTTCACCTACAAAACAAGAATCAAGTTCTTTTAGGTACCCAAATTTGTTTGGGTCCTTGGAGTTAGTGACCAAGGTTTTAGGCACCCAAATAGCATTCTTTTTAGCGTCTAAAATCGAAGTGCCAATAAATCTTGCAATTATTTTACCATTTATAGATTTCTTAAGCATGTAGCAAGAATCATAAATGCCATAGGATTAACATTAATATTTAAACAAGCATTTGATATGTGTCCTACCTTACCACATTTATTGCAATATTTACCACTTTGCTTAACAAACTTTGGAGGTTTGTTTAGGTTTCTTACCTTTCTTGGGCATATACACAAGTCCTTCCTTATTGAATGAGCACCTTTGCTCACTCAATAACTTGTCAAGGGTTGCTTTACCCTTGAAGCATCTTTCCAAGCTCTTGCTTAGCTTGGTGACTTACTCTTTTAACTCATTGTTTTTAACAATTAGTAAAGGATCACAAGTATTTGTAATTGAATCATCATTTGAGCAACAAGGTATGGATAGCAAATCATCACAAGAAATAGAAATACTAGACATGGATTTTGCATTTGACATATTTTCTACTCTAGGCATCTCATTCATTAAATCACAAGTAATACCAATATTTGAATGAGATTTTTCTATATCTTTTAGAAGGAGAGAATCATGAGCTTCCTTTAGCTCCTCATAAGAGTCTTTTAAAGAGATATACTCTTTTCTTTAAGACTTTAAATTTTGATTTCTCTTTTCCAATATACTCATTTAAATCTTCAACCATGTCCATTAATTCATCATATGAAGGAGCATTATCATCAATGGATTTTACCTTATCTCCTTTTGCCATAAAGCATGTTGGAGACGCGAAGAGGGAAGAAGCTTCCTTTATGGCGATGCCGACAAGTCCTCTTTTCTTAGAAGACTCTTCATCACTTGATTCGGAGTCGGAATCCGAATATTCTTCATCGGAATCCCACTTTCCAATGTGAGCTTCATTTTTGCCCTTTTTGTGAAGCCTTTTGAAAAGTTTCTTCTTTCCATCGAATTCCTTGTTCTTTGATGATTTATCTTTGTCATCCTTCTTGTTGGGGCAATTTGAGATTATGTGCCCCTTTTCATCACATCCATAACAACGAATGTTGCTATATCGCTTGTTGTCATTTGAGGATTGCCCTTTCTTGTACTTGTTGAAGTTGAAGCTTCGATGTGGACGTTTTCTCATGAATTTCTTCATTCTCCTCACAAGGAGAGCATACTCCTCATCCGAGTCTTTCTCTTCATCCTCATCATCACTTGACTCCGCTTTGGCCTTGAAAGCGGTAGCTTTCTTCTTGGATGAAGATGACTCCAAGAGCTCTTCCTTGTCCTTTTTGTATAGCTCGTTAGTGATGAGGTCGCCCAAAAGTCCGGTTGGTGTCATTCTTGGCAACTCGGGAGAGTTGAGGAACAATGTCACCAACGTCTCGTATTTATCCGGGAGCGCCCTAAGCATCTTGCGCACAATATCAACATCAAAAAGGTTAGTGCCAAGACATTCACAATGTTGTTGAGTCTTGAATACATCTCGGTGATATTTTCATGAGGCAACATTATGAATGTCTCATATTTATCTGAAGCTTTGTGCAATTTGGCTTCTTTGACCGTGGATGTGCTCTCATGAATTTCGGCGAGGGTAGTCCAAATGGCATGAGCGGTTTCCAAATTGTTCACCCTATTGAACTCATCCGCGTTCAAAGCACCAAAGAGAGCATTCATAGCTTGAGCATCTAAATGAGCATTACGTTCATCTTAAACCGTGGAGTTTGTAGGATCAAGAGACATAGCATAACCCTCATTTATAATTTTTCATATGTTCGGACTCATGGCCTTTAAGAAAATGGACATTCTAATTTTCCAATAAGAATAATTTGATCCATCAAACAACGGAGCATTTCCTATAGGCACACCCTCACTAGCCATCATTTCTTTCTTAGACGGTAAAGTCTAATAAATTGAGAGACCTTGCTCTGATACCACTTGTAGGATCAAGGATAACCGACTAGAGAGGGGTGAATAGGAGGTTTTTAAACTTTTTCACAAATTAATGAGTTAAACCAATTATCAATTTAGTCTAAACAAGTTATACTTCTAGCTAAACGATACAAGCACAAAGATCAAGCTAGAAATATAAATGCGGAAGAGAAAAGACTAGAAATAACCACAATAAGACAACGATGTTTTCCGTGGTATCGAAGACTTGCGGTCTTCACTAGTCCACGTTGAGGAGCTTGAATCAATCAAGACGACTCCACGAATTAAGCCTTTCTCGATCACTATTGGTTGTTCTTCCTCCGCTCAGGAGATGGTGAACACCAAACCAATCACAATCTTGGCACGGGCCTCTTCACAATCTTCTTGAAGAGATCACCGTGCAATCACCTTAAGCCATCTAGGAGTTCGGCAAAACTCCAAGAGTAACAAACCAAAACCTTCGTTTGACGACACTCAAGTGCAAGAGGATCAACTAGAATGATGAATGCACTTGAATGAGCTCAACAACCTCCCAATGAGTGAACAAATAAATTTGAGGAGTTGAAAGGATGCACAAGGCTCAAAAGATGTTAAATGTGGTCTAGCCCCTGTCCTTGAGCGGTGGGGAGTATTTATACCCCAACAAAAATTATAACCGTTGAGAAGAAAACTCCACTTTTTAGCCACAAGCGATACTACGCCATGTGCCAGGCGGCACTACCGCACTTCTCCAACCACCTCATGCGGCTATAACAGAGGCATTAAATGACGACATAGTCGTTTTAACTTGCATTGCGGTACTACGCATGAGCGGTCATACCGCAAAGTGAGTGCGGTACTACCGTTTTCCAAGAGAGACAAAAAGTGCGTCTTTGGAAAAATATACCACCAAGTAACGATCGGAATAACGGTGTGCGGTACTTAAGCAACAAATGCGGTACTAGCGTAGTCGGTCATACTGCGTGAATACTTGCGGTACTACCGCGCTGAGGGTTTGGCACCGAAACCATAAAAGAGTCTCTCTGTAAAAAACATACCGTCAAGTAACAATCGGAATAACCGGGTTGCGGTAGTACCGCACTACAAGCCCGGTCATACCGTGAAGCGGTAGTACCGCAAGTTCAATGCCGGTACTACCGATTATCTTGACAAAACGGACTTGGCAAAGATAAAAGCAATCCAAATGCATGCATAATCCTAGATTGATCCATAAAGCACAAGAACATGCTATCAAGCTACTAGTCATGATCCCTCTTAATAGTACGACATTTAACCTATAATCCGGTCTTCCAACCATATATCCTAAGACC
Source organism: Ampelocalamus luodianensis (assembly GCA_036346255.1). Taxonomy (NCBI): domain Eukaryota; kingdom Viridiplantae; phylum Streptophyta; class Magnoliopsida; order Poales; family Poaceae; genus Ampelocalamus; species Ampelocalamus luodianensis. Next base: position 75,341,077 of record CM070620.1, read on the forward strand.
GGTAAAAGGTAAAATATTTCTTATCTACTTGTACCTTGACTTTGATCCACTTTGATCTTCACGAAGTCCTTTAGTATGTAGCTTCACGATCATACTTACCATTTGGACTTAACCTTACAAATGCTCAATAAACACATTAGTCCAATTATCACATATTATCATAAATTACCAAAACCAATTTTTGGGGCCTAGATGCTTTTGAGCGGCTTGAGGGGTTTTAGTGCGAGTGGAGTGGCGACTCGGGGGCTATTTATAGGGCCAAGGGGTCGCGAGGAAGAAGAATCAGTCGCGAAGATCACGGCGTGATTGTGAACATGGGCGTCTTGGGCGCGGAGATGAGGATAAGGGAGGAGTGGGTGCGGAGAGATAAGGGAAGGCGTTGCGCGCGTCGCGCCTGACGAAGAATGGGAAAGAAGGAGTGGTGTTAAAGAGCTTCGAGAGGAGTCATGGCGGTTGTGGCTTGGCGCGAGGTGGGCGATGTGGTGGAGACGAAGGCGGTGGGGCCTTGTCGGTGAGATGGAAGGAGAAATTGTTTATAGATAGACAAGACCTCACTCGAGAAGACATGAAATATATCCAAGTGTGGCGAGAGAAATCATCTATAAATATGATATAATATCAATGACCCCTTTCAAAGCGAAGGAGCGGACCCCAAACATCCGAATGAACAAGATCAAAGGACGCTGAGACAACGACTCCTTTGTGAGGATAAGAAGCTGAATCTATTTACCTAACTTACGGTCTTGATAATCTAAAGATACTTCTCTAAAATGGACCCGAAGACCACGACGAACTAAAGGCGGCAGGCGAGATCCACACAGATGACCAAGACGGTGATGCCACTGCTGGAAAGAATTGGTAGACGGAGTGGCAAAAGGCGAGAGGCGGCGGCGGCGGTGGCGGAAGGAAGGTGAAGCCGGTCAAGCTCCCGAGGCGTTATGAGTCAAGGCGCAGAGGCGCGAACCAACGAGCTCTGTGTGGCGGTCTGAACACAACAAAGTCGAGTCGATAATGACCCGACAACCAAGGTCGATGTCGCCCGTGAGAAAGAAGCTGCATGGTAAGGCGAGGAACATAAGCAACAAAAGGAACATGAAAAGATGAGTTGCTAAGAGGTCCTCGACCAGAGACAGAAAGAGATGTACCATCAGCGGTAAGAACACTAACATGAGAATCAAGAGGTGTAATGAAAGACAGGGGAAGAATCAGAAGTCTTGTGAAAAGATGCTCCAGAATCAAGAATCCACATGGAGGTACCTGACTGTGTAGGAGGTGGTTTCTCAGTGCCCGAAGAGTTAGTAGCGAACTGTAGAACCCGACGAGGAGAACACGGCGGCAGCGGCGTCGAAGTCGGCTATCTCCGCTCGGTGAGAGAAGCTGCTGAAGAGTCGATCTGACGTCGATGTAGAAGCACTAGTGCGGTGCTAGTAGAAGAACGGCGTGAAAGATGCCGCTTCTTATAGCTGGGACTCAATGTGGCCGACTTTGTTGCGGTAGGAGCGGTGAGGGCGTCCACCGCCGAGATGGAGGCGGCCACGGCACTGTGGCGGCGTTGGAGGAGGCGATGTCTTTGGCGTGGAAGCGATCGGTGTAGCGGTGGGCGGCGGCAAGCGCGAGAGGGAGTGGTATCGGACCGGCACCACTCAGGCAAGTCTCTCCGCGCGTATCTCGGTAAGAGCCTCTAGGAGAGTGACACGAGGGTGGCGTGCAAGGAGGCGAGCGCGTCGCCGCTCGAACTTCGGGGCGGCGAGTAAGGAACTCGTAGACCCGCTGAAGCTCCACGTCGGCCACGTCTGACCGAGCGGCACGGACGGGAGCGGCGGCCGGCGGTCGCGAAGAAGTCGGTGACACGGGCGGCGAGCTACGGCGTAAAGCGTCAACAGTAGCATCACCCTGCTGAAGAGAGTGCTCCTCGCGGACCATGGACAGGTACAGGGCATCACCAGGGGGCTCGTAGCGCTGACAAAGACGAGTCCACATCTGGAAAGCCGAAGGAAGTCCCACAACCTCAGAAGAAAACTGAGGCTAGATACTGGCGATGAAGACGGCGGCATCCGAGCATCGTCATCGGCCTCTTGGTAGGCGAGGCGCCTCATCATCGGCAAGGCGGCCTCAACCATAACCTTGTCGGTAGCCGAAGCGGCGCAACAGCGTAAACTCCGTCGGAGGAATAGGGCAAGCGGGCGGTGACATCGCGAGAGGGCGCCCAAAGGCGAAGACCACGCATGTGGATGCGCATGTGAGACACCAAGTCGGTGTAATTAACACCATCGAAGATCACCGGCGGCGAGGGAGAAGCGGGCCCATTGGTGGCGGTCTTTGGGCGGCACGGCGACCAAGGCAACGAAGTCTAACACGACGTTTTTTTTTACACATGTGTGAGCTTGGGCCGGCTTAAGAGCCTGGCCTGCTCACGAAGGACCGACCGGCGGGTCGGCGGGAACTAGGTTCCCAGAGTCCTCAGCGGCGGCAATGCGTCCGGTGAGTGGCCACCCCGGAGGCGGCGACGTCCGGAGGCGGGGGAGCGGGGGCCTCCAGCGATTCAGGCGCAAATCGATGGAGGCGGGCGACCAAGCTTCGGTGAAGATCTCGTTGGGCCGACTTCATCGAGGATGATGGGGAGATGAAGCCAACGACAGCGCTAGGGAGATGGCCAAGCGAGGCGGCGGCTAGGGCGAGGGCGAGTTGCGCGTCTGAATTGGTAAGACCTAATTGACTCTGATACCATGTTAGGAATATCAACTTGTATTCTCAGGGGGTCAAAGGGCCAGTATATATACACAAAGTACAGGTGGTGAATATGCAAATAACCCCTCATAACAATGGAGAATAACACACTATACATATATCTCTAACAGAAGGAACATTCAGAAGTCAATTTAGTTGCGTGTTTGAGATCAAAATACCAAAGTATCAAGGGACATCTTTGAGTAAGAAGTCTTATCACATCATGAATTCAAATATTAGCAAATGATCTTATCACATCATGAATTCAAATATTAGCAAATGAATGGTTTGTAACTATTGCAATCAAGATCTCTAAGGCTCGTATAGGATTGAATACTTGTTGGCCAGTGTCATTCTCAGCAGAATAGGGATAATCAACTGCATAGCCAAAATCCAATTTCTTCAGAATTCAGTAAATTCATCAACCTTTTAGCAGTTCGGTACTACCTTTTAGCTAAATACCTGATCTTATGTATACACCAAATCTTTAGAACGTTCCTTCACTAAAATTAGTTTCATGATTTTCTCAGGTTTACAGAAAATAAAATGGATTTGGGGTGTTGTCTGCATAGTAGATGGCCCTCACTCCCATAATTTTTCTTTTTTAAATACTACATTTTTTAATAGAATTACATAAATAAATATCCATTTAATAAAATTACAAAAATGGACTTCTGTCGCCAAATGAATTGACCACAGGAGCTTCCCGTCAAACTATCATCAATTCATTTGGCGACGCCAAATGAATTGGCGATAGAGTATCATTTGGCCCACAATCTTGTCACTGATTCATTTGGCTGACAAATTCATTTCGGTGACAGAGCCCTATCGCCAAATGAATTAGCGACAGGGATCCCTGTCACCAAATGATTTGGCGACATAATCTCTGTCGCCAATTCATTCGGAGAGCATCCAAAGCATAATCAGCAATATCTGTAGCAGCCAACTCAGTTGTACAGCGAAGAAGAATGCGGGCAACATCAAGAGCAACATTTCCCTGGATGTAATCAATTACATGACAACAAACAAATATTACATAAAGGGGTCAAAAAGAATATTTAATAAGGCACATGATGGAATACTCATGTTCGTTTTTTCCATACAAGGACATTTCTTTTGCACCAAGCTTATGGAAACAAATGAAATTTTCTGCAAGATATTCACCCCAAAAGAAAGATATTAAACACTGGAAAGTATGAATTGCTTTCTATCACAGATACAGGGTATAAAGTGTTAACATAACAGACACCAGAAACCTCAAATGGAGGGAGCCATCAATTATATACTCATGGGAGATTGCTCCATTGAGAAGCTGCCAATGTTTTTAGAGAATGTAGAGATTAATCTGCAAATTTGGTCCAGTAGTTGACATATAATTATGGTTCTTCAGATCAAATACTTGTTAACTGAGTCAGTCTTTATTCTTTAATAAACAGACAAAGACATTGCTTTCTGGCCTTCGTAGCTGATGATGTCTTATCATGAGAACAATGACTGTTGAGGAAGCCAGTCAACAGAGATCGAATGTGATGCTTCCGCAAGAGAAACAATCATTCTAAAGGAACATAAGGGAGAATGGAGTGGAAAAAATAGCACTATATCGTATGAAGTATGAACTGGGGCCACACAAATGTCATGGTTGATGGTATCCAGTGGCGGAACTACCGCCGGGGCAAACCGGGGGGGCTGCCCCGGGTCTCTTGGACGGAAGAATCCCCCTCCCCCGCGCCAGCACCCTCGACCAAGCCGCCGCCATTGCCATGAGATGATGAGCGAGCTGCACTCTAGCGCGCTGCGTGGGCCGTGGCCATGGGCTGAGTCGGAGACACGCTGAGTTAAGCAGCCCAAGGCCCAAGCCAAATAGACACCAACATCCGATTCAGCGAGCACAACCCTAATTCGAATTCCCCATCGGCATCGGCGGCATCGACCATTCATCGTCCATTCCCATTCCTCTTGGTTCTTCTTCCTCCGTCGACTCGGCGCGCCACACGGGGGCTGCGCACGCACGCAGCGGGGCTGCGCGTGCGGCAAGGCATGGCGTGGGCACTGCCGTCTGCCGTCTCAGACAGCAACCGTCTAGGCGTGAGGCATCCACCGAGGTCCGAGCGACTAAGCGGTAGGTCACACCGTCGAAGCCTCGTAGTCGTGGTTACGGTGATTCCTAAGCATTCGGTGTGTCTAAGGTTCTTCGATTTTGCCGTGTCTTTCTTCTCCCTCTTCTTGTTTCATCCATATCCTTTCTTTTGCGGCTTGACCACATAGCCCAAGACTCATGGCGCATTGCTACGGTTTGCGTGCGTGGCCTCGAGATCCCAAAAAGGTACCCCAAATGCCCTCTATGTTGGTAACTAGTTTTATGATTGGCCAAATCTGCTTGAGAAATTGAAGATTATTGAGTGCATTTGATGCATATTAACATCTTGCCAAGAGGCTCAAGAGCGATTCGGATGCATTCCTATTGTTGGGTCAGCATCTAGTGTCCATGAGTGTCTGAGCCTTGACCCTTAGCATTGTTTTTAATTTTGATTTCCTAGAGTACAAATGTACAATATTAGTAAATTTTGATTTCCTTGTAGGAATTCTATGCTTGTTTGGTTGTATCAGTTAGATCTATGTTTGTGCAGTTATATCGGTTAGATCTTGACAATTTGAATGTATTTGACATTATTAGTTATATTGATTATTGAATCACATTGTGCCTCGGTATTTTTACACTCTTGGTTCGCTTGGGTCTTTCTAATTCTGGTTCCGCCAGCGATGGTATCTCATGAAGTATGAACTGGTGCCACATGATACAGCTATTGACTTCAACAGGAATGATTGAAATATGATGGGCATTCTTTCTCAGTGACCACTGATGATAATTGTTCCTAATACTCTTTTCAAGTTCTTGTGATCTTGATCTTGGTGTTGTGCAGTATTCCTGCTTTAATGTAAGGACTGGTGTTTTGCAGTATTCCTGCTTTAATGTAAGGACTAGTGTTGTCTTGAATAACAAAAGTTACATTTTACATACAATCATACATGGTACTTCAAGGTTAAATGAAATAATAGATCAACAGAAATCTCTCAAGTTAAAATAAAATTACAGATTAGCTGCATTTAAAATTTAAATAAAACTACGAAACTATGAATCAATTCTCTTGGCCCCAATATGGTGGTACACTGTTCAAATACTCATTTCTTCATAGTAAAACAAAAATACCTGTCCAAGGACAACAGCAGAATCTGTGTTTTTAAAGTCAGGAGCCAAGTTGCACATGTATGGGTGCCCATTATACCACCATAAAAACTCTCAAGCTGAATGTATTCCCCTCAGACCCTAGATACAAAGCCGATATTAGAAATAAAACAGGGCGTTCAAAATAAAGATATTAGAAATAAAACAACCCACTTACACGCGAAGTAAAACATAAATCATATGATAAATCGATAACACAGCTAAGCTTTGCACATATCTGATCTAAATGACAAAATGATATCAACAGCATGTCACAGCATGTTTCAGCATATGTGCAATTGTGCATAACTTTTTTTTTGTGATACCTGTTCACGTGCGACATGTGCGATTGTTAAGGATTACATAACCTTACTCGTCTTTCTTTTGGTGTTAATATCATCATAAACACCACATGCACTCTACTGTTTATGTGATATCTAGATACAACCATATTTGAGGTCTACATAAACAAATCCCAAATTATCAAAAATAAATAACACAAAGACTACAGCTGTGATAAGTGATAACATTTGTGCACATCAAAATCTGTTGCCTAAAGATTGACTAAAGAAGTCAAAATAAGTTATACCTCCCCAGGAATACCAAGTGATCTATCACTTTCTGCACCATAAGCAAGAACAACCTGTTCAGCAGTAAAAAAAAATGTCAATTGTCAACATTCTATGAATATAAGGTCTCCTTTGTTATCTACTTGTAGCCTAAAACTTACAACAACGTATGTCTTCCGAAGCTCTGATAGAGATACATCACTTCCAAGTGTTTACATTCCCAAAGAATGAACAGCGGCCATTTGAGAAAATTGGTTTACCACAATCTGTTGGAAAGTTTAAGGAAAACTTAATCTTCCAAGGAATCTATTTAGTGTTACAAGTACGCATATTGGGAAGGCAGTAAAATCATGAGGTGACAAGGGAACTCGTACAAATATTAGTTCTTCAAAATGATGCAACAACTGAGGAATTAGGAAGTAGCACACCACCTCTAAACAAAATGTGTCTCACTTTGTTGCAATTACAGGTAGCAGTTGCTGATAGATTAAAATTTGATTAAATTTCAGTTTCACAATAAGACAACTAAAAGAAATGCTCACCTTTGTTTAAGGATGATCTGGAGCCACTCCAGAACAGACTAAGCCAAACGGTGTCCTCAGCCAATCAGTAACGCCCCTGCATGACCCTTCAGCATCTGCTTAATCCACCGAAGGAACACTCGATAAACACCATCGGAATGCAATGCGGAAAGAAAGAAAGAAACAAATAGCTCCGAAAAGGAAAAGGTTTGCAACGAATTGGTTGTCCATATTCTTTTCCTTTTCTTGTTGAAACATGCAATGAAAAGCTCCAAATGCGTAGCTAATCAAACATGGTTTAGCACTTGATCTTTTCTTGTATAGCAATTAGCTCGGATCCCAGCACATATCATAGATACACTATCAAACTAAATAATTCCACGATTACTTGTACACATTAGCAATTGGATCTTCATAGACAGAATAGAACTGGATTCCAGCACAGTGAAAGCTGAAGAAAGCACCCTATCCCTATGAAGAAAAGAACACAGCACAACCCGCCCGCAAAGCCGCCACGCCTTGCGAAGCAAGAAAGAAGAGCAAGAGCAAGAGCGAGGAGCCAAGGAAACCGCACGCCCGCACCTTGTCTTCCGTGTAGAATCCGGCGGGGTCGCTGCCAACGACGCAGACGTGGAGCGGCTCTCGCTCGGGCACCACGGCGGCGGATGCTGAGAAGCCCCTCGGCCGCGGGAACAGCGTCAGCCTCCTCGCATGGGAGAGCAGCAACCCACGGCCCATCTCGGAAGCGCCCCGCGTGGGTGGCCGCGCTACTCGGGGTCGGCGGGGGCGGAGACGTGGACGCGCAGCTTCCCGGCGGCGGCGGCGAGGTGCCCCCGGTTTCTTTGGACTTCCGCTTTGCCCGTTTGACGCTGCAGATGAGGAAGGAGATTGTACAGCCCAGTAGAAGCCCAATATGTACAGATCACTCTATACAGGCTAGGCCGACTTGTTGGGTTAAGCTAATAGTTTGGGACGGACGGAGAACCAGATTGCCACATGAAGATTAGGCGTTGTGTTAGGCCTACACGTGAGGATCAATGTGGCCGAGATCCTCAGCACAAAAAGACTACACGTGAAAATCTAACGGAGGATAAGCATGCACATACAGTGCGTATAAGTATATTTGCACGTAGCTAGAATATGTACATCTCCTAACTCAATTAAATTAGGGGTTATCTATCAAGTTACTGAAATTTATCAAAATTTTCTTGTAACCCCTCACTTACTTATATATAACCCACCCTCACCCCTAGAATAAAGAATGAAACAAAGGATTATTCTAACCTAGAAAAAAAACAAATTTAAATTTGATGAACCCCTACAAAAAGAAAGACAAAAAAATTACTAACCTAGACAAAAACAAAGCTAGGTGAACCCTACAAACATAAAAACTTGCAATAAATTTGTGCTAAAATTACTAGTACTACAATTTTGGCCATGGTATAGTGCAATTTTAGGTGACTCGGAGACAAAAAAAAAATCAGCCAAATAAAAATTAGCAAAGCCAATTAAATTAAGGGGTGGTTTGGCCGACCTCCGGCTCCACGAACTTTCGGGCAACATCTAGAGCTCCCAGTCCAAACACTCTGGCTTTGAAGCACAGCTTCTTGAAAAGCTGATAGAAGCTGGAGTCCAGCTTCTACTACAGTTGCGAAGCTAGTGTTCCCAGGTTTTTCTAGTTTTCGGAGCTACGAGAAATCATACTGCTTAGGAGCTGAAGCCCGATATATAAATGGAAATGCTAAACATCTGTCGCGTGAATTTTTTTTTACGAAATCAGTCGAATTTTTTATCTTTGGGTCTGCTTGACGAGAACACATGCAAGTGTTAACAGATCCATATATAACAACACGCGACTGTTAGCATATCCATATATAAATGGCCAAACCATTGTATTTTTTTCTGGCTTGCACTGAATCCACCTTCTGGAGCCCAGAAACTGTTGGAATTAATATGGGCTAGGTCCAAATTATATTCTAATTAATTTCTGATAAATCTCAAAGGTCCATGTGCATGTGCTAAAACTGTTTAGTCCCACATGGAGAGATGAAGGGGAGTTACATCACTTTATAAGGTGGAACGTAGTAGCGCTCTTGTGGAATTGGAAAGAGCCAACACACGCGCGCGCTCGCTCGCCTCGCCGAGCCGTGCGTGTGCGTGTCAGGTGTGGGCGTGATTTTCTTTATCTATTCGAAAATTGAAATGCACTGACACGTAATTGATTGCGAATCAATGGCGACCATTGGTCTCTGGTCTCTTTATTTTTGCATGTCAGAGTTGTGGTTCATGATGGCGACTGTTGGCCTTCGGACTTCCTGATGACTGTTGGTCTTTGGACTTCCTGGTGACTTTTGGTCTTTGGACTTCCTGATGACTGTTGGCCTTTGAACTTCCTGGTGACTGTTGGTCTTTGGACTTTCTTGTTCTAGCTATTTAAAGAACAGAATCGGTTCTCTCAAGGTTGCACAACACGAACTCCACCTTGTTTTTTCTTTGCTTTTGGTTATCTCCATCCCGGATTGGTGCGTGTACGGCCACACCGGGAGAGTAGGCCTCCGGAACCCTCATCCTCGAAGGCTTGTACGAGCGAGGACGAATAAGGTTTTTGGGAAGCGTTCGCGCGATTGCTCGCTGCTACGATCTACATCAACTGCACTGCGGCTACAACTCTCTGCTACGTTCTACATCAACTGCACGACTACTACCACTACGTCATGACGAACGACGTCCTCATCAAGAACACTGCTGCATCTTCTTCTACCACTGAATCTGGGTATGCCTTTATCTCTCTTGTTAATTTGTTTGATTTACTTTCTGTTGTTGTTTTGAACACTGAGATAGAAATGCTAGCTTCTGTTCTTCTAGAATCTGGTATAACTATAGTGTTCTTAGTTACCTACTTTGTGAAAATAGCTAGAGTATTTTCCATATTTTATCTAGCAAATTTCTGGATTAAAATACTTCAAAAAATGCTTATATATTAATCAATCCAAAAACCTTATTTTAGGCATAGGCTTTTTTTGACAACTGGCTTTGCTGCCGCGCTCAAACCCCATAAATTCGATGGTGCGAATTACAAGAGGTGGCGCACCAAGATGGTGCTCTGGCTAACTGCCATAAACGTTTTCCATGTGGCAAATGGCAAGCCTGAAGGAACACTTACTCCTGAACAAGAGCAAGCTTTCGAGACTGCTGATAACCTTTTTAAAGGTGTTGTGGTTAGTGTTCTTGGTGAGAAGTTAGTTGATGCATATATGGTGATTACAAATGGGAAAGAGATGTGGGATGCACTCGAGGCCAAATTTGGGGTTTGGATCTGACGATGGTGTATCTTATGGAGCAATACCATGACTCTGAGAATGGTTGATGGTCGTTCAGTAGTTGAGCAGCTCATGAGATACAATCCATGGCCAAAGAACTTGAGCACTTCAAATGTGTGTTACCGGACAAGTTTGTCGCGGGAGGCATTATTGCCAAACTTCCTCCTTCTTGGAGGAATTTTGCTACTTTCTGAAACACAAGAGACAAGAGTTTTGTTGAAAATCTCATTGGGTCTCTTGATGTTGAAGAGAAGCGAGGCAAAATATACACACATCGAGGTAATGAGGACATTCTAGTGCCAATGTGGTGCAGAAGAAGAATGGCCAAGCTCAAAAGTTCAAAGGCAAGAACAAGACCGCACAAACAACTAGCTTCAAGAAGAAGAAGAAGAAGACAAAGGATAGTCTTTACTTTATGTGTGGCGAACCTGGTCATTGGGCCAAGGATTGCAGCCAACGCAAGGGTGGAAAGAATCAGCAAGGGCAGAACTCTAAGTCTGCTAATGTTGTTGTTGGTACTACTGAGATGGGAACATCAAGGGTATGGTAATTTACCTCTTGTTCTTTCCGTATGTCAATCTACCGATTGGTGGATAGACACGGTGCTAAATACATGTGTGTCTTTGATATTTCATTGTTGTCTTCTTACGGGTCACTCGAGATTCAACCGTTCTAATGGGGAACGGGTCACATGCCACTGTTCATGGTGTTGGGACGGTCGATCTGAAGTTTACTTCAGGGAAGATTGTGCAATTGAAGAACGTGCATCATGAGCCATCTATCAATAAGAATCTCGTGAGCGGATCTCTTACGTCGTAGAGATGGCTTTAGATCGTATTTGAGTCCAATAAATTTGTAATGTCCAAGTGTGGACAATTTGTTGGTAAAGGTTATGTGTGCGGATGCTTGTTCCGCCTATCTCTTTCAGATTTCTGTAATAATGTTGTGAACCATGTTTTCAGTGGTAATGAGACTACTATTTGGCATTCACGACTTTGTCACATAAATTTTGGTTGCATGAAGCGGTTAGCCAGTTTAGAGTTAATCCCGAAATTCACTCTTGCCAAAGGTTCTAAATGTCAAGTTTGTGTGCAATCAAAGCAGCCTCGTAAGCCTCATAAGGCTGCAGAGGTAAGAAATTTGACACCATTAGAACTCATACATTCAGATCTGTGTGAGATGAATGGTGTGTTGACAAAAGGTGGTAAGAGATATTTCATGACTTTGATTGATGACTCCACTAGATTCTGCTATGTGTATCTTTTGAAAACTAAAGATGAAACTCTTCAATATTTTAAAATCTATAAGGCAGAAGCTGAGAACCAACTTGAAAAGAAAATAAAAAAGGTTAGGTCCGATCGTGGCGAGTACTTTTCTAATGAGTTCAATTTATTACGTGAGAACATGGTATAATTCATGAGAGGGCGCCTCCCTATTCACCCCGATCAAGCGGGGTTTTGTAACATCCCAATTTTACGAGCTTTAAAATCCTTTGAATAGTTAGTAGGAAAAGTTCACCATTTGGATTTATTTGAATTTAATTTCAAAAGCTTAATATTGGACTTTACAATCAAAAACATTTAATGTGAATAATCCCAACTTGAACATTAGCCAAAACTATTTTATTTGGGTTCTATGTGCTCGGATATATTTTCTAGATTTTTCTAGAATTTTTACGAGTTCATTTGCTATTTTCTATTGCCTATTTGAATTTCAGTAATTTATAAAATAGAAAAACTATTTAAAATCTCGAAATCCTTGGGTGAAATCAAACCTCGGCCCATTCTCCCCCGCCACCCGACCGCGGCCCAGCTCGCCGCGCCGCCTCGACGACATGCGGGCCCGCATGCGCCTCTCTCTCTCTCTCTGGCGCCTCGCTCGATCTCCACCGTCCGATCAAGGATGAGCGGCTAGATGCGCGCAAGGCAACCGGAGTTGTCCGAATGTCCTATTGATTGTGGACCGTTCGATCAAGATCCAACGGGCCGATCTCGAGTCCGTTTGCAACGCGCCGTTCGCGACGCGGACTCACGCGAGCCGTGTCTCGGCGTGTGGGTCCCGGCTTGCCACGTCGTCTTCGTTCCCGAATCCGTTAGGGATCGATCTCCGCCGCCGCTGCCGTTTTGGCGTTCGTGCCTGGACTCTCGAGGCCTCGGGTATAAAGGAGGTAGCCCTCGGTGTCGCACCTCGACCCTAAGCGCCGCCGCCTCGCGCAGAACCCTAGCGCGCGAGCTCAAAGATCGTCTGCGCGCCGCCAACTCCGACGAGTTCGTTTCGTCGCCGTCGTCTGCCGCCGAGTGTCGTGGTCTACCGTCGGCATCGCACGGGCTCCTCTACCTCTGGTGGCTTCGTCTCGCCGGGCGTCACCGGGCGCCGTGCCGTCAAGCCCAAGCCCCTCCGCGCTCTTTGCTCGCCGCCGACCGCCACCGTCCACCCGAGCATCGGTGTTGCACGATGAGGTTCGCAATAACGCCTCTACGCGCGGTACCACTCACCGCCGGTGGATCGCCGCCGTTCGCCGTTGTCGTCGGTTTCGAGCGCCGCGCGTCTGTTGTCATCACGTCGCCGCCACCTTGCCTCCATGTCGCGCCGCGCCTCGTGTCGCGTGCGTGGCGTCGATCATTGCTCACGCGTGTGCGCCGCGTGGGTAGTCCACCGGTCTCCGGAACGAGGCTCGGTGGGCACGATCTCCGCGTGGCGTGTCACGACATGTGGGTCCCACATGTCGGATTTTCGTTAATTCTCTTTTCCGAAATTCCTTCACGACGCTTGACATTGCGCAATAATCCGATTTTTTCATAAGAAATAATTGAAATTCGGAAAATCCAAATTAGGGTTTCTTTTAGATTTCCAATCTTCCAAAGCTCATAACTTTTGCATCCTAACTCGATTGAGCCCATTCAAATTTCTAAATTTGTCTAAATTCAAGATCTAGCTATCTGAGATTTTTATTTAATTTTGGAGTTTGTTTTGCCTCTGTTATTTATTTGTTTTGTTTGTTTTGTTTAGTTTGCAGTAGACGTCGATTCGTCGGGAATTTTGTGGAAGAAGGAGCACCCAAGACCAAGATCAGTACATAGACCTTTTCCAAGGCAAGTCATACCTTTGATCATCTTGAACCCAGTTTTCAAATTACTTTGTGTTAAATTATTGCATTCTATTTTAATTATTTATTTAAATGCTTTGGGCATAGTTATTATCCAAATTGTTATCACACCTTGGCCTTGTATGTCATATATCCTTGTCACCCTAGAATGGTTATGAGTTGGTAATATTGTAGCACCAGCGTGGGTTGGTTAGATGCGAGTATAATTGCTTAGCCATGCTACGAATCATCATCTCATGTGAGTCGCAAATATTAAATATGACTAAGTGTCTATGGAAGCTGTGTAAAGCTGTGTGCTATGTGTTATTACTTCGTGATGGCATGTGTTGCACTAAAACCAACTGGGTGGTAAAGGATTTGGGTGAGGCAAGTGGTGGAGGCGTGTGACATGGTGGACTATGTGATGGGTATGATAATCTGTGTGGCTTAGTTAGAATATGGAAGTCTTGCCTTGGTCAATTAAGGACTTAACTTTGTGCGCCATTGAACGAGCCTTCTTTGTGCGACCACATGCCAGTATGGGACGGGCCTAACTTAGTAAGTTATGGATTCTCGGCATTGATGTTCGGTGGTAGGTTAGGCTTTGTGATAGGGTGGAGGTGTGACTACTTGGTGGTTGCATCACGGGAGGATTAAATCGTCCGTCCAGCGGTGTGTGTTATGCATGGGCTATGTGATATGTATAACGGTTTGTAAGCACCTTAGGAATGTCAATGTTGGAGATGAAGTTTCCAACTGTTTTGTTATGATTGGTGCTAGCTACACTGGTTATATCGTGTGGGTAAAGTGTACAACCTCTGCAGAGTGTTAATCAAACTATTCGAATAGCGCGTCCTCGGTCATGGACATGCTCGGTGATTTCACATAAGGGTTAGTTTTTATAAAATGTGGGAATGGGAGTGTGTGATCTCAATCATATGGCTATGTGAAATAATCTGTTTATTTGTGTGTCTTTGTGGAAACAACTGTTAAATTAATATTGTCTATTTGTTTGAATTATGCTTTCAATATATTATCGTATTCAATTGCAAATGTTGCTTTTATGCAAAAGAACCACGAAGCCTTTTCTTTGGAATAAGCACGCATCTATACATTGCATTACGTGGTATGATTTGCGAGTGCGGTTGTGTACTCACGCTTGTTGTAAAACTTGCGCCCAAACCTACTGAAGTGGAGGAGTCTACGCCGCTTTCGAGGAGGAGTTCGTTGAAGGTGATCGTTCGTTAAGTCCGGATCCCGGTTGGTTGCCCTGTGGTGAATTGGTGGGATCTCTGTTGGAGTTTTCCGTTCACGCTTGCTTTATTTCTCTGTTAGCCTGCGTGGCTTAATAAGTGTAAACTCGACCATAAGGTCAAAACCCTTATTTGTTATTCAAACTAATCGTTTACTTTAATTATCGCTTGTGTGGATCGATATTTACATGTTAACCTGTGTGCACTAGCGTGATCTGGACTAGTGCAAGTATACAGAGGGTTCCGTAATGCATGCGGGTCAGACAGAGGTGGTATGAGAGCCGAGGTTGGTGTAGGTCTTGACC
The DNA here is from genome assembly GCA_036346255.1 of Ampelocalamus luodianensis. Classification (NCBI taxonomy): domain Eukaryota; kingdom Viridiplantae; phylum Streptophyta; class Magnoliopsida; order Poales; family Poaceae; genus Ampelocalamus; species Ampelocalamus luodianensis. The sequence goes on from CM070620.1 coordinate 75,356,080, forward strand.
TTAGTTAGATTGGCCGTCTTTAGAGTGTCCAAATTATTTTCTAAAGAAAAATTAACTTGCAAGGTCAATTAATTGCTTAACTTTCCTCATATCTCTCTCGCCTCAACTTTTGCTATAATCTCTTCTCTCCCCATTGTTTTAAAGTTGCTCTTACCTGTTAAATCTGTCTTGTGGATGCCTCGCATATGAGCTATGGTGGCGCCTTTGGAGGTTATGCGCCGAGCTTTGGAAGTCATTGCGAGGTTCTTGGAGGTTTTGATCGTCCCAGACGTCGGCAACAAGCGGGCGGTGAATGGGCGAACCGTGGAGTGATTTGTCGCTGACGATCTACGCGGGAGGAGCGACAAGGCGAGCCAACCTTCGCACGTCTCGTGAGGAAGATCACTTGGTGGAAGGTATCCGAGTCGTCGCGCTTGGCCATGCTACGATTCGCAACATCTACGACGGAGCTTCAAGACACCGTCTTCGTTACCACCCAGCTGCGGTGTGGACTTGCCAAAGACGCTACCCGCCCACAGAAGGAGAGAGCAACGCTACAGTTCGTACACCTCGCCCGGTTCGTGGCGCCCAGGAGGAAGCTTTGGAGAGAACTATCACGGAGTTGGACCATGTCTATGAAGCCTTGCAGAGAGGCTGAAGAAAAGGTCGCCACTCTGCAAGAGATCCTCTACGACCAAGTTCCCAAGAAGAGAAGACCGAGGAGGATCTGAAGAAGATCCGGAGGAAGGTCGGTGGAAGCGAGAGGATGATGCGAGCAGTGAGCGGAGGAGCGATTGCAGGAACGCCTGTTCTGCTGCGCACGATTCGTGGCATCGAGGATCAGTTTGCCAAGATGCCGGCTCACTTCCGAGTCTAGAGCCGTCAGGAGCGTCGCCGCGGTTGTGGAGGCTTTCTCGAGTAGTTGGTCTTAGTTTGATTTCGAGCTTAGCGATTTGATTTAGTGAGTCGCCCTTTAGCGGTAGTTTTGTGTGCTTAGGTCGTTGTTCCTTTTTGTGTGCAGTATGAGTGCAAGGCCCTTAGGCATCTGTTGCGGCCATGCTAAGACCCTAAGTAATAAAGGTATTTCATTTGAGTTTCTTGATACGTGTTTTGTTGGGTTTAACCTACCCCCGCTAGTTCTTAACTTATCTCTGCTTGCTACCTTATCGACCTTTGGAGCCTCGCGAGATGGTTCAAACTCGTCGAGCTCACGCAAGTGGTTCGTACCCAACACTGGAGGCATTGAGCAACCAGTGCAGGAGCGATTCCGCAAGCAGCACCCAATTGACTTGCAAAACTTTGGAGCTTTCATGGTGGCACAGACTCGGTGATGAATACGATGATGACTCGGATGCAAGCCATGCACAACCGAACAACAACAACCACAATCACAAAGATGGAGCCCGGTGCTCATGGTCACCATGGACCATCAAACTTGCGAAATTCATGAGGACTCGTCCACCCACATTTTCGGACACGTTTCTCCGGTGGAAGCGGATGATTGGCTCGGGGTTATCGAAGGAAGCTGCGATCACCCAGTCGGCGATCGTGAAAAGGTTACGTATGCCACTCACGGATGGAAGGCACCGGCGCGAATGGTGGGAGAACTTGTGCCGCTCATGAGACGCCACGAGGATATCACACAGGAGGAATTTTGCGGCATTTCGCCGAGATCATGTGCCGAAGGCATTATCGATCGAAGAAGGATGAGTTCGCGCTCTCAAGCAAGGAGCTATGTCGATGTCGACTACCTCAACAAGTTTTCAGCTAGCTCGCTATGCGGCGAAGATGTAGCCACGACAAGGCTCGTCAGTCGTTTCTGAAGGGCTAAACTTTGGATCGCAAGTCGGTTTGATCGCCATACTTTTCCCGATTTCAGAGCTGGTCAATAAAGCCTTTGTTCTAGAGGACAAGCGCAAGGCGGAGGATAGCAGTAACGCCGGATGGCTCGGCGAGGAACCATCAATCACAAGAGAGGGCAAGAACGATTGCGGCCGACAGTTCAACGAGTTTCCACCCGGACTTCGTTGAGCACTGCACCAACTTCAACACCCGCCCACCGCCCGAACTTCCGCAACCCCGCACTGTCAACCCCAATCCAGAAGCAACCAGCGAGCGTACTAAAGGTGCATTCGCTGCCAATCCGGGACACTTTGCCAATCGGTGTCGCAAAGGGAACAATCACTCCGATGCGCTTCAACCTTGGGGCTCGCCATCCAAGACACAGCGCCGGGCATCAACCAAGGAGCTTCACAAGTTCTTGGTCAAGCGGAGGAGCACCACGATCCGTGATCGGAGGCCGTGTCAACCACGTCACTCTTGAAGGAGCCCAGAATCACGGACGTTGTCTTGGGTAAGTTTCGTTAACTCGATTACACGCATCGATTTTGTTTGATTACGAGCTTCGCATTCGTTTGTTTACGGAATGTTTGCAACCAAGAATAATTTGGAAGTTATGCAACTTAAGCATACTCTGTTAGTACGATGCCTGGAGCGAGCTAAGTACTAGAGTGGGATGTTTAGGAGCTAAGTTACTCATAGCTGGAGTTGAGTTTCTAGCCAACCTAATAGTCCTAGATACCCAAACCCTAGATGTCATTCTTGGCATGGATTGGTTATCCAAGCACAAAGCCGTGCTAGATTGTGGCGAAGAGCGTAATGATGAGGACGCCAAAGGAAACAAGGTAGAGTTTCTAGCCACCTCGATTCGTGATGGACATTTGCTAGTAAGCGATCGAAGACCCTTGCCTTAGAAGAAGTACCGGTGGTCGGTGAATATCCGGATGTGTTTCGGAAGAATTACCGGGAATGCCACGGATCGTGACATTGAGTTTGTCATCGACCTAGTACGAGGACAGCACCAATTTCAAAGAGACCTTATCGGATGCCGGTAGATGAATTGGTAGAGATGAAGAAGCAGATAGAAGACCTTCTTGAGAAAGGTTTCGTGAGACCTAGTTCGCCGCCGTGGGAGCGCCAGTGTTGTTTGTCAAGAAGAAGGATGGAAGTATGAGGATGTGTATTGATTACCGTTCTCTCAACGAGGTTACCATCAAGAACAAGTACCCACTACCCCGGATAGATGATCTGTTTGATCAGATGAAAGGAGCCGGATTATTCTCGAAGATCGATCTGCGATCAGGTTACCACCAGCTAAAAATTTGTCCTAAGGATATACCGAAGACCGCTTTCTCAACGCGGTACGGACATTATGAGTTCTTAGTCATGTCCTTTGGTCTGACTAATGCCCCTGCCTATTTCATGAACATGATGAATAAAGTATTCATGGAATATTTGGACAAGTTCGTAGTTGTATTCATCGATGATATTCTGGTGTACTCCAAGTCGGAGGAAGAACACGCCGAGCATTTAAGGATAATATTGGAAAAACTCAGAGAGCATCAGTTGTATGCCAAGTTCAGTAAGTGTGACTTTTGGAAGAAGGAAGTGGATTTCCTTGGTCATGTTATGACAAATAGAAGGAGTAGCGATTGACCGGTAAAGTTAAAGCGATGCTATATTGGGAGCGACCAGTAATCAACTTCAGTTCGCGATTTCTTGGGAATGGCAGTTTATTACCGCCGTTTTATCGAAGGATTCTCATCAATTGCTAAGCCTCTTACGCAATTGTTGAAGAAGGAGAAAAAGTTCACTTGGACTCCGACTGTGAGAAAGCTTCCAAGAGTTAAAAAGCGCTTAACTTCATTGATGCTAATTTTGCGGATATTCGCAAGGATTTCGATATCTATTGTGATGCTTGGCGTCAAGGATTAGGATGTGTCTGATGCAAGAAGGAAGAGCTGTTGCTTACGCGTCAAGACAATTGAGACCTCACGAAGAGAATTACCCTACTCATGATGCGAATTAGGCAGTAGTGCATGCTCTAAAGATTTGGCGTCATTACCTCATCGGTGTCATTGTGAAGTATACGCAGATCATAAGAGTCAAGTACATTTTCACCCGATCGATTTGAATATGAGGCAGAGAAGATGGTTGGAATTGATCAAGGATTATAATCTTGGAATCCACTACCATCCGGAAAAGCCAACGTGATTCTGCAGCGCTTTAAGTCGTAAGAGTTCTTGCAATACTTTGGGAGTAAAGGAAAGTTGCCGAACTTTATGAAGAATTTCAAAAGCTAAAGCTAGAAGTTGTGTCTGAAGGATTTGTAGCCAATTTGGAAATCTGATCTACTGGAGAAGCGATTCGTGAAGCACAACCAAAGGATCCCGTGTTGTCGGACATCAAGGTCAAAATGGCAGTGGGCAAATTCAAAGATTTCACGAGGATGATCAAGACATACTACGGATTAATGGTCGAATCTATGTACGGATATAGATGGTGCGAGCGGTTAATCTTAAAGGAAGCCCATGACTCAAAGTATTCGATTCACCCCGAAGTACCAAGATGTACCAGGATGTGAAAACTAAATTTTGGTGGCCAAATTTGAAGCGAGAAGTCACGAGTTCGTTGCCTTGTGCGACACTCGTCGAAAGTGAAGGCGAGAACACGAGACCAAGCAGGTTTTTGCAAACATTGAAGATTCAGAGTGGAAGTGGGAAGAAATCGGTATGGATTTCATCACGGTTTACCCAAGACCCAATCAGTTACGATTCAATCTGGGTAATAGTCGATCGTTTGACCAAGGTCGCCCATTTCTTGCCGATCAAAACCACATACTCGGGAGATCGCCTTGAATTGTACATGGCTAGAATTGTCGGTTTGCATGGTGTGCCCAAGAAGATAGTATCGGATCGAGGATCTCGTTCACCTCTCGTTTTTGGCAAAGCTTGCATGAGGCATTGGTACCCATCCGAATTTGATCGCGTATCATCCACGACGGATGGGCGGTGAAAGAGTCAATCGATATTGGAGGATATCTTGAGAGCTTGTGCTCTAGCAAATGCTACTGATGGGATAAAAGTTTGCCGTATGCGAGTTTTCATACAACAACGATTATCAAGCCGATCTACAAATGTCACCATTTGAAGCTTTGTGCGGCCGTGCTGCAGAACCCGTTGAATTGGTCGAGACGGTGAACGATCGATGTTCGTCGGACATCATTCGAGCGAGAAGAGCAAGTGGCCATGATCGAGAAAGATTAAAGATAGCTCGATCCGAGCGAGAAGAGCTACGGCGATAATCGTCGTCGTGATCTCGATTTTGAACCGAAGATTTCGTTTATCTTGAGTGACTCCTTCGAGGTGTCAAAAGGTTCCATGCGAGAGGAAGCTTGCCCTAGGTATGTTGGTCCGTTCAAGATTTTGGGCGCCGTGGAGAAGTTGCTTACCAATTGGAGCTACGCGATGCGTTAGCGAGTGCATGGCGTCTTTCATGTCTCGCGATTGAAGAAGTGTCTTCGTGTGCCAGAAGAGCAAGCCCCGCTTGAATCAATTGATCTGAAGGAGGATCTTACCTACAAGGAAGCGGCCGGTCGGGATTTTGGATGTCGCGAGCGCCTCACGGAAGCAAGGCATTCGTTTTTGCAAGGTCGATGGAGCAACCACTCGAGAAGGAGAAGCAGCGTGGGAGCGTGAAGAAGAGTGAAGGCCGAGTTCCTAGCCTTTTCTCTAGCTTCTTTGAATCTCTGGTCGAGATTCCTTTAAGGGGGGGAGGTTTGTAACATCCCAATTTTCTGAGCTTTAAAAATCCTTTGAATAGTTAGTAGGGAAAAGTTCACCATTTGGATTTATTTGAATTTAATTTCAAAAGCTTAATATTGGACTTTACAATCAAAACATTTAATGTGAATAATCCCAACTTGAACATTAGCCAAAACTATTTTATTTGGGTTCTATGTGCTCGAGATATATTTTCTAGATTTTCTAGAATTTTTACGAGTTCATTTGCTATTTTCTATTGCCTATTTGAATTTACGGTAATTTATAAAATAGAAAAACTATTTAAAATCTCAAAATCCTTGGTCGAAATCCAAACCTCCGCCCATTCTCCCGCCGCTGACCCGACCGCGGCCCGGCTTCGCCGTAGCGCGCCTCGACGACATGCGGGCCCGCATGCGATCTCTCTCTCTCTGGCGCCTCGCTCGATCTCCACCGTCCGATCAGGATGAGCGGCTAGATGCGCGCAAGGCAAGCGGAGTTGTCGAATGTCCTATTGATTGTGGACCGTTCGATCAAGATCCAACGGTCGGATCTCGAGTCCGTTTTGCAGCGCGCCGTTTGCGCGACGGACTCACGCGGTGTGTCTCGGCGTGTGGGTCCCGACTTGCCACGTCGTCTTCGTTCGAATCCGTTAGGGATACGATCTCCGCCGCCCATTGCCGTTTTGGCGTTCGTGCCTGGACTCTCGAGGCCTCGGGTATAAAGGGAGTAGCCCTCGGTGTCCGCACCTCGACCCTAGTTGCCGCCGCCTCGCGCGAACCCTAGCCGCGCGAGCTCAAAGATCGTCTGCGCGCGCCAACTCCGACGAGTTCGTTCGTCGCCGTCAGTGCCGCCGGAGTGTCGTGGTCTACACCGTCGGCATCGCACGGAGCTCCTCTACCTCCTGGTGGCCTTCGTCTCGCCGGAGCGTCACCGGAGCGCCGTTGCCGTCAAGCCCGAAGCCCCTCGCGCTCTTTGCTCGCCGCCGACCGCCACCGTCCACCCGAGCATCGGTGTTGCACCGCAGGTTCGCAATACGCCCTCTACGCGCGGTACCACTCACCGCCGGTGGATCGCCGCCGTTCGCCGTTGTCGTCGGTTTCCGAGCGCCGCCGCGTCTGTTGTCATCCACGTCATCGCCACCTTGCCTCCATGTCAGCATCGCCGCCTACGTGTCGCGTGCGTGGCGTCGATCATTGCTCGCGTGTGCGCGCGTGGGTAGTCCACCGGTCTCGGAACGAGGCTCGGTAGACACGATCTACCGTGGCCGTGTCCCGACATGTGGGTCCCACATGTCGATTTTCGTTAATTCTCTTTTCCGAAATTCCTTCGCGCGCTTGACATTGCGCAATAATCCGATTTTCTGTTAAGAAATAATTCGGAAATTCCGAAAATCCAAATTAGGGTTTCTTTTAGATTTCCAATCTTCCAAAGCTCATAACTTTGCATCCTAACTCCGATTGAGCCCATTCAAATTTCTAAATTTGTCTAAATTCAAGATCTAGCTATCTGAGATTTTTATTTAATTTTTGGAGTTTGTTTTGCCTCTGTTATTTATTTGTTTTGTTTGTTTTTGTTTCGTTTATGAGTAGCGTCGATTAAATCGGGAATTTTGTGGAAGAAGGAGCACCCCAAGACCAAGATCAGTACATAGACCTTTCCAAGGCAAGTCATACCTTTGATCATCTTGAACCCAGTTTTCAAATTACTTTGTGTTAAATTATTGCATTCTATTTTAATTATTTATTTAAATGCTTTGGGCATAGTTATTATCCAAATTGTTATCACACCTTGGCCTTGTATGTCATATATCCTTGTCACCCTAGAATGGTTATGAGTTGGTAATATTGTAGCACCAACGTGGGTTGGTTAGATGCGAGTATAATTGTTAGCCATGCTACGAATCATCATCTCATGTGAGTCGCAAATATTAAATATGACTAAGTGTCTATGGGCGTGTGTAAAAGCTGTGTGCTATGTGTTATTACTTCGTGATGGCATGTGTTGCACTAAAACCAAGCTGGGTGGTAAAGGATTTGGGTGAGGCAAGTGGTGGAGGCGTGTGACATGGTGGACTATGTGATGGGTATGATAATCTGTGTGGCTTAGTTAGAATATGGAAGTCTTGCCTTGGTCAATTAAGGACTTAACTTTGTGCGCCATTGGCCAGAGCCTTCATGCGACCACATGCACGGTATGGGACGGGCCTAACTTAGTAAGTTATGGATTCTCGGCATTGATGTTCGGTGGTAGGTTAGGCTTTGTGATAGGGTGGAGGTGTGACTACTTGGTGGTTGCATCACGGAGGATTCGTCGATCCCCGTCCAGCGGTGTGTGTTATGCATGGGCTATGTGATATGTATAACGGTTTGTAAGCACTGCTGGGAATGTCAATGTTGGAGATGAAGTTTCCAACTGTTTTGTTATGATTGGTGCTAGCTACTTGGTTATATCGTGTGGGTAAAGTGTACAACCTCTGCGAGTGTTAATCAAACTATTCGAATAGCCGCGTCCTCGGTCATGGACATGCTCGGTGATTTCACATAAGGGTTAGTTTTTATAAAATGTGGGAATGGGAGCGTGTGATCTCAATCATATGGCTATGTGAAATAATCATTTAGTGTGTGTCTTTGTGGAAACAAGCATTAAATTAATATTGTCTATTTGTTTGAATTATGCTTTCAATCTATTATCGTATTCAATTGCAAATGTTGCTTTTATGCAAAAGAACCACGAAGCCTTTTCTTTGGAATAAGCTCGCATCTATACATTGCATTCGTGGTATGATTTGCGAAGTGCGGTTGTGTACTCACGCTTGTTGTAAAACTTGCGCCCAAACCTCTGAAGTGGAGGAGTCTACTTTGCTTTCGAGGAGGAGTTCGTTGAAGGCCGATCGTTCGTTAAGTCCGGATCGATTGGTTACTGTGGTGAATTGGTGGGATCTGCTGGAGTTTTCCGTTCATTCTTTGCTTTATTTCTCTGTTAGCCTGCGTGGCTTAATAAGTGTAAACTCGACCATAAGGTCAAAACCCTTATTTGTTATTCAAACTAATCGTTTACTTTAATTATCGCTTGTGTGGATCGATATTTACGTGTTAACCACGTGTGCACTAGCGTGATCTGGACTAGTGCGGTATACACGAGAGGGTTCGAGAATCGTAATGCAGGTCCGACGATTCTTGAAAGAAAGAACCGCACTCTAAGCGGTTTGGTTAACGCCATGTTAGATCTGTGGTCTTTCCAAGGCATGGTGGGGAGGCTATATTGACTTCATGTCATGTCTAAATAGGGTTCCCACAAAGAATAAAGAGATTACTCCATTTGAACAATGGGAGAAGAAAAGACTATCACTTTCATACTTGCGCACTTGGGGTTGTTTGGCGAAAGTCAACGTGCTAATTTCGAAAAAGCGTAAGCTTGGACCAAAAACTGTAGATTGCGTCTTTCTAGGTTATGCTCACCATAGCGTTGGATATAGATTTCTAGTGGTGAAATCTGGAGTACCTGACGTGCATATCGGTACAATTATGGAGTCCAGAGATGCTACATTCTTTGAGGATATTTTTCCGATGAAAGATATGCCTAGTTCATCGAGTTAGGAGCCTGATACAACTCCTGAACCTGTCATTCCAATGGAATATTTTGAACAAACCCCTAAGCAAATTCCTGAGGAGGAAGACGAGTAAAAGACAAAGGACTGTAAAGTCTTTTGGTCCTGATTTCATTGTGTACCTTGTGGATGATACTCCAAGTACCATTTCTGAAGCGTATGCTTCTCCAGATGTAGAATACTGGAAGGAAGCTGTCCGTAGTGAAATGGATTCCATTATCTCTAATGGAACTTGGGAGATTACTGAGCGTCCTTATGGTTGTAAACCTGTAGGATGTAAGTGGGTATTCAAAAAGAAGCTTAGACACGATGGTACTATCGAGAAGTACAAGGCACGGCTTGTGGCCAAGGTTATACCCAAAAGGAAGGCGAAGATTTCTTTGATACTTATTCACCTGTGTCCAGATTGACCACTATTCGAGTACTACTATCTCTGGCTGCCTCATACGGTCTTCTCGTTCATCAGATGGACGTTAAGACGGCTTTCCTAAATGGAGAGTTGGATGAGAAAATTTACATGGATCAGCCAGATGGATATGTAGTAGATGGTCAAGAAGGAAAGGTGTGCAAGTTGTTGAAATCTTTGTATGGTCTTAAACAAGCACCTAAGCAATGGCATGAAAAGTTCGATGAGAACTTTAACATCTGTAGGCTTTATTGTGAATGAAGGCGCGGATGTGTGTATTATCGCCATGGTGGGGCGAGAGAGTCATTCTATATCGTATGTTGATGACATATCGATCTTTGAGACCAACCTTAATGTGATTAAGGAGGTCAAGGATTTCTTGTCTCGAATTTTGAGATGAAAGATGCAGGAGTAGCGATGTTATCTTGAACATCAAGCTATTGAGAGTGATGATGGTGGGATTACATTGTTGCAATCCCATTATGTGGAAAAGGTTCTGAGTCGTTTTGGTTATAGCGACTGCAAACCTTCTCCAACACCTTATGATCCTAGCGTCTTGCTTAGGAAGAATCGGAGAATAGCCAGAGACCAATTAAGATATTCTCAGATAATTGGTTCTCTCATGTATTTAGCTAGCGGTACCAGGCCTGACATCTCGTTTGCTGTGAGCAAACTAAGCCGTTTTGTTTCCAATCCGGGAGATGATCATTGGCATGCTCTTGAGAGGATAATGCACTATCTAAAGGGTATTATGAGTTATGACATTCACTATACTGGGTACCCCAGGGTACTGGAAAGTTATAGCGATTCAAACTAGATATCTGATGCTGATGAGATTAAAGCCACAAGTGGATATGTCTTCACACTTGGAGGTGGCGCTGTTTCATGGAAGTCTTGCAAGCAGACCATCTTAACGAGGTCAACAATGGAAGCAGAACTCACAGCATTAGATCGCCCGCTGTTGAAGCGAATGGCTTCGTGAGCTCTTGATGGATTTGCGGTGGTTGAAAAACAGATCGCTATTCGATGGCTGTGACAATCGGTGTGATCGTCAAAGTGAACAGTTCTAAGGATAATATGAAGGCATCAAGACATGTGAAGAGAAGACTGAAATCTGTTAGAAAAATGAGAAACTCCGGAGTAATAGCTTTGGATTATATCCAAACAGAAAAAAAATCTGGCAGATCCCTTCACAAAGGGTTTATCACGGAATGTGATAGACAATGCATCGAGGGAGATGGGTTTGAGACCCACGTGAGTTATACCATAGTGGTAATCCATCCTATATGATCGGAGATCCCGTGAAGTAGGATTGGCGAAACAAGCTTTTGGTTAACTAGGAGGAGAGTGCCTTTATAGACCTACTCCATTGGAGATGCAATTCTCTCTTAAATCTGTATGGCAGGTTGATTTTATCTTAATATGTTCTGTGGCTTGTTTAAGCAAAGATGTTGTCCTACAGAGCAGTCTTGAAAGAACACAACCATATGAGCTCGACTGCTAGTCACAGTCTATGAGATAGGGTAATCTCTAGGAAGCTCATGAATAGGGCAGGAGTATGACTCATATGCTCCAACCCGCGGGGATGCCTGGCAGCCTAGTATCAGTTAAGGACTTAAGTAAAACTTATTCACACAAAACTGCCAATTCAAGGCTTAGTCCATTGTGTAGTTGTGGATAAGTGTAGCACATTCTAGGTGGATGTTCAACCTTAACGGTCTCCATCAAAACACCGGTATATTAAAACAATATTGTGGATCAAGGCATTTGACATGTGCCATTGGGATGCAGTGGGGATTGTTGGAATTAATATGGGCTAGGCCCAAATTATATTCTAATTAATTCCTGATAAATCTCAAAGGCCCATGTGCATGTGGTAAAACTGTTTAGTCCCACATGGAGGGATGAATGGGAGTTACATCACTTTATAAGGTGGAACGTGGTAGCCCTCTTGTGGAATTGGAAAGAGCCAACACACGCGCGCGCCGCCGCCTTGTCGAGCCGTCGAGCCGGCCGTCTTGCGTCTTTGTGATGTGCCGCGTGCGTGTGTGTGTGCGTGCAGCGCGCGTCTGCAGCATGTCAAAGCGAAGCGCGATTTTCTTTATCTATTCGAAAATCGAAACGCACTGACATGTAATTGATTGCGAATCAATGGCGACTATTGGTCTCTGGTCTCTTTATTTTTGCATGTCAGAGTTGTGGTTCATGATGGCGACTGTTGGACTTCCTAACGACTGTTGGCCTTCGGACTTCCTGATGACTGTTGGTCTTTGGACTTCCTGGTGACTTTTGGTCTTTGGACTTCCTGATGACTGTTGGCCTTTGAACTTCCTGGTGACTGTTGGTCTTTGGACTTTCTTGTTCTAGCTATTTAAAGAACAGAATCTGGTTCTCTCCAAGGTTGCACAACACAGAACTCCACTGTTTTTGTTGCTGCTTTTGGTTATCTCCATCCCGGATTGGTGCGTGTACGGCCACACCGGGAGAGTAGGCCTCCGGAACCCTCATCCTCGAAGGCTTGCACGAGCGAGGACGAATAAGGTTTTTGGGAAGCGTTCGCGCGACTGCTCGCTGCTACGATCTACATCAGCGCGCTGCGACTACAACTCTGCGCTACGTTCTACATCAAGCGCACGACTACTACCACTCGTCATGACGAACAGCGTCCTCATCAAGAAAAGCTGCGCATCTTCTTCTACACTGAATACAGGTATGCCTTTATCTCTCTTGTTAATTGGTTTGATTTACTTTACATTTGTTGTTTTGAACACCGAGATAGAAATGCTAGCTTCGTTCTTCTAGAATCTGGTATAACTATAGTGTTCTTAGTTACCTACTTTGTGAAAATAGCTAGAGTATTTTTCATGTTTTATCTAGCAAATTTCTAGATTAAAATGTTGGAATTAATACGGGCTGGGCCCATGTTTAATTCTAATTAATTCCTGAAAAATCCTAAAGGCCCATGTGCATGTGCTAAAACTATTTAGTCCCATACGGAGAGTTGAATGGGAGTTACACCACTTTAAAAGGTGGAATGTGGTAGCCCCCTTGTGAAATTGGAGAGAGCCAATACACGCACGCGCTCGCTCGCCTCGCCACGCCACGCCTCGCCGAGCCTTGCGTGTGCGTGCGTGCGCGCGTACGCAGGCGTGTCGGGTGCGTGCGCGTTTTTCTTTATCTATTCGAAATTTGAAAGCGATCGACTCGCGATTAATGGCATTAACAAGCGGTGGCGATAGCGGTTCGATTACCGATGAGTAATGGTGATCGTTTCTAGTCTTTTCGTTTTTGCCATTAAGTAGAACATGCTCTGTTTGTAAATCGCTTAGCGATAATGATTGCGGTTACGATGATGGGTAATGGCTGCGGTTACTACTGACTGGGTAATGGCTGCGGTTACTAGTGACTGGGTAATGGCTGCGGTTACTAGTAAGTAATGACGACCGTTTCTGGTATCTGGGTTTTTGCCATTATATGAACAGAGCATTTGTTCTTCTGTGCTTTTTCAATACTCTCACGAAAGACAATAGAATACCACCGTTTTGTTCTTCGTCTTGGCGATCTCCATCCGTGGCGCGTGTCACGATCGCACGGGAGAGCGAGCCTCGGAACCCTCGTCATCGAAGGCTTGCACGGCGGCGCGAATAAGGTTTTAGCGGCGTTGCGATCGCCGCTTCTTCTTCTTCATTTGATTCTACCTTTCTACATCAATGCGCACGACTACTACCACTACGCCATGACGAACAACAAGACTCTGCTGCGCTCTTGGATCTGGAACCTCTACTCTCGCTACTCCTTCTCATCGCATCGGGTATGTCTATCTTACACATATTTGTTGGTTAGTTTTCTTATCTGTTGTTAACTTGAACACTAAGATAGGTATACTAGTTTATGTCCTTCTGGATCTTAGTATGGCTATAGTGTTCTTGTTCATTTACTTTGTGAAAATGACTAGAGTAATTCTCATAATTTATCTACTATATTTCTGAATTAAAGTAATTCGAAAAATACTCATACTTTCAACATAAAATACTTCGAAAAATGCTTATACATTCATCAGAAACAACAATAGATCCTGAGATAGATCATCAATCTAAATAAGATCGATCGTTTACACGATGCATTCCTCAATTTTCGAAGCAGCATGCAGAGGTGGAGCTAGATCGGGTCGGGACAAGCATGACAAACAAAGGAAGGAAAGAAACAACTAGCTAGCTAGCCTAAGGTGGGTCGCGATTTTGATGATGCACCAACCCCTGGATTCAACACTGTAGTACGTACCATATATCTACTGATGTGATTAACTGACCGCAAAACGCCAGAGGAAACCTGCTACAAGTTAGAAGCCAACGTGGGTTCATGACACGCCCGATCTTTTCCCCGACAACGCCACCTGCCTCTGTTCGTTGCGCAGATCGATCCCATCTATTATACAACACACAGCGCTAACCAGTTACTTGCGGTCATCGTGTCATGGATCTGTGCTCGGTATATCAATCGCGTCTTCTCAGACTCGGCGGAGCCCACCGTGCCGGCCGGAATCTGCACTCGGACCGGCCGCTCAAGACAAATTAAACTGCATCGACGCCCTGCTATTTTTACATGCATGCATGTCTGGGCGCTGCACTGCCGGGAAGAGGACGACAGCGACATATCGATCGATCATACATGCAGCACGGAATCCATCCATCGACGCATGCGCATCGCGGCCGTACGTCGTGGACCACGCGCGTCAACATTCGTGCCTCATCGATCGCGGCGGCAGCGCTATCAGCTGTGCTGTGTCAAGTATGCGCGTTGGGAGGTCAGAGCGCAGGACGTGGCGGGACGTGCATGGAAGCGAGCCGGCGGTGCATGGCGCCATGCACCTAAGGCCGACGGCTACAGGCCGCGGGGTGTAGCTGCGCGCGTTGGCCCACACTGCCACTGGGTTGGGTAGATGGATTCGTATTATCGTATACATCATCTATAGGCAGTGGCGTAGGTGGCCCATAGCCAGGCCTCGGTCCAGCTTCTAACGACCAAATTTTTTTCAGGTCTCGGACCAAAATTTACAACCATTGTTTTTGGCTCATGTGGGAATTTGAGTATGAACCTCGGGCCATTGTTCCGGAGGCCTAGCTCCGCCTCTATCTATGGGGGTATAGAAGAGAGGGTCTTGGAATATGTTGGAATTCGTGCTCGTCGTTATCTTCTTATCCAATGAGGTTACAACCCACATCCATCGAGTTAGGGTCGGATTCACCGGACGACCCTCACCCTCCGCCTTAGATTTCAGCGAATGTTGTCGGATCGGCGGTGGCGCATCGTGCGGCTTGGTGGTGATGGCGCCATCGGCCGCGAAAACGGAGGCCAGAGGTGGGTGCGTGGAATAGGGAGGCAGCATTGACGATGCAGGACTAGGGAGTTAGGGTCGGCGGCTGTTGATGGTAGCTGCCCCAACGATGGTGGCACCTTCAGAGGCCAGTCGCAAGGAGGCTAGAGGACGTGGATTGATATAGGATGGGTAGGGGAGATGGAGTGACAATGGAGCGACAACGATGGTTAGGGGAGAGGGCATCCATCATATCTAAATCCAAGGAACAAAAACTTGGATGATTGTTTGCATAAAATCTCCAAATAGATGTGTTGGACCGAAACAACGACTAAGGGGGGGGGGGTGAATAAGAGCACTACTTCTTTTTCACCTCAACTGGATTCAACTCCAATCTCACTCTAGTAGCCATGAAAGCTCTGGAGATTGAAAGCACAAGCACAGCAGAAGTCTTGTATTGAATCCAATCAAAACCCCGAGACACAACAACCAAAATCACCAAAAACTCAAAGAGAGGAGAGTTGGGCGGTCAGACCTCTGATGATGCGCGATCTAACCAATGGCCAACCGATCAAACCTCTCACACGTCGCATGATGAACAACAAAATCAGCACGTACAATTTCAAAACCATAAATTGACTCAACAATAAAACCAGCAAGATTTTAAAACCACATCCCAATTTTTGAGTTTCAAAACTCTTTTGAGTAGTTTAGTCCCTTGGACAAATTCACCAAAATTTATTTGAATTTAATAAAGTGTAAATGGGACTTTCAAATGTCAAAATGATTTAATACAACTAATGTATACATCAATTAATTCTAAAACTATTTTATTTGAGTTATTTGTGTGTTAAATATTTTTCGGATTTTTCTAGAATTTTCTGAGTTCATTTGCTATTTTTAATTTGCTATTTGGATTTTCTGGTATTTCTAAAATGCAAAACCTATTTAAATCTTAGGAAAAATCTTTCAGGCTGATTTCCTTTTTGCCGGCCCATCTATTTTTTCTTCCTGGCCCATTTCCCCTTGACTTCTCCACTTGCGTGTGGCCCAACCCGGTCCACCTCGCCCTACCCCTCTCGCTGTCAAGTGGGCTCGCCTCGTTAATGCTGTCTTCTTCCTATCCCTGCCCAGTCTCCTTGTCATGTCTGTCCCCGACACGCAACGCTGTCGTCCCCATTCCGAATCCTCCCCTCTGCTGCCTTTAAAAGCCACCCAACCCCCTTCGCTTCCTCACCCTCAGCTGCCCTCGCCCTGAAAACCCTAGCCCTAGCCACCCCTCTCCAATTAGTTGCCGCCACAATTGAATTCGAAGGACAAGCTCGTCATTCTGCCGCTGTGTAGCTTCTTCAACGGTCATGTTCGTGTCAACAGAGTCACCTTGTCGTTGCCAACCCCTGGGAGAAGCCAATCAGAGCGAGGAGTCGCTTTTGCCAGGAATTGAAGCTTTTTCTCTTCCTCCACCGTCGCCGTTCAGCTGTCAATTGCGTCACTATCGGTGAGTTCCAAGCATCGTTGTCCACCTCCCTAGCTTCGCCTTCTCACGTTCTAGCCTGTGCACACCTCGCCGCCCTCGGGAACCCTCTGATTCATTGTCGTCACCGTCACCCAAGCCACTTCACCGCCTTGAGCCTCGCCGCCGTTGCCGTGATCGTCTCCAATGAGAATCGATCGCGTCATCATGTTTCTCGTGTCTCCTTTGCCCAGATCCCAACTCTCGTCATCGCCATCGAGCCGCCGTTCGACAGTCCCTCGGTTCTAGTGTGCTGCCATCATTGAGTCACCGTGGCATGCCACCTCAGCTCCACCTTAGCACCATTGCCTCCGTGTCATCCTTGTCAACATCGCGTGGCAGCCCACGTGGCGAACCCAAGCCCTAACCCAATGACATGCGAGACTCGCATGTCATCTGCTCACCGTGTGCACCTGGTCCACTATGAACCGAGCCAACCTCGTGGACTTGGTCCATAGACCGTGGGTCCCACCTGTTAGCCTCTATTCCATATTTTCTGCATTTTCTTTTAATTCTAAAACTCATTGCTGATGTCATGTTGATGTAATATTTTGGGATTTTCTTTAGAAAGAAAATTATGAAAATTTGAAATAGTATTTTCTTTCTCTTTTCCTTAGATTTAAATCTTTCGAGAGCCTGTTCCTCCTCATACGAACTCCGATTGAACCCATTGAAGTTTCTAAATTCATTTAAATTCAAGCCCTACCATCCTGAGATTTTTATTTAATTTTTGGAGTTTATTTGTTACTCTATTATGTATTTATTTGGTTTTTCGCTTTTGTTTGCGAGTAGACGTTTATACCTCGGGAGCTTTCGAGGAAGGAAGAGTTGATCGAGTTCATGACCAGTACCAAGACTTGTTCCAAGGCAAGTTGTACCTTTGACTATATTGAACCCAGTTTTTCCTAAACTACTTTGATTCAAACTATTGCATGTTATTTCAAGTAATTAATCCTTTAAATTCTTCGAAATTAGCTATACACCTCTTTGCTTATATCCACCTTGCTCATTGTATTACCTGGATCTTTTGTCACCCTAGTTTGGTTAATTATTAGTTGGTACCATTATAGCACCAACGTGGGTTGGTTAGATACAAACAGTTTGTTTAGCAATGCAACGGGTTATTGATATCATTTTCAGTTGCAAAACTAAACTTAACTACGTGAATATGGAATACTTTATGGAAAGTTATGTGTAGTATGTTGTTACTCGTTGATGGCATGTGTTGCACTTAACCAATAGGGAGGGAAAAGATTTAGACCGAGGCAAGTGGATGGAATTGAGATATGGTGGAGCTATGTGCGCTTGGGAAGATATGAATGTGATAGTTGATAGTAATTGGTAGTCTTGCCTTAGTCAATTAAGGACTTAACTTTGTGTGCCTTTGAACTAAGCTATAACCGTATGACCACATGCCTAGTATGGGATAGGCCTAACTTAGTAAGTTGTGGAGTCTTGACATTGACTACTCAAGCAGATAGGTTAAGCTGTGTACTAGGGTGGAGGTGTGATTATGTCTGTGTGACGATTCATATTTATGAGCGGTTAGCCGTGTCCAGGTCCAACGGTGTTCGACGGGCCAACCTGTTTGGGGGTTTGGTGCTGTTAGTATTGCACAACGGTAGGATCAATTGCTGAGATGAAGTTTCAGATATGTTTTGTTATGAGTGGTGCTCGCTACACTGGTTATATCTTGTGGGTAAAGTGTACAAACTTCTACAGAGTGTTAATCAATCTATTCGAATAGCTGCTTCCGCGGTCATGGACATGCTCGGGGATTTCACACGAGGGGTAGATTTTCATAAACAAGTGGGAAGGGGCAACTGTGTGATTTAAACTTATATGGTTGTGTGAAAGAAATTGATTAGGCTTCGTGTCCTTTGTGAAAATAACTGCTAAACTATTATTGTTTATTTGTTTGAAATTACGCTTTCAATCTATTATTTGTATTCAATTACAAGTGTCATTTTTTTTGCAAAATAACCATAGAAGCCATTTCTTTTGGAATAAGTCATCATCTATAATTGTATTTTGTGGTACAACTTGTTGAGTACTCAAAGTACTCATTCTTGCTGCAATAATTCAATTGAAGTAGAGGAGTCTTTACCTCCTTTCAAGGAGTTTTATGAGGAGAGTGATCGCTAGGTCTTGATCCCAGTCGATTGTATGTGGCTAGTCGATGGGTTTCTGCTAGAGTTGTTTCCGTTGCACTGCCATCTCTTTATTTAGTGTCAGCCCTGCATAGCTTAATAAGTGTAAACTCGACCATAAGGTCACAATTGTTATTTATTAAACAAATTAGTCTTTTATTCTTTTATTCGTCTTTATGTGGAATGATATTCATCTATGTTGACACTGTGTGCATTTGCATTATCCTAGACTAGTGCATTATACATAGAGGATCCAGATTTGCATATTTGGTTCCCGACATAGGTGGTATCAGAGCCATACTGACTGTAGGTCTTGACCTGAGTTAGATCGGCCATCCTTAAGAAATTCAAAACTATTTTCTAAAGCAAAAAATTAACTTGCAAGATCAATGAATTGCTTGACTCCTCTTGTCTCTCTTGACTCATCTATTGCTGAAAGCCTTCTCTTCGCTGATTTTAATTTGGTTCTTACCTTTTGCCTGTCTTTGTTAGATGGCACGGCTTCACACCTATGGAGAGCGTACCGGAGGTTTCGTTGCTGAGTTGTGAAATATTCTATAAGTACTTGAAGGATTTAAGAGGCCACTCTATCGAAGCACCAACTGGATGGTGAATGGCCGGAGTCGTGGTGTGCTGTGTCGACTGATGATCTACGCCCGAGAGGATACCAAGGCCTATCATCCCATGAACGTCACCATTCGGAGGATCATCTTTGAGGAGGTATCCAGGATTCTTCACATCTTGCCATCCTACGAGTGTGCAACATCTACGCCGATGAGTTGAAAGGTTCAGTCTTTCGCCTTCACCCTTACGCCTCCGCAATGGACCGTCTAGCCCGCTACCCGTCCACCGATGGGGAAGAAGATGCTACTGTGGTTCTCCTTGCTCACTCCATCGCCACCTAGGAGGATGTCGGACCCGAGAGTAACACCCTAAATCCTTTGTATATTCTACACTAGTCTCTGGAACAGTAGCTAGTGTACAGAGTAAACAAATATGGTAACATCCATAATTCACACAACTTTATTAATAAATATCAGAGTTTATTACAAAAAAGGATTACGAGATAACAATAAAGAACACAACAAAAGACGAAGAAAATTAGTAAAGCCCACTAATCTACCACAGGCAACCTCATCGTCGAGATCCACACTTGTAGCAAAGTCCTTCTCCTCTTAACAATATTTTATTAAGCAAGGTGAGTACAAAATATACTCCACAAGTTACACCCATAACAGAGTTAATGCATGCATGGATATTATCAAAGGAAGGCTTATAGGGTTATTTGTACAAAAGCAATATTTGATATTTTAAATACAATAGCTAAGTTCAAAAGCTCAAATTGTTACAATATCTAAAATTGAGTTTTAACTGAATTAATAAAGCTAGTGTAGGCACCGACCTAACACTAACTTAAATACGAGCACCAATCCGGGGCTTCAACCCACAATTTTTCTTATAGACACCCATCCATGTCAAAAATTATTTTATAAAATATTTTAAAAACAAAAAAAAAGTCTAATCCGCGAAAGGCTTTGCCCAGCAAGCCCATGACCGTGGGCACGGCTATTCGAATAGTTTGACATTCTGTAGAGGTTGTACAACTTTACCCACAAGAGATAATCAACTTTTAATGTCTGTCTAACATACTTTCGTTGGTGTGGGACTAAGTGATTATCACAAGGTCTTTACAATGCATCATTCCAAAGTAGTCATGCTTGCTAAGATTTCACTTCCTTTGGATTAATCCATCCGCCGGAAGCCCCTCTTGCACCGTGTATGAATACATAAAAAATAGGTCATTGTGACACCCACACATCAACATGGTATAACTAACAATGGAACGTTGTAAATTAATTAGCCTGGTTTGTCTCATATGAGACTTGTGGTAATATGGAATAGCTTAACAATTCACAGCTCGCGGACCGGTCCTTAATTGACTCGCGACTTCCTAAACAATTCCTGGGCCTCAACCATTCACTAAATTGAGCTCGTGCATAAACCTGCACCCACCAACTATTCAATTTCGCCCAAGTCCAAACCAGTATTTTATTTTATTTCATTTTTCAAAAGTCATTTATAACCTTCCATGGCACGCCAATGCTAACGATACAATTTATACCACATTTGATTTTTTCCGAAAATTCTCAAATCAAATATTTCAGTCTAAGCATAACTAAGCTTAAGTTTTCCCAAAATGTTCTAGTTCATACTATTGCATCAACTAGATTTTATCTAAAGTGAAAAAGTATGGACATTTCAATGTTAAGATTTGGCTATACAAATGGAATTGGGAATAACTATAAATTTAAAACAGGAATTTAAATTAACTCGAATATAATAAGCACGCAATAATAATTTAAAATAGAAATTAAATAATTTAAAATATTGGGATCAAATATGATCAAAGATGTAACTTGCCTTGCTCAATTAATTGTTGTTCAGAAACGGCGTAGAAATCTGGCTCTACGGAGTCGTCGAAATCTATATGCTGAAATAAGCTAAATTCAAATAAACTATAAATTAAATAATTTTAGTATAGATAGCTAGATCTTGATTTTAGATGAATTTAGAAATTTGAATCACTTGAATCGGAGCTCGAATGAAGGAGAACGGGCTCTCGGAAGATTGAAATTCACATGAAATGATAGAATTAGAATTTTTAGAATTTATGGAATTGTTATTCTGAAGGAAAAATATTTTATTGTGTCAGCATGATGTTAGCGGGAGAATTATGGAATTTTGGCCAAATTATTTTCCTAAAGAAAAAGAGAAAATGCCGCGTGGGCTACCACACGGGCACTTGCGCTGAGGTGGCGATGATGTGGCGCCACGCCAGCACAAAAACCGGCGATGACTCCAGCGGACGGCGGCGATGCAGCCGGCGGCAAGGGCACTAAACAAGAAAGGAAGGCACGGGGATCACGATGCTCACCTCGGTGGCAGTGGGACGCGCAAGGTTGGTCGGCGGCGAGGAGATAGGCGGCGGCGCAATCGGACTCATGGCGGCGCGGTGGTTCCGACGAGGAGAGAACGAGCATGAGGTAGAACGTCGCAAGGCAAAGCCGGAGCTAAAGACGATGGTGGCGTAGACCCACTAGAGGCAGCGCAATCGGCGACGAAAGGTCTTACGGTTAGCGTCGAGAAATCGTGGATTACGGCGAGGAGGAAGCGAGAGAGGAGGGAAAATTACGGAATGAGATGAGGAGGATAAGGGTGCAGGGCTCCCTTTATAGGCGAGGGGCACCGGGCAAGGAGATCGATGCTGCGAGAAACTCAACGGCGGTTGCTTGTTCCAGCAAGAACGGGCGCGAAGGAGGGGGAAGGAGGCCAAAACAGGCACGAGGGCGGGCTAGGGGGCCATTGCGCACATGTGCGCGAGAAATGGGGAAGGATAATGGCGGTTTGCGGAGCTCCAAGAGGTAGTAATGGCGTTCGGGAGGAGGAAGAAAAGGGAAAGGAAGAGGAAGAAGAAAGGGTGGTCGACAAGGTTGGTCCCACGCGCAATGGGAAGGAGAGAGGAGAGGCGCAGGATGGGCCGAGCATGGGTGAAAATGGGAAATGGGCCAAAGGGATTTGGCCCAAAACCCTAAATCCGAATTTTGATGATTTAACCATTTCATAATTTGAGATAAATTAATTAGGCTTTTAGAAAATAGCAAATAGAGTTAAAAAATTCTAGAAAAATTCACAAAAATTCCTAAAATTATTTTCAACTTAATAAAATTATTTCCAAATTAATAAAATTATTTCCAACTTAAATTTGGCTTTTAATTTTGCACATAAATTGTTTTTAATTTCTAGAAAATAGGAAAAACCTTATTGAAATCCATAAAATTCAAGAAATTAACTAAATTTTTCTTTTTAACTTTAAATTCAAGAAAAACTCACAAAACTCAATAAATTCTATTTTTGACTTTAAAAACCAGGAAATTAAGTAATTATTTTTTAAACCAATAAAACTCTTTTAAATCTTAGAAAATCCAATAAAATAATAACTTTATTAATTTTATTTTTGGTAACAGAACTTTGGGATGTTACAGAGGAAGCCTTGGAGACTACTCCTGCAGAGCTACAGGGAGTCTACGCGACGCTGCAGCTTGCAGTAGAGAGGATTGCAGGGCTGGAGGAAGCTTTGTATGCCCAAGAGCCACTTGTACATCTACTTGAGGACCCTGAGGAGTCGGGCCAGAGTGCTCGCACCGAGCCACATGTTCCTATTGCGCCGCCCAAGACATCGAGGACCAGTTCGCGGGGATGCATGTTCATCTGCCAACCTACAGCAGGGAAGAGCGTTGTTGTGGTTGTGGAGGTTATCTCAGTGAATGAGGCAGCTGAGAGTTCGGACTAGTCAGTTGAGGCTTAGTGTATGAGAGTCATGTCAGCTTAAGAATAGGGGTGTCGTCCTTTAAACATTAGATTGTGTGTTAGGTTTGCCTTTTGTTTTCTTGTGTGTGCAGTATGAGCTGTATGAGCCCTTAGGCACTTGTTGCAGCCATGCTAAGATCCTTAATAAATAGTTGTTTCAGTTGAGTTCTTTGTACCGTGTTTGTTGGGTTAAACCTAGCCCTGCTTAGTTCTTAACTTACCTTGTGCTTGCTACCTTATCTAATCCCTTCAATCTTCCGCTAGATGGTTCAGACTCACAATGCCTCTACTACTGGATTAGGAACCAATGGAGCAGAGGGAAGTGAACAGATCCCTACAGGAGTAGTTCCACCTCAAGCACCGCCGATAGATTTGTATAATTTTGGAGTATTCATGGCTGCCCAGACTCAGATGATGTACACAATGATGAATCAGATACAAAACATGAACAATAACCAAGCCAATAACAATGCAGCACTTGTTGCTCATAGTCACCATGGACAGTCTAAGTTAGTAGAGATCATGAGGACTCACCCGTCGACTTTTTTCAGAAGTGTTTCGCCAGTGCAAGCTGACGATTGGCTTTGCGTGATTGAAAGGAAGTTGATGATCATTCAGTGCAATGATCACGAGAAGGTTCTTTACGCTACCCATCATATGGAAGGCATTGCTGCTGAATCGTGGGAGAATTTTTGTGCTGCGGATGAGACTCCGTAGAACATTACGTGGAAACACTACTACAAAAAGGCTAATACTGGATGCCTCATCACAGACGGTTGACCAAAACCGTCTGTATTACATGCAATCATAGACGGTTCATCCAAACCGTCTGTATTAAAAACAATCACATACGGTTTTTGAATCGGTAATATCACAGACGGTTCATTATGAAAACCGTCTGTGAAGTATCACAGACGGTTCGTAAAAATAACCATCTGTGATATTTAGAACTATCACACACGGTTTTCAACAAACAACCGTCTCTGAGAATTAAACGTTTCGGCTCCCGCACGATGCGTCTCTTCGTCTCCTGCGCCAACGTGCGATGGCGATGCGTGTCTTCGTGTAACATCCCAAAGTGCTGTTACCAAAATAAAATAAATAAAGTTATTGTTTTATTGGATTTTCTGAAATTTGAAAGAGTTATATTGCTTTATTTGAATTTTTTAAGTTTTAAAAGTCAAAAGTAAAATTTATTTGAATTTCTTGAAGTTTTATTTGATTTAAATTGAAAAAATAAAAATTCAATTAATTTCTAGAGTTTTTGGAATTTTAAAAGCTTTTTCAGAATGTTTTAAAGCCAAAATAATTTTTTAAAAATTAAAAGCCAATTATAAGTTGGAACTATTTTATTTAAGTCCAAAATAACTCTAGGAATTTCTATAGAATTTTTGGATTTTATTTTCTACTTTCTAAGCCCTTTTTATTTAATCAATTTATTTAAATTGGAAAATCAAGTTAAAATCTCAAATCCCTCTTTGGGCCGAATCCTCCGTTCGACCCACTTCTTTCACGCGCGTGTCGGCCCGTTTTGGCCCTCCCGCACCCGGCTGCTCCCCATCTCGGCCTGCTTGCCCCGTCGCCCCGTGCGCCCACTCGTGACCGTCGGATGGAAATCCGACGGCCAGCCGGTCGCCCGCCTTTTTTCTTTTTCCTGCGGTCGTCGACGCGTGGGACCGCCCGACGCCTTCTTCCCAGCCCCTTCTTCCTCACGCGAGAGCCCGCACTGGGCGCCATTTTTGCCGCACGGGAGCTCCGTCAACGCCCCAAATTTCGCCCCATTCTCCGCGCCCGCGTGCGCATTAAAATTTCCTCGTCCCGCCGCGCCTTCGCCGGCCATTTGCCCCCTCATCCGCGTGCGAAATCACCCGGATTTCTCCATCACCGCCGCGACGCCGTCGCCCACGATCTCCTCCCCTCGCCCTCCCCGGCCCCTATAAAAAGGAGCACCGGGTGCGCCATCCTTGACTCATCCCAAACCCCCAAGTCCCTCATCTCCTCTCCCTCCTTAATGCCCGAATTTCGAGTTCTTCCTCGCGAACCGCGAAGTTCGAAACCGCTGCTTCCGTGACGGTGAAGACCCATCGTCAACGAGGACCTCGGTTTTGGCATCGCCGCTACTCCACCGACCCCGGGCGCACATCCTCGCCATCAGGGCACTGCCGAAATGCCACCGCCGCCGTAGAACCGCACACGCCGCCGCCAAAGTCCTCGCCGCCGGCGATTTCTCCATGCCCGAGTATTGTCGTGGTAAGCATCATGACCCCCACTCCCTCCTCTCTCGTTTGGTACCATCCACTTCACTCGCTGGAGCCTCTATCGCCGGTGAGCTTGACGGCGCGCCGCCGCCATCGGTGACGTGGCGCTGCCACGTCACGGCCACGCACAGGCCACTTGGCCACCCACGTGAGCACCCTCGCCTATGTGGCATGCCCACGCGTCACTGATGTGGCAAAAGCCACAGTTCTTTGGCACTGGTCCACCGTGGACCAAAGTCAATTTCTGTGGACCCGGTCCATGGACCCGGGCCCATATGTCAGTAAAAGAAACCATTTTCCTTTATAAGAAAAATTCGGCCGGAAATTCAATTTCTGAGGGCTGACGTCATCCATTGCGCAATAATCTGGATTTTCTTTAGAGAAATAATTCGGGAAAATCCAATTTCATCATTTCATGTAATTTCAATCTTCCAAAGCCGATATCTTTTGCATCCGAACTCCGATTTCGTCGATTCAAATTTCTAAATTCATATAAATTCAAGATCTAGCCAACTAAACCAAAATTATTTAATTTGGAGTTCCTTTGAGTTGTTATTTGGATTTAGTTTGAATTGGGCTTATTTTCACGATTAGATTTCGACGACTTCGGAGAGTCAGATTTCGACGCCAGTTGAAGAGCTTATAAGAGGATTAATTTTGATTGTATGATCATTGTGATTGTACACATAGACTACCTGGAGAAACTACTTGTGAGTACTAGGTGACATGTTAAGGAAAACATCACCTCGGTACTAGGTGACCTGTTAAGGAAAACAACATCACCTAATCAAGCAAGGCAAGTTATACCCTTGATCATATTGATCCCATTATTTTAAATTATTTATATTCTATTTTAAATTATTACTGCATGCTTATTTATATTCATTAATTTAAATTCTTGTTTTAAATTTATAGTTATGCCTAAAATCCTTTGTATGGCCAATTTTGATAATTGAAGCAAACATATTGTCACCACAGATAAAACCTAGTTGATACTATAGTATGAACTAGAACATTTTGAGAAAAAATATGCTTAGCCATGCTTATAGACCAAACATGTTTAATTTGGGGCATTTCAGCCAAAAATCAATTGTGGTTTAAATTGTATCCATGGCATAGGAATGTTATGGAAGTTTATAAATGACTTTGAAAAATGAAATAAATAAAAATGGGTTTGGACTTGGGTGAAATGTATGAATGGTGGGTGCAGGTTTATGCACGGGCTTAATCCGGTTAGGATTAAGGCCCGGGGTTTATTTTGAAAGACGCCCAAGTCAGTTAAGGATCGTGTGAGGACCCCGGTTTATTCGGCTTGTACTGTTTAACCATCCACTTGGTCCTAACAGTACAAATCAACTAAACCAAGCCTCGAGATATGTATACTTCCTAAATCAAGATACACACCCCGCTACAAAATCATGCATCAATTCCATTCATACACATAGAGCCGGAGCAAAAGCAACAACCGAAAGACATAGATAATATAAAGAGAGTTATTATAAAAGAGAGGCCGACGGCCAAAATTCATAAAGATAAGTAAATACACAGTGAAGCAAAATGGCCATAAGATGGCGATAAACAAAAGCCAATCGGTGTGCCTTTACCCACAAGGCAACCAACCGGACCGCCAAGCTAATCGTCCCAAACAGCGCAAGAACACTGACTCACAAAAGTGAGGCCCTTGGGCTCACCTTCTTCCTCTGCAACAATTAATATTAAGCAAAAGCGGATGAGTACAAAACTTGTTTTTGTACTCGCAAGACTGACGTGTGAGATAACAGAACTATAATTAACTACATGCAAGCTTTATTTAAGTGGATGAGGCTTTGGACTTATTTTCAGCATAAAGCAAGTTTTCACTTACAATAAGGTAATAGATTCAAAGCAAGTTTGCAATTAACTTTTATTGTTCAAATAAAAGAGAGACAATAATAACATAGATAGAGACAACACCAACCTAGAAGTGACTAACCCATAGTCACCACAACAATAGCATGAAGTACCCCTTCATACCACCCATGTCAAGTTTAAGTTTTTAAAAGGTTGTAGTCTAGTTCTTGTGGGAAATAACCAAGCGTGTCCATAACCTAGGACGAGGCTATTCGAATAGTTTTAACCTGCAGGGGTGTACCAATGTACCCACACGATAGACCGCCTTTCCACCACCACTGTTAGCACACTTCCTTTGGTATGCAGGCATGGCTAAGTCTAACAAGACGCTTTCCAATGGACGATGCTAATTAAGAGCCGCAACCCACGGGAGAAAGACACATTAAACAGCCTAACCGGTCTGCTAATGCTCCCCTCCAACACCACAAACACACACACAGGAACACACCCACCGACCAGCTCATAATTAACACCTCCCAAAGTACTTAGTCAAGAGAGGTTCCATATCCCCCTCGTGTGGTTAGCACGCACTAATTGCTTGGATCAATGGCACAAGTAACTCGGTCCTTAGGGACTTAGGCACCATTCCAGTCACACCCAACAGATCACCCAACATACCATTGTGCCCAAGCCAAGATATAATTTTTGTTTTCAGTTTTTGATTTGCAAAATGGTAAAACACAAGGGTTGGACATAATGGAATAATATAAGTGTTTGTGTGATCAAGACCATCGACTAAGTCGATGATCGCCCAATACTACCGATACTAGGCATGGCTAAGCAATATTTATTCGAAAATCTACTAAGTGACAAGAGCTCATCCAACGAACTCTAATCAAAGAAATAACCTAGGCTCAGGTAGTAGAGGATACTTATTTACCTACAGATTATGCAACTAGAGGATTAGCTAATCAATTTAACAACAAATTAGCAATGCATACATAGAAGTTAAACAAAATATTAGACTTTAAGAGTAATGGGATCAAATGGGAAATGATCAAACCGCTTGCTCGCTTGTCGTTGCTCAATTTGTTGCGGAGGGTCGTTCTGGGGTTACCGCAAATATCGAATCCTAAGCGAAAGAACGAAAACAACCAATAAGACGAGCAACACTTAAATGAAAAAGCAAGCAACAATTATCCAAATGCGATTTAAATTTACACACAAGGTAGAACATGGATATACCTAGACATAGAAACTGGAAAACCTAATTTGGATTTGTGGTAAAGATATTCCCTAAAAACCTATTTTCTACCATAATTAGCAATCAGAGCAAAAATATTTTCTAGGAAGATCTTGAAGCTGAAATTTTTATGGTAGCTACCTACTGGTTTAGGGGTAACCCATATAAAATTTCAGGTCATTTGAAGTTATAAAGAATTAGTTATGATTTTTCTAAGTTCTAAAACTAGGACATCATTTATATCGTAGCAAAGACCACTAGCAAACTGGTCCTTCACTAAAGTTCATCCCCAAAGGAAATTAACAAAATTTAGTTCGCTCTATTTGGACTTACAGAGAACAAGTTATGGATTTTCTAAGTTTTATAGCCTTTTAGAATATTTACTTAGAGGTCAAAAGGCTAAAATCGATTCACAACATTTCGGTTCTTAACGGGCCTAGAAACATTTCTATATTAATATCTAGCTTAAAGGAAAATTAATACTACTAAATTCACCCAAAAAGGATTTATAATGAAAAGATATGAATTTCTAAAGTTTTAACAACATTTTTCAGTAGAAAGATAAAGCTCACCGAGGAATTTTATATCCTCAACCGAAAAGAAAAGGCGTGGCTCAAAGTGGGGCGATTAAAGATCGACGGCCTACGCCAAGACGGCCGATTCAACATGCGCACGCCGCAGCACCGTTGATTTGATTCCAACGATCCGCATCATCATGCGACCTTCGGACACCCAATTGCTCGCACAACCCGGACCGTTGATCGCGATGAAGGGTCGATGGAGGAGCCTTGACACCCAATTGCTCCCACGATCCCGCCACGATCCAATATCGAACTACCGAGGTTGATTGGGCCGTTTATGATTTGAACAGGCTACCGGCAAGGGGCCCACCGTCGGCGA
The DNA here is from genome assembly GCA_036346255.1 of Ampelocalamus luodianensis. Lineage (NCBI taxonomy): Eukaryota > Viridiplantae > Streptophyta > Magnoliopsida > Poales > Poaceae > Ampelocalamus > Ampelocalamus luodianensis. Next base: position 75,385,251 of record CM070620.1, read on the forward strand.
CTCAAGTCACATGACGGGTTCAAACGCGCGCGCCTGGGAGGGGTTTGAAAATGGCGGCCCACGTGTCGCTGATCGTGGGCCACGACACGTGGTTTAGCGACGGCGATTAAAATGTGCGCCCACATGCAAGCGATCGAGGAGGTGGGTTTAGGACAACTAATGATTACTAACCCATGATTAACAATGATTATCATTAATGAACGCCATTATCGTGTCCGAACGATATTACGCACCGCCGCTGTCCGACAACAAAACCGAGGGCACCTCCGCTTGTCGCCGCGACCCAAGGCACGCGCGGGAGCTAAGTGCCAAATGGAACCGCAATAGCATTGCGCACCCATCGGGACCACCCACACCATCCGCGGTGTCCCGAGCACGGCTAGCCGACGATGAGCGCGGCGACCAAAACGGCCAAATGCATAATGACCAAAAGCTCGCGAATAAACCATTCCAATGGTGCCCAAGCTTCTAGGGGCTACTAGAAGGGTACCGAGGGTAGGGAGGTCCAGGATGGACGGAGTTGCTCGTGACGAAGAAGGTTGCCTGACTTGGAGAAGACAACTCGAGAGGGTGCTCGAGCAAAGATAACACGATCACACATCGGGTTAGCTCCAATCAAGCTCAAAGAAGTTCCCGAGTAAAGAATTGAAGAATAGAGCTTCTTACGGTGATGAGGAAGAAAGGGGTGCTCACGGCTAAAAGAACAATTCCCCAAAATTGAGCTGCTCCTGTGAAAAGCAACTACAATTAAGTTAGGGGTTTTGTTCCAGGAGGTGAGAGGCACACACTGAAACAAAAAGAGAGGAAGAAACGCCACTAGAGCACGGTTGCACCGAGGAGCTCCCAGCCCAACAATGGCGGTCCTAGGTGCTTTTGGTGTTTTGAGCTCACAAAGCACCAAGGATGCTCTGCAAGACCACCGGGTTTTGAAAGGGAACCGAGGGGAGCCAGGAGCTACTTATAGCTCAAGGAGCTCAAGCTAGGTTAAGCCCAAGCTCTCGGGTGGACTGGTTCATGCCCACGCCATGGGCATCGTGGAGGACGGAGCGGTAGAGACGACTTTGGGAGGAGGAGCGGTGTGCATTTAATGCATGGCAAAGATTTAGCCGTTTAAAGGGCTCAAGGAGGTGACAAGTCACCTCCTCTCTCGCCATGGCGCATGGGCGGGCATGCGCCGGTGGGAGGAGGAAGATGACCCGACGCGAGCGGCCCACCATCGGCACGCACAAAGCGACTCGAGTCTAAAGTGTTTTAGTGGGTTGAGCCCAACCTCCTTAGATGCTGTCACGGATGAGATTTGAACGCCACGATGCGATCGCTAATTGTAAAGACCGGTGAACTGCATGCGGTCTCGCGACGGTTGGATCGTAATCCAACGGTGAGAATCACATGGCAACCGAGTTGTCCGAATGCATACACGGATGTGAGCCGCTCGATGGAGATCCAACGGCCCATAGCGCGCGCCGATCGACCGCGGCGGTGTAGTTAGTTGGCTCGGTCGAGTCAAGTGACTCGAGCCCGAGCCCGACTCGCACCCGAGGAACAATGTAGACCGATAGGATTTGATTTTTGAAGCTGAAACTTTGGGGATTTAATTGAAGTATCAAATCAACTCCAAATTTTATGAAATTTTAACTGGAGCTTGCTGACCATAGGATCAACCTTCCATAAAATTTCCAGAGATTTTGGAGCACTGAAATTTTCTCAAGAAATTCCAGAAGGTTATTTCAAAGGTTTGACCAATGTTTGACTTGCCTCTAAAATATTTCAAATAATTTCCAAAAATTATGGAATAATTCAGAGGTGCCACCAAGCAACCTTGGAACCCAGGAAAATTATTTCCAAGTGTTTAACACCAGATTTGACCAAGGAGGTTGTTGACTTGATAATAAATGAGGGTTTTGATTTTTAATTTCCCAAAATTCCTTTACAAGAATTTCAGAAAAGTTCAAGAGTGAAAGGATGAAAGAAAAAGTTTTAATTTACCCTCATTTTATTACATTTGAAACACAAGCCAAATTGGGGATGTTACAAACCTCCCCCCCTTACAAAAATCTCGTCCCGAGATTTGGTTCACTCGGCAAAGAAAGAGGGGTAGTCTGTACGGAGACGATCTTCTCGCTCCCATGTAGCTTCATCCTCGGAATGGTTTGACCACTGAACTTTAAGGAACTTGATGGTCTTATTCCTCGTTCTTCGTTCAGCTTCCTCGAGTATGCGAACAGACTTTCGCGGTAGGTCAAATCTTCCCGACATCAAGAGTTTCCAACTGAGCTTCTCGCTGGAACACGGAGGCACTTCTTTAGCCGGGACACATGGAACACATCATGTACCCCCCGCAAGCAAAGCAGTAACTCCAACTTGTAGGCAACGGCTCCCTTCTTCTCGATAACACGGTATGGACCGACATATCGAGGAGCCAATTTGCCCTTGACACCAAAACGCCGTGACCCTTCGTAGGAGAAACCTTGAGATAAACGGTCATTGGGCTCAAAGCTCAACTCACGACGACGGCGATCCGCATAGCTCTTTGCCCGGATTGAGTCGTGCGTGAAGCGATCACGAATGAGTCGGACTTGACCCTCGCCTCATTAATCGAGTCCGCCAAAGAAAGGTCTTTCACCGGTCTCAAACCAGTTCAACGGGTTCTACACTTTCTCCCGTATAAGGCCTCGAATGGTGCCATGCCGAGACCGGCTTGGAAACCGTTGTTGTAAGAAAACTCTCGCGAATGGCAAGCACTTCTCCCAAAGGCTTCCCATAGGAAAGAACACAAGCTCGCAAAGATGTCCTCCAAAACTTGCTGACCTCTCGCCCGACCATCCGCTTTGGGGTGATATGTCAGGCCGAAGAAAGACGAGTTCCCATAGCTTCTTGCAAGCTATGCCGTAATCGAAGTGAAGATGGAACCACGATCGAAATGATCGCCTTCGCACCCCATGCAAGCTCACTATCTGGCGAGATAGAGCTCCGCAAGGTGACCGACGTAATCTTGGTCTTGAATGGAAGAAAGTGCGCCACTTTTGTCAACCGGTCAATGATAACCCAAATGGCATCATTGCCCGCGGCGACTGGGTAGGCCGGTGATAAAATCCATCCCGACCAATCCCACTTCCACTCCGAATGGGCAAGGGTCAAGCAATCCACCGACGATGCTCGGCCTTGACACGACGACACACGCCCGACTCAAGAACGAACCTCGCGATCTCCTCTTCATTCGGTCCACCAAAATCTCTCGCGAAGATCCGGTACATCTTCGTGGCCCCGGATGAATGGATAACGAGGAATCGTGGGCTTCGCGGAGGATCAAATTCCGCAACTCTATGTCCTTTGGAACCACGAGGCGCGTTCGAACCTCAAGACACCAAGCTCATCTACGGAGAAGCACTTGGTCGTTCCGTTCTTGACATTTTCCTTGATGCGGTTTACCCCAACATCCGATCACGAGCGCACTGATCCGATCCACCAAGGTTGGTCAGACAACCAAGGCAATGAGGGAACCATGCTCAACCAAACCTGTGTTGAGACAAACTCCTCTAGAAGAGGGGGCCGATGCTCTGAAGCAACAATGCATTGCAATGCGCTTTATGACTAAGCGCATCCGCAACGACATTAGCCTTGCCCTGATGGTAGTGAATACCCATGTCATAGTCCTGATCAACTCCAACCATCTCCTTTGCCGGAGGTTCGTGTCCGTTGGGTGAACAAATACTTCAAGCTTTTGTGATCCGAATACACTTCACAACGACACGATTAGGTAATGTCGCCAAATCTTAAGTGCATGGATCACGCCGCTAACTCCAAGTCATGGGTAGGATAGTTAAGTTCATGAGGTCTCAATTGCCTTGATGCATAGGCCACTACCTTGCCTTCTTGCATATGACACAACCGAGGCCTCGACGAGAAGCGCCGCAAAGATATCAAGCTTCGACGGACATCGGGAGAACGAGAACGGAGCGGTGGTCAATCGCTTGCGCTTGGAAACTTTCTCGCAATCACGACCACGAGAACTTCTTGTCCTTCTTGAGCAACTCCGTCATCGGCCGCTATCTTGGAGAAGTTCTCGATAAAGCGACGATAATATCCCGCTAAACCAAGAAACTTCAACGGTGTGACCAAGTAGGTCGACTCGTGAAAGCACATCGCGATCTTGCTAGGATCCACGCCACGCCCCGCCGAAAGAATATGGCCTAAGAAGGCTACTTCCTTCAACCGTAACGCACACTTGTCGAACTTCGATACTGATTGGTGCTCACGGCTTGCCCAACACAAGCCTCAAATGCTCTGTGTGTTCTTCATCGCTCTTGGAGTAGATAAGGATATCATCGATGAAGACCACAACGAACCTATCCAAATACTCCATGAACACCGAATTCATGAGGTTCATGAACAAGGTGGAGCATTGGTTGCCGAATGACATGACGGTATACTCGCAAGCCATAACGAGTAGAAAGCCGTCTTCGAATATCCTCGTGTCGAATCCGAACTCGATGATATCCCACTCGCATCAATCTTGAGAAAACGCGAGCTCCAGCTTAATTGATCGAAGAGGTCATCGACACGGGCAAAGGGTACTTGTTCTTTACCGTTACTTCATTAAGTGGACGGTAATCAACGACATGCGCAGCTGCCTTGTCCTTTTTCGACAAAGATTGCCGAGCATCCCCAAGGAGATGAGCTAGGCGGATGAAACCCTTCTCTTGAAGCTCACCCACCGCTTCTTCAACTCCACCAACTCAATTGGGTCCATCCGGTAAGGCCTCTTTGAAATCGGGCGGCACCGGAACCAACTCAATGACAAACTCGAGGTCTCGAATCGTGGCATCCCCGAAGGTCGCCGTGGAAGACATCAACAAAGTCACATACCACCGACTTCACTAATATCTAGAGTCGGCTTCGCCGAGCGCGAAGAGATGCGGACCTCGCATTTTCGGCGAAGCTAACCTCGCCACGGAAGGACTAGTGAGGTAGATGAGTCTCCTAGCGCAATCAATTTGTCCCATGTGCCGAGACAACCAATCCATGCCTAGGATTACATCTAAGCTCGCCGATCGAAGGAGGATAAGGTTTGCCAAGAATCCTACCCTTCTATCTCAACAGGACATCCCTACACTCGATTCACTCTCAACTCCAACCGGAGAGCGAATGAGCAATGGGACCAACAATGGAGTAAAAGAAGACCTCCCACAGAAGAAAAGACTTAGAAACAAACGAATGAGATGCGCTCAATCAAATAATATCAGAGGTGGAAAGAGTTAACCGAAGGGTACCCAACACGACGTCGGTGCCTCCCGTGCCTCCTCCGCGGAGATGAGGTTGACGCGCCACTACCCACGCCTTGGGTAGCGGGGACAACCTTCTCGATCCGGGAAGAACCACCTCCCGCCGCGCCCTCCATTAGGACGAGGGGCCGCTCGATCCGTTAGGGCAACTATTGGCATAATGCCCTTCGGTTGCACGAAAAGCAGTGACCCCGGCAATGGATTGCGGGGCCACTCGCTGGCTCGCAGCGCACGTGATCGGGACACGGCCGCGGAGGGCGAGGAACCGTGCCGGGCGCCGGTGGTAGGGAAGCCACGAACGGGCCCCGGGTAGGCCCGACACGAGGACGAGAGAGGCCGCTGTGCGGCACCACCGGGCCTCCCACTTGCGCTATGGACTCGCCCGCCGCCTTGGCCTTGTGCTCGGCAACAATGGCCTTGTCTACCAAGGCCCGAAGTCGCCAAAGTCCACAATGGAGAGCCCGTCTTGCAGCTCCTCGGACAAACCTCCATGAACTTCTCTGCTTGGCCTCATCGGTGGCCACCTCGGATGGAGCATAACGAGCCAAGTGGTTGAACTCGTGCATGTACTCCATCACCGACTTACGCCCTTGCCTCGAGCGCGAAACTCCTTCTTCTTGACTTCATCAAGCGGCAGGATGTGAGCTCGACTAACGCCGTCCGAACTCATCCCAAGAGACAAGCAGGTGGCGGGCTGCATGGCTAAGAAGTTCTCCCACCAGAGAGTGCCTCAAGCCGATGGGAGGCAAAGAGTGCCTGTCCGGTCCAAGCACCGAGCAACGCCGAGCTTACGCCAACTCGACGCAGCCTGGGCCATTCTGCGCCCAATGGGTCTCTCGACACGGAAAACGTGGGGTTGAGTGCGAAGAAACTCACCAAACCCCACGAGATCGATGTCCACCCGCCGCCTGCATCCCGAGGCACCGGAAGGGGCGAGGTGTTGCGCGCATAACATCCAGCGAGACCTCCCGCCCTCCGAGCGGTTGCGCTAACTGAGAAGGACTCACCATGGTCTGAGGAGGCGAAGCTCCTCATCCAAACCAAAGTCACGACCACGGCGCTACGAGTACCTCCAGCCATCCTGCTTTAAGAAACTTAGGTTAGAAACCAAAGCACTAACATTAGAAGTTGATGAAAGCGAACAGCTAACGATTAGGGGAATGAGACATCACCCTAACCGAAAGCCAAAAACAGCAAGTAATAACTTTAAATGCTTCCAAAGAAGTTCAAAAACAGCAAGGAAACTCCAAACCAAGCTCAACTTCTCAATGCCATTAGCCCGTATTGAATGAACGAGTAATAGTGTGAGAAGATAAAAATTCCAGCTCACTACAACCAGCCTAACACTACTCAAGAACAAGGTTAAGGCGATAAAAATAACGTTAGATACTTAGCTAACTAGTATCACATCTTACCCTTTTTATTCCCACAAGTTTTACTTGATTAACCTCTCCTTTTCTACCCTGGTTAGAACCTTTGAGCCTGCTGTCCGGAAATTGAATGATCGCTGTCCAGATTTTGCATCCAAGCCTCCTAATTGAAATCTTCAACTTCGGAAGCTTCAAAACCTTGTAGAGGGCAGCTAACACTTCAATTTGCCAAGCTCATTGGTTCCCAAACCCAATTTAAACGATAATGACTATCTTTTGAGAGAAAGAGAGGAAAACAACTTTTAAAACTCAAATTAGAGCAAGATGAGATAGAAAGCTAAGATAGGTAAGGAATAAAATCCGAGAACTTACTTAAGCTTTCACAAATCATTTGACCCTTTGAAAATAAGGTTTTCAAAACATCCTAAGGACGACTAAGCTTGGGTTATTACGGTCGGAATGGCTCGATACCAACTTTGTGAGGACCCGGTTTATTGGCTTGTCTTTGCTTAACCATCCACTTGGTCCTAACAAGACAAATCAACTAAACTAAGCCTCGAGATATGTATACTTCCTTAAATGCAGATACACACCCCGCTACAAAATCATGCATCAATTCCATTCATACACATAGAGCCGAGCAAAAGCAACAACTGAAAGACATAGATAATATAAAGAGAGTTATTACAAAGAGAGGCCGACTGCCAAAATTCATAAAGATAAGTAAATACACACTGAAGCAAATGGCCATAAGATGGCGATAAACAAAAGCCAATCGGTGTGCCTTACCCACAAGGCAACCAACCGACCGCCAAGCTAATCGTCCCAAACACAAGAACACGACTCACAAAAGTGAGGCCCTGGGGCTCACCTTCTTCCTCTCGCAACAATTAATATTAAGAAGCGTATGAGTACAAAACTTGTTTTTGTACTGCAAGACTGACGTGTGAGATAACAGTAACTATAATTAACTACATGCAAGCTTTATTTAAGTGGATGAGGCTTTGGACTTATTTTCAAAGATAAAGCAAGTTTTCACTTACAATAAGGTAATAGATTCAAAGCAAGTTTGCAATTAACTTTTATTGTTCAAATAAAAGAGAGACAATAATAACATAGATAGAGACAACACCAACCTAGAAGTGACTAACCCATAGTCACCACAACAATAGCATGAAGTACCCTTCATACCACCCATGTCAAGTTTAAGTTTTTAAAAGGTTGTAGTCTAGTTCTTGTGGAAATAACCAAGCGTGTCCATAACCTAGGACGAGGCTATTCGAATAGTTTTAACCTGCAGGGTGTACCAATGTACCCACACGATAGACCGCTTTCCACCACCACGGTTAGCACACTTCCTTTGGTATGCGTGCATGGCTAAGTCTAACAAGACGCTTTCCAATGGACGATGCTAATTAAGAGCCGCAACCCACGGAGAAAGACACATTAAGCAGCCTAACCGGCCCGCTAATGCTCCTCCAACACCACAAACACACACACAGAACACACCCACCGACCAGCTCATAATTAACACCTCCCAAAGTACTTAGTCAAGAGAGGTTCCATATCCCCTCGTGTGGTTAGCACGCACTAATTGCTTGGATCAATGGCACAAGTAACTCGGTCCTTAGGGACTTAGGCACCATTCGATCACACCCAACAGATCACCCAACATACCATTGTGCCCAAGCCAAGATATAATTTTTGTTTTCGCTTTTGATTTGCAAAATGGTAAAACACAAGGGTTGGACATAATGGAATAATATAAGTGTTTGTGTGATCAAGACCATCGACTAAGTCGATGATCGCCCAATACTACCGATACTAGGCATGGCTAAGCAATATTTATTCGAAAATCTACTAAGTGACAAGAGCTCATCCAACGAACTCTAATCACAAAGAAATAACCTAGGCTCGGTAGTAGAGGATACTTATTTACCTACAGATTATGCAACTAGAGGATTAGCTAATCAATTTAACAACAAATTAGCAATGCATACATAGAAGTTAAACAAAATATTAGACTTTAAGAGTAATGGGATCAAATGGGAAATGATCAAATCGCTTATTCGCTTGTCGTTGCTCAATTTGTTATGGAGGGTCGTTCTCGGGTTACCGCAAATATCGAATCCTAAGCTAAAGAACTAAAACAACCAATAAGACGAGCAACACTTAAATGAAAAAGCAAGCAACAATTATCCAAATGCGATGAAATTTACACACAAGGTAGAATATGGATATACCTAGACATAGAAACTGGGAAAACCTAATTTGATTTGTGGTGCAAAGATATTCCCTAAAAACCTATTTTCTACTATAATTAGCACTGTAGCAAAAATATTTTCTAGGAAGATCTTGAAGCTGAAATTTTTATGGTAGCTACCACTGGTTTAGGGGTAACCCATATAAAATTTCAGGTCATTTGAAGTTATAAAGAATTAGTTATGATTTTTCTAAGTTCTAAAACTAGGACATCATTTATATCAAGAGCAAAGACCACTAGCAACCTGGTCCTTCACTAAAGTTCATCCCCAAAGGAAATTAACAAAATTTAGTTCGCTCTATTTGGACTTACAGAGAACAAGTTATGGATTTTCTAAGTTTTATAGCCTTTTAGAATATTTACTTAGAGGTCAAAAGGCTAAAATCGATTCACAACATTTCGGTTCTTAACAGGCCTAGAAACATTTCTATATTAATATCTAGCTTAAAGGAAAATTAATACTACTAAATTCACCCAAAAAGGATTTATAATGAAAAGATATGAATTTCTAAAGTTTTAACAACATTTTTCAAGAGAAAGATAAAGCTCACCGAGGAATTTTATATCCTCAACCGAAAAGAAAAGGCGTGGCTCAAAGTGGGCACGACAAAGATCCGACGCCCACGCAAGACGGCCGATTCAACATGCGCACGCCGCGACCGCTGGATTTGATTCCAACGATCCGATCATTGCGACCTTCGACACCCAATTGCTCGCACAACCCGGACCGCTGATCAAGCGATGAAGGGTCGATGGAGGAGCCTTCTGACACCCAATTGCTTCCACGATCCCGCCACGCATCCAATATCGAACTACCGAGGTTGATTGGGCCGCTTATGATTTGAACAGGCTATCGATAATAGGCCCACCGTCGGCGACTCAAGTCACATGACGTTCAAACGCACGCGCATGAGGAGGGGTTTGAAATGGCGCCCATGTGTCGCTGATCGTGGGCCACGCACACGCGGTTTAGCGCACGGCGATTAAAATGTGCGCCCACATGCAAGCGATCGAGGAGGTGGGTTTAGGACAACTAATGATTACTAACCCATGATTAACAATGATTATCATTAATGAACGCCATTATCGTGTCCGAACGATATTACGGCACCGCCGCTGTCCGACAACAAAACCGAGGGCACCTCCGCTTGTCGCCGGCACCCAAGCACACGCGGCGGAGCTAAGTGCCAAAATGGAACCGCAATAGCATTGCGCACCCATCGGACCACCCACACCATCGGCGGTGTCCCGAGCCGCTGCTAGCCGACGATGAGCTACGGCGACCAAAACGGCCAAATGCATAATGACCAAAGCTCCGCAATAAACCATTCCAAATGGTGCCCAAGCTTCTAGGGGCTACTAGAAGGGTACCGAGGGTAGGGGAGGTCCAGGATGGACTGAGTTGCTCGGCGACGCAAGAAGGCTGCCGGACTTGGAGAAGACAACTCTGAGAGGGTGCTCGAGCAAAGATAACACGATCATCATCGGGTTAGCTCCAATCAAGCTCAAAGAAGTTCCCTGAGTAAAGAATTGAAGAATAGAGCTTCTACCGGTGATGAGGAAGAAAGGGTGCTCACGGCTAAAAGAACAATTCCTCAAAATTGAGTGCCTCTGTGAAAAGCAACTACAATTGTTAGGGTTTTGTTCCAGGAGGTGAGAGGCACACACTCAAACAAAAAGAGAGGAAGAAACGCCACTAGAGCACGGTTGCACCGAGGAGCTCCCACCAACAATGGCGGTCCTAGGTGCTTTTGGTGTTTTGAGCTCACAAAGCACCAAGGATGCTCGGCAAGACCACTGGGTTTTGAAAGGGAACCGAGGGGAGCCAGGAGCTACTTATAGCTCAAGGAGCTCAAGCTAGGTTAAGCCCAAGCTCTCGGGTGGATGGGTTCATGCCGCCATGGGCATCGTGGAGGACGGAGCAGTAGGAGACGACTTTGGGGAGGAGGAGCGGTGTGCATTTAATGCATGGCAGCATTTAGCCGCTTAAAGGGCTCAAGGAGGTGACAAGTCACCTCCTCTCGCCATGGCGCCAGCGCGCATGCGCCGGTGGGAGGAGGAAGATGACCCGACGCGAGCGGCCCACCATCAGCGCACAAAGCGACTCGAGTCTAAAGTGTTTTAGTGGGTTGAGCCCAACCTCCTTAGATCTTGGCCGCCGGATGAGATTTGAACGCCACGATGCGATCGCTAATTGTAAAGACCGGCGAACCGCAGACGGTTCGCGACGCTGGATCGTAATCCAACTACCGAGAATCACATGGCAACCGGAGTTGTCCAATGCATACACGATGTGAGCCGCTCGATGGAGATCCAACGCCCATAGCGCGCGCCGCCGATCGACCGCGCCGGTGCGTTAGTTGGCTCGGCCGAAGTCAAGTGACTCGAGCCCGAGCCCGACTCGCACCCGAGGAACAAAGTAGACCGGATAGGATTTGATTTTTGAAGCTGAAACTTTGGGGATTTAATTGAAGTATCAAATCAACTCCAAATTTTATGAAATTTTAACTGGAGCTTGCTGACCATAGGATCAACCTTCCATAAAATTTCCAGAGATTTTGGAGCACTGAAATTTTCTCAAGAAATTCCGAAGGTTATTTCAAAGGTTTGACTAATGTTTGACTTGCCTCTAAAATATTTCAAATAATTTCCAAAATTATGGAATAATTCAGAGGTGCCACCAAGCAACCTTGGAACCCAGGAAAATTATTTCCAAGTGTTTAACACCAGATTTGACCAAGGAGGTTGTTGACTTGATAATAAATGAGGGTTTTGATTTTTAATTTCCCAAAATTCCTTTACAAGAATTTCAGAAAAGTTCAAGAGTGAAAGGATGAAAGAAAAAGTTTTAATTTACCCTCATTTTATTACATTTGAAACACAAGCCAAATTGGGGATGTTACAGATCGACCTCTGAGCGTTCCTTTGCTATGCCTATAATGGGCTATGCCTCACCGTGCAACCACATGTCCTGAATATGGGGAGGGAACCTGGCTTAATAATTTGTGACACCTCATTGTTATTTGTGCCATGTTGTTTGTGTGGGTGTCGGTCAGACAGTAGTCCCACCAGGCGCAAGAGGGGGCTCCCGGAGGACGGTCAGTCCAATAGAAGCGAAACCTTAGCGGGCATAAATACTTTAAGGTAGACCTTTGTAAAGGCCTTGTCACGTGCTCTAGACTGCTTACCTAAGGTAGTGAGCGGTGGTATCGACGGATGCCGAACAAACTAGAGAAGTCGTGTCTTGTGGGTAAAGTTGTACAATCTCTGCAAAGTGTAAAACTATTCGAATAGCCGTGTCCACGGTCATGGACATGCTAGCAAAGCCTCTCAAAGTTAGACTTTGGTTTTGATTTCAAAAGGCTTTAGCAAATGGTTTTAGATTTTAATCCAATCGGGAAATTTGGGTAGGTATCCTTGTGATAGGAGGATATCCATAACCATATTTCATATGGAGGTTATCCTACTATAAAATTGAGAATTTATAAAATGAATTTTAGTTATAGAATAACTGCTTTGGAACTTAGTACAAGTATTTAAAGAAAATACTGCTTTATGCAAATCAACCAATAAGCCATCCTTTGGTACATCCATGTATGCATGTCATTCTGTTATTTGACGGGTGCAACTTACGAGCACGGTAGTTGTGCTCATACTTGCTTTATGCAAATAAAATTTCAGAGGAGAAGGACTTTGCTACCAGTGTGGATCTCGACGACTAGGCCGCTTCCCCAGTCGATTGCATGTGGTAGATTGCTGGACTCTACTACTTTTTCTTCATCTTCCGCTGTGTTTTTTATTGTTGGCTTGTAAGCCTCTTTTGTAATAAACTCTGTTGATTATTAATAAAGTTGTGATATGAATTTGTTACCATATTTGTTTACTATGTGAACTAGCTACTGATCATGGGGCTAGTTCAGAAATGCACAGAGGATTTGGGATGTTAATCCCGGGTCCTGACACTTCGTCTCCTGCACCAACAGGCGATGCGTCTCATCGTCTCGCGTGCCGACGTTACGTACGATGCGCTCTTCGATGTTTTATAAGAATGATCATCGCTACCATGGTGAGCACGCATGGTATTGATCAATACGCCATGGTGAGCACGCGTAGCATGACTGCCAAGCTAGCGAGGAGGTTGACGATCAACGTCCTTCTTCCTGACGATGTCGTCGTCCACATCATCCGCCTCATGGCCGCAAGCTCTCTCGGCCCATGGTCGACCTCTCGCACCTACAAGCCACGTATGTGATTTCGCTTTGAATCCGCTCTGTTGGGTCCATTGGCGCAAAGATTTGCTTTTTCGGTCTATCACGCACGGTTCTTACTAGTAACCGCTCGTGATATATGATTATCACGCACGTTTATATAAAGAACCGTCGGAAATATCACGCATACGCTTCTATTTATGAACCGCTCGTGATAATCCTCATATCACGCATTTGTTTATTAATAGAGCCGTCAGGATATGTCACGCACGGTTTTGTATATAAACCGCTCGTGATAATCTCTCCGTATCACGCACGGTTCATAAAAGCACTGTCAGGATATATCAGCGCACGGTTTTATTTATAAACCGCTCATGATATATGCCTATCACGCATAGCATTCATATTTGGAACCGCTCAGGATATCTCGCGCTATAAATACTTTGAGTACCCTCGCCCATTCCCATTTGAGCCGCCACCCTGATAAAAACCCATCACACACGACAGAGAGAGAGGGGAGGAGAAGGAGAGGAGAAAGGGAGGGAGAAGGAGAGGAGAAAGGGAAGGAGAAGAGAAAGGGAGGAGAAAGGGAGGGAGAAGGAGAGGAGAAAGGGAGGGAGACAAAGAATCTAATAGATCGATTGGTATTTTTGTCGTGAGCTACGAGGGTAACATTCTTTATAACCCAATCGAGATATGGTAGAATATGCTAAGCATCGCGTGTATAAGAGTCGAAGTGGGAGTAAACTTTTGTATCCGATGTAAGGGAATAGAATAATATTTTTCATTTGGTAGTTGGAATAATATTAAAGTTTCGTGAGGGGAAGGAAATGGAGAGAGAGAGAGCGGTTGAGAGAGATTTTATTAATCTAATTTGACACTATATATTTTGTTACATGTGTAGCGAGATGGACCTAAACTGGATGTATGGTGTGAACCGTGTGAGTCAAGAGTACATTAATGGCGTGGTTGCTTTTAGAAGAGCCGCGAGCGTGATATGTTGAAAAAGGGATAAAATATATGTACTGGCCCATGCATTGATTGCGATAATCAAGATGTTTACCAACTCGCGCAGATAGAAGCACACTTGATTCAAGGGGTTTCAAAAAGGGTATACATGTTGGACCAACACGGTGAAGAGTGACATGAAGTTAGTAATAACGACATCGCCGAGGAAGTCAACGATATGCCTGATGTCAACGATATGCCGGATGTAGATCGTGCTTTTGATGAGGATAGGTCACACGATAACAACTGGATCGATGCTACGCGATGCGTAAGAGAACTACAGTGAGAGAGAGTTTTGTAAATTCGAGCGCTTAATGGAGGACTCGGTGAGACCTTTGTTCCTGGCCGCAAGCCGAATATACAAGGTTGTCAACCGTGATTGAACCGCTTAAATTAAAAGCAAGCAATGGTTGGTCCGATAAGAGTTTCACGGCTACAGTTAGGTCTCCTAGCGGACATTCTTCCGAGGGAAACGTGTTGCCCAACACCACCTACCAAGCAAATAAGGTTCTTTGTATATTGGGAATGGAAGTAGAAAGAATACATGCATGTCCGAACGATTGTATCCTCTATCGTAAAGAGTATGCAGACATGCATGTTTGTCCTGTGCAAAGCATCCCGATACAAGCGCCGAGAATACTTCTAGGTTGAAGCAAGGACCTCGCTAAGATGTTGTGGTATCGCCGTGATCCCACGCTTGAAGCGCTTATTTGCGAACTCAAAAGAGGCAAGATTGCGCGTTGGCACTCGTGAGGACCGTAAGAAAGATGGAAAGCTAAGACACCTCGCCGATTCGCTGCTGGAGAAACTTCGATCGGAGGTTCAAGAGTTCGTGCGTAACCAAGGAACATAAGGTTAGGGTTGAGTACAGATGGAATGAATCCTTTCGTAACATGAGCAATGACATAGCACTGCCCGTGAATCTATGCATGTACAACCTTCCTCCTTGGTCGTATGAAGCGGAAGTACATTTTGATGTCACTACTTATCCAAGGGCCAAACAACTCGGGAATGATATTGATGTGTACCTAGCACCATTGCCGGAAGATCTTGTGACACCGTGGAACGAAGGGTGCAGTGTATGGGATGCGCATAAACGAGAGAACTTCACTTTACACGCCATGTTGTTCTCGCACCATCAATGATTTTCCCGCCTCGTAACCCGTCAAGCCAAGACAAAAGGAGCCAAAGCTTGTCCGCACCGCTAGATGCTACAGAGAGTATATGGCTAAACAACTCACGCAAAACGTGTATACGTGTCACCGTAGGTTCCTTCCCGTGAGTCACCCATACCGAAGATGAAGAAACAATTCGACGGAAATAAGGAGGACGGTTCACTCCAAGGGCTTTTAGAGGGAAAGATGTCTATGATATGGTTAAGGATATCGATGTTGTGCTTGGGAAGGGACGCCAATTAAGAACCCGCGTAAGAACATCCGAAGAAGCGGTCAATTTTGGGACTTGCCTTATTGGGAGCACTTAGAAGTTCGCCATCGCATCGACGCCATGCATGTGGAGAAGAATGTATGTGATAGCTTGATTGGTCTCTTATCGAACATTAGTGGCAAAACAAAGGATGGTGTTAACGCACGGAGAGACTTGGTCGATATGAACATAAGGACCGAGTTAGCACCGCAAGAGATCGATACAGATTTAACGCATTCTCCCACCGCCTTGCTACACTCGCCCAAGGCCGAGATATGAATCGTGCGAGCTTGCATGGTGTGAAAGTCCCGTCTCGTTACTCGCTAACATTAAGAAACTTGTTTCTATGCAAGATTTGAAATTAATTGGTATGAAGTCGCATGATTGTCATGTGCCGATGACACAAATGCTTCCTGCTGTAATTAGGAGTATCTTGCCGAACAAGGTCCGAGTAGCAATCTTGAGGTCGTGTTATTTCTTCAACTCAATTGCTCAAGGTCATCGATCCCCAAGGACTAGATGCTCTACAGCCGAGGTGGTGACGACTCTATGTCATCTTGAGATGTATTTCTCCGTCATTTTTCGATATCATGGTCCATCTCATTGTTCACCTTGTGAAAGAGATAAAGATATGCGCCCGTGTTCCTACGTTATATGTACCGCTCGAGAGGTACATGGGAATTCTCAAGTCCTACGACGGAATCAATCTCGACCGAGGGCAAAGATCATCAAGGTTATGCAACTAAGAGGTCATTGAGTTCGTGGTCGACTATATGGCTCGTGGATCCGATAGGTGTGCCTCTTTCTCGCCATGAGGGGAGACTTGATGGTATCGACCATCGGAAGGAAATCAATCACCGCCGATCCGATACATACGCCAAGCCCATTTCATGGTCTTGCAACACATGACCGAAGTGTCCCCGCACATCGACGAGCACAAAGACATGGTACGCCAATGTAATCCAAACCGGCCGAGGTTTGGATCATGAGAGAGCACAACCGCGGTTCAACGGATGGTTAAAGGTGCGAATCACTGGAGGTCATCAAGTGATGATACATTGCTATGGTTGGCACAAGGGCCACAATTTACAATTGTCACATGGCAAGGATATGACATAAATGGGTACACATTTTATACGCATACTCGGGATAGGAAGAGCACGAGCCTGAATCACGGTGTCCGTGATAGATGCATTCAAGATCGATGGGTCGAGGAGCTCAGATTATGGGCAAATAGAGGAGATATGGGAGCTCGACTACGTGCTTTTCAAGATCCCCTATTTCGGTGTCGTTGGGTCCATCTCCCACAGTGAAGGTTGACAAGTACGGCGCCACTACCGTGGACCTTGAACGTGTCGGATACAAAGACGAACCATTCGATCGCTAATCAAGTTGTTCAAGTATTCTATGTAACCGACCCGCAAATAAGAAACGCCACGAAGTTCTTCATGGAAAAAGAAGGATTGTCTGAGTTGAGAATGTAGTGGACGAGGAAGAATACAATCAATTTGACGAGTTGCCTCCTTTCGAGATGGCATCAGCTCGACGAAGAACCCAAATGAGGAAGCTAGCTATATGCGCGCCGATCATCATGAAGGGCTATATTTTCATTAAGATTTTAATCCATTGTAATTAATTTATTCTATAACATCATGTGTTATGGACTTGTAATCTCTCATATATTTTGATATTGATGTCAATGTGGACGCTCATCGAACCGACAATTGGTTTTTGAAGTAAAATGTGTTATGAGCTTGTTCATATATACTTGTCACCAGGTTTTGTCATCTCTCATATATGTGGATATTGATGTTCATTGTCACCAGGTTCATTGTAATTGATAATTGTCTCGAGCTATCACAGACGGTTCTATTATATAACCGTCTGTGATAATGAATCACGCATAGCTTCTAATATAGAACCGTTGTATTTAAGAACCGCTCTGTGATATCCCACAACATGATTTGTTCTAGACACAAACCGTCTGTGATATCCCACAACACACGGTTTAAATAAGGCCGCTCGTGATATGGAACGATCACAAACGGTTATTAGATAGAGCCGTTTATGATTACCTATCAAAGACGGTTTTATTAAATAACCGCTCGTGATAGCCTCTTATAAGGTGGAAACCGCTAGGTTTTCTCACTCGCCCCTTCCTCTCCCGCACTCGAAGTTTATCGCATGCCTTTGCCTCCTCTAGGCTCCCGCTCACCGCCGCCCGACTCGACACCGCCGCTCCCGACCTCGGCGCCGCCCCGACCTTGGCACCCCGACTCGACGCCGACTCGGCGCCACACGGCGCGCCGACACCGCCGCCCGACCCGGCGACCGACACTAGGTTGTGCTCTTACTGCCACCTCCTCTCCTCGCACCTCCCTTGCTCGTGATGGGTTCTGCTGATGCTCGTGATGGGCTCGTGATGGGTCCGACCTCGGCGACGACACTAGGTTGTGCTCTTACTGTCACCTCCTCTCCTCGCACCTCCCTTGCTCGTGATGGGTTCCGATCATGCCTTGCTGATGCTCGTGATGGGCTCTGCTGATGCTCGTGATGGTTCCGATGATGCCTTGTTCATGCTCGTGATGATCTCTCTGATGCTCGTGATGGGTTTGATGCTCTGTGATGGGTTCCGATGATGCCTTGTTGATGCTCGTGATGTAGTCAAAATCAAATCATATAGATATTTACAAACAGATTTGAGCTCTTGTACTTTGTTTTGCGATTATAGCGAATTAAGATCGACTTGTATGTTTTCTCGTGATGATAGCCAAATCGAAATCAAATAGATGATTAGAAACAGACTTGAGCTTAAGCATATTTTTATTCTCAATCACAATTAGGCTTATTGTTGATATAAATTTGTGAATTATTCTCAAGATATATGATTAGATGTTCTGCTTATAGAATGCTTTATGTGTTGTAGTTTGAGCTCAAGATCTGTTTTGTAATTATCTAAATTGATTGGTGAAGAGATTTTGACAGAGGACTAAGATTGCAAAGACTATGTCTTATGCAATTTGTCAACCGAGAGCAATTTGTCAAAAAAAATGCATTTGAGGGTTCGCTTTGATTGCCATGGCATCTTAACCGCAATTGTATGTGATCTTTGAGGGTTCATTTAACCGCAATTGCCTCGTGATCTTTCTCGTAATAGCTTATGTGTTTAGTCGCTCAATTATGCTCATTTGAGGATGCAACATTGTGCCCATACATTAATATTAATTGTTTTCATGGAGAAATCATGTCGTTAGGAAGCAATGTGGTGTCGGTGTGTTGAATTTTTATCAATAGGTGACCTCTTTTGTTGTCTGCTTGCAAAGCATCTAGTTGTTGAACATTGCTTTAGGCTACCGTTGAGTTATTACACTAGATCATTCCATTGTTTGCATTAATAAGAAAAGAATGCTCACCACATCTTTTGGTATCAATCGGTTTGTTTTCTTTGTGCTTAACCTCGCCCCGGCCCGGTAGTAATATATCTCAAACTAATTATATAGATAGCAAGTGTTTAGATGGCAGAGGCACCATCTTCCCCCGCCGCCGACGCCGCAGATTGCAGAGGCACCATCTTCCCCACGCCGCCGACGCCGCAATGACAATGACACGAAGCGAGATGGCAGAGGAGAATCAAGATGCCCGTGGGCCGACCGGTCATCACGAGGTTAGTCGCTTTGGGGTCCCTCTGCGCCCCAAGAGCTCGCCGGGCGAGATTCCTGACCATGTGCGGATACTTGCAAGGAAACGAGTCCCCATCACCACACCAAGGTGGAAGGATCTCGACGAAGAAGCGAGAGGCGCACGTGGACGTAACTATTACAAAAGTTCACTATCCCGCATGCATATGGCACGCGTGGAACGGACGGCGATGCTCACGATCGATAAATCGTGGAGGTCGCTCAAGAGCATTCTTGTCACGGCACGTGAACACGTCGACGCCTTCGCAAGTACGATTCTTGACGCAGAAACATGGGACTCCTTTGTTGCTATGAAGACGACGCCGAATTTAACGAGCAAAGTGCGCACACAAAGCTCTCGCACACGAAACACTCATCCGCATAGACTCTGCACCACCGGATACGCAGGAAAATATGATGAATGGGCGGCGGAGGACAACGCGCTTCGATGTCACGCACCGCGCTCCTAGCCCGTTAAAAGCGAGGCAAAAGTCTCGCCTTCGAAGCATCTCTTTCACAAACCCCAGACGAGGAAGTGTCTCAACGCTTGGTAAGTATGTCGAACTACCTAGTTAATAACTCCATATATAACTTCATAGTATCTATAATAACATGATGACTTCTTGCGCGTGAATTGTCCGCCCAAACTTCCCAAGGCTCCTTCCATGTAGACAGGAGAAGGATATACTCTACACACCGGGAAACAAGGAACACCTGGACGCACGCGAGGTCTTGGGGTTACCGCATCATGGAGTCATGGATTCGCAGATGACTACCGCACGCATGTGAGTAGGAAGAGATCTAAGGCCGAGCGTGAGGACCGGTTCGCATGCATGACCAACATTTTGAAGGAAAGCCGCAGCATTGCAGATCAATTGAATCAACTCCTCACCAAGCAATAGCCGCAAGCCGCCTCGTTAATTTGGGAGCCACCCGCCGACATCCGAGTAGCGCCGCGCCCACGCATACTCGACATGACGATGTCCAATTACCGATAGACGAGATCAAGGTAATGTACATGTATGGAATGCAGCAAAGATAGACCTATAGGACACTTTAGCTAATTGCGATCGCTTTGTAGAGCCGACGGCCCGCAAGCTCAGAGTGAGGTTAGTTGGGTCCATTTCTATTGAGGCCGCGCTGGGATGGTGCATCCATACCGTGAAGGGGCAAAGCAAAGACGGTGTCCGTGTGGCGCAGGTTACGCCAGGTGGAGGTGGACATGGTACATGAACATTTCATGGCCGCCTACCGAGATTCGCCTCAATGAAGAGATCACAACACTAGGGGATGCCGTACGCTTTATCCAAAGGCCCAAGAAGGACATCGCCCTGACCCAAAGAAGGCCGCGATCTCAACACGACCATTCCTCTCCAACGGACCCTCCATGACTCCACCTCATATTTCGCCTCGAAGGCCACCTTTCGGTTCCCTTGGAGAAGACATCGAAGGAACAAGAAAAGCGTGTCACCAGATCGGTCCCGAGTCGCTCGCAAGAAGACGCCGCCAATGCTTAAGACCAAATCGGCGCCTCAAGTCCGGCAAGTCGGGAATATCCGCAAGTACATCCTCTGAAAACCGCTGTGCTCCCCGCAGATTAGGGCGCGGCCGATATGCTTGTCGCTTTGCATGCCCGGTACTTGGATAGGACCC
Organism: Ampelocalamus luodianensis; assembly: GCA_036346255.1. Lineage (NCBI taxonomy): Eukaryota > Viridiplantae > Streptophyta > Magnoliopsida > Poales > Poaceae > Ampelocalamus > Ampelocalamus luodianensis. The sequence goes on from CM070620.1 coordinate 75,406,137, forward strand.
AAAAGGAGGGGTGCGACATCGAATCACCGCCGATACGAGGATAAGCATTTCTTCAACGGACGAACCACTTCGCCGTGGGCTTCAACGACCTATATGACCTATTCAACCTCGCTGGCCTTGACGCCGCTTCTACGATGTTGACATCGTAAGTGCATACAATCAAGTTCTACATTCACGTAATACCGATAAATATCACAACTCATTTCTTATGTACGATACATGATGAAAATGTCCGGTCGAAAGAACCGTGGTTTCTCGACCCACATGTGGTATCATTGCAAACCATCCAAATGCACTCGCCCTTCGCCGAGAAATACATAACATGTGCATTGCTTCGTCGCAGAACACTAAGTACATCGTGGTGCCCTACAACCGTGGGTAAGTGTCACTACTTGCTCTACTTTATACGCAGCACGAACTCAAAGTTTAATGACTATAGTGACATACATGAGTAGGTACCATCGATCCTTTTAGTCATCATACCAAAGAGGAACCAGTGATATACCTTGATTCCCTAATCCGCAACAACCACGACTTCAAAGATTCTAGGAGGAATACTCGCTGTGTATGCTCATTTCTTCATACATAACTCTATTTTAGTCTTCATTAGTTTGAAATGGTCGAGGATAAATTTTGGAATCATGTAGGTCGCTCATCGACTATGTTGCCAACAAAGGAATATACGATGGAAAGAGCGCCCAACTAACACACAGACAAAATTTCCAGACGCGCTATAATACGATAATCCTATATCATACTTCATAATAACGCATCTCGAATCGATATATGTAATTCTATTTTTGCAAAGGCCGACAAGAAAAATGATGAGTTATGTGCAATCTACGCTTGCCATCATATGGACCAAATCATTAGAGCTAGGAAGAAGGATCCCGAGGTTTGTGAATCTCCAAATAATTATTTTCTAATTATAAAATTAAATATATATGCATAACACTTTACTCTTGCTAGGCTGTGGTTTGAATATAGAATTAGATGGACTCGTTGATAATGAGATCGTGACATTCGAGGAAGCTCGCGCTTTATCATATCGAGATAATTAAGGACACCGAGAATTTCACTCACGCCGCCGAGCGCATCACCCGCCAGCACTTCTCAACCACCTCGCAAACAATTAACTCAATTGTAATCCAATTTATTTTGTAACAATACTTGAACAAATGTGATCTTTTGTAATTTATTTTGAGTAATGATCGATTCACTTTGTCGACAATTGATTATCCGTGATGTATCTTTTTTGTATGCTTGTTTTCGAGGGCATGGCTAGCAATTCCCGAGGCTAGCCAAAAATCAGAAAATGTAGTTAGTTTAATGAACTATCACAGACGGTTTTTTTAAAAACAATGCGGAAGACAGAGTATCACGCACGGTTTTAGTAAAAACGTGCGGAACTCGCAGTATCACGCTGACGGTTCTAAGTAAAACGCTCGCGAACTCGAGTATCACGACGGTTTTAACAACGAACCGCTCGTGATAATCGACTTCACGACGTTTTGTAAATAACCGCTGCGGAAGACAGAGTATCACGCACGGTTTTAAATAGAACCATCTCGTGATATTCGACTTCACGACGTTTTGTGACCATAACCGCTCAGGATACTCGCCTTCACAGACGTTGTTGATAAAAACCGCTCGTGATATTCATATCACGCATTTGCCATCGACCGCTCGTGATAACCACCGTTATCACGACCTATTTTTCCGCACGGTTCAAAACCGTCTGTGATGACGGTTCCGAACCGTCTGTGATGGCTTTTTCTGTAGTAGTGTGTGTCTAATATCCAGTTCTGAACTGTGATCCAATTTGACTAGCGACAATGACCTTAATTTGACCTTTTAATTTTTCTTATGGAGTAATTAATATTCTTGTATTAAGATTCACCGCCTTGAATTTTAGTTGCAAGGCCATGTATAAGGCGTCCAAGAAGCGCGCCGTGGGGAGGCACGTGGCACTGGAGTGGGAGGAGACGATGAAGTAGCAGGACAACGAGCGCTACCTCACCATCGTCAACCACCGCCGGCGTCGCTACCGGAGGCTCGCTTCATCGCCGCCCGCGCTTGTCTTTGCGCCCCAAGACATGCGGCATGGACTCGTGTTCCTTGAATGGGCGACCGCCGCCGCCACAAGGCCGCGGCCTCACGTGCTCGGCCTCCTCTACACGGCCGGCAAGATGCGCGACGTTGGGAAGAGCTACATCAGCGTGTCGAGGCGAGCCGCCAATGTGGTGCGAGACGGCCAAGAGGACCAACTGGGAGTGTAGGCAGCGCCAGAGGCTCGTCGTGGACATGGTCCAGGCGGTGGCGTGGAACAAGATTGGGCCGCTGAGCTGGGTGTGGGCGCTGTCGGAGGACGGCCACCTGTGCACGAGCACCGGCTGTGGCGTGGAAGGGTGGGACGACTACGCCATCTTCTGCAGTGATGACTATAGGATTAGGTATGAGTACGCCAGTTTCTTTGCAAAGGTGTTGGACTATTTGCCGTAAAATTTTGGTTTATTTAGGTTTCTACTTTTTTTTTAATCTTTGTTAGAAGCGACTGGCCACGCTGTTTGGCCATATGTAAATTCCAAAATGAAAAAAAAAATCTAGTTTGGAGGTGATCCAATTACTATATTATACATATCATGGTTTAGTGACCTACACCAAGTTTGAATTTGAATTATACAAAATATATATTGAATAGCCGCCCAGCAATCCGAACGTACTCACGCACCCAACCGTCCGATTTTAAATCAACCGCCCAGATTGTTTAAAATGTTCGACCACCCAACGCGCAAAGATTATGGACCGTTAGATCTCGATTGGGCGCCCAAACACAAGGTCCGAACGTCACTATCACGCATTCGCTCTTTAAAGAACCATTTGTGATATTGTACATATCACTGACGGTTCTTTTATGGAACCGCTCGTGATATTCCTTTATTAATAATAGCATGCACGCTAGGTTTGTGCCTTACTTCTCGCCTTCCTCTCTCCATCGCGGCGCTAGGGTTCGACTTTGGGCTCCGCGATCGCGCTCTCACCACCGATTCGACCTCACCGCGCCGATCGAGCTCACCCCGCCATCGACGCCACCGAATCGAGCTCGCCCCACCATCTACGCTGCCAAATAGAGCTCACCGCCATGTTCCCCGCCGAATTGAGCTCGCCCCACCATCTCCCCCACCGAATTGTGCTCACCCCGCCATCTACGCTACCAAATCAAGGTACGCCGCCCCTCTCGCTTCCTCCTGTGCTACCACCCTCCCCTCTCGCCTCCTCCCGCGGCCACCTCCCCTCTCCGCCGCTCTCGCGCGGCAGCTCTCCTCTCGATTAATTTGTGATTTTTAAACTGATGAACTGAATACTGCGGAGGCTTGCTAATCTACTTTGTGTTGTGTGATTTGTGATCAACTGATGAACTGAACTGATTTGCTTGTTGATCTGCTGTGCCTAATGCCTACATTTGTTGATGAATTGAATACTTGTTGATGAACCGAATATCAATAAGTGAATATTGAACTATTGAATGAACTAAATATATCGCTTTGAATATCGAATATTGAAGTATTCTTTAATATCGAATATTGAATATACTCCTCGACGATATGGATGAGCCATTTCCCTTCCCTTACTCAATGATAAATCTTGAGAGCTATCGCCTATGCTTCGTGATGTGCCCCGAGGGCTAATATTTTGTGATTTTAGGGATGATGATATGGTCAGGTTATGGGATGAGCTGAGCTCTCTGTGAAATATCTAGTTCATGTGGGTTGTCCTTTGAACAAGAAAAAATAGGGAAGGGCATGAGTAGGGTTAATCTTGTGCAGTCCACTAGTCTGAATATATTAGCAAGTTTTAATCTTGTGCAATTAGCCTACTGAGAGTAATAATCAATCTTCATTTCACCTTTGCCAGGTACATCCTACCATTTCATTCCTGATCTCTTCTCTATAAAGTCTCTAAGTAGTGGCTGCTTGTGCTTTTAAAACAACCACTTTCGGGGGGTCGCCCACGCAACATGAGGAGGATGAGACAGCAGCCACGGGCAACTTCATCGAGCCCATGCAAGTTTAAGAAGCATGGTTGTTAGGAGAGCGTCAGGACATCCAATTACCTATCGACGACATCCAGCTAATTGGATGTCCTGACGCTCTCCTGACAGCCATGATTCTTAAACTTGCATGCGCTCAATGAAGTTGCCTGTGGCTGCTGTCTCATCCTCCTCATGCTGCGTGGACGATCGCCCGAAAGTGGCTGAGGGACTACGGACAATATATATATATATATATATGATGCCGGTTTTAAAGGCACAAGCAGCCACAGCTTTGAGACTTTATAGAGAAAAGTCATCATAGACGATTCCAGCTACAAACCATCTATGATATATCCATAATCACAGACGGTTTTATCTACAAACCGTCTGTGATAGGTAACTTTCACAAACGGTTTCATCTAAAAATCGTCTATGACATATCCATCATCACAGACGGTCTCATCTAAAACCCGTCTGTAGTATATCCATCGCCACGCACGGTGCCGCTACAAACCGCTTGTGATATATCTATAATCACACACGGTTTCATCTACAAACCGCTCAGGATAGTAAAACTATCACGCGGTTGCTCGTTAATAACCGCTCGTGATAGTATGCATAGACTCGAGACGGCTCACGAAACCGCTCGTGATGACGCTTTGAACTATCTGTGAAGACCTTTTCTGTAGTAGTGAAAGAGTTCTCTACAGGCTTTCGCCAGTACCATGTGTTAGAGGGAATCATAAAATTGAAAAGGTATGAGTTCTGTGGACTTAAACAAGTACGTATGACAATGTCCGATTACCTCATTAGGTTCTCTTAACTTGCACGTTACGCTATAGAAGATGTCGCTACCGTCTGTGATACTATGCCTTCATAGACGGTTCGTGTATAGAACCGTCTGTGATACTAGCCTTCATAGACGGGTTTAATACAAAAACTGTCTGTGATAGTTCATTAGACTAACTACATTTTTACTGATTTTTGGCTAGCCTCAGGAATTGCTAGCCATGTCCTCTGAAAACAAGCATGCAGAAAAACAGATACATTTACAGATACATCGGAGATAATCAATTGTTGACAAACTCAAACTGATCATTACTCAAAATAAATTACAAAAGATCGCATTTGTTCAAGTATTGTTACAAAATAAATTAGATTACAATTGAGTCAATTGTTTGCAGGTGGTTGAGAGGTGTCGGCGGGGTGATGCTCTGGGTCGGCGATAGAGTGAAATTCTTCGGTGTCCTTAATTATCTGTGATATAATAAAGCCACAGAGCTTCCCTCGAATGTCCTTGATCTCATTCACGAAGAGTTCATCTAATTCTATAATCAAGGCCTGTCACTAGCAAGAATAAAGTGGTAAGCATATATATTTAAATTTATAATTGGAAAATAATTAATTCGAGATTCACAAACCTTAGGGTCCTTCTTCTTTGCTCTAATGATTTGCTCCATATGATAGCAAACGTAGATTTATCATAACTCATCATTTTTTTTGCTGGCGGCACTGCAAAAATAGAATTACATATATCAGCTCGAGACGCGTTATTATGAAGTATGATATAGGATTATTGTGTTCTAGCACGATCGAAAATTTCATCCCGTGTTAGTTCGCGCTTTTCCATCGATATTTCTTTATTGGCAACATAGTCGATGAACGACCTACATGATTCCAAAAAGTTATGCTCGGCCATTTCAAACTAATAAAGACTACAATAGAGTTATGTATAGAGCAAATGAGCATACCTGGCGAGTATTCCTCTCAGAATGTTAAACTTGGTCACGGCGGATTAGGGAATCAAGGTATATCACATGGTTCCTCCTTGGTATAATGACTAAAAGGATCTAGTGGTACCTACTCATGTATGTCGCTATAGTCATTAAACCTAAGTTCGTGCTGCGTATAAAGTAAAAATGAAATTTGTAGAGCAACTAGTGCCACTTACCCCTCGTTGTAGGGCACCACTATGTACTTCATGTTCTGCTAACGAAGCAATGCCTCCGTTATGTATTTCTCGATGAAGTACGAATCTGCTTGGATGGTTTGCAACGATACCACATGTGGGTCGAGGAAACCCACCGTTTCTTTCCATTCCCGGACATTTTTCATCATGTATCTATACATAAGCAATGAGTTGTGATATTTATCAGTATTACGTGAATGTAGAACTTGATTGTACGCACTACAAATGTCCAACATCGAGAAGCGAGATGACGAGGCCAACGAGGTTGAATAGGTCATATAAGTCGCTGAAGCCCACGATGAAGTGGTTCGTCCGCTGAAGAAATGCTTATGCTCGATTCGACGGTGATTCCAGTATCGCACCCCTCCTTTTGGGTCTTCTCCAAGTACTAGGCATGCAAAGCCTGACAAGCATATCCAACGCGCCCTAATACTGTGTCGGAGCACAACGGTTTTCCGATGATGTACTTCCCGGATATCCCGGACTTCCCGAACTTGGGAGGCACCTTAACATTCGTCGATTTCGATTTGGCCTTAAGGATTGACAGTGTCTTCCTGCGAGACAACTCGGGACCCGATACGGCGACACTCTTTTCTTGTTCCTTCGGCGTCTTCTCCACTGGAACCAATAAGGTGGCCTTCTGAGGCGAAATATGAGGTGGAGTCATCGAGGGTCCCGTTAGAGAGGAATGGTCATGTTGAGATCGCGGCACTGCTGGGTCCAGGATGATGTCCTTCTTGGGCCACCGGATAAAACTATGCACGGCATCCCCTAGTGTTGTGATCTCTTCGTTCGGGCGAATCTCCAGCGGGACGGCCATGAAATGTTCATGTACCATGTCCACCTCCACCCTGGCGTAACCTTGCGCCACTGACACCGTGTCGCATCGCTCTTCCGGTATGGATGCACCATCCCCGCCCCACTTTAATAGAAATGGACCCACTAACCTCACTTGAGCTTGCAGCCGCCGGCCTCGCAAAACGATACGCAATTAGCTAAGGCGTCCTATAGGTATATCTTTGGTGCATTCCATAGATGTATATTACCTTGATGTCGTCTATTGGTAATTGGACATCGTCATGTTCAGAATTATGTGTGGACGCGACGCTACTCCGATGTCGAGCAGGACCAGCTCCCAAATTAACAGGGACGGCTTGCGACTGCGACTGGCTCAGGAGTTGATTCATTTGATCCTACAATGCTGCTAGCTTTCCTTCAAATTTTTCAGTAATCATCTGTACTAACCGGTCCTCGTGCTCGGCCTTGGATCTCTTCCTACTCCTATACGTGCAGTAGTCGTCTGCGAATCCATGACTCCAAGGCACGTTAACCCCAAGGCTCGCATGCACTGTGTGCTCCTTGTTTCCTGTACGTAGATAGTATATCCTTCTCCTCGCCTACTTGGAAGGAGCCTTGGGAAGTTTGGGCAAACAATTCATGCTGCAAGAGGTCATCATGTTATTATAGACACTATGAAGTTATGGACTTATTAACAACAAGGTAGTTCGATATATTTACCACACATTGGGACACTTCCTAGTCTGCCGGGTTTGTGAAAGAGATGCTGCCCGAAGATAAGACTTTTGCCCTCGCTTTTAACCAGACTAGGGAACGCGGGTCTGTGACATCAGGAAACGTGTTCTCCTCCTCCGCCGCCCATTCCTCGTATTACCCGCTGCATCGCCGGTGCTGAGTTTGGGAGGGTGAGTGTTTCGTGTCTCGAGAGCTTTGTGCGCCACATTTTCCTCATTAAATTCGGTCGTCGTCTTCATAGCTACAAAAGCGTCCCATGTTTCCCGCGTCAAGAATCCATACTTCGCGAAGGGCGTCGACTGCCTTCACGCATTTCGTGACCAGAATGCTCTTAAAGGTCTTGAACGATTTATCGATCGTGAGCATCGCCGTCCGTTCCACGGGTGCCATGTCTGCTTCTGGGATAGTGAACTTTTTTGAAAGTTCTGTCCACAGCGCGCCTCTCACTTCTTTCGTTAGATCCTTCCACCTTGGTGTGGTGATGGGGACCCGCTTCTGCAAGTATCCCGCACATGGTCCGAATCTCGCCACGAGCTCTTGGGATGTAGAGGGACCCCAAACTCACCGACTCTGGATGACCGGCCACGACAGCATCTTCGATTCTCCTCTCGCCATCTCGGTTCCGTATCATTATCGCCGACGGATTAGGCGCTCTGTCATCTACGGCGCCGGCGACGGCGGCGAAGACGATGCCTCGCTATTCGCAGCTACAGACGACGGCCAAGACGGTGCCTCGCCATCTCGCTACTTGCTATCTATATAATTTACATATGCATAAATATGAAACAATAATTAATTCCAACATAGATAATTATGAATAGAGCATAGTTCTCAACCAATTAAATGACACAATAGTCATAAGACTAAGAAAACCAATTAAGTCATTTAAAAGGAACAATATGCACATCACATATATATATGTATATGCAAAGAGACAGTACACGATATGTTGAAATACTCACAACGGCGATGGTACTCAAAACCACCGAGAAGATCAACTGACAAGGCACGAGGGATGGCCAAATTAACATAATCAAATGTAAATCATTCAAGTCATTTAAATTGATTGCAATGCAAAACATGTACCACATGTATATGAATGAAATTAGCACAGAGCACAAAAATTTGAAATTAATGTGAGCTCTCATATGGCGAGTTGCACAAGAAACAAACTTGGCCATGTTAGCACTAAGGTCTATTCTCTTCATAAATTGGATAAGAACACTAAAATTCAGATTTTGAGCTCTATCCAAAGCTTAACTAGACTGACATAACAATCACATGTATAACAATCTCTTGTGATCTTTGTATAGATACAAACTAGTGATACGAATCTTTTGCATAGATAGAACCCGAGCCCATCTTTGCCCGAGCCTACTTTATCGAGCCGACCGACATCGAGTGTACCATTTGCTTCATGCCGTGGAGGATTGGCATGAAGCAAAGGTACACTCAAGTGTGTCAGGATCGACGAAGAAATGCCAAGCAAAGATTTAATGCTTCATCTACAGAAGACTAGCCTTTAATGAAGACATAGAAACAAAATAGAATCAAGTAATATTGTAGAGCTCAAAATTGAACTGGTAATTCCACCAATTTCAGAATTAGACCATTCCAATCATAGAGCAATATTAAGCCCACAAAATTCACCCTAACCATCAGAACACTTGCAATGTCCAGGATGATAATCAATTTCAGTGTATGAATAACTTCAACATATTCATTATGAGAACAACTAAAAACAACATGAAGCTAAGCAAATAAGATTGCTCAATTGCTCTCAGTTGACTAATTGCATAAGACATAGACTTTACAATCTTAGTCCTCTGTCAAAATATCTTCACCAATCAATTTTGATAATTACAAAACAGATCTTGAGCACAAACTACAACTTTCTCATATGTCAAGTTATCTCAGAGTAGCAGTTAAACTTAGTGAAATTAAATCACAAAAACAGCATATAAAGCATTTCAGAAATGTAACATCTAATCATATGCCTTCAAAATAATTCACAAATTTATATTAACAATAAGCCTAATTGATAGATTGAGAATAGAAATGCAAATATCTCAAAGAAGATCAATCAGATCACAGAACATACAAGTGTAATCTTAATTCAGCTATAACTGAAAACAAAGAGTATAAAGGCTACTAATTATAACTGACCATATAAAGCAATATGCTTAAGCTCAAGTCTGTTTCTAATTATCTATTTGATTTTAGATTTTGACTATCATCACAGAGCATCAACAGATCTCGACTATTATTTCAGATTTTGACTATCATCACAGAGCATCAACAGAACCCATCACAGAGCAAGGGAGGCGCGAGGGAGTACCGGAGGAGGCGTTGGAGCCGACGCGAGGAGGGAAGAAGCGATGTCGGGGGCGGCGACGCGGAGGTCAGAGGCGGCGGTGTCAGAGGTGCTGAGGTTGGGGCGCCAAGGTCGAAGGCACTGAGGTCGGAGGCGTCGAGGTCGAGGGCGTCGAGGTCGGGGGTGTCGAGGTCGAAGGCGCCGAGGTCGAGGGCGCCAAGGTCGGGGGCGGCCGCGTCGAGGTTGGGGTGGTGGTGTCGAGGTCGTAGGCGGCGATGAACAGACTAGCCCTAGAGGAAGCGAAAGAGCGCGCGAGAGCCTAAGGGGCGTAGGAGAGGAAGTGACGAGTAAGAGCAAAACCCTAGTGGTTCCCTCCTTATAAAAAGGCTATCACAGAATCACAGACGGTTCCCTAAAAGAACCGTCTGTGATACGTTCCATATCACAGACGGTTGTAGTAGGAAACTTTCTGTGATATGGAACATATCGCAGGTGATAAACTCATATCATAGATGGTTCTATCTAAGAACCGTCTGTGATTCCTTATCACAGACGGTTCCATAATAGAACCGTGTGTGATATCCTCACAAAATATATTGACAATCTATGATATCCTGACAAAACGTGGTGACAAGTATGATGACAAGCTCATAATACATTTGACTTCAAAAATTCATATCTAATTCAAATCAACTCCAAATCAAGTGAAACCAATTTTGATACTTACATTACAATGAACATCCACATTGACATCAATATCAAAGATGACAAAGTTCATAGCACATTAACACATGACAATTCGACATTGAAATCAAAATATATGAGAGATTACAAGTCCATAACACATGATGTTATGGAATAAATTAATTACAATGGAGTAAATTTTAATTAAAATATAGCCCTTCATGATGATCGGCGCGCATATAGCTAGCTTTCTCACTGGGTTCTTCCTCGAGCCAGATGCCGTCTCCAAAAGGAGGCAACTCGTCAAATTGATTATATTCTTTCTCGTCCACTACATTCTCAACTCCGACAATCCTCCTTTTTCCATGAAGAACTACGTGACGCTTCTTATTTGCCGGGTCGGTTACATAGAAGACTTGAACAACTTGGTTAGCCAGTACGAATGGTTTGTCTTTGTATCTGACACGTTCGAGGTCCACAGTAGTGACGCCGTACTTATCAACCTTCACCTGTGGGAGATGGACCCAACGACACCGAAATAGGGGGATCTTGGAAAGCACGTAGTCGAGCTCTCATATCTCCTATATTTGCCCATAGTACGAGCTCCTCAGCCCATCGGTACTGAATGCATCTATGCGACACCACTGCTCGATCGTTTTTTCTATCCCGAGCCGCTCTATAAAATGTGTACCATTTATGTCGTATCCTTGCCATGTGACAATTGTAAATTGTGGCCCTTGTGCCAACCATAGCAGTGTATCATCACTTGATGACCTCCCAGTGATTCACACATTTAACCATTCGTTGAACCGACAGCTTGTGTTTTTCATGATCCAAACCTCCGACCGGTTTGGATTCGCTGGCGCATCATGTCTTTGTGCTCGCCGATGTACGGGACATTTCGGCCATGTGTTGCATGATCGTGAAATGGGCTTGAGCGCACGTATCCAGATCGGAGTGATTGATTTCTTCTAATGGTCTCGATACCATCCGCTTCCTCATGATGAGATAGAGGCACACCTATCGGATCCACCGAGCCATGTAGTCGACGAGAACTCAATGACCTCTTCCATTGCATAACTTTCGATGATGCTACCCTCCGGCCGAGATCGATTCCGCACATAGGACTTGAGAATTCCCATGTACCTCTCAAACGGTACATATGACGAGGAACACAGTGGTCGCATATCTTTATCTCTTTCATAAGGTGAACAATGAGATGAACCATGATATCGAAAAATGATGAAGGAAATACATCTCAAGAGGACATAGAGTCATCACCACCTGCCCCGCAGAGCATCTAGTCCTTAGGATCGATGACCTTTGAACAATTGAGTCGAATAAATAACATAGCCTTAAGATTGCCACTGACCTTGTTCAAGAAGATACTTCTAATTGCAACAGAAGCATTTGTGTCATCAAGACATGACAATCATGCGACTTCATACCAATTAATTTTAAATCTTGCATAGAAACATGTTTCTTAATGTTAGCGGAGTAACTAGACGGACTTTCACACCATGCAAGCTTTGGCACAATTCATTTCTCTCGGCCTTGGACAGAGTGTAACAAGTCGGGGAAGGTACATTCGTCCCAGATCGATCTCTTTGGGTGCTAACTCTGGTTCTTATGTTCATACCGACCAAGTCACGCCGTGTCTTAACACCATCTCTTGTTTTGCCACTAATGTTCAATAAGAGACCAATCAAGCTTATCACATACATTCTTCTCCACATGCATGACGTTGATGCAAATGGCGAACTTCTAAGTGCTCCCAATAAGGCAAGTCCCAAAAATTGACCGCTTCTTCCGTATATTCTTCGATGGGTTCTTAATTGACGCCCTTCCCAAGTAGAACATCGATATCCTTAAGCATATCATAGACCTCTTTCCTCTAAAAGCCCTTGAGCTGAACCGCCCTCCTTATTTTCGCGAATTGTTTCTTCATCTTGCGGTGATAGGTGACTCGGGAAGGAACCTACGTGACGCTGTGATACACGCTTTATACGAGTTGTTCAGCCATAGACTCTCCGTAGCATCTAAGCAGTGCGGACAGGCTTTGGCTCCTTTTGTACTGAAGCCTGATGTACCATCCCAAAGTTCTGATACCAAAATAAAAATTAATAAAGTTATTCTTTATTGGATTTTTCGAGTTTCAATAATGTTTTCTTGGTTTTCTTAAATCTATAAGATTCTAAAAGTCAAAAATAAAATTTATTGAGTTTTATGAGTTTTTATTGATTTAAAGTGAAAAATAAAATTTCATGTAATTTCTTGAATTTTCTGAATTTTAAAAGCTTTTACTATTTATTTTAAAACAAAATAATTACTATTCAAAAATAAAGGACAACTTTAAGTTGTAATTATTTTTTTAAGTTCAAAATAATTCAAGGTATTTTTGTGAATTTTTCTAGAATTTCGAACTCTATTTGTTATTTTCTAAAAGTCCTTTTTGATTTTGTAATATCTAGCAATTAAAATGAATTATGTCCGCAAATAAAAACCAAAATTGTGTTGAAAATACTTTATTTAAGGTCAAAATATTTATTTAACTACTCTAAAAATTCATTGAATTTTTAGACCAATATTACTATTTTTTCAAGTTTAAAAACAATTTTTAGAATATAAAATAATTAATGTGTAATAATAAAATTGTTATTGTTATTATTATTAATATTTTATTTGAATTCAGAATGTTGTATTTAATATCTGTAATTTATTTCGGATTTTTGTAATTAATTTGCTATTTTTCCTAATTAATTGGTGTCTTTCAATTTTGAAAAGGAATATTCCTTGAATATTCTGTCACACAAAGATTCCTGAAGGAATTAATTCCAACAATAACTCCACACCAATTTCCGCTAAACCGCATTCTTTGCCACTATAAATGGAACCGTAGCCTATCCACCCCATTCCCACATCTCTCTCGCCGATTTGCCAAAATCCTCCCGAGACCCTCTGCTAGCCCTTCTTCTCCAACTCCGGCGAGCCCGATCTCCTCATCCGTAGTTCTGTTGTTCGCCAAATTTTACTGGTGAGTTCCTCTCGAGATTCTCTACATTTCTATTCAAGCCGAATTTTGATTATCCTGTTGGTTCACCGCGACCACAAAAGTACCGACTGCCTTCTTCTCCAACTCCCATGAGCCCGATCTCCTCATTCGTTGCTCAGTGCAGCACCAAATTTGACCGTGAGTTTCTATTGAGATTCTTCACATTTCTATTCAAGTGGAATTTTGATTTACTTAATTTTTCACCACCGGCCATATCTTCTTCCCTAAGTCCGATTAGAACTTCGTCGAGCTCGATCTCTTCATCCGTTGGGTAATTGCTCGAACCCTTTTACCTACAGGTTCCTTTCAATATTATCTATCTTTCTATTCAAACAAAATTTTGAATTTCGCAATAATTTGTCACTGCCATGTCACGGCCACCTCACCGCCCTTAGCCCACGTGTGCGCTTGCGTGGCTAGCACTATTCCTTAGGCTGGTCCACCGTGGACCAAACCCATTTTCGTGGACCCGGGCCCACATGTCATTGACTCTAACCATTTTTGTTTACAAAATAAATTAGGCCGAAAATCCATTTTCCCACCTATAGACATCATGCTAACACAATAAATGGATTTCCTTCAGAAAAATAATTCCTTAAATTCTGAAATTCGGAATTTCATCTTTTCATGTGATAATCAACCTTCTGGATGATCGTTCTCCTTCATACGAACTTCGATTCCGTCGATTCAAATTCCTATATTCATATAAAGTCGATACCTTCCTTCCAGTATTTATCTTGGATTTTATTTGGATTTTATTTGAGTGTTATTTGAATTTAGCTCGTTTTGCAGATAGATTTAATGACTACGGACGACCGGATTTCGACGCCGTTTAAGAACAACGAGTAATCAAGTAAGGCAAGTTATACCCTTGATCATATTGATCCCATTATTTCAAATTATTTATATTTTGTCTTAAATTATTACTGCATGCATATGTTTATACAATTATTTTAATTTCCCTGTTTTAAAATGCTTAGTTATTCCAATTCCTTGTGTATAGTCAATTTGAATATTGATTATCATTTTCTTGTCACCATTAGATAAAATAATATTAGAAATAATTAAATGCTTAGCCAATGCTTAGACCAAATCTTGTATTTGGGAAGTTTTTAGCCAAATCTTTCAAATATGATTTAAATTGGGTCTATGGTATTGTTTTACCATAAAAGGTTTATAAAATACCTTTACCTGGAAAAAAAAAATGAAAATGGGTTTGGACTTGGGCATAATGGATGTTTGGTGGGTGCATGTTCATGCACCGCTCAATCGGGTATGGTTGAGGCCCATGGGTTTTGTTGGAAAGTTGCTCAAGTAAGTTAAGGACCGGTCTTCGAGTGCATGATGCTAAGCCATACCGTACCATCACATGTCCTCAGGATGGGGAGTAGGACCTGGCAGACTAATTTGTAAAGTTCCATCGCGTCGATCCAACTGCTTGGTGGGTTGTCTTTCATGACTATGTTGTCCCACTTGGCTCAAGAAGGGCCCAACCCGAGGTTTTCATTCCAAAGCGGTGGCGAAACCTTAGAGAGGGTAGAATGCGGAAGGATGGCGCATTGTAAAGGCCTGACACATGCTCTAGACTGCTTACCTAAGGTAGTGAGCGGTGGTATCGACGGATATTGAACAAACTAGAGAAGTCGTGTCTTGTGGGTAAAACTGTACAAACTCTGCAGAGTGTAAAACTATTTAAATAGCCGTGTCCACGGTTATGGACATGCTAGCAGAACTACTCAAAGTTAGACTTTGGTTTTGTTTGAAAAAGACTTCTTCAAAACTGGTTTATCTAAATGGGATTTGGGCAGGTAGCCTTGTGATAGGAGGGTATCCTTCACCATTCATGTGTGAATGTTATCTGACTATAAAGCTGAGAATTTATAAAATGATTTGTAGTTATAAAATAACTGCTTTGGAACTTAGTACAAGTATTTAAAGAAAATGCTGCTTTATGCAAATTAACCAATAAGCCATCCTTTGTTACATCCATGTATGCATGTCATTCTGTTATTTGACGGGTGTAACTTGCGAGCACGGAAGTTGTGCTCATACTTGCTTTATGCAAACAAAATTTCAGAGGAGAAGGACTTTGCCACCGACATGGATCCCGACGACTAGGCTGCTTCCCTAGTCGATTGCCTGTGGCAGATTAACTCGACCCTACTACTTCTTCGCCTTCCGCTATGTTCTTTATTACCGCTTGTAAGCCTCTTTGTAATAAACTCTGATTATTAATAAAATTGTGATATGAATTTGTTACCATATTTGTTTACTGTGTGAACTAGCGACTGATCATGGGACTAGTTCAGAAATGCACAGAGGATCTGGGATATTAATCCTAGGTTCTCACACCCGGCACGTTACCAATGGCGGAAAATCATTAATGGTGCGAACAACATGGCGCGTAAAGTGAAGTTCTCTCATTTGTACGCATCCCATACTGCACTCCCTTCGCTCCACAAAGGTCACAAGATCTTCCAAAGAATGGTGCTAGGTACACATCAATATCATTCCCGTGTTGTTTCGCCCTGGATAAGTAGTGACATCAAAATGTACTTCCGCTTCATACACACCAAGGAGGAAGGTTGTATATGCATAGATTCACTGCCAGTGCTATGTCACGCTCATGTAACCGAAAGGATTCATTCCATCTGCACTCAAACCTAACCTTATGTTCCTCGATTTTTCACTAAACTCTTCGAAGCTCCGATCGAGGTTTCTCTACTGAGCAGAATCAACAGGGTGTCTTAGCTTTCCATCTTTCTTACGCTCCTCCGAGTGCCAATGCACCAATCTTGCCTTCTTTGGGTTCGCAAATAAACGCTTCAAACATAGGATCACAGGCAGATACCACAATATCTTAGTAGGAGGTCCTTACTTCACCTTAGCAGTATTCTGACGC
Organism: Ampelocalamus luodianensis; assembly: GCA_036346255.1. Taxonomy (NCBI): domain Eukaryota; kingdom Viridiplantae; phylum Streptophyta; class Magnoliopsida; order Poales; family Poaceae; genus Ampelocalamus; species Ampelocalamus luodianensis. Next base: position 75,422,624 of record CM070620.1, read on the forward strand.
TTGTATCGGGATGCTTTGCACACGGGACATAATTCATGTCTGCATACTCTTTACGGTAGAGGATACAATAGTTCGGACATACATGTATTCTTTCTACTTCCATTCTCAATGGACAAAGAACCTTCTTTGCTTGGTAGGTGGTGCTGGGCAACGTGTTTCTCCGAAGAATGTCCGCTAGAGACCTAACAACGCCAGAAAACTCTTATCGGACCAACCATTGCTTGCTTTCAATTTAAGCAGTTCAATCATGGTTGACAACCTTGTGTATTCCGGCTTGCAGCTAGGGAACAAAGGTCTCACCGAGTCCTCCCTCAAGCCCTCGAATTTATAAAACTCTCTCTCACTGTAATTCTCTTCTGCATCGCGTAGCATCTAATCCAGATTGTCATCGTGCGACCTATCCTCATCAAAAGCACAGTCCATATCCGCGATCGCTCACTTCCTCTGCAATGTCATCATTATTAACTCGTATAATCGCTCTTCACCGTGACTTTTCCAACATGTATACCCTTTTTTAAAACCCCTTCGAATCAAATGCGCTTCGATCTGCGCCACGTTGTTAAACATTTTTAGATTACTGCAATCAATGCATGGACAGTACATAAAATTTATCCCCTTCTTCAACATATCCTGCTCGGTGGCTCTTCTAAAAGCAACCACGCCATTAATGTACTCTTGACTCACACGGTTCACACCGCACATCCAGCTTTGTTCATCTACGCTACGCATGTAACAAATTAGTGTCAAATTAGATTAATAAACCGCAAGTACATACTCTTCCTATTTGCCAAACATACTTAAATTGATTAGCGATTAATTTATAGCAAACATAAAGGGTTATAGATTGTTACCCTCAGAGCTCACGAAGAAAATACGATTCCTCTCCTTTCCTTCTCCTCTCTAAGGTGGCGCAATGGGGGTGGAGGCACAGCAAGGTGCAAGTGGCGCAATGGGGGAGGAGGCAGCGGGGTGGAGGAGGCGCTAGGGGTCGGGGTCCAACCTTCTCCTCTCTAAGCTGGTGTAACGGGGGAGGAGCTTGGGTAGGGAAGTGGCGCATGGGGGAGGAGCAACAGATCTAAGTGGAGCTAGCAGCAGGGTTGCGGCAGAGGCAGGGTTGCTCCAGAGCGGTAGAGGCAATGACAAGCGGCAAAGGGACACATCGCCCTAGAGTGGCAAGGCGCGGCAGTATGTGTCGGCACAATTTATATAATGCCGATATCACAAACGGTTTAATTAGAACCGCCTCGTGATAACTAATTATCACGCATGCTTTTGAATAGAACCGTCAGGAATTGTCACGCACGGTTCTATTCAAATTACGCTCGTGATAATTAGTTATCACAACCGGTTCTAATTAAGAACCATCTGTGATAGGCTAGCAAAGGCAAATACCGATTCGACAGCATCCAACACGCACGGTTCGAAAGGAACCGTATGTGATGGGGCGTCTACTATAGCCTATTTTATAGTAGTGTCTATTGAAAATTTGTCCAAAGGATGCACTGAAGACAGCTTTTTCTTCACGGTACGGACATTATGAGTTCCTAGTCATGTCGTTTGATCTGACTAATGCCCTTGCATATTTTGTTAATATGATGAATAAGGTGTTCATAGAATATTTAGACAAGTTTGAGGTAGTGTTCATTGATAACATGCTAGTCTATTCCAAGACAAAAGAAGAACATGTCGAGCATTTGAGAACAATACTTGAGAAACTTAGAGAGCATCAATTGTATGATAAGTTCAGCAAGTGTGATTTTTGGAAACAAGAAGTTGATTTTCCTTGATCATGTGATGACACCCAAAGGAGTAGTAGTTGACCCAAAGAAGGTTAAAGTAGTGTTACATTGGGAGCGCCAAGTCGGTGACTTAGATTCATTTCTTAGGAATGACAGGGTATTATCGTCGTTTCATTGAAGAGTTTTCAACAATTGCTAAGCCTCTTACGCAATTGTTGAAGAAAGATAAAAAAAGTTCCCTTAGACTCCAGCTTGTAAGGAAAGTTTTCAGGAGTTCAAGCAACATTTGACATCAGCCCCAATGCTAGTTCTGCCAGATATTCAGAAGGATTTCGATATCTATTGTGATGCTTTGCGTCAAGGATTAGCTTATGTCCCGATGCAAAAGGAAGAGTTGTTGCCTATGCATTGAGACAATTGAGACCTCGTGAGAAGAATTACTCTACTCATGATTTGGAATTAGTCACAGCATGCATTGAAAATTTAAGGCCATTATCTTATTGGTAATCGATGTGAGATATATACCGACTATAAGAGTTTGAAGTATATTTTCACTTAGTCGGACTCAACATGAGGTAGAGAAGATGGTTGGAGTTAGTAAAGGATTATAATCTCTAATCCACTACCATTCCAGTAAAACTAATGTTGTGGCAGATGCTTTAAATCGCAAGAGCTACTGTAATGCTTTGGAAATGAAAGAGAATTGCCAAGAACTTCAGAAGAATTTCAGGAATTAAAGTTAGAAATTGTAGCTGAAGGATTTGTGACTAGTTTGGAAGTAAAGTCTACATTGGAAAAATATATTCCTACAGCCCAACCAAATGATCATGTGATTAAGGATATTAAGCTCAAAATGGAAAAAGAAAAGTTCAAATATTTTACTAAGGATGATCAGGATACGGTTTGGATCAATGGATGTATCTGTGTTCCTGACATTGATGGTTTGAGACAACTGATTTTAAAAGAAGCTCATGATTCAAAGTATTCCATTAACCCTGGAAGCATCAGGATGTATCAGGATGTTAAGGATAAATTTTGGTGGCCCAATTTAAAGCAAGAAGTCGCAGAGTTTGTTTCCTTGTGTGATGTGTGTTAGAGAGTAAAAGTAGAACATCATAGACCAGCAAATTTGTTGCAGCCCTTCAAAATTCTAGAGTGGAAATGGGAAGAGTCCAGTATGGATTTTATCACTAGTTTACCCAGAATCAATCGGGTGAGATTCCATCTGGGTTATAGTGGACCGCTTGACTAAGGTAGCACATTTATTGCGAGTCAAAACGACTTACTCAAGAGATCACCTATGGAATTGTATATGTTGAGGATTGTCGCTTGCATGATGTACCCAAGAAGATATTGCCATATCGAGGATCTCGCCACCTCGCGCTTATGGCGAGTTTGCACTAAGCTTTGGGGACTCACTTAAATACTAGCATTGCTTATCACCCTCGCACGGATGAGCAAATAGAAAGAGCAAATCAAGTATTGGAGGACATGTTGTGAGTTTGTGCTCTAGCTCATGCTACCAATTAGGATAAAAGTTTGCCTCATGTAGAATTCTTGTACAACAATAGTTATCAAGTCGGTCCTCAGAATATCACTATTTGAAGCTTTGTATGGTTGTGCCAGCAGAACCCCTTTGAATTGGAAAGAGACAGATGAGCACCTGGTGTTCGGACCAGATAGATATCATTCAAGAAGCAAAAGACCAAGTGTCTATGATCAGAGAAATATTAAAGATAGCTCACCAGCAGTAAGAGCTATGCTAATAATCATCATCGTGATCTAAGCTTTGAACCGTAAGATTTTGTTTATCTTTGAGTTACTTCTCTTAAAGGTGTTAGAAGGTTTCATGCCAAAGGGAAGCTTGCCCCTAGGTATATCGGCCCTTTCATGGATGTCAAGCACCGAGGAGAAGTTGCTTACCAGCTTGAATTGCAATAGTCGTTAGTAGGAGTGCATGATGTCTTTCATGTCTCGCAGTTGAAGAAATTTCTTTGTGTGCCAACAGAGCAAACTACCTTGGATTCAATTGAATTGAAAGAGGGTCTCACTAACAAGGAATAACCAGTCAAGATTTTGGATGTGACAGAACGTTTAACTAGAAGTAAGATCGTCTGTTTTTGCAAAGTTCAGTGGAGTAATCACTCAGAGAGTGAAGCAACACTGGGAGCGTGAAGAAGAGTTGAAAGCCGAGTTTCCTAGCCTTTTCTCTAGCATGCCTGAATCTTGGGGTTAACATTCCTTTAAGGGGGGAGTTTGTAACATCCCAATTTTATCAGTTTCAAAACCCTTTTAGTAGTTTAGTACCTTGGAAAAATTCATCAAATTTTATTTGAATTTAATAAAGCTTAAATGGGACTTTTAAATGTCAAAACAATTTAAAATGACTAATGCGAACATCAAGTAATTATAAAACTATTTTATTTATGTTCTTTGTGCATGAAATATTTTACAGATTTTTCTGAATTTTTTTTGAGTTCATTTGCTATTTTAATTTGCCATTTGGATTTTTTGGTATTTCTAAAATGCAAAACCAATTTAAATCTCAGAAAAATCTTTCAGGATGATTTCCTTCTTGTCGACCCATTTATTTTCCTTCCCGACCCATTTCCCCTTGACTTCTCCTTACGTGCGTGGCACAGCCCGGTCCACCTCGCCTTCCCACTGTCGCTGCCGAGTGAAGCCCGTATCGTCAGTGTTGTCTTCTTCCCATCCCTGCCCTGGTCTCCTAACTTAGTAAATTATGGAGTCTTGACATTGATTACTTAGGCAGATAGGTTAAGCTGTGTGCCAGGGGTGGAGGTGTGATTATGTCTGTGTGACGATTCACATTTATGAGCGGTTTGCCATGTCCAGGTCTAACGGTGTGTGATGGGCCAACAACCTATGTGGGGTTTGGTGTCGTCAGTGTAACATCCTAAAATCCATATTTTTGGAATGCTTAATAGAAATGCATTGGAAAAAAATACTTTGAGCATTTTGCATATAAAAATCTACTCATGTTTGAATTTTTTGAACTTTTGTTTAAAGGCAAATCATGAAATACAAACAAACATGCACTCAAAAGGAATTAGATAAAAAAAAATAAAAACAATAGGTAAGTGAATTATTTTGGGCATAATCTCCAAGGAAAAATTTACTAAACGACTTTTTGTGAAACTTTGTTAAGAGTAACAAATACATAAGAACGGAAATTTGTAGTAATTTTTGAGAAAATCATAAAAGAGATAAACTTCTAAAAAATTTACATAAGGAACTACATAGGTCAGGAGCCCTCACAAAAAATTCATTAAATTTGGACTTTGTTTGCATAGTACAAAAATTCAGAAAACAATTCAGCCTCAAATCCAAAACCCTAGCCCTATTCTCTCTCTCTCTCGCTGGTGGGTGGACCCCTCCGGCCAGACTTCTTTGTCCACTTCCGCTTGCCTCGCTAGCGCACGCTTGCGAGCACTTCACTAGGGCGCCCACCGTTTTGGATTGCGCCGCCCTGGTTTCACCGTCCAACCTCCTCACAACTCCTCCGCCACCCATGCCTCGCCTGCTCGCCAACCGTGTCTTCAGACTTTAGTGCCTTCGAGAGCCTTGCCCCCTTGCTCGCAGTCCACCCTCGTGTTTCTCCACCTCTCGTCTATAAAAGAGCACTCGGAGCTCCCTCTATCTCTCTTTCATCGCCACTTCCTCCTCCTAGCCATTTCCTACTCTTCTTCCCTCCTCAATTGAGCACGAACCCAAAGGGAGCTCAAGCTCCATTTCTACCGCCACGCTGTCCACTACGCCACCGGCACCCCGGAGGGTTTTCCTTCTCGCCATCTGCGTCATAACGCGTTCCAGAGAACCAAGAGTAATTCCTCTAAACTAATTCAACTTTTGGTTCATAGGAACTCGCCAAGTCCAGCTTCTTCCCCATCTCTCGCTAATTCAGCTGCCATCATCACTTCGGGAGTTTCGTCACGCCTTGGACCAATTGGCCATGCGAGGAGCATTCCTAGGGCATCTTCAAGCTTCCCCGTGCCTCGCTAGATTTCCCCATCTTCTCCAGTGAGCTCCCCTCATGAAGCCTCCCCGCGCCGCTGCTATCCTTCGTCGCCAGCCATCCTCCGACCACTTCCATCCTTCCTATCGTCCCAGTGAGCTGTCGGAACCCAGAATTACGATTCTGGACCCTCTGTGTATAATGCACTAGTCCAGGATCACGTTAGTGCACACAGTATCAACATAGGCAAATATCGATCCACACAAGCGATTAATAGAGTAAACGATTAATTTGAATAACAAATAAGGGTTTTGACCTTATGGTCGAGTTTATAACTTAATGAGCCACGCGGGGCTAACAGGGAATAAAAGTAGCGGAACAGAAATAACTCCAGTGGAAATCCCATCAATCACCACAGCAACCAATCGATCCATACCTTAACGATCGGCACCTTCAACAAACTCCTCCTCGAAGGCAGGCGAAGACTCCTCCACTTCTGTAGGTTTGGGCGCAAGTTTTACAACAAGCGTGAGTACACAACCGTACTCGCAAGTCATACCACACAATGCAATTTATAAATGCAGGCTTATTCCAAAGGAAATAGCTTCTGTGGTTCTTTTGCATGAAAGCAACATTTGCAATTGAATACAATAATAGATTGAAATGTAATTCAAAACAAATAAACAATAATAATTTAACAGCTATTTTCACAAAGACACAAAGCTAACAGGTTATTTCACATAGCCATATGACTTAGATCACACAGCTCCCTTCCCAAACATTTTATGAAAACTACCCCTCGTGTGAAATCCACGAGCATGTCCATGATCATGACGCGCTATTCGAATAGATTGATTTTACACTGCAGAGTTTGTACACTTTACCCACACGATACAACTAGTGTTGCAAGCACTAATCGTAACAAAACAGTTCAGAAAGTTCATCTCAAACATTGACATTCCCAGTGTGCTTTACCGCCAGACCAACCCACAAAGAAAGCTAGTCCGACACACACCGTTGGACCTGAAGACGGCGAACCGCTCATAAATGTGTATTACGTGGTAGTCCACACCTCCATCCTGTCACGAAGCCTAACCTATCAACCTAAACATCAATGTCGAGACTCCATAACCTACTAAGTTATGCCCGTCCCATCAGGCATGTGGTCGTACAATCAGGCTCAGTTCAATAGCGCACAAAGTTAAGTCCTTAATTGACCAAGGCAAGACTTCCAATTTCTAACTATGCCACAAAGATCATCTTTCCCATTCACACAGTCCGCCATATCACTTAGTATCCACCACTTGCCTCACTAAATCTTTACCACCTGGGTTGGTTTTAGTGCAAAGACATGCTATCACAAAGTAATAACACATAGCACACAGCTTTACATAAAGTTCCATAGTCACCGAGTCAAATTTAATATTTGCAACTCAAATGATATGTGTGACTCGTGAGCATGGCTCGAAATACTACTCGATCTAACCAACCCACGTTGGCTCAACAATAATACCAACTAATTAATAAACCAAGCTAGGGTGACAAAGATTAGGACATTACAAAAGACAAAGTGGATATAACAGATTGGGATAATAACTACACCCAAAAGCATTTAAATAATTACATAAAGTAGAATGCAATACTTTGAATCAATATAACTTTTGAAAACTGGGATTCAATATGTTCAAAGGTATAACTTGCCTTGGAAAAGGTCTAGGTATTGATCTTGGTCTCGGTGCAGTCCTTCTTCCTCAAAGTTCCCCGAAGTATCGACGTCTACTCGGAAACGACGCAAACAAACAAAACAAATAAATAACAGAGGTAAAACAAACTTCAAAAATTAAATAAAAATCTCAAATAAATAGATCTTGAATTTAGATGAATTTAGGAATTTGAATGGGCTCAATCGGAGTTCGGACACAAAAGATATGAGCTTTGGAAGTTTGAATCTAAAGAAAATAACCTAATTTGGATTTATCAGAATTTCCGAATTATTTCTTAACAGAAAAAATGGATTATTGCACAAGCATGACATCAGCCCTTGGAATTTTGGAATAAAACAAATCAGAGGAAATCCCGACATGTGGGGCCACATGTCGGCGGCTCGGTGCATCGTGGACTGGTTTCACCGAGGGTGCGGGATTTGGCTCGGGCTGGTCTGGCGCACCTGCACGCGTGGCGCACGCGTGGGCGCTGACAATGCAGCCACGTGAGCGACACATCAACGTAAAGGGCGAGGTGGTGGGTGACATGGCGTCCACGTCGGACCTGACGGCAAGGGCGGCACTGGACCCGATGGTCGCCGGTGAACGACGGCTCCTCACCGGAAGTGGGTTGTACACGCGTGTAGCGCGGGTTATTACGCACCTGCTGATGCGCTCCTGGGTGGTCGAGGGTGTCAGAGGCGACCGTTGTCGAGCTCGAAGCGGCGGAGCTCCTCAGCTATTGTCGGACGAGGGTTCAGGTGTGGTATTGGCGATGGTGAAGGCACCTGGAGGTCGAGGCTGTGATGGCGGACCGAACGATGTGCTCCACGATGACGCGGCGGCGACGACGGCGGCGCACATCGAAGAAATTGATCTACAGCCAAAACACTAGAACTTGGAATTGCGGCGGCGCTGGAGCTCGAGAGGCACAATTGCTTCAGGGGTTTTGGTGAGGGTGTTGATACGATCCCAGGGAACCTATTTATAGGCCAAGGGCGTGCACGATGAGGCGGGATACGATCGCGGGTTTGGCAGCGAGGTGGTGGCGAACGTGCGCAACTAGCCGCGGGGATGAGGGGGTCGTGGGTTGAGGCGGCATGGTCGTGGGGTGTTATGCGCACGCACGCGGGATTCTAGGGAGGATAAGGGCGGCGCGTTTGAAATTCGAAACACAGCGGACTCGGGCGACTCGTTGGAGAAGAAAGCGGTGGAGACAAAGGTGGTGGGGTCCAATTGGCAGCGAGTGCGAAGGCGTAGGAGTGAACGGACTCCAAAAAGATCTTACCATCAGATCTTGATCGGAGGGTCCAAAACGAAAGGAACGTTCGGACCACCGAACGACTTAGCCACATCTGACTGTTCAATCTTGATCGAACGGCCCACGCTGATTTGAATGTTTGGACCTCCGAACGGACGAGCTTCATTGGGCCGTTGAAAATAGATCCAACGACTGGGAGTCGATCTGAGCGCGCACAAAGAGAGGAAGAGAGAGGCTGACTGGTAGGGACCACCTGTCAGTGGAAGCGGGCGCACACGTGGTTGGCTGGCTGTACAGGGCTAGGCCAAAGGAGGTTTGGGCTGGGTTCGGCCCTAAAGGATTTCTGATATTTTAAATAGGTTTTCTATTTTAGAAAATAGTAGAAAATCAAATAAGCGATAGAAAATAGCAAACGAGCTCAGAAAAATTCTAGAAAATATATCTGAGCACATAGAATCCAAATAAAATAGTTTTGACAATTGTTGATGTTGACTTTAATCATATTAAATTGTTTTAATACTAAAGTCCATGTTTAAGCTTTTTAAATAAATTGAAATAAAATCAAATGGTGAGTTTTCTCCCTACTAACTGTTAAAGGATTTTTAAAGCTCAGAAAATTGGGATGTTACGAACCTCCCCCACTTAAAGGAATCTCAACCATGAGATTCATGCTAGCTAGGGAAAAGGCTAGGGAACTCGGCTTTTAGCTCTTCTTCACGCTCCCACGTTGCTTCTCCTTCTGAGTGGTGGCTCCACTAAACCTTGCAAAAACAAACAGTCTTGCTTCTGGTGTGACGCTCTACGACATCCAAAATTTTGACTATTGGTCTTTGTAAGTGAGATCTTCTTTCAATTCAATTGATTCCAACGGAGCTTGCTCTTCTCGCACACGAAGACACTTCTTCAACTGTGAGACATGAAAGACATCATGCACTCCTGCTAACGACTCCGGTAGCTCCAACTGATAAGCAACTTCTCCACGGCGACCCAAAATCTTGAACGGACCCACATACCTAGGGGCAAGCTTCCCTTTGGCATGAAATCTTTTGACACCTCTGAGTGGAGTAACTCGAAGATAAACAAAATCTTCCGGCTCAAAGCTGAGGTCACGATGACGATTGTCAGCATAGCTCTTCTGCCTTGACTGAGCTATCTTCAATCTTTCTCTGATCATGGCCACTTGCTCTTCTACTTCTTGAATAATATCTGGACCGAATACCAAACGTTCATCTGTTTCTGACCAATTCAAAGGGGTTCTGCAGGCATGACCATACAAAGCTTCAAATGGTGATATTTATAGGCTGGCTTGATAACTGTTGTTGTATGAGAATTCTGCATACAATTTATTTTGAGTAATGATCAGATTCAGTTTGTCGACAATTGATTATCTGTGATGTATCTGTTTTTTTGTATGCTTGTTTTTGAGGGCATGGCTAGCAATTCTCGAGGCTAGCCAAAAATCGTGAAAATGTAGTTAGTTTAATGAACTATCACAGACGGTTTTTATAAAAACGATGCGGAAGACAGAGTATCACGACGGTTTTAGTAAAAACGCTCGTGAACTCGCAGTATCACGACGGTTCTAAGTAAAAACGTCGGAACTCCGAGTATCACAAACGGTTTTAACAACGAACCGTCTGCGTGATAATCGACTTCACAGACGTTTTCGTAAATAACCGTGCGTGAAGACAGAGTATCACGCACGGTTTTTAAATAGAACCGTTTGTGATATTCTGACTTCACAGACGTTTTGTGACCATAACCGCTCGTGATACTGTCTTCACACACGTTGTTGATAAAAACCGCTCGTGATATTCATATCACGAGCGGTTTGCGATCACCGCTCGTGATAACCACCGTTATCACGCACCTATTTTTCCGCACGGTTCAAAATGCTCGTGATGACGGTTCCGAACCGTCTGTGATGGCTTTTTCTGTAGTAGTGTGTGTCTAATATCCAGTTCTGAACTGTGATCCAATTTGACTAGCGACAATGACCTTAATTTGACCTTTTAATTTTCTCTTATGGAGTAATTAATATTCTTGTATTAAGATTCAGTCGTCTTGAATTTTAGTTGCAAGGCCATGTATAAGGCGTCCAAGAAGCGCGCCGTGGGGAGGCACGTGGCACTGGAGTGGGAGGAGACGATGAAGTAGCAGGACAACGAGCGCTACCTCACCATCGTCAACCACCTGGCCGGCGTCGGCTACCCGGAGGCCTGCTTCATCGTCGGCCTCGCGCTTGTCTTTGCGCCCCAAGACATGCAGCGCGGACTCGTGTTCCTTGAATGGGCGACCGTCGCTGGCCACAAGGCCGTGGCCTACGTGCTCGGCCTCCTCCTCTACACGGCCGGCAAGATGCGCGACGTTGGGAAGAGCTACATCAGGCAGGTCGAGGGCGAGCCGGCCAGCGGTGGGTGCGAGACGGCCAAGAGGACCAACTGGGAGTGTAGGCAGCGCCAGAGGCTCGTCGTGGACATGGTCCAGGCGGTGGCGTGGAACAAGATTGGGCCGCTGAGCTGGGTGTGGGCGCTGTCGGAGGACGGCCACCTGTGCACGAGCACCGGCTGTGGCGTGGAAGGGTGGGACGACTACGCCATCTTCTGCAGTGATGACTATAGGATTAGGTATGAGTACGCCAGTTTCTTTGCAAAGGTGTTGGACTATTTGCCGTAAAATTTTGGTTTATTTAGGTTTCTACTTTTTTTTTAATCTTTGTTAGAAGCGACTGGCCACGCTGTTTGGCCATATGTAAATTCCAAAATGAAAAAAAAATCTAGTTTGGAGGTGATCCAATTACTATATTATACATATCATGGTTTAGTGACCTACACCAAGTTTGAATTTGAATTATACAAAATATATATTGAATAGTCGCCCAGCAATCCGAACGTACTCACGCACCCAGCCGTCCGATTTTAAATCAACCGTCCAGATCAAGCGAAAATGTTCGGACCACCCGAACGCGCAAAGATTATGGACCGTTAGATCTCGATTGGGCCGCCCAAACACAAGGTCCGAACGTCACTATCACAGACGGTTCTTTTAAAGAACCATTTGTGATATTGTACATATCACGGACGGTTCTTTTATGGAACCGTCTGTGATATTCCTTTATTAATAATAGCATGCACGCTAGGGTTTGTGCCCTTACTCTCGCCTGTTCCCCTCTCCATCGTGCGCTAGGGTTCGGGACTTTGGGCTCCCGCATCGCGCCTCCCCCAGCCACCGATTCGACCTCACCGCGGCCGAATCGAGCTCACCCCGCCATCGACGCCGCCGAATCGAGCTCGCCCCACCATCTACGCTGCCAAATAGAGCTCACCGCCATGTTCCCCGCCGAATTGAGCTCGCCCCACCATCTCCCCCACCGAATTGTGCTCACCCCGCCATCTACGCTACCAAATCAAGGTACGCCGCTCCCCTCTGCTCCCCTCCTGTGCTACCACCCTTCCCTCTCTGCTCCCCTCCCGCGCCACCCTCCCTCTCTCGCCGCCTCTCGCGCGGCAGCCTCCTCCTCTGATTAATTTGTGATTTTTAAACTGATGAACTGAATACTGCGGAGGCTTGCTAATCTACTTTGTGTTATGTGATTTGTGATCAACTGATGAACTGAACTGATTTGCTTGTTGATCTGCTGTGCCTAATGCCTACATTTGTTGATGAATTGAATACTTGTTGATGAACTGAATACTGAATAAGTGAATATTGAACTATTGAACTGAACTAAATATATCGCTGTTTAATATCGAATATTGAAGTATTGCTGAATACTGAATATTGAATATACTCCCTCGACGATATGGATGAGCCATTTCCCTTCCCCTTACTCAATGATAAATCTTGAGAGCTATCGCCTATGCTTCTGTGATGTGCCCTGAGGGCTAATATTTTGTGATTTTAGGGGATGATGATATGGCTGTGGGTTATGGGATGAGCTGAGCTCTCTGTGAAATATCTAGTTCATGTGGGTTGTCCCTTTTGAACAAGAAAAAAAATAGGGGGAAGGGCATGAGTAGGGTTAATCTTGTGCAGTCCACTAGTCTGAATATATTAGCAAGTTTTAATCTTGTGCAATTAGCCTACTGAGAGTAATAATCAATCTTCATTTCACCTTTGCCAGGTACATCCTACCATTTCATTCCTGATCTCTTCTCTATAAAGTCTCTAAGTAGTGGCTGCTTGTGCTTTTAAAACAACCACTTTCGGGGGGTCGCCCACGCAACATGAGGAGGATGAGACAGCAGCCACGGGCAACTTCATCGAGCCCATGCAAGTTTAAGAAGCATGGTTGTTAGGAGAGCGTCAGGACATCCAATTACCTATCGACGACATCCGCCTAATTGATGTCCCGACGCCTCCCGACCATGATTCTTAAACTTGCATGCGCCAATGAAGTTGCTCGTGGTCGCCGCCTCATCCTCCTCATGCCGCGTGGACGATCGCCAAAGTGGTCGAGGACTACGGACATATATATATATATATATATATATGATGCCGGTTTTAAAGGCACAAGCAGCCACGACTTTGAGACTTTATAGAAAAGTCATCATAGACGATTCCACTACAAACCATCGTGATATATCCATAATCACAGCATTTGTTTTATCTACAAACCGCTCGTGATAGGTAACTTTCACAAACGGTTTCATCTAAAAATCGCCTATGATATATCCATCATCACGCACGGCCTCATCTAAAACCCGCTCGTAGTATATCCATCGCCGCTGCATTTGCCGCTACAAACCGTTTGTGATATATCTATAATCACACACGGTTTCATCTACAAACCGTCTGTGATAGGTAACTATCACAGACGGTTCTGGGTTAATAACCGTCTGTGATAGTATGCATAGACTCAGACGGCTCACGAAACCGTCTGTGATGACGTTTTTGAACTATCTGTGAAGACCTTTTCTGTAGTAGTGAAAGAGTTCTCTACAGGCTTTCGCCAGTACCATGTGTTAGAGGGAATCATAAAATTGAAAAGGTATGAGTTCTGTGGACTTAAACAAGTACGTATGACAATGTCCGATTACCTCATTAGGTTCTCTTAACTTGCACGTTACGCTATAGAAGATGTCGCTACCGTCTGTGATACTATGCCTTCATAGACGGTTCGTGTATAGAACCGTCTGTGATACTAGCCTTCATAGACAGGTTTAATACAAAAACTGTCTGTGATAGTTCATTACACTAACTACATTTTTACTGATTTTTGGCTAGCCTCAGGAATTGCTAGCCATGTCCTCTGAAAACAAGCATGCGAAAATGTATACATTTACAGATACATCGGAGATAATCAATTGTTGACAAACTCAAACTGATCATTACTCAAAATAAATTACAAAAGATCGCATTTGTTCAAGTATTGTTACAAAATAAATTAGATTACAATTGAGCCAATTGTTTGCAGGTGGTTGAGAGGTGTCGGTGGGGTGATGCTCTGGGTCGGCGATAGAGTGAAATTCTTCGGTGTCCTTAATTATCTGTGATATAATAAAGCCACAGAGCTTCCCTCGAATGTCCTTGATCTCATTCACGAAGAGTTCATCTAATTCTATAATCAAGGCATGTCACTAGCAAGAATAAAGTGGTAAGCATATATATTTAAATTTATAATTGGAAAATAATTAATTCGAGATTCACAAACCTTAGGGTCCTTCTTCTTTGCTCTAATGATTTGCTCCATATGATAGCAAACGTAGATTTATCATAACTCATCATTTTTTTTGCTGGCGGCACTGCAAAAATAGAATTACATATATCAGCTCGAGACGCGTTATTATGAAGTATGATATAGGATTATTGTGTTCTAGCACGTATCGAAAATTTCATCCTGTGTGTTAGTTCAGCGCTCTTTCCATCGTATATTTCTTTATTGGCAACATAGTCGATGAACGACCTACATGATTCCAAAAAGTTATGCTCGGCCATTTCAAACTAATAAAGACTACAATAGAGTTATGTATAGAGCAAATGAGCATACCTGTCGAGTATTCCTCTCAGAATGTTAAACTTGGTCACGGCGGATTAGGGAATCAAGGTATATCACATGGTTCCTCCTTGGTATAATGACTAAAAGGATCTAGTGGTACCTACTCATGTATGTCGCTATAGTCATTAAACCTAAGTTCGTGCTGCGTATAAAGTAAAAATGAAATTTGTAGAGCAACTAGTGCCACTTACCCCTCGTTGTAGGGCACCACTATGTACTTCATGTTCTGCTAACGAAGCAATGCCTCCGTTATGTATTTCTCGATGAAGTACGAATCTGCTTGGATGGTTTGCAACGATACCACATGTGGGTCGAGGAAACCCACCGTTTCTTTCCATTCCCGGACATTTTTCATCATGTATCTATACATAAGCAATGAGTTGTGATATTTATCGGTATTACGTGAATGTAGAACTTGATTGTACGCACTTACAGTGTCCAACATCGTAGAAGCGAGATGACGAGGCCAACGAGGTTGAATAGGTCATATAAGTCGTTGAAGCCCACGATGAAGTGGTTCGTCCCGTTGAAGAAATGCTTATGCTCGTATCTGACGGTGATTCCAGTATCGCACCCCTCCTTTTGGGTCTTCTCCAAGTACTAGGCATGCAAAGCCTGACAAGCATATCCAACGCGCCCTAATACTGTGTCGGAGCACAACGGTTTTCCGATGATGTACTTCCCGGATATCCCGGACTTCCCGAACTTGGGAGGCACCTTAACATTCGTCGATTTCGATTTGGCCTTAAGGATTGACAGTGTCTTCCTGCGAGACAACTCGGGACCCGATACGGCGACACTCTTTTCTTGTTCCTTCGGCGTCTTCTCCACTGGAACCAATAAGGTGGCCTTCTGAGGCGAAATATGAGGTGGAGTCATCGAGGGTCCCGTTAGAGAGGAATGGTCATGTTGAGATCGCGGCACTGCTGGGTCCAGGATGATGTCCTTCTTGGGCCACCGGATAAAACTATGCACGGCATCCCCTAGTGTTGTGATCTCTTCGTTCGGGCGAATCTCCAGCGGGACGGCCATGAAATGTTCATGTACCATGTCCACCTCCACTCGGCGTAACCTCGCGCCACTGACACCGTGGTCGCCTTCGCCTTCCCCGGTATGGATGCACCATCCCCGCCCAGCCTTAATAGAAATGGACCCAGCTAACCTCACTTGGAGCTTGCAGGCCGTCGGCTCCTGCAAAACGATACGCAATTAGCTAAGGCGTCCTATAGGTATATCTTTGGTGCATTCCATAGATGTATATTACCTTGATGTCGTCTATTGGTAATTGGACATCGTCATGTTCGAGTATGTGTGGACGCGACGCTACTCGATGTCGAGCAGACCGGCTCCCAAATTAACAGGACGGCCATGCATCGCGATCGCTCAGAGTTGATTCATTTGATCCTACAATGCTGCTAGCTTTCCTTCAAATTTTTCAGTAATCATCTGTACTAACCGGTCCTCGTGCTCGGCCTTGGATCTCTTCCTACTCCTATACGTGCAGTAGTCGTCTGCGAATCCATGACTCCAAGGTACGTTAACCCCAAGGCCTCGCGTGCGACCCAGGTGCTCCTTGTTTCCCAGGGCCGTAGATAGTATATCCTTCTCCCTGTCTACTTGGAAGGAGCCTTGGGAAGTTTGGGCAAACAATTCATGCTGCAAGAGGTCATCATGTTATTATAGACACTATGAAGTTATGGACTTATTAACAACAAGGTAGTTCGATATATTTACCACACATTGGGACACTTCCTAGTCTGCCGGGTTTGTGAAAGAGATGCTGCCCGAAGATAAGACTTTTGCCCTCGCTTTTAACCAGACTAGGGAACGCGGGTCTGTGACATCAGGAAACGTGTTCTCCTCCTCCGCCGCCCATTCCTCGTATTTACCCGCGTACCCAGCGGTGCTGAGTTTGGGAGGGTGAGTGTTTCGTGTCTGGAGAGCTTTGTGCGCCACATTTTCCTCATTAAATTCGGTCGTCGTCTTCATAGCTACAAAAGCGTCCCATGTTTCCCGCGTCAAGAATCCATACTGCGGCGGGCGTCGACTGCCTTCACGCATTTCGTGACCAGAATGCTCTTAAAGGTCCTGAACGATTTATCGATCGTGAGCATCGCCGTCCGTTCCACGGGTGCCATGTCTGCTTCTGGGATAGTGAACTTTTTTGAAAGTTCTGTCCACAGCGCGCCTCTCACTTCTTTCGTTAGATCCTTCCACCTTGGTGTGGTGATGGGGACTCGTTTCCTTGCAAGTATCCCGCACATGGTCCGGAATCTCGCCGCTGAGCTCTTGGGATGTAGAGGGACCCCAAACTCACTGACCTCTGTGATGACCAGTCGGCCGACAGGCATCTTCGATTCTCCTCTGCCATCTCGGTTCCGTATCATTATCGTCGACGGATTAGGCGCCTCTGTCATCTACGGCGTCGGCGACGGCGGCGAAGACGATGCCTCTGCTATCTGCAGCGTTGGTGACGACGGCGAAGACGGTGCCTCTGCCATCTCGCTTACTTGCTATCTATATAATTTACATATGCATAAATATGAAACAATAATTAATTCCAACATAGATAATTATGAATAGAGCATAGTTCCCTAACCAATTAAATGACACAATAGTCATAAGACTAAGAAAACCAATTAAGTCATTTAAAAGGAACAATATGCACATCACATATATATATGTATATGCAAAGAGACAGTACACGATATGTTGAAATACTCACAACGGCGATGGTACTCAAAACCACCGAGAAGATCAACAGACAAGGCACGAGGGATGGCCAAATTAACATAATCAAATGTAAATCATTCAAGTCATTTAAATTGATTGCAATGCAAAACATGTACCACATGTATATGAATGAAATTAGCACAGAGCACAAAAATTTGAAATTAATGTGAGCTCTCATATGGCGAGTTGCACAAGAAACAAACTTGGCCATGTTAGCACTAAGGTCTATTCTCTTCATAAATTGGATAAGAACACTAAAATTCAGATTTTGAGCTCTATCCAAAGCTTAACTAGACTGACATAACAATCACATGTATAACAATCTCTTGTGATCTTTGTATAGATACAAACTAGTGATACGAATCTTTTGCATAGATAGAACCCGAGCCCATCTTTGCCCGAGCCTACTTCATCGAGCCCGACACACTGGAGTGTACCATTTGCTTCATGCCGTGGAGGATTGGCATGAAGCAAAGGTACACTCAAGTGTGTCAGGATCGACGAAGAAATGCTAAGCAAAGATTTAATGCTTCATCTACAGAAGACTAGCCTTTAATGAAGACATAGAAACAAAATAGAATCAAGTAATATTGTAGAGCTCAAAATTGAACTGGTAATTCCACCAATTTCAGAATTAGACCATTCCAATCATAGAGCAATATTAAGCCCACAAAATTCACCCTAACCATCAGAACACTTGCAATGTCCAGGATGATAATCAATTTCAGTGTATGAATAACTTCAACATATTCATTATGAGAACAACTAAAAACAACATGAAGCTAAGCAAATAAGATTGCTCAATTGCTCTCAGTTGACTAATTGCATAAGACATAGACTTTACAATCTTAGTCCTCTGTCAAAATATCTTCACCAATCAATTTTGATAATTACAAAACAGATCTTGAGCACAAACTACAACTTTCTCATATGTCAAGTTATCTCAGAGTAGCAAGTTAAACTTAGTGAAATTAAATCACAAAACAAAGATATAAAGCATTTCAGTAAATGTAACATCTAATCATATGCCTTCAAAATAATTCACAAATTTATATTAACAATAAGCCTAATTGATAGATTGAGAATAGAAATGCAAATATCTCAAAGAAGATCAATCAGATCACAGAACATACAAGTGTAATCTTAATTCAGCTATAACTGAAAACAAAGAGTATAAAGGCTATTATTTCAGATTTTGACTATCATCACAGAGCATCAACAGATCTCGACTATTATTTCAGATTTTGACTATCATCACAGAGCATCAACAGATCTCGACTATTATTTCAGATTTTGACTATCATCACAGAGCATCAACAGAACCCATCACAGAGCAAGGGAGGCGCGAGGGAGTACCGGAGGAGGCGTTGGAGCCGACGCGAGGAGGGAAGAAGCGATGTCGGGGGCGGCGACGCGGAGGTCAGAGGCGGCGGTGTCAGAGGTGCTGAGGTTGGGGCGCCAAGGTCGAAGGCACTGAGGTCGGAGGCGTCGAGGTCGAGGGCGTCGAGGTCGGGGGTGTCGAGGTCGAAGGCGCCGAGGTCGAGGGCGCCAAGGTCGGGGGCGGCGGCGTCGAGGTTGGGGTGGTGGTGTCGAGGTCGTAGGCGGCGATGAACAGACTAGCCCTAGAGGAAGCGAAAGAGCGCGCGAGAGCCTAAGGGGCGTAGGAGAGGAAGTGACGAGTAAGAGCAAAACCCTAGTGGTTCCCTCCTTATAAAAAGGCTATCACAGAATCACAGACGGTTCCCTAAAAGAACCGTCTGTGATACGTTCCATATCACAGACGGTTGTAGTAGGAAACTTTCTGTGATATGGAACATATCGCAGACGGTTCTTTAATAGAACCGTCTGTGATAAACTCATATCATAGATGGTTCTATCTAAGAACCGCTCAGGATTCTTATCGCTGCATTTCCATAATAGAACCGTGTGTGATATCCTCACAAAATATATTGACAATCTATGATATCCTGACAAAACGTGGTGACAAGTATGATGACAAGCTCATAATACATTTGACTTCAAAAATTCATATCTAATTCAAATCAACTCCAAATCAAGTGAAACCAATTTTGATACTCTACATTACAATGAACATCCACATTGACATCAATATCAAAGATGACAGGTTCATAGCACATTAACACATGACAATTCGACATTGAAATCAAAATATATGAGAGATTACAAGTCCATAACACATGATGTTATGGAATAAATTAATTACAATGGAGTAAATTCTTAATTAAAATATAGCCCTTCATGATGATCGGCGCGCATATAGCTAGCTTTCTCACTGGGTTCTTCCTCGAGCCAGATGCCGTCTCCAAAAGGAGGCAACTCGTCAAATTGATTATATTCTTTCTCGTCCACTACATTCTCAACTCCGACAATCCTCCTTTTTCCATGAAGAACTACGTGACGCTTCTTATTTGCCGGGTCGGTTACATAGAAGACTTGAACAACTTGGTTAGCCAGTACGAATGGTTTGTCTTTGTATCTGACACGTTCGAGGTCCACAGTAGTGACGCCGTACTTATCAACCTTCACCTGTGGGAGATGGACCCAACGACACCGAAATAGGGGGATCTTGGAAAGCACGTAGTCGAGCTCTCATATCTCCTATATTTGCCCATAGTACGAGCTCCTCAGCCCATCGGTACTGAATGCATCTATGCGGACACCGCTGTTCTGGACTGTTTTTTTTTCTATCCTGAGCTGCCCTATAAAATGTGTACCATTTATGTCGTATCCTTGCCATGTGACAATTGTAAATTGTGGCCCTTGTGCCAACCATAGCAGTGTATCATCACTTGATGACCTCCCAGTGATTCACACATTTAACCATTCGTTGAACCGACAGTTGTGCTCTCTCATGATCCAAACCTCCGACCGGTTTGGATTCTGTTGGCGTACCATGTCTTTGTGCTCGTCGATGTACGGGGACATTTCGGTCATGTGTTGCATGACTGTGAAATGGGCTTGAGCGTACGTATCCAGATCGGGAGTGATTGATTTCCTTCTAATGGTCTCGATACCATCCAGTCTCCCCTCATGATGAGATAGAGGCACACCTATCGGATCCACCTGAGCCATGTAGTCGACGTAGAACTCAATGACCTCTTCCATTGCATAACTTTCGATGATGCTACCCTCCGGTTGAGATCGATTCCGTACATAGGACTTGAGAATTCCCATGTACCTCTCAAACGGGTACATATGACGTAGGAACACAGGGCTGCATATCTTTATCTCTTTCATAAGGTGAACAATGAGATGAACCATGATATCGAAAAATGATGAAGGGAAATACATCTCAAGAGGACATAGAGTCATCACCACCTCGTCCTGCAGAGCATCTAGTCCTTAGGGATCGATGACCTTTTGAACAATTGAGTCGAATAAATAACATAGCCTTAAGATTGCCACTCGGACCTTGTTCAGCAAGATACTTCTAATTGCAACAGGAAGCATTTGTGTCATCAGCACATGACAATCATGCGACTTCATACCAATTAATTTTAAATCTTGCATAGAAACATGTTTCTTAATGTTAGCGGAGTAACTAGACGGGACTTTCACACCATGCAAGCTTTGGCACAATTCATTTCTCTCGGCCTTGGACAGAGTGTAACAAGCTGGGGGAAGGTACATTCGTCCTGTATCGATCTCTTTGGGTGCTAACTCGGTTCTTATGTTCATACCGACCAAGTCACGCCGTGTCTTAACACCATCTCTTGTTTTGCCACTAATGTTCAATAAGAGACCAATCAAGCTATCACATACATTCTTCTCCACATGCATGACGTTGATGCAGTGGCGAACTTCTAAGTGCTCCCAATAAGGCAAGTCCCAAAAAATTGACTGCTTCTTCCAGATATTCTTCTGATGGGTTCTTAATTGACGTCCCTTCCCAAGTAGAACATCGATATCCTTAAGCATATCATAGACCTCTTTCCCTCTAAAAGCCCTTGGAGCTGAACCGTCCTCCTTATTTTCGTCGAATTGTTTCTTCATCTTGCGGTATAGGTGACTCCTGGGAAGGAACCTACGGTGACGCGTATACACAGTTTTATACGAGTTGTTCAGCCATAGACTCTCCGTAGCATCTAAGCAGTGCGGACAGGCTTTGGCTCCTTTTGTACTGAAGCCTGATGTACCATCCCAAAGTTCTGTTACCAAAATAAAAATTAATAAAGTTATTCTTTTATTGGATTTTTCGAGTTTCAATAATGTTTTCTTGGTTTTCTTAAATCTATAAGATTCTAAAAGTCAAAAATAAAATTTATTGAGTTTTATGAGTTTTTATTGGATTTAAAGTGAAAAATAAAATTTCATGTAATTTCTTGAATTTTCTGGAATTTTAAAAGCTTTTTACTATTTATTTTAAAACAAAAATAATTACTATTCAAAAATAAAGGACAACTTTAAGTTGTAATTATTTTTTTTAATTTCAAAATAATTCAAGGTATTTTTGTGAATTTTTCTAGAATTTCGGAACTCTATTTGTTATTTTCTAAAAGTCCCTTTTTGATTTTTGTAATATCTAGCAATTAAAAATGAATTACTGTCCGCAAATAAAAACCAAAATTGTGTTGAAAATACTTTATTTAAGGTCAAAATACCCTATTTAACTACTCTAAAAATTCATTGAATTTTTAGACCAATATTACTATTTTTTTCAAGTTTAAAAACAATTTTTAGCAATATAAAAATAATTAATGTGTAATAATAAAATTGTTATTGTTATTATTATTAATATTTTATTTGAATTCAGAATGTTGTATTTAATATCTGTAATTTATTTCGGATTTTTTGTAATTAATTTGCTATTTTTCCGGAATTAATTGGTGTCTTTCTGAATTTTGAAAAGGAATATTCCTTGGAATATTCTGTCTGCTACAGTATCTCCGGCGAAGGAATTAATTCCAACAATAACTCCGGCGACCAATTTCCGCTAAACCGTTACTCCTTTGCCACTATAAATGGAACCGTAGCCTATCCACCCCATTCCCCACATCTCTCTCGCTCAGATTTGCCAAAATCCTCCCGGAGACCCCTCTGCTAGCCCTTCTTCTCCAACTCCGGCGAGCCCGATCTCCTCATCCGTAGTTCTGTTGTTCGCCAAATTTTACTGGTGAGTTCCTCTCGAGATTCTCTACATTTCTATTCAAGCCGAATTTTGATTATCCTGTTGGTTCACCGCGACCACAAAAGTACCGACGGTCTTCTTCTCCAACTCCGGCGAGCCCGATCTCCTCATTCGTTGCTCCGTTGTGCACCAAATTTGACCGGTGAGTTTCTATTGAGATTCTTCACATTTCTATTCAAGTGGAATTTTGATTTACTTAATTTTTCACCACCGGCCATATCTTCTTCCCTAAGTCCGATTAGAACTTCGTCGAGCTCGATCTCTTCATCCGTTGGGTAATTGCTCGAACCCTTTTACCTACAGGTTCCTTTCAATATTATCTATCTTTCTATTCAAACAAAATTTTGAATTTCACAATAATTTGTCACTGCCATGTCACGGCCACCTCACCGCCCTTAGCCCACGTGTGCGCTTGCGTGGCTAGCACTATTCCTTAGGCTGGTCCACCGTGGACCAAACCCATTTTCGTGGACCCGGGCCCACATGTCATTGACTCTAACCATTTTTGTTTACAAAATAAATTAGGCCGAAAATCCATTTTCCCACCTAGAGACATCATGCTAACACAATAAATGGATTTCCTTCAGAAAAATAATTCATTAAATTCTGAAATTCGGAATTTCATCTTTTCATGTGATAATCAACCTTCTGGATGATCGTTCTCCTTCATACGAACTTCGATTCCGTCGATTCAAATTCCTATATTCATATAAAGTCGATACCTTCCTTCCAGTATTTATCTTGGATTTTATTTGGATTTTATTTGAGTGTTATTTGAATTTAGCTCGTTTTCGCGTATAGATTTCGACGACTACGGACGACCGGATTTCGACGCCGTTTAAGAACAACGAGTAATCAAGTAAGGCAAGTTATACCCTTGATCATATTGATCCCATTATTTCAAATTATTTATATTTTGTCTTAAATTATTACTGCATGCATATGTTTATACAATTATTTTAATTTCCCTGTTTTAAAATGCTTAGTTATTCCAATTCCTTGTGTATAGTCAATTTGAATATTGATTATCATTTTCTTGTCACCATTAGATAAAATAATATTAGAAATAATTAAATGCTTAGCCAATGCTTAGACCAAATCTTGTATTTGGGAAGTTTTTAGCCAAATCTTTCAAATATGATTTAAATTGGGTCTATGGTATTGTTTTACCATAAAAGGTTTATAAAATACCTTTACCTGGAAAACAAAATGAAAATGGGTTTGGACTTGGGCATAATGGATGTTTGGTGGGTGCATGTTCATGCACGGGCTCAATCGGGTATGGTTGAGGCCCATGGGTTTTGTTGGAAAGTTGCTCAAGTAAGTTAAGGACCGGTCTTCGAGTGCATGATGCTAAGCCATACCGTACCATCACATGTCCTCAGTATGGGGAGTAGGACCTGGCAGACTAATTTGTAAAGTTCCATCGCGGTCGATCCAACTGTTTCGGTGGGTTGTCTTTCATGACTATGTTGTCCCACTTGGCTCAAGAAGGGGTCCGAACCCGGAGGTTTTCATTCCAAAGCGGGTGGCGAAACCTTAGAGAGGGTAGAATGCGGAAGGATGGCGCATTGTAAAGGCCTGGACACATGCTCTAGACTGCTTACCTAAGGTAGTGAGCGGTGGTATCGACGGATATTGAACAAACTAGAGAAGTCGTGTCTTGTGGGTAAAACTGTACAAACTCTGCAGAGTGTAAAACTATTTAAATAGCCGTGTCCACGGTTATGGACATGCTAGCAGAACTACTCAAAGTTAGACTTTGGTTTTGTTTGAAAAAGACTTCTTCAAAACTGGTTTATCTAAATGGGATTTGGGCAGGTAGCCTTGTGATAGGAGGGTATCCTTCACCATTCATGTGTGAATGTTATCTGACTATAAAGCTGAGAATTTATAAAATGATTTGTAGTTATAAAATAACTGCTTTGGAACTTAGTACAAGTATTTAAAGAAAATGCTGCTTTATGCAAATTAACCAATAAGCCATCCTTTGTTACATCCATGTATGCATGTCATTCTGTTATTTGACGGGTGTAACTTGCGAGCACGGAAGTTGTGCTCATACTTGCTTTATGCAAACAAAATTTCAGAGGAGAAGGACTTTGCCACCGACATGGATCCCGACGACTAGGCTGCTTCCCTAGTCGATTGCCTGTGGCAGATTAACTGGACCCTACTACTTCTTCGTCTTCCGTTGCGTTCTTTATTACTGGCTTGTAAGCCTCTTTGTAATAAACTCTGTTGATTATTAATAAAATTGTGATATGAATTTGTTACCATATTTGTTTACTGTGTGAACTAGCGACTGATCATGGGACTAGTTCAGAAATGCACAGAGGATCTGGGATATTAATCCTAGGTTCTCACACCCGGCACGTTACCAATGGCAGGAAAATCATTAATGGTGCAGAACAACATGGCGCGTAAAGTGAAGTTCTCTCATTTGTACGCATCCCATACCTGTACCCCTTCGTTCCACAGTGTCACAAGATCTTCCAGCAATGGTGCTAGGTACACATCAATATCATTCCCAGGTTGTTTCGGCCCTTGGATAAGTAGTGACATCAAAATGTACTTCCGCTTCATACACAGCCAAGGAGGAAGGTTGTATATGCATAGATTCACGGGCCAGGTGCTATGTCGGCTGCTCATGTAACCGAAAGGATTCATTCCATCTGCACTCAAACCTAACCTTATGTTCCTCGATTTTTCACTAAACTCTTCGAAGCTCCGATCGAGGTTTCTCTACTGAGCAGAATCAACAGGGTGTCTTAGCTTTCCATCTTTCTTACGCTCCTCCGAGTGCCAATGCACCAATCTTGCCTTCTTTGGGTTCGCAAATAAACGCTTCAAACATAGGATCACAGGCAGATACCACAATATCTTAGTAGGAGGTCCTTACTTCACCTTAGCAGTATTCTGACGCTTGTATCGGGATGCTTTGCACACGGGACATAATTCATGTCTGCATACTCTTTACGGTAGAGGATACAATAGTTCGGACATACATGTATTCTTTCTACTTCCATTCTCAATGGACAAAGAACCTTCTTTGCTTGGTAGGTGGTGCTGTGCAACGTGTTTCCCTCCGGAAGAATGTCCGCTAGGAGACCTAACAACGCCGTAAAACTCTTATCGGACCAACCATTGCTTGCTTTCAATTTAAGCAGTTCAATCGTGGTTGACAACCTTGTGTATTCCGGCTTGCAGCTAGGGAACAAAGGTCTCACCGAGTCCTCCCTCAAGCCCTCGAATTTATAAAACTCTCTCTCACTGTAATTCTCTTCTGCATCGCGTAGCATCTAATCCAGATTGTCATCGTGCGACCTATCCTCATCAAAAGCACAGTCCATATCCGGCGTATCGTTCACTTCCTCGGCAATGTCATCATTATTAACTTCTGGTATAATCTGCTCTTCACCGTGACTTTTCCAACATGTATACCCTTTTTTAAAACCCCTTCGAATCAAATGCGCTTCGATCTGCGCCACGTTGTTAAACATTTTTAGATTACTGCAATCAATGCATGGACAGTACATAAAATTTATCCCCTTCTTCAACATATCCTGCTCGGTGGCTCTTCTAAAAGCAACCACGCCATTAATGTACTCTTGACTCACACGGTTCACACCGTACATCCAGTTTCGGTTCATCTACGCTACGCATGTAACAAATTAGTGTCAAATTAGATTAATAAACCGTAAGTACATACTCTTCCTATTTGCCAAACATACTTAAATTGATTAGCGATTAATTTATAGCAAACATAAAGGGTTATAGATTGTTACCCTCAGAGCTCACGAAGAAAATACGATTCCTCTCCTTTCCTTCTCCTCTCTAAGGTGGCGCAATGGGGGTGGAGGCACAGCAAGGTGCAAGTGGCGCAATGGGGGAGGAGGCAGCGGGGTGGAGGAGGCGCTAGGGGTCGGGGTCCAACCTTCTCCTCTCTAAGCTGGTGTAACGGGGGAGGAGCTTGGGTAGGGAAGTGGCGCATGGGGGAGGAGCAACAGATCTAAGTGGAGCTAGCAGCAGGGTTGCGGCAGAGGCAGGGTTGCTCCAGAGCGGTAGAGGCAGCGACAGTGCGGCAGTGGACACATCGCCTCTAGAGTGGCAGTGCGGCAGAGTATGTGTCGGGCACAATTTATATAATGCTGGGATATCACAAACGGTTCTTAATTAGAACCGTCTGTGATAACTAATTATCACAGACAGTTTTTGAATAGAACCGTCTGTGAATTGTCACAGACGGTTCTATTCAAATTACGTCTGTGATAATTAGTTATCACAGCCGGTTCTAATTAAGAACCATCTGTGATAGGCTAGCAGTGCAAATACCGCATCCGGACAGACCCAACACAGACGGTTCGAAAGGAACCGTATGTGATGGGGCGTCTACTATAGCCTATTTTATAGTAGTGTCTATTGAAAATTTGTCCAAAGGATGCACTGAAGACAGCTTTTTCTTCACGGTACGGACATTATGAGTTCCTAGTCATGTCGTTTGATCTGACTAATGCCCTTGCATATTTTGTTAATATGATGAATAAGGTGTTCATAGAATATTTAGACAAGTTTGAGGTAGTGTTCATTGATAACATGCTAGTCTATTCCAAGACAAAAGAAGAACATGTCGAGCATTTGAGAACAATACTTGAGAAACTTAGAGAGCATCAATTGTATGATAAGTTCAGCAAGTGTGATTTTTGGAAACAAGAAGTTGATTTTCCTTGATCATGTGATGACACCCAAAGGAGTAGTAGTTGACCCAGTAAGGTTAAAGTAGTGTTACATTGGGAGCCGCCCAAGTCGGTGACTTAGATTCACAGTTTCTTAGGAATGACAGGGTATTATCGTCGTTTCATTGAAGAGTTTTCAACAATTGCTAAGCCTCTTACGCAATTGTTGAAGAAAGATAAAAAAAGTTCCCTTAGACTCCAGCTTGTAAGGAAAGTTTTCAGGAGTTCAAGCAACATTTGACATCAGCCCCAATGCTAGTTCTGCCAGATATTCAGAAGGATTTCGATATCTATTGTGATGCTTTGCGTCAAGGATTAGCTTATGTCCTGATGCAAAAAGGAAGAGTTGTTGCCTATGCATTGAGACAATTGAGACCTCGTGAGAAGAATTACTCTACTCATGATTTGGAATTAGCTGTCGTTGTGCATGCATTGAAAATTTGGCGTCATTATCTTATTGGTAATCGATGTGAGATATATACTGACTATAAGAGTTTGAAGTATATTTTCACTTAGTCGGACCTGAACATGAGGTAGAGAAGATGGTTGGAGTTAGTAAAGGATTATAATCTCGGAATCCACTACCATTCCAGTAAAACTAATGTTGTGGCAGATGCTTTAAATCGCAAGAGCTACTGTAATGCTTTGGAAATGAAAGAGAATTGCCAAGAACTTCAGAAGAATTTCAGGAATTAAAGTTAGAAATTGTAGCTGAAGGATTTGTGACTAGTTTGGAAGTAAAGTCTACATTGGAAAAATATATTCCTACAGCCCAACCAAATGATCATGTGATTAAGGATATTAAGCTCAAAATGGAAAAAGAAAAGTTCAAATATTTTACTAAGGATGATCAGGATACGGTTTGGATCAATGGATGTATCTGTGTTCCTGACATTGATGGTTTGAGACAACTGATTTTAAAAGAAGCTCATGATTCAAAGTATTCCATTAACCCTGGAAGCATCAGGATGTATCAGGATGTTAAGGATAAATTTTGGTGGCCCAATTTAAAGCAAGAAGTCGCAGAGTTTGTTTCCTTGTGTGATGTGTGTTAGAGAGTAAAAGTAGAACATCATAGACCAGCAAATTTGTTGCAGCCCTTCAAAATTCTAGAGTGGAAATGGGAAGAGTCCGGTATGGATTTTATCACTAGTTTACCCAGGAATCAACTGGGTGAGATTCCATCTGGGTTATAGTGGACCGTTTGACTAAGGTAGCACATTTATTGCGAGTCAAAACGACTTACTCAAGAGATCACCTTGCGGAATTGTATATGTTGAGGATTGTCAGTTTGCATGATGTACCCAAGAAGATATTGCCATATCGAGGATCTCAGTTTACCTCGCGTTTATGGCAGAGTTTGCACGAAGCTTTGGGGACTCACTTAAATACTAGCATTGCTTATCACCCTCAGACGGATGAGCAAATAGAAAGAGCAAATCAAGTATTGGAGGACATGTTGTGAGTTTGTGCTCTAGCTCATGCTACCAATTAGGATAAAAGTTTGCCTCATGTAGAATTCTTGTACAACAATAGTTATCAAGTCGGTCTGTAAATATCACTATTTGAAGCTTTGTATGGTTGTGCCAGCAGAACCCCTCTGAATTGGAAAGAGACAGCTGAGCACCTGGTGTTCGGACCAGATAGATATCATTCAAGAAGCAAAAGACCAAGTGTCTATGATCAGAGAAATATTAAAGATAGCTCAGTCCAGGCAGAAGAGCTATGCTAATAATCATCATCGTGATCTAAGCTTTGAACCAGAAGATTTTGTTTATCTTTGAGTTACTTCTCTTAAAGGTGTTAGAAGGTTTCATGCCAAAGGGAAGCTTGCCCCTAGGTATATCGGCCCTTTCATGGATGTCAAGCACCGAGGAGAAGTTGCTTACCAGCTTGAATTGCAATAGTCGTTAGTAGGAGTGCATGATGTCTTTCATGTCTCGCAGTTGAAGAAATTTCTTTGTGTGCCAACAGAGCAAACTACCTTGGATTCAATTGAATTGAAAGAGGGTCTCACTAACAAGGAATAACCAGTCAAGATTTTGGATGTGACAGAACGTTTAACTAGAAGTAAGATCGTCTGTTTTTGCAAAGTTCAGTGGAGTAATCACTCAGAGAGTGAAGCAACACTGGGAGCGTGAAGAAGAGTTGAAAGCCGAGTTTCCTAGCCTTTTCTCTAGCATGCCTGAATCTTGGGGTTAACATTCCTTTAAGGGGGGAGTTTGTAACATCCCAATTTTATCAGTTTCAAAACCCTTTTAGTAGTTTAGTACCTTGGAAAAATTCATCAAATTTTATTTGAATTTAATAAAGCTTAAATGGGACTTTTAAATGTCAAAACAATTTAAAATGACTAATGCGAACATCAAGTAATTATAAAACTATTTTATTTATGTTCTTTGTGCATGGAAATATTTTACAGATTTTTCTGAATTTTTTTTGAGTTCATTTGCTATTTTAATTTGCCATTTGGATTTTTTGGTATTTCTAAAATGCAAAACCAATTTAAATCTCAGAAAAATCTTTCAGGATGATTTCCTTCTTGTCGACCCATTTATTTTCCTTCCCGACCCATTTCCCCTTGACTTCTCCTTACGTGCGTGGCACAGCCCGGTCCACCTCGCCTTCCCACTGTCGCTGCCGAGTGAAGCCCGTATCGTCAGTGTTGTCTTCTTCCCATCCCTGCCCTGGTCTCCTAACTTAGTAAATTATGGAGTCTTGACATTGATTACTTAGGCAGATAGGTTAAGCTGTGTGCCAGGGGTGGAGGTGTGATTATGTCTGTGTGACGATTCACATTTATGAGCGGTTTGCCATGTCCAGGTCTAACGGTGTGTGATGGGCCAACAACCTATGTGGGGTTTGGTGTCGTCAGTGTAACATCCTAAAATCCATATTTTTGGAATGCTTAATAGAAATGCATTGGAAAAAAATACTTTGAGCATTTTGCATATGAAAATCTACTCATGTTTGAATTTTTTGAACTTTTGTTTAAAGGCAAATCATGAAATACAAACAAACATGCACTCAAAAGGAATTAGATAAAAAAAATAAAAACAATAGGTAAGTGAATTATTTTGGGCATAATCTCCAAGGAAAAATTTACTAAACGACTTTTTGTGAAACTTTGTTAAGAGTAACAAATACATAAGAACGGAAATTTGTAGTAATTTTTGAGAAAATCATAAAAGAGATAAACTTCTAAAAAATTTACATAAGGAACTACATAGGTCAGGAGCCCTCACAAAAAATTCATTAAATTTGGACTTTGTTTGCATAGTACAAAAATTCATAAAACAATTCAGCCTCAAATCCAAAACCCTAGCCCTATTCTCTCTCTCTCTCGCTGGTGGGTGGACCCCTCCGGCCAGACTTCTTTGTCCACTTCCGCTTGCCTCGCTAGCGCACGCTTGCGAGCACTTCACTAGGGCGCCCACCGTTTTGGATTGCGCCGCCCTGGTTTCACCGTCCAACCTCCCCTGTCAACTCCTCTGCTCACCCATGCCTGCCCTGTTCCTCGCCAACCGTGTCTGTTGTGACTTTAGTGCCTTCGAGAGCCTTGCCCCCTTGCTCGCAGTCCACCCTCGTGTTTCTCCACCTCTCGTCTATAAAAGAGCACTCGGAGCTCCCTCTATCTCTCTTTCATCGCCACTTCCTCCTCCTAGCCATTTCCTACTCTTCTTCCCTCCTCAATTGAGCACGAACCCAAAGGGAGCTCAAGCTCCATTTCTACCGCCACGCTGTCCACTACGCCACCGGCACCCCGGAGGGTTTTCCTTCTCGCCATCTGCGTCATAACGCGTTCCAGAGAACCAAGAGTAATTCCTCTAAACTAATTCAACTTTTGGTTCATAGGAACTCGCCAAGTCC
This sequence comes from Ampelocalamus luodianensis, assembly GCA_036346255.1. Taxonomy (NCBI): domain Eukaryota; kingdom Viridiplantae; phylum Streptophyta; class Magnoliopsida; order Poales; family Poaceae; genus Ampelocalamus; species Ampelocalamus luodianensis. The sequence goes on from CM070620.1 coordinate 75,453,789, forward strand.
AGCTTCTTCCCCATCTCTCGCTAATTCAGCTGCCATCATCACTTCGGGAGTTTCGTCACGCCTTGGACCAATTGGCCATGCGAGGAGCATTCCTAGGGCATCTTCAAGCTTCCCCGTGCCTCGCTAGATTTCCCCATCTTCTCCAGTGAGCTCCCCTCATGAAGCCTCCCCGCGCATTGCTATCCTTAAATCGCTTGACCATCCTCGACCACTTCCATCCTTCCTATCGTCCCAGTGAGCTGTCGGAACCCAAAATTACGATTCTGGACCCTCTGTGTATAATGCACTAGTCCAGGATCACGTTAGTGCACACAGTATCAACATAGGCAAATATCGATCCACACAAGCGATTAATAGAGTAAACGATTAATTTGAATAACAAATAAGGGTTTTGACCTTATGGTCGAGTTTATAACTTAATGAGCCACGCGGGGCTAACAGGGAATAAAAGTAGCGGAACAGAAATAACTCCAGTGGAAATCCCATCAATCACCACAGGCAACCAACTGGGATCCATACCTTAACGATCGGCACCTTCAACAAACTCCTCCTCGAAGGCAGGCGAAGACTCCTCCACTTCTGTAGGTTTGGGCGCAAGTTTTACAACAAGCGTGAGTACACAACCGTACTCGCAAGTCATACCACACAATGCAATTTATAAATGCAGGCTTATTCCAAAGGAAATAGCTTCTGTGGTTCTTTTGCATGAAAGCAACATTTGCAATTGAATACAATAATAGATTGAAATGTAATTCAAAACAAATAAACAATAATAATTTAACAGCTATTTTCACAAAGACACAAAGCTAACAGGTTATTTCACATAGCCATATGACTTAGATCACACACTCCTTCCCAAACATTTTATGAAAACTACCTCGTGTGAAATCCACGAGCATGTCCATGATCATGACGCGCTATTCGAATAGATTGATTTTACACTCTGCAGAGTTTGTACACTTTACCCACACGATACAACTAGTGTTGCAAGCACTAATCGTAACAAAACAGTTCAGAAAGTTCATCTCAAACATTGACATTCCCAGTGTGCTTTACCGCCAGACCAACCCACAAAGAAAGCTAGTCCGACACACACCGTTGGACCTGAAGACGGCGAACCGCTCATAAATGTGTATTACGTGGTAGTCCACACCTCCATCCTGTCACGAAGCCTAACCTATCAACCTAAACATCAATGTCGAGACTCCATAACCTACTAAGTTATGCCCGTCCCATCAGGCATGTGGTCGTACAATCAGGCTCAGTTCAATAGCGCACAAAGTTAAGTCCTTAATTGACCAAGGCAAGACTTCCAATTTCTAACTATGCCACAAAGATCATCTTTCCCATTCACACAGTCCGCCATATCACTTAGTATCCACCACTTGCCTCAGTCTAAATCTTTTACCACCCAGTTGGTTTTAGTGCAGCACATGCTATCACAAAGTAATAACACATAGCATACAGTTTTACATAAAGTTCCATAGTCACTGAGTCAAATTTAATATTTGCAACTCAAATGATATGTGTGACTCGTAGCATGGCTCAGAAATACTACTCGTATCTAACCAACCCACGTTGGCTCAACAATAATACCAACTAATTAATAAACCAAGCTAGGGTGACAAAGATTAGGACATTACAAAAGACAAAGTGGATATAACAGATTGGGATAATAACTACACCCAAAAGCATTTAAATAATTACATAAAGTAGAATGCAATACTTTGAATCAATATAACTTTTGAAAACTGGGATTCAATATGTTCAAAGGTATAACTTGCCTTGGAAAAGGTCTAGGTATTGATCTTGGTCTCGGTGCAGTCCTTCTTCCTCAAAGTTCCCCGAAGTATCGACGTCTACTCGGAAACGACGCAAACAAACAAAACAAATAAATAACAGAGGTAAAACAAACTTCAAAAATTAAATAAAAATCTCAAATAAATAGATCTTGAATTTAGATGAATTTAGGAATTTGAATGGGCTCAATCGGAGTTCGGACACAAAAGATATGAGCTTTGGAAGTTTGAATCTAAAGAAAATAACCTAATTTGGATTTATCAGAATTTCCGAATTATTTCTTAACAGAAAAAATGGATTATTGCACAAGCATGACATCAGCCCTTGGAATTTTGGAATAAAACAAATCAGAGGAAATCCCGACATGTGGGGCCACATGTCGGCGGCTCGGTGCATCGTGGACTGGTTTCACCGAGGGTGCGGGATTTGGCTCGGTGTTCGGCGCACTCGCACGCGCGTGGCGCACGCGTGGGCGCTGACAATGCAGCCACGTGAGCGACACATCAACGTAAAGGGCGAGGTGGTGGGTGACATGGCGTCCACGTCGGACCTGACGGCAAGGGCGGCACTGGACCCGATGGTCGCCGGTGAACGACGGCTCCTCACCGGAAGTGGGTTGTACACGCGTGTAGCGCGGGTTATTACGCACCTGCTGATGCGCTCCTGGGTGGTCGAGGGTGTCAGAGGCGACCGTTGTCGAGCTCGAAGCGGCGGAGCTCCTCAGCTATTGTCGGACGAGGGTTCAGGTGTGGTATTGGCGATGGTGAAGGCACCTGGAGGTCGAGGCTGTGATGGCGGACCGAACGATGTGCTCCACGATGACGCGGCGGCGACGACGGCGGCGCACATCGAAGAAATTGATCTACAGCCAAAACACTAGAACTTGGAATTGCGGCGGCGCTTGAGCTCGAGAGGCACAATTGCTTCAGGGGTTTTGGTGAGGGTGTTGATACGATCCCAGGGAACCTATTTATAGGCCAGGCGCACGATGAGGCGGGATACGATCGCGGTTTGGGCGGAGGTGGTGGCGAACGTGCGCAACTAGCCGCGGGGATGAGGGGGTCGTGGGTTGAGGCGGCATGGTCGTGGGGTGTTATGCGCACGCACGCGGGATTCTAGGGAGGATAAGGGCGGCGCGTTTGAAATTCGAAACACAGCGGACTCGGCGACTCGTTGGAGAAGAAAGCGGTGGAGACAAAGGTGGTGGGGTCCAATTGGCAGCGAGTGCGAAGGCGTAGGAGTGAACGGACTCCAAAAAGATCTTACCATCAGATCTTGATCGGAGGGTCCAAAACGAAAGGAACGTTCGGACCACCGAACGACTTAGCCACATCTGACTGTTCAATCTTGATCGAACGGCCCACGCTGATTTGAATGTTTGGACCTCCGAACGGACGAGCTTCATTGGGCCGTTGAAAATAGATCCAACGACTGGGAGTCGATCTGAGCGCGCACAAAGAGAGGAAGAGAGAGGCTGACTGGTAGGGACCACCTGTCAGTGGAAGCGGGCGCACACGTGGTTGGCTGGCTGTACAGGGCTAGGCCAAAGGAGGTTTGGGCTGGGTTCGGCCCTAAAGGATTTCTGATATTTTAAATAGGTTTTCTATTTTAGAAAATAGTAGAAAATCAAATAAGCGATAGAAAATAGCAAACGAGCTCAGAAAAATTCTAGAAAATATATCTGAGCACATAGAATCCAAATAAAATAGTTTTGACAATTGTTGATGTTGACTTTAATCATATTAAATTGTTTTAATACTAAAGTCCATGTTTAAGCTTTTTAAATAAATTGAAATAAAATCAAATGGTGAGTTTTCTCCCTACTAACTGTTAAAGGATTTTTAAAGCTCAGAAAATTGGGATGTTACGAACCTCCCCCACTTAAAGGAATCTCAACCATGAGATTCATGCTAGCTAGGGAAAAGGCTAGGGAACTCGGCTTTTAGCTCTTCTTCACGCTCCCACGTTGCTTCTCCTTCTGAGTGGTGGCTCCACTAAACCTTGCAAAAACAAACAGTCTTGCTTCTGGTGTGACGCTCTACGACATCCAAAATTTTGACTAGCTGGTCTTTGTAAGTGAGATCTTCTTTCAATTCAATTGATTCCAACGGAGCTTGCTCTTCTGGCACACGAAGACACTTCTTCAACTGTGAGACATGAAAGACATCATGCACTCCTGCTAACGACTCCGGTAGCTCCAACTGATAAGCAACTTCTCCACGGCGACCCAAAATCTTGAACGGACCCACATACCTAGGGGCAAGCTTCCCTTTGGCATGAAATCTTTTGACACCTCTGAGTGGAGTAACTCGAAGATAAACAAAATCTTCCGGCTCAAAGCTGAGGTCACGATGACGATTGTCAGCATAGCTCTTCTGCCTTGACTGAGCTATCTTCAATCTTTCTCTGATCATGGCCACTTGCTCTTCTACTTCTTGAATAATATCTGGACCGAATACCAAACGTTCATCTGTTTCTGACCAATTCAAAGGGGTTCTGCAGGCATGACCATACAAAGCTTCAAATGGTGATATTTATAGGCTGGCTTGATAACTGTTGTTGTATGAGAATTCTGCATACGGCAAACTTTTATCCCATCTGGTAGCATTAGCTAGAGCACAAGCTCTCAACATATCTTCCAATATTTGATTTACTCTTTCAGTCTGTCCATCTGTCTGGGGATGATAAGCAGTACTGAAATTCAGATGGGTACCCAAAGCTTCATGCAGACTTTTCCAAAAACGAGAGGTGAACTGTGATCCTCGATCCGACGCTATCTTCTTGGGCACACCATGCAAACTAACAATTCTGGCCATGTACAACTCTGCAAGGCGATCTCCAGAGTATGTGGTTTTGACAGGCAGAAAATGGGCAACTTTCGTCAAATGATCAATTATTACCCAAATCGAATCATAATCCGATTGAATCCTGGGTAAACCGGTAATGAAATCCATTTCGATCTCTTCCCACTTCCATTCTGGAATCTTTAGGGGTTGCAACAAACCTACTAGTCTCTGATGTTCTGCCTTTACCTTCTGACATACGTCGCACAAGGCAACAAACTCTGCGACTTCTCGCTTCAAATTTGGCCACCAAAACTTATTCTTAACATCGTGGTACATCTTAGTACTTCCAGGGTGAATCGAATACTTTGATTCATGGGCTTCCTTTAGGATTAGCTGCCTCAAGCCATCAATATCTGGTATGCAGATGCGACCATTTATCCACAGCACATCTTGATCATCCTGGGTGAAATCTTTAAATTTTCCTTCTGCCATTTTGAGCTTGATGTCTAACAGCACGGGATCCTTTGGTTGGGCTTCACGAATCTACTTCTCCAGGGTAGACTGTACTTCCAAACTTGCCACAAATCCTTCAGATACAACTTCTAACTTTAGCTTCTGAAATTCTTCATGAAGTTCCGGGCAACTTTCCTTTACTTCCAAAGCATTACAGTAGCTCTTACGACTTAGATCATCTGCAACTACGTTGGCTTTTCCGGGATGGTAGTGGATTCGAAGGTTATAATTTTTGATCAATTCTAACCATCTTCTCTGCCTCATGTTCAAATCTGATTGAGTGAAGATATATTTCAGGCTCTTATTATCTGTGTAGACTTCACAGCGGTTACCGATGAGGTAATGACGTCAAATCTTTAAAGCATGCACTACGGCAGCTAATTCCAGATCATGGGTAGGGTAATTCTCCTCATGAGGTCTCAATTGCCTTAACGCATAAGCGACAACTCTCCCTTCTTGCATCAGGACGCATCCAAACCCTTGACGCGAAGTATCACAGTAGATATCAAAATCTTTGCGAATATCTCGCAAAATCAACACTGGGGCTGAAGTCAAAAGCTTCTTCAATTCCTGAAAACTTTCTTCACAGGCTGGGGTCCAAGTGAAGTTTTTCTCCTTCTTCAACAATTGCGTAAGAGACTTAGCAATCGATGAGAATCCCTCGATGAAACAGCGATAATAACCTGCCATTCCCAAGAAACTGTGAATCTGAGTTACGGTCTTGGGCTGCTCCCAATGTAACACCGCTTTGACTTTACCGGGGTCAACTGCTACTCCCGCGGCTGTCATCACATGACCAAGGAAATCAACTTCCTTCTTCCAGAAATCACACTTACTGAACTTAACATACAACTGATGCTCTCTGAGTTTCCCCAATATTATCCTCAAATGCTCAGCGTGTTCTTCCTCTGACTTGGAATAAACCAAAATATCATCAATGAACACAACTACAAACTTATCCAAATATTCCATGAATACCTTATTCATCATGTTCATGAAGTATGTGGAGGCATTAGTCAGACCAAAGGACATGACTAAGAACTCAAAATGTCCATAAAGCGTTGAGAAAGCGATCTTCGGTATATCCTTAGAATAAATCTTCAACTGATGGTAACCTGATCACAGGTCGATCTTTGAGAACACTGCGGCTCCTTTCATCTGATCAAACAAATCATCAATCCGGGGCAGTGGATACTTGTTCTTGATGGTAACTTCGTTGAGAGAACGATAATCAATACACATCCTCATGCTTCCATCTTTCTTCTTGACAAACAAAACTAGCGCTCCCCATAGCGACGAACTAGGTCTCACAAAACCCTTCTCAAGAAGTTCTTCTATCTGCTTCTTCATTTCTACCAATTCATCAACTGGTATCCGATAGGGTCCCTTTGAAATTGGTGTTGTTCCCGGCACTAGATCGATGACAAACTCGATGTCACGGTCCGGTGGCATTCCTGGTAACTCTTCTGGAAACACATCTGGATATTCACTGACAATTGGTACATCTTCCAAAGAAAGGGTCTTCAGGCTGTTGACTAACAGATGTCCATCACGTACTGAGGTAGCTAGAAACTCTACCTTGTTTCCATTCGTATCTTCAACTATTACGGCTCTTCGGCCACAATCTAGCATGGCTTTGTGCTTAGATAACCAATCCATGCCAAGAATGACATCTAGGGTTTGGGTGTCTAAAACAATTAGATTGGCTAGAAACTCAACTCCAACTATGAGTAACTTAGCTCCTAAACATCCGACTTTAGAGCTTAGCTCTGCTCCAGGTGACTGGACTAACAGAGTATGCTTGAGACGCATAACTTCCAATTTATTCTTGGTTGCAAAAACTCCAGAAACAAACGAATGTGAAGCTCCAGAATCAAACAAAACCGATGTAGGTACTGAATTAACCAGAAAATTACCCAGTATGACGTTGGGTGCTTCCTGGGCTCCTTCCAAAGTGACGTGGTTGACACGACCTCTGACCACAGACTACGGTGCTCCTCCGGGTTGACTGGTGACTTGTGAAGCTCCTTAGTTGATGCCCGGTGTTGGCGTCTTAGATGGCGTAGCTCCAAGATTGAAGCGTACTGGAGTGATTGTTCCCTTTTGTGGACACTGGTTGGCGAAGTGGCCTAGCTGACGGCAAGAATAGCAGACTCTTGGTCTATTCTACTGATTGCTTCCTGGGTTGGGGTTAACAGGTGTAGGGTTGCGGAAATTCTGAGCAGCTAGACGGGGTGCTAAAGTTGGTGCAAGTGCTCAACGCACTGCAGCGGAAACCGGTGAGCGTGGGCGAACCGTCCTTGTCCTCGATTGACCGATGGCGTCCTTCTTTGAGCCATCCGGCGCTTGCGGCTGTCCTCTAGTGATTTGCGCTTGTCTTCGAGAACAAAAGCTTTATTGACCAGCTCTTGAAAATCAGGGAACGTATGGGCGATCGGTCGACTTACGTCTAGTGTTGATCCCTTCGAGCGAACTCGGCGGGCCTTATCCGTGGCGACATCTTCTGCAGCATAGTGAGCTAACTGAGAAAATTTATTAAGGTAGTCGGACACCGACATGCCTCCTTGCTTGAGAGCATGGAATTCATCCTTCTTCAGGTCAATTATCCCTTCCAGCACATGGTACTGATGAAATGCCGCAGAAAACTCCTCCCAGGTGATATTCTGTGGCGTCTCATGACCGACACAAAAGTTCTCCCACCATTCGACAATGATGCCTTCCATCTGGTGAGTAGCATACAGAACCTTCTCATGGTCGCTGCACTGAGTGATCAGCAGCTTTCTTTCAATTACACGAAGCCAGTCATCTGCCTCTACTGGGAGACATGTCCAGAGAATGTTGGTGGACGAGTCCTCATAAACTCTGCAAGTTTGGATGGCCCCTGGTGACCATGAGCAGCTGGGGCTCTATGTTGGTTATTGTTGTTCTGATTGTTCTTGGCTTGTATCTGATTCATCATGGTATACATTGGCTGAGTCTGTGCTGCCATGAAAGCTTCGAAATTCTGAAGGTCAATCGGGGGTTCTTGTGGTGGAACTGCTCCTGCGGCTGTTTGCTCATTGACTTCTGGTACTAGGGTACCGGAACCACTTGCGGCAGTCTGGCCAGTCTGAACCATCTGATGGAACTCCATGGGTTAGATAAGGTAGCAAGCACAAGATGAGTTAAGAACTAGGCAGGGGTAGGTTAAACCCAACAAACACAGCTCAAGAAACTCAAATGAAATACCTTTATTATTTAAGGTCTTAGTATAGCTGCAACAAATGCCCAAGGGCCTTTGCAGCTCACACTTGCACAAAATAAAAACAACGACCTAAGCACACAAACTACCGCCTAAAGGGCGACTTTGACATTGGCAAAGCCTAAACTGAAACTTAGACAGACTACTCAAGAAAGCCTCCACAGCCACGGCTTCGCTCGCGCCTGCTGTAGACCTGAAATTGTGCTGGCATCCTAGCAAACTGATCCTGGTGCCCTGGGACTGGCGCAGTAGGAACTGGCACTTTTGGCACTACAGCTCCTTCTGGCTCCACTGGACCTTCCTCTTGATCCTCTTCGGGATCCTCCTCGGGTTCTTCGGGGTCTTCTTCTTCTTCATCATGGTTGTGCTGGCCGTAGAGGGCTTCCTCCGGCACGGCGATCCTTTCTTTCACCCTCTACATGACCTTGTAGGCGCACTCCAGATCGGTGGCCATCAGCTCTAGTGACTCCTCCTGAGCGGCGGCGAACTTAGCAAGGTGTATCACCGTAGCGTTGCTTTCTCCAACTATGGACGGGTAGCGTGCTGAGAAATCCACGGTTGCAGCACGAGGATGATAATGAAAAACAGTATCTTGAAGCTCTAGCGCGTAGATGTGGCAGATCCGAAGCATTGCGAGGTGCGATGACTCCTAGATTCCCTCAAGCCAAGTGGTCCTGCGAACCGAGATGTTCAAAGGTTGACTCGCCCTATCATCCTCCCTGGCGTAGATCGTCAGACGATAGATCACTCCGCGATCCTGACCGTTCACGATCCAACTGGTACCATGGTACAGCAGACGGTCAAATCCTTCAAGTACTTGCAGTAGTGTCCAAAGCTCGGATGCAAGTCCTCCATGGCGCTCACCAAAGCTTTGTAGAAGCGGCATATGCCAAGACAGACGAAAAGGGGGTAAGAACAACTTAAAACAGCGAGGAGAGGAAAATATTCCAGCAATAGATGAGTCAAGAAAGATATGAGAGGAGTTAAACAATTAATTAATATTGCAAGTTAACTTTGCTTTAGAAAATAATTTGGACTCTCCCAAGACGGCCGATCTAACTAAGGTCAAGACCTACAGTCAGTATGGCTCTCATACCACCTTTGTCGGAACCCAAAATTACGATTCTGGACCCTTTGTGTATAATGCACTAGTCCAAGATCACGCTAGTGTACACAGTGTCAACATAGGCAAATATCGATCCACACAAGCGATTAATAGAGTAAACGATTAATTTGAATAACAAATAAGGGTTTTGACCTTATGGTCGAGTTTACAACTTAATGAGCCACGTAGGGCTAACAGGGAATAAAAGTAGCGGAACAGAAATAACTCCAGCGGAAATCCCATCAATCACCACAGGCAACCAACTGGGATCTAGACCTTAACGATCGGCACCTTCAACAAACTCTTCCTCGAACGCAGGTGAAGACTGCTCCACTTCTGTAGGATTGGGCGTAAGTTTTACAACAAGCGTGAGTACACAACCGTACTCGCAAGTCATACCACAGAATGCAATTTATAAATGCAGGTTTATTCCAAAGGAAATGGGTTATGTGGTTCTTTTGCATGAAAGCAACATTTGCAATTGAATACAATAATAGATTGAAATGTAATTCAAAACAAATAGATAATAATAATTTAACAGTTATTTTCACAAAGAGACAAAGCTAACAGGTTATTTCACATAGCCATATGACTTAGATCACACAGCTCCCTTCCCAAACATTTTATGAAAACTACCCCTCGTGTGAAATCCCCGAGCATGTCCATGACCGCGGACGCGGATATTCGAATAGATTGATTTTACACTCTGCAGAGTTTGTACACTTTACCCACACGATACAACTAGTGTTGCAAGCACTAATCGTAACAAAACAGTTCAAAAAGTTCATCTCAAACATTGACATTCCCAGTGTGCTTTACCGCCAGACCAACCCACAAAGAAAGCTAGTCCGACACACACCGTTGGACCTGAAGACGGCGAACCGCTCATAAATGTGTATTACGTGGTAGTCCACACCTCCATCCTGTCACGAAGACTAACCTATCAACCTAAACATCAATGTCGAGACTCCATAACCTACTAAGTTATGCTCGTCCCATCAGGCATGTGGTCTTACAGTTAGGCTCAGTTCAATAGCGCACAAAGTTAAGTCCTTAATTGACCAAGACAAGACTTCCAATTTCTAACTATGCCACAAAGATCATCTTTCCCATTCACACATGTGAGGACCCGGAATATTTAACTAGTAACACTTAACCTCCAAATGGTTCTGGCATTACTAATTAAACATTCTAAGCCTCGATGGACATATGCTTCCCAGAATTGCAGGATATGCACATCATCACAAAATTACACATCAATTCCATACACATACATCACTAGGTTTAACAACGACATACATAAAGTAAAGTTATTACAAAAGAGAGCCGACCGGCCAAATAGAACAATATACAAGAATGACAATGAAGCAAAAGGTGCCATAAGATGGCTAGAACAAAAGTCGACCGGTTAGCCATACAACCCACAAGGCAACCGAGGGCCGCTAAGCTAGTCGCCCATAAGCTACCACAACACACTCACAAAAGTGAGACCCTCGTGCTCACCTTCTTCCTCTGCAATGAACAATTAAGCATAGCATCCGAGTACAAAGATTGTCTTTGTACCCGCAAGATCGACGTGTGGAATAGCAGACCTATTCATAAACTACATGCAAGCTTATTTAGGTGGAGGTTGTATGTCTCGTTTGCATGAAGCCAACTTTATTTGCAATAATGTAATACATTTTAAAAGCAAGTTTACAAATCTGTTTTGTTATCAAAGTAATGATAAGTAAAGATACATACAAGTAACCACTGGAAGTGACTATCACAATAGCCACCACAACATACCACGAATCCCGATTCGTACCACCCATCAAGTTTTAATTTAAAGGTTGTAGTCTAACTCTTGAAAGACCTTGCCAAGCGTGTCCATAACCTAGGACGAGGCTATTCGAATAGTTTTAACCTGCGAGGGTGTACCAATGTACCCACACTTGGACCGCCTTCAAGCCACAAGCACACTACAGAAGGTATGCCGCCCGGCTAAGTCCTACGAGACATTTCCAATCTTGTGTATTAACTACGAGCCGCTCATATAGATAGAAACCCATATGCTTACATTGCAAGCGAAAGACAACAAATCCCATCACGGGTGAAGTCTTTCGGACACTGTCTCCCAACACCATCCCTCCTGCGACTCCCTGCGACTCGGAGCCAATACACGCCAAAGTACTAAGTCAAGAGAGGTCCCATACCCTCTAATGTGGTTAGCACGCTAAAATGCTTGGTTTAGTGTAACAAGATGTTCGGTCCTTGTTGACTCGGGCACCATTCCAGTCACACCCAAAAAATCACACCATCATACCATTGTGCCCAAGTCTAAATCATTTTGTTTTCAGTTTTAGTTTTCATAAGTAGACATAGCACAAGGTGGAAATCATAATCATAATAAGTTTGATGTGATCAAGGTTATCGACACGTCGATAACCGCCCATTTCTACCGAAACTAAGCATGGCTAAGCAATTAATTCGCAACTACTAAGTGACAAGAGCCCATCCATGAACTCTAAATCACAGCAAGTAACCTAGGCTCATGGTAGTAGAGAATAATCATTTGCTAAGGAAATGCATCTACTAGGCCAACTATTAACACAAAACAACAATGCATACATAGAATTTGTAATCAACATAAATACTTAAAATCTGGGATTAACATGATCAAGCTGCTTGCCTTCTTCTTTGTTGCTCAAGCTGTTGTGGAGGGTCGCTCTCGGGATTACCGCAAATGTCGAACCCTAAGCGAAAGGCAAAAGAACCAAGAACAACCAATAAGACTAGCAACACTTAAACAAAGAGCAAGCAAAAATTATCCAAATGCGTGAAACTTATACACAAGGTGAAATACGAATATACCTAGACATAGAAACTGGAAAAACCTAATTTGAATTTGTGGTGCAAAGATATTACCTAAAACCCATTTTCTACCATAATTAGCACTGTAGCAAAAACATTTTCTAGAAAGATTTTGAAGCTAAAATTTTTATGGTAGCTACCTACTGGTATAGAGGTAACCCATATAAAATTTCAGGTCATTTGGAGTTAAAATGATTTAGTTATGATTTTCTAAGATGCAAAACTAGCATAATGCACTTTCGAGAAATATAAACATGTGCAAAACCTATTTCACATTATAGTATGATATGAGAGGATTTCTAACATCAAATTTCTATTTTTAGGATTTACAGGAATTACTGGTGTCTATTACATCATTAAATGAATTTTTAAGTGCTACTAATAAGGTTAAATCTACTAACATATTTTTTAGTGTGATTTAGGCCTACCACCATTTTTAGATTAAAGTTTAGTTAATAACAAATTTAGCAAAGTTAAAATCATACAATTATCGGATATCTGAGAAAAGATATGCATTTTCCAAGTTTTAATATAATCTTGGAATATATAAAAATAGCAGAAAACAAGCTATTAAAGATTACAGAATTTTCTACTACGAAGCATAGCTAAAAGCATTTTTATATTAAACTTTAGTGAAATACAAATTTATTGCGATTGGTTTCATGTAAAAGGATTTATCTTGAATTAGTTATGAATTTCTAAAGTTACGATACAATTTTGGTTGATAAATAAATACTTACGAAATATAAACCAACCCAACGAAAATAAGCAGCGTGGGCGCTCGTGGGCGTTGATGCAAAATCCAACGAGCCACACGCACGGAGAACAGCCGCGCGCGCGATTCAAAACAGAGCCCACCGTTGGATCAAGATCCAGCGGCTCACGAGACGAATGCAGCGGGCGGTGCGGTTGCCTTGGCCGCCACACCGTAGATCTCAAGATGAGCGGCACGAGAGCACTTCCGTCGGAAGGTCCGATTGCACGCACGATCGGGGCGCAGATCTAGCGATGGGCGGCCAAGGATGATGAGGGAACGGATGGTCGAATGCATACAAGATCCGGGCGCGGTCGCAAAATGGACGGCGGTCCAAGATCGAAATGCAACCAGAGTCTTGACACGTGGGGCGCATGTCGATGACCGAGAGTCACACATGCGAGGTTTAACACACGCACGCGATGCGTGATCCCACTGTCGGTGACTCAAAAGGTAATTTGGACACATTTATTGCTAACAATGATTAGCAATAAATAATCCCAAAATCAGCCCTAATGACTTACGGTTTTCGGTTTTGAGCTTATGGGCCCACCGCAGCGGTGCACGGGGTTATTTCCGACGACCAAAAGTGCGACACTTTAATTAACCCATGATTAGCATTAATGATGCCTAAGCGCACGGATAAAAGCGGCGGGTGATTTAAGAAATTTGGACCCACATGTCGGTGAGACATTAGGCGATTAAGACACCATTAATGCTCTACCGATTGGCAATCATTAAACATTAAATGTGTCCTAATTATCCGACGCAACGGAGTTGCTCGGTGACAAAACCGAGTGGCTTTGAAGCTTGTCGCCGGCGACTCGATCATGGCGGCGCCACAAACTATCAAAATGGGTTCGCACTAGTGTTGCGGACCCAATGGTGGTGACCTCGCGTGGAGGAAGTGCACGCCGTGAGCCGGAAAACAAAGAAAGAAGCCGACACGGCAAAACACGAAAATAGCAAGATGCTCATTGCGGTCCAAGGAAGCGAGTGCCACGACTTCTAGGGACTACATAGAAGCTACCTTAGCGAGAGGAGCTTCAAAGATCGTCGGGGAAGACTTGAACACGATGAAGCCCACCGGAGCCGAAGAAGACGAAGTGGAAGATGAGGTTCTGAGCAAAATGAGTGGAACCAAATCATCACCACAACTTCATTATAGCTCAAAGAGGCTCCAAAAGCAAATAATTGCAAAAGGACCACTTACTGGAGTGGAGAAGAAAGGGGTGAAACCAACGAAAATCTCCAAACTTAAAATTGAGTGATTCTGTGAATGCAACCCAAAATCAAGTTAGGGGAAATACAAAGGAGGTTGAGGAGTTCAAAAGGGTGCAAGAAATGTTGAAGATAAACCACTGGACACCAAGGCCGCCATTGGAGCTCTCGGGTCAACAATGGTAGACTGAAGGTTTGAGATGGTTTTGAGCTCAAACACAGAGAAGAGCAAAGTGTGGTGCAAAGGAACACCAGAAGGAGCTAAGGGGCAATATAAAGGGAAAAGGGTTAGGGTTACAAGCGCGAACATGAGCCCATGGTGAGCTCGGTTCATGGCGCGGTCATGGACCAAGAAATGACGGGAGCAAGTGAGCACGGTGACCATGGAGGAGAAACATTGCGCATTAAATGCCTTGCAGAGAGGCGTTGACGAGGCACGCTCGAGTGGCGCAACAAGCCCCCATGCTCTCTCTTTCTCTCGCCATGAACGCCGCGCACGAGAAGCCGAGGAGGAAGAAGAACAGAGAAGACAAGCCACGCCCGTTGGATCTTAGATGGGCGGTGTGATTTAAAAGAGTTCGCCGGACGGTCCGATTGCCTACGGAAATCGGGCGGTTGGATTGAATCAACGGTCCCAATTGGCTAATGCAACCGGAGGGTCAAAGCTCACATGAGCGTGGGCGGCGATTTGAATCAACGGTGATATCGCACGCGCGTTTTAAAACACGGCTCGGTGCAGTTAGGTGGTTCAATCAAGTCAAGTGGCTCGGACTCGAGCCCGACTCGAACCCGAGTAACAGTAAAACCCAGTTTGACTTTGAAATAAAAACAGAGACTTTGAAAGATTTATTTGAGGTAGCAAATTAACTCCAAAAATTATGAAATTTATACAGGAGCTTGCTAACTCAGATATCAACCTTGTGTAAAATTTTCAGAGGTTTTTATACTGTGAATAAATCTCCAAAAATTCTGCAAGGCTTTGTTTTAATGTTTGACTAAGAGTCAAACAGGTTTGACTGCCTCTAAAAATTATTCAAACAATTTCTAAAAATTGTGAAATTTTTCAGAGGGGTCACATACCATCACAGAGACTTAGGAAAAATATTTCCAGAGGATGATCATAAATTTGACAAGATTGTTTTTGGAATAGCAAGATTTGGATCAACAAGACTTGTGACAATGTAATTCCATAATTCCTTGAACAAGAATTGATTGGCACAACAGGAAATACATGATGTAAGAAAAAGTTTTAATTTCTACTCATTTTCTTACATTTGAAACACAAGCCCAAAATTTGGGATGTTACAACACAGTCCGCCATATCACTTAGTATCCACCACTTGCCTCAGTCTAAATCTTTTACCACCCAGTTGTTTTAGTGCAGCACATGCTATCACAAAGTAATAACACATAGCACACAGTTTTACATAAAGTTCCATAGTCACTGAGTCAAATTTAATATTTGCAACTCAAATGATATGTGTGACTCGTAGCATGGCTCAGAAATACTACTCGTATCTAACCAACCCACGTTGGCTCAACAATAATACCAACTAATTAATAAACCAAGCTAGGGTGACAAAGATTAGGACATTACAAAAGACAAAGTGGATATAACAGATTGGGATAATAACTACACCCAAAAGCATTTAAATAATTACATAAAGTAGAATGCAATACTTTGAATCAATATAACTTTTGAAAACTGGGATTCAATATGTTCAAAGGTATAACTTGCCTTGGAAAAGGTCTAGGTATTGATCTTGGTCTTGGTGCAGTCCTTCTTCCTCAAAGTTCCTCGAAGTATCGACGTCTACTCGGAAACGACGCAAACAAACAAAACAAATAAATAACAGAGGAAAAACAAACTTCAAAAATTAAATAAAAATTTCAAATAAATAGATCTTGAATTTAGATGAATTTAGGAATTTGAATGGGCTCAATCGGAGTTCGGACACAAAAGATATGAGCTTTGGAAGTTTGAATCTAACGAAAATAACCTAATTTGGATTTATCATAATTTCTGAATTATTTCTTAACAGAAAAACTGGATTATTGCATAAGCATGACATCAGCCCTTGGAATTTTGGAATAAAACAAATAAGAGGAAATCCCGACATGTGGGGCCCACATGTCGGCGACTCGGTGCATCGTGGACTGGTTTCACCGAGGGTGCGGGATTTGGCTCGGGCTCGTGTGGCGCACCCGCACGCGTGGCGCACACGTGGGCACTGACAATGCAGCCATGTGAGCGACACATTAGCGTAAAGGGTGAGGTGGCGGGTGACATGGCGTCCACGTTGGACCCGACGGCAAGGGCGGCACTAGACCCGATGGTCGCCGGCGAACGGCGGCTCCTCACCGAAAGTGGGTTGTACAGGCGTGTAGCCCAGGTTATTGCGCACCTCCTGATGTGCTCCCGGGTGGTCAAGGACGTCGGAGGCGACCGACGGCGAGCTCAAAGCGGCGGAGCTCCTCGGCTATTGTCGGGCAAGGGTTTCGGTGAGGTATTGGCGACGGCGAAGTGTCCTGGAGGTAGAAGCTGCAACAGCGGACCTGGCGGTGTGCTCCACGACGACGCGGCGGTGACGACGGCGGCGCAAATCGAAGAAATCGATCTATGGCCAAAACCCTAGAACTTGGAATTGCGGCGGCGTTGGAGCTCGAGAGGGACAATTGCTTGAGGGGTTTTGGTGAGGGTGTTGATGCGATCCCGGGGAACCTATTTATAGGCCGAGGGCATGCACGATGAGGCGGGATACGATCGCGGGTTTGGCGACGAGGTGGTGGCGACCGTGCGCAACCGGCCACGGGGACGAGGGGGTCGTGGGTTGAGGCGGCGTGGTCGTGGGGTGTTATGTGCACGCACGCGGGATTCTAGGGAGGATAAGAGTGGCGCGTTTGAAATTCGAAACGCGGCGGACTCGGGCGACTCGTCGAAGAAGAAAGTGGTGGAGACGGAGGTGGTGGGGTCCACCTGGCAGTGAGCGCAAACGCACGGGCGTGAACGGACTTCAAAAAGATCTGACCATGAGATCTTGATCAGAGGGTCCAAAACGAAAGGAACGTTCGGACCACCGAACGACTTAGCCACATCTGACCGTTCAATCTTCATCGAATGGCCCACGCTGATTTGAATGTTCGGACCTCCGAACGGACGAGCTTCATCGGGCCGTTGAAAACAGATCCAACGGTGGGAGTCGATCTGAGAGCGCACAGAGAGAGGAAGAGAGAGGCCGATGGGGACCACCGCCGATGGAAGCGCGCGCGCACACCGGGTCAATGCATCTGGTGGGCCAAAGGGGGTTTGGGCTGGGTTTCGGCCCAAAAGGATTTCTGAGATTTTTAATAGGTTTTCTATTTTAGAAAATAGCAGAAAATCAAATAAGCGATAGCAAATAGCAAATGAACTCAGAAAAATTCTAGAAAAATCTAGAAAATATATCTGAGCACATAGAATCCAAATAAAATAGTTTTGACAATTGTTGATGTTGAATTTAATCATATTAAATTATTTTAATACTAAAGTCCATGTTTATGCTTTTTAAATAAATTTAAATAAAATCAAATGGTGAGTTTTCTCCCTACTAACTGTTAAAGGATTTTTAAAGCTCAGAAAATTGGGATGTTACATGAGCTCTTAGCAACCTTTAGTAGCTCATGCGTGCGCTAGTTAGTCAAGGGCGTTGTTGTGCTCACTGTTAGCATGTAGGCCGTAGCACCGCCACCGTTCCTCATCATCATGTCGTCGCGACGGGCCACCCCAGCCCTCGCAGTCGGCACCATCAGGTGTGCAAGCTTGAGGGGAACCCATTTTGGGCATCCCCAGCATAGCCGTGCGCCACTGAGCCGACAACGAGCACGGCCGTGAGCGCCCTCGCGCTGCTCAGTGCTGTCTGAAATGGAGAAGCACTGTAGTAAGGCCATTAACTCACATAATCCCAATCGTTAAGACAAATCAGCTCTTTAATGATTAGTTAGTTAATGCTTGAGTCACTGATATGTGGGACCGGGCTAAAAGATTAAAGAAATTCTCATTCGAAATGTCATTCTAAATGAGTCACTGACAAGCGGGTCCCACCATTTAAGTGCACTGTAAACGTCTCGGTGAACCCGTGCGCTGTGCTTGTGGGCTTGCTATCTATGCACTGTTGTGTCGACTAAGTCACTAACAAACGTACCTCACACGCCAGATTAAAGAAAATTAGAAGAAAATATAATGTACGCTTTTGGTTTTGAGGAGATACGCTTTGTCTGTTTGGAAAGTGTAAACCTCACAGATCCTAGAGGATAATATGCTTTTCCTACTGGAAAGCGTAAACCTCAATAGAACATATGAGAGAGTACGCTTTCTCTGCTGGAAAGCGTAAATCTCAAAAAACACGCTTTCGATGTCATTTTTTTTCTTAGGATTTTTCAAACCAAGCCAATTTGAAACTTTAATAATTTTTTCATACAAACTCCAAATTGAATGATTTTTATTTCTAAATTCATCTAAAATCATGCTATACTAGAATATACAAAAAAAAATATTTTTTAATTTGGTTAATATTGAATTTATTGGTATTATTTAATTCGTTTCCGGCTCTTTTTGGATTAGATGTCTATTGCTCGAGTGATTATTTTGACTACCAACCATCCATATATTCAGAACAAATGGAGCAAGGCAAGCACCTCCTTTGATCATGTTGATCCCATTATTTTACTTACTATACTTTGTTTTGCAAAATCTATTATACATGCATGTATGTTTGTATGAAAAATGCTATGTTTGGGAAGTCGGCAGTTGTAAATCCTATTCGATGCATATATCTCCTTGAAAAATTGATGTCTTACTGTTGTAGCCTTTAGGATATGGCTTAGATAATATATAATGTCAATTGGGAGTTTTCAAGTGTGATTATCACACAACTGCTAAATAGAGAGATAGATTTTCCATAAAAATATTAAAAGGACAATATGATAAAATAAAATTTTGGAGTTTTATGAAAAATATCCAGAGGGGGTACCTCTGTTATTTTGTATAAAAACAAAATGAAAAACCTAGTTTTTGATACAGGCGAGTTATATTATTGTGAGAAGAGTGAGAGGTGTACCTCACTAGTAGATAGGGGGAGATTCTCGCCCAAGGTCAATTAAGGACCGGACACCAGCAACTCTAATCTAAGACCTGACGTACAACCATATGTGTTGGTATGGGACGGCCTTAGCAAATGAAGTCATTGAAAACTAGCCTTGCATGTAGGTAGGCTGTAGAGTGCGGACATGACCGGGTAGGCATGTTCGAAGGGGCTCCCTTCACCGAGGCATTGGGAACAAAGCCTTCCAACACAACTGCAAATGCCTCACTTGATGGGGGGTACCCGGGTAAGTGAGGGTGAACATTCACTGGGTTAGTGCGAGGGTGGGACTAGATGATGTAAAGGCTTCGACACGTGCTCTACACTGCTTACCTACGGTAGTGAGCGGTGACATCGACGGATGACGAATAAACTAGAGAATTGATGTACTATAGGTGAAGTTGTACACCCCTGCAGAGTGCAAATCTATTTAAATAGTTGTGCTCATGGTCATGAGCATGCTTAGTGTGGACGGTATGGGTTTAGTTTTGATTTTCACAAAAACCATTTTTATTGGTAAAACATTGGTAATAACTTGTGGGTTTTTATTTGAGTTAACTGCCATGTCTATATTGAAGATGAAATATTCCTCGCAACCGAGGAGGGTTGTGAGTTGTTGTTATCTTGTTGCTCGCAACCGAGGAGGGTTGCGAGTTGTTGATATTATTCATTCCGTTGCTTACTTATTGTCCTGCACTTATTTAAATTGCTCTTTTAAACTTTCCGTTGTAAAATACTACGTAATGATATTGCAAATAAAATCTACTTATTACAAAATAACTTGTAGAGTAGAGCCTCATACCTTGATAGCCTTGCATTTTATATAAACTTTGCGATACACTACAAATCTTGTTGAGTACGCATTATACTCAATCTTGCTTACATTGTTGTTCAGAGTTTGAAGATGAGCCGACGCCTGACGATACGTTCTGCACACCTGGAACCAGAGGGTTCGGTGACTGGTCTATCTAGGCCTTGTTTCTTGTCGGTTGCCTGAGGGATTGGATGGACATGAAGTTGGAATTTTGCTACTTTTATTGATTCTTCCACTACTACTTTTACTTTGTTGATGACTACTTTTATTTGACCGGGCGACCGTTGATGTAATAACTTTACCGCTTAAGTTAAGTACCCTTACTTTACTTTTATATGTGAATGTATGGATGTGAATGTCAAATGTTGTAAATGTGTGTAGAAGCCACTGATCATGGGACTAGTACGGTATACATATAGGGTCTTCGGGTATTCCACGCCCAGGGGTCCGATAGTCAGTATTGTTTGTTATGATTGGTGCTAGCTACACAGGTTATATCTTGTGGGTAAAGTGTACAAACATCTGTGGAGTGTTAATCAATCTATTCGAATAGCCGCATCCGCGGTCATGGACATGCTCGAGGATTTCACTCGAGGGGTACATTTTCATGAAACAAGTGGGAAGGGGTAGCTATGTGATTTAAACTCACATGGCTGTGTGAAAGAAATTGATTAGTCTTCGTGTTCTTTGTGAAAATAACTGCTAAACTATTATTGTTTATTTATTTGAAATTACACTTTCAATCTTTTATTTGTGTTCAATTGCAAGTGTCGCTTTTTGCAAAATAACCATAGAAACTATTTCCTTTGGAATAAGCCATCATCTATAATTGCATTCTGTGGTACAACTTGTTGAGTCCTCGGAGTACTCATTCTTGTTGCAATCATTCAGCTGAAGTGGAGGAGTCTTCGCCTGCTTTCGAGAAGGAGTTTTACGAAGAGGGTGATCGCTAGGTCTTGATCCAAGTCGGTTGCCTGTGGCAAGTCAATGGGTTCCTGCTGGAGTTGTTTTCATTGCACTGTAGTCTCTTTATTTAGTGTCAGCCTTGCGTAGCTTAATAAGTGTAAACTCGACCATAAGGTCACAACCATTAGTTATTAATCAAATTAGTTGTTTATTCTTATATTTGTCTTTGTGTGGAACGATATTTATCTATGTTGATACTATGTGCACTAGTGTGATTTTGGACTAGTGCATTATACATAAAGGGTCCAGATTTGCATATTTCGGTCCCAACAGGGACTTAGCCAGATTTTCTCCTTAAAAATCCGAACACTCTCTAGAAATTTAAAATAAATAGAACTTTTGGCTCGAAGCTCCAAAAATTATGAAACGAAGTGCAGAAGAATTCTCTCTCTTGCCTACACCCTCTATTTTTCGCCCGACCCAAAACTCAACTGAAAATTTCTCCGGTCAGACCACCCCTCATGGCTGGTCTGATCGCCACCCATGGCCAGTCTAACCGTCGGCCCTTTGGCCTTCCCATGGCCGATTTGACCACCAAGGATGGCCGGTCGGACCACCGATCAAGGGTGGTCAGACCGCTTCCTTGGCCGGTCCGACCGCCTAAATTCTAACAGCTTTTGAAATTTGCCAAAAATGGGTGTTTTGACAAACCCTCGTCACTATTGCCGATTATATCATTATCCTAAGATCATGAGCATATCCCCATGATATCCAGAAGATACCTAGACACAACCTTTGGATTGACATCTATACAACACGTGACTGATTTTCTCTATAAATTAGTCAAAATGAAGTAGGAATCGCTAGTAATCATCCGTCCACCATACGACGATGAATCCGTTCCCGAGCCTTGCACACACCGCCTATCACATTATAGGAGCTGGTCATGTTTGAAATCATTACATGTTTTGAGTCACTAAATTTAGATTCAAGAAACCTCATATCCTCCCTCCATCACCGTATATTCTCCCCCCTCTCACCCCACCTTCTAACCCAAACCCTAGAGCCGCCACCACCCAAGGCTTGCATGTGCCCTTTGCTGCCTCTTCCTCTCTTGCGCCTCCTCATCTCTTCCACCCTCTACAATTTTTTAGCATAATTTCTAATTCTCAAAACCAACATATAATAATTAGGGGACATGTGGGCATTTCACCAACTCAGCATATTTCACTACTACAGAAAGCCTCATCACAGACGGTTCAAAACCGTCATCACAGACGGTTTCCAACCGTCTGTGTAAAAGTATGTCTGTGATAACAAGCGGTTATCACAGCGGTTTTTGAGCCGTGCTGTGATAAAGCTATCCGACGGTTCGGAATAAGGGCCGTCTGAAAACGGCTATCACGACGGTTCGGAACAAGAACCGCTCGTGATAATCAATTATCACTGACGGTTCTTGTTCGAACCGTGCTGCGATAGCTATTTTCCTGCACG
The DNA here is from genome assembly GCA_036346255.1 of Ampelocalamus luodianensis. Lineage (NCBI taxonomy): Eukaryota > Viridiplantae > Streptophyta > Magnoliopsida > Poales > Poaceae > Ampelocalamus > Ampelocalamus luodianensis. The sequence continues at coordinate 75,476,396 of CM070620.1, forward strand.
GCTCTTGTTTCGAACCGTCTATGATAGCTTTTGTGATTGCAAAAAAAATATTGTCATTTCATGGATATACTCATACACATACACTGCCATTTCCGAAGCCTCCCAAACATGGATTCATTGATACACATACATGGATTCCCAACTCCTAAGCCTCCCAATAAATTTCTCAAGTCATGGATTCATGGATACGCGCATACACTCGATCATATACAAGTACCAACAGAAGTAGAATCTAGAGGAGAATCTAACAGAAATCTGGATATGAATCTAACACAAGTACCACAAGCTCATACATACAAATCTGGATCTGAATCTAATAGATATACAAAAGTACCAACAGAACCTCATATACCAGAGACATCGACGTCGGAGGAGGACTGGAGGAGCTCGGCGTCGGCGTCTGCGTCAAAGGAGGACTAGAGGAGGTCAGCGTTGGTGTCGGCGTCGACTCTCAGCTGTTGGGGAGGAAGACCACGTCGAAGGTTGGGGACTGCGGGAGCAAGGGAGGACCGGAGCCTGGAGGTGCAGCGAGGGCCAGGGAGCTGCGGGAGGACCGGAGGAGCAGCTACCAGCCGGAGCTCGGAGGAGGACTGCCGGAGCAAGGGAGGACCGAGCCCAGAGGAGGATCGGGACTACGAGACTGAGCGCCCAGAGGAGGTCGGCCATAATATATAAGGACATATTTTGCCTCCCGCGCAGGCGTTCAAAATTTTCAAATTCCCGCGCTGCGAATTACAGACGGTTTCATACAAAAACCGTCTGTGATGACAAATCACAGACGGTTCGTATCACGAACCGTCTGTGATAAGTAACTCATCACAGACGGTTCTTAATACGAACCGTCTGTGATAAGTACCTCATCACAGACGGTTGGGATTAACAACCGTCTGTGATTTTGATTTTACCATGACTTCAAATTTTTCTTACTCTGTAATTTTACCATGGCTTAAAATTTTCTTACTCTGTGATTTTATTATAGCTTAAAATTTTTCTTACTCTGTGATTTTACTATGGCTTACTCTCTGATTTTACTATGGCTTAAAATTTCTCTGATTTTACTATGGCTTAAAATTTTTCTTATACTCTCTGATTTTACTATGACTTAAAATCATACCATGACTTGGAATTCTAAGCCATAGTAATGATTTTTACCATGGCTTAGAATTTTTCTTAGTAAAATTCTAAGTCATAGTAAAATCATACCATGACTTAGAATTCTAAGCCATAGTAATGATTTTACCATGGCTTAGAATTTTCCTTAGTAAAATTCTAAGCTATAGTAAAATCAGAAAGTAAGGAAAATTCTAAGTTATGATAAAATCAGAGAGTAAGAAAAATTTGAAGTCATGGTAAAATCAAAATCACAGACGGTTGTTAATCCCAACCGTCTGTGATAAGGTACTTATCACTGACGGTTGGTATCACGAACCGTCTGTGAAGTATCATAGACGGTTCGTTATACTAACCGTCTGTGATGAGGTGTCCTCATCACAGACGGCTCCTTCTACCAACCGTCTGTGATACTTCACAGACGGTTGGTAGAAGGAGCCGTCTTTGATGAGGCATTATCACAGACGGTTCTAAAGGGAACCGTCTGTATAAGTTCAACACAGACGGATCCTTTGGAACCGTCTGTGATGAGGCGTCCAGTATGACCTGTTTTGTAGTAGTGTTTTAATGCGTGGCCTGTGATCATGCAATTGGCTTCCTACAAATGGCAAAACTGTTACTCTCACACCGTGCCATCAACAGGTCCCACTCATACTTTTGAAAGGTATAGTAAACATTTCATGAAACCAGTCTCTTATGGGCTGTCTATTTCTCGGTTGCCTAAAAATTTAGAAAGTCTTAGTCAGTTTTTTCAGCCCTTGGATCAAGATCCAACCATCCTCATCTCCTTCCTCACCTCGTATATAAAGCACACCAAAAACTCTTAACTCACTCCACTCCAAACACTACCCTTCCAGCTGCCACTACCCTAAGTCCTCCCCGCGCACTGCCTCCCACCACCCCTCCGGCTCTAGTGAGCCTTACTGACGAGCACCTCCCCCGTTGACCGCCTCCTCCTCCTCCACCGTGCCTTCCCTAGCCGCTGCCGCCGCATTCTTCCTCCTCTCCAATGAGATGCCCCCGCACCACCCTCTTTCTCGTCTTCGGCGGCTACCGCCGCCGGATTCGCCACCGCCTCCTAACCACTTCGGTCTTGTCGCCCCAGCCGACCTCCACTACCCACTCTCCTCCTCCTAGTCCCTTGTCCGATGGTAGCCAGCCACCACTGGCCGCCGCCGCCGCTGGTCTATCACCACCCCGACCTCCCTCTAATCCCAGGGTCGCACCGGTGAACCTGAATCCAAAATGGGTGAACCTGCGCCCTAATCCGCCAGCCGCTGTTGCCAGAGAGGATGCCTGTTGGAAATATGGACAATATTTTAATTCCAGATTTGATTTTTAGGCAAAGATCACAAATAACTAAAGATGCATAAAGTGATACTAAAAGTAGGCAACTCAATACATTTCTAAACATACTCAATAACAGGTTTATAACAGAATATACTGGTCATACAACCAATTTACAGTATAGGTCGATGAAGAACAGGAAGAAGTGCAGACTCGGTGCAGTGCAGATCGTAGACGATGCAGCGCAATGAGCGGTCGCGTAGATGCGTTGCCCAAAAACCTTATTGCCGCCCCGTGCAGGTTAACTCTGCGATAATGGTTCGGAGATATCCGCTCACCCTCCTTCCCGGTGCACGCCGAGGAGAAGGTACAACTTGGTTCAAACAACACAACCCTCTAGCACAAGAGAACAGAGAGGAAGTAGAAGAAAATTGGAATGGAAAAGATTAGCCTTGGCCTGGACGTCTCTAGATCATTTTAAGGGTCAATAAGGCACACATTAGAACACTGGTAACTGCTAATTCAAAACTAATTAATGGTAATTAAGCAGTATTTATCAGATCATGTTTATACATTGGTCTACAGTTTTGACCACTGGTCTACAGCTTTGACTACGTTATTTAGACCACAGTGTTCTAACCACACTCTCTTGGAGTGGTCCTTAGAATTCTCCAAGGGAGGTCCAAGAGGATCTTCAAAGAGATCCAAGAGAAATCTCCAAGGGAGGACCAAGAAGATCTCCAAAGAGGTCCAATGGGACCACAGTGTTCCGACCACACTCTTTTGGAGTGATCCTCATAAATCTCAAGGGAGGTCAAGAGGATCTCCGAAGAGGTCCAAGAGGAATCTCCAAGGAAGGTCCAAGAGGAATCTCTAAGGGAGGTCCAAGGGTGGTCTAAGAAAACTCTCACTAGTCTTACGGACCACTTAATTAAAAGAGCGAAATGCACTGTCAGTAAAAGAGACTAAACCATACATGCTTTGGAATTTCAGTAATGAATGAGTCTTTACAAATAAGAGCTCAATTCTAACAATACCAACGCCGTCACCGGAGAGGATGATCGACACAAATTGCTAGGAGATCCTTCGGTGAGGAAAGACGACCGAGATTTCTAAAATTCTCATGCAACTGAGAATTAGCCATGCCGGTCTCTTATATATACACGTAGCACTACTCATTTGGCGTTGTTAAGTCTTCAGCAGCCAAGTGCATCTCTCAATCGCCATCTATCAGCATGTACGTAGTGGAAGGTGTAAAGCGCTTGCCAATCTCTCTCTCATGGAGTCATTGGTGGCGATGGCGACTGGTTCCTTCGCTGCATCCATCATGGTGATGAGCACGCGCTGTCGGTCCCTCCTCGATCCTCCTTTGACGATCCTTCAAGTCTAAATCAACAAATTCATATTTCAGACGACCCTAGAAAAAGCAAAAAAATATATATGGAGAAATAGCACATTTTGCATGTATGCCGCCATGACTCATGAGCCGTCCCAATATTGCATCTATCTCGGCACTGACAACGAGAGATCGTTCTGGGCCGGCCCCACCACGATCGAGCCAGCGAGACAGCGCATTGGCCGACCGACTCCTGCGCGCGCGCGTGCGGGGGCGCGAGAACTATTTCCCTCCCGGATCCATCCATGATCCATCCCTTGGCTGCACGCTACTTCTCCGACCGGTGGTCGCGATAGTGCTACTGCCGCACCTCCCTGCAATCTATGTGGATGCCTGCCTGCATATATCAGGTGAGATCCCCGCGACTTGAGGCCATCGAGCTGCATTGGATCGTGATGATGGACCCGTGCCCACACGGCCGGCCGGGACTCTGAAACCGAGAGACGACCAGACTTTTCCTTACATCTTCCTTTTCTTTACTCCCCTTTCCTTTCTAACAGCTTTTGACATTTGCTAGCCTAGCTAGCTGCAGTGTCAGTCTCTGTGTGTCCCCCTTCCCTTGTAGCCAGTTGCTAGCTAGTTTGATCTGGTCTGGTCAACTCACCGATGATTCGCCTTGATTGCGTATATGTACGTATGGCTCCAGTTTGATGGCTACTTCAATTATGTACTTAGCTAGTTTGGTATGTTCTGTATGGTACTAACTACAATTTGAAGCTTTCTAACGGCGGGGGATCAAATTAATATTGATCGTGTTTCAGAATGGAAAACCGTACGTGGCGATACGGTGTTGTTTGCGCCTTTCAGTTTCTCCTAGTGTGTTGATCGGCAACCAAAAGCTTCACACTACTCGTTCCACTGCTAGTTTGTGTCCTAGACGTACTCCTAGTGACACAGCACGTAGATTTGTGGTCTTAGACCCGGATCTACACACTGCAAAGGTGGGAGCTAGCAAGAAGTTCCTATACCCGACTCAAGTTCATGGGTCGGTTCCAGCACAGTAAAAAAAAATCCAAATGGCCCACCTGTCTCAACGTTGCAGAACGGCGAGCTCGTCGTCATTGTGGGCCTCCGAGCTCGCCATCACCGGACCTCCGTGGCGGCTAGGTTTCACCTCGGCGGCGATTTATGTGGCAGCGTCACAGTCCGCGAAGAGGAATCAATAGAGGGGGTTGAGAGGAGCACATAGAAATGGCAGGTGGTGAGGGGGGCTGCCGGATCCGGCGAATCACGGTAATGGCGGCAGATTGAGGTGAGGAGGAGAAAGAAACGATGATGGGGCAGGAGAAGAGCGACGTCGGGTAATGGGAGAAGGGAAAACGTTTTCGGCGAAATTTCGTCGGTTACCGCTGATTTTCGGTCTAACCGGTGGGTACTGGTAAGAAACAGTGTTGGCCAAAATATTTTGGCCCGATTTGAAATCCCCGGTCCAGCCCAACCAAACAGTGTCTTCCTCGTCCTATCCTCTCTCTTGCTCTGCCCTAACTCCGAACCCCATCTCGCGCTGCGACGGATTCGGCGGTGCCTGCCGTACTGAGCTGAGAGTTGCTCTGCTGCTGAGGTGAGGTCTCGAGGACGCAAGGTGAGGTCCGCCCACCTGCGCGTTTTCCACAGCTATGAGGTGTCTCCGGGCGTGACGACCTTCGTCGGCAGCGATGGCTTCGACAGCGGGCCAGCGGCTCAGTCGGCGTCACAGCTATACCAAACATAAATGTATTTTGGCGAAATTTCGGCTAGTAAAACACAGAATTTCAAAATAGGATTCGAAAATTCTGACCGAAAAAATTCCAAAATACCCAGTTACCGCCGATAACCGGGCCTATCGCTAGCCTCTGAAATTTTTTGGTGTCCGGTAGCGTTTCCCTGGGTGGGAGTGAACCGATCGTTTTTTATTTTACTAGTGGGACCATTTTATTTAAGTACACGAGAAGGTAAACATTGGAGACAAACTTGGAAACTGTAACCCTATTTATGTGGCAAGTGACGTGCCTTTTCTAGCTCCTCTCAAATTGTACATGTCCTAAACGCCTTAGAATCCGAATAAACGCAATATATGCATGATGTGCAACTATATATATTCATGGTGGCAAAACCTTTTTACCTTTTAAGGGGACACCCTTCTATCTCATCCGCCATCTATTTGTCTCGAGATTCGTACCATGTTGTCTCTTATTATATTCTCTATCCCCCAAATATACATGCACAGATCTTAAAGATAAAATGGGATAAATTGAACCACGGATGAGATAGGTAGATGTCCCCTGAAAAGGTAAAAATCTACTTCCATGGCACTGTAACACTGAGATTAAGATCGATGTTGAGTGTTGCTTCTCTGGTCTAACAACCACGGGAGAAATCCGCGATACTATAGCATCGTGCCTTTTCCTCCCTAAATGCAAATGATACAAAATTACAAACCTGACCGGCCATTCGCGGATGGGGCAGGCCTTGGCGCCTTGACCTTACACCCTAGCAATCATTGTGAGTCATGAGACTTTAGAACGAACGAATTGGCAGACGTTGTCGTTACCCTCTTCTTCTCTTCCCCGGCGCGCCAGTGCTCTCTTGGTCCCAGAACTCATGTGTTCTGCTAGGTAAGGATGGAAATGGATGGAATATGACTCGAATACAAATACGAATACGAATTCATATTTTTAAAATAAATACAAATTCGAACATTCTCGAATACGAATACGAATCGAATGTCGTAACGAATACGAATTCAAATCGAATATGTACTCAATTCGGTCGAATACGAATATCCTATAACTTTTGCGACAAATCTCGGTATAACAAATTTATGAAACATGACTACACATCTACTGTCTACTGTCTATACGAGTCGTAGCAACACCCAACAGCCACAGATTCGGCACCGAATCAAGATCCCATCGAAACATAAATGCTTCGGGGAAAAATGGATAGTATTCGTATTCGTATCCGGAGAAAAACAGATAGTATTCATATTCATATCCCGAAAAAAAACGGAGAGTATCCGTATTCGTATCCGGGGAAAAATGTATAATATTCATACTCATTTTTTCTGGATACTATCCGGTTTTTTTCCCGGATACGAATAACACCTAATACGGATACGAATACTATCCCTTTTTCCTAGATAATATTCGTTTTTCATTCGAATGCGGATTTTAGTTACCACATTTGCGTTTTTTCTGATACGAATATCGGATAAAACAGGTTATCTTTGAGCATTTCCCATCCCTACTGCTAGGTATAGTAGCTGCTGTATGCGCATGTACGCTGCACTCATGCGTGGACCATTATTAGTGCTTCGGGTGCAGAAGATCTCTCACAACCCTGATGACTTAAGATTGACGATTGCATGACGTACGTAGGTGCCAAGCTATCTGCGCTGATTAAGGTTTCAAGTTAGTATTAGGCCGGTGATCATAAGCAGCGACAAGTGATTAGCATTGGGGAACAAAAAGAAGGACAAAATGATAGGCTCACAGCTACCTAGCTACATCCTACGTACGTACATATAGGGGGTACACTCGATCGCTAGCTTCACTAATCAGCTGAATATTATATGACTAGCTTCACAAACATAACACTAGCTAGCTAGCTCGAGGTGATCAGAGTAAATTAAGATTGGTGTGACTTAGTTTACCTTTTATAGAGTATATTTAATTTTCACGAGATTGGCGTGACTTCATGTGACCCCTCAAGTTTCCACGAGAGATCGAGCCCAACTCACTGGCAGTGACAAACTCGTTACTATTTACTAGGGATGAAAAATCACCATGATAACCGGCCGATTACGTACCATCGGGAACCAGAAATCCCAGTGACATGGAAAACTTTAAATAATTTAAAATATTGAAGTTTAATGGCAGATTAGTAATTTCGGGTAGTAAACAGTCGAATTTAAATTTTACTTTTAAATTTAACAAACCGGGTGAGACTGCCCGAATAAAAACTGATTCCTGCCTGTAATCGATCGATATGCCGATCCAGAACTCTTTTTTTTTGTCCGAGATTTTTCCATTCGGCTCACATTAAAGAAGAAGAAGCATTCTAACTCGCGAGGCGCTCACAAGAGCAGCGCTCGAACCGTAACAGGCTGAGAGCCTAAAGCTCTCCTGTGTCATTGTACCTCTGCACAGTCCTCCACACTGTGCCCCTGCACAGTGCAAGATGAGACCCAGGACTCGAACGCCTGACCGTCCGCTCGCACCTTAGCGGGCTGACCAAGTGAGCTACGCTCACTTCTGATGCCAATCCAGAAGTTGAAGCCCTGGTTAGGACCAATCAATCTCATAAAAATAAATTCAAGTTACAATAACGCCACTCATAAATAAATGGGATTCTACATGCATGAATTTCGTATTGGATAAAAAACACAAAAAAAAAATCTCAATTTAAGAAAATATATACTCTTAACTGAATGTCTCGGTTCCTATGAACTTCCGATCTCTTAAACAGGCCTTAAAACTCATCATGTTTATTTGCGAAAGGAAATTAGCTCATCGCTAAAATTAGTTATGTCCCCAGCAGTGACAATAAACAAAGATAGGCTGATAGTATGTGTTTGGTGTCGAGCATGCATGGCCACAAGAAAGCACACAACGACTGTTTGAACTAATTTGTCCTTAAAATATTTTTAAAATTCTCTAGGTCAGCATCCAGTCACTCTTTCCTAATGCGACTTGGTAGAACATACAACAGGGAAATCGATTAATTAATTTGTGCTGAAAATCTCTTTCATCAGGCAATTATAAATGCTTGTCCACGGTCCACCAAACTCTGCCCAGTCCTGATATTCATGCAAAAATGGACAGGGAAGAGGAGGAACCAGTGCCGGGTTTGACAATTATTAATATAGAACAGTGGGAGACTATGCAGTGTCGACGTCCCTGTATCTCCTCTTTTTAACCGCCTATATTTATCTGGTGTGAGAAGGGCCGCCTATATATGTGTTTGATGATTCATACTCTCTTTTGTACGTGTATGACTCTTTCCATGCTAGGAGTACGTACTGCTTCTCTCGGAAAGAGTTAGCAATACCAAGGACAAGGCAGACTGGACAAAGATTTGGTACGGTCTCGATCTCATCAACAACGAAAATTATACTCGGCTCCACCCCTAAAATCCGCAACAAAATGGCTCGGTCTTTAAGGTCTTTAGTTTATGCATCCCCGAGCAGAAAAGAGGAATGCTAGGAAAGCACAAAGCAAAGAAACGCAGTTGCAGAAGGATAGGTTTAGGCCGTCTGGCAGATCTAGCTAGCTACGAATTGAAAAGATATATGTCAACCAGGTTAAACTTAGCCTCGAAGCAACTTAATTACGAGCTGTAATCACCGGAGCAAAAGTTTAAAAGTTGGGCTTGTTGGTGTCAAACGGATGTCAAATTATTTTTGTTCACGACATATATAATACATTGTGTGACACCTATAAAAATAAAAATCAAATCAGTACTAAAATTATCCAATTGATTTAATTATAAATTTGTTACTTTGATTTTGTTACTTCAACAGTATTTTTGAACCAACATAATGATCTCGTTTTCCCCAAATTTTATGAACTTAATAGGGATCTTGTCGGGCCCCGGGCATGGAATACCCAAAGTCATCGTGTGTTTACCATACTAGTCTCACGACCAATGGCTAGTACATACATCCACAACGTTGGCATACACATCCATACACAATATACATACAATATGAAACAAATATGGTACTTAATTTAGATGATTACATCACAAGTGTAGGATACACGACCGACTAGCCAAACAAAATGACAAGTATCAGAAGTAGTGAATTAAACAGCGGAAGTATAATATGTACAAAGTCCAAAAGTCTAGCGATATGCCCATCCAAACCCTCAAACAACCAACAAGAAATAAGTCCTAGAAAGACCCGTCAGCGAACCCTCCGGTACCGGATGCAAAGAACGCGTCGTCCGGCATAGGCTCGTACTTTAACTCTGAATAACAATTTAAGCAAGATTCAGTACATTACTTACTCAGCAAGACTTTTAGTGTATTGTAAAATTCGTAAAATGCATGGCTAACAAGGAATGAGGCTCTATGCTACAAGTTATTTTCAGCATTAAGCAAGTTTTATTTGCAATATCAATACATAGTACTTTGTAATGAAAATTTAACGATCAGTTAAATAGATAATGAACAACAAGTAAATATTTGAATAAATAACAAATCACAACAATCCTCGACTGCGAGCAACATCTTATTTCCAGCCATAAACATGACCACTACTACAAAACAGGCTATAGCAGACGCCCCATCACAGACGGTTCATTTGGAACCGTCTGTGATGGGTCTGTCCGGACGCGGCAGTTGCCCTGCGAGCCTGTCACAGACGGTTCTTTGATAACTAATTATCACAGACGGTTTACAGACAGTTATATTTACAAACCGTCTGTGATAATCCAGCTAATCACAGACGGTTCTTATAATGAATCGTCTGTGATTAGCTAGATTATCACAGACGGTTCTTAAAACCGTCTGTGATATCCTAGCATAATATAAATTGCGCCCGACACATCCTCTGCCGCACTGCCGCTCTGGAGGCGCTGTGTCCACTTAGATCTGCTGCCATCGCCATCGCCATGCGCAGCATCGCCGCCTCTCTACCGCTCTCGAGAAACCACGCTCTGCAGCAACCCTGCCGTTGGCTCCACTTAGATCTGCTGTTCCTCCCCCATGCGCCACTTCACTGCCCTAGCTCCTCCAACATGCGGCTCCTCCCCCGTTGCGCCAGCTTACAGAGGAGAAGGTTGGACCCCTGCCCCTAGCGCCTCCTCCACCCCACTGCCTCCTCCCCCATTGCGCCACCTGCACCTTGCTGTGCCTCCACCCCTATTATGCCTCCCCCATTAATCGCTAATCAATTTAAGTATGTTTGGTAAATAGGAAGAGTACATACTTGCGGTTTATTAATCTAATTTGACACTAATTTGTTACATGCGTAGCGTAGATAGACCGAAACTGGATGTACGGTGTGAACTGTATGAGTCAAGAGTATATTAATGGCGTGGTTGCTTTTAGAAGAGCCGCCGAGTAGGATATGTTGAAGAAGGGGATAAATTTTATGTACTGTCCATGCATTGATTGCGGTAATCTGAAAATGTTTAACAACGTGGCGCAGATTGAAGCGCACTTGATTCGATGGGGTTTCAAAAAAGGGTATACATGTTGGATCAGTCACGGTGAAGAGCAGAATATACCGGAAGTTAATAATGACGATATTGCCGAGGAAGTCAATGATATGCCGGATGTGGACTGTACTTTTGATGAGGATAGGTTGCATGATGACAATCTGGATCAGATGCTACGCGATGCAGAAGAGAACTACAGTGAGAGAGAGTTTTGTAAATTCGAGGGCTTAAGGGAGGACTCGGTGAGACCTTTGTTCGCTGGCTGCAAGCTAAAATACACAAGGTTGTCAACCGTGATTGAATTGCTTAAATTGAAGACAAGCAATGGTTGATCCGATAAGAGTTTCACGTCATTGTTAGGTCTCCTAGCGGACATTCTTCTGGAGGGAAACGTGTTGCCCAACACCACCTACCAAGCAAAGAAGGTTCTTTGTCCATTGGGAATGGAAGTAAAAAGAATACATGCATATCCGAACGATTGTATCCTCTACCGTAAAGAGTATGCAGATATGCATGTATGTCTCGTGTGCAAAGTATCCCGATACAAGCGTCAGAATACTACTAAGGTGAAGCAAGGACCTCCTGCTAAGATGTTGTGGTATCTGCCTGTGATCCCACGTTTGAAACATTTATTTGCGAACCCAAAGGAGGCAAGATTGGTGCGTTGGCACTCAGAGGAACGTAAGAAAGATGGAAAGCTAAGACACCCTATTGATTCTGCCCAGTGGAGAAACTTCGATCGGAGCTTCGAAGAGTTCGGTGCAGAACTGAGGAACATAAGGTTAGGGTTGAGTACAGATGGAATGAATCCTTTCGGTAACATGAGCAGCCAACATAGTACTTGGCCCGTGAATCTATGCATGTACAATTTTCCTCCTTGGCTGTGTATGAAGCGAAAGTACATTTTGATGTCACTACTTATCCAAGGGCCGAAACAACCTGGGAATGATATTGATGTGTACCTAGCACCATTGCTGGAAGATCTTGTGACACTGTGGAACAAAGGGGTACAGGTATGGGATGCGTACAAACGAGAGAACTTCACTTTACACCATCAATGATTTTCCTACCCTTGTTAACCTGTCGGGCTTCAGTACAAAAGGAGCCAAAGCTTGTCCGCACTACTTAGATGCTACGGAGAGTGTATGGCTGAACAACTCACGCAAAATTGTGTATATGCGTCACCGTAGGTTCCTTCCCAGGAGTCACCCATACCGCAAGATGAAGAAACAATTCGACGGAAATAAGGAGGACGGTTCAGCTCCAAGGGCTTTTAGAGGGAAAGAGGTCTATGATATAGTTAAGGATATTGATGTTGTGCTTGGGAAGGGACGTCAATTAAGAACCCATCAGAAGAACATCTGGAAGAAGCGATCAATTTTTTGGGACTTGTCTTATTGGGAGCACTTAGAAGTTCGTCACTGCATCGACGTCATGCACGTGGAGAAGAATGTATGTGATAGCTTGATTGGTCTCTTACTGAACATTAGTGGTAAAACAAAGGATGGTGTTAACGCACGGCGTGACTTGGTCGATATGAACATAAGGACCGAGTTAGCACCGCAAGAGACCGATACAGGACGAACGTACCTTCCTCCAGCTTGCTACACTCTGTCCAAGGCCGAGAGAAATGAACTGTGCCAGAGCTTGCATGGTGTGAAGTCCCGTATGGTTACTCTGCTAACATTAAGAAACTTGTTTCTATGCAAGATTCGAAATTAATTGGTATGAAGTCGCATGATTGTCATGTGCTGATGACACAAATGCTTCCTATTGCAATTAGGAGTATCTTGTCGAACAAGGTCCGAGTGGCAATCTTGAGGCTATGTTATTTCTTCAACTCAATTGCTCAAAAGGTCTTCGATCCCCAAGGACTAGATGCTTTGCAGGCCGAGATGGTGACGACTCTATGTCATCTTGAGATGTATTTCCCTCCGTCATTTTTCGATATCATGGTCTATCTCATTATTCACCTTGTGAAAGAGATAAAGATATGCGGCCCGGTGTTCTTACGTCAGATGTACCTGTTCAAGAGGTACATGGGAATTCTCGAGTCCTACGTACGGAATCGATCTTGATCGGAGGGCAGCATCATCGAAGGTTATGCAACGGAAGAGGTCATTGAGTTCTGCGTCGACTACATGGCTCAAGTGGATCCGATAGGTGTGCCTCTATCTCGTTATGGGGGGAGACTGGATGGTATCGGGACCATCGGAAGGAAATCAATCGATCCCGATCTGGATACATACGCTCAAGCCCATTTTCACGGTCTTGCAACACGTGACCAAAGTGTCCCCGTACATCAACGAGCACAAAGACATGGTACGCCAACAGAATCCAAATCGGTCGGAGGTTTGGATCATGAGAGTGCACAACCGTCGGTTCAACGAATGGTTAAAGGTGCGAATCACTGGGAGGTCATCAAGTGATGATACGCTGCTATGGTTGGCACAAGGGACACAATTTATAATTGTCACATGGCAAGATACGACATAAATGGGTACACATTTTATACGGCAGCTCAGGATAGGAAGAGCACAGTCCAGAACAGCGGTGTCCGCATAGATGCATTCAGTACCGATGGGCTGAGGAGCTCCTACTATGGGCAAATAGAGGAGATATGGGAGCTCGACTACGTGCTTTTCAAGATCCCCCTATTTCGGTGCCTTGGGTCCATCTCCCATAGGTGAAGGTCGACAAGTATGGCGTCACTACCGTGGACCTCTAACGTGTCGGATACAAAGATGAACCATTCGTACTGGCTAACCAAGTTGTTCAAGTCTTCTATGTAACCGACCCGGCAAATAAGAAGCGCCACATAGTTCTTCATGGAAAAAGGAGGATTGTCGGAGTTGAGAATGTAGTGGACGAGGAAGAATACAATCAATTTGACGAGTTGTCTCCTTTCGGAGATGACATCAGGCTCGAGGAAGAACCCAGTGAGGAAGCTAGCTATATGCGCGCCGATCATCATGAAGGGCTATATTTTAATTAATAATTTACTCCATTGTAATTAATTTATTCCGTAACATCATGTGTTATGGACTTATAATCTCTTATATATTTTGATGTCAACGTGGAATTGTCATGTGTTAATGTGTTACGAACCTGTCATCTTTGATATTGATGTCAATGTGGACGTTCATTGTAATGTGTAGTATCAAAATTGGTTTCACTTGATTTGGAGTTGAGTTGAATTAGATATGAATTTTTGAAGTCAAATGTGTTATGAGCTTGTCATCATACTTGTCACCAGGTTTTGTCAGGATATCACAGATTGTAAATAGGTTTTGTCAAGATATCACAAACGGTTCTATTATGGAACCATCTATGATAAGGAATCACAGACGGTTTTGAGATATCCTGACAAAACCTATTGACAATCTGTGATATGACTTTATCACAGACGGTTCTATTAAAGAACCGTCTGTGATATGGAACGTATCACAGACGGTTCTTTTGGAGAACCGTATGTAATTCCTTATGACAGACGGTTCTATTAAAGAACTGTCTGTGATAGCCTCTTTATAAGGAGGGAACCGCTAGGGTTTTTATCTTACTCGTCACTTCCTCTCCCGCGCCCCTTAGGCTCTCACGCGCTCTTTCGCCTCCTCTAGGGCTCGCCCGTTCACCGCCGCCAACGACCTCGGCGCCTCTGACCTCGACACCGCCACCCCCGACCTCGGCACAATCGCTCCCGACCTCGATGGCGCCGCTCCCGACCTTGGCGCCCCCAACCTCGGTGCCTCTGACACCGCCGCCCCCGACCCCGACGCCCCCGACCTCGGCGCCTCTGACACAGCCACCTCCGACGCCGCCGCCTCTGACCTCGGCACCGCCGCTCCCGACCTTGGCGCCCCTGACACTGCCGCCTCCGACCTCGGTGCCCGACACTAGGGTTTTGCTCTTACTCGTCACTTCCTCTCCCTCGCACCTCCCTTGCTCTGTGATGGGTTCTGTTGATGCTCTGTGATGGGTTCTGTTGATGCTTTGTGATGATAGTCGAAATCTGAAATCATATAGATAATTAGAAACAGACTTGAGCTTAAGCATATTGCTTTATATGGTCAGTTATAATTAGTAGCCTTTATACTCTTTCTTTTCAGTTATAGCTGAATTAAGATTACACTTGTATCTTCTCTGTAACGATAGTCGAAATCTGAAATCAGATAGATAATTAGAAACAAGACTTGAGCTTAAGCATATTGTTTTATATGGTCAGTTATAATTAGTAGCCTTTGTACTCTTTCTTTTCAGTTATAGCTGAGTTAAGATTACACTTGTATATTCTCTATGATGATAGTCAAAATCTGAAATCAAATAGATAATTAGAAACAAGACTTGAGCTTAAGCATATTGCTTTATATGGTCAGTTATAATTAGTAGCCTTTATACTCTTTCTTTTTAGTTATAGCTGAATTAAGATTACACTTGTATGTTCTCTGTGATGATAGTCAAAATCTGAAATCAAATAGATAATTAGAAAGAAGACTTGAGCTTAAGCATATTGCTTTATATGGTCAGTTATAATTAGTAACCTTTATACTCTTTGTTTTCAGTCAATTAGGCTTATTGTTGATATAAATTTGTGAATTATTTTGAAGACATATGATTAGATGTTCTGTTTACAGAAATTTGTAGTTTGAGCTCAAGATCTGTTTTGTAATTATCAAAATTGATTGGTGAAGAGATTTTGACAGAGAACTAAGATTGCAAAGACTATGTCTTATGCAATTAGTCAACTGAGAACAATTGAGCAATCTTATTTGCTTAGCTTCATGTTGTTTTTAGTTGTGCTCATAATGAATATGTTGAAGTTATTCATACACTGAAATTGATTATCATGGCCGTTGTGAGTATTTCAACATATCGTGCACTATCTCTTTGCATATATATATATATATATATATATATATATATATATATATATATATATATATATATATATATATATATATATATATATTTCAACATATCGTAATCGTCTCTTTGCATATACATATATACATATCGTGCACTAAAATGACTTAATTGTTTCATATTTATGCATATGTAAATTATATAGATAGCAAGTAAGCGAGATGGCAGAGGCACCATCTTCGTCGCCGTCGCCGACGCCGCAGATGACAGAGGCGCCGTCTTCGCCGCCTAATCCGTCGATGATAATGATACGGAAGTGAGATGGCAGAGGAGAATCGAAGATGCCTGTGGGCTGACTGGTCATCACGAAGGTCAGTGAGTTTGGGGTCCCTCTACGTCCCAAGGGCTCAGCAGTGAGATTCCGGACCATGTGCGGGATACTTGCAAGGAAACGGGTCCCCATCACCACACCAAGGTAGAAGGATCTGACGAAAGAAACGAGAAGCGCGGTGTGGACATAACTTTTACGAAAGTTCACTATCCCAGAAGCAGACATGGCACGTGTGGAACGGACGGCGATGCTCACGATCGATAAATCGTGGAGGACCTTCAAGAGCATTCTTGTCATGAAGTACGTGAATACGAGTCCGACTCCCTTTGCGAAGTATGGATTCTTGACGCAGGAAACATGGGACACCTTTGTGGCTATGAAGACAACGCTCGAATTTAACGAGAAAAGTGCAGCGCACAAAGCTCTCCAGACATGAAACACTCATCCACACAGACTCGACACCACTGGGTACGCGGGTAAATACGACGAATGGGCGGCGGAGGAGGAGAATGCGTTTCCTGATGTCACAGACCCGCGTTCCCTAGCCTGGTTAAAAGCGAGGGCAAAAGTCTCGTCTTTGGGCAGCATCTCTTTCACAAACCCGGCAGACCAGGAAGTGTCTCAACGTGTGGTAAGTATGTCGAACTACCTAGTTGTTAACAAGTCCATAACTTCATAGTATCTATAATAACATAATGACCTCTTGCAGCGTGAATTGTCTGCCCAAACTTCCCAAGGCTCCTTCCAAGTAGACAGGGAGAAGGATATACTCTCTACGGCCCTGGGAAACAAGGAGCACTCGGGTCGCACACGAGGCCTTGGGGTTAACGTACCTTGGAGTTATGGATTCGCAGACAACTACTGCACATATAGGAGTAGGAAGAGATCTAAAACCGAGCGCGAGGACCGGTTGGTACATATGATTACTGAAAAGTTTGAAGGAAAGCTAGCAGCATTGTAGGATCAAATGAATCAACTCCTAAGCCAGTCGCAGTCGCAAGCCGCCCCTATTAATTTGGGAGCCAGTCCTGCTCGACATCGGAGTAGCATCGCGTCCACGCATTATTTTGAACATGACGACATCCAATTACCGATAGATGACATCAAGATAATGTACATCTGTGGAATGCATCAAAGATAGACCTATAAGATGCCTTAGCTAATTGCGTATCGTTTTGTAGGAGTCGACGGCCTGCAAGCTCCAAGTGAGGTTAGTTGGGTCCATTTGTGTTGAGGCTGGGCGGGGCATGGTGGATCCATACCAGGAAGGGTAGTGCAGCACGGTATCCAGGTGGCGCAGGGTTACACCAGGGTGGAGGTGGACATGGTACATGAACATTTTATGGCCATCCCGTTGGAGATTCGCCCGAACGAAGAGATCACAACACTAGGGGATGCCGTGCATAGTTTTATCTAGTGGCCAAAGAAGGACATCGTCCTGGACCCAGCAGTGCCGCGATCTCAACACGACCATTCCTCTCCAACGGGACCCTCGATGACTCCACCTCATATTTCTCCTCAGAAGGCCACCATATCGGTTCCCGTGGAGAAGACGCCGAAGGAACAAGAAAAGCGTGCAGCCGTATCGGGTCCCGAGTCGTCTCGCAAGAAGACGCTGCCAATCCTTAAGGCCAAATCGAAATCGACGAACGTTAAGGCGCCTCTCAAGTCCGGCAAGTTCGGGATATCCGGGAAGTACATCATCGAAAAACCATTGTACTCCGATGCAGTATTAGGGCGTGCTGGATATGCTCATCAGGCTTTGCATGCCTGGTACTTGGAGAAGACCCAAAAGGAGGGGTGCGATACTGGAATCACCGTCAGATACGAGCATAAGCATTTCTTTAACGGGCCGAACCACTTCGTCGTGGGCTTCAACAACTTATATGACCTATTCAACCTTGTTGGCCTCGACACCTCGCTTCTACGATGTTGGACACTGTAAGTGCGTACAATCAAGTTCTACATTCACGTAATACCGATAAATATCACAACTCATTTCATATATATAGATACATGATGAAAAATATCTGGGAATGGAAAGAACCAGTGGGTTTCCTCGACCCACATGTGGTATCGTTGCAAACCATCCAAGTAGACTCGTCCTTCGTCGAGAAATACATAACGTAGGTATTGCTTCGTCAGCAGAACATGAAGTACATAGTGGTGCCCTACAACGAGGGGTAAGTGTCACTACTTGCTCTACGAATTTCATTTGTACTTTATACGCAGCACGAACTTAGGTTTAATGACTATAGCGACATACATGAGTAGGTACCACTGGATCCTTTTAGTCATTATACCAAGGAGGAACCATGTGATATACCTTGATTCCCTAATCTGCAGTGACCACAAGTTCAGCATTCTAAGAGAAATACTCGACAGGTATGCTCATTTCCTCGATACATAACTCTATTTTAGTCTTCATTAGTTTGAAATGGCCGAGGATAACTTTTTGGAATCATGTAGGTCGTTCATCGACTATGTTGCCAACAAAGGAATATACGATGGAAAGAGCGCCGAACTAACACACAGGACAAAATTTCCGGTACACGCTACAACACGATAATCCTATATCATACTTCGTAATAAACGCATCTCGAACTGATATATGTAATTCCATTTTTGCAGTGCCGCCAGCAAAAAAATGATGAGTTATGTGCAATCTACGTTTGCCATCATATGGAGCGAATCATTAGAGCTAGGAAGAAGGATCCCGAGGTTTGTGAATCTTGAAATAATTATTTTCTGATTATAAATTTAAATATATATGCTTACCACTTTACTCTTGCTAGCGACAGGCCTTGATTATAGATTTAGATGGACTCTTTGCGTATGAGATCAAGGACATTCGAGGGAAGCTCTGCAGCTTTATCATATCAGAGATAATTAAGGACACCGGAGAATTTTACTCCGTCGTCGACCCAGCGCATCACCCCGCTGACACTTCTCAACCACCTGCAAACAATTGACTCAATTGTAATCCAATTTATTTTGTAACAATACTTGAACAAATGTGATCTTTTGTAATTTATTTTGAGTAATGATCAGATTGAGTTTGTCGACAATTGATTATTTGTGATGTATCTATTTTTCTGTATGCTTGTTTTCAGAGGACATGGCTAGCAATTCCTGAGGCTAGCCAAAAATCAGTAAAAATGTAGTTAGTGTAATGAACTATCACAGGCGGTTTTTGTATTAAAACGAGTATCACAGACGGTTCTATGGAAAAACCGTCTGTGATACTCTACGGTTCTATGGAAAAACCGTCTGTGATACTCAGAGTATCACAGACGGTTTTTCCATAGAACCGTCTGTGATACTCTGACTTCACAGACGGTTACGGTTCAAAAACCTTCTATGATGGCGGTTCCGAACCGTCTGTGATGACCCTCTCTATAGTAGTGCACATAAATCCGCATGAACTAGCTCCAGTGGACTACTAGCATGATACTGTGCCTGCAACAAAAATGGCACCCCGCACTGCTTTGCTAATAGGCAGCCCTTACACAGCTGAGTTGCGTGGTCAATCTCTGGTACTCCCTGCACCATCTTCTTAGCCACCATTTGCTTCATTGCCTGGAAATTCAGATGGCCCAATTGAGCATGCCACAACCAGGCTGCTTCATCCAAGCTGACAGCGAGACAGACCGGTGCAGTTGTGTGAAGAGCAATCTTGTACAGTCGATTGTTGGATCGCTGTACCTTCATGAGTATCTTGCCATCCCTGTCATATATCCACAGGAATTCTCCTAACAGCACAACCTTGCACCCATCTTCGGTCAATTGTCCTAGACTTAAAATGTTATTGCATAGACTTGGGATGAAGTATACCTCTGACAAAAGCCGCTGCTCGCCATTCTTACATTAGAACAAGATCAAACCTTTCCCTTTGATTTGCACCGTGGAACCATCACTGAAGCGCACCTACCCGACAATTCCTTCATCAAGATCAGCAAAGAAGGAAGGCTGCCTAGTCATATGATTGCTAGCGCCATTGTCAAGACACCACACTCCGGATGTCATGCTCTTTCGCTCTGCATGATGATCTCCAACATCAATGCACTGATCAGGCATAACATGTTCTTCATTCAGAAGCACTTGCTCGCACGGCTCCTCTAGACATTCGGCCAGCATCAAAGCCGACTCATCCTCCTGAGCATGAGTGAGATTTGCTTCTTCATCCGGATGCTTGCTGCGGCACTCAAAAGCATAGTGCCCCATTTTGTCACAATTAAAGTATTTAATGTGACGCTTATCTTTGCCGCTGGTGGAGTTGCCACGGCCACCCTTGCCATGACTGCACCCTTTGCCATGCCATTTGCTCCGATCACGCCCGTCTGACCCATCGGTGTCACACCCCTTGATGCCCCGACGAAGAATCACTGCCGCTGCTCTTCTGTCGTGCCTGCCAATCAGCATGAGTGAGTAGGAGCTGTTCGTCAGTGGTGCCGGTGGTGCCTCGAGGTCGAGTGCGCTCCTTATAGGCCTTGAGGCTCCCAATCGCCTATCAAATGGCATTGTGTCGAGATCATATGTCTGTTCGATCGAGGTGACTAGCTGGAGGAATTTGTCTGGTACTGAATCCAAGAGCTTCTTAACAAATGCAGTGTAATACCCTATTTAATTCTATGGAAGAAATCATTCAAAAAAGAGAATTAAACATAAGAAAAAGGGTGTTTCTGCAGTTCTTCGGCAACCTAGGCCTCGGGCTTTGGCCCAGGAAGCCCATGAGGGTCCAGCCACCAATAAAAGGAGGGGAAAACCCTAGCCCATGAGGGGTCAGCCACCAATAAAAGCTGGTTGGAACAATTTTGATTCGTAATTGCCATCGATTTGAGGATCGTTGATCCACTGCGATTAATTTCAGAATTTTGTCCATTGCTTGTGCGTTAGTTTTGGCATAGTTAGAATCCGAATTGAAGTATTTTGTCTTCTAGAGATTTGTGTGGATTGTTCTCAGCTTTTAATAGGTTCAAAGATCACCCAAATTAGAGTTGTGGTTTAAAAGTTACGTTGATTTTACTGCTGCTGTCCAGAAATCCTAATGAGAATCAGCATTCGTCTTGTTTATTAATTAAGATTATCTTAAAGGCCGATTCAGGGATGTTGCCCAAAATGATTTTTGTAGGTAATCCCATTAGATTTCAGGATTGATAAAGAACACCCTTTTTGGATCTCTAGAACAAAAGTTATGTACGTTTCAATGTTACTATCTAAAACGTATATCAGATCCTGACGGTAGTTTTTAGTTGTGGGCTAAAATTTGTTAAAGGCATAATCTGATGATCGGTCCAACTAGACTTTTGAATTTCATGTTCTTAGCTTTTCAAATTGATACTGAAATTAATTTTTGGTTAATCAAATTAAAAATTTATAGCATTTCTTGTGCAGATGTCCTTTCTGTCTGTCAGATTATAACTTTAGATTTTCATCTGATGATTAGACTCATAAATTGGCCGAATTAGAGATTCTCGCCAACTAGGTTATTGTAGATGGTTTCGTTATCTTTCCAAAGAGTCTGAGATCACACCTTTTCGAGTTTCAGACCGAAAGTTATGAAGTTTTTAATACTGCTGTCCAGTATAGCCTTCTGTTAGCATGTTGACTAACTGGAGTAGATCAAGTGTTTAATCTTGGGTTATGGAAAGACGATGTAGAGTGCTGCGAGTAATGTCTTGTTATGCATGTTTGATTGATGTTTAGTATCATTCATGGTTACCAGGTGGTGGTGAACCCCGGTGCTAGAGCATTCCACCATTTGTTTTCGTCTCACGGTTGAGGCCAATGCAAGTAGTAATAATAAATTACTGTATTTCATACTCGTTGATTGCCATGGTATAATTATGAGGATTTATGTTTGATAATGTTGCTGAGCATTACCTTTTCCCGATGAGTTGATATTGTGATTTCAATTTGCATCATGACATACATTTCTGTATCTTGGTCTACATGATAGCCAAGGATTTTTCTTTTGAGGTCTCCGTCATGCATTGGACAGGCTTGGGTCCCCACACTTGTGGAGTATGGGTATGAGGTCCCTGTGCCTTAAGGGCGTAGACTTTGAGTATGTATCGACGGATACACTACTCAGCATTACTGGTAATTTCAAAGAAGTTGTTGGAAGAGCATTCATGACATGTACCTTGCATTCTTGCATAAAAGATGGATTTGTGGTTCAATGCAATTGTGCGCAATGGGAATTGAGTATCCTCATCGGCTGATTATGATGCTATGTTATTTATTGCTATTGCACTTTGCTGAGTTGTGGACTCACTCTTGCTGTGTTGTACTTTCTAGGTACTTCTCGAGGCAGCGACATGCATGGGAAGGGGTAGACATAGTGCACTCCACATATACACAAACCACAACCTATAAATTAGTCCAATTATCTACAATTCATATTCTTGACAATTACTTTACACTACTACAGAACAGACTTTTGGTCCCGGGCCTAAAGGGCCTCTAGTCCCGGTTATAGAGCCGGGACTAGGAAATCGGGACTAAATGTCTCACCTTTAGTCCCGGTCCCAAGCCGGGACTAAAAACGATTTTAGTCCCGGTTGGTAATACCAACCGGGACTAAAATCCGCTAGATCAGCCACGGGTGGCCCTTTTAATCCCGGTTGGTATTACCAACGGGACTAAAATGTTTTTTTTCTTTTTGTTTCCATTTCAATTCATTATTGATTTTGGTTTTACAATTACATTAGGTTTTCAAATGCGTATTCTTATTTGCTAATATATGTATACGCGCACATATAATTTAGTTTGGAACATTATTACACACAAATAAAGTATGAAACTATATATATTATGGAGCTATATATATGTATAATATATATATATGCACAAAAAATTTACAAAATTATTCATGCATCCTTGGTATTTACAACACAAATGTTGTCCTCCACTTAAATGTCATACAAATGTTCGTCTGGTTTGGCTTCAATGGTTCATCTAGGTTAAGTAGAACTCGGTCTTGGGCTTGAGGACATGCTCATTAAGAAATCTGCGATTGTCTCTTGAATTCCTTTGAGGCGGTCCATATCCAACACCTGTTCCTTCAACCATATCTCCTTCAATTTGCATTAAACGAAAGAAGTATTAATATACATAAGATTTATTTAATAGCAACAAATAAATAAAATGGATTTATTATATATACTTGTTACGCATTTCAGCATCTGTAGATGGGTTCTTTTGCATACACCATGAGGAACTGCAAACGTAGTATCCACACAAATTGTTGCACGGTGGTGACGTAGAACCCAGCATGCGATATAAAAGATTACTCTCGTCATCCCGCGTGGTGAAGCATGATAAGGTAAAGACGCGGGAGCTAGTACAACTTACATCCGATCGGTGTGGATCGTGAAGTGGCGCTTTCGGATCCGGACGGTGTAGTGAACGAACCAAGCCCAAACCCCGCCCAATAATTGGATCGTTAATTAACTATTGCAAAGTTAAAGAGCAGGAATAAATATTTAAAGATCGAAGTTACCCCGGATAATGTCTATCATATCTTGGTAATGTTCTGCGGTTTCTCAACGAGTCATAGATTAGCAAATGATATCGGAGAGATCGAAGACAATCAGTATCCGATGAAAATTTGCATTTGTTTATAGAGTCAACATATATATCTTTATGTTGGATTGAGTAAGTAAAGTAAAATGTGCACACGATAACAACACTCACCCAAAGTTGTAGGGGAAGAGTATAAATCTTTTGTTCTTTTGGTTGATCAAGAACCTCCAAAATTCCTCTCCATTTGAGGTCTCCATTGATCGTGGGAGTGTTTGGGTCCTTGAATACGATATATGGATCAACGAAACCAATGTTCTTGTCATTTCTACGTGTGAGGTCTCTCATCATGTCTCTGCATATGTATAGACATGCTAGCTAGTGTGAGGATAATTACTTATACATATACATATGCTAGAGTGAGATTATTAAAAGAAAGAATCACGTCTGAGACAAAAGCGGTGATGAGAGATTTGTCTAGAGCGTCCATGTGGCATAGCTGGTGTAACTCATTAAATCGAACCATTATAATGTCATCGCCACGGAAGTAATGATGGTTTATAATTTTAGCGCAAATAAAGTCATCCGCTTTCTGCGACATGCCGCCATGTACCACTTGTTTAACAAGTACATTTGCGTCTGAAGTTCCATGAGCTTCTCGTGGTTGTATAGACTCTTGCCATATACATATTCCTTCTTCCAATGATCAACTTCGGAGCACTTTCGATGTGTGCTCACGAGCATTTGGGAAATGCTTAGACCAGTTTCCGCGAAAAATTCATCAAGTTGATCCAAATGCACGTTTCCGGATATCTGTTCTAGCACGTTCGTGTTTGAACCATATTCATTCCCAATAACTAGTGGGGGCACTGATTGCTGTGATTGTTCCCCGAGCTGTGCAACACCCTTCCGTGCTCTCTTCTCTTTCTTCTTCGCCTCCTCAATTGACTTGGTGAGAGTGCGGTCATAGTCCGATAGTGGCGAATCCTTACGAGCATGGCGTAACTTTTTCGGTGGCGTCCACCCTTTGCCTTAGAACTTCTGGACGTACGAAGAAGTACGGCTTCTCAGGGTTTCGCTTCGCTTCACTTTTAGCCTTGACTTTCGCGAAGAAACTGTCCACATCTGTTTTCACTGAAGCATCTATTTCCTCGGCAGTCTTCTCATAGGAAAGTTTCGTCGTCTTAGAAATAGCTGGTGTTCTCCCTGAGGCTTTCTTCTTGGCGGTGGGGCGGCGCCGTTGTGGGGTGGGCCTCTTCTTTGGCGAGGGCGGCGGTGTCGGCGTTGGAGCCCGCCGTGGAGGCGATGGGGCGGTGGCGGCGTTGGAGCCCGCCGTGGGCGTTGCGATGGGCGGTGTCGGCGTTGGAGCCCGCCGTGGAGGCGATGGAGCGGGCGGTGTCGGCGTTGGAGCCCGCCGTGGAGGCGATGGGGCGATGGCGGCGTTGGAGCCCGCCGTGGAGGCGATGGGCGACCGGTGTCGGCGTTGGAGCCCGCCGTGGAGGCGATGGGGCGGTGGCGGCATTGGATCCCGTCGTGGAGGAGATGGGGCGGTGGGGATGCACCGTGTCTTCCACTTCATTGTCATCGCCCGCAACAACGTGACCGGTGGTGAATGGATAATTGGACTTAGGTTGGGGAGGTTCTGCTGTGAAAACAACGTGGTGTGAGTAAACCGTTATTTAAGCCAATACATAATTAGTGAAAAATGTTTCGTTCACTTTCATCCGCACCTAGGGTTAGGTTGTTGAGGAGGAGGAGGTGACGCCCAGAATAATGATATAGCGCTTGCGCCAACATATGAATGTCTTCTCCGCTTCTCCTAAAGTCTTCTCCCCATCACCTCCTTCAATGTCAAGACGCACATTGCTATAACCTTTCACAACTCTATCCACCGATACGCTAGCATATCCGGAGGTATTAATGCCCCATGGCATCTTGGTGTCTTCGTAGGGTCGTACGAGATACAACACCGATAGCCACCATGACGGTGGCATTCCCTCTCGAATGTGCAGCTCACATGTCGTGAGAGGATCGGTGATGTCATCCACGGGAAGCGCACCTGCGTCATCTTGAATCACCGGCACCTCTGTGGAAGCGCAAGCGCTTTTCAAGCGATGAGGGGCGATGTTGACTCCGGCTCGATGCGGTTGCCTTTGGATGGAACTTCTCGCTATCTGCACTTGCCTTTGATTTCCTCATTCATTTTGGCTTCAAGTGCTTTTTCTCATTATCTTGCTTCACGAGCCACTTCCGTGACTCAAGAACCATTTCCTCCATCCTGCGCATCCGCTCTGCCTCCTCGTCCTTCTTTCTCTGGCGGCTTCTATAGGTGGCTTTGTCTTTAGGAAGGCATGCTCCCACGACACCTCCCCATAGCCTCTTGTTCGCCCACCGTGTTCGGTACTCTCCGGGCGTATGTCACTCATCCTTATCTCTGTTCATTGCCACTGCCACTCTCGCCAAGCCTCGAGCATAAGCAAATCTTTCTGCTGCTCTTTGGAGTTTTGCGCCATACACTATCTTTCCGGTCTCTAGGTCGGGCTTCCCCATGACCGAAAAACCAATACTTAGCGCTCGGGCCGGTTGATTGATTCTGTTCGATCCCTTGGTAAGAATCTCTCGTTCCATTCTTTCCCACTTAGGAATGGCACTCTGTAGCCACCGATCCCAAGTGATGGTGGTATTGCTTTGTCGGGCATTCTGTTGGTTCCTTCTCACCCGTGCCTCACCCTCTTCCGATGTCTTGAACTGCACAAACTCATCCCAAAACGGCCTCAACTTGCGTAGGCCTTAGTGTTGAAATCGCGTCGAGTTCTTCTTGATAAATGTGTTGTACAATTTCTTCTTCCAACACCGGAATTGTGTGGCCATCTTCTTCATAGCCAGTTCCTAACTCTCTCCTTCAAAGCTTCATCTTACGTATCGAGCGAAATGTTGAAGGACATCTTGCCAAACTAGTGCCTTGTCACGATCAGAGACAAAACTAATATGAGAGCCTCTTTCTTTTGCTTCCATTCACGAGCATTGATCGGGATCCTGTCCCTACAAGGCACCCTGATGGTGACAAATTTCTGTGCATGTGGTCCAAGTACTTTGCTGTATCCTCCTCGAATTCCGAGAGAATGAACCGACCCTCCAACGGCTTCTTGGGCCTCGTACATTTCTACTCTTCCCCGTTGTTGTCGTCGATCCAGAGGGCTACGAATGTAGAAACACAAAGATTGTAGATACATAAGAGATTGTAGATACATAAGAGATTGTAGATACATAAGAGATTGTAGATAGACCTCATCTTCATAATCGGCAAAGTACTGACTCCCGTCATCTACTTCTTGATTGTTGTCATCACCTTCGACTTGGGCACCTTGTAAGGCGCCATTGTTGATAATATCCATGATGGCATCGTCCATGTTGTCATTCGAATTCGGCCATTTTCGCAAATATATCGGCGTAATATAAAACTTATCATTCATAATATAAAATTGTTCTTACGAAAGGAAGCACATATCCACACGCTGATAAATGTGAAAACGGGGAAACCTTTACGGGCTTTGTTTTTTGTGACGGACCGCAAAGAACGTCAGGGATTTCTATTTTTTCTGCGAGTACCCATCGATCATTCTTATGCTTGTGAAGTAGGTAGAGCTAGGTAGTCCTTTGTGGCGGCAGCAGCAGTAGGCAGATACGCCGTGTTGTTTGCAAATTAATCAAGAATGAACTCTTTCCGTCTCTATACTCCACTGCTATTTTTTATTGTTAATCGGATTATAATTCCCTCCATTGCTAGCTTTGCTATATATATCCATATCTCATCTTTGGATGCCATTTATTGGCCGCTAATTCTCTTGTACCAATTAATCGGTGCTAATTAAGATATCATGGATTGGGCCGACCTTAAGCTGGCCGCCTAGGTGCTGGGCCTCCACAAAAGAGGCCATAGGCCCATCTATAGATTCGAAGAGACTTAGTTCATTACTACTAGTTCTAGCTAGACTTTGTGGCGGCAGCAGTGAGAGGCGATTTGCCGTGTTGTTTTGATAGGATTTTTGGCCGGCGTGATGTGCTAGTTAATTTGTGACTTGTTGCTATGTGTTGCGGCTATACAATACAGACTAGAAACCCACGCGTGCGGAGTTGAAAACATGCATCGTGATCGGGACAAGCAGATGCGATTATGTCGAGGATAAAGCAAATTCTATAAAAAAAGCAGTGTTTACGAAGAGAGCAAGTTGTCTCAAATCAAATAACAATATCAGTCATTTAGGTTTAAGTTCTTATGAAACCGTTAAACATTATTCCTATATTTCTTACAGAGTAAAATCACTATTACTCGGATCTTAGCCCCACAAGACTATCTTTGTTACCAAAAATTTGGTCGCTTTCCCAAGCGATAAACAAACCTCAAACCACTGGAAGCAATGTAGACTTAAGAGTTTAGGCGTAGTGAGCCGGCGACGAGGAGCGCGCGCGACGCGGGCCGGGAGACGCGCCGGCGCGAGGGAGAGAGGCGGGTCGCGGCGGAGAAGACGGCGGGAGCACGCCGCCGTGACGGCGCGAGGTCGGCAGAGCCGCGCGCGAGGAGACAGCGAGGAGAGGGCGCGCGAGGAGGCGCGCGAGGAGAGGCGCGCGATGGGAAGTGGAGGAAGAATGGAAGACGAAAGCGTTGCTTAAGTACTTGGGGACCTTTAGTCCCGGCGGTTTACCAGCGGGACTAAAGACCTTAGTCCCGGTGGTAATACGGACCGGGACTAAAGGTGAACCTTTAGTCCCGGGTGGTTCCACGGCCGGGACTAAAGGTGAATTTTTTGTGAGGACATATTTTCAGAGAACCTTTAGTCGGGTGGTGCCACGGCCGGGACTAAAGGTGAATTTCTGTGAGGACATATTTTCCAGAGAACCTTTAGTCGGGTGTGTTAGAAACGGGACTAAAGGTCCCCACTATTCAATTACCGCCACAGAGAACCTTTAGTCCCGGGCTGTGTTAGCAACCGGGACTAAAGGTCCCCACTATTCGATTCCCGCCACTATTTTCCAGAGAACCTTTAGTCGGGCTGGGTTTTGTATTAAGTTTATTTGTATAAATATGCTAATTCTTGTTAAATGCATAATAAATTAAATATTAGGCATAAATTTTTAAAAATAATAGTTTTTAAAAATAAAACTATTAGTTTCGATAGGAAATTTGTTTTGCATCATTTTAACGTTAATCTTTTGGTTTTCCATCATTCATTGTCCAAATGCGCGTGAGAAATCCACCATCAAATAGGAATTTCATTGGAACTATAGGTGAGATTGGAACTACTATCGCTACTAGTACTTTATTCGCGACTTTGCGGTTTTACTCTTCTTGTCTTCTTGATTAGCCTTTGTGCTACTTTGATCATCTTGTTTTAGGCCTGTTTTAAAGTGCGAGAAATTCGACTAACCGTTTTAAAACCCCAAAAGCAATTTAATCCTTATGTAGCAATACCCACTAAGGAGAAATTTCCATTTTTCCTTTGCATAGTAGTTGCACTTTACCATTTCGACATTATATGAGTTTACCCCCTTATGTTTGCAGATCATACCAAAAAATTTGCTGCTCGTTTTGGAGACAAGATCCGGAAAGATAAAATTGAAAGCATGTAATGGAAGCATTTGCCTGATTGTAGTCACGGATATCCGAATAAGTTAGTCCTCGAAGCGAGTTGGGAGGCATTTGTCGGCACTAATGATATAAGGTGTGTGACTTCCTCGTATTCGATACAATGGAAACTTTCGGTTTGAGGTTTTAATCTTCGATCCAGTTGCTGTGTAAAAGAATCATCAAATGTTGCTGAGAACATTTGCGATCATGTCCCAGGAAAGCACAGAGATCTTATTGACATTTCAAACGACTTTTATAGTGACCACAAGCTGGGAAGTGAAGAGCCAACTATAAACAAAATGAAGGGCTCAAACCACAAGCTGGGAATTTCATTTGAAGGCATAAATACTTGCTAAAAAAATTTCAAGTCATTTTTACACCAGTGGAGAAGACATGCTTCACAGAGGTACATGTGTCCTTTTATCGAATAGGAATTTCATTTGAAATGATAAAAAACAAGAAAAATATGATAGAAACATCTGAAGTTACAATTATTACATAAAATCTCTAATACACACTATTTATTAAACATCACTATATATCAAGCGGGCACAGTGGTGAAACTTCTTCTTGACGTATGACCCTTGGTTATGATCATGCCGTAACCATGGAGTGTCCTCGGCATTTAGCAGGATGCTTGGGTCTTTGGTCACACTGAAGGGCGGGATTCGATCATCCCTTTCATAATCTTCTGACATGTCTGACTTGTCCTCAATTCCCACGATGTTTCTTTTCCCTGAAAGAACTATGTGGCGTTTTGGCTCATTGGTTGATTTGTCGTCATTTTTCCCTCTCTTGGGTTTTGTAGACATGTCTTTCACATAGAACACCTGATTCACATCAGCAGCAAGGACGAATGGTTCGTCTTTGTACCCAATATTGTTGAGGTCCACTGTTGTCATTCCATACTCCTTGTCATTGTTACCCGCCTCAGGTCATCTTCACCCATTGGCACTGGAACAAAGGGACTTTAAAATTAGGTGCGTAGTCTAGTTCCCAAATCTCCTCTATGCGGCCATAATATGTTTGCCTCTTTCCATTTGGGTCTGTGGCATCTACGCGGACACCACTGTTTTGGTTCGTGCTCCTTTTATCTTGGGCTACGGTGTAAAATGTATTTCCATTTATCTCGTACCCTTTGTACGTGAGGATGTGCCACGACGGTTGCCTAACCAACAAATCTGATTGCTCATCAATATTGTCATCACTCGACATTCTTTTCGCAACCAACCGCTGAAAGTTTCCATGTGATGGCGCCTAATCCAAGCTTCATTCTTCCACGAGGCGGGATCGTAGGAATTCCTTGTGTACCTCGACATACGGCTCCACCACGGAGGAGTTTTGAAGAACTGTGTAGTGCGCTTTATTGAAATAATCGTCCCCCGTACCGATATATGTTTTATTCCCTAGTGTTCCCTTTCCACTAAGTCTCCCCTCGTGTCGCGATTCAGGAACACCAATCGGGTCAAGGTCGGGAATGAAGTCAACACAGAACTCAATGACCTCCTCTCGTCCCGTAGCCCTTGGCGATGCTTCCTTCGGCCGAGCACGTTGGTGAACATATTTCTTGAGACTCCATGAACCTCTCAAAGGGAACATGTTGTGTAGGAACACGGGACCGAGAATATTAATCTCCTTGACCGGAGTGAACTAGGAGGTGTGTCATGATATTAAAGAAGGATGGAGGGAACACCAACTCAAAGTCGACAAGACATTGAACCACATCATTCTGTAGAGTAGCTAGTTCCATTGGATTGATTGCCTTCTGAGAAATTGCATTGAGGAATGCACATAGCTTCACGGTGGCCAGACGTACATGTGGAGGTAGAATTCCTCTTAAAGCAACCGGAAGCAATTGCGTCATAAGCACGTGGCGATCATGGGACTTTAAGTGTAGGAATTTCTTCTCGGCATTTTTATTATACGCTTTATATTGGAGGAGAATCCAGATGGGACCTTGATCTTTGTTTAGGCATTCAAACATGCTTTCCTTCTCTTCTTTGCTAAGAGTGAAGCTAGCGAGTCTTAAGTAATGGCGTCCATCGTCTGTCTTCTCTCGGATGCGAGTTGTCTCGTTCTTTCATGTCTTTGCAAGTCTGTGCGTGCTTCGAGTGAATCCTTAGACTTTCCATACACATCCATGAATCCTAGCGAGTTCACACAAAGATTCTTTGTCGGTGCATCACGTCGATCGCGTTGCGGACCTCTAGGACTTGCCAATAGGGTAGCTCCCAAAATATGGACTTCTTCTTCCACATGGGTGCGTGTCCCTTAGCATCTTTTGGAACAGTTATTTGCCTTGTCCCTTTCCAAAGACTACTTGCACATCCTTGACCATATCAAGTACATCCTCCCGATTCGGTTGCGAGGCTTGGTTGGTGGTCCGCCTTACCTTTAAAATGCTTGCCTTTCTTTCTTAGTTGGTGATTCATAGGAAGAAAGCGACGATGGCCAAGGTACACGACCTTTCAACATTTTTTCAAATATATCTGTCAATGTCATCAAAGCAGTGTGTGCATGCATTGTATCCCTTGTTTGTCGTCTCGAAAGATTACTTAGAGCAGGCCAATCATTGATTATTACGAACAACAATGCTCGCAGGTCGAAGTGTTCCTGTTTGTACTCATCCCACACACGTACACCTGGTTTGCTCCATAAAAGCAGGAGTTCCTCAACTAATGGCCTCAGGTAGACATCGATGTCGTTGCCAGGTTGCCTCGGGCCTTGGATGAGCACCGGCATCATAATGAACTTCCGCTTCATGCATAACCATGGAGGAAGGTTGTAGATACATAGAGTAATAGGCCAAGTGCTATGACTAGTGCTCTGGTCCCCAAAAGGATTCATACCATCCGTACTTAAAGCGAACCTTAGGTTTCTTGCGTCATCTGCAAACTCCGGGAATTCTCTGTCTATTGCTCTCCACTGGGACCCATCAGCAGGGTGTCTCAACATGTTGTCTACCTTACGGTCTTCTTTGTGCCATCGCAACAACTTTGCATGGTCCTTGTTTCTGAACAGACGTTTCAGGCGTGGTATTATAGGAGCATACCACATAACCTTGGCGGATTTTCTTCTGGGGCGTTCTTCGCCCTCAACATCGCCAGGTCATCTCGCCGATCTTATATCGCGACGCTTTGCATACGGGCATTCATCCAAATTCTCGTAGTCCTTGCCATGATACAGATGCGATCATTACGACATGCATGTATCTTACGGATTTCTAATCCCAAAGGGCCGACGACTGTTTTGCTTCGTACGTAGTGGCAGGCAATTCGTTAGGCTTCGGAAGCATCTTTTTTTGGATCTTCAGTAATTGCCCAAATGCCTTGTCGGATACACCATTATGTGCCTTCCATTGTAGCAACTCCAGTGTTGTACCCAACTTTTTTTGCCCATCTTCGGCGGACGGGTATAGTAATTTCTTGTGATCGTCTAGCATGCGGTCAAACTTAGCCTTCTCCTTTTCACTTTCGCAATCTCTTTGTGCATCACGAATGACATCACCAAGAGCATCATCTTGGCGAGTGTGTCTTACGCCCTGCCTCTTCTTGATTTCGCCCATTGCGAGTATCATCGAAGTCACCGTATTGAACAATAATGTCGTCGAGGTCCAATTGTTCTTCTTCACCTTCTTCCATTATAACCCGGTTTCTCGTGCTTGGTCCAACAAATATAGTTTGGCATGAAACCCGACTTCAACAAGTGTGAGTGAAGACTCCTTGAGCTAGAATATTCCTTCAAATTCTTACAGGGCACATGGATGGCACATGAAACCATCCCGCTTGTTTGCCTCGGCCACTCTTAAGAAATAATGCACACCATCAATGAACTCTTTGAGCGGCGATCGGCATTGTACATCCAATGGCGTGTCATCGTCGCATTATATGACATATCACATAATTAAATTTCTCATTTTTGTAAACAAATGAAATTAAAAATACACCAAAATTCTCTATTTCTCTAATGAACTAATTGAGTAACATGCCATGGAACACCATCATGTGTCATGGCAAAACAATTTTCAGAATTTTGGATCATTAATTTAGCCTACAAAATTCATGGAATAATAATTAAATAAATAAGCATAAAATAGGTATAAATTCAACTT
The DNA here is from genome assembly GCA_036346255.1 of Ampelocalamus luodianensis. Classification (NCBI taxonomy): domain Eukaryota; kingdom Viridiplantae; phylum Streptophyta; class Magnoliopsida; order Poales; family Poaceae; genus Ampelocalamus; species Ampelocalamus luodianensis. The sequence continues at coordinate 75,509,783 of CM070620.1, forward strand.
TGTCCAAATAGCCTCAAAATTTTTATATGGACTGTTCACAGTGTAACTTAGTGGAAAAACAAATTTCATGATTTTTGAAATTTATTGTGGCCTACAAAAATCATGAAAGTTCCATTTATGAATTAATTGGCAATTTTATAACATATAAAAATTATTCAAATTTCACATTTCATATTTTTCATAGATAGTATACATGTCAGAGAGCATACACAAAACTTTCAGAATTTTTGGAGCTCTAGATTTAATTATACAAAATCACAAATCTCTGTACTATTCAAAAATCGAAAATAAAAGAAAAATGGGCGGCATGCGGTAGATGTCAAATGGACGGCGGGGTTAGCATCAGGAGCTTACCGCGAACACGCCGGTGAATACGGTTGAGTGAATGAACGGCTCGGCGGTGGTGACAAGAAGGCGGCGGCGTGTCCGGCGGCGACCACGGCGTTCCGCTCTGTGACGAACGCCAAGCAGAGTTTAAATAGAAGGACATTTAGTCGGTTGGTGTTACCAACCGGGACTAAATGTCAACCTTAGTCCAGGTTGGTACTACAATCCGGGACTAAAGATTTAGTCCGGATTGTAGTACCAACCGGGACTAAAGGTTGACATTTAGTCGGTTGGTAACACCAACCGGACTAAAAGTCCTCTGCAAAGCTCGCTACCGAGCCGTTGGGCGGGGACTTTTAGTCCCGGTTGGTGTTACCAACCGGGACTAAAGATATTTTTGGTCCCGGACGCAATTTTCTCCGAGACTATTGCCCATTTGGCAGTTCGACCAAAGGTCTGTTCTGTAGTAGTGTTAGATTCAGACTGTGACCACCCTTCGTGGTGCATATTCTATTTGTGTTCATGGATGTCCTATATGTGCTCTTAAACCCTATTATTTGAGTTCATTTAATTCTATTTGATGGATTAAAATGATTGATTGGATTATTTTATCATCATCGTAGTTTTGCTGATCTTTGATGCTTTAGTTGTATCTATTTGAATATTGACTGCCTTAGTGTAGCATATGTTGGATTGTCTTAGAATAGTTTGATAAAGAGAAGGCGTCATGATTGATTTATATTCAATTGATAGATGATATTCTTATTATTGATTAATGGTAGATTATGCTAGTTCTTGATTATTAGCATTGTGTCATTTATGAATGAATGTTTGGTTGATTATTTATTAAAATATTGAAATTAATTGGTTTAGTAGAGTAGTTTGGTAGCATTCTAGGCTCTATGTTGAGAAGTTTGGTAGCATTCTAGGCTCTATATTGAGCTGGGGTATTACATGCAGCGTCGTCAAGAGTGTCGCCAAGGCTCTTGAATTTGGTTGCCATCCCGCTCAGTTTGCCGGTGAATTCATCAACATACTCTCCCTCCACCATGCGCAGTGCATCGAATTCACTCTTCAATGTCTGCAGCCGCGCCTTCTTTACCTGATCAACGCCGAGGTATCCCTTCTTCAGACTATCCTAGGCTTCCTTCGTCGTTTTCTTCATCGCGATCTGCAAAAGAACATCCTCTGGAACATCCTGAAAAATGAAAGCCCGCGCCTGCTTGTCCTTCCTCACCTCCACGGTCACTCTGAGTGCTGGTTTTATGGCATTCCAGACTCCCTGGGCATCCATAATTGTCTTCATCTTGATCGCCCACGTTGTGTAATTGGATGGTGTCAGCAACGGACAGTTGAACGGCACGCCGCCGCTCTCCTTTGCCACCTGCTGGGTTTGTGAGCGCCATGGAGTCGAATCTGGGATTGTTGGGTGCACACCTACTCTAATACCAAGTGTTGGGATCAAACACAAAAGCGATGCGCCCAAGAGATCACACAATCAGGATTTCAGACGATGAACAATTAAGTTCAGAAGAACAGAGGCACGACAAAATTTAGAGAGACAGTTTTTGGGGTGATTTTCTCTGTATTTCATCAATTGCAACTTGATGCGATTACAAAAGCTTAAACTGTTTCAACTAGAACTAGTGGGTCAAGCTGCGATCCAGTTTTGCCGGCCACAACACCTTCGACGCTTGCGCACAACACGCAGTAACAGAAAAATACGCACGCACTAACCGAACACACATGCACGTACTAACTGCAAACTTATTTCAGCTAACAAACCAGACCAAGTCAGGATTACAAGCAACATGCAAACCATCCAAACCGCCTTGCTGGCACCAGGGAAAACAATTTCACCGAAATTTCACTGAAATTTCGGTGATTTTGTCCCCCTCCGAATTTTTTTTATAATTAATTCAAAAAATTTCGGAAATATTTGAATTTGGATAAATTACATCCTAAACAAATTTCGTCCAAATTTCGGTCAAATTTCTTCTAAATTTCATCTATTTTGAAAACCCACCGAAATTCCAAAATTTCAGTGATTTCAGTCCCAACGAAATTTTTTCAAAAACGAAATAGAGTTCCTGGCCGGCACCAGCGGTAGCAAGGCTCGCTGGTTCATCCCCGCGCCACCGCTCCTCCTTCCATGCCTCCCCTGTGCTTCCGCCACCGTTGCTTTTGGGGACGGTAGCAGGGCAAAAATTCAAATATGTGGATAAGAAGGGGGCACGGCACGAGTGCTAACGAGCCAATCCACCAACTCGTCGAAGGTGGTGGCACGAGCTAAAACCTACCAACAGTTTTATAGCGAATCCAATTAATTAGGTACTGTAAAATGTTTGCCATACATATAATTCCAACAGTAAATTGTAGACACAAACTTTTCATTCTTGGAAAATAACTAAGGCACATAAAAAAAAAATACACAACCAACAATGAAAGTTTCGGCCCTTGGGATGAAGACTGAAGACTTGCCATAACTTGGCAAGCATGCATGTGCCTTTGGAAAGTCCCTTGTTGTCGAAGTAACACATTGTTTTAGTGCAGGTCACGCAACTAGCCCTGACACTCAGATCTCAAGCATATAGCTTCAATTCTCCCTTGTAAGCCCGCTCCTTGTAAGGTCTCACAAGCCCATTCTTTTCATAACCAAAAAAAAAAATCCCTTTAATGTGGCCATTCTTTAAAGCCTGGATGCAACGCTACACCTTTCCCTGACCCATTTCTTCACTAAAGCAAAAGTAGGGAAAAAAACAAAAAAAGAAAGAAAGGAAGGGAGCAGAAAAGAGGCAGCCAAGAAAAAGAAAACAAGTAAAGGTGGAGAGTGGGGAGGCAAAATAAAAACACATGACTTCTTTCAGGCTTCCTCCACTCCACTAAGTTCTAGTGCCATGAGAGATTCCCTTCTCCAAAGGCTCATATGCTTTCTCCCTCCTCTCTCTAAAGGTTGACCTCAAGGAGTAAAAGGACTAATAGCTAAGAGATCGTGGAGAGTGAGCAAAAGCTAGAGAGAGATCAGATAGAGGAGATCAAGTGAGTGCTTGCTTGCTTGTGTGGAAGAGCATATCAAAGAATATGGATAGGGGACTCATCCACAAATCATCACCTCTAGTGGGGGAGATGGGGGAAGGCCATGGATGGTGGAGTGTGAATAATTTGAGGCCCCCCTTTGAGCAGCATAATCCTTCTCTTTTCTTGCCCTCCACCACCACGCCCTCATCCCCTCTCCATTCCTTCTCCTCTGTGCTGCTCTCTAATCACTATCCACTGCCTACGACCAGCACTACTACACCTTGGCATGACAGCAGCGGCGGCAGCAACCAAGGCCAGCTCCAGGAGTCATGGAGCAATCTCTTCATGTACGTAACACACTCTCTCTCTCTCTCTCTCTGTGTGTGTGTGTGTGTGTGTGTGTGTGTTCAGTAACACATGTCCGTGATGAAAGTATCAAACACAGTTCTTGATATTGGCAACTTAATACACACTATGGCCTGTTATTTATTTGCGAAACAATTGTTTTAAAGAACTGCATGCAATACTACAATGATATGCACTTAATTACACTTAACAATTCATGTCCATAACTTTATTTTGATATACTTCCATTTCATATTGCGATCGTCCAGTGGTGGATTGGCTAATGGTGAAGAGAGGTACAAGAATTGGGAAGGTCAAGTGCTGTTCCCAACGACAACCGGTGCAGAAGCCGATGGGAGCAGCAGCTATATCTACAGCACCACAACTAGCCATGGGAGTAGTACAAGTGATGAGATCCAGTTGCCAAGGTCCTCTCCATGGGGAGGTGTCCATCACCACCACAACACCCTGCAGCAAGCTTCCTCTCCTAGGTCTTCTTGCATCACCTCGACTACCTCCCTCGGAAGCAACATGTTGGAGTTCTCAAACAACAGCTCGCCACGTGAGGTAGAGATGCAAACATTTTATTTGTCCATGTGCGTATGCATGGTAGCTTTTGGATGTGCCCATGTTTACCATTTACTGAGAGCTAGTGAAAGGTCTTATTTAAGCACTCCTTTTGGATACTAGATAGTTAGATATAAAAATTTTGTGGATAACTATGGAAATTTCACTTGGGAAGTAAGATAAAAAACCATGTTTGATTATTAGTTAAGTTTGTGTAATGAAAAGTTTATTTAATTTGTTCCATCTTTTTGTGTTTCCCCTAGTGCATCAGCACAGCATCTGGAGCAGCTTTCAAGAAGGCTAGGACACAAGAACCCTCCCCAGCCCAATCTACTGTTAAGGTCCTCTCTCTCTCACACACACACACACACAATGAGCATGGCCCAGCCATTCCGAGCAATCTAGCATTGAAGCATGCATGCTGAAATGGACAGGCATGGAATCATTGTGGGGTGAGAGAAAAGGTGGGATGGGTAGGGGATGGAAATGATGGCATTTTTAGTATGTTTTGCTTCAGGTGAGGAAGGAGAAGCTTGGGGATAGAATAACTGCCCTTCACCAGCTTGTCTCCCCATTTGGGAAGGTATATATTACTACATATCATATTCAGGGCTATAAGTTTCACCGTATTAGTACAGCTTAGTCTCTGTCTATAACTCTTATCAATATTGAAAGAGTTATAGTTAGCATTAGACTTGTCATATTTAATTTGAAGGAAAATATAAAAAAATATGTTAGTCTGGTGAAGTTACCTATAAGGTTATGATTGAATAACAACCTGGTATAAACAGCTACTAGATGTTTCTCTGGTCAATCAATGGATGATCAATCCAAGAGAAGCAACCAGTCGGAAAAACTAAGGATAGGACAATATTATAAGACGATATGATCCCATAAGGTATAATCAAGTAGTGCCTTTTTAGGCTCCTCAGATCTACTGTTAATTATCCAGAGAATGATTAGACCTTGTACCATTGTTTCAGAAAAGATCAGACCTAGCTTGTACGCAATATCGAAAGGTCTTCATATTAACTCACGACATTGTAGACAGCATGAACTAATAACAAAGGTGATATCATATTTCACACTAGCCGATCAACCTAATATATATGACTGTATAAATCCATGTTTCTACTCCTAAGTAGAAAAGCTTGTTCTCATCACATAGATGGAATTTCTTATTTGTGTATAAAATTGTAAAGAACACTTCCTTGGAAATAAAACTGAGCAGATTTTGGAGCAAACCAGGAGTCAAATTAAGTCTACAGACTAATATACACGTACTTGACAATATCAGTAACCATATATATACGCGGTTGTTGAACTTTTAGTTTTACCATATTCATTGGAAAGGAGTAGATGTATATACATGGAAAACTCCTCGATATCTTGTGCTACCATCTTCTTTTCAACTCTGATGCTCATGTAAAAGAAGATCCATTTTTCCAGAGAAAAACACGAAAAAGAGATCCTGACATGGATAACCTCTCTTTTCTGCCAGACTGACACTGCGTCTGTACTCCTTGAAGCCATTGGGTACATCAGATTCCTACACGGTCAAATTGAGGTCTCTCTCTCTCTCATTCATGCAGGCATGCGTGCCCATACCAGGGCTAGCTCAAATAGTACATCCATCACACATAAAGTATTCTCATGCATGTCATTGTTCCTTGCTCGTTTTTATACTTTTTTGGAGACAGGTTTTTTGCTGTCGATCGAGGGGCTACTTTACGTTGTTGCTACATCCTACAGTAACTTGTTGTAGCCCCAAAGCCCTTATTAGATCAGCCATGCATTTTTTTACTACAGCTTAATTCAACCTAATTACACTGCCAACTTAGACAGTTTCTACGCGCTTCATAGCTTCGTGCTGCTCCATGAAATGATACACAAATTAACACAACGCTTGCATCAATCTGATCTGTAAATTAAATGGCTTTGTTAATGCATAGTATAGTGATGATGCAAGTGCTCTTGCCCCGCTACTAAAGCTGCCTCATCCTTGCATGTGTTAGTCTGATGAATGCAGCATGCAATCTTTTTAGCCTGCTTATGCAACAGTGCATGCCTTTTTGGAAAGGAGCCATATCCTGTGCACTCCTCATGCCTTTCTCTCTCTCTGCAGGGTTCTTAGCTTATTAGTAGGTTACTGTAGTGTGAATGAGTTGATCGTTTCTCACTTTTGATATGAATCTGCTGTTTGATCTCCAGGCTCTGAGCTCGCCGTACCTGGGCAGCAATGGAGGTGGGGGCGGTTGCGCCAGCTCCAGCTCGCGGCAGCAGCAGCAGCACGGAGCCAGTGTGAGTAGTACTACTGTACTATTGCTGTAGCTTATGGCTACAGTTTCTCCCGAGCTATTCTTTGACTCCATATACGTAGTTAGGTGTGCCTGCATGTCCCCACGCCACTCATGTTCACAATTCCCAACGTTAGCCGCAAGAGTAGTGCATGCCGCTCTCTTTCAGGCAGCTGCAGGTTCTCATCATCGCTCATCGTATCTGCACGCCTTCATGCGCACATCACATCGCATCGCATCTCTCTCTCTCTCTCTCTCTCTCTGAAATGGCTGGCTGGGTCAACAGGGTGAAAAGCTATCTGTAAATATTGGCATTTGCTAGCTGAGATTGTTCCTCAGCAGAAAAATATGTTTAATTCTTGGGTGTGCATGCACCCTTCCAGTGAGACCCCATGGCAGCCGGCCCTTTGATGAATGGCAGCTGATCCAATGGTCCTCAACGGGTCTCGCGGTCCAGACACACCAGAGACGCTTTTGTCCTTAATTGTTTCTATTTTTTTAGCCACCTGCTGTTTGCTGGGGATCGAATTCAGGTCACTCCCGCCACCATTTGGAACTAACTGAAGTCCCTTTTACCTTAATTTGCTGCTAATTAATTGATTAATTAATTGTGATCATGGCCTATGATTATCAACCTTCCGATTAACCAAAGTTTATTCATGTTTAGAAGTACAAAAGTACTTGTAGTCACATCATGCCTTATGTCATCATGTTGAGAGTTCGGATGGACTCTCCACGATCGAATTACCCTTAATTCCAGTTGCTAGATATAGTTTTGTGGATGCTATCTCAGTCGGTTAGTTTGAATTCAATAGTGAGATCTAACTTTTAGTTTTTTAGACAATATTGTTTTCTTTATAAAACCCTAAACTTCCCAAGTGTCTCAAATATAAATCGAGCGGTTGGATACTCCCAATGATTAACAAAGTTTAAGCCACTGGAACGTAAAAATAAAAACCATTGAGAAAGATCGTTTTTCCAGTAGTGGCTAGATGTCTGTGTTAACAACTTTATATAGACAATGGATCATGCAATATAGCAACATTGGTTATTAATACAATTAGAAACATGAAATTTCATTGACGATTGGTAATCGTTGGTTATTAATACAAGCATTTGATTTTCCACAACAACATATGGGAATTATATATTGATATTTTGTAAAGGGGATTGGATAGTGCCATTTTAATTAGGGAAATCACCACCAGAAAGCAGATTATTCTTGATGGGCTTTCACATCAATTATTCCAACATTTTTTTTGTATAATATTATTACTTTATTACTATAATTCATGCTAGATTTATTTGGAAGCCATAGAACGCATCCCCAATTAATACTGAGGGCCCCTCACTTGGCCATGATTGCCGGGTAACATAAAGACAAATGCTAATGACAAGCGATTGACGGTGAAAGTACGTTGTCATTTACCGCTTGGCATGCATTTGTTCAGATCTCAAGTGGTACAGTTGTATATATGTTATTGGCAGCTAGGTTATGTATATGCGTGTGTCCTTGTATATACATGATTAAGTTTACCTCATGTACTCTTCACAACTTTACATAACCTAGCTATCATTTGCATCACGTACACTTAACTATTTTATCTAACTTGTGCGTGTACCGAACTTTGTACTTGCATGGCTAGCTAGCTGTGCGTCCAGTATACAGTGTATTGTAGCCTTCTGCATGTACTGGTTTCAATAGATTATTCTTCCGATCCAATAGACACATGCACTCTGCAGAGAGCAATAAAATTACTATGATTAGATTAAGGCAGAACAAGAAGCACATTAGAAAAGTCTATATGCGTATGATTTTATCCAAAGCATCGTATCTTTGTGAGATCTTTCGATAAAAGTATTGACAGAAACTTTATGCCTGCCTGACGGACCAATTAATATATATTCTGATCGATAAAAAGTTGTTTGATTCCCTTCAATTCTTATATTTTTATAGGTACAACAAGGAGAAAGGAACAGCATATTTCCAGAAGACCCTGGCCAGGTATTATTAACTACTCAATTATTTTGAGTTATTAATCTTTTCTTTTATCGGATCTATACCCAGCTGATCAGTTAAGTAAAGCACAAAAGATGATCCCCTTGTTCCCAAAGGAGCCTTTAGTTTGTCTAAAGCCTTGCTTTAATTGGTCCATAAAAGCATCCTGGAAAGTTAATCATGCATGGGCCCAGTGCTTGTCTCTAGCTTTACACCTTTAACTATCACTGCAAAACTCAGCTAGCTTTGGTCACTAATACTAGACTCCCTCTTTATGTGGTTTCAATATGTACGATCGATCGAGCAGCTGTTACATGACAATGCCGTGAAAAAGAGAGGACAGCCTGACCAGGTACATGCATGATACTTCTCATGTGCGTTCATGTATGTCTAGCTTGAGATTATTTCATGTAAAATTAATGGACGCTATCTGATCATGTGCATTATTTTTGCAAGATCTGTGACTAATTACTGAATGGTGCCTATACATGTGTGTTCAATTAACCAGGATGGAAGCTGTGAGGTAGCTGCAAAGAAGGATCTGAGGAGCAGGGGCCTGTGCCTTGTCCCGGTGAGCTGCACGCTGGACGTCGGCGCGGACGCCGGCCCGGCGGACTACTGGGCGGCTTTCGGCTTGGGGTTCGGCCGGTAGATCGATGGACGAAGTGGTCGTCGAATGAATCATCCGCCGGCTAGGAGATGGAATGGTGATCAAATCTGTGCTACATGACATGGATGCATGGGCTGCATAACATCAGGAGCAGCCATCCTGTTGAAAAGATCTTTAAGGCTGGTTCCTCTTGATGCTATGCACGCATGCGCTGATGGGTTATGGGTACGTGCAAAAGATGAGTATATAGCTGGTAGTACGCGCGTGTGTATCTTGTCTAGAGATTGATCATCTGGATGCACTGGAGAAGGTACGTAGACAGCTAGGGCGTACGTACCTAGCTAGTGTTCATCGTCAGGTAACACCTTGTAAGTCTTTATCTGTGTGCATGCATGTGTGTCACCGTGTCATGAATGGTCGTCATGGGTGTGTAATGTGTATTTATGTTTAATTTATTGCAATTTGCTACAACTAATCTAAATTTTCATCTCGCTACTCTTTTTTTCTTAACAACGAGAACATATAACTTCTGCTTCGTTTATTGAAACCGAAAATTTTCAGTACAGTTCCACGAAGGAAAGAAACAACAAGCACTGATAAACCAGTCGCAACATGTGCTGTGCATGTCTTAAGAATTACGTGCTAATTAAAAGGCATCTTGTCACACTTCAGAAGAAGATTAAACCACATGTTTACACTGCAAGATCAGTTGCAAAACAACACTAGGTCGTCATCGATCTTGATAGATAAGCTCAATTAATTTGGTTACTTTCGGAAAAACGGGGAACTACTTTTTTTTTTTTTTTTGGTGTGGGCCGGAGCTCATTTCATCAACCTTGAACATGAAAGGACATAATTAATGTCGACATTACTGCTGACATTAGCAAAGTTAAAGTGGAAAAGCATAAAATTTGCACAACATATATGAAGGGCTGCATATATATGTTGTGAAATTAGCGGTTTTATAGCAAATATTCAGAATTAATCCAGCAATAATTATCATAACTAAAGCATATTTCCAGTAGCATTTAAATGACAAAAAATAACATAAAAGCATGTATTATCTTCATGTCATTTAAATAGGATAAAATGCTCAAAGATAGAACGTGACAACAAAAGAAATAGGCATAATACTTAGATTTAATTTAGTTGTTTATTGCTCTCAGATGTCGGGCTGCACAAAATTAGATCTTGGCCTCCTCACCACTAATGTCTATACTCTTCACAAATTAGATATGACAACTATTAATTAAACTTTGACCTCAAAAGAATGTTTTACTAATATGTCAAGAATTATCTCATAAGCAATAAACAACAATTTATACTTTCAACCAACAAAGGATCAATTATGTCACTGTGCAAAAAATGAGATCACATCAACAATACTTTCAAGCTTTTCGACTAATAGAAGAACAGAATATCTCTTAATGCAAAAATGAAATCACAACCCTTAATGTTTTCGGCTAACAGAGAAACAAAGGTATCACAGTGCACAAAATAATCACATTCAGTAGACACAAAGCAACCAAACTACTAAAAGAGACTGAACTGAATTGCTAAAGATGAAATGACAACAGTAAGCAAAACAATTAGCTCAAACTGATCTAGCTATCACTCCATTTTCAGCATAATACAATTATCCTAATCGAGCATTAATACGAGCCCACAACAGTACTAAACCAAGTCTCCCAGTACTAGTTAGAATTACAGAATCAACTAGCACAACACACTTTGGTAAAGTAACACATAAAATAGAAATCAACGATACTCACGAAGCGGATGGCACTCAAAGCTACTGAGTAGTAAACGGGCAAGGCACATGAATGCGCTGACTCAGAAAACTAATCATCCCACTGTACCGCGGTGAGAGGACGTGGTCGTCGGAGATACAATGCCGCTCTTCACAATTCGGGACACACCAAACGTGAAGTCGAGGTACTGGGAATAATGCCACACAAGAAGCCCCTACGAGATGCACCGGCCGAATGCACTAAGGAGCACCAATCACCAAAAAAAAACCAAAAGCCTTCTTCCACTCAAGATCAAGCCAAAGCCAACCGATTCCACTTCCAATCGGTGCAAATTGAAGCCCACACCGCACCTCAATTGAGAGAGGAAATCGGTTCCACCTCCAATCAGTGCAAATCGAAGCCCACACCGCACCTCAATTGAGAGAGGAAGCAAGAGGGAAAAACGAGATGCGCAAGGAGAGGTGAAACCAGCTCTCACTGCCGACGGTGCTGGGTCTAACCACGGCGGCACAGAGGTTCTCAAAGCCCCACAAATCCGAAGCCAAATCGGGAAGAAGAAGAACCAAAATTGGGGGATTGCTCACTTGTTTTTGGGGTGAATAAAAGGGAGAAAGGAGCCACCTTAAGAAGAAGGAGGTGGAGGGGAGCGATGTGGTGGTAGACAATGGCCAGCGCCCAAGCCACACACACGAAGGATAGGGTTAGAGACTGAGTCTCTAGCCTTATCTCTTCCCCTTTTCTCACCGACAGGTGGCTCTCTCCAATCTTTTTTTTTTCCATTTCCTCTTTTCTCAAATGAGAAATTACCAAATGACCCTAAGTAATACAACAGTCCCTACCAATTTATCAATTTGGTAAAAGATGCTCAAAATCTTGTTTAATATACAGTTGTTCGATGATAGGTACCTTATGGGTTTGAACCCAAAGCTTAGCAACAAGGACTATGACTCTACACAAACAAAGGAGGACTTAGCTTTGATCCAATGCCTTGGTGTTTTCGCCCAAGTTACATTCTATACTAGGCGACTTTCCCTTTTGCCTCTCGAGTTGGGACGTTATGGTCATGTCCCCGTATCTAGCTCATGATTATTTAAGAAAGTATGCACTTATCTTCCTTTGATCACGACCTCACGATCATACTCAAGTAGGTGAATCCTTCAGGGAATCCTGTAGGACGATTTCCGATGCCATATAGGTATCGAATTCATTAAGAGCTATTACCCAACCTCTCATATAGAAAAAACACTACAGCTAATGGGACCTTTAGATGTGCTCTCTAATCCCACACAGTTTGTTGTCCTAGAGCCTAGTTCACAGGATATCCGATCTACTAGGTTAGGCTACCGCCAATGTGGGCCTTTACAAGGGTACGAGCCCCATACCCTTTGATACTGTAAAGATGGCCTTCTGCGCCATTCCTTTGGTTAAAGGATCTGCCAAGTTCCTTTCAGACTAGATGTACTCCACATAAATAACACCCGTCTCTCTAGCATGCCTTACCGACTTAAGTCTTCTCGTTATATGTTTTGAGGACTTCATATTGTCCTCCCTACTCTTCGCCTTAACCAAAATGGTTTGGTTATCACAGTAGGTTAATATAGCTGGAATTGGCTTTTCCAGCGCCGGTAGGTCAGAAAGGTGTTCTCTAATCCATTCTGCCTCTACAGCCGCTGAGTCAAGACCTACGAACTCAGCCTACATGGTGGACCGTGTAAGGATAGTCTGTTTAGAAGACTTCCACTAAACAGCCCCACCTGCTAGAGTGAAAATATAGCCACTCGTAGCCTTCATATCATCCGAGTTGTAATATCCCAAAGTTCTATTACTAAAAATTAAAATTAATAAAGTCATTATTTTATTGATTTTCTGAGTTTTAAAAGAGTTTTCTTGCTTTTCTTGAATTTCCTAGAATTTAAAAGTCAAAAAGGAAATTTATTTGTGTTTTCTGGTTTTCTAGGATTTAAAGTTAAAAAAATCTAATTAATTTCTTGGATTTTCTAGAATTTAAAAAGGGGTTTTCCTATTTTTCATAAATTAAAAATAATTTATATGCAAAAATAAAAGCCAACTTTAAGTTGGAAATAATTTTGTTAAGCTCAAAAATAACATCCCAATTTTTTGGAGGCCTTTTTGAAGTTTTTAAAACAGAAGGAACCAGTAGAAATTTTCTTGATTAATTAAAGCCTAAATTGAAATTTCATAAAAAGAAAACTTTTTAAATAATTAAATCAAACTCAATTAAATTCAAAATTGGTTATTTGATTTTTTTTTGAATTTTCGGGCTTTCCATCCCTTCGTTATCCCTTGCAATTCTATTTATTTTACGGCTTTTCCCAAAATTTATTTTCTCCATTAAAAATCTAATTTAAATTATTTATTTTAAAGTGTTGGATTTCTTTTGGAATTTTTGAAATTATTAAATCCAAGTCCAAAATTCAAATGTTTGTTCCAAATCAAATCTTTTTGCGGCAAATTCTGAATTCAAATTCTTATTTTGAATTCATCTCAAATCCAAATCTCCTCACCAAATTTCCAAATTCAAATTTTGAAATTTGAATTTCCCCGGACCCATCTCTTTTTTTCCTTCCCTTTTTCTTTACTTTCTTTTCCTCCTCTTTTGTATTTCTCCTTTTCCTTTCTTTATTTTCCTTTTCTCTTTTTCCTTCCTTCCTTCTTTTTTTCCTTTCTCTTTCTTCCTCCTCCTTTCTTTTCCTCTGGCTGGCTCTTACTCGAGCCAGCACTACTCGTGCACCGTGTACGCCACCTTCGCACTCGGCCGCCCATCCCTCTCCGCCGCGTCGACCGCCTAGATTCCCGGTATCGCCTATGCCCACACGCTTACGCCCCTAGGCCCTGGCCACACCCTGCGCACGCTGCGTACCCAATACTCCCATAAGCTCCGGCTTGGCTTCGTGCTCCGCACTGCCCGTTCCAGGCACACCACCCACGATGCCCCTTCTCCCCCTCTATTAAAAGAAGTGCAACCTCCTTTCCTCCCCCTTCCCCTATTCTCCTCCTCTTTTCCCCTCTTCTTTCCCACCGAAGCAACCGAGCCGTAGCTCCCTATTCTTCCCCAACTCCGGCCGTGCCATCTCCTCCCTTGTTCTCCCTCTTCGGTCACTCTCTTGCTGAGCCACCCATGTCACGGTGTGTTCCCAGACCTCCTCCACCCATCCCCCGAGTTCCCCTCCCCTCTCCCATCCTCCTCACCGGATTTCACTTTTCCCCACCACTGGCCGAAGCTCCCTTCCCCACCGTTCCTGGCGTCGTCGACCACTCCTCGCCGCCTTTGACCGCACCACCGGCATCGTCGCTTCGCGTTCTACGTGGTGCTCTCCTTGATTGTAACATCCCAAAATATGAGTTTATGTTTCAAATGTATAAAAACATGAACTTTTTAAAAGTTTTATGATATCTTATTGTCATTTGATTTACCTGGATTTTCATTCCATGTTTTATTGGATTTTAAAACCTTAGCACACTACTACAAAACAGGCTATAGAAGACACCCCATCACAGACGGGTTAATTTGAATCCGTCTGTGTTGGGTCTGTTGGGCGCAGCATTTGCTTTGCCGGCCTATCACAGACGGTTATTACTAGTAACCGTCTGTGATATATGATTATCACGAGCGGTTTATATACGAACGTGCATGAAATATCACAGCGCTCTATTTATAAACCGTCGTGATAATCCCCATATCACGCATCGTTTATAAATAGAGCCGTCTATGATATTTCCCAACGATTCGTATATAAACCGTCGTGATAATCCCCATATCACGACGGTTTATTAATAGATGCGTGATATGTCACTGACGGTTTTGTATATAAACCGTGCGCGATAATCCTCCGTATCACGAGCGGTTGATAAAGAGCACTGTCGTGACATATCACGAGCGGTTTTGTATATAAACCGTGCATGATATATGCCTATCGCTGACAGTTCATATTTGGAACGTGCTGTGATATCTCGCGCTATAAATACCTTGAGTACCCCCGCCCATTCCTATTTGAGCCGCCACCGGATAAAAACCCCTGCGCGCGGCGGAGAGAGAGGGGAGGAGAAGGAGAGGAGAAAGGGAGGGAGAAGGAGAGGAGAAAGGGAAGGAGAAGAGAAAGAGAGGAGAAAGGGAGGGAGAAGGAGAGGAGAAAGGGAGGGAGACAGCAATCGAAATAGATCGATTTGGTATTTTCGTCGTGAGCTCCGAGGGTAACATTCTTTATAACCCAATCGAGATATGGTAGAATATGCTAAGCATCGCGTGTATAAGAGTCGAAGTGGGAGTAAACTTTTGTATCCGATGTAAGGGAATAGAATAATATTTTTCATTTGGTAGTTGGAATAATATTAAAGTTTCTGTGAGGGGGAAGGAAATGGAGAGAGAGAGCGGTTGAGAGAGATTTTATTAATCTAATTTGACACTATATATTTTGTTACATTTGTAGCGTAGATGGACCAAGCTGGATGTATGGTGTGAACCGTGTGAGTCAAGAGTACATTAATGGCGTGGTTGCTTTTAGAAGAGCCGCGAGCGGATATGTTGAAAAGGGGATAAAATATATGTACTGTTCATGCATTGATTGCGATAATCTGAAGATGTTTACCAACTCGGCGCAGATAGAAGCACACTTGATTGAAGGGGTTTCAAAAAGGGTATACATGTTGGACCAATCACGGTGAAGAGCGACGGAAGTTAGTAATAACGACATCGCCGAGGAAGTCAACGATATGCGGATGTCAACGATATGCGGATGTAGACGTGCTTTTGATGAGGATAGGTCACACGATGACAATCGGATCGGATGCTACGCGATGCGAAGAGAACTACGGTGAGAGAGAGTTTTGTAAATTCGGCGCTTAATGGAGGACTCGGTGAGACCTTTGTTCCCGGCCGCAAGCGGAATATACAAGGTTGTCAACCGTGATTGAACCGCTTAAATTAAAAGCAAGCAATGGTTGGTGCGATAAGAGTTTCACGGCGTTGTTAGGTCTCCTAGCGGACATTCTTCCGGAGGGAAACGCGTTGCCCAACACCACCTACCAAGCAAAGAAGGTTCTTTGTCCATTGGGAATGGAAGTAGAAAGAATACATGCATGTCCGGACGATTGTATCCTCTATCGTAAAGAGTATGCGAGACATGCATGTATGTCCGTGTGCAAAGCATCCCGATACAAGCGTCGAATACTTCTAGGTTGAAGCAAGGACCTCCTGCTAAGATGTTGTGGTATCGCTGTGATCGCACGTTTGAAGCGTTTATTTGCGAACTCAAAGAGGCAAGATTGGTGCGTTGGCACTCGGAGGACCGTAAGAAAGATGGAAAGCTAAGACACCTGCTGATTACGCTCGGTGGAGAAACTTGATCGGAGGTTCGAAGAGTTGATCTGAGAACCAAGGAACATAAGGTTAGGGTTGAGTACAGATGGAATGAATCCTTTCGGTAACATGAGCGATCGACATAGCTTTGGCCCGTGAATCTATGCATGTACAACCTTCCTCCTTGGTGTATGAAGCGAAGTACATTTTGATGTCACTACTTATCCAAGGGCCGAAACAACACAGGAATGATATTGATGTGTACCTAGCACCATTCTTTGGAAGATCTTGTGACAACGTGGAACGAAGGGGTGCAGTATGGGATGCGTACAAGCGAGAGAACTTCACTTTACACGCCATGTTGTTCTGCACCATCAATGATTTTCCTGCCCTGGGTAACCTGTCGGGCTTCAGTACAAAAGGAGCCAAAGCTTGTCCGCGGATGGTGTTAACGCACGGAGAGACTTGGTCGATATGAACATAAGGACCGAGTTAGCACCGCAAGAGACGTCGACACAGACTAACGCATTCTCCCGACTTGCTACACTCGCCCAAGGCCGAGAGATATGAACTGTGCCAGAGCTTGCATGGTGTGAAAGTGTGAGACCCCGGTTTATTAAACTTGTAATACTTAACCTTCCTCTGGTTCTAGTATCACAAATAGAATAATCCGCGTCTCGATGAATATGTGCCTCCCAGAACAAGCAGCACACATACATCATATCCAAGCATGCATCAATTCCATACAACAGATTAAAACAAGTCTACCAAAAGACATACATAATATAAGTTATTACAACACAGTGACCGGCCAAATGACATAAGTAGCAAATAAGTAATAATGGAAGCAAAGTTGCCATAAGATGGCTTAAACCAAAAGACGACCGGTTAGCCACACAACACCACAGGGCAACCGACCGGGCCGCCAAGCTAATCGCCCCGCAAACTGCCACAGCACAACTCACAAAAGTGAGGTCCATCGGACTCACTATCATCCTCTGCACAACACAAGCAATGCAGGTGAGTACAAAAATATGTACTCGCAAGACTTACGAGTAGCAAGCCTATACATAGCTACATGAAAGCTGTATTCAAAGGAATGAGGTTTTATGGTTCTTTGGACGCATAAAGCAAGTTTCATTTGCAATATTGTAATAGATTGAAGCAAGTTTGTAAAATCTGTTTTTAAGCATTTAAATAACAATAGTAAGCATAAGTAACAGTATCCACCTATAAGTGACTTTCCCCAAAGCCACCACAACATAGCATGAATCCCTGATTCATACCACCCAACAAGTTTTAATTTTAAAAAGGTTGTAGTCTAACTCTTGAAAAGCTTATCCAAGCGTGTCCATAACCTAGGACGAGGCTATTCGAATAGTTTTAATCCTCGAGGGTGTACCAATGTACCCACAATTCAGACCGCTTTTTGCCAAGCTATTAAGCACACTTCCTTTGGTATGCCTAACACGGCTAAGTCCTCTGAACCCTTTCCAATGGAATATGCTAATCAAGAGACGCATGCGTATGGGAGTTAACCCTTAGTGATCTGCCGACGAAATATGGATCACAAGGACCCATACGTGGAGCAAGATACACCGGCATCGGCGGGTGTTCTCCTCCCTACAAACGTGTCCATGTTGCATATAATCAAATATGCAACCCACCACGCGACTCATTAATTAACACACCCAAAGTACTCAAATTAGAGAGGTCCCATATCCCTCTAGTGTGGTTAGCACACGACCGTAATGCTCGGATAATGATACTCACAAGTAGTTCGGTCCTTAATTGACCGGGCACCATTCCAATCACACCCAAAAGATCACACCATCTTACCATTGTGCCCAAGTCTAAATTGTTTTCATTTTCAGTTTTAGTTTTGCAATTTAGACAAAGCACAAGGCTGAAATATACACATAGTAATAGTTTGTGTGATCAAAGTTATCGACAGTCGATAATCGCCCATTTCTACCGATAGCTAAGCATGGCTAAGCATAAAGACACGTAAACTACTAAGTGACAAGGGTCCATCCAATGAACCCAAAATCACAAACAAGTAACCTAGGCTTCAGAGTAGAGGAATAAACATTTCCTACTGGTAATGCATCTAGTAGGCCAACTACCGACAATAGTTTAAAACAACATAGCAATGCATACATAGAATTTGCAAACAATATATTAGATTTTGAAAATAGTAGGAACAATATGATCAAATGAATGCTACATCTGCTTGCCTGGCTGAAGTGCAGAGTCGATGGGCTGTGTGGCTCAATATCAAGATTAATAATATTGTCTTCGGAACCTAACGCGAAAAGGCGATAAGCAAATAAGAACGAAGAACACCAAATAAACTCCAACAAGAAACACATCCAAAACTAATAAAATTTACACTACAGCTAGGGAATGATTTTATAAAGTGACAGGAACAAGAATTATGCAATTTGAACTAAGCATGCAAAAGATATGAGTAAAATGCTCCTTCTCAGCATATAACAACCTAATTAATAATTAATACTGTTCATGGCGAAATTTTCCAGAATGATCCAAGGTATGAAATTTTTATAGTAGGTAGATTAGGACATCCTAATAACTGAAAAGTTGGATTTACTAATTTTGGGGTTATACATAATTACTTATGATTTTTCTAAGTTGTAAATCTAATGCAAGCCATTTACTGAACTATGAACATGCTCAAAACCTATTTTATATGAAAGTATACTAACAGATTTAATTTAACAAAATTGATTTTGCACAATTTGGATTTATACAGAAAAGATATGCATTTTCCAAGGTTAAAACTATTTCTGGAATATTCAAAATGATAGAAATCAAGTTATTCCTAGTTATACAATTTTCTGCTACTGGAACATGCTTAAATCCATTTTTATAATAAACTAGAGTGACAAAGATAATTTATTCCGAAGGAATTATCTAAAAGCGTTAAAATGAATTAGTTATGAGTTTCTAAAGTTTTTATATCATTTTCGGTTGTTAAATAAATACTTACCAAATACGAACAACCCAAATAAAAGAAAGCAGCGTGGACAACTCCCAACCCTTAATCTAAAATCCTACGGCTCACGCCGAAACAGCCGCGCCGCATGAAACCTAATCGGAGCCACCGTTGGATCAAGATCCAACGGCGCACACGAGTGTATGCATTCGGACGGTGCGGTTGCATACACGATCTCAGCCGTTGATCGAAAGATCGACGGTCGAGAACGATCAAGGCATCCGGAGGGTCCGAACGCACACAAAGATCAGGACCGCAGATCTAAAAATGAACGGTAGATAATGATCGCAGTTCAAAGGGAGATGCTGACACGTGGGACCGCATGTCAGTGACTTCGAGTCACCCACGCGCTGGTTTAACCCACGTGCACAGTGCACTGGGCCCACTTGTCAGCGACTGAGAGTGGCGGTTAGGACAGGATTAAAGATTATAATGATTACCATTAAATAAACACTAATGACTCCTGAGATTTGATTTTAAACCCTCGGGCCCACAAGTCAGCGACCCAGAGGAGATTTCCGACAGGGATTAAATGCCGACACATTAATTAACCAATGATTAACATTAATGATGTCGAACGATGCGAGATTGAACCGAGAGTGATTTAAGGATATTGGGCCCATCGGTCGCTGGCTCAACCACAAAGATTAAGACATAATTAATAACTAATGATTAGCAATTAATGTGTCCTAATCAAATAGACGAAACGGAGCTCTGTATGTCGCAAAACCGGCGAGTTCAACGGCAAATCGCCGGCGACACGGCATGGCGGCGCCACCAAGAGCCAAAATGGATTCGCAATAGCACTACGAATCTAATGGTAGCATTTTCGCCATGGCGAGGACTAGAACGCTGGCTAGCCGGAAAATGAAAGAGGGAGCTTACTGCTAAAAACGAAAATCGCGATGAGCTCCACTGCAAGCCTAGGATGCGGGTGCCAGAGCCACTAAGGACTAATAAGAAGCTACCTTAGTGACAAGAAGCTTCAAAGATGGCCGGAGTTGCTTGATCACGGTGAAAGCTCGCTGGACCCGAAGAAGAAAGGTTGAAAACGACACCTGAGCCAAATGAGTGATACCAAAGCATCACTATAGCTTCATAATGATTCATGAAGCTACATGAGCAAGCAATTGGAAAATGGAGCACTCACCGAATGGTGAGGAAGAAGATGACCAATTTGCCTAGAATTTGAACAAACCCCAAATTGGACAATTCTGAGAATCAAATCCAAAATTAAGTGAGGAAATGTTCAAGGAAGTAAATAGATAAGGTTAGGCAAAGAAACATGAAGGAGGACCACTGGAACACCAAGAACACCCAAGGAGTTCCACGGGTCAACAATGGCGATTTGCCATTTTGAGGTGTTAAGCTCCAATACCGAGAATGAAGCTTGATGGTGGTCTAAAGAAATACCAGAAGCATTGAGAGTGCTTATAAAGCCATGAAAGCATTAGGGTTTGCACCACACATCTTTCAAGCGGCAAACACAAAGCACAATGCGCGGCCGACAAGGAAAAGAGGTGAAGACGTGCATTAGGGCATGGCCTGGCTCAGTGTACCTCCCATACCCCTAAACGTCGGCTAGGGTGGCTTTAGGGAGCAAGAAATGATACTACCATTACTCTCCCTACTGTTCATGAACGGCCAGAGGTTGAAGACGACCCGCAAAAAGGCTCGGTGATTCACAGCCGTTGGATGAGACACGGACGGCTGAGATAGTGCCACGCCTACGGGCTTTAAAACACAACGGGGAGATTGCGAGCCCTACGATTAGAAACGAACGGCTCAGATAGCCCCACGTCGCAAACGCGATTTACAACAGAGGGACAAGCGGACGTTGGATCTTAATCCAACGGCTCTGATTCAAGAATGCAACCGGAGGGTCCGAAGGTTTCGGGCAATCACAACGGTTGGATGGGAATCTAACGGTCGACAATCAAACTTGCAACCGGAAGGTCCGAAGGGTTACACGCGCGCGGGCCGTGCGATTTAGATCCAAAGGCTGAGATCGATCGCGGGATTTTCAAACGGGCGCGGTGCGGTTAGTTGACTGGACCAAGTCACTTGGCTCGAGCCCGAGTCTGACTCGAACCCAAGAAACAGTAAAACCAAGTTTGACTTTGAAATAAGAACAGAGACTTTGAATGATTTATTTGAGGTAGCAAATTAACTCCAAAAATTATGAAATTTTTACAGGAGCTTGCTAACTCAGATATTAACCTTGAGTAAAATTTTCAGAGGTTTTTATACTGTGAATAAATCTCCAAAAATTCTGCAAGGCTCTGTTTTAATGTTTGACTGAGAGTCAAACAGGTTTGACTGCCTCTAAAAATATTCAAACAATTTCTAAAAATTGTGAAATTTTTCAGAGGCGGTCACATACCATCACAGAGACTTAGGAAAAATATTTCCAGAGGATGATCATAAGATTTGACAAGATTGTTTTTGGAATAACAAGATTTGGAATCGCGGCGTGTGCTGCTGTTTTCGTGCGTGTGGCTCGTTGGATTTTGCATCAACGGCCCACGAGCGCCCACGTCGTTTATTTTCGGTTGGGTTGGTTTATTTACTGTAAGTATTTATTTATCAACCAAAATTGTATCAAAACTTTAGAAATTCATAACTAATTCAAGATAAATCCTTTTACATGAAACCAATCGTAATAAATTTGTATTTCATCAAGTTTAATATAAAAATGCTTTTAGCTATGCTTCGTAGTAGAAAATTTCGTAATCTTTGATGACTTGTTTTTCGCTATTTTTATATATTCCATAATTGTATTAAAACTTGGAAAATGCATATCTTTTTCTGTATATCTGCTAATTGAATGATTTTAACTTTGATAAATGTATTATTAACTAAACTTTAATCTAAAAATGGTGGTAGGCCTAAATCAGCACCAGAAAAATATGTTAATAGATTTAACCTTATTAGTAGCAATTAAAAATTCATTTAATGTTGTAATAGGCACATTGAATTCCTGTAAATCCTAAAAATAGAAATTTGATGTTAGAAATCCCTCTGTTATCATACTATAATGTGAAATGGGTTTTATGCATGTTTATATTTCTGAAAAGTGCATTATGCTAGTTTTGCATCTTAGAAAAATCATAACTAAATCATTTTAACTCCAATTAAGATGAAACCACTTGTATTAGCCTTAAAATGTCAGTAGCAACCTATCATAAAATTTTCAAGTCCAAAAACCTCTAGAAAATATTTTTGCTCTGACAGCCTCATTATGGTAGAAAATGGGTTTTAGGTAATATCTTTTGCACCACAAATCCAAATTAGGTTTTCCAGTTTCTATGTCTAGGTATATTCATATTCTACCTTATGTATAAATTTAAATCGCATTTGGAAAATTTTTGCTTGCTCGTTTGTTTAAGTGTGGCTCGTCTTATTGGTTGTTCTCGCTTCTTTTTGCTTTCCGCAAGCCCGACATTTGCGGTAACCCGAGAGCGATCCTCCGCAAATGATTGAGCAACGAGCAAGAAGGCAAGCAGTTTGATCATGTTAATCCCAAGATTTTAAGTATTTATGTTGATTACAAATTCTATGTATGCATTGCTACTTTGTGTTAATAGTTGGCTTAGTAGATGCATTTCCTTAGCAAATGATTATCTTCTACTACCATGAGCCTAGGTTACTTCTTGTGATTTAGAGTTCATGGATGGGCTCTTGTCACTTAGTAGTTGCGAATTAATTGCTTAGCCATGCTTAGTTTCGGTAGAAATGGGCGGTTATCGACTTGTCGATAACCTTGATCACATAAAACTTATTATGGATTATGATTTCCACCTTGTGCCATGTCTACTTATGAAAACTAAAACTGAAAACAAAATGATTTAGACTTGGGCACAATGGTATGATGGTGTGATTTTGGGTGTGATCGAATGGTGCCCGGTCAACAAGGACCGAACATCTTGTTACACTAAACCAAGCATTTTAGCGTACTAACCACATTAGAGGGTATGGGACCTCTCTTGACTTAGTACTTTGGCGTGTATTGGCTCAGTCGCGAGTCGCAGGAGGGATGGTGTTGGGAGCATTGTAGTGTCCGAAAGACTTCACCCGTGATGGGATTTGTTGTCTTTTCGGCTTGCAATGTAAGCATATGGGTTTCTATCCATATGAGCGGCTCGTAGTTAATACACAAGATTGGAAATGTCTCAGAGGACTTAGCTGTGCTGCATACCTTCAGAGTGTGCTTTGTGGCTTGAAGGCGGTCCGGAGTGTGGGTACATTGGTACACCCCCGGGGTTAAAACTATTCGAATAGCCTCGTCCTAGGTTATGGACACGCTTGGCAAGGTCTTTCAAGAGTTAGACTACAACCTTTTAAATTAAAACTTGATGGGTGGTACAGATCGGGATTCGTGCTATGTTGTGGTGACTATTGGGATAGTCGCCCTGTGGTTACTTATATGTATCTTTACTTACTTCATTACTTTGATAACAAAACAGATTTGCAAACTTGCTTTTAAAATGTATTACATTATTGCAAATAAAGTTGGCTTCATGCAAAATGAGACATACAACCTCCACCTAAATAAGCTTGCATGTAGTTTATGAATAGGTCGCTATTCCACATGTCGATCTTATGGTACAAAGACAATCTTTGTACTCGGTTGCTACGCTTAATGGTTTTGTTGCGGAGAGGAGAAGGTGAGCACGAGGGGCCTCACTTTTGTGAGTCGTGTTGTGGTAGCTTATGGGCGACTAGCTTGGCGGCCCGGTCGGTTGCCTTGTGGTTGTATGGCTAACGGTCGACTTTTGTTCTAGCCATCTTATGGCGCTTTTGCTTCCATTTGTCATTCTTGTATATTGTTCTATTTGGCCGGTCGGCTCTCTTTTGTAATAACTTTACTTTATGTATGTCGTTGTTGAACTTAGTGATGTATGTGTATGGAATTGATGTGTAATTTTGTGATGATGTGCATATGCTGCAATTCTGGGAAGCATATGTCCATCGAGGCTTAGAATGTTTAATTAGTAATGCCAGAACCATTTGAAGGTTAAGTGTTACTAGTTAAACATTCCGGGTCCTCACAAAGTTGGTATCAGAGCCATACTGACCGTAGAAACCCCTAGCTTGGTCGCCTTTAGGATATTTGGAAACTTACTTTCAGATAGTTGTGAAAACTTATGTAAGTTCTCTAATTTTGCTCCTTACCTATCTTAGCTTGCTCATCTCACCTTACCCTCACTTAAGTTTGAAAAAGTTGTTCCTCTCTTCCTTTCAAAAATTAGCCTCTATCGATTAACATGGGTTTGGGAGAACCATGAGAGCTTGGAGAAAGAAATTTGGACAGTTAACTAGTGGTGAGTAATTAAGGTAGGAAATGAGAGGTAAATACAACTAAAACTTTTGGGAAGAAAAGGGTAAGAAGTGATATGAGTTAGCTAAATGCCTAATGCTCTATTCGGTGGTTATATCTTGATTCTTGGGCTGTTGTGAGCTAGATTTTAGTTCTGAAATTTTGGGTCTTCACAAACGATTGCTCGCTCTTCCATACGGGTTAGTCGCTTTGTGAAGTCGATTTGGTGATTTTGGTCCGTGCTCTTGGTGGTTATTCCTGAGCCCTTTTATTGAGTTTGAATTTCTTTGGCTTGTACTAACTCATCTTAGTAAATCAGATGGTGGTGGGACACGTGAGCGCCGAATCACCGTAGTCCCGATGAGGAGCTTCCTCCTCCGACCATGGCGGAAGTCCTCATGCAAATCGAACGCAATCGTTTCGAGGACCGCAGGTGCTAGAGGTCATCACCAGAACACCTCTACTCCATCCGTGCCCCGGACCGGAGGTGGTGGACACCGCACTCGTGGGGACTTGCGGAGTTCCTCCGCATCGACCTCCTACCTTCTCCGGTCCGAGGATCCTTGGACGCAGACGATCTGGTGCGTCTAGTTGAGCGGAAGCTCAACGCTGCTCGCGCCGAGCGAGGCGGGCACTTTCGCATCCCATCACCGGAGGGTGCGCACTCTCATGGTGGGAGAATTTCCTCGCCATGCGGCCCGCGGGACACGTGGTCTCGTGGGAGAGTTCGTCCGCTTTCCGTCGGGCCCATGTCCTGCCGGCCTGATGAAGTCAAGAAGAAGGAGTTCCTGCGCTCAAACGAGCGCAAATCAGTGATCGAGTACCTCCATGAGTTCAACCATTTGGCGAGGTACGCTCCCGCCGAGGTGGCCACCGATGAGGCCAAGCGGGAGAAGTTCATGGAGGTTTGTCGAGGAGCTTCAGACAAGCTCTCTATTGTGGACTTCCCGACTTCCGGACCTTGGTGGACAAGACCATCATCGCCGAGCACAAGGCGAGAGCGTGGCGAGTCCCGCAGCGCAAGTGGGAGGCCCGATGCCCGCGAGCCGGCCTCGTTCGTCCCTCGAAGGAGTGCGCACCGTGGCCCGTTCTTTGGCTTCACCACCGCCGAGGCCTTTGGCACCAGCTCCTCGCCCTCCGCAGTCATGACTCGATCGCGGCGCTATGCGACCCAGCCAGCAGGTGTTCTCGCAACCCGCGCCGAGCGCCACCGCTTCTATCGCCACAACAAGGGCCACTACGCGGTAGTTGTCCCGAGAAGACCTGGAGCGGCCCTCGTACTAATGGAGGACGCGGACAAGGGAGTGGTCACCCACCGACCGAAGACCCCGGCTTAGGAGCGGCGAGTCAACCACATCTCGGTGAGGAGGCACGAGGCGCCGAGCGTGGTGTTGGGTACGCTCCTTGTTAATTTGCATCCTCGCTACGCTTTATTTGACTCGGGCCTCGCATTCTTTTATTTCGAGTCGTTTGTCGTTGATTGTGGACTTCATCGTGTCCCTTTAAGGGTTCCACCGTCATTCGCTCCGAGTTCGGAAATGAGAGTCGACCAAGTATCTTCGGGTGTTCCTATCCACATCGGAGTGGGATTCTTGGCGAATCTTATCCTACTCGACTCGGCGTGCTTGGATGTGATTCTTGGCATGGATTGGTTGTCCCAACACTTGGGGCAAATCGATTGTGCAGAAGATTGTCTACCTCACCAAATCCTTGACTTGAACAGGTTGGGTTTTCGCGCATTGCAAGAACCCCATCTTTATGCCCTGAAGCAAAGCCAAAGATTGGAGATTCGCGACGTCCCTACGTGTGTGACTTCGCGGATGTCTTTCTCAAGACTTGCCCGGATGCCTCTGCTCGAGATCCGAGTTTGTGATCGAAGTTGCTGCCCGTACACGCCTCTATTTCTAAGAGGCCGACGCATGCCTCCTAATGAGTTGGAGGAGCTGAAGAAGCAAGCGGGTGAGCTGCAAGAGAAGGGTTTTATCCGTCCTAGCTCATCTCCTTAGGGTTGTCCAATTATCTTTGTGAAGAAGAAGGACAAGACCTTGCGCATGTGTGTTGATTACCGTCCGCTTAATGAGGTGATAAAGAACAAGTATCCTTTGCCCGTATTGATGATCTTTTCGATCGATTGACCGAGCACGAGTCTTCTCCAAGATTGACTTGAGACTGGCTATCATCAAGTCAGGATCGGGCGAGGATATTCCTAAGACGGCCTTTGCTACTCGTTATGGCCTTTACGAGTACACCGTCATGTCTTTTGGTTTGACTAATGCCCGCTTTATTCATGAACCTAATGAACTCGGTATTCATGGAGTATTTGGATAGGTTTGTGGTGGTATTCATCGATGATATCCTTATCTACTCCAAGAGTGAAGAAGAGCATGCCGAGCATCTCCACTTGTGTTGGGCAAGCACAACACCAGTTGTATGCCAAATTCGGCAAATGCGAAGTTCGGTTGAAGGAAGTGGCATTCTTGGGCCATGTTCTTTCAGCGGGAGGTGTGGTCATGGATCCTAGCAAGGTCGGTGATGTGCTATCTTGGGGTCAGCCCAAGTCGGTCACCGATGTGCGGAGTTTTCTTGGTTTGGTTGGCTACTATCGCGCTTTATCGAGAATTTCTCCAAGATTGCGGGCCTATGACCGAATTGCTTAAGAAAGACAAGAAGTTTGTGTGGTCCATGCTTGTGATGTGAGTTTTCAAGAACTCAAGAATTGGTTGATTGACCCAGTGCTTGTTCTCCCCGATATTCACAAGAGTTTTGATATCTATTGTGATGCTTCTTCGTCGTGGTCTTGGTTGTGTTCTTATGCGGGAGGGCAAGGTTGTGGCCTATGCCTCGCGCGATTGAGGCCTCATGAACTCAACTATCCTACTCATGACTTGGAGTTGGTCAGTGGTCCATGCACTCAAGATTTGGCGGCATTATCCGATTGGTAACCGTTGTGAGGTGTATTCGACCACAAGAGCTTGAAGTACTTGTTCACCCGACGATCTGAACCTCGTGCAAAGAAGATGGTTGGAATTGATCAGGACTATGATATGGGCATTCAAGATCATCCGGCAAGGCCAACGTTGTGGTATGCACTCGATCGGAAGGTGTATTGCAGCATGTTGATGCTCCAAGAGCGAGACCTACCCTCATTTAAATTCCAGCGCCTCAATTTGGGGTTGATCGAGCACGTTCTCTTGCTACATTGGTTGTGCAACCAACCTTGGTGGGCCAAATCAAGCGCACAGCAGACATGATGTTGGTGAGCCAAATCAGCGAGAACATCAAGGATGGGATAGCCAAGTGCTTTTAGGAGGGCGAGCATGGCGTTGTGTGGTTTGGGCAGCGTCTTGTGGTTCCTAAGGTCATGGAATTGCGGAATTTGATTCTCCGCGAAGCCCATGATTCTCCTTTGTCTATTCACCCCGGGGCTACCAAGATGTATCAGGATCTTCGTCAGAGATTCTGGTGGACCCGAATGAAGCGCGAGATTGCCAGGTTCGTTGCCGAGTGCGACGTGTGCTGTCGTGTGAAGGCCGAGCATCGGCGCCCAACGAGTCTTCTTGACCTTTGCCGGTGCTGAATGGAAGTGGGATTCGTTGGCATGGACTTCATCACGGTTTGCCCCGCTCGTCCAAAGGAAATGATGCTATTTGGGTCGTGATCGACGAGGTTGACTAAAGTGGCACATTTCCTTCTGTCAAGACTCGGCCGTGTGGGGCCTTTGGCGAACTTTATGTCTCGAGGATTGTGAGTCTTCACGGTGTGCCAAGACGATTATTTCGATCGTGGTGCACTTTTCACCTCGCGGTTTTGGCATAGTCGCAAGAGGCTATGGGGACCCGCCTTCATTTGATACAACCTTTCATCCTCGGATCGATGCCTGACGAGATGAGTCAACCAAGTGTTGGAAGATATGCTCCGTGCGTGTGTTCTTTCCTATGGGAAGAAGTGGGAGAAGTGCCTACCATTTCTCGAGTTCTCCTACAACAACGACTTTTCAGCGTCTTGGCATGGCACCATTTGAGGCTTTGTATGGGAGAAGATGCGAGAACCCCATTGGACTAGTCGAGATCGGTGGCGGCGATTTTCGCCCGATTCGATCAATGAGGCGAAAGTCGAGTTCGATTGATCGCGAGCATCCGCGCCACGACCAGTCCAGCGGAAGAGCTATGCAGATCGTCGTCGCCGTGAGTTGAGCTTTGAGCCCAATGACTTTGTGTATCTCAAAGTCTCGCCCTTGAAGGACCATCAGCGTTTTGGCATCAAGGGCAAGTTGGCTCCTCGATATGTTGGGCCTTATCGTATTGTCGAGAGAGTTGGAGCAGTTGCATACAGATTGGAGCTACCAGCTGCACTTGAGGGTGTGCATGATGTGTTCCATGTTTCACACCTGAAGAAGTGCCTCCGTGTCCCGACTGAGGAAACTCCATTGGAGGTTCTCAATGTGCAGGAAAATTTGACCTATCGCGAGCATCCTGTTCGTATTCTTGAGGAATCTGAGCGGAGAACAAGGAACCGTGTCATCAAGTTCCTTAAGGTTCAGTGGTCAAACCATTCTGAAGATGAAGCAACTTGGGAGCGAGAAGATCTCCTTCGTGCAGATTTTCCTTCTTTCTTCTCCGAGTAAACGGAATCTCGGGTCGAGATTCTTGTAAGGGGGGGAGAGTTGTAACATCCCAATTTTGAGCTTGTGTTTCAAATGTAAGAAAATGAGTAGAAATTAAAACTTTTTCTTACATCCTGTATTCCCTATTGTACCAAGCAAGTATTGTACAAGAAGTTATGGAAATACGAAGTCACAAGTCTTTTGATCCAAACCTTGTTCCTTCAAAAACATTCTTGTCAAATGTTGTGATCATCTCCTGAAAATATTTTTCCTAAGTTCTTGGGATGACATGTGAACCCTCTGAAAATTTTTACAATTTTTAGAAATGGTTTGAATATTTTTGGAGGGTAGTCAAACCTGTTTGACTCCTACCAAACCTTGAGCCTGCACCTTGTGGAATTTTCGGAGAAAAATGCAATGCATAAAACCTCTGAAAATTTTACACAAGGTCAATGTCTAAATCAGCAAGCTACTGTAAAAATTTCAGAATTTTTGGAGCTATTTTGCTACCTCTAATAAATCCCCAAAGGTCTCAGCTTTAATTTAAAACCTAAAGTCGATTCACTTTCCTTGGGTTGAGTCGGACTCGGGCTCGAGTCACTCGACTTGACTCAATCAACTAATCGCACCGAGCGCGTTTTATAGCGCGCGTGCAATCGCGACCGTTGGATTTGGATCGCTCGCCCACGATCGCGGCGTGCTTTCGGACGGTGCGGTTGCACTATTCAATGTGGATCGTTGGATCTCGATCCAACCGCCCGTATTCTCGAGGCAATCGGATGTCCGTGAACTCGTTTAATCGTGACCGTCCATTTTCAATCCAAAGGTCACCGTTCTCTTTTCGTTCTTCTTCCTCCTCTCGCTTCTCCGATGCGCGTGCGGCAATGGCGAAAAGAGAGATTGCGGCGGTTCCGATGTGTCACCGGGCTTGCTTCGCCAACGTCTCTCCGTGGAGCATTAAATGCGCTCGGGCTTTCTCCTCCATTGTCCGAGTCTCACTGCTCCGCCATTTCTTGGTCCATGACCGTAGCATGAACCGAGCCCACCATGGACTCGGGTTCTTGCTCGAAACCTAATCCTTCCTATATATTGCCCCTCTAGGTCCTCCCGTGTTCTTTTACACCACACCTAGCTCCTCTCGTGTTTGAGCTCAAAAGCATCTCAAACCTTCAATCCACCATTGTTGACCCGAGGGCTCCAATGGCGGCCTTGGTGTCCAGTGGTTCATCTTCAACCTTTCTTGCACCCTTTTTAAACTCCTCAACCTCCTTTATATTTTCCCTAACTTGATTTTGGGTTGCATTCGCAGGAATCACTCAATTTTAAGTTTGGAGATTTTCGGTTGGTTTCACCCCCTTTCTTCTCCAGCTCCGGTAAGTGGTTCTTTTTGCAATTATTTGCTTTTGGAGCCGCTTTGAGCTATAATGAAGCTGTGGTGATGATTTAGTTCCACTCATTTTGCTCAGAACCTCCTCTTCCACTTCATCTTCTTCGGCTCCGGTGGACTTCATCGTGTTCAAGTCTTCCCCGGCCATTTTTGGAGCTCCTCTCGGTTAAGGTAGCTTCTATATAGTCCCTAGAAGTCATGGCACTCGCTTCCTTGGACCGCAGCGGAGCATCTTGCTATTTTTGTGTTTTGCCGTGTCGGCCTCCTTCTTTGTTTTCTCGCGCTGGCCTGCACTTCCACCTCCGCGAGGGAGGTCATCAACATTGGGTCCGCAACGCTATTGCGAACCCATTTTGATAGTTTGTGGGCGCCGCATCGAGTCGCCCGGCGACAAGCCGTGAAAGCCACTCGGTTTTGTCAATTTGGAGCCCGTTTGCGTCAAATATTTAGGACACGCTTAATGCTTAATGATTGCCAATCGTAGAGCATTAATGGTGTCTTAATCCGCCTAATGTCTGATCGACATGTGGGTCCACCCCTTAAATCACCATTGGCGCTTATCCGCGCGCTTAGGCATCATTAATGTTAATCTTAGGTTAATTAAGTGTCGGCGTTTATTAGCTGTCGGGGATGTCCCCTGTGCCATTCTTAGGGTGGGCCCATTAGCTTGGCGCCGAAAATCAGAAGTCATTAGGGCTGATTTTGGGTTTATTTATTGCTAATCATTGTTAGCAATAAATGTGTCCGAAATTACCTTTTTGGGTCACTGACGTGTGGGCCCTCGGTCCTTAAATCAACACTGCACAAAATCTTTAGGACACATTGATTGCTAATCATCATTAATCATTGGTCATTAGTAATTAATTAGCTGCCCTAAAAACCTCCTTTAAGTCACTTCCAGGTGGGTCCACGTGCACTGTGCACGTGTGTTAAATCTCGCATGTGTGACTCTCAGTCACTGACATGCGGCCCCACATGTCAGCACTCCTGATTGCACTTCGATCTTGGACCACCGTCCATTTTGCGATCTGCGGCCTAGATTTTGTATGCGTTCGGACCTCGGTTCCCTCATCATTCTTGGCCGCCCATCACTTGATCTGCGGCCCGATCGTGTGTGCAATCGGATCTTCCGACCGAGGCGTGATCGGAGCCGTTCATCCTTAGATCTGCGGTCGTGGATCGCCGAGGCAACCGCACCGCCCGATTGCATCCTTCTCGTGGCCGCTGGATCTTGATCCAACGGTGGCTCTCGTTATGAACGCGCGCGGCGCTGTTTTCGTCGCGTGTGGCTCGTTGGATTTTGCATCAACGGCCACGAGCGCCCATGTCGCTTATTTTCGGTTGGGTTGGTTTTATTTCGTAAGTATTTATTTATCAATGAAAATTGTATCAAAACTTTAGAAATTCATAACTAATTCAAGATAAATCCTTTTACATGAAACCAATTGTAATAAATTTGTATTTCACTGAAGTTTAATATAAAATGCTTTTAGCTACGCTTTCAGTAGTAGAAAATTCGTAATCTTTGATGACTTGTTTTCGCTATTTTTATATATTCCGTAATTGTATTAAAACTTGGAAAATGCATATCTTTTACAGATATACGCTAATTGAATGATTTTAACTTTGATAAATTTATTATTAACTAAACTTTAATCTAAAAATGGTGGTAGGCCTAAATCAGCACTAAAAATATGTTAATAGATTTAACCTTATTAGTAGCAATTAAAAATTCATTTAATGTTGTAATAGGCACCATAATTTCAGTAAATCCTAAAAATAGAAATTTGATGTTAGGAAATCCCTCTGTTATCATACTATAATGTGAAATGGGTTTTGTGCATGTTTATATTTCTGAAAAGTGCATTATGCTAGTTTTGCATCTTAGAAAAATCATAACTAAATCATTTTAACTCCAATTAAGATGAAACCACTTGTATTAGCCTTAAAATGTCAGTAGCAACCTATCATAAAATTTTCAAGTCCAGAAAACCTCTAGAAAATATTTTTGCTACAGTACCTAATTATGTCCGAAAATGGGTTTTTAGGTAATATCTTTTGCACCACAAATCCAAATTAGGTTTTTCCAGTTTCTATGTCTAGGTATATTCGTATTCTACCTTATGTATAAATTTCGTCGCATTTGGAAATTTTTTGCTTTCTCGTTTGTTTAAGTGTGGCTCGTCTTATTGGTTGTTCTCGCTTCTTTTTGCTTTCCGCTTAGGCTTCGACATTTGCGGTAACCCCGAGAGCGATCCTCCGCAACAGTTTGAGCAACAGCAAGAAGGCAAGCAGTTTGATCATGTTAATCCCAGTATTTTAAGTATTTATGTTGATTACAAATTCTATGTATGCATTGCTACTTTGTGTTAATAGTTGGCCTAGTAGATGCATTTCCTTAGCAAATGATTATCTTCTACTACCATGAGCCTAGGTTACTTGCTGTGATTTAGAGTTCATGGATGGGCTCTTGTCACTTAGTAGTTGCGAATTAATTGCTTAGCCATGCTTAGTTTCCGGTAGAATGGGCGGTTATCGATTTGTCGATAACCTTGATCACATAAAACTTATTATGGATTATGATTTCCACCTTGTGCCATGTCTACTTATGAAAACTAAAACTGAAAACAAAATGATTTAGACTTGGGCACAATGGTATGATGGTGTGATTTTGGGTGTGATCGAATGGTGCCCGGTCAACAAGGACCGAACATCTTGTTACACTAAACCAAGCATTTTAGCGTGCTAACCACATTAGAGGGTATGTGACCTCTTGACTTAGTACTTTGGCGTGTATTGGCTCAGAGTCGCAGGAGTCGCAGGAGGGATGGTGTTGGGAGCATTGTAGTGTCCGAAAGACTTCATCCGTGATGAGATTTGTTGTCTTTCGACTTGCAATGTAAGCATATGGGTTTCTATCCATATGGCTGCTCGTAGTTAATACACAAGATTGGAAATGTCTCAGAGGACTTAGCGTGCGGCATACCTTCTGATAGTGTGCTTTGTGGCTTGAAGGCGGTGCCAAGTGTGGGTACATTGGTACACCCTGCAGGTTAAAACTATTCGAATAGCCTCGTCCTAGGTTATGGACACGCTTGCAAGGTCTTTCAAGAGTTAGACTACAACCTTTTAAATTAAAACTTGATGGGTGGTACGAATCGGGATTCGTGCTATGTTGTGGTGGCTATTGGGATAGTCGCCTGTGGTTACTTATATGTATCTTTACTTTCATGTACTTTGATAACAAAACAGATTTGCAAACTTGCTTTTAAAATGTATTACATTATTGCAAATAAAGTTGGCTTCATGCAAAATGAGACATACAACCTCCACCTAAATAAGCTTGCATGTAGTTTATGAATAGGTCGCTATTCCACACGTCGGCTTGCGGGTACAAAGACAATCTTTGTACTCGGTTGCTACGCTTAATGGTTTTGTTGCAGAGGGAGAAGGTGAGCTGAGGGCCTCACTTTTGTGAGTCGTGTTGTGGTAGCTTGCGGGCGACTAGCTTGGCGCCCGGTCGGTTGCCTTGTGGGTGTATGGCTAACCGGTCGACTTTTGTTCTAGCCATCTTATGGCGCTTTGCTTCATTGTCATTCTTGTATATTGTTCTATTTGGCGGTCGGCTCTCTTTTGTAATAACTTTACTTTATGTATGTCGTTGTTGAACTTAGTGATGTATGTGTATGCAATTGATGTGTAATTTTGTGATGATGTGCATATGCTGCAGTGCTGGGAAGCATATGTCCATCGAGGCTTAGAATGTTTAATTAGTAATGCCGTAACCATTTGGAGGTTAAGTGTTACTAGTTAAACATTCAGGTCCTCTACCGCCCGATCAGCGCCGCTTCTCCCGACCTCGGCGCTCCGACCTCGGCGCCGCCCGACCTCGGCGCTGCTCCCGACCTCGTCATTGCCCCGACAGCGCCATTGCTGCCCGACCTCGGCGCCGCCCGATCACGCGCCGCTGCTCCCGACCTCGGCGCTCCCGGCCTCGGCGCCCCCTCAGGATAGGTTCATTTTTGCTACTGCCTTCCAGTGTGTGAAAAAATGGCATGTGGTTTGATAGCAATCGATACCTCATCGAATGAGAGCACATATGTTTCATCGAGATGCATGAATTGGTCATTATTTATTCGAATCAAGTTCTTGATTTGAACTAGAGGTTCAATATCCGGGACTTGGACTATAGACAATGAGCATGCGGCGGTGTAGTTGAGTGGTTCCGATTGCTTTGCTTGACATCTCGCTTACCCGTTCGCTATATATATTTTTTTCCTAAAAGAATTGTTTGCTAATTCCTCGCTTCTACGCGGTGAGATGAATGGATTAATTAGTTCGCGTGAATGTTTGGGTTGTGTCTTGTGGTCGCTACTATTAGTGGAGCCATCGCTACATTGCTAATCGCTTGAGCCGGGCGGTTGCTCCGCTTATTCCATTAATTTGAGGTCGCTTGCGTCGTTTCCTAATTCGTGATGTGGGCAAATTGGTTGGTGGTTCTACTGTGGGTGGTTGTTGAGAAGAGTGGTTGGATTCTTATGAGAAGAGTGATCTTGGTTGAGCCATTACTTTGTTTCCTACCATCTAGGATCTTCATTGTCGGTTAGAGTGGACATGGGCAGCTATGTCTAATGATATTTGTTGTATGAAAATTTTAGATATGACATACATGGACACTTTGCGCCGTTGTGAGTATTGCGACTTAACGTGCTCTGTCTCTTTGCATATACATACACTTTGTGCTAGTTGTTTTTGATCTGTGATTGAGATTGATATTTGAGACTAGCTCTGGAAGATATTGCAAAGAAATGAGTGATTCGGGTTTTGCTCTGTGATGTTCATAGCCATATTCTGATAATTATTTCAATAATTAATTCAGTCTTTTGAGCTCTATAATTGAGGTAGCTACCTGCTGTCTATGTGTGTTTGTTGGGGTCTGTGTGTCCACCGGTGTACTTAAAAAAGTATCAAATAAATATCAGGTGTCTCGTTTCTTGTTCGTCAAAATAAAACATATTTTAAGGTATTTCAATAGAAATGGCACCTGTGAGCACAATTCAGGCCTCTCACCTGAGCTAGGAAACAATTCCTCTTATGAGCAATTTGTTGTACATTCCAAATTTGGATACACTCCAGGGTGGATCGAAAGCTAAATATTTATGTCCTAGCCAATCACCATTCATACGCATACTATATATATTTTAACCCTCGGCCCTGGCCTGGGTAGTAATATATCTCAAACTAATTATATAGATAGCAAGTAAGCGAGATGGCAGAGGCACCATCTTCCCTGCCGTCGCCGACACCGCAGATTGCAGAGGCACCATCTTCCCCGCCGTCGCCGACGCCGCAGACGACAATGACACGAAAGCGAGATGGCAGAGGAGAATCGAAGATGCCTGTGGGCCGACTGGTCATTACGGAGGTTAGTCAGTTTGGGGTCCCTCTGCGTCCCAAGAGCTCAGCGGCGAGATTCCGGACCATGTGCGGGATACTTGCAAGGCAACGGGTCCCCATCACCACACCAAGGTGGAAGGATCTGACGAAAGAAGCGAGAGGCGCGCTGTGGACAGAACTATTACAAAAGTTCACTATCCCAGAAGCAGACATGGCACACGTGGAACGGACGGCGATGCTCACGATCGATAAATCGTGGAGGTCGCTCAAGAGCATTCTTGTCACGGCACGTGAACACGGTCGACGCCTTCGCAAGTACTGATTCTTGACGCAGAAACATGGGACGCCTTTGTTGCTATGAAGACGACGCTGAATTTAACGAGCAAAGTGCGGCACACAAAGCTCTCGGACACAAAACACTCATCCGCATTGCACTGCACCACCGATACGCAGGAAAATATGATGAATGGGCGGCGGAGGACAACGCGTTTCTCGATGTCACGCACCCGCGTTCCCTAGCCTAGTTAAAAGCGAGGGCAAAAGTCTCGCCTTCGAAGCATCTCTTTCACAAACCCGCGACGAGGAAGTGTCTCAACGTTTGGTAAGTATGTCGAACTACCTAGTTAATAACTCCATATATAACTTCATAGTGTCTATAATAACATGATAACTTCTTGCAGCGTGAATTGTCCGCCCAAACTTCCCAAGGCTCCTTCCATGTAGACAGAGAAGGATATACTCTCACTACCCGGGAAACAAGGAACACCGGCACGCACGCGAGGTCTTGGGGTTACCGTACCATGGAGTCATGGATTCGCAGACGACTCATCGCACGCATGTGAGTAGGAAGAGATCTAAGGTCAGCGTGAGGACCGGTTCGCATGCATGGTGAACATTTTGAAGGAAAGGCGGCAGCATTGCAGATCAATTGAATCAACTCCTCACGGCCAGCAGCGATGCAAGCCGCCTGTTAATTTGGGAGCAGTCCGCCGACATCGGAGTAGCGTCGCGCCCACACATAATTCGGACATGACGATGTCCAATTACCGATAGTTGAGATCAAGGTAATGTACATGTATGGAATGCAGCAAAGATAGACCTATAGGACACTTTAGCTAATTGCGTATCGTTTTGTAGGAGCCGACGGCCTGCAAGCTCGTAGTGAGGTTAGTTGGGTCCATTTCTATTGAGGCGCGGGGGATGGTGCATCCATACCGGAAAGGCGGCAAAGACGGTGTCGGTGGCGCAGGTTACGCCGGTGGAGGTGGACATGGTACATGAACATTTCATGGCCGCCCTACCGAGATTCGCCCGAACGAAGAGATCACAACACTAGGGGATGCCGTACGTTTTATCCATGGCCCAAGAAGGACATCGCCCTGACCCCAAAGAAGGCCGCGATCTCAACACGACCATTCCTCTCCAACGGGAACCTCCATGACTCCACCTCATATTTCGCCTCAGAAGGCCACCTTTTCGGTTCCCTTGGAGAAGACATCGAAGGAACAAGAAAAGCGTGTCACCGTATCGGGTCCCGAGTCGTCTCGCAAGAAGACGCTGCCAATGCTTAAGACCAAATCGAAGGCGCCCCTCAAGTCCGGCAAGTCGGGAATATCCGCGAAGTACATCCTCGGAAAACCGTTGTGCTCCCCCGCAGTATTAGGGCGTGCTGGATATGCTTGTCAGGCTTTGCATGCCTGGTACTTGGATAGGACCCAAAAGGAGGGGTGCGATACTGGAATCACCGTCAGATACGAGGATAAGCATTTCTTCAACGGGACGAACCACTTCATCGTGGGCTTCAACGACCTATATGACCTATTCAACCTCGTTGGCCTTGACGCCTCGCTTCTACGATGTTGGACACTGTAAGTGCATACAATCAAGTTCTACATTCACGTAATACCGATAAATATCACAACTCATTTCTTATGTACGGATACATGATGAAAATGTCCGGTCGAAAGAACCGGTGGGTTTCTCGACCACATGTGGTATCATTGCAAACCATCCAAATAGACTCGCCCTTCGAGAAATACATAACACGACATTGCTTCGTCAAGAGAACACGAAGTACATCGTGGTGCCCTACAACCGTGGGTAAGTGTCACTACTTGCTCTACTTTATACGCAGACGAACTCGGGTTTAATGACTATAGTGACATACATGAGTAGGTACCCATGGATCCTTTTAGTCATCATATCAAAGAGGAACCATGTGATATACCTTGATTCCCTAATCCGCAACAACTACGACTTCAAAGATTCTAGGAGGAATACTCATGTGTATGCTCATTTCCTTCATACATAACTCTATTTTAGTCTTCATTAGTTTGAAATGGTCTAGGATAAATTTTTGGAATCATGTATGTCGCTCATCGACTATGTTGCCAACAAAGTAATATACGATGGAAAGAGCGCCCAACTAACACACAGACAAAATTTCCAGACGCGCTATAATATGATAATCCTATATCCTACTTCATAATAACGCATCTCGAATCGATATATGTAATTCTATTTTTGCAAAGCGCCAAAGAAAAAATGATGAGTTATGTGCAATTTACGTTTGCCATCATATGGACCGAATCATTAGAGCTAGGAAGAAGGATCCCGAGGTTTGTGAATCTCCAAATAATTATTTTCTAATTATAAAATTAAATATATATGCATAACACTTTACTCTTGCTAGCTTATGTGGCTTGAATATAGAATTAGATGGACTCGTTGATAATGAGATCAAGGACATTCGAGGAAGCTCTGCGACTTTATCATATCGAGATAATTAAGGACAGGAGAATTTCACTCACGATCGAGCGCATCACCCGCGGCACTTCTCAACCACTGCAAACAATTGACTCAATTGTAATCCAATTTATTTTGTAACAATACTTGAACAAATGTGATCTTTTGTAATTTATTTTGAGTAATGATCGATTCGGTTTGTCGACAATTGATTATCCGTGATGTATCTGTTTTTGTATGCTTGTTTTCAGAGGGCATGGCTAGCAATTCTTGAGGCTAGCAAAAATCAGAAAAATGTAGTTAGTTTAATGAACTATCACGAGCGGTTTTTATAAAAAGCGATGCAGAAGATAGATAAAAAAACATGCGTGAAGATAGAGTATCACAGACGGTTCTAAGTAAAAAACGTCTGTGAACTCAGAGTATCACAGACGGTTCTAAGTAAAAAACATCTGTGAACTCAGAGTATCACAGACGGTTTTAACAACGAACCGTCTGTGATAATCTGACTTCACAGACGGTTTGTATAAATAACCGTCTGTGAAGACAGAGTATCACAGACGGTTTTTACATAGAACCGTCTGTGATATTCTGACTTCACAGACGTTTTGTGACAATAACCGTCTGTGATACTCATATCACAGACGGTTTACTGACCGTCTGTGATAACCACCTGTTATCACAGACCTATTTTTCCAGACGGTTCGAAAACCGTCTGTGATGACGGTTCCGAACCGTCTATGATGGCTTTTTCTGTAGTAGTGGCATCAATTTTGAAAACATAAACATAATGGTTAAATAAAATAAATTGAAATGAAATTTGATAATTAAGAATTCAAACTAGCATAATTACACTAAATATAAAATGGGGAGTTTGATTAAATCATGTTTTGGAAATTTTCCTCGAATCAATTAATAAAAGTAAAAGCCAATAGGAACTTGAAGGATTTGTAGAGAAAAATATATATCAAACAAAACCCTAGAAATATACACAATAATCTTTACTATGTCCTCAACCTCCCCTAAAATTTTCATTATTTTTGGAGCTCGGCAACTATGTCTAAAAATTCCTAAAGCCCTAAGCCTTTTTAGGTTTTCAGAAAAACCTAATCTCTTATCTCTCCCCTCACTAACCAGCGGATCCCACCAGCATGGTTCTTCCTCCACGCGCATGGCGTAGCGCCAGCGCCAGCTCTGCTAGCGCGCCACCCACTTCGCCAGTGGTATTGGACCACGCCGCTGGTTTCCCTCGCCCTCGACCACATAGTCCGTGCCCTCACCTACCCCCGTCACTCACCCGTCCGCTCAGCCGCCCATGCCCATGCGTCACCCGAGCGCAACATCACTGAGACTACCGCGCCCTTCCTTTCACGATCTCTCCGCCCCCGGCTATAAGTAGCCAACCTAAAGCTCTTTGCATCCCCTTGTCTACCTCCCCGAGCCATTCTCTTTTCCCCCACTCCTTTGCTTGCCAAATTCCACCGAGAAGACTTGAGCTCCGTCTCTAGCCACCGCGCTACATCACCGTTCTGACCACTACAGTGAACCCCTCTCCTCGCCGACCCTGTCATCATATGTTTCAGGCCACCAAAAGTGTTTCCCCTAACATAATCTCTCTTTTCATTCACGGGAACCATCGGATTTTGATTTTTTCCCCAACTCCGGCCGAAAACACCACCCTTCTTCCCTAACTCCGGTAAGGTGGGGCATTTCTTAATTCCTTGCTATACCACCAATTCCTTGCCCCTCTTTAGCTTCCCCAATCTCTCTTCTCCCTCCTCTTTGCGCAGGTCATCACCTCCAAAGTAAAGCACTGCCACCGCCTCAGACATTCGTCGCCATACCTCCACTGACCACCTCCATCCTCCCTATCCACTCTGGTGAGCTCCTAGTACCTTGTAAAGGCTCATGCGCGTGCTAGTTGGCTTGAAGCATAGTCGGGTTGTGAATTGGCATGTTAGCCGAACACCACTGCTGCTCATTGGCGTAGCACCGCCGCCATAGGCCGCTGGAGTCTCACCGCCAGTACTAGCAGGGTCGCATGAGCCTTAGGGTTCCATTTTTGGCATGCATCGGTGCCACCGTGGATGGGTTCGCCGGCAACAAGCATGGTCGAGCAACACTCTAGGGCTCCTCTGCTTGTCCGAAACGGACAGCTACTGTAGCATGTCATTAATTAGCGAATCTCGATCATTAGGGTTAAGTAATCATTAGTTGTTAGTTAAAATGCTGCCGAATCTCAATGACGCGTGGGCTTGTGAATAGAAATTGAGGAGACTTAAGAGCTAGTTTTCGTGTTAAGTCACCGACGTGCGGGCCCAAAAATTTATAAGTGCGCAGTGGACTCTGGTCCATGGACCATGTACTGTATTTGTGGTCCATCGGTCCCTGAGCTGTTCTATAGACTGAGCCTATGACAGTGGGTCCCACCTGTTAGTAAAGAATTTCCTTTAAGAAAATAAATGAAAGGAAAATAAAATCCATAGGGCCCACCTGTCATTCTCTACGGTATTTTTGAATAGAAAATAAATCAATTTAAGTGGTCGGGGTCGAGATTCCGTTTAAGTAGGGTAGGTTTGTAACATCCTAATTTTCGAGCCTTTTTGTAATTTTCAAAATAAAAATAACAATTCGATTTTCCTGGGAATCGAGTACGAAAATGAGTGAGGGGATAACATCATAGTGATCTGGAACATGATATGACGCAATAATGGTGATACAAAACCCTTCACGGCGTCGAGGACAAAGGTGGCGGCGCACGACTGTAACAGAGCTCGCGCTCCTTGAGCTCGAGAGCTCGATTCAGTGGAAGAGGAATGACGAGATGGTGCGCACTGTCTTGAAAGAGAAGAGATGAGGCTCGAGGTGCCCTATTTATAGGGAGAGAGGCAGAGATTGTCGAGGAAGGCTCGAGCAGGGGCAGCGGAGCTCTCGGGTGTCTCGGTGGCATACGGGCAGGCAGGTGCGGCTGGGCAGGGGTATGGGCGCGGCTTGATGGCGAGGTGACACGACCGGGGTGATTTGGTCAGTGGCAAAACCAGTTTGGTGAGGGAAAACCACGGGCGGGGCAGAGAGCTCATGTAGCTACTCGCGCTGGCGCTCGGCGCTGAGGTGGAAGAAGAACCCTGTGATGGGGTCCAAGGTAGTCAGAGTCGAGATCCTAAATTGGATCGATTTGCCTTCCGTAGGATCGAAATAGTAGTATTGAATCGTAGATTCGGCGATTCTACAGAATTGTAAAAATACACATATTTAACATCTATACTATAAGTTTGTATGATTCTTATATGGTTTACCACTTGCATGTTCCTTAAAAGCAGTTAGACATACTTCAGGAATAAAAATAGCTTATCATTATCAAGCTCAAGATTGCTGATGCCATAATATAGATATTTATATTAGCATTACCACACTGATACAATATTTTGCATACTCCTTATTTATTTATAGCTTCATTCTAAGAAATTAATATAAATAAAT
Organism: Ampelocalamus luodianensis; assembly: GCA_036346255.1. Lineage (NCBI taxonomy): Eukaryota > Viridiplantae > Streptophyta > Magnoliopsida > Poales > Poaceae > Ampelocalamus > Ampelocalamus luodianensis. Next base: position 75,551,962 of record CM070620.1, read on the forward strand.
TTTGCTCTAAAACAAAATATTAGCAAAACCTGGTCTCTAAAAAAATTGCAAATTTTTTTTTGCCCTAAGTCTCTACGAGTAGGATCGACAGACTGTCGTGGGTTCGTCGAATCGTAAGACTCTAAGAGTAGGATCATGATCCTAACTACCTTGACGGAGGCCCACCGGTCAGTGAGGTGAGAGAGAGAGAGAGAGAGAGTTAGGTTTTAGTATTTTTGATTTTCTGCTGATTTATTGCTGATTTAATTCACTAGTCAAAAGACTTCAGAATTTAATGAAAATTTTTGTGTAAGCTTCTAATCTTATTTAGTTTCTCTTGTAAATTTTTCAGAGGTTTAGACCTTTTGTGAATTTCTAAAAAAATTTGTATAATTTTCTATTTTGTGCTTTTGTAAATATTACATTTCTTAAACAAGATTTCATATAAAATCTTGGGTGAATTATAACTGGGATAATATGCCCGAAATAATTCCATCCTTGGAATTTATTTACTTTGTTTTATCTATTTCCTTTTTGGCACCTTTTTGTTTGTAGTTCAAGTTTTTCTTTTAACTCAAAAATCCAAATACGACATAGTATATTTCATATGCAAATGATCAAGGAAATTTTCTCTAATGCATTTATATTACATAATCCTAGAATTAAGATTTTGGGATGTTACACACACAAAGCCTAATCAAATTATTCACAGAGCTATATGACTTAGATCACATAGCTGTCCCTTCCCAAATATTTTTTGAACACTACCCCTCGTGTGAAATCCCCGAGCATGTCTATGACCACGAATGCGGCTATTCAAATAGATTGATTAACACTCTGCAAAGATTATACATTTTACCCACAAGATGCAATCAACTTGTACAGAACTGATCACAACAAAATCTTTCAAAAACTTCAGGCATGTGGTCCCATACCCGTCCCATACCTTTCAGAATCCAAACCTTTCAGAAACTTTCAGAATCCATAACTTACTAAGTTAAACATCCCATACCAGGCATGTGGTCGTACAGTAAGGCTCTGTTCAATGGTGCACAAAGTTAAGTCCTTAATTGACCAAAGCAAGACTTCTAATTTCTAACTATGTCACACAGATTATCATTCCCAATCACACAGTTCCACCATATCACATAGTTTCCACCACTTGCCTCAGTCTAAATATTTTCCCACCTTATTGGTTAAGTGCAACACATGCTATCACAAAGTAATAACACATAGCACACAATTTTATCGTAAAGTTCTATAATCACTTAGTTAAATTTATAATTGCAACCCAGGTGATAATGATGACTCGTTGCATGGCTAAGCAATACTATTCATCTAACCAACCCACGTTGGTGCTATGATAATACCAACTAAATAACAAACCAATCTAGGGTGACAAAAGATCATGATGATAAAATAGGCAAGGTGGATATAACAAATAGGATAATAACTAATCCCAAAAATATTTAAATAAATACTTAAAGTAGAATGCAGTACTTTGAATCAAAGTAGTTTTGAAAACTGGGTTCAACATGATCAAAGATATAACTTGCCTTGGAATAGATCTTGGTACTGGTCTTGACCTTGGTGAACTCTTTCTTCTTAGAAAACTACCAAAGTATCAACGTCTACTCGTAAATGAAGCAAACAAACAAAAATAAATAAAATAGAGAAGAAAATCAACTCCAAAAATTAGATAAAAATGTCAGATAAATATATCTCGAATTTATAAATTTGAATGGGCTCAATCGGAGTTCGGATGCAAAAGATATGGCTTTAAGAAGATCTAAACCTTAAGAATTATCAAAAAGGAAATTCTGGAATTATTTTCCTACTGAAAAATAGGATTATGACGCCATCATGATGAACACGAAATAGAATCTAAGCGTGTTGGATTAGGAAGATCCCAAATCAAGTCCGAGATGAACACGAAATAGAATTCAGGATTTTAGGAGATAGGATACGATTCGGGATACGATTTCAACTGATATGGACGATCAAGAGAAAGAGATAAGATCCTACATGTTTTCTATATACGATTTAGTTGGAGAAATCCCATTGTCGTACGAGACTCAAGCTCCGGCAATGGCGAATGAAGGCAAGGGCTCGCGCGGTGAAGACGACAATGAGGACGAAGGTGACTTGACAGGCGAGACCCACCTGCCAGTGAAGGCTAGCGAATGCGAATGTTTGGACCGTTTGAACGCCACACGGGTCCACCAGTCAACGAGAAGGAGACGTTTGGACTGGGCGAAGACCTAACGCATGGGCCCCACGTGTCAGCGGGTGTGAGCGGACGCACGTGTAGGCGGGCTACACGCGGAGAAAGGCCGAGAAACGGGCTGGGCTTTAGAAGGAGTTGGGCCGAATGGATTTTGTTTTGGCGCAAGGAGGTTTTCTGAGATTTTAATACATTTTCTAATATAGAAAATACTAGAAATTCAAATAGCAAATGAACTCAAAAAAATTCTAGAAGATTCTAGAAAATATATCCAAGCACATAAAATCCAAATAAAATAGTTTTGATAATTGTTCATGTTGGAATTATTCATATTAAATTGTTTTGATACTAAAAGTCCATATTAAGCTTGTTATAGAATTGAAATAAAACAAAAGGGTGAATTTTCTAACTACGAACTAAACAAAAGATTTTTAAAGCTCAGAAAATTGGGATGTTACAAACCTCCTCCTTAAAGGAATCTTGACCCCAAGATTCAGGGTAGCTAGAGAAAAGGCTAGGAAACTCGGCTTTCAGCTCCGCTTCACGCTCCCATGTTGTTCTCTTTCTAAGTGGTTGCTCCACTGAACCTTATAAAAATGAACGGTTTTACTTCTGGTGCGATGCTCTGCGACATCCAATATCTTGATTGGCTTCTCCTTGTAAGTGAGATCTTCTTCTAACTCAATTAAATCCAAAGGGATCTGTTCTTCTAGCACACGAAGATACTTCTTCAACTGTGAGACATGAAAAACATCATGCACTCCTGTTAACGACCGTGGTAGCTCCAACTGATAGGCAACTTCTCCACGGCATTCCAAAATCTTGAACGAACCAACATACCGTGGGGCAAGCTTCCCTTTGGCATAAAACCTTTTTACACCTTTGAGTGGGGTGACTCGAAGATACACGAAATCCTCGGGCTCAAAATTGAGATCACGACGACGATTATCGGCATAGCTCTTCTGCCTGGACTGAGGTATCTTCAATCTATACCTAATCATGGCTACTTGATCTTCTACCTCCTGAATAATATCTGGTCCAAATACCAAGCGTTCAATTGTTTCTGACCAATTCAGAGGGGTCCTGCATGCACAACCATACAAGGCTTCAAATTGTGGCATTTGCAGGCTGGCTTGATAACTGTTGTTGTACGAAAATTCTGTATACGGCAAACTTTTATCCCAACTGGTAGCATTAGCTAGAGCACAAGCTCTCAGCATATCTTCTAATACCTGGTTTACTCTTTCAGTCTGTCCGTCTATCTAAGGGTGATACGTAGTACTGAAATTCATATGAGTTTTTAAGGCCTCATGTAGACTCTACCAGAAACGAGAGGTGAACTGAGATCCTCGATTTGACACTATCTTCTTAGGCACACCATGCAAACTGACAATTCTTGACATGTACAACTCCACAAGGCGATCTCCTGAATAAGTGGTCTTGACTGGCAATAAATAGGCAACTTTCGTCAAACGATCAACTATTACCCAAATCGAATCGTAACCCAATTGAGTCCTGTGTAACCCGGTAATGAGATCCATTCCGATCTCCTCCCATTTCCACTCTGGAATCTTCAGGGGATGCAACAAACCTACTGGTCTCTGATGTTCTGCCTTTACCTTTTGACATACGTCGCATAATGCAACAAACTCTGCGACTTCTCGCTTCAGATTCGACCACCAAAATTTATTCTTGATATCCTGGTACATCTTAGTGCTTCTAGGGTGAATAGAATACTTCGAGTTATGAGCTTCATTTAAAATTAGCTGTCTCAATCCATCAACATCTGGCACACAGATACGATCATTGATCCAAAGTATATCTTGATCGTCCTTGGTAAAATCTTTGAATTTCCCTTCTGCCATCTTTTTCTTGATGTCTGAATTTCCCTTCTTCCATCATTTGTTTCTCCAGAGTAGACTGCACTTCTAAACTAGCCACAAATCCTTCGGATACAATTTCCAATTTCTGCTTCTGGAATTCTTTGTGAAGTTCTGGGCAACTCTATTTTACTTCCAAAGCATTGCAGTAGCTTCTACGACTTAAAGCATCAGCCACTACATTAGCTTTTCTGGGATAGTAATGGATTCTGAGATTATAATCCTTGATTAACTCCAACCACCTTCTTTGCCTCATGTTCAGGTCAAACTGAGTGAAGATATTCTTTAAGCTCTTATGATCTATGTAAACCTCACAGCGATTACCAATGAGGTAATGATGCTAGATTTTTAAGGCATGCACTACGGCAGCTAGTTCCAGATCATGGGTAGGGTAATTCTCTTCATGTGGTCTTAATTGTCTCGACGCATAAGCGATAACTCTTTCTTCTTGTATCAGGACGCAACCTAATCCTTGACGTGAAGCATCACAGTAGATATTAAAATCCTTCCGAATATCTAGCAGAATTAGCACTCGGGCTGATGTCAGACGTTTCTTCAATTCTTAAAAACTTTCCTCGCAAGCTGAGGTCTACGTGAACTTTTTCTCTTTCTTCAACAACTACGTAAGAGGCTTAATAATCGTTGAGAATCCTTTAATGAAATGGCGATAGTAACCCGCCATTCCCAAGGAACTGCGAATCTGAGTTACTATCTTGGACTACTCCCAATGTAACACCACTTTAACTTTACCGGGGTAACTACGACTCCTTCAGCTGCCATCACATGACCAAGAAAATCGACTTCCTTCTTTCAAAAATCACACTTGCTGAACTTAGCATACAATTAATGCTCTCTGAGTTTCTCTAGGATTAGCCTCAAGTGTTCGGCGTTCTCTTCTTCTGACTTAGAATAAACCAGAATATCATCGATGAACACAACTACAAACTTGTCCAAATATTCCATGAATACTTTATTCATCATATTCATGAAGTATGCAGGGGCATTAGTGAGACCAAAGGACATGACTAGAAACTCATAATGTCCATACCGCATAGAGAAAGCGATCATCGGACTATTGACTAACAGATATCCATCATGAACCGAGGTGGCTAGAAATTCTATTTTCTTTCCATTGGTATCTTCCACTGTTACAGCTCTTTGGCCACAATCTAACATAGCTTTATGCTTGAATAACCAATCCATACCAAGTATGACATCTAGGGTCTAGGTGTCTAGGACAATTAGGTTGGCTAGAAACTCAACTCTAACTATGTGTAACTTAGCTGCTAAACAAATGAATACGAAGCTCCAGAATCAAACAAAACTGATTCTTGGTTGCAACTTATTCTAGGCGATTGGACTAGCAGAGTATGCTTAAGACGCATAACTTCCAACTTATTCTTGGTTGCAAAAACTCCAGAAACAAATGAATACGAAGCTCCAGAATCAAATAAAACTGATGTAGGTACTGAGTTAAATAGAAACTTACCCAGCACGACATCGGGTGCTTCCTAGGCTCCTTCCAGAGTGACGTGGTTGACACGGCCTCTGACCACGGACTGCGGTGCTCCTCTAGCTTGACCGGTACCTTGGGGTGCTCCTCGGTTGATGCTTGGCACTAGTGTCTTAGCTGGTGTAGCTCCAAAGTTGAAGCAGATAGGGGTTACTGCTTCCTTCTAAGGGCAGTTGTTGGCGAGGTGTCTTGGCTCCCGGTAACTGTAGCAGACTCTTGGTACAGTCCGCTGGTTGCTCCCTGGATTGGGGTTGACTGAATCAGTATTATGAAGGTTCTGAGCAGTTGGACGAGGTACTGAGGTTGGTGCAGGTGTCTACAAAAAGTTATGTGGCAGAAAACGAGTGAATTGTTGGGGGACTATTCTCGCTTTCTGCTGAGCTTGATGACTCCCTTGCTGAGCCATTTTGCGATTGCGATTGTCCTCCAACTCTTTGCGCTTATCCTCAAGGATCAAGGCTTTATTGACTAGCTCCTGGAAATCTGGAAAGGTATGGGCTATCAAGTCGACTTGTAATCCAGAATTCAGTCCTTTCAGGAAACGACTTTGATGAGCCTTATCCGTAGCGACATCTTCTACAGCGTAACAGACAAGCTAAGAAAAATTATTGAGGTAATCAGTCACTGACATCCCTCCTTGCTTGAGGGCATGAAATTCATCTTTCTTCAGATCAATAATTCCTTCTCGCACATGATACTGGCAAAAAGTTGTGGAAAACTCTTCCCATGTAATGTTTTGTGGCGTCTCATGCGTGGCACAGAAGTTTTCCCACCATTCGGCAACGATGCTTTCCATTTGGTGAGTGGCATAGAGAACATTCTCATGATCACTGCATTGGGTGATCAACAGCTTTCTTTCAATGACACGAAGCCAATCATCGGCTTCAACTGGTGAGACATCTCCAAAAAAGGTGGGTGGGCGGGTTCTCATGAACTCTACAAGCTTGGATAGCCCATGATGACTATGGTTGACTGGTACTGCGTTATTTTTATTGTTCTGATTATTGCTCAAATTCAAAATCTGGTTCATCATTGAGCACATCATCTGTGTCTGAGCTACCACAAACGCTCCAAAATTCTGCAAATCGATTAGGGGTGCTTGTGGCGGAACTACTCCTGCGGGTGTTTGCTCATTATCTTATGACCCAGGGGTTCCTGAACTACTAGTAGTAGCATGACGAGTTTGAACCATCTGGCGAAGGCTCAAGGGTTAGATAAGGTAGCAAACACAAGATGAATTAAGAACTAATCGAGGGGGTGGGTTTAACCCAACAAACAGAGCTTCAAGAAACAACTGAAATACTTATATTAATTAGGGTCTTAACATGGCTGTAACAAATGCCTAAGGGCCTTTTCAGCTCATACTCACACACAAGAAAACAACGAACCTAACACACGAACTACCACCGAAAGGATGACACTTCTAATCTTAAACTAATGCGACTCAAACACACTGAGCCTCAACTGACTTAACCTAAACTTGAATGAACTACTCGATGAGATAGCCTCCACGGCCAAGACAGTGCTCCCGCCTTCGGTAGACTTGGAACTGCGCTAGTATCCTTGTGAACTGGTCTTGGGGCTCTGGAACTGATGCAGCAGGAACAGGCGTCCCGGTGTGAGCACAACTGGCTCCTTTAGTGCTTCGGGCTCTGCTGGCTCCTCAACTTCTTCTGGTCTTCCTTTTTAGGGTCTTCCTCGTGCTCATGCAAAAGCTTCCATAGTTTTGCAGCAAGTTCTCCCTTACGCTCACCGTAGTTCTGAAGACAAGGCATCTGTCAAGACAGACAAGAGGGTAAGAACCAACCTAAAACAGCAGGAGAGAAGAAAATTTCAGCAATAGTTGAGTCGAGAGAGATATAAGAGGAGTTAAGCAATTCATTAATTTTGGAGTTAATTTTTGCTTTAGAAAATAATTTAGACACTCTAAAGACAGCTGATCTAACTAAGGTCAAGACCTACAGCCAGTATGGCTCTGATACCACCTCTGTCGGGACCCAAAAATATAATTCTGGACCCTCGGTGTATTCTGCACTAGTCCAGGATCACGGTAGTGCATATAGTGTCAACATAGATGAATATCGATTCACACAAGTCGAATAATAACGTAAACGATTAATTTGAATAACAAGTATGGTTTGACCTTATGGTTGAGTTTACATTTGTTAAGCCTCGCAGGGCTGGTAATAATTAAATAAGCAACAGAACAAAATAAACTCCAACGGAATCCCATCAATTCGCCACAAGCAACCGATTGGGATCAATGACCTAATGATCAGCACCTTCATAGTACTGCTCCACGAATGTAGGCGATGACTCCACTTCTGTTGATTTGATTTTGCAAGTATGAGTACACAACCGTACTCGCAAGTCATACCACAAAATGCAATGTATAGATGTATGCTTATTCCAAAGGAAATGACTTCTGTGGTTCTTTTGCATAAATGCAAAATTTGTAATTGAATACAAATAATAGATTGAAATGTAACTTAAAACAAATAAATAATAATAACTTAACAATTGTTTTCACAAAGGACACAAAGCCTAATCAAATTATTCACACAACTATATGACTTAGATCACACAGTTGTCCCTTCCTAAATGTTTTTATGAACACTACCCCTCGTGTGAAATAACCAAGCATGTCCATGACCGTAGATGCTGCTATTCGAATAGATTGATTAACACTCTGCAGAGGTTGTACACTTTACCCACAAGATGCAATCAACTTGTACGGAGCTAATCACAACAAAACCTTTCAGAAACTTTATCTCAAGCATTGACATTCCCGATGTGTTTTACCATCGTACCAACCCTACCACAGTGCTTTGGCACAGCGCACACCGTTGGACCTAGAGACGGTGAACCGCCCATAGATGTGACCCTACCACAGCGGTACACACCTCCACCCATTTCTAACCTACTACCTGAGTAGTCAATATCGAGAATCCATAACTTACTAAGTTAAACCCGTCCCATACCAAGCATGTGGTCGTACAGTAAGGCTCAATTCAATGGCGCACAAAGTTAAGTCCTTAATTGACCAAGGCAAGACTTCCAATTTCTAACTATGTTACACAAATTATCATTTCCAATCACACAGTTCCACCATGTCACATAATTTCCACCACTTGCCTCAGTCTAAATATTTTCCCACCCTGTTGGTTAATTGCAACACATGCTATCACAAAGTAATAACACACAACACACAGTTTTATCGCAAAGGTCCAAAATCACTTAGTTAAATTTATAATTGCAACTCAGGTGATAATAATGACTTGTTGCATAGCTAAGCAATACTATTCATGTAACCAACCTACATTGTGTTGGAAATATGCCCTAGAGGCAATCATAGAGATGATTGTATTTCATTATGTTCATAACATTTGATAATATGCTATCTTGTTCCTTGAATGAATCATCAGTTATATAGATCAATGAGTATGTGACTTGTTGGTGAAACTTTTATCTTATATGATGTCGTTCTAAAAGTATCCCTGGTCGAATGTCACTGGTCGGAACACCAGTGACTCTACGACTAGTACATGTATTGATTGATGACCATGTTTCACCGGTCATGGATATAGAGATATCGAATCAATAATGTGGACACATGTTAGAGAACATAGTGTTGGATAAGACCCACCTTGAGACACTATTGATATTGTTATGATTCTATGTGTCGTTAGTTGGTCTCAAGCAATGATGATGTATAATCCTTAGACCTGAGATCATCATGGTTTCCTACATGTGTAATAACACTCTTAGGGGTTGTCAAACGCTACTCCGTAACTGGGTAGTTATAAAGGTAGCTTTCGAGTATGCTATGAAACATGCGGAGGAATGTGACTGGTCGGATATGAGATTTGCCCCTCCTAACATAACGGGAGAGATGTCTCTGGACCCCTCGTTGTGGTCGAATAAAGAAAGTGCATGACTATGCCACTAGTGGTCGAAGTGTCGACCACATGAAGTTATTCGACACTTGATCGAGAAAGTATTGAATAGTCCATGGATGACATATTATCTCACCTGGAGTTCAACCAGATGTCGTGAGGCAAAGGGAGAATACACAAGCAGTCGTTCATTGCCGTGGTCGAGGTCGGTCGGTCGTATGGAGATGCGACCAGTCGAAGACTACTCGAACATAATCACCAATCGGTCGTGAGGAGTTGCAAACCGTCGTAGTTAGATACTAATCGGTCGTAAGGAGTTACGAACTGGTTATAACTAATTATGAACTGGTCGTGACTAAGTACGAGCTGGTCGTAAGTGATAAGGACCTAGTCGTAGATCATATTGCATTAAGGTTCGTCCGATATATTCTGTGTGTGTTCGGGAATCGTTATATGCTGCTAGGTACCGCTGATGACTCGTGATCGGGAAAGAGTTTCGAATCACAACCGATTACACACGAACCTATAGGGTCACACACTTAAAGGGCTAGGATTTGATTTGGATGGTGATCCGAATTCTTATAGGCTACGAGTTCCTATTGGGCCTCCTGTTCAGGACCCATTATGGATGCCTATATATAGAGGAGCGGTGGCATGGGGTATGATTGATCAATCTTTCTGGAAGAAATCCCGAAACCCTAATAGCCACGCTCTCCTCAACCACGCCGGCGCTAGCACTCCTGCGCGTGGTGTCCCTACCCCGTACACGTGGATACCTTGGAGGTGCTGTTGCGAAGCATCCGCACTAGGACGATCCGTGACTCACGACGTTCATTGGAGTAGGAGGAGAAGCGCGCGGCAAGTACGACTACGACTATTTCAACTCGCTACATCGACTCTACTTCCGCTATGGGTCGGCGCGTCTAGTGGTAATCTCGTGATCTATTACTAGCGGAGGTTCCTTGGTTGCGCGGTAAAATTTTTGTTTGTGCTATCGTAACCTTCCCGCGATCCGACACATTGGTGCTATGATAATACCAACTGAATAATGAACCAATCTAGGGTGACAAAAGATCATGATGATACAATAAGAAAGGTGGATATAACAAATAGGATAATAACTAATCCGAAAAGCATTTAAATAAATACTTAAAGTAGAATACAGTACTTTGAATCAAAGTAGTTTTCAAAACTGGGTTCAACATGATCAAAGGTATAACTTGCCTTGGAATAGATCTTGGTACTGGTCTTGGTCTTGGTGAACTCCTTCTTCGAAAACTCCTGAAGTATCAACGTTTACTCGCAAACGAAGAAAACAAACAAAAATAAATAAAATAGATAAGAAAATCTACTCCAAAAATTAAATAAAAATGTCAGATAAATAGATCTCGAATTTAGAAATTTGAATGAGCTCAATCGGAGTTTGGATACAAAAGATATGTCTTTAAGAAGATCTAAACCTAAATAATTATCAAAAGGAAATTTTGGAATTATTTTCCTACTTAAAAATAGGATTATGATGCCAGCATGATGTCAGCCCTGGGATTTTCGGAATTAAACGAAATCAGAGGAATTTCGATATGTGGGACCTACATGTCATAGACATGGTGCACGTGAACTAAGTCCACGCCAAATTGGATCTAAAGTTTGGTTGAACCGACACGTGGGCACACACGTGGCACTGACGTGGACACCACTTCAGACGACACGTAGGCGCGAGGACGATGCTGGCGGCTGACGCGGCACACCATGTCGATATCGACGGTGAGGCCTTCGGGTTCACCCGACAACGGCGAACGGCGGAGCTTCGCACATGATGAGTGGTACCAGGGTGTTGCTGAGGCTATTGCGAACCCGATGGTGTACTTACGGGTGGCTGAGATCAATGGTGATGTCCGGTGGTGAGGTTTTGGCGGTGGAGTCCTTCGGTTATTGTCAAAAATTCACACTGATGATGCTCCGGTGATGTGGGTGGGTGCTTCGAGTAGATCACGCGACGACGGACTCGGCGGTGTGCTCAACGTCGACGAGGCGGCGATGGTGGTAGAGGAACGCCACGCAGGTCCACCAGTCAACGACAAGGAGACGTTCGGACTGGGCGAAGACCTGACGCATGGGCCCCATTCATCAGTGGGTGCGAGCAGACGCACGCGCAGACGGGCTGCGAACGGAGAAAGTCCAAGAAACAGGCTGGGCTTTAGAAGGAATTGGGCTGAATGGATTGGGTTTTGGTCTAAGGAGGTTTTCTGAGATTTTAATACATTTTCTAATATAGAATATACTAAAAATTCAAATAGCAAATGAACTCAAAAAATTCTAGAAAATATATCCAAGCACATAAAATCCAAATAAAATAGTTTTGACAGTTGTTCATGTTGGAATTATTCATATTAAATTGTTTTGATACTAAAAGTCCATATTAAACTTGTTATAAAATTCAAATAAAACCAAAGGGTGAATTTTCCAACTACTAACTAAACAAAAGATTTTTAAAGTTCAGAAAATTGGGATGTTACAACGACGGAGGTATTTTGAGCATTGCGAGCACAATCAAAGGTGAAGAAGATGAAGACGATGCCGGTGATATGGTGCTAACAGGTGGGTGCAACGTGTAGACGAAGTCGAGGCGATGCCGGTGGCGAAAGGGCTCGGCTCGAGGGGCTATGATAGCAGACAACGGTTGAGGAAGGGGCTACACTAGACTTGGAGAAGATGAGCTCGGGCGAAGGAGCTATGTGGCGATTCTGGCGAGGGTGGCTAGGGCACGGGAGGCGACGGGATGAGACGAGGCGGATGTGCATGGGGCGACTATTTATGGCGCAGGAAATGTCGGCGGCACGGACACCAAGATGGCCACGACGGTTGAGTCCGCATCGCGGACGTGTGCGGGCAGCAGCAACGGCTGGCATGCGGGCCTGGGGTCTGGAGGCGGTTGGCCAGCGGCGCGGGCTGGCACGCGGGCTAGGGTTTGCAACGGTAGTGGGCCGAGGCAGGATGGTGGGCCGAGAGTGAAGGCGGGGAAATGGAGCTGGGCCGGGTGAGGAATTGGGCTGAAAGATAGAGAGGGTGAGGTAGGCTAAGCCAATTCGGCCCACGGGGATTTTCGGAATTAGAAATGATTTTAGAATTTAGAAAAAGGTTGAAAATCCAAATGAGCTCAAATAAATACCAAATAAACTCGGAAAATTCAGAAAATTTCCTTGGAACAAAAGGACTCAACTAACACTGTTTTTGATTTAATTGAAGTTTACATTAGTCAAATTAATTAATTTTAATTTCAGAAATTCCCATTTAAGCTTTATTAATTGAAGGAAAATTGGTGAATTTTTTCGGGGACCTAAGCTACACAAAATATTTTTGAAAACCCGAATTTTGGGACGTTACAAAAGGTTGCAAGTATGCCATGCAATCGGTTGGTTTTAGTGCGCTACACCGAATAATACCTTCTATAAACATAGTGTAATCAATTAAATTTAATTGTTATTGATCCTTTTAGGTTCAAACTCTAATTTGTTTCTAATTAACTCCACTGTTCACAAGCATAGCGAAAATAACCAATTGAACACTCTTTGCTCATACAGATCCAGTGCAATGTCTTCTCAGGCGCATCTGGTGAAGTAGCTTTAACTGCTGCCGGTGGATTAAGGAAAATTGGATTGGGTGAAACCTGTTGGAGTCCTTCACTGGTATAGTTTCTGATATATTCTACTTTTAATCTGGTGCATACTTCTAGTTTGTGCTATAAGTTAAATAGCTCGTCATGCAAGCATATGCAAGCTTTATCCCTGGGTATCTGCCAAAAAAAGATTATTATTGAACCTATCGGTCAATAGATACTGTGGAAGTGTATTATCTTATCTGCTTCTTTTGGAAGCATGAATGCATTTTCATTGTAAAACTGGTGATTGATATGATGCTGTGGACATTTTGGGGATAACCATTATACCGCTATTGTTATGCCATGGATTGGTAGCTTAGTAGTTCAGAATTTCAGATGTTTAGATGTTTAGTCTTTTTGTCCATTTTCATTTATCTGTTAATTCCTAAGGGCTTGTAAACTTTCATAAGAAGAAGCCTTTAATGAGTGAACAGAAGATATATAGATCTAATTACCCGAATAAGAGCTCTTCTTTGTTCTCTGCAGATTGGAGTTCATCATGAGGGAAAGTTCTTTGAATTTGTGCCTTGGACTGGGACAGTAAGCTGGGACATTGCTCCTTGGGGTCACTGGAAGATGTCTGGCGAGAACAAAAATCATCTGGTAATTGTCACCCAATGTTGGTTGGCTTATATTCTCAATTGAGCAAAGCGCTCACTTAGCATTCTTAGATGTTCTGTAGTCTTAAAAGGATTAACTTGCAACCATCTCTGTTGCAGTTAAGCTCAAGTGCGCATTTAACTGTTACTGTCAAATCTGTTGGATGTTTTTGAAGTTTTGAAGTCACTTGCATTTTATTCCATTCCCCTTATAACATTCATTCCTACTTTTCCACAGGTAGAAACAGAAGCAACTACCCCAGAACCAGGCACTGCTTTGCGAGCCCCTACTATGGAGGCTGGACTGGTACCAGCATGCAAAGACACCTGTTATGGAGATCTCAAGCTGCAACTGTGGGAAAAGATACGATGGCGGCAAGGGAAAGAGATGCAGCATTGGAACTCTATTTCAGATACCTCATATTAACTGTCAAGTCATTCACCGTACATTGTTGATATCAATAGGATAGAAGATACATGATCCAAGCCGTGCTTTCATATGCTCTGTAGTTTGACCTTTTCTGATTGGCTAGTTGTGATAAAAAAAATAAAAGTCTATTCAAATGTAACACAGCTATTTTGAGATCAAAATAACCGCATTCTTTTACATATACATGGTTGGTGTATGTAATTAGCAACTTTTGAGCAAGTGTGTAGATACGCATTACAAACACCATTAACAAATTTGCTCGCATATGATACTTGATGCCACAAGCGACATGGCAGCGCTGGAAGTCGGTGGAGGCCCCTGGTTCAACGAGGGGAAAGTTTCAACTGTTTCAAACGAATTTGTAAATAACATTGTCGGTACCCCAATCAACGTGGAGAGGCTCTTCCTGATTCCAATTCTCAAGCCCCCCCGGTCTGTAGGATTATTCAGGAGGAACTATCAAGAAATTCAGATGAACGAGCCATGAAGCCACTCCAGGTTCCTCTGGACATGGTTTTGCATCATGGTGTAACGCAGCGAACTACAGAAACAGTTGCCCCCTTTTAACCATGGGCTCAGCAATCAGCATGCATTTTTCCCTTTATTGAAGAAAGGTGTCAGTTAGGAAGCATGTTGCAGCGTTTGTTAGTGTTCAAGAGTAGGAGACTCCTACAAAATGTCCTATAACCTTGCACACAGAAATCCATCAAATCTTCTATTTTGGGGAGTTCCATTTATGCCCCCTTTGAACTAGCATAATTCAAAAGAATGTTCAGTTTAATGAGAAGTAACTTGCATAAAGTGTCTGTCATCAACAAAAATAAAGCATAATTTTGCCTTCTTGATTTCTACACTTCAAAAAGGACCCAACAGTGAGTTCAGATG
Source organism: Ampelocalamus luodianensis (assembly GCA_036346255.1). Classification (NCBI taxonomy): domain Eukaryota; kingdom Viridiplantae; phylum Streptophyta; class Magnoliopsida; order Poales; family Poaceae; genus Ampelocalamus; species Ampelocalamus luodianensis. The sequence continues at coordinate 75,567,026 of CM070620.1, forward strand.
TTTACAATGGACCACTAAATTTCCCCTTCCTCTCCCCTCTCTAGCGACTCCTTAGGTGTCCCCTTCCTCTCCCTTCGAGTGCCACTCCGGCACTAGCGACCACTCCAAAGCCTCTCCAACCCTCCGCCTCCCACCCCCCGCCCACATCCCCCCACCTCCGCCCCACCCCCTCGCCGCCGCCCCGCCCACCTTTCGGGATTTGCTCCCAAATCAAATCCCTTCTCCCCCCCCCCCCGCCTCCGCCTTTCCCCTTCCACCCCCCTCCGGCCTGCTTCGCTGGCAAGCGTCCCTACCCACCCCCCTCTCATAAAACCACTCACCCTCCTCCCCACCCCAAACCACTCCCGGAGCCAGATTCGGTTCTGATCTAGCCCTTCCACCCGACCATTCTTACCTCCGCCCGTGCCCCTCGCAGCTCCACCTTCAACGCCTCAGCCGAGGCACCCCCTAGCAGAGCTGTGCCACCTCAGAAGATAGCCCCCCCAAGCGGCGCCTCCTCTGGACCTCCGACCACCTCAACTCGCCTCCTGCACCAGGCCCAAGTCCCCACCTTTGTGTAAATCCTTCAACGCAAGACCCCCCCCCCAAGCAAAACCTCATTCACTACGCTGGCAGGCCTAGCACCTACCACCCGTCGAAGTGCATTCAAGTGGCAGGAAGCTCCCCCCAACGACCACCCGCCGAAGTGCATTCAAGCGATAGAGTGCTCCCCCAGAGCTAGTGCTCTAGCTCGGCGCGCCCCATCCCATCGAAGCTTCTTCGAGGAAGTCGCGCATCCTCAGGTCAGAGCAGGCACTCCCTCACATCTTCTCAAAGCCGCTCGGTCCGGCGCAGCAAAGGGATGGCAGGTAGTTAAGCGACCGCGGTGGTGGCGTGCAGTTGGACGCACAACCATCCCTCGCTCTAACTCAGCCTCTACCTCCTTCCTCAATAAAACCGAAGGAAGGTGTTTCCATTGCCTCTCACGAGACCACAAAATTTCAAGCTGCCGTGACCCCATTCGGTGCCTCCTCTGCTCCAACTCTGGCCATCGGGCAAGGGAGTGCCAGAGCAAGCATCCACTCCGCTACATCAAGCTCCATCGAAGGATCCCCAGACCATCCACTTCGCTTTGTCAAGCCCCTTCGAAGGATCCTCGGAGGCTGGCTCCCTCAAATCACCGCTCCACGGCCATGGCGTTCCTCGGTGCACCTGACACCCGACTGGACGAGGATTACTGCATCATCAATGGCTACCCCCAGCTCGACCGCTCCCGCCAGGATTGGGAGGCCATATCACTCGTGGCTTGGTTGCTGCAGGCAGACTCTGGCATCGACGACAGAGTTGTGGCAGAGGTGGTTCAGCACTGCTTTGGCCTACGTCATGAGGAGGTAGCTATCTCCCTCCATCACCCGGAGACCTACCTCCTCAAGTTCAGCAGCAAGCAATCGAGGGACCAAGTGCGGGAGGCGAACAAATTTCACCACGAAGCTTTGGAGATCCACGTGCGACCATGGAGATCGGTTAGCCATGCTTTTGGCACTGCGATGTTCTTCCGCGTCCGCCTATGTCTGGAAGGGCTCCCGATGTTCGCTTGGATACCGGACGTCGCGGAATGCATTGTCGACAGGAAATGCTCGCTGCAAACCATTGAAGGGATCTCGGCGAGTCAGGAGGACACGAGGACTCTCAACCTTTGGGCTTGGACTGCTAATCCGAGCTCAATTCCTAAGGTGGCCTGGATCACCTTCACGCATCGCGGGGAGGAACCAAACCGGCCTGAAGCTAGCTCCCGCCTCCCGGACAAATGGAGGCGAGGGCTCATCCACTAGGTGATCCTCCACCTCGATTATGTCAAGGACCACACTGCTGCGCCTCTCAAAGACTTCCTCTCGGCGGCGGACAATTCCCCATACGAGCCCAACACAACCCGGCTCCCTTGGAACCTGGGGGTTGTGGATGGAACATTGGAATCCAAAGGGGGTCCGAGCCACATACCCCCTTTTTCTCTTCAGCAGGAAGAGGACGAAGAGAAGGCGGATGACCATTGCAAATCCCGCTGCCACCGTCGCCCCCCTCGCCACTCGGCCTGGGATGACCACCCTCCAACCTGCATGGGAGACGCAAGGACAACAACGACAACGATGATGACATTGGCCGCCACAGCCACACCAACCATAGGAGTCGACGGACCTCTGACACCTCTGTCAAGCTCTGTCTCGACTCAGGTCGGGACCGTGAGCGATCCCCTCGCCGAGGTTACTCACATGGAAACAGGGACGGCCGTCACCGGGTAGGGGTGGCTGGAGCTACTACCTCACCACCCAACACTTGGTGGGCAGGCCAAGACAGACCCGGACTCTCCAACCAATCTCTGGAGCAAGTCAAAACGTATGTGGACCGAACTCTTCAAGACCTTTTCGCATCTTATGCCAAATCCTTGCGTGAAGCTCTACAGGAGGTCTTTGGAAACAACCAACCACAGTCTCCCTTGCTTCTGAACCCCTTATTAGAGGAGGCGCGAGGGGACTAGCTTTGCAATCAGAGGACTACATCAAGGCTTCATCGGCAACTGCTATCCAACTTGGTCTAGCACCGAGTACCTCGTCTACGCGCCCAAGCCGACCTGGTCAGCTTTTCTCTAGGCAACAGGCCATCTCGTTGCTCCAACCTCTCCTAAAGATGCCCTAGGCCAAGAGTGTAGCCCCAACCAAAGTCTCCAAACTGCGACGATTATGGCTTCTTCACCCCAGGTAGTGACGAGGCCCCCACTGGAGCTGGCCCCCTTCTCCTTCACCAATAATAGCCGGTCTCTAGTTTGGGAGGCAGGACTGCGTCGCTGATCGACGAAGTCCATGTGCCTGCCCAGGCATGCGGGAATTCTCCACAGGCAATGCCGATGCCCCCACTGGAGATGACCCCCACTGGAGCTGGCTCCCTTCTCCTTCACCAGCACTAGCCCAGTCTTTAGGCTGGGAGGTAGGGATGCATCGCTGATCGATGAAGTCCATGTGCCTGCCCAGGCATGCGGGAATCCACCACAGGCAACGCCGATGCCCCCACTGGAGCTGGCCCCCTTCACTGATCCAAGATCAGACCCAAGCACGGGAGGCAACGCTCAAGCGGCGACTGAAGTCCATCAGGAGCCGGCTGGTGAATTGCTCAGTAGGGGGGCAAGTCTGCCCCACCCAAAGGATCCATCCATCGGGCCGAGCCCTTGCTGCTTCAGGCCAACGAGCCTGCATATGCCACCCAGAGGCCTGCCGACCTAAGCCTCCTCCAATCTTTGGCCCAGGATGAACAAGAAGAGATGCAGGCGACAGGACAGTGGCAAGACCTTAAGGAGGCTTTGTTCACCAGCCCGTCCCCACCGATCCTCGCCACACCGACTCCTCCCCAAAACACGTGCACTCGCTATGCAGGACAGATCAACCTTCGATGCAGTGTATGTCTAGCAGCCAAGCGAAAGCTGGGTTCAATGTTACACCAAGCTCAGGAAGCCCTTGCCCACAAGATGGGTACTCTTCCGAAAGAACAACCCCTAACGGAGGCAACGCTCAAAGAGTACCTTGCAACCTTCCAAGCTCCCCTTCTGAAGGACACTATCTCAGCCCTGTCGTAGCTCTTCAAGGTGGACTGCCAGCTCACCAAGCTAGCGGATGATGCTCTTGCCGAGATAGGAGGTCACTGCTTCTCAGCCGGCCAGGAGATTGACCAAACGTCCACGCCACATGGGAATGTGGCCTTGCCCTTTCAGGCTTCACTAGCCGCTCAGGGCGCCCAAGTGGCTGCGGCCTAGAAGATGGCACCCCACCTTGCCAAAGTAGACAACAATTTTAGGACCATGCAGAACACAAAGATCGCTCCCATAGATCCGGCGACTCCTGCCACTTTTGCTCCATTGTCTTCTCTTACTTTCACTACCCCCTTTTGTAAGACGTATGATGATTGTCTACTTTATCAACTTCAAAACTGTTGCTTCAGAAATGATCTGCTGCCTCGCCCCACTCTCGGGGTCCCTGTCGATTCAGATGTAGACAGGCCATCGTACCACCCTAACATGCATCCGAACCTCAACTCCAACCTCCCAGTCCTCTACCCACCAAGTGGCTCCCTAACCTTCAAATGAACAGTCCAAGCATCAACATTTTAAGTTGGAACATGCGCGGCCTCAACCCCCAGGACAGGAAATCGACCGTCCATGAGACCCTTACCTCGACGACGTGTCATTTAGTCTGCCTCCAGGAAATAAAGCTAAGCACGGTTGACCAAAACTTGGCTTGCTACCTCGGGGGTTACAACCTGCGAAGCTTCGCTCATAAATCGGCGGAGGGCACTAGGGGCAGAATCCTTCTCCTGTGGAATATCGAGTACATCGAAGTAGCAAATGTACAACAGGCGTCTTTCAGCTTGACAGCGACAGTGTCCTTAAAATAATGCAACTCGACCTTTCGCCTTACGACTGTTTATGGCCCCTCCCAAAGCAGCCAAAAGTTGGCCTTCTTACCTTAAAACCTGCCACCGGCATCAATTGGGTGGTACTGGGAGATTTCAACCTCATCTACCAAGCCGAGGACAAAAACAACTCCAAGATCAACCCGCGGCGTATGGCCCAATTTCGCAACACTCTTAACACTTCTGAGCTTAAAGAAATTCATCTCCAGAATCGCAAGTTCACTTGGACTAATTGTAACATCCCAAGTTTAGATTTGTTTTTCAAATGTAAGAAAATGAGTAGAAATTAAAACTTTTTCTTACGTCTTGTATCTCCTGTTTGTTCTAAACAATTCTTGTAAAAGGAATTATGGAAATACAAGTCACAAGTCTTTTTGACCCAAAGACAAGTCCTTCAAAAACAAACATGTCAGACCTTATGGTCATCCCTTGAAAATACTTTTCCTATGTCCTAGGGTTGGTGTGGAACCCCTCTGAAAAATTTCACATTTGTTGGAGGTTGAGGCAAGTCAAACCAATTTAAAAATTGGCTAAACCTTAGTCCAGCACCTTGTCTAATTTTTAGAGGAAAATGTACAGAACCAAAACCTCTAGAAATTTTATACAAGGTCAATACCTGAGTTGGCAAGCTCCTGTGAAAATTTTAGAATTTTTGGAGATGGTTTGCTATCTCAAACAACTTCCCAAATTTCAGTTCTTCTCTAAATCAAAAAGTCATACTCTAGTTCGAGTCAGACTCGGGCTCGAGCCCGAGCCCAACTCAACTGACTCGGTTGGACCAAGTCCACTTAAGTCGTGATCGGGCGCGCGAGCTGAGCCTTTGGATTCACATCCAACGCTCTCGACCTCCCCTATCTTCTCCAGCCTCGGAACTCCTCAGGCACGTGTGACCGTCCATCTCCGATCGTAGGGCTCACGACATCCCAACCTCCTCCTCCTGTCCTTCCTCTCCTTCTTCCTCGCGCCGAGCATGGCCGACAGCGAGCGTTGACCTTTTCTTTTCGAGCTATCTCGTCAGCGTCCCCATTGTTAGGGCAATCGTGGGTCTCCTGTGCCCGCGATCGTGCTCGACACTTGCCATCATTTTTTTTCTGTCGGTCCTTGGTACTACCTCGAGCGGAGCTCGCCGCAGCTCACCGCGGGCCCTCCTTCCCTTATGCCTCTGCTCGCTAGTTTCTTAAGACCCCGAGGACCTCCTCTGGCTCCTCTTTCACTCGCAATCACCCTCAGCTCAACCTCTTTGAGTTAAACCCAAACCACCGTGAACACTTCTTTTATTCGCCATTTTCGGGACCTTGGAGCTTTTCGTTGTCGTCGGAGCTCCAGTGTTTCTCTAGTCCTTACTTCACTTTATTTTTTGGACCTCTTGCTATCGCAAGTCGTCTCCCTAACTCGATTTGGGTTGCATTCTCAGGAACCGCCCAATTTGAAGTTGGAGATCTTCGTGGCCAAAAAGGGGATTTCTTCGTTCCCAGCTTCGGTGAGTCTCCTCCGCTCAATCCTTTGATCCTGGACCACCTCTGGGTCACCGTGAACCTTTGCTTACCATTCTTTTTGCCTCTGCTAGCTCCGAACGCCTTGTCGTCGTTGTCGTCTCCAGCTCTGGTGAACTGCTCCGCCGCTGGGTCTTCTTCGACCTCCTCTAGACCTCCTCGGCATCCTGGTAAGTTCGCAATACCTTCCTTTAGCTCGAGCACCAGCTGGATTAGCTCGTAGCAGTCCTTTTAGCCATTTTCGGATTTTGCTGTAACCTAGCCTCTGCCTCTCTCCGGCTCGCCGGCGTTCTAGGCCTGCTCCACCACTGAGAGTGCGTGCATTAGGTTCGCAAAAGTATTAGGAACATTTTCGTATACTTGGTTCGCGCCGCCGTGGTCTAGCTCGTCGGCGAAGTGCCGGCGAACTCAGTACGGTGCTCTGTACTTTGTCACGATTTTGTCAAGTCATTAGACCTCCTCGGGTTCATCCTAGCCATTCACGACCTCCTCAGGTTTAGATCTGAACCTTAGGTTTATTTCTGAAAAACTTTAAGTCTTAAGACCCCCCCTAAGTTTAATCTCAGCCGTTGATGAGCACCATAGATTAGATTTGAGCCGTAGATCTTTCTTTGTCAAACCTTAAGCGCCAGGACCTCTTTGGAGCAATCTTGGCCGTTTAAAGACCTTTGTGGATTAGCTTATAGCCGTTAGATCCTCCCTTTGTAAAGTCTTTAGTTGTAGGACCTCCCCCTAGTGTTGATCCTAGCCGTTAAGACCTCCCTAGGCCAAATCTTAGCCATTAAGATCACCTTTGTGTTTCCGCAAAAGACCACCCTGGTCATTTTGCGAAACCACCCCAGACCTCCTCGGGGTCCTCTTTGCAAAGACCACCACGGTCCTTGTAAAGAGAACCTCGGGACCTCCTCCGCTTTGATGCGGACCGTTTAGGACCTCCTAAGGTGATCTCGAGCCGTCGGATCTTGTTCCGTTAAAACCTTGTCTTTGAGGACCTCCTCGTGTAAATCTCGGCCGTTTAGGAGCTTCCCATTGAAATCCTAGCCGTCCAGGACCTCCCCGATTAAATCTGGACCGTCCCAGACCTCCTCTGTAGATCCTTAACCTTAGGTCCTCCCCATCAGCTCTGGACCGCCAGATCTTGATCTGACGGTCACGACCTCCGTTGGGTGCAAGGAGCTCACTGCGCGTGCGCTGTTCATCCACTCGTCGGGGCCGTTAGATCCAATCTTAACGGCTCAGACCTCCCCAGTGCGCGTAAACCTCCCCCGCACTTAAAATCCACTTGTGTAATATGCGAGTATCGTGGACCGACGATCTTGTGATCAACGGCCCAGATCTGTGGGACTTTCGGACCTTCGGTTGTAACATCAATCTCAGCCGTCCGATTTCCTTCCCACGGGCGAGATCGATTGGGCCGTTCGGAGCGCCGAATGTCCCATTCATTTTCGACCGTTGGATCTAGATCCATCGGTGCGTTTCTTTAGGATCGCGCACGTGCGCTATTCTCCATGCGCGTGGGCCGTTGGATTTTGCATCAAGGTCCCACGTTCGTCCACGTCGTTTTATTTCTGTTAAGTTTGATTATATTTCGGTAAGCCTTTATTTGTCAACTAAAAATTGTATTAAACTTTGAAAACTCATAACTAATTCAATTTATATCCTTTTTAGATGTTTTCAGCTGGAATAAATTCATGTTTAAATAGAATTTAATCTAAAAATGCTTTTAGACATGTTTCTCTAACAGAAAGTTTGATAGGCAATATTAACCTGATTTCAGCCATTTCAGATATTCCAGAAATGGTTTTGAAACTTGTAAAATGCATATCTTTTTCTGTATAACTCCAAAATGTGCAAACTCAATCTTGTTAATTTCCTCTATTAGCATACTGTAATTTGAAATAGGTTTTGAACATGGTTATATTTCTGTAAAGTAATTTGTGCTAGGTTTACAACATAGAAAAATCATAAGTAAATCATTATAACTATAAATTTGGTAAACCCATCTTTGCTGACCTTAGGATGTTTTAACCTGCCTACCATAAAAATTTCAGACTTTAGATGATTCCAAAAATTTATGCCATGAACAGTACTAGTAATTAATTTAGTTGAATTAATAGGCTGAGAGAAATGGTTTTAGCTATAACTTTTTCATACTTTGTCCAAATGACCCGATTCTTGTTCCTAAAATTATCTAAAATCATACCCTTGCTGTTGTATAAATTTCATAAGTTTTGGGTATCTTTTGCTGTTGGATTTTGTTTGGTATTCTTCGTCCTTATTGGTTTTATCGTCTTTTCGCGTTAGGTTCCGAAGATAATATTGATCTTGATTCTGAGCCACAGCAACCAGACTCTGCCCTCCAGCAAGGCAAGCAGATGTAGCATCATTTGATCATGTTGATCCTATTAATTTCAAATTCTAATATGTTGTTTGCAAATTCTACGTATGTATTGCTATGTTGTTTTAACTATTGTCGATAGTTAACCCATTAGATGCATTATCAGTAGGCAAATGCTTATCCTCTACTACTGAGCCTAGGATTAATTGCTGTGATTTTGGGTTCGATGGATGGACCTTTGTCACTTAGTAGTTTACGAGTTGATGTGCTTAGCCATGCTTAGCTATCGGTAGAAATGGGCGGTTATCGACTTGTCGATAACCTTGATCACACAAATGCTTATTATGACTTTATATTTCAGCCTCTGTGCTATGATTACTTGTGAAAACTAAAAACTGAAAGTAAAATGATTTCGACTTGGGCACAATGGTATGATGGTGTGTTTTTGGGTGTGACTGGAATGGTGCCCGAGTCAACAAGGACCGAACATCTTGTTACACTAAACCAAGCATTCTTGCATGCTAACCACACTAGAGGGAAATGGGACCTCTCTTGACTAAGTACCTTGGGGGATGTTAATTAATGAGTCGCTTAGTGGGTTGCATATTTAACTATATGTAACATGGACATGTTTGTGGGGAGGGGAGCACCCGCCTAGGCCGGTGTATCCTACTCCACGTATGGGTCCTTGTGATCCATATTTTGTCGGCAGATCACTAAGGGTTAACCCCCATATGTGCGGCTCTTGATTAGCATTTTTCATTGGAAATGTCTCGTAGGACTTAGCCGTGCCGGCATACCAAAGGAAGTGTGCTTAATAGCTTGGTAAAAAGGCGGTCTGAAGTGTGGGTACATTGGTACATCCCTGCAGGGTTTAAACTATTCGAATAGCCTCGTCCTAGGTTATGGACACACTTAGTAAGGTTTTTCAAGAGTTAGACTACAACATTTTAATTAAAACTTGATGGGTAGTATGAATCAGGGATTCATGCTATGTTGTGGTGGCTTTTGGGTTACTCACCTCTAGGTGGTTACTTATTACTTATTGTTACTCGCTGTTATTTCAATGCTTAAAAACTGATTTGTTAAATTGCCTTCAATCTATGACATTATTGTAAATAAAAATTGCTTTACGCGTCCAATTAACCATATAACCATTTCCTTTGACTTCGGCTCTCATGTAGCTATGTATAGGCTTGTTACTCGTAAGTCTTGCAGTACATTATTGTACTCATCTGCATTGCTTGTTGTGTGCAGAGGAAGAAGCGAGCCCCAAGAGCGTCACTTTGCGAGATGTGTGGCTTTTGGGACGACTAGCTTGGCGGCCCGGTCGGTTGCCCTGTGGTTATGTGACTAACCAGTCGTCTTTTGGTTTAAGCCATCATATGGCACCTTTTGCTTCCGCTGTTACTTAATACTTATATCATTTGGTCGGTCGGCTATCTTGTAATAATCTTATATTATATATGTCTTTTGCTAGACTTGTTATAATGTGATGTATGGAATTGATGCATGTCTTTGTAAAGATGTATGTGTGTTGCATTTCTGGGAAGCACATGTCCATCGAGGCACGAGTTATTTTGTTTATGATGCTAGGGCCAATGGAAGGCTAAGTATTACAAGCTAAATAAACCGGGGTCTCACAAAGTTGGTATCGGAGCCATATTGACCGTAGAAATCCCTATCTTGGTCGTCTTTAGAATATTTTGAAAACTTATTTTCAAGTGTCAAATGATTTATGAAAATCTTAAGTAGAATATCAGATTTTACTTCTTATCTATCTTAGTTTGCTCATCTCACCTTATTCTTGATTGAATTTGGAAAATTGTTTTCCCTCTCATCTTCTTTTCAAAGATAGTTGTTAAATCGATTAAATTGGTTTTGGGAGAACCATGAGAGTTTGAATTGAAGTGTTGGCTGTTTTGGAGCAAAGATTAGGAGCTCCTAGAGATGAGGATTTCGGCCAGATGAGGGAAGACAAAATCTGGACAACAAGCATGGAATTCTGGACAGCTAGCTATTTATAGTATAAAGAATTGAAAATGAGAGGTAAATTTAACTAAAACTTGTGGGGATAAAAGGGGTAAGAGGCGATATGAGTTAGTTAAATATCTAACCCTTCTTTAGGTATTTTTGCCTTGCTTTTTTGGCTGTGATGAACCAAGGGTTAGGTGCTGAAATCGCCTTCCTAAAAACTGATTGCTCGTTTTTCCATACGAGTTAGTCACATTGGGAAGTTGATTTTGTAAGATGAGATCTTTCTGTAAGTTTTTGCTGGTTTTTAAGATTTTGGAGTTCATTTCGTAGAATTGTTAGTTTTTTTTCCTTCCCTCCTGTCCCGGAGTTGTTGCTGACTTATCTTGGTGGAACAGGATGGCAGGAAGAATCCGCAGCGGTCAGCCCTTGGGTCATGATGAGGAGCTCCCGCCTCCTCCGACCATGGCGGAGGTTCTCGCTCAGATCAAGCGGAACCGCATGGATCAGACGCGGATCCTGGAGGTCATCGCGAGGAACACCTCCACTCCCTCTGGTGCCTCGGGATCTGGAGGTGGTGGACATCAGTCTCGTGGAGGACTCTCGGAGTTCCTCCGTACGCAGCCGCCTACTTTCTCCCGGTCTGAGGACCCACTCAACGCGAATGATTGGCTGCGTCTGGTTGAGCAGAAGCTCAACATTGCTCAGTGCCAGGAGCGTGAGAAGGCACTCTTCGCATCCCATCAGCTTGAGGGTGCAGCACTCTCATGGTGGGAGAATTACCTTGCCATGCAGCGGGCCATGTGGTCACTTGGGAGGAGTTCCACACTGCTTTCCGTCGGTCTCATGTCCCCGCCGGCATCATGAAGATCAAGAAGAAGGAGTTCCTTGCGCTCAAACAGGGGCACAAGTCTGTGACTGAGTACCTCCATGAGTTTAACCACCTGGCGAGGTATGCTTCTGCTGAGGTGGCCATTGATGAGGCCAAGCAGGAGAAGTTCATGGAGGGCCTATCTGAGGAGCTGCAGGACAAGTTCTCCATTGTGGACTTTGCTGACTTCCAGACCTTGGTGGACAAGGCTATTGTCGCCGAGCACAAGGCGAGAGCGCTGGGTGAGTCCCGCAAGCGCAAGTGGGAGGCCCACCGGTCTGCTCAGGCCAGCCTCTCTCGTCCCCGTGTTGGGCCTACACCAGGGGTCCGTTCTTTGGCTTTACCACCGCTGAGGCCGTCGGCGCCAGTCACTTGTCCCCCGCATGCCGTGTTTTAGCCACGTGCACCTGTGGCCCAGCAGCAGGGTGGCCTCCGCAATCCGACTGTCGAGGTCACCTGCTTCTCCTGCAACAAGAAGGGTCATTATGCCAACGTTTGCCCTCAGAGGACTAGAGCAGCCCTTCGTCCTAATGGAGGACGCGAGCAAGGGAATGGTCACCCACCTGACCAGAAGGTAGTCCAGAAGACCCCGGGCGTGGGGAGTGGCCGAGTCAATCACATCTCGGCTGAGGAGGCTCAGGAGGCACCCGACGTCGTGTTGGGTACGCTTCTTGTCAATTCTCGCCCTGCTACGGTGTTATTTGATTCAGGAGCTTCACATTCTTTTATTTCAAGATCATTTGCTGCTGCTTGTGACCTTCACTTTGTTCCTTTGGGAGTTCCTTTGCTTATTCGCTCTCCGGGTTCGGAAATGAGAGTTGATCAGGAGTGCCGGGATGTTCCTGTTGATATTGAAGGAGTGGGATTCTTGGCGAATCTCATCCTACTCGACTCAGCGCGTCTGGATGTGATTCTTGGCATGGATTGGTTGTCCCAACACATGGGGCAAACCGATTGTGCCAGGAAGATAGTCTACCTCACCAGCCCCTCAGGCGAGCAGGTTGGTATTTCACCACAGCTGCAAGGGCCACATCTTTGTGCCCTTGAAGCCAAGCTAGCCTTGGAGATTCAGGATGTGCACACAGTGTGTGACTTTGTGGACGTCTTTCCTGAAGATTTGCCTGGGATGCCTCCAGTTCGAGACCTGAAGTTTGTCATTGAGTTGCTGCCCGATACCGCTCCAATTTCTAAGGCGCCGTATCGGATGCATCCTAATGAGTTGGAGGAGCTGAAGAAGCAATTAGGTGAGCTTCAAGCAAAGGGTTTCATCCGTCCTAGCTCATCTCCTTGGGGTTGTCCTGTGATATTTGTGAAGAAGAAGGACAAGACCCTACGCATGTGTGTTGATTACCGTCCGCTTAATGAAGTGACGGTGAAAAACAGGTATCCTCTGCCTCGCATTGATGATCTCTTTGATCAATTGACTGGAGTCCGTGTGTTTTCCAAGATTGACTTGAGATTGGGATATCACCAAGTCCGGATCAGGGCTGAAGATATTCCAAAGACGGCTTTCACTACTCGTTATGGTCTTTACGAGTACATCGTCATGTCTTTTGGCTTAACCAATGCTCATGCTTTATTCATGGACCTTATGAACTCAGTATTCATGGAGTATTTGGATAAGTTTGTGGTGGTATTCATTGATGATATTCTTATCTACTCCAAGAGTGAAGAAGAGCATGCTGAGCATCTGAAACTTGTATTGGGGAAGCTGCGTGAGCATCAGCTGTATGCAAAGTTTAGCAAGTGTGAGTTCTGGTTGAAGGAAGTGGCATTCTTGGGCCATGTTCTTTCAGCGAGAGGTGTAGCTGTGGATCCTAGCAAAGTCAGCGATGTTCTATCTTGGGGTCAGCCCACGTCAGTCACTGATGTGCGGAGTTTTTTTGGTTTAGCGGGTTATTACCGTCGCTTTATCGAGAACTTCTCCAAGATCGCGAAGCCGATGACTGAGTTGCTCAAGAAAGACAAGAAAATTCTGTGGTCCTCTGCTTGTGATGAGAGTTTTCAGTAACTCAATAAGCGGTTGACATCAGCCCCGGTGCTTGTCCTCCCTGATATACACAAGAGCTTTGACATCTTTTATGATGCCTCTCGTCAGGGACTCGGTTGTGTTCTTATGCAAGAAGGCAAGGTAGTGGCTTATGCATCAAGGCAGTTGAGGCCTCATGAACTCAACTATCCTACCCATGACTTGGAGTTAGCTGCAGTGGTTCATGCACTCAAGATTTGGCGGCACTACCTGATCGGTAATCGTTGTGAGGTGTATTCTGACCACAAGAGCTTGAAATATTTGTTCACCCAACCAGATCTAAACCTCAGGCAGAGAAGATGGTTGGAATTGATCAAAGACTATGACATGGGCATTCAGTATCATCCGGGCAAGACCAATGTCGTTGCTGATGCACATAGTCAAAAGGTGTATTGCAATACCTTGATGCTCCAAGAGCAACAGCCTGCCCTTCTTGAAGAATTTCAGCGGCTCAATTTGGGTTTGGTTAAGAACGGTTCTCTTGCTACCTTGGTTGTGCAACCAACCTTGGTAGACCAAATCAAGGCGGCGCAGCAATCAGATGTTGGTGTGAGTCAGATTAAGCATAACATCAAAAATGGGACAGCCAAGTGCTTCTCGGAAGATGAGCATGGTGTTGTGTGGTTTGGACAGCGCCTTATTGTTCCAAAGGTCGTGGAGTTGCGGGATTTGATTCTCCGCGAAGCCCATGACTCCCCCTTGTCTATCCATTCCGGGGCCACCAAGATGTACCAAGATCTTCGTCAGAGATTCTGGTGGACCTGAATGAAGCGCGAGATTGCCAAGTTCGTTGCCGAGTCCGACGTGTGCTGTCGGGTTAAGGCCGAGCATCAGCATCTAGCAGGTCTTCTTCAGCCTTTGCCAGTGCCTGAGTGGAAATGGGATTCCGTAGGCATAGATTTCATCACCGGCCTGCCCCGCTCGTCTAAAGGGAATGATGCCATTTGGGTTGTGATCGATAGGCTGACTAAAGTGGCACATTTTCTTCCCGTCAAGACTCAGCTTCGTGTGGGACCCTTGGCCGAGCTCTATGTTTCGAGAATCGTGAGTCTTCATGGTGTGCCAAAGACGATTGTTTCTGATCGTGGTGCACTCTTTACCTCCCGGTTTTGGCATAGCCTGTAGGAGGCTGTAACATCCCAAGTTTCAGACTTGTGTTTCAAATGTAAGAAAATGAGTAGAAAGTAAAACTTTTTCTTACATCATGTATTTCCTGTGAGTGCTAAACAATTCTTGTACAAGAGTTATGGAACTACAAAGTCACAAGTCTTTTGATCCAAATCTTGATCTTACAAAAACAATCTTGTCGAATCTTTTGATCATCTCCTGGAAATATTTTTCCTAAGTTCTTGGGATGGTATGTGACCCCTCTGAAATATTTCACAATTTTTAGAAATTGTTTGAATATTTTTAGAGGGCAGTCAAACCTGTTTGACTTTCAGTCAAACCTTAAACCAGAACCTTGTAGATTTTTTGGAGAAAAATTTATAGCACAAAATCCTCTGAAAATTTTCCACAAGGTCAATATCTAAGTCAGCAAGCTCCTGTAAAAATTTCAGAATTTTTGGAGTTATTTTGCTACCTCTAATAAATCCTCAAAAGTCTCTGTCCAATTTAAAATCAAACCTGGTTTCACTGTTCCTTGGGTTTGAGTCGGACTCGGGCTCGAGCCACTTGACTCGGTCGAACCCACTAACTGCACCCGAGCTCACTCATAGTGCGCTTTCAATCTCAGCCGTTGGATTTAAATCGCACGGCCCGCGTTGATTGTGTCGTTCGGACCGCCGCGAAGAGCCCATCCAATTAGGACCGTTGGATTAAGATCCAACCGTCCAGATTGGTTGTGCTGATCGGGTCACCCGAACATCTCATTTGATCTCAGCCGTTCGATCTTGATTGGACCGCCCTGATTGCTTGGAGTATTAGAAACCCTCAGCCGGCCCCTTTTAATCGTGACCGTTCATCTCACATCCAACGGTCACCGTATTCTTTTCTGTTCTTCTTCCTCCTCTGTCTCTCCGTGCAGTGCAGGCGAGCAATGGCAGGAAGAGAGAGAGAGGGGCTTCATTTTGTCAATTCGAGCTCGCTCTCGTCAACATATCTCTGTGGGGCATTAAATGCGCCCAGGCTTTCGACTCTCCCGTTCAAATCCTCACTTGCCCCCATCATTTCTTGGTCCATGACCGTGCCATGAACCGAGCCCACCATGGACTATTGTTCTTGCTCGAAACCCTAATCCTTCCTCTATATATTGCCCCCTTCGCCCCTCCTGGTGTTCCTTTACACCACCTTTAGCTCCTTCTTCACTTTTGGGAGCTCAAAGTCTCAAAAACAACAATGCACCATTGTTGACCCGAGAAGCTCCATTGGTGATCTTGGTGTCCAGTGGTTCATCTTCGATCCTTCTTGTACCCTTTTTAGCTCCTCAACTTCCTTTACATTTCCCCTAACTTAATTTTGGGTTGCATTCACAGGGATCACTCAATTTTAAGTTTGGAGATTTTCGGCCGATTTCACCCCCTTTCTTCTCCAACTCCGGTAAGTGGTTCTTTTTGCAATTACTTACTTGTGGAGCTTATGGGAACCTAAATGAAGCTATTTTGATCACCCATTGGTGCTCATTTTGCTCAGAACCTCATTTTCTACTTCATCTTCCTCGGCTCCAGTGAACTCTATCGTGTCCATGTCTTCTCCGGCCATCTTTGAAGCTCCTCCCGGTTAAGGTAGCTTCTATTTAGTCCCTAGAAATGATGGCACTCGCTTTCTTGGACTGCAGCGGAGTATTTTGTTGTTTTCGTGTTTTGCCGAAAAAGACTACATCTGTGTTTTCCGGCTCGCCGGCGTTCTAGACCTCCACCCGGCGAGGTCATCACCATTGGGTCCGCAACACTATTGCTCTCAAAAACAACAATGCACCATTGTTGACCCGAGAAGCTCCATTGGTGATCTTGGTGTCCAGTGGTTCATCTTCGATCCTTCTTGTACCCTTTTGAGCTCCTCAACTTCCTTTACATTTCCCCTAACTTAATTTTGGGTTGCATTCACAGGAATCACTCAATTTTAAGTTTGGAGATTTTCAGCCGAGTTCACCCCCTTTCTTCTCCAACTCCGGTAAGTGGTTCTTTTTGCAATTACTTACTTGTGGAGCTTATGGGAACCTAAATGAAGCTATTTTGATCACCCATTGGTGCTCATTTTGCTCGTAACCTCATTTTCTACTTCATCTTCCTCGGCTCCAAATGAACTCTATCGTGTCCATGTCTTCTCCGGCCATCTTTGAAGCTCCTCCGGTTAAGGTAGCTTCTATTTAGTCCCTAGAAATGATGGCACTCGCTTTCTTGGACCGCGTGAGTATTTTGTTGTTTTCGTGTTTTGCCAAAAGACTACATTCGTTTTCCGGCCACGGCGCTTCTAGACCTCCACCGCCGGCGAGGTCATCACCATTGGGTCCGCAACACTATTGCGAACCCATTTTGGTATTTTGTGGGCGTCGCCGCGACCGAAGTCGCCGGCGACAAGCCGTGAATGGCACTCGGTTTTTGTCAGCTAGGAGCGCCTGTTTTCGTCAGCTATTTAGGACACAGTTAATGCCTAATCATAACCAATCATTAGAAGTATTAATTGTGTCTTAATCTGGCCTAATGTCTCACTACATGTGGGCCCAACCCCCTGTAATCACCCGCTGGCGCATTTCCGTGTTGTTCCGACATCATTAATGCTTAATCATAGGTTAATTAAGTGTCGGCATTAAATGGCTGTCGGGGATAACCCCTGTGCCACTGCCAGGTGGACCCTCAGTCCCTAAATCCACCTCTGTGAAAATCGTTAGGACACATTAATTACTAATCATCACTAATCATTGGTCATTAGTAGTTAATTCGTTGTCCTAAAATCTCCTTGTGTCTCGCTGCCATGTGGGCCCCGAGCCCTGTGCACGTGTGTTAAAGCCCGCATTTGTGACTTGAAGTCACTAACATGCGGCCCCACATGTCAGCGCTCCATTTTGCACTTCGATCAAAAGCCACCGTCCATTTTGCGATCTGTGGCCCAGATCAATTGGGCCGATCGGGTCACCCGATCCTCCCATCACCGTGGACCTTCATTTGATGATCAACGGTCCTGACTCATGTGCCGTTCACGAGGTCCGAACCTCCATCGTTCTTGGCCATCAGATCTTTGATCAACGGTCGAGATGAATTGGGCCGTTCGGGTCGATCTCGCGCACCCCTCGCGCGCCGTTTGATTCCAAATTAAGAGTCCATAGTTGTCCACGCGATTCCTTTCGATAAGTGTTGTTTTATTTCGTAAATAGTTATTTGTCAACCAAAATTGTATAAAACTTTAGAAATTCATATCTAATTCAAAATAGATCCTTTTAAATGAATCCAATCAGAATGAATTTGTAGTTCACTAAAGTTTATTATAAAAATACTTTTAGCTATACTTCGTGGTAGAAAATTCGTAATATTTAATAGCTTGTTTTCAACCATTTTTGTATATTCCAAAATTGAATTAAAACTTGGAAAATGCATATCTTTTTCTGTATATCTGCAAATTGAATGGGTTCAACTTTGATAAATTTGTTATTAACTAAATTTTAATCTAAAAATGGTTGTAGGCCTAAATCAAGACTTAAAAATATGTTAATAGATTTAACCTTATTGGTAGCATTTAAAAATTCATTTAATGTTGTAAAAGACACAAGTAATTCCTCAGAAATCCAAAATATATAAAATTGATGGTAGAAAATCCCTCTGTGCTATGTTGTGGTGGCTATTGGAATAGTCACTTCCAGGTGGTTACTTGTATTTATCATTATTTCGCTGTTATTTCTACAACAAAACAGATTTGCAAACTTGCTTTTAAATGTATTACATTATTGCAAATAAAGTTGGCTTTGTGCAAAATGAGACATACAACCTCCACTTAAATAAGCCTGCATGTAGCATATGAATAGGTCTGCTATTCCACACGTCAGTCTTGCGAGTACCTTGTGTACTCATTGTTCTTGCTTAAATGTAAATTGTTGCAGAGGAAGACGGTGAGCCCCAAGGGCCTCACTTTTGTGAGCTGTGTTGTGGCAGTATTCGGGGCGACTAGCTTGGTGGCCCGGTCGGTTGCCTTGTGGGTTGTGTTGGCTAACCGGTCGACTTTTGTTCTTAGCCATCTTATGGCGCTTTTGCTTCCGCTGTCATTCTTGTATATTGTGTTATTTGGCCGGTCGGCTCTTTTGTAATAACTTTACTTTATGTATGTTGTTGTTGAACTTAGTGTTAAATGTTGTATGGAAATGATGTATGATTTTGTGATGATGAGCATGTGCTGCAATTCTGGGAAGCACATGTCCATCGAGGCTTAGGATATTTGATTAGTAATGCTAGAACCATATGGAGGTTAAGTATTACTAGTTAAATACCCCGGGTCCTCACAGAGGCTATGGGGACTCGTCTCACTTTCAAAGACCGCTTTCACCTCAAACCGATGGTCGACGAGAGAGTCAACCAAGTGTTGGAAGATATGCTCGTGCTTGTGTTCTTTCCTATGGGAAGAATTGGGAGAAGTGTCACACTTACCGAATTCTCCTACAACAACAACTTTCAGCTAGTCTCTGATGTCACCTTTGAGGCCTTATATGGGAGGAGATGTAACCCCATTGAACTGGTCGAATCGGTGAGAGCGCTTCGCCCAGATTCGATCAACGAGGCCGAAAGCCAGGTCTAGTTAATTCGCGAGCATTTGCGTGTGGCCCAGTCCAGGCAGAAGATATATGCGGATCGTCGCCGCGAGTTGAGCTTTGAGCCCAATGACTTTGTGTATCTCAAAGTCTCGCCTTTCAAGGGCCATCGGCATGGCATCAAGGGCAAGTTGGCTCTCGTTATGTTGGGCCTTATCGCATCATCGAAAGTGGAGCTGTTGCATACTGATTGGAGTTGCCAGCTACACTTGAGGGGGTGCATGATGTGTTCCATTTGTCTCATTTGAAGAAGTGCCTCCGTGTCCCAATTGAGGAAACTCCGTTGGAGACTCTCGATGTGCAGGAGAATTTGACCTACCGCGAGCATCCTGTTCGCATTCTTGAGGAATCTGAACGGAGAACAAGGAACCGTGTCATCAAGTTCCTTAAGGTTTAGTGGTCGAATCATTCTGAGGATGAGGCAACTTGGGAGCGGGAAGATCGCCTCGTGCCGACTCACCCGCCTTTCTTCTCGAGTAAAGTAATCTCTGGACGAGATTCTTGTAAGGGGGAATTTGTAACATCCCAAGTTTAGACTTGTGTTTCAAATGTAAGAAAATGAGTAGAAATTAAAACTTTTTCTTACGTCTTGTATCTCCTGTTTGTTCTAAACAATTCTTGTAAAAGGAATTAGGGAAATAAAAGTCACAAGTCTTTTTGACCCAAAGACAAGTCCTTCAAAACAAACATGTCGACCTATGTTCATCCCTTGAAAATACTTTTCCTATGTCCTAGGGTTGTGTGGAACCCTCTCCAAAAATTTCACATTTGTTGGAGGTTGAGGCAAGTCAAAACAATTTAAAATTGGCTAAACCTTAGTCCAGCACATTGTCTAATTTTTAGAGGAAAATGTACAGCACCAAAACCTCTAGAAATTTTATACAAGGTCAATACCTGAGTTGGCAAGCTCTCAGAAATTTTTAGAATTTTTAGAGATGGTTAGCTATCTCAAACAACTTCCCAAAGTTCAGTTCTTTCTAAATCAAAAGTCAAACTCTAGTTCGAGTCGACTTGCTCGAGCCCGAGCCCAACTCAATCGACTCGGTTGGACCAAGTCCACTTAAGTCGCGATCGGGCGCGAGCTGAGCCGTTGGATTCACATCCAACGCCACGACCTCCCCTATCTTCTCCAAATTTCTAACTCCTCGAGCATGCGTGACCGCCCATCTCCGATCGTAGGGCTCACCACCACCCGACCTCCTCCTCCTCGCCCTTCCTCTCCTTCTTCCTCACGCCGAGCATGGCCGACAGTGAGCGTTGACCTTGTCTTTTCGAGCTATCTCGTCAGCGTCCCCATTGTCAGGGCAATCGTGGGTCTCCTGTGCCCGCGATCGTGCTCGACACTTGCCGTCATTTTTTTCTGTCAGTCCTTGGTACTACCTCGAGTGGAGCTCGCCGCAGCTCACCGCAGTGCCCCCCCATCCCTTATGCCTCTGTTCGCTAGTTTCTTAAGACCCCCGAGGACCTCCTCTGGCTCCTCTTCCACTCGCAATCACCCCCAGCTCAACCTCTTTGAGTTAAACCCAAACCACCATGAACACTCCCTTTATCCGCCATTTCGGACCTTGGAGCTTTTGTCGCCATCGGAGCTCCAAAGTGTTTTCTAGTCCTTACTTCACTTTATTTTTGACCTCTTGCCGTCACAAGTCGTCTCCTAACTCGATTTGGGTTGCATTCTCAGAACCGCCCAATTTGAAGTTGGAGATCTTCGTGGCCAAAAGGGATTTCTTCGCTCCAGCCCGTGAGTCTCTCCACTCAATCCTTTGATCCTGGACCACCTCTCGGGTCACCGTGAACCTTTGCTAACCATTCTTTTTGCCTTTGCTAGCTCGAACGCCTTGTCGCCGTTGTCGCCTCCAGCCCGGTGAATCGCCCGCCCGGGTCTTCTCCGACCTCCTCTAGACCTCCTCGGCATCCTCCGGGCAGAGTGTGCCGCCCAACCCAGCCTATGCAGCTTTGGGCATCCTCGGCCTCCCGCAATTCTCCTGGCTATTAGATCACTGGCTCGCAAGAATAGAAGAACTACTCCAAACCGTGGGTTGGCATGGAAATCCTCGCGATGACTCCGGACGAAACCTTTTGCGGTGGCAACTACGATCTCCCTTGGGGACAGCAAGACGACAAAATTTTGGTATTCGGCCTGGCTGAACGGAGAAGCACCCAAAGATATAGCCCCCAAGATCTTCGAAATATCAAAATGCAAAAGGCAGACTGTGGCCTCGGCACTACAAAATGGGCGGTGGGTGCAGGACATAAATTTGACAATGATCCTCTCCCTTCATTACATCCAACAATTCGTAGGTCTTTAGATCAAAATCAACCAGAGCCAACTAATACAAGGTACCCCGGACGAGATATTTTGGAAGCAAACCCCAAACAGAACCTACTCCTCAAGATCTGCCTACGCCTTACACTTTCTGGGATCAATTGAGTCCAACTTCAAAACTTTAATTTGAAAACCCACGCCTCAAAGTGCAAAATTTTTGCTTGGTCGGCAATACAAAATAAACTTTGGACCTCAAAGCCGATCGGAAGCAAGGGGCTAGCCAAACCAACGCATCGTCCCCTCTGAGACATACTGAATCAACTTTGCATCTCTTTGTCCAAAGGTCGCTCGGATGAACTGAAGCTAATGGCGATCAAGCTAGGATTTGAGAGCCTCCACCCTCTCTTTTGCTCCTAGCACGAACAACGTGGATTGGTGGTCCAACGTGGTGGAGACCGCCCCTAGGAAACCCAGACAACGATCCGATCTTAATCCTCTCGAGATCCGAAGGAGCGAATGCTAGAATCTTCAACAACAAAGCCAAGCAGCTCTAGATCTCCCAAAGAAAGATCAAGGAGGAGGTAGATCTTAGTACCTAGCGGGGCAAAAGTCCGGAGCTTTTAATACTGTAATTAAGGCTTTTGGAATTTTTTCAGTATTTTATGCGCTGCTACTACATCCTCTTTGTTAATATAACAGCAATCATCTGCCGGTTCAATTTAAAAAAAGGACCCAAAAATGATACGTTGATACTACGGATATATTGTTCTTGAGACTTGTTCACTGTAGCGTCCCATATTTTTGTGAAGAGCCGGGCACGTCTGGAGCTCCATGAAACAAAGAAAACACGCCATTAAGCACAGGAAATGTGCCAATGTTTCTTGGGTGCCACTTTTAACTGTTAAGATGTATAAGCCTGTTTTCTTACAATTGAAGTGCCGAGTTCATCTTCAGTCTTGCTCATAATAGTAGTGATTAGCTTCTTTCTTAGAGCGCTCTCTTGTCAGCAGCAGCAGCACACTTAGGGTATCATCTCACATCATCCACGTCATTCTTGGTTCATCCTCTTCGTTTCCTCTTACAGAGAGAGATGAGGTACAGACAGACAGAGACGTGCTCAATTATCATTGTACAAACATGGGTGGAAGATACGCTCACATCTGCTACAACATAATTGTCCTGGCCCTTTTCTGTCCTTTTCCAGTCATCTATCCACTAAGGTGTGAAAATTTAGGCGTACGCTCCTCTCGTAATATTTTTAATTTAGGGCGTACGCTCCTCTCGTAATTTTTTTACTTATTGTAACATATCAAAATCCATATGCAATATTTCTAAAGAGAGGATGTCTAAAAAATATCAGAATTAAAACAAACATCTGAAAAAGGACGCCAACATATCAAAAATCTCATAATCAGACGCCTTAAAAAGCTCATCTTTCAACATCACACGCAACAAAAAATGAAAAACATATGAAACATTTTTTTCACTTGATGCAACATATCAAAAAAGAGGATGCAATTTTTTTTTTTATTTGATGCAACATATCAAAAAAAGAGGACGCGATATTTTTTCCCTTGATGCAACATATCAAAAAAGAGGATGCAACATTTTTTTTCGCTTTATGCAACATATCAAAAAACATGATACAACATTTGGAAAAGGACGCAACAAAAATGAAGAACGTGTGTGGTCGCAATATTTTTTTCAACGGTCGCAACATATCAAAGTTCAAAGAAGCAACAATCATACACTTGCAACAACAGATCTTGAGCTACCGCAAGCGAAGAAAACCTCGCATAAACAAGAAAAGAACAGAAAACTTGCAATAATTGTTAGCACCACCACCACGCAAGAGCCGGTCGAAACAAAGAACAACAAACCAGGAAGAAGTCGAAAGAAAGAAGCAAATCGAGTTGCTACTCTCACATGAACAAGAAAAGAACAGAAAATACATAAAGGAAGCAGCCAAAAGCAAGCGGGGGAAGCAGGCTTGGGCCGTCATGGCATGCGGCAAGGTAGAGAGAGGGAGTGAGAGAAAGAGACAAGGGGGAGATGAGAGAGAGAGAGAGAGAGTCTGGGTGGAGAGTAAAGTGATTGGGAAAAGGAAGAGCAGTGTGTGTGCTGTGTCATGTGTGGTTGTATGTGTGTATTGCGTATGGGATAAGGGGAGAGAGAGTAGTAGTAGGCTATTGGGTGGAGAAGTGCCGAAAGGAAGTGGGAGCGTCTAATACAATCACCCGTATCGGATGCATAGGCCACAATGTTTTCCGAAAATTTATTCTATATAAACAACAAAACTGCTAGGGGCATAGCGGTAGCACGTAAGACGGACAAATGGATCATCTTCAAGTAGATGCTGTTTAAAAATGCATTTAATCAAGCGTTTAAAAGTTTAACCACCAGTATACAGAAAAAAAACTTTAGGTTTGTGGCGTAAAATTGGTATTAATAGATTTATCATCAAAAGTACTTATTAATCATTATATTTTTTATAATTCTTACTAACATGTACTCCCCCTCAGTTTCAAAATAGTTGTTCAATTTACTGGGATTCGCCGTTGTCCATTAAGGGAACGAAGAGTATAGTCATGGCGACTTTTTTTTTTCATTCTCTACTCCTCGCATTAATGATGTAAAAAATATATAGGCGTTGAAACACATCATTTAGTAGGGGTAAACATAACCATTTTGAATCAATTATTACTTAGATATTGTGTGCTACCCAGATACGTGTGCCTAGGGTAGTCGCACAACTATTTTGAAATTGAGTAATTATTAAAACAATGATCAAAGGTGAGTTTTTTCCTATTATAAATTGTGTCATATTTGGAAAAACAATGATCAAAGACGTGTGTTTCCCTTTTGTAAATTGTTTTAATAATTGAGTATCTTTACTATTATAAAAGAAGCATTTAGTGGTGGTGGTGAGTCTGCCATCAACCACCTCCCTTTGTAACATCCAAATTTTTTTTCCCAAACTTGGGTTATATGTACTATTAATAAAATGAGGAAACATTTTGAGCATTTTTTTGAAAATTTTCATAAATTAATTATTGAATTTTCATGCAAACAACAGCTTGAAAGAATTTTCGAGAAAAAACTCAAAACAAATTAAATTCTAAAAAACTTACACAATAAAATACACTGTGTTAGAAGCCTCCACAAAAAATTTCATAAATTTTGGATCCAGTTTGCTATGTTTCAGAATTCGGCAAACCCTCAGCCTTTTTTGGAAAAAAAATTCAAACCTATTTCTTTTCCCGTGGCCCCTATTGGGCGAAATCCAGCGACCCATTTCTTCGTGCCCCGCTCCAGCCTAGTGCAGTGCTTATTTCCCTCTCACTAACAACGTGGCCCCACCCATCAGAAGGCTTCTTCCACCTCGCCTTCGTTTCTGCGCGACAGCGCGTCGCGTCCGCGCCTGCTCCGCCCCCGGTTTGAGACCACCACCCACCATTTCGTGCTCCACCATCTCCCGTCACCTCTTCTCGCACCATTCCCATGCTAGCAACCCCTAATGGCGTCCTTTTCCCGCGGACGGAGAGACCATTGCGAGCCACGAGCTTCTCACGCACCGCCACCTTCTCTCCATTCTTCTCACGCCAAACTCGGTTGTACTAAAGCCATAGCCATGTTATCTTCTTCCTCGGCCGCCTCGCTCCATTTTCATGAAAACTCGAGCTCTCACTTTGTGTTTTCATGGGAACGTCGGCGTCGCCCACAACGCCGATGAGCACGCCCGCAGTTTCGCGCTCTGGTGAGCTCCTTCTTCCACAATGCGCACATCATTGTGATCCCTAAGCTTCACTCATGCTCTTTCTCTGCTCAATGTAGCTTCTGGAGCTCTGTAGTGCAATCACACTGCTTCGTCTTTGTCTCAGGCGAGCACCTAGATCTGGACCAACGCGTTCTCGTTACTCCGGTGAGTTCGATCTCAACCCGAGCGAGTCGCAACATGTTTGTAATATCCCGAAAAGCTTTTGCCGGTTTCAGTCGAGTGCAGTGCAAAGGACTAAGAAAAGATCAGAAGAAAAGACCAATTAGCGATTTATCCGGGAAAAATAGGAAAATTCGGGCAGCGTGGGCTAAGTTTTTTCGCCCATCGGTTTTGGCCCATGAGGGGGAAGTTGGCCGGCTCCTTAGGGGAGGGGCAAACCCTAGGCGCCTTTCCTTCCCCCCCCTTTCTCCTTTCCCCCTTGCGCCGGCTGCCCTCCCACCTCCTTGCCGCCTCTTCCTCTCCCCTTCCCGTGAGCCCCTCCCCCTTCCATCTTCCTTGCGCCTCCATCTCCCTTGCAAACCATATCATTTCTTCTGGACCAAAGAAGGGAGAGGATCCTTTGTTGGTGGCCAATAGGAAGAGAAAAGAAGGGAAGAAAAGGAGAGAAAGGGAGAAGGAAGAGAAGAAAGGAGAAGGGAAGAAGGATCCGCAACCGGAACTCGTGGTGATCTTCATCGCGCAGCGTGCCTTCGCTGCTTCGGCAAGGGTAACCGTGGTTCTTTGTTTTGGGTCGTTTTCTTGTTGTCCAATTTTCGGATGACAGTAGATCGGTGTTCTGCAGTAGCATATATTGTCGTTTTTGGTTAAGTTAAAGGCAGATTTGGGTCTGGGCATCTCCTAGAAAGTTGTGGGTATCGTAGTTATCTTTCATTGCCGACAAGAATCAGGTCATTCGGACTTCGGTAGCCAAAGTTATGATTTTTTTAGTGCTATGATGTTTCTGTGGGTAACAGATTTGACAGTGTCGGTTTAACCTGATTTAAACTTGCTGTTAGAGGAGTTTCCAGAGGGTCTCACCATAACGAAAATGAAGCTAATTCTCTTAGCTTTCAGGAAAACTAAAGATCACTGAATTTGGATGAACGTAGAGAAAGTTATGCTATTTTCTTTATTTCTGTCCAGAAACTTAATGCTGTTGAGCTGCTCTGACTAAAGGGATTGATAGGGGTAGAAGATGGCCGAATCAGAGGGTCACCCCAACTAGGTTTATTTAGGCAACTTAATTATCTTTTCAGAAAGTCCAAGATCATCTTATTTGGACCCCTGAGCAGAAAGTTATGAATTTTGAAGTATGCTGTTTGCAGTGACCTATCGCTAGAAATTAGAAAAGTTGGAAATGTTAAAAAGTTAGCGATTTCGAATGTGATGTTATGTATGGTTTTGGTCCAGTAAGCTAGTCTTAGTTTGGGGTTTTATTCTGGTTCAGGTGGCAGCGAGGTCCCAAGGGCAGCACCTACTTCGTCCGCTGTTCTCACACGGTTGAGGCAAGTATTCGGGTTAAATGGAAATTCTTGTTGCATGTCATGATTGAGTTGAGTAATGTTCATTGTTGTCATGTGAAAGTGATGTTGAGATGGCCTAGTAGTGTTGATGTTTGCACTTTATGACTACAGATTATTTCATAATGCTTCATTTACATGACTAAGGTATATGTTGAATTCTATTGAATGAGAAGGAATAGATGTTATATTCATGCATATTCTGAGCATCTTGAAACTTGGTCATGAGGTGACCAAGTGAATCAGTTGAGGTCCCTGTCAGTCAATGACAGGCTTGAGGTCCCCACATTTATGAAATGTGGGCAATATATACTGAAGGTCCCGACATTTTGATGACGGCAAAGGTCCCTATACAAGTTGTTGTATAGGCTTT
The DNA here is from genome assembly GCA_036346255.1 of Ampelocalamus luodianensis. Classification (NCBI taxonomy): domain Eukaryota; kingdom Viridiplantae; phylum Streptophyta; class Magnoliopsida; order Poales; family Poaceae; genus Ampelocalamus; species Ampelocalamus luodianensis. The sequence goes on from CM070620.1 coordinate 75,593,815, forward strand.
GGTCCCTCGTGCAAAGGGCACGTGCATGGGTATCCATTGACGGATGAATACCCCGCATTACCGGTAAAATGCGTAAAGAGTTAAAGAACAAAGAGTGCATAGCATTGTCAGCATATTTTTAATATTTGAAATGCCATGAGTAATGTTGATTAAAATTGTTCATACGGTTATGTCTTTATGATCCTGTAATCTTGTTGATACTTGTTGAGTCCTATGGCTCATCCTTGCTTTGTTTTGGTTTAGGTACTTCTGGCAAAGACGTCATGCATGGGCGGGAGTAGATGATTGGAAAGCACGCACCACTTCACAACTTTAACGCAATTGTTATTTTAGCATCACATAAGAATAAATAGACTGCTGATAAATACCCATAGTTATTTTATGATTATGATTGACGAAATAATTTATGGATGTGAGAATGGTGTTATTTGATTACATTCATATGATTATCTCTTATGCTTGAGTGAATTGGTTTATGAAATTATCATTAAACGTTATGTTCACTTGTTAGAAAATTGATTCTCATTGATTATACAAGGGAGACTCTGTCGAAAATTTGTAAATTCGCTCTAGTTGTTTTTTTTAGTTTTGGTAACATTCCAGGCTCGTTCTGAGTTGGGGTGTTACAGTTGGTATCAGAGCGAGGCTGTAGGTCCGCGGGCATCGAAATATTAATTTTGACACACTAAGCTGAGAGGTGGGATTGGGTTTTCTTTTGCATTGCACTACGCTATTGTCATTGTATGATTATTCTTGAACTTTGGTTCTAGTTAATTTTATGCTTATTGTGGTTAGTTTTGTTGTGTTGTTCTTAGATGGCAAGAGGCGAGGTCGTGGTCGTGGCGGCAGGTGTCGGCGAGGCCGTGCAATGCCCCCGCCGAGTTGCACTCAGCTGGTGAAGCAAGTCCTGCGAGGTCGAGGAAGAGGTTGCTTCAGCGGCTCTCGTGATCAAGCTCCTCGGTTGTTCCGTTGATGTCCCATTGGTGGCCCGCGGTGGTACCGCGCGATTACTATGGGATTGCATCGGTGGAACGCCTGCGCCTTGATACCTTTGATGGATTGGGCACTCCGGTGGATGCGCCAACCGTTTGCGTCACATGGAGAGGCACTTTGGTGCTTTGGGGATGTAAATGCGAGATGAGGGCACAGCTTGTGGCATTTCGGCAAGGGGCAGCGGACATCCAGTGGGAGGAGTCTTCACGGCTAGGATCGCTGCTCATGGCCCATACATGGGAGTTGTTTATGGAACAGTTTCGGAGGAGGTTTTATCCAGATCTTTTGTGGAGAGGATGGAAGTCTCTTCGCAGAGCTACAAGCGAGGTAAGATGTCGGTGTCGAATATGAAGCGGGTTTTAACGGCTGATCCGCTTTGTTCGCGGTGGGCTGAGATGAGCGGAAAAGGCTAAGAGGTTTCGCAGGGGCTCGAGCAGAGTTCCGTCGGTATTGGGAGCGCTGAGGCTGCGCGACTATAGTTCCCTAGTAGAGCAAGCCAGGGGCATGGAGCTAGAGATGCAGCTTGGGGAGGATCTACCAGGTACAGGAAGTACCATGGTCCGGATGGGGCTAGTGTCAGTCAAAAGAAGAATTATGGAGGAGGAAGTGGGTCATTTCTGAAGCCAGTCCCCAAGAAGTTCAAGGGCCAGTAGAATTCCTTCAAGTCCAGAGCCTCAAGGCCACAGTCATCTTTTACCTCCAGATCGGTAGTGAGTGGGCCTAGGTTGCGCCCGATTCGAGCGGTATGAAATGTTTCAAGTGTGGCAATGAGCATCGGGCGTTAGAGTGTTCTTGGTCAGGATCTTGTCGCCACTGTGGTCGGGAGGGCCACAAGGCATTGGTTTGTCGGCGGAATCCGCGGTATTATCAAATGGGAACCGAAGCCGCCGACACGAGCAGCAGCGGCTTCGCGAGGGTCGGTTCAGATGTTAGCGGCCGCACCTACTCGATCTTGGGTCGGCCTCGGCCCTATTTTCAGCATCACGGAGGATGCCGCCGCCGGTACTTTTGGCCACCGGTGCCTTCAAGACCGTTTCTGCTCCGGTGCCTTCAAGCACCTCGCAGATTGCCGCACCCTTTTCGTGGTGTCGGAGTTCCTACCGCACCAAAGAGAGCGCGATTTCCTATGCCATGCCGACGGCCGAGTGGCAGGTCGCCCGATGTGGTGACAGTGCGCTCTTAGTGGACTCGGTGGAGGCTTATGTTCTTTTGATTCAGAGCTACTTTCTCTTTTGTATCATTAGAGTTTGCTAGTCGGGCCAATTTGAGTATGCGATCTTTATCTCGATCGATTGTAGTTAATTCTCCGTGGAATTCTTGCTAGCTCCTGATTAGTCCGGTTGTGTGATCTCATTGGATGGGGAAGATTTCATTGCTAATTTAATGGTCCCGAAATGGAGCCATTTGATGTTATTTTGGGTATGGACTGGTTGCATAGTTTTGAGCGATTATATCGTGCTTTTGGAAGACAAGTAACTCTGCTGGCACCTTCGGTCTTGAGGTAGTTTTTTGGTGGTGCCCTTCCTACTCTCTTTGCATGTTGGCTAGTCTGTTTCCCGGTAGCCGAATTGCGAAGAGTGGATTTCTTTTGTCTCTAATTGGAAAGCCAAGTTCTTCTTTGGCTTGAGAATTAGTTCCGGTGGTTCGGGAGTTCTTAGATGTTTTTCACAGAGTTGCTGGGATGCCCTCCTCGTCCGTGGAGTTTGGATTGATTTGATACCGGGTGCTCAACCGGTTTCTATGACCCCGTACCGTCTGGCGCGTCCATTCCAGGAGGAATTAAAGAAACAGTTGGATGATCTAAAAGCGAAAGATCTTATTCGACCCAGTGTGTCTCCGTGGGGAGCTCCGGTATTGTTTACCAAGAAGAAGGATGGTAGTTGGCGCATGTGTATCGATTATCGTGCTCTTAACCAGCTGACCATCAAGAATAAATATCCTTTGCCTCGCATTGAAGACTTATTTGATCAGTTGAGAGGGGCAAAGGTGTTTTCAAAGATAGATCTTCAGTCAGGTTACAACCAAATTCGGTCGAGAGGAGGATATTGAGAAAACGCGTTTCTACAAGGTATGTGCACTTTGAGTTCAAAGTTATGTCATTTGGACTAACGAATGCCCGCTGTTTTTATGGAAACTATGAGCAGAGGATGCATGAGTATCCGGATGATTTTGTCGTAGTTTTTATTGATGATATTTTGATCTATTCAAAGACAGAAGTGGATCATGGCGTCATCCGAGGTTGGTGTTGGAAACATTAAGAGAAAATAGGTTCTATGCCAAGTTCAAAAGTGCGAGTTCGATGTCAGAAGTGGGATTTTTGGGCATATTATCAATGATAAAGGTATATCGATCGATCCAGGAAAATTTCCACTGGTGGTTGAATGGGCAAGACCACCAATGTCAAGGAAGTGAGAAGTTTTACTGGTATGGCGAGCTATTACGGCGTTTTGTGCAAGATTTCTCCATCATTGCAAAGCCGTTGTCCGAGCTCACTCGAGAAAGATGTGAAGTTTTGTGGGGACGATGATTGTGAGCGCGATTTGGACTTTGAAGGAAAAGTTGGTGATCGCTCCGGTTCTTACTATTCCCGAGCACAGGAAGCGATTCACGGTGTACTGATGCATCTCGAGTTGGTTTGGGTTGTGTGCTCATGCAGACGGGAAGGTTCTCGCTTATGCGCCTAGGCATTTGAAGAAGCATGAGCGAATTATCCAACTCATGATTTAGAATTGGTCGCAGAGTGTTCGCTTTGAAGCTTTGGAGGCATTATCTTTATGGCGAATCTTGTGATATCTTTACCGATCACAAGAGTCTTAAGTACATTTTTACACGGAGGATTTGAATCTAAGACAACAAGATGGTTAGAAGTCGATCAAAGATTATGATCTCACAATTCAAGATCATCCGCAAAGCTAACGTGGTGGTGATGCTCTTAGTCGCAAGGCGACACGGCTACTTTGGATTGTCTTATTGCGGATTTTGACCGCATGGAGATATCGTATTGCTATGCGTGGATCGCTCATACCGAGACGCGGTGATTTTGGGGTCACCATTCCACAATGCAGTACAAGAAGCGCAACAAAGTGACCCATTTTTGCCGAGGGTCGAAGCGTTTGGACCTAAGAAAGGAAGGGAATTTCAGTTTGACGGGTTTGGAGCATTGCGATTCAATGGACGATTATGTGTGCCACGTAAAGCGTGGAGTTAAGGATGACATTTTAAAGGAGGCACATCGCACTCAGATATCGCTCATCCGGGAGAGACGAAGATGTACCGTGATTTGAAGCGAAATTTTCGTGGAAAAGAATGAAGGTGGATATTGCCAATTATGTAGCTTCTTGTGGTGTTTGTCGCCAGTGAAGGTCGAACATAAGCGTCCCGGGATTATTGCGCCTTTGGAGGTACCCCAATGGCCATGGGATGATATCTCTATGGACTTTGTTGTTGCGTTACCTGCTTCGCCGCGAGGTAAGGATGCAATTTGGGTTATAGTGGACCGGTTCAGCAAGTTCGCACATTTTATTCTGTCTGCTCGACAAACTCGGCTAGTGATTTGGCCCTATCTATGTGCGTGAGATTGTGAGATTGCATGGAGTGCCAAAACCATCATTTCAGCGGGGATGCTAAGTTTGTATCCAAGTTTTGGGAGAGTTTGCATAATGCTTTGGGCACACAACTCCGCTTGAGTACCGCTTTTCATCCTCGACATGATGGACAAACAGGCGCACTATTCGGACCTTGGAAGATATGTTGAGAACCCGTGTCCTATCTTGGAAGGGTAGCTGGGAAGATCGATTGCCTTTGGCGAGAATTTGCTTATAATAACAGCTTATCACTCCAAAGATAAAGGCCGCTCCGTTTGAGGTTTTGTATGGACGTAAGTGTAGATCACCCCTTTCTTTGGAAGCAGGTGGGTGAAGGCGATTTAGGCAGATTGGGTACAAAAGACGGTGGAACGAGTAGCCTTAGTGAGGCAGACTTATTAGCAAGCAAAGGCATGTAAGAGCTATGCGAGATGTAAGGAGAAGAGACTTAGAATTTGAAGTGGGTGACCAGTACTCTTGAGGGTGTCTCCCACAAAAGGAGTAGTGAGATTTGGTACCAAAGGGAAGCTTAGCCCGAGGTACATTGGCCCATTCGCGATCCTGGCCCGGATTGGGAAGTTGGCATACCGCCTGGACCTCCCGGAGTCCATGAGGGGTGTGCACAACGTGTTTCATGTATCCATGTTGAGGAAGTACTTGCGAGATCCAGAACATCACATTTCATTGGAACCTTTAACCATTGAACAAGATCTGTCCTTCGAGTCCAAGCCAGTAAGAATATTGGAAAAGTCAGAGAAGGCACTAAGGAACAAGACCTTGAAGTATGTTAAGGTACTTTGGTCACAGCAGACTGAGCGGGAAGCTACATGGGAATTGGAATCTCGCATGCGCGAGATTTATCCGGAATTATTCACTTCAGGTGTGTATCCATTGTATGTTAAGTGTTCACCCTCGGTTTCTCTTGTGCTCGTAGACGTTTAGAATTCAGGGTCGAATTCTGTTTAAGGGGGGTAGACTGTAATATCCCGAAAAGCTTTTGCAGTTTCAATGAGTGCGGTGCAAGGACTAAGAAAAGGCAGTAAAAAAAAGACCAATTAGCGATTTATCAGGAAAAATAGGAAAATTCAGGCGCGTGGGCTAAGTTTTTTCGCCCATGGTTTTGGCCCATGAGGGGAAGTTGGCGGCTCCTTGGGAGGGCAAACCCTAGGCGCCTTTCCTTCCCCCTTTCTCCTTTCCCCCTTGCGTGGCTGCCCTCCCACCTCCTTGCCGCTCTTCCTCTCCCCTTCCCGTGAGCCCTCCCCTTCCATCTTCCTTGCCCCTCCATCTCCCTTGCAAACCATATCATTTCTTGCTGGACCAAAGAAGGGAGAGGATCCTTTGTTGGCCGCCAAGAGGAAGAGAAAAGAAGGGAAGAAAAGGAGAGAAAGGAGAAGGAAGAGAAGAAAGGGAGAAGGGAAGAAGGATCCGCAACCGCAACTCATGGTGATCTTCATCGCAGCGTGCCTTCGTCGTTTCGGCAAGGGTAACCCGTGGTTCTTTGTTTTGGGTCGTTTTCTTGTTGTCCAATTTTCGGATGACAGTAGATCGGTGTTCTGCAGTAGCATATATTGTCGTTTTTGGTTAAGTTAAAGGCAGATTTGGGTCTGGGCATCTCCTAGAAAGTTGTGGGTATCGTAGTTATCTTTCATTGCCGACAAGAATCAGGTCATTCGGACTTCGGTAGCCAAAGTTATGATTTTTTTTAGTGCTATGATGTTTCTGTGGGTAACAGATTTGACAGTGTCGGTTTAACCTGATTTAAACTTGCTGTTAGAGGAGTTTCCAGAGGGTCTCACCATAACGAGAAATGAAGCTAATTCTCTTAGCTTTCAGGAAAACTAAAGATCACTGAATTTGGATGAACGTAGAGAAAGTTATGCTATTTTCTTTATTTCTGTCCAGAAACTTAATGCTGTTGAGCTGCTCTGACTAAAGGGATTGATAGGGGTAGACGATGGCCGAATCAGAGGGTCACCCCAACTAGGTTTATTTAGGAAACTTAATTATCTTTTCAGAAAGTCCAAGATAATCTTATTTGGACCCCTGAGCAGAAAGTTATGAATTTTTGAAGTATGCTGTTTGCAGTGACCTATCGCTAGAAATTAGAAAAGTTGGAAATGTTAAAAAGTTAGCGATTTCGAATGTGATGTTATGTATGGTTTTAGTCCAGTAAGCTAGTCTTAGTTTGGGGTTTTATTCTGGTTCAGGTGGCAGCGAGGTCCCAAGGGCAGCACCTACTTCGCGTCCGCCGTTCTCACACGGTTGAGGCAAGTATTCGGGTTAAAATGGAAATTGTTGTTGCATGTCATGATTGAGTTGAGTAATGTTCATTGTTGTCATGTGAAAGTGATGTTGAGATGGCCCTAGTAGTGTTGATGTTTGCACTTTATGACTACTGATTATTTCATAATGCTTACATTTTACATGACTAAGGTATATGTTGAATTCTATTGAATGAGAAGGAATAGATGTTATATTCATGCATATTCGAGCATCTTGAAACTTGGTCATGAGGTGACCAAGTGAATCGATTGAGGTCCCGTCGATCAATGACAGGCTTGAGGTCCCCACATTTATGAAATGTGGGCAATATATCTGAGGTCCCCGACATTTTGATGACGGCAAAGGTCCCTATACAAGTTGTTGTATAGGCTCTTGGTCCCTGTGCCAAAGAGCACGAGCATGGGTATCCATTGACGGATGAATACCCGCATTACGGTAAAATGCGTAAAGAGTTAAAGAACAAAGAGTGCATAGCATTGTCGATATTTTTAATATTTGAAATGCCATGAGTAATGTTGATTAAAATTGTTCATACGGTTATGTCTTTATGATCCTGTAATCTTGTTGATACTTGCTTGAGTCCTATGGCTCATCCTTGCTTTGTTTTGGTTTAGGTACTTACGCAAAGACGCCATGCATGGGCGGGAGTAGATGATTGGAAAGCACGCACCACTTCACAACTTTAATGCAATTATTATTTTAGCATCATATAAGAATAATAGACTGCTGATAAATACCCATAGTTATTTTATGATTATGATTGACGAAATAATTTATGGATGTGAGAATGGTGTTATTTGATTACATTCATATGATTATCCCTTATGCTTGAGTGAATTGGTTTATGAAATTACTGTTAAACGTTATGTTCACTTGTTAGAAAATTGATTCTCATTGATTATACAAGGGAGACTCTGTCGAAAATTTGTAAATTCGCTCTAGTTGTTTTTTTTTTAGTTTTGGTAACATTCCAGGCTCGTTCTGAGTTGGGGTGTTACAATGTTCCACTCCCCAATCATGCTATCCCCCTACTTAAGGTTGACTATCTCATAGTGAATCAAGCCCAGCGCCCTTTTCCCTATTTTTGGCCACCGTCGCCATTTTCGTTGATCTCTGTCAACTCGGCGAGTCCCCGTTCAATTCCTCCCTCCTCCTCCATCCTCAGCATGCGCGCGAGCTAACACGCACCTCCTTGTAACTCCTCCATCGCCGTAGATGCCATCACCGTGAGCCTCCCCTACGCTGCCACTGCTCACCATCGATAAGCCACTCCGGTGGCGCGGAGCCTCATCAAGGTCATTCTCTTCATCCTTACACTTCCCTAAAGCTATTCCTGTGCTCCATTTCAGCCTGATTTCACCAAGGAACTCAATCACAGTGAAGCTTGATGCCGCCGCCCTATTCATCGCCATCTCGCAACACTAAGCCATCCATGACCTCACCATCTCCACAGTCGTCGTTCGCCACCAGCGAACTCACCAAGCAACCTACGCGCAACTTTGCTCTCTCTCTTCTCTCGATGATGATCACGACCCACTCGCGTTTAGGATTTGATTAACACTAATGACGACAGTTAAGTGTATTAGGTCTATGATAGGTGGGACCAACTGAAAAGATAATAAAAAATCTAATTTAAAACATGTTTAGTAATGAGTCACTGACATGTGGGACCCACGTACTATTTTTGGTTTTAAAACATGTTTCAAAATCGAGAGGCTAACAAGTTGATCCCACGTGTCAGAGGATTAAAATAAAATTAGGTTTAATCATATAGTTAATATTTCATGAGTCTACGATATGTGGGACCATCATTGTTTTCGTAAATAAAATAAAAACCCCGAGAGACTGACATGTAGGGCCGACATGTAACAAAATGATTTTTGAAAAAAAATGTAAAAGCCATCTTTAGCATAAATGAAATACGGTTTATTTGTTGGAAAACGTAAATTTCAAAAAATACGGTTTCGATATCATCCTTTTATATATTTCAGGATTTTTCAAACCGAGCAAAATTGAAATGCTAATAACTTTTGCATATTAACTCCAAATTGAATTAATCTTATTTATAAATTCATATAAAATCATGCTTTATCTGAATATGCAAAAATATTTGTTTTTGTTACTATTAAATTTATTTTACTATTTGTGATTTGTTTTTGGCTCTTTTGAATAGACGTCGGAAACGCGAACGAACTTCTCAACGATACCTCACCCTCATACTCAGAGATACGAGAGCAAGGCAAGCATCTCCTTTGACCATGTTGATCCTATTATTTCAATTATTGTATTTCGTTTTGCAAAGTCTATTATGCATGCGTGTATGTTTTGCTAAAATTGCTATATTTACGGGTTGCGGTAGTTAAATTTCTATTGTATGCATAATCCTCCTTGAGATGTTGATATTTTTACTGTTGTAGCCTTTAGGACATGGTTTAGACAATAAATGATGTCAATTTGGGTATTTCAATTAGGAATATCGAATAGATGCTTTGCCGAGCTCTAGTTTCGCTAAAATTGAATAATTGATGAAAAATGTGAGTATGGATTTGGGAGGTTTTGAAATATTGGACCAGAGGGATTTACCTATTTAATTTGTATAAAAATATAAATGGAAAACTTAGTCTTTGACGCGACCGAGTTATATTATAAACTGAGAAGTGTGAGAGGTGTATCTCACAAGTAAATAGGGGGAGATCCTCGCATGGGTCGATTAAGGACCGAACATCGATGTATCCAACCTAAGCCTAAGCATACAACCACTTGTGCTAGTTATGGGATAGCCTTAGCTAATTAAGTCATTTGGGACTAGCCTTGCATGCGAGAGGGTTTCTCACATGTAGATAGGGGGGAGATCCTCGCCCGTGTCAATTAAGGACTAAATGTCGGTGTGACCAATCTAAGTGTAAGCGTACAACCACATGTGCTAGTATGGTTGGCCTTAGCTAATTAAGTCATCAAAGACCAGCCTTGTACGTTGGTAGGTCGCAGTAGTACGAGCATGTTTAGGTGGGATTGCTCGAAGGGGCTCTAGTCACTGAGGCGTTGAGACCAAAGCCTTCCGATACAACGGTGAATGCCTCATTGAGACGGGGGTCACCGGGAGCCCATGTGGGAGCCCATGACGAGTGGGACCTCCCTGTCATAGAGCAAGGCTTCATCTTCTCCAAGAGCATCTGGACTAGAGAGCATAATAGAAGGAGAGGTGGCGCACGTGGGCTGCTCAGGTGCGGTGAGGGGAAGGGAGGCGCACCGAGAACTAGCAAATGGAACCCAGTGAGGCCCTCACTACGATGGTGGTGTTGGCAACGCCGGAGACGGAGTGAGGCGGTAGCGGCTGTGCACTGGACTCCAGCGAACCGGCGGTGCTCTAGAGAAAAGGAAGAGAGCACAGCGTAGAATGTCGTGAGGTGAAGCCGGTGGTTGTGACAATGTCGCCGGAGGATCAACGACGGTGGAACGCGAGGAAGAAAGTGCTTCGCCAATGGCGAAAAATTGTAAAATTCGGCAAGATGGAGGGGAGAGGGGAGGGGATACTTGGGGAGGTGGATGAGGAGCTTCGGGGGCAAACCGTGACGCGGTTGGCGCAGCGAAAGGATGACCAGAGAGGGAGAACGGGGAGGAGGTGCTCCGGACGATTTTAGAGAAGAAGAAGAAGCTTGGTGGGAGAATGGAGGAGGAGGGAGAGGAAGGGGAGGAAGAAGGGGACTGCACTACACTTTATAGAGGAGAGGGGACAAGGCGGCGTGGGAAGCTCACGCATGCCGGCACTGCACAGTGCAAAGAGCTAGGGTTGGGGGCGGCGCACGCTGGGAGCCAAGGTGGCCAGGCGGCGCGGAGGGAATCTCGGGTGTGGAGCTTGCTAGGATAAGCGGCGAGAAAAACGACGCATGCGCAATGGGAAGAAAGAGAGACCAACACGAAGAAGAACTACAGAGAAGGAAAGGGAAGAGAGAAAAGAGAAAAATAAAATAAAATAAAATAAGTAAAATAAATTTAAAAATTCAAGAAAATTCAGTTGCTTATGTTTATTTTGAAAATTTCCAAAAAAACCCTAAAAATTGGGATGTTACAAAACCGGTGGTGTGGTACACTATGAGGTCTATTTAACTGATCTTTAAACTTTCGTTGCAAAATACTATATATTGATATTGCAAATAAAACTTGCTTAATGATGAAAATAACTTGTAGTATAGAGCCTCATCCCTTATTAGCCTTGCATTTATAAAGTTTGTAATCACTTAAGCTATGTGCCATATTTGTTTTATTTTGTATGAATGTATATGTATGGATGTGTATGCTATCGTTGTGAATGTGTGTACTAGCCATTGATCATGGGACTAGTTGATGAGGACATCAAACCTAAGGATGCAACCACTGCTTCGACCTGTAACATCCCAATTTTGGGCTTGTGTTTCAAATGTAAGAAAATGAGTAGAAATTAAAACTTTTTCTTACATCATGTATTTCCTGTGTGTACTAAACAATTACTGTACAAGAGCCATGGAAATACAAAGTCACAAGTCTTTGATCCAAATCTTGATCCTTCAAAAACAATCTTGTCAAACCTTTTGATCAACCTCCGGAAATATTTTTCCTAAGTTCTTGGGATGGTATGTGGCCCCTTTGAAAAATTTCACAATTTTTGGATATTGTTTGAATATTTTTAGAGGGCAGTCGAACCTGTTTGACTTCTAGTCAAACCTAAAACCAGTACCTTGCAGAATTTTTGGAGAAAAATGCATAGCATAAAAACCTCTAAAATTTTTGCACAAGGTCAATATCTAAGTCAGCAAGCTCCTGCAAAAATTTCAGAATTTTGGAGTTATTTTGCTACCTCTAATAAATCCTCAAAAGTCTCAAATTTAATTCAAAACCTAAAGTCGATTCATGTTCCTTGGGTTTGAGTCGGACTGGGCTCGAGCCACTTGACTCGACTCACCAACTAATCGCACCGCCTTTTCAATCGCGCGCGGTTGTTCTCGGCCGTTGGGTTTAAATCGCTCGACCCGCGTCGCTTGTGCCATTCGGGCCACCGCGATCGAACCCATCCTTTTGAGCCATTAGATTTAGATCGATCGTCCTTATTGAATGGGTTGTTCGGTCACCGAACATCCCCGCTAATCGCATCGCCGTTGGTTCTTGATCGGACCTCTCTGATCGCTAGGAGTGTTAAAAACCCTCAGTCGGATCCTTTTAATCGTGACCGTTCATTTTCAATCCAACGGTCATGATTTTCTTTTCTGTTCTTCTTCCTCCTCTGTCTCTCCGTTTACGCGTGTGTCCATGGCAGGAAGAGAGAGAGCGAGGGCGGCTTGTTGTGTCACTTCGAGCGTGCCTCGTCAACATCACTCTGTGGGGCATTTAATGCACCCCAGGCTTTCGGCTCCTCCATCCCGAGTCTCACTTGCCCCCATCATTTCTTGGTCCATGACCGCACCATGAACCGAGCTAACCGTGAGCTCTTGTTCTTGCTCAAAACCCTAATCCTTCCTTTATAAATAACCCCTTGGTTCCTCCTGGTGTTCCTTTACACCACTCTTTGCTCATTCTCTGTGTTTGAGCTCAAAACCACTTCAAATCCTCAAAACACCATTGTTGACCCAAGGAGGTCCAATGTGGATCTTGGTGTCCAGTGGTTCACCTTCAATATTTCTTGCACCCTTTTGAGCTCCTCAACTTCCTTTATATTTCCCCTAACTTAATTTTGGGTTGCATTCACAGGAATCACTCAATTTTAAGTTTGGAGATTTTCGGCTGATTTCACCCCTTTCTTCTCCAACTCCGGTAAGTGGTTCTTTTTGCAATTGCTTACTAATGGAGCTTGTGGGGACCTTGATGAAGCTAATTTGATGACCCATTGGTGTTCATTTTGCTCAGATTGTCATTTTCTTCTTCATCTTCCTCGGCTCCGGTGAACTCCATCGTGTTCAAGCTTCTCCGGCCACCTTTGAAGCTCACCTTGGCTTAGGTAGCTTCTTATTAGTCCCTAGAAGTGTTGGCACTCGCTTTCATGGACTGCAGCGGAGCATTTTGCAATTTTCATATTTTGCCGAAATTGGTTCCATCTTAGTTTTCCGGCTCGCCGGCGTTCTAGACCTCCACCGCCGGCGAGGTCATCACCTTTGGGTCCGCGACACTATTGCGAACCCATTTTGATATTTGGTTGGCACCGCCGCGACCAGAGTCGCCGGCGACAAGCCGTAGAAAGCACTCGGTTTGTCACCGAAGCTCCCATTTTCGCCGATTATTAGGACACGTTAATGCACAATCATTGTCAATCATTAGAAGTGTTATTTGTGTCTTAATCGGCCTAAATGTCTCAACGACATGTGGGTCCAACCCTCTGGAATCACCATCGGCGCTTAATCGATGCTTTCGGACATCATTAATGCTAATGATTATCATTAAATCTGTCTTAGCATTAATGTGTCCGAAATTGTCTTTAGGTCATCGACGTGTGGGCGTGGGCCTTAAACCTCGATCTCGGGGTCATTAGGACTAATTTCCAAATTCATTAAATGTTAATCATTGTTAGCATTTAATTGGTCCTAAATCGCCCCTTGTGCCACCGCCGGTGGGCCCCAATCACTTAAATCACCTCTGTTCAAAATCGTTAGGACACATTGATTGCTAATCATCATTAATCATTGGTCGTTAGTAATTAATTAGTCGTCCTAAAATCCTCCTTAAGTCGCCGCCATGTGGGCCCCGAGCCTCGTGCACGTGGGTTAAAGCTTGCATGTGTGACTCCGATCCACCGACATCGACCCACATGTCAAGACTTCATTTTGAACTTCATTCATTGGCCACCGTCCATTTTGCGATCTGTGGTCCAGATCAGTTGGGCCGATCGGGTCACCCGATCCTCTCATCGCTGTGGGCCGTTCATCGCTTGATCAGCGGCTGTGGTTCGTGCGCTGTTCGGGTCACTCTCGCGCACCCCTCACACGCGCCGTTAGATTTCAAATCTAGAGCCCGCAGTTGTCCACGTCGATTCGTTTCTGTTAAGTGTTGTTTATTTCAGTAAAGTAGTTAATTGTCAACTAAAAAATGGTATAAAAACTTTAGGAATTCATATCTAAATCAAAATAGATCCTTTTTAAATGAAACCAACTGTAATAAATTTAGAGTTCACTAGAGTTGATTATAAAAATACTTTTAACTATGCTTCTGTGGTAGAAAATCATGTAATCTTTAATAGCTTGTTTTCAGCCATTTTGCATATTCCAATTGAATTAAAACTTGGAAAATGTATATCTCTTTACGTATATCATAAATTGAATGATTTTAACTTTGATAAATCTATTAATTAATAAACTTTAATCTAAAAATGGTTGTAGGCCTAAATCAGCACCAGAAAAATATATTAATAGATTTAACCTTATTGGTAGTATTTAAAAATTCATTTAATGTTGTAAAAGACACAAATGATTCCCTGTAAATCCTAAATATATAAAATTGATGCTGGAAAATCCCTCTGTCGGCATACTTTAATGAGAGATAGGTTTTGCACCTGTTTATAATTATGGAAAGTGCATTATGCTAGTTTTGCAACTTAGAAAAATCATAAGTAAATCATTACAACTCCAAATTTAGTAAACTCAACTTTGCTGTTATTAGGATGTCATAATATACCTGCTATAAAAATTTCGGACCTTAGATCATTCTAGAAATTTTCGCCATGAACAGTACTTATAATTAATTTAGTTGATTTAAAGAGGCTGAGAAAGAGTAAATTGACTATAACTTTTGCATCATAGATCCAAATTGCATGCTTCTTGTTCCTAAAATTGTCTAAAATCAACCTCTAGCTCTGTGTGAATTTCATGGGATTTGGATGCCTTTTCGTTGAGTTTTGTTTGGTGCTCTTCGTTCTTATTTGGTTTTATCGCATTTTCGCGTTAGGTTCCGAAGAATATATTGAACCTGAGCACTCCCCTCTGCAGCAAGAGAAAATCCAGCAAGGCAAGCAGTTTGATCATGTTAATCCCAGTATTTTAAGTATTTATGTTGATTACAAATTCTATGTATGCATTGCTACTTTGTGTTAATAGTTGACCTAGTAGATGCATTTCCTTAGGCAAATGATTATTCTTTACTACCGTGAGCCTAGGTTATTGCTGTGATTTAGAGTTCGTGGATGAGCTCTTGTCACTTAGTAGTTGCGAATTAATTGCTTAGCCATGCTTAGCTTCCGGTAGAAATGGGCGGTTATCGACTTGTCGATAACCTTGATCACATAAAACTTATTATGACTTATGTTTTCAGCCTTGTGCCATGTCTACTTATGAAAACTAAAACTGAAAACAAAAATGATTTAGACTTGGGCACAATGGTATGATTGGTGTGATTTTTGGGTGTGACTGGAATGGTGACCGGGTCAATAAGGACCGAACATCTTGTTACACTAAACCAAGCATTTTAGCGTGCTAACCACACTAGAGGGTATGGGACCTCTCTTGACTTAGTACTTTGGCGTGTATTGGCTCGGGTCGCAGGAGTCGCGGGAGGGATGGTGTTGGGGGCATTGTAGTGTCAGAAAGACTTCACCGTGATGGGATTTGTTGTCTTCGGCTTGCAATGTAAGCGTATGGGTTTCTATCCATACGAGCGGCTCGTAGTTAATGCACAAGATTGGAAATGTCTCGTAGGACTTAGCGTGTCGGCATACCTTGTGAGTGTGCTTTGTGGCTTAAAGGCGGTCCAAGTGTGGGTACATTAGTACACCCTGCAGGTTAAAACTATTCGAATAGCCTCGCCCTAGGTTATGGACACGCTTGGCAAGGTCTTTCAAGAGTTAGACTACAACCTTTTAATTAAAACTTGATGGGTGGTGCGAATCGATTAGTGCTATGTTAATGGTGGCTATTGGGATAGTCACTTCCGTGTGGTTACTTGTATTTATCATTATTTAGTTGTTATTTCAAATACAAGAAATTTGTAAACTTGCTTTCAAATGTATTACATTATTGCAAATAAAGTTGACTTTATGCAAAATGAGACATATAACCTCCACTTAAATGAGCTTGCATGTAGCATATGAATAGGTCTGCTATTCCACACGCCGATCTTGCGAGTACCTTGTGTACTCGGTTATCTTGCTTAAATGTAATTGTTGCGAGAGGAAGAAGGTGAGCTTGAGGGCCTCATACGTGAGTTGTCTTTATGTAGCTTTGAGAGGCGCCTAGCTTAGCGGCACGTCGGTTGCCTTGTGGGTTGTGTGGCTAACCGATCGACTTTTGTTCTAGCCATCTTATGGCACCTTTGCTTCCATTTGTCATTCTTGTATATTGTTCTATTTGGCGGTCGGCTCTTTTGTAATAACTTTACTTTATGTATGTCGTTGTTGAACTTAGTGATAAATGTTGTATGGAAATGATGTATAATTTTGTGATGATGAGCATGTGCTGCAGTGCAGGACACATGTCCATCGAGGCTTAGAATGTTTAATTAGTAATGCTAGAACCATTTGGAGGTTAAGTGTTACTAGTTAAATATTCGGGTCCTCACGACGACTGCATCTTGCATCCTCTACTTCAACAACATCTTCGCTAATAGGACTTTCGGCTAATGCAAGACCATATTACCCAATTGGATCGAGCTCGTCTACATGCCATGGTACTACGTCTACATGCCATGGTACTATGTCTACAAGCCATGGTGCTCTTTGCATGTGCCAAAGTGGATACGTTTTAGTCGATCGATTCGAATCAAACTTGCAAAGCACCAACTTCAAGCAGACATAACTTTCACTTACGGATCCGTTGGAGGTCCACGAGTACTTGATTGAAAGCTTATTTCGTCCTCTTTCCAACGGATCGGCCTCACCTTCAAATTCATTCGGACTGATCGCAATCATCTAAAGAAGGCGTCATATCACTTGTTTGGGCCAATGTGGGCTTTGTAATCGAACTCAACTTGGCCCATATCTTTGCGGCCCACCTAGAGGCGTGGTTACTATTCACGTGAACGACTCCTCGTTCCTATTTAAGGAGGCCGCATCTCCTCTAGTTTTCTTGAATTTTGTTTAGTTAAAAGTTAGCCTTGTTGCAACCGTGTATTGGCTTGTGTCGACTAGACCAACCATAATACCGCCAGAATCCCAAGTCAATTCAATATTTCAATTCCTATTTGCAATTTCAGATTGCTTTATCTTTTCTTGCGTGCTTCTTGGTGTATCAGAATCGATCTTCGTGGTCGAGTCATCAGGGTATTCGTGCGGTTGATAACGACTTGTCAATCGATTCGCGATTGTGGTTTGAGCCTTGCGTGTTCGTAGCGAGGATCGTGAGAGTTGGCGGCGCCTACGAACTTATCGTTCTCATCGAAAGATCGGGCCAACAATCGACACCGGGTTCATCGGGTGGTATCGAGCTACGGTTCATCGGTGATAATTTTTCTTTCCTACAATCCAAATAACCAAAATTAAACAAAATTAGGGTTAGTTCATCGTCTAAACTAATTTGTGCCTTTGCAATTTATTCTTTTTAGTTTGCTTTGTTGAATTGTCGTTGCATCGTCGAGTTGTTGTGCTGGGTTCTTGTCTAGATTGGTCTAGTTCTAGGGTTTCTTATCGATCATCTAGCACATCAAGAGATCTGAGAAAAACATTATTATATCAGATCGGTTGCGTCGCCATCCTCACGTGATCGTCGTCCCAATGGTTCACACACGGCGCATCAATCGATCAAAAAAATCACGAACAAGCTACGTTGGTTGTCGCGATCGGGTTTGTCGTCGTTTGTCATCCAACGACAAGCGAAGCATTCATTCACAAAAAGATAGTAGATCGCTTTTTTTTCTTCTCGAGCCTGCCGCTGGGAAAAGCCGCGCCGTTGCGGGCCGTTCGTTGCCCTCGTCGGACCGCGCCGTCGCGGCACCACGAACCGTGGCCACCTCTGCGAGCCCGCGCTGGTGCGCCCATCCGCGAGCTCACCGCCAGCGCCACTTGGTTTTGTTCTTGGGCGCGGCGCATCGAGTGCCGCCACCGCCGCTGAAGCGCCGCCACCGCCGTCTTGTGCCATACGCGCCGCGCGCTCCGCCGGACGGCCCACTCGCGACGCGCTTGTGGTCTTCGGCTGCCGCCGCCGCCGTCGGCCGTGGTCTCTAAGCCGCCTTGGGGCCCGCCGCGCCGCATCAACCGCCGCCATTGGAGCGGTCGGCGCGGCGCCCGTCACGCCCGTGCGGCGCCGCCCCTGCGTGGTCGCTGGCGGCCGCTTTGGCCTCGCGCGCAAAGAACCGCTGCCGCTGCTAGGAGCCCGCCGCCCCGGGTATCTCCGCGCCGCACCGCCTTGCCGCGCTTTGGCCTTAGCGCAAAGAAACGCCGCCGCTGGCTCGAAATCGGGCCGCGCCTCGGCTGCCGGCGTGTCGCGCTAGAGCAAAGCTCTCATGGAGAATCAGTGTTGTTTTGCTTTTGAGTCCAAACCACATGTGTGTTGAGTATAAAAGGAAAGCAAAAAAATAGGAAAAAAAACAAAAAAAAGAAAGAAAGAAGAAAAGACTCGATTTTTGGTTACTGTAGCAACCTGAAAATTTCATGTTTTCGGTCCCCGTGGTGTTCTGAGGTCAAAAAAAAGAGAAGAAAAAAAAGAGAAGAAAGAGTAGAAAGAAAGAAAAAAAAGAGAAGAAGAAGAAGAAAAATAAAATTTCAGAGCTGCCTCCTTTTTCTTGACAGTATTTCCTTGTTCAGTTGGGCATAATTCATCCATTGCTCGCTCGCATTGATAGTTCTTGTGCTAGCTCGCCGTTGTTGCTACTAGTCGTTCTTCTGAGTTTCTCTAGCTAGACTTGGTTTAGACTAGGACCAACACTTGTGACTAGTACTTTGAACTGCTATTCAACTTTGCATCTTGATTTGAATAATTGCTACTCCTTGCTACATACTAGCCTTCCGAGCTCCACTTCCTACTTACTCGGCGAGTGCCGTTCCTGCAATCGTTGGTCCGATCGCAGAGTGAGAGTATCACGAACCAGCCATGGTTGTACCACTTCTTTCTTTGCATTGGTAAGAACTTGTAAGCGGGTATAAGCTTGAGTGTGAGTGACTTGTAAAACTCGAACCTAGTAGTTCATAGGGACATATACACTGTAATCTGTTCTTTGTTTTATACTAACGATGGCAGGTTCAGGGTCACAAGGGGAGAATAGCAGGCCCAATGTTGAGGAAGATGTACCTCTCACGCCTGCATACGAAAGACATCATACAACACTTTTCACGCTTGTTGAGTCAACATTCGAGCGTATTGAGAGTGCTAGATCGCACCAATAACGATCTTGATGCGATTGCTACGCGTGTGGAGCAGCTAGAGAGAGCTCCCTCTCCTGTTGCCGCCCCCGTTGTTGTTGGCGTTGCACAACCGCGCGCGCAATCCATCCGTTGCTCGCTCTTGCTCTTGGGCGATGAAGTGGAAGAAGAAGAAATGAACAACTACACTGCGATCACGAAGCAGATGGAATCAATGTTCACAATGATCGCAACCATCGTGGCTTCATCACAATCGTCAAGGTATGGGAAGAAATCAACGTGAGTGCGTGACCATAATGATGCGGTTGGTAAAATTAAATTCACTATGCCATCTTTTGTGGAAAATATGATCCCGATGCTTATCTCACATGGGAGCTTACGATTAGAACAAAAATTTGCTTGTCATGAATTCCTGAAGATAAGAAAGTTAGGTGCTACTAGTGAGTTTTCGATTTTGCATCTATTTGGTGGAGTGAATATGGTCGTACTCACGGGACATACCTAGGATATGGAATGCTTTGAAAGAGCAATGAGACATAGATTTGTACCTTCATATTATTCACATGATTTGCTTAATAAATTACAACGCTTAAGACAAGGTAGTAGTTACATGAGGATTATTATCGGGAATTGCAAACTGGTTTATTGCATTGTGGTTTAGATGAAACTGAAGATGCTAAGATGTCTAGATTTTGGGAGGTTTAAACTGAGAAATTCAGGACATACTTGATTATAAAGAATACAATTCTATCACTCGTTTGTTCCATCTTGCTTGCAAAGCTGAAAGAGAAGTGCAGGGTCGACAATCTCGCCCTAGGGGCAATTTTGGAGGATCTTTTGCAGGTCGACCAAGTCAGCAACAACACGTGGCACCCTCCTCAAGCCGTGCACCCCTGCTGCTCCTTCCACCCCTGCGCATGTCCCTGATGCAAGCAAATCTGCAAAGGTACAAGTCCCTACAAAAAGTGCTTCTTCTGTTGCTTCTACAGGGCGATCTAGAGATGTACAATGTCACCATTGCAAAGGATTTGGGCACTTGACGCACGATTGTCCAAGTCAGCGAGCTTTACTTATCAAGGACAATGGTGAGTACACTTCTGCTAACGATATTGAGGAAGAACATGTTTTGGTTGCAACTAACAATACAGGTGATGACACTGAGGAAGAACATATAAGCCATGAGGCAGCGGGCATGTACCAAAGCTTAGTTATTCAGCGCGTGCTCAGTGCTCAAATGGAGCTTGCTGAACAAAATCAACGTCACACCTTGTTCCAATCGAAGTTCATCATCAAGGAACGTTCCTGTAAAGTCATCATCGATGGCAGAAGTTGCAACAACCTTGCTAGCACAAACATGGTCGAGAAGCTTGGCTTGACCACAACTCAACACCCTCATCCTTACTACATTCAATGGCTGAATTCTTGTGGTAAGTTGAAGGTGACTAAACTTGTGCGCGTATATTTTTCTATTAGATCATATCATGATTATGTTGATTGCGATGTCGTACCTATGCAAGCATGCTCATTATTATTAGGTAGACCTTGGCAATATGATAGATATACTGAACATCATGGTAGATCTAATCATTATACTTTCACCTATAAAGAAAAGAAAATCATTTTGCTTCCAATGTCTCCTGCTGCTATATTAAAGGATAAATTAGAAAGATATGCGAGAACAAGTAAGGAGAACACAAAGGATGATCGTAAGATTATAGCTCCAAGTGAAATTAAATTGAAAGCACCTGTTATGTTAGCTACAAAATCTGCTTGCATTGACTTGGAACAACATCAATCTGAATGCCCTAGTATGGGTTGCAAAGAATCTTTATGTCCTTTAAAAGATATGCATGTTTCTTTGTTTCCTGTTGCTACTAACCTTTTGCAGGAAAGTGATGATGTGAAGACAATGATTGAGTCGAGGACGACTCCAATTCAAGAAAGGGAGGAGGATGAGGACATCAAACCTAAGGATGCAACTACTGCTTTGACCTGCTGCACTGCATCCTCTACTTCAACAACATCTTCGCCAATAGGACTTTCGGCTAATGCAAGACCATATTACCCAATTGGATCGAGCTACATGTACACGCCATTGTGCTACGTCTACATGCCATGGTACTATGTCTACAAGCCATGGTGCTACTGCATGTGCCAAGCTGGATACGTTTTGGTCAGATCAGTTCGGAATCAGCCTGATAGCACCAACTTCAAACGTGCATAACTTTCACATACAGAGTCCGTTGGAGGTCCACGAGTACTTGATTGAAATATTATTTCGTCCTCTTTCCAACGGATCTGGCCTCACCTTCAATTTCATTCTGGACTGATCGCAATCATCTAAAAAACGAGTCATATCACCTGTTTGGGCCAATCTGGGCTTTGTAATCGAACTCAACTTGGCCCATATGCTGGCGGCCCACCTAGAGGCATGGTTACTGTTCATGTGAACAGTGACATTAGTCCCTCCCCGCTAGTTCCTTTAGATTTGTGGCTCCTCGTTCCTATTTAAGGAGGCGCACCCCTCTAGTTTTCTTGGATTTTGTTTAGTTAAAAGTTAGCCTTGTTGCAACCGTGTATTGGCTTGTGTCGACTAGACCAACCATAATACCGCAGAATCCTAACTCAATTCAATATTTCAATTCCTATTTGCAATTTGATTGCTTTATCTTTTCTTGCGTGCTTCTTCGGTGTATGTAGGAATCGACTTGTGGTCGTTATCCAGGTATTCGTGCACGGTTGATAACGACTTGTCAATCAGTTCAGCGATAGCGTGGTTTCGATCCTTGCGTGTTCGTAGCCAGGATCGTGAGAGTTGAGCAACGCCTACCGAACTTATCGTTCTCATCGAAAGATCGGGCCAACAATCGGACCTTCGGGTTCATCACTAGTATGGTGTGACGAGGGCCGTCGGACAATTTAACTTGAAAAGCTTAACCTTCCAATTGGTCCTAGCATCCTGAATTAAATTTTCCCGCTCTCAGGATATTATGAACCTCCCAGAACAGCGGTACACATACTCCTCACAAAACATAGCATCAATTCTATACACCAGTCAATACAATACCGAGTCTTTATAATCTACAACATAGTCAACATACACTTACACTTCATACAAAAGGCCGAACGACCAAACACAAGACAGAGTACTATTATTGCAGTGGAAACACATGCCATAAGATGGCGATAAACAAAAGCCGACTGGTTTGCCCCTTACCCACAAGGTAACCGATCGGACCACCAAGCTAGTCATCGACTGCGAAGTCGGTATCACATTGATCAACCCCTTGGGGTCAACCTCCTCTGCAGCAATTAAAAAATGCAACTGAGTACAAAATTTTACTCACAAGACTTACGATTAACAAACATATACATAGCTACATGCAAGCTTAATTCAATGAAGAAGGTTGTATGGCTCATTTTGACCACAAAGCTACATTTCATTTGCAATAATGTAATAGATTGAAAGGCACTTTAACAAATCAGATTCTTTATTATTCAAATAACTGAGAGACAACAATTATAAACACAATTAACATCCTAGAGGTGACTACCCAAATGCGCCACAACAATAGCACGAATTACCCATTTGTACCACTCGAATTCAAGTTTTATCAAAATGCAGAGTCTAATTCTTACGGAGCGTATTCAAGCGTGTCCATAACCTAGGACGAGGTTATTCGAATAGATTAAACCTTGTAGGGGTGCACAACTTTACCCACATGTCAGACTGCTACTTTTGCCAAGCTATTTAGCACACTTCCTTAGGTATGCTGACAGAGCTAAGTCCTACAAGACGTTTTCCATTATAATTCATTAACTACGAGTCACCCGTATGGATGGTAACCATATGTTGTGTTAGAGTCATCGAAAAGCCGAAAGTAAACTACCCTATAGGGGTAAAGCTTCGGACAACTACAATGCCCTTCGGTGTGGAGAACCTAGACATGATTCCACTCCCGCACACCCAACACATATAAACACATTTCTTCTTTTTAACCCAACACACACACCCACCTCCTGCAACTCAGAGCTAACACATGCCAAAGTACTAAGTCAAGGGGGGTTCCATATGTCCCTCAGGTGGTTACACGCAAAAATGCTCGGTACGATGGTGCAAGTAATTTGGTCCTTGTTGACTCGGGCACCAAGCACACACCCAAAAGCATACCATCTTACCAATGTGCCCAAGTCTAAAACTTTTTGCTTTTTGGTTTTAGTTTTTCCAAGTACCATACATACATGAATACCTTGACTCAATGTTTAGAGTGATGAATCATGACCATCGCCGAAGCGATGATCCCCAGACTACCGTTCTATGCAGTGCTAAGTGACACAATTCGTATAAAGTGACTAGACCCCATCCGTTGTAACATCCCAAAGTTATGTTACCAAAAAGAAAATTAATAAAGTTATTATTTTATTGGATTTTCTTAAAGTTGAAAGAGTTTTATTGCTTTTCTTGAATTTCCTAAATTTTAAAAGTAGAAAATAAAATTTATTGAGTTTTTCTGGCTTTTCTTCTGATTTAAAGTTGAAAAGAAAAATTTAAGTAATTCCTGGAATTTTTTGAAATTTTAAAAGCTTTTCCTTAATTATTTGAAAGACAAAATAAATTATGTGCAAAAACTATTACCAATTATAATTTGAAATTATTTTATTTAAGTCCAAAAAGCTATTTTGAATTAACTGGATTATTTAAATTGGATCAACATGCATCAAAGGAGGGCTTCTTGCCTTGCTGGAGATAGTCTTCTTGCTGCTGAGGATCACTCTCATAAGTAACTGAATCGTTGCAATCTATCGATCGAGTAACAAGAACGAATAAGAACGAAGAACATCGATAATAACCAAAATTTCAATTTCATCCAACATGCATAAAATTCACACAGCAGGTAGAGTATGAATTTATAAAAATTTAGAAATAATAATCATTTTATTTGGAGTTAAGAAGAATTTTCTAAGAATTTTGACAAGTTAAAAACATAAATGCACATTTAAATAATTAACAAAAATTTCTGGAGCAAAAACATACTTGAAACCTATTCTAGTTAAAAGTACACTAAAAATGAAAACCAACAAAATTGCTTTCATTCAATTTGGAGCTAAATTGAATTAGTTATGAGTTTTTAGTGTAAAAGTAATTCGTTTCGGAATTTTGAAAAGAATAAAATACTTTTTACACTCGTAGTCACCTAGCCCACGGTCACTGACCAATGGGACTCGAAGTCAAGAGTTGACTTGGTCAACTTTGACCGGTCTCGACCGAAGCTGGCTTCGAAGGCGTAGTCAAGAGATTACGTCTTCAGTTTACAAAGACGTAAACTCAATCTATGCGTATAAGAAATACATTTTCCTTACGGGAAGACGTGCGTCACAAATTTACACCTCCACTTAACCAGCTATAAAGGCCCACATGTCACTGACTTAGAGAGTTTAAACGGTAAAAATTAGATATTTAAACTTGTTTAAACCAGTGGGACCTACATGTCATACAAACACTTAAGGAATTAATTAAGTGCTAATGAACTCCTATTACCTAATATGCAGGTAGTTAGCTGGAGGTCCCGTGCGTGAGCGTGATGGCGAGGTAGGGGATTTGGCGAAGCAGTGGAACTCCAGGCTTGGGGTTGGCTCCACCAGCTGTGGGATGATGTCGCGAATACGATGACGGTGGTGCAGAGACCGGAGGTGGACAGTGTCGAGCTGGCGATGGCCCGAGGCGGAGAGCGAAGCGCTCTCGAGGAGGAGGTGCTACGGGCATCGAAGCGGGAAGGTGCGCTCGGGACCGCTTGGCTCGAGCATGAGGTGCCCAAGGTCTTGACTTCAATGGAGGTCGGAGTTGGCGAAATAACGGCGACGGTGACTCACCGTGCTCGAGAAGATCGACTCTCCTCCTCGACATTGCACCAAAGGCAAATTAAGTTCACCAGTCAACTCAGTGCAATAACGTGATCTTAAAGGACAAAGCGGCGTTGAGGATAACCTACCAGAACACTCGTGAGCTTCGCGGCCAAGGCCATCGGTCAGGAAGATGAAGATTGTGCTCACGGCGATTTAGTGTACGAGAAAGGCTCGGAAAGGCCAAAATTGGTTCAGCACGGTGAGTGGAGTCCATTGGTGAGGTCACGGTCTCGATTGCGTAAATAAATCGGCGAGACTTCGCCCTTGTCTTCAACGTCGGTCGAGATGAAGAAATGGGCGATGAGAACGAAAGAGGGCAAGATAGAAAGAGTGAGTTGGTTTAGTAGCTACATGGAGTCTCAGCGATGCTCCACAGACAGACACGAGTGCATTGAGGTGGCGAGCGTGGGGTGTCGTGGCGCGCATGCACGGACGCCCATGTCGCTCGGTCACGGCGAAGAAGACGATGCCGAGCCTGACAAGTGGGTCAGGCCTGTCAGCGGCGGAAGAAAGGCGAGCCGGAGCCTAGTGCAGTGCGGCGCAAAGGGGCGTGGTCAAGCCAGGTCAAAACAAGGTGGTCCGGTTGGAACAGGGAAACAAGGTCCAATCGGGTTAGGTTTTGATTTATAGTTTTGACCAAAACAATTCAAGTTTGACTAAGCCGTTTGAAATAGAAATAAAATTCTAAGAATTATTGTGAGTTCTCTAAGGTTCAACTAGGATTTAGGATAAAATAGTTTCTTGTATTGTTCATGCACAAGTTGTCAGAAATAAATCCTTTTTTCAAAATTGGATTAGAGAAATGGTTTGAATTTTGATGAAGTCAAAATAACTTATAAAAAATTGGGAAAATATATATTAATTCAATATAAATAATCTAGTATTTTACAAAATTATTTTCAAAGACTTTTATGCAAACATTTTTTTGGAAATCAAAAGAAGTTGAATTTAAGTTAAAAGTTTGAAATTTCAAAACAACCTATAATACAATCATCAAAAGTTTAATATTACACACAAGTTTTAGAAAACCAAGTGCAAGATCCTAAGATACAACAAAAGTTTTTAAACTCACGTACTTTTGTATACTTGAAACACAAATCCTAGTTTTGGGTTGTTACATACGGTACACACACGAGGACTTCGGGTATTCAAAGCCCGGGGTCCGACACTCTAGGCTCCCGAAATGGAAAGAAAAGCTTCTATCAAAAGTGGCAAGTTAACCCTTGTCAACTCAGTGCTATTTTTGCTTTTGACCTAACATCTCACCATTTTCCCATTAGCAAAGTGGGCACGGAAGAAACTATACAGAATTAGATGATCGTTCTTTTGGAAGGGCTCTGAGTATGCAAATGGAGGACATTCCTTAGTCCAATGGGAGAGGGTTTGTCAACCAAATAAGCTTGGTGGTTTAGGAATTTCTAACCTCAAGAAATTTGGCCGAGCTCTAAGATTAAGATGGATGTGGTATGAATGGAAGAATAACTCTAAACCTTGGGCAGGAACAGATGTTCCTTGCGACGCAACTGATAAACACATTGCAATGCGGCTACAGATTGTGTTGGGAAATGGCCAAAAGGCAAAATTATAGCATGATCATTGGCTATCAAACACGGCACCAAAATTACATGGCACCGAACCTATTCAAAATAGCAACAAGAAAAACAAATCGGTCTTCAAGGAACCGCAAAACAACAAGCTGGATCTACTCGGTGAGATCTCTCAACACATCTCGACAACTACAGAATTCATGCCAGGTTCAACATGTCAACCTCAATCCAAGCAGACAAGATGACATTGTCTGGACACGGATGTCAAACGGTGAATACTCTTCTAAATTAGCCTACCTAATGCAATTCCATGGCAGCACTCAATGTCAATATGGAAAGCTGGTCGAGAAGGCTCAAACGAAGAACAAATGCAAGTTTTTCGCTTGGACTTTAGGCCATGACAGAATCCTAACGGCTGATAAACTTAGCAAAGAGAGGATGGCCACACCAACCTCTGTGTAGCCTTTGCAACCAAGCCCCGGAACATCATCGCACCTATGCCTAATGTGCCCCTACGCAATTGAGACATGGTCTAGGGTGTTTAGTTTGACAAACTGCAATACATTGAGTCTTGTACCACCTCAAAATTTCAATAGCTTAATGGCATGGTGGCAACAAGCTAGCCAACAAACGTTGAAAGGGGGTAGAAAAAATTCAATGGAATAGTCATCTACATAGCTTGGAACATTTGGAAGGAGAGAAATAGGAGGATATTTCAAAATGTGGAAATGAATTCGTAGCAGCTCGCCTTCAAGATCAAAGAGGACATCCAACTATGGGAGCAAGCTTTCCTTGATTAGTTATCTCTTTCTAGTCATACCCCTGCAGCTCCAGTCGCTAGTCTTTTTTTACTTTGAGTGGGTGCGTTCCTTCTAGTTGTGTTTTTCCTCTCCCTTGTTAATTTTTGAACTTGCTTTATCCTCTCTTTAATGAAATTGGTAGAGCTCCTACCTTACGTTAAAAAAAACAGAGGTTGGATTAAACAAGTTTTAGAAGGAGGTGCAGTGAGTATGGATATTAATGGAGAGGTTGGCCCATATTTTAAGAGCTACAATGGATTGAGACAAGTTGATCCTCTCTCATCTCTTCTTTTTAATTTGGTGGTGGATGATTTTAGCTAACATACTGAAAATAGGCTACCGTATTGCTCTATTCCATGTTATGTTGTTGCACTCTTGCCTCTCGAGTTGTCGGACCTCGAGATTTGAATAACCGAAGCCCTCGTGTGTGTACCATACTAGTCCTATAATCAATGGCTAGTACACACAACTCCAACATTGATATCACATCCATACATTCATATGTACAAAAGTAAAGCAAAAAGGGTACAAACTTAAGCGATTATAATAATTATATCACAAGGGTCGACTGGAAAAATAAAACTCAAGTAACAACAAAGCATAGTGGAAAGCATAGTAAATAAACCAAAATGGTCCAGCGGTATGCCCCATCCAATCCCATAGGCAACCGACAAGGACTAAGCTCTAGAAAGACTCATCGTCATCCGGAACTAGTCATCTTCATACTCTGAACAACAAATTAAGCAAGATTGAGTACATTGCGTACTTAGCAAGACTTGTAGTGTATCGCAAAATTTATATATATCCAAGGCTAATCAAAGATGAGGCTCTATACTACAAGTTATTTTGCATTAAGCAGATTTTATATGCAATACCACTACGTAGTACTTTGCAACGAAAATTTTAAAGAGCAGTTGAATTGGTAAAAGACATCAAGTAAGTAATTGAACAAATAACAACTCGCAACCCTCCTCGGCTGCAAGCAACATTAATCCATCGACATGGCACTCAACTCCTATATAAACCAACAAGCCCTTTCCCATATTTTTCCAACAAAACTGTTTTTTATGAAAACCAAGACTATACCCATTAAGTTTGCACTAAGCACGCTCATGACAAAGAGCACGGCTATTTTAATAGATTTACACTCTACAGAGGTGTACAACTTTATCCACAGCACACAAATTCTCTAATTTTTGTTTGGCATCCGTCGATACCACCGCTCACTACCTTTGGTAAGAAGTCTATAACACGCGTCGAAGCCTTTACATCACCTAGTACTAACCTTGCACTTAGCCCAGTGAATGAACACTCTCACTTCACCTGGGTACACCCCCATCTCAGTGAGGCATTCGCCGTTGTGTCGGCAATCACACATGCTCGCACTACTACTACCTGCCAGTCATGCAAGGCTAGTTTTCGATGACTTATTAGCTAAGGCCATCCCATACCAACACTTCTGGTTGTACGCTTAGGCTTAGATTGGAGCTACTGGTGTCCGATCCTTAATTGACCCGAGCGAGAATCTCCCCCTATCTACTTGTGAGACTCCTCTCTCACACTTCTCATAATATAATAGAACTCGTCCAAGTCGAAAACTAGGTTTTTCACTTTTATTTTTATACAAAATAACAGAGGTACACCCCTCTGGACTTTCTTTTCAAAACCCCCAAATTCATATTTATCATGTTGTCCTTTTTAGAATTTTCATGAAAAACTATAGCCCTGACTAAGCAATTATGCGAGATTCGCATTCGAAAAACCAAAGCTGACATTATTCCTTGTCTAAACCATAACTCAATGGCTACAATAGTAAGGGTATCAATATTCCAAGGAGGTTCATGCATCGAATAGGATTTACAACTACCGATATCCCTCATAGCAATTTTATATCAAACATACAAGCATGCATAATAGATTTTGCAAAAAAAAAATAGATGTACAATAATTGAAATAGTAGGATCAACACGGTCAAAAGGAGTGCTTGTCTTGCTCTAGTTGCTCTGAATATGATAGTGGAGGATTGCTCAAATATTCACTCGAGCAATCAACGTCTATTCAAAAAGAGCTAGAAACAAATTAAATAAAGCAAAATAATTTCAACAGTAACCAAATCCACATATTTTTGCATATTCATGCATAGAATGATTTTATATGAATTTATAAAAAAAGATCCATTTGATTTAGAGTGTGTATGCAAAAGTTATGACCATCACTAGCAGAACTAGTAATTTTTACTTGATTTTCAATTGGATCATCATCTTTTGAATTACTCTAACTACGTACTGGTAAGCCTTGATACCTAATCATTTTACCCATTTTGATTAACCTTCTCCTAACCTTTTGGCATTATTATAAATATGGCCTAGGGTTCACTGTTCGTTTAGACATTTATATTTCAAATCTTATTATTTAATTAGTTTTACCCCTTTAGATTAAATGCTAATGGCTAATAAACATTTATACTTTCTAACCAATTTATTTTGGCATTTTTCCTGGTTCTGTCTCACTGTCCTATTCAAATTTTCCTATAGTTCGTCATCTCCATTAAGTATTTGCCTAATCAGTCCTATTCAAATTTTCCTAAAGTTCGTCATCTCCATTAAGTATTTGCCTAATCAAAACATTCTCTGATTAATTAGTTTACTCGTCATTCTTCTATCCACATGATGATTCACTGTTTATTCTAAATAATCATTTTCAATCCTTGTTGTTCAGGTTAGTTTGCCTATGTTAGATCAATTTCTAATGGCTAACTTAATCAATATAATTTCTAATTACTTGTATTAGAAATGTTATTAGCCTACTGTTATTTCCAATTGTCATCTAAATACCTTCTATGTTTAGACATTATGTTAAATGGAATTTTTCTGAATTGAAGTGTTGTTGACTAAACCTTCTTGCTAATTCAAGTATCCATTTGTTAAACAAATTTTGAGTGATCCAATAGTAAATCACGAGATTTGTTAGCAGCACTGATCTTCTTATAGGTGGGCCCCACTATCATTGACAGAGAGCAATAGAGAAGGGCAGAACAGAGGAATGTAGGAGGCAGCGCATGTCACCAGGGAGGGGAGCTACGGCAGTGGCTGGGAGTAGCCAAAATGGAACCAGGGAGGAAGGGCGGTCTCAGTGGCGGTGACACCGAGGTCCAAGCGGCACTGTGAAGGCACGGTGAGGGAATGCGACGGCCGACTTGGAGGATGAAATGGGGACAGTGGTGCTCAGGTGCTATAGGGGGCGAGCTAGGGGGAGCATGAGCTTGAGGGAGTTATGTGGAGCTTACGGGAGCTTTCGGTGATCAAGGGGTGTAGTCGAGGCAAGTTCTACAGTGGTGGCGACCTAGGGCGGAAATCAACTCAAATCAGAGGTAGGGAAAGCTAGGGGATGACGCAGAGATGCTCTAGGTGCAGATAATCGGGTTGACACGGAGATGCTCTAGGTGTAGGTAATCAGGCTGGAGCTCACCAGACAAGAAATGGCATCGGCGGTGCCGGTTTTGGCGTCTTGCCAAGAAGGTGATGGTGGTGAGGTGTTCCTCAGAGAAAGATCAAATTAATTGGAAACGATCCTTAGGTGCTGGAACACGTTGTGATGTAGTTCATTAAGGAAGGATCTCACCGGTTTGGCCAGAACGGCAAGCGGCAGTGGCGACCGTGTACCGAACGTCGTCAGGCACGAAGAAGAAGTTCGTGTTCCCGATGATTTGGCTGCATAGAAAGAAGAATAAGGTGAGCGGTGGAAAGAGGAGGTAGAGGAGATCATTAGGGATATGAAGAAAAGGGTCAAAGTCCATTGGTATGGCTGGGAAGCTTCACAGTGGTACGGCCATGGCCAGCACTAACCTTCGGGTCTGAGCTCGAATTGAGCTCGGAGGAGGAGAGGAATGGAGAAGGTGTAACACCCCGGCTTAGCAAAAGCCCAAGATGTCACCTATAACTATTATTACTCCACTATTCTACATCATACTCAAGTATTACTGCCTTCTAGGTATCACGATTAAACATTATACAATGAGGTATTCATAAATTTTAGCAAGACGGTTAATCATAGTTCAATTATAATTCAATCTAATTAACTATCAAGGGCATTGTAGATAAATTTTAATTAAGAGAAAAAAAACAACTAGCAATAATATCAATCATGAGGAACTAAGGGAACCACAACCTATTCAATTAATACAATTCTAAAATGATTGAATCATGAAATGAATGAAGTGTGTCTCAAGTGCAACAAACACATGTTCTACTTTCTTCCCAAGTATGACGTCATCAACGTTCACCTAAAACATTCAATAAACAAGCGTGAGTCCAAGACTCAGCAAATACAAACAAGACAATAACCCAAATCTCATAAACATACTTTGAATTTAACATAATCAGCCATCCACAATAATATCATAACTATTCACTTTTATTGCCATGCAATCCATATGCCACAAATGCACATTTCTTTTCTCTTTGCATTTACCGGTAATGCGGAGTATGCATCCGTCGATGCATACCCATGTCTGTGCCTTCAGTACAAGGACCTCAAGCCCACACTCCACGAGTGTGGGGACCTCATGCCCGTCTAATACATGACGGGGACCTCAAACTTCTCATTACTTGACTACAACGTAAACCAAGCCTCAAGGATCAAACAATGATGCAAATGAGTGATGCAATAATTAATTTAACTTTAACAACATTACCATGTCATCCCCATGTTATTTGCATCAATATATCATTACCACATTTAAGCAATAAAAATCTCACCATATCATCCCCTTGGTAGTTACATCATCAACTCAATCTTACTCTTTTCAACAATAATACCATGACACTAAAATAACTTACCAACACATTATTTTATCTCATGGCAATAAATCAACAAAATAATGACAAACACCCATTATCACCCTTATACATGTACTTGCCTCAACGGTGAAGTTTGACAATGAGAAGAGGGCACTACCCCCAGATTCACACCACCACCTGAACATTTAATAAACATCCTAAGGAGACATTTCAAGGCATACCAAAATGCATAATACATAACTAAATCGCATTGCTCCTAATCGCCATCCTAAATGACCCTGTTTCCCCTTGAACATCGTTCTGTCCCAAAATAGGACAGTCGCCTTACAAAAATTGTATCTCCTATTCCGTTTATTGGAAAAATGTATTCTTGGTCTCTTTGAAAAGATTATGAAAATGTCTACTAAATTATATTTGCCAGATTCTCAAATTTTGCTTTTAACAAATTTTAGCACACAGATCAAAACAACTGTCAGAATTTCACAAACATTCTGGACAGTAAGATTGAAATGTACATAACTTTCATTCTGAAGATCCAAAAATGGTGTTCTTTAACAATACTTAAATATAATTCAATTATCTACAGAAGTCGTTTTGGGCAACATCCCTGATTCGGCCGTTAACTATTTTCAATCTTTTTAATACCACGACTGCTATAACGTGACAGAGGTTTTGGACAACGGCAAAGAAAAATTCATATCTCAAGATCTGTTCATCCAAATGACATGATCTAGGATTCTATTGAAAGATAAAAATATTACCCACAAATCTCTTGGAGGTGACCAGATCAAATTTCACAGTTAACAACCCTAAAACTACAGTATAGTACAATCTGCCAACACCCGATCTATTACCCAGTGTCACCAAAACACAAAACTAAAAGGCTAAGCGAAGGGAATCCGAGATTTACCCTTGAAGAACTCGCTGATGGTTGTAGGAACAACCACGAGATCCACCTCCCTATTTCCTCCTCCCACTTCTTCTCCCTTTCTTCTTTGGCCAGTAGCATCCAAAGGAGGGTCCTCTGCACAGTTTTCTTCTTGGGCAGTAGCAATGGAACACCACCAAGGGGAGAGGGGCGCAAGGAGGGAGTGCTGGATAGGGGGGAGGCACCCAGGAGGAAAGGGGGTGGTGGCCAAGGGGTGGGAGAGGGGAGGCGCATGGGAAGGGGGTGCCTTAGGGTTTTTGGCTACCCCCTTGGGCCAAGTTGCTGTGGGCTCTCGGCCCACAGCTGTCGGGACCAAAAATTTCGATTTTGGAACACTCTGTGTATAATGCACTAGTCCAGGATCACGCTAGTGCACATAGTGTCAACACAGGTGAATATCGATCCACACAGGCGATAAATAAAGTAAACGATTAGTTTGAATAACAAATAAGGGTTTTGACCTTATGGTCGAGTTTACACTTATTAAGCCACGCAGGGCTAACAGAGAATAAAATAGCAGCGAAACAGAAATAACTTCAGCGTAGATCCCATCAATTCACCACAAGCAACCAACTGGGATCCAGACCTTAACGATCAGCAACCTTCGACGAACTCCTCCTCGAAAGCAGGCGTAGACTCCTCCTCTTCTGTAGGTTTGGGCGCAAGTTTTACAACAAGCGTGAGTACACAACCTAACTCGCAAATCATACCACAGAATGCAATTTATAGATGCTGGCTTATTCCAAAAGAAAAGACTTCTGTGGTTCTTTTGCATAAAGGCAATATTTGCAATTGAATACAATAGTAGATTGAAAGCATCATTCAAAACAAATAGACAATATTAATTTAACAGTTATTTTCACAAAGACACAAAGCTAAACAGATTATTTCACATAGCCATATGACTTAGATCACATAGCTCCCATCCCAAACATTTTATTAAAACTACCCCTCGTGTGAAATCCCGAGCATGTCCATGACCATGACGCGCTATTCGAATAGATTGATTTTACACTCGCAGAGTTTGTACACTTTACCCACAAGATACAACTAGTGTAGCTAGCACCAGTCGTAACAAAACAGTTCAGAAACTTCATCTCAAACATTGACATTCCCAATGTGCTTTCCCGCCAGACCAGCTCACAAAGAATGCTAGTCCGACACACACCGCTGGATAGGGATGCGACAAATCGTCCCGTGATGCAACTACCAGGTAGTCACACCTCCACCCTGTCACACAGCCTAACCTATCCACCTGAATATCAATGCCGAGAATCCATAACCTACTATGTTAGGCCCATCCCATCAGGCATGTGGTCGTACAGTAAGGCTCAGTTCAATGGCACACAAAGTTAAGTCCTTATTTGGCCAAGGCAACACTTCCATTTTCTAACTAAGTCACAAAGATTATCATTCTCATTCACACAGTTGTCGGGACCCAAAATTACGATTCTGGAACCCTCTGTGTATACTGCACTAGTCCAGGATCATGCTAGTGCACACAGTGTCAACATAGGTAAATATCGATCCACACAAACGATAAATAAAGTAAACGATTAGTTTGAATAACAAACAAGGGTTTTGACCTTATGGTCGAGTTTACACTTATTACGCCACGCAGGGCTAACAGAGAATAAACAGCAGCGGAACAGAGATAACTTCAGCGTAGATCCCATCAATTCACCACAGGAAACCGACTGGGATCCAGACCTTAATGATCAGCAACCTTCAACGAACTCCTCCTCGAAAGCAGGCGTAGACTCCTCCTCTTCTGTAAGTTTGGGCGCAAGTTTTACAACAAGCGTGAGTACACAACCGTACTCGTAAATCATACCACAGAATGCAATGTATAGATGCAGACTTATTCCAAAAGAAAAGGCTTCTGTGGTTCTTTTGCACAAAGGCAACTTTTGCAATTGAATACAATAATAGATTGAAATGCAGTTCAAAACAAATAGACAGTATTAATTTAACAGTTATTTTCCACAAAGACACAAAGCTAAACAGATTATTTCACATAGCCACATGAGTTAGATCGCATAGCTCCCATCCCAACATTTTATGAAAACTACCCCTCGTGTGAAATCCCTAAGCATGTCCATGACCGTGGACGCGGCTATTCGAATAGATTGATTTAACACTCTGCAGAAGTTATACATTTTACCCACAAGATACAACTAGTGTAGCAAGCACTAATCATAACAAAACAGTTCGGAAACTTCATCTCAAACATTAAC
The DNA here is from genome assembly GCA_036346255.1 of Ampelocalamus luodianensis. Classification (NCBI taxonomy): domain Eukaryota; kingdom Viridiplantae; phylum Streptophyta; class Magnoliopsida; order Poales; family Poaceae; genus Ampelocalamus; species Ampelocalamus luodianensis. The sequence continues at coordinate 75,629,134 of CM070620.1, forward strand.
ATCCCCGATGTGCTTTCCCGCTAGACCAGCTCACAAAGAATACTAGTCTAACACACACCGCTGGACAGGGATACGACGAATCGTCCCGCGATGCAACCACCAAGTAGTCACACCTCCACCCTGTCACAAAGCCTAACCTATCCACCTGAACGACAATGCCGAGAATCCATAACTTACTAAGTTAGGCCCGTCCCATCAGGCATGTGGTCGTACAGTAAGGCTCAGTTCAATGGCGCACAAAGTTAAGTCCTTAACTGACCAAGGCAAGACTTCCATGTTCTAACTAGATCACAAAGATTATCATTCCCATTCACAAAGTCCACCATATCACAAAGTATCCACCACTTGCCTTAGTCTAAATCCTTTCCCACCCAGTTGGTTTTAGTGCAACACATGCTATCACAAAGTAATAACACATAGCACACAGTTTTACACAAAGTTCCATAGTCACTTAGTCAAATTTAATATTTGCAACTTACATGAGATGTGAGACTCGTAGCATGGCTAAGCAATTGTACTCACCTCTAACCAACCGACGTTGGTGCTATAATATTACCAACTAATAAACCAATCTAGGGTGACAAGGAAACATAACATACAAGGCCAAGGTGTATTAACAAATTGGATAATAACTATGCCCAAAAGCATGTAAATAAATAATTAAAGTAGAATGCAGTACTTTGAAACAAAGTAGTTTGAAAACTGGGTTCAAGATGATCAAAGGTATGAATTGCCTTGGAAAAGGTCTATGTACTGATCTTGATCTTGGGGTGCTCCTTCTTCTCCAAAATTTCCCGACGAATCGACGTCTACTCGCAAACGAGACAAATAAACAAAACAAATAAATAACAGAGGCAAAACAAACTCCAAAAATTAAATAAAAATCTCAGATAAATAGAGCTCGAATTTAGATAAATTTAGAATTTGAATGGCCTCAATCGAGTTAGGATGCAAAAGTTATGGGCTCTGAAGTTTAAATCTAAAAGAAAAACCTAAATTGGATTTTTGGAATTTCCAATTTTTCTTAATGAAAAATCAGATTATTGCGCAATGCTGACGTGAGCCCTCAGGATTTCGGAAAAAAGATAAATAAAATAAAAAACTGACATGTGGGACCCCCATGTCAGTGAGATGGCTCACGGTAGACCAGGTCTACCGAGCCTCGGGATCTGGAGATCGATGGACTACCGCGCGGGCGCACACGTGCCTGCTGACACGGCAAACACATGGGCGGCACGTCAGCGCACGGGATGAGGTGGCGGGTGATGTGGCGTCCACGTCGGACCCGTCGGCGAGGGCGGCACTGGACCCTATGGTCGCCGAAGAACGGCGGCTCCTCGTCGGCGGCGGACGGCACCGGGAGGTAGAGAAGACCAGGGCGATCTCGATGGGATGCTCACGGGCGCTCAGGGACCACTGTGGTGGCCGGCGGCGAGGTCAAAGTGGAGGTTGAGGCTCGAGCTTGACGGCGACGGCGTTGGAGAGGTCCTCTGGCGAAGATGAAGGCGGTTCCGAGATGCGGGCGACACGGCGATCCCGAAGATGACCTCCAACAGCGACGAGGGCAGCTGGAACGGCGGCGGTGGCGATGGGGTACTTCCACCGGAGATGAAGACGACGACGGCGGCTAGGGTTCCAGGCGACGAATCGAGGGCGGCGGCTAGGGTTGCAAAGGCGGCGTCACGGTGCGGCGAGGGTCCTCAGGGCCTTAAATAGTCCCGGGAGGCGTGTCCGTGACAAACACGGCGCGGTGGCGGAAGATTCGGCTCGGGCGCGTGCGAAACGGACTCCGAAGATCTTACCATTCGTCCAAGATCTAACGGTCCACAATCAAATGGACGATCAGACCTCCGAACAGATCAGGCGCATCTAGCCATCCATCCTTGATCGAACGGTGGAGAACGAGCGGGGCGCTCGGAGAGAGAGAAGTGAGGCTGACATGCGGGGCCCGCATGTCGATCGCTGAGGCGCGCGACGCAGCGGCGAAGGCTGCTGCAGCGGGGTTTGGGCCAGAAGGGCAATAGGACTGGGCCAGCTTCAAAGAATTACCAAAGCTTTTTCTGAGATTTTACATAGCTTTTCTATTTTATAAAATACCAGAAATTCAAATAAGCAATAGAAAATAGCAAATGAACTCAGAAAAATTCTTAAAAAATCTAGAAAATATATCCGAGCACATAGAACCCAAATAAAATAGTTTTGGCTATTGTTCAAGTTGGGATTATTCACATTAAAGGTTTTTGATTCCAAAGTCCAATATTAAGCTTTTGAATTAATTTCAAATAAAATCCAAATGGTGACTTTTTCCCTACTAACTATTTAAAAGATTTTTTTAAAACTCAGAAAATTGGGATGTTACAAACCTCCCCCCCTAAAGGAATCTTGACCCTGAGATTCAGGCTAGCTAGAGAAAAGGCTAGGAAACTCGGCTTTCAGCTCTTCTTCACGTTCCCACGTGGCTTCTCCTTCTGAGTGGTTGCTCCACCGAACCTTGCAAAAACGAACAGTCTTGTTTCTGGTGTGGCGCTCTGCGACATCCAAAATCTTGACTAGCTGCTCCTAGTATGTGAGATCCTCCTTCAAGTCAATCGATTCCAACAGTGCTTGCTCTTCTGGCACATGAAGACACTTCTTCAACTGCGAGACATGAAAGACATCATGCACTCCTGCTAACGACTACGGTAGCTCCAACTGATAAGCAACTTCTCCACGGTGTTCCAGAATCTTGAACAGACCAACATACACGGGGCAAGCTTCCCTTTGGTATGAAACCTTTTGACACCTCTGGGCGGAGTCACTCGAAGATAGACGAAATCCTCGGGTTCAAAACTGAGATCGCGACGACGATTATCAGCATAGCTCTTCTGCCTGGACTGGGCTACCTTCAATCTTTCTCTGATCATGGCCACCGCTCTTACGCTTGAATGATGTCGGACCGAATACCAAGCGTCAATTTGTTTCGACCAATTCAACGGGGTTCTACAGCACGGCCATACAAAGCTTCAAATGGCGACATTTGCAAACCAGCTTGATAACTGTTGTTGTACGAGAATTCTGCATATGGTTAAACTTTATCCCAATGGGCAGCATTAGCTAGAGCACAAGCTCTCAGCATATCCTCCAATATCTGATTAACTCTTTCAGTTTGTCCATCTGTCTGTGGATGATACGCGATCTTGAAATTGGATGGATACCCAATGCTTCATGCAAACTTTGCCAAAAACGAGAGATGAACCGAGATCCTCGATCGATACTATCTTCTTGGGCACACCGCAACCGACACCGGACATGTACAACTCGCAAGGCGATCTCACGAGTATGTGGTTTTGATCGCGAAAATGGCGACCTTGGTCAAACGATCGACTATTACCGAGATCGAATCGTAACCGATTTGGTCTTGGGTAAGACGGTAATGAAATCCATTCGATCTCTTCCCACTTCCACTCTGGAATCTTGGCGGTTGCAACAAACCCGCTGGTCTCGGTGTTCGCCTTTACTACGACAAACGTTGCACAAGGCAACGAACTCGCGACTTCGCTTCAAATTTGGCCACCAAAATTTAATCTTAATATCTGGTACATCTTGGTACTTCCAGGGTGAATCGAATACTTTGAGTCATGGGCTTCCTTTAAGATTAGCTGCCTTAACCCATCAATATCTGGTACACAGATACGACCAATAATCTAGAGTATGTCTTGATTATCCCTGGTAAAAATTTTGAATCTCCCTTCTGCCATCTTAAGCTTGATATCTTACAACACGGGATCATTGGGTTGCTCTTCCCAAATTTGCTTCTCTAGGGTAGACTATACTTCCAAATTAGCTACAAATCCTTCGGACACAACCTCTAGCCTTAGCTTCTGAAACTCGTCTTGAAGTTCTGAACAAAACTCTTCCACTTCCAAAGCATTGCAGTAACTCTTACGACTCAAGGCATCTGCAACTACATTGGCTTTTCCGGGATGGTAGTGGATTCCAAGATTATAATCCTTGATCAATTCTAACCATCTCCTCTGTCTCATGTTCAAATCTGACTGGGTGAAGATGTACTTCAGACTCTTATGATCTGTGTAGACTTCACAGCGATTACCGATAGGATAATGATGCCAAATCTTTAAAGCATACACTACGACAGCTAATTCCAGATTATGGGTAGGGTAATTCTCCTCGTGAGGTCTTAATTGCCTTGACGCATAAGCGACTGCTCTTCCTTCTTGCATCAGGACGCATCCTAATGCTTGACGCGAAGCATCATAGTAGATGTCAAAATCCTTGCGAATATCTGGCAAAATCAACACTAGGGCTGAAGTCAAATGCTTCTTTAACTCTTGAAAACTTTCTTCGCAGGCTGGGGTCCAAGTGAACTTTTTCTCCTTCTTCAACAATTGCGTGAGAGGCCTAGCAATCGATGAGAATCCTTCGATGAAACGGCAATAATAACCCGCCATTCCCAAGAAACTTCGAATCTGAGTTACAGTCTTGGGCTGCTCCCAATGTAATACTGCTTTAACTTTACCGGGGTCAACTGCTACTCCCTCGGTTGTCATCACATGACCAAGGAAATCAACTTCTTTCTTCCAAAAATCACACTTACTGAACTTGGCATATAACCGATGCTCTCTGTGTTTTTCCAAGACTATCCTTAAATGTTTGGCGTGTTCTTCCTCCGTCTTGGAGTAAACCAAAATATCATCAATGAATATGACTACAAACTTGTCTAAAAATTCCATGAATACTTTATTCATCATGTTCATGAAGTATGCAGGGGCATTAGTCAGACCAAAGGACAGAACTAGGAACTCATAATACCCATACGCGCTGAGAAAGCGATCTTGGTATATCCTTAGGACAAATCTTGATTGATGGTAACTTTGATCGCAGTCGATCTTTGAGAACACTCGGCTCCTTTCATCCGATCAAACAAATCATCAATCCGGGTAGTGGGTACTTGTTCTTGATGGTAACCTCGTTGAGGAACGGTAATCAATACACATCCTCATGCTTCCATCTTTCTTCTTGACGAACAACACCGGTGCTCCCCATGGCGACGAACTAGGTCTCACAAAACCTTTCTCAAGAAGTTCTTCTATCTGCTTCTTCATCTCTACCAATTCATCGGCTGGCATCTGATAAGATCTCTTTGAAATTGGTGTTGTCCCTGGCACTAGGTCAATGACAAACTCAATATCACGGTCCGGTGGCATTCCTGGTAATTCTTCTGGGAACACATCTGGATATTCACTGACGACTAGTACCTCTTCTAAGGAAAGGGTCTTCAGGCTGTTCACTAACAGATGTCCATCACGAACTGAGGTGGCTAAAAATTCCACCTTGTTTCCCTTGGTATCCTCGACTGTCACGGCTCTTCGGCCACAATCTAGCACGACTTTATGCTTGGATAACCAATCTATGCCAAGAATAGCATCTAAAGCTTGGGTATCTAGGACAATTAGGTTGGCTAGAAACTCAACCCCAACTATGAGTAACTTAGCTCCTAAACATCCCAACTTAGTGCTTAGCTCTGCTCCAGGCGACTGGACTAACATAGTATGCTTAAGATGAACAACTTCCAGTTTATTCTTGGTTGCAAAATTTCCAGAAACAAGCGAATCGAAGCTCTAGAATCAAACAAAAGCGATGCAGTCCGAAGTTAACGTAAACTTACCTAGTACGACGTCCGGTGCTTCTTGGGCTCCTTCTAGAGTGACGTGGTTAACACGACCTCGATCACCAATCGCGGTGCTCCTCCGGCTTGACGGCAACTTGTGAAGCTCCTTGGTTGATGCCTGGCGCTGGCGTCTTGGCGGGTGTATGTTGGGACCCAAAATTACGATTCTGGAACCCTCTGTGTATGCTGCACTAGTCCAGGATCACACTAGTGCACACAGTGTCAACATAGGTGAATATCGATCCACACAAACGATAAATAAAGTAAACGATTAGTTTGAATAACAAATAAGGGTTTTGACCTTATGGTCGAGTTTACACTTATTAAGCCACGCAGGGCGAACAGAGAATAAAGCAAAGGCGAACGGAAATAACTCCAGCGTAGATCCCACCCATTCACCACAGGCAACCGACTGGGATCCAGACCTTAACGATCAACAACCTTCGGTGAACTCCTCCTCGAAAGCAGGCGTAGACTCCTCCTCTTCTGTAGGTTTGGGCGCAAGTTTTACAACAAGCGTGAGTACACAACCGTACTCGCAGATCATACCACAGAATGCAATTTATAGATGCAGGCTTATCCCAAGGAAAAGGTTTCTGTGGTTCTTTTGCATAAAAGCAACATTTGCAATTGAATATGAATAATAGATTAAAAGCATAATTCAAAACAAGTAAACAATATTAATTTAATGATTGTTTCCACAAAGACACACAACTAAGCAGTTATTTCACATAGCCATATGATTGAGGTCACAGCTCCCATCCCAAACATTTTATGAAAACTACCCTCGTGTGAAATCCCGAGCATGTCCATGATCATGACGCAGCTATTCGAATAGATTGTTTAACACTCTGCAGAGGATGTACACTTTACCCACAAGATACAACTAGTGTAGCAAGCACTAATCGTAACAAAACAGTTCGAAAACTTCATCTCAAACATTGACATTCTCGATGTGCTTTCCCGCTATACCAGCTCACATAGAATTAGTATAACACACACCATTGGACAGGGAATCGACGAATCGTCCCGCGATGCAACCACCAAGTAGTCACACCTCCACCCTGTCACACAGCCTAACCTATCCACCTGAACATCAATGCCGAGAATCCATAACTTACTAAGTTAGGCCCGTCCCATACCAGGCATGTGGTCGTACAGTAAGGCTCAGTTCAATGGCGCACAAAGTTAAGTCCTTAATTGACCAAGGCAAGACTTCCATGTTCTAACTAAGTCACAAAGATTATCATTCCCATGCACACAACTTCCACCATATCACACAGTTTCCACCACTTGCCTCAGTCTAAATCCTTTACCACCCAATTGGTTTTAGCGCAACACATGCCATCACGAAGTAATAACACATAGCACACAGTTTTACACAAAGTTCCATAGTCACTTAGTCATAATTAATATTTGCAACTTTCATGAGATGTGAGACTCGTAGCATGGCTAAGCAATTGTACTCGCATCTAACCAATGCACGTTTGTGCTACAATATTACCAACTAATAAACCAATCTAGGGTGACAAGAAAATATGACATACAAGGCCAAAGTGTGATAACAAATTTGGATAATAACTATGCCCAAAGCATTTAAATAAATAATTAAAGTAGAATGCAATACTTTAACACAAAGTAATTTGAAAACTGGGTTCAAGATGATCGAAGGTATGACTTGCCTTGGAAAAGGTCTATGTACTGGTCTTGATCTTGAGGTGCTCCTTCTTCAACGAAATTCTCCGACGAATCGACGTCTACTCGTAAACGAAATAAATAAACAAAACAAATAAATAACAGAGGCAAAACAAGCTCCAAAAGTTAAATTCAAATCTCAGATAAATAGATCTTGAATTTAGATAAATTTAGAAATTTGAATGGGCTCAAACGGAGTTAGGATGCAAAAGTTATGAGCTCTCGAAGTTTGGAAATCTAAAGAAACCCTAATTTGGATTTTCTGGATTTTCTGAATTATTTCTCTAAAGAAAAATCGGATTATTGCGCAAGCACGACATCAACGAAGGAATTTCGGAAATAAAAGAAATAAAAGAAAATACTGACATGTGGGACCCACATGTCAGTGAGGTGGCTCACGGTAGACCAGGTCTACCGAGCCTGCTAGATCTGGAACCGGTGGACTGCCCACGCACTCGTGCACGTGGACGGCGATCGGGTGCCCGACGCGCGACGAGCGTGGCGATGCCGACATGGCGGGCGGTGGCGTGGGCGACAACGAGCGCGCGCTCGGAACCGGCGACAACGGCGAACGGCGGCGATCCACCGGCGGTGAGTGGTACCGGCATGTAGCTCTCGCTATTGCGAACCTCTGGGTGCAACTCCGGGTGGTCGAGGGCGACGGAGGTGGTCGGCGGCGAGCTCGAAGCGGAGGTTGAGGCTCGGGCTCGACGGCAACGGCGTTGGAGGGGTCCTCCGGCGAAGATGAGCGTCGCCGAGCGCGGCGGCGATCCCGAAGATGGGGTCCGGTGGCGACGAGGAGGGCTGGAACGGCGGCGGTGGCGGCAGGGTTCCTCAGCCGGAGATGAGGATGAAGGTGGCGCCTAGGGTTTCTGGCGGCACTAAACTCGTGGCGGCTAGGGTTTTCAGAGGCGGCGAGGCTCGGGGTGCGGGATACGAGGGTCCCTGGGCGTAAATAGCCGGGAGACGAGTCCACGAAGGACACGCGCGCGGCGAGAAATCGGCGGAAGGTAGAGTCCGCGTCGGAGACGACGATGACGTGGCGGTCGGGGTCCACCTGTCGACGACGGTGGCTCGGCGCGGGCGCGTGTGAAACGACATAGCCACGAAACAGACTCAAGGATCTGATCGGTCATCCTAGATCGAACGGCCCAAAATCGATGGAACATCCGGGCAGCCCGAATCGATCGTGCACATCTAGCCGTCCATCCTCGATCGAACGGTGGAGAACAAGCAGGGCGCTCGGAAGGAAAGAGAAAAGGCGGAGAGACTGACATGCGGGGCCCACATGTCGCTTGAGGCGCGCGTAGGTCGGGCCTCGCGGGATTTGGGTCATGGCGGAGGAAATGGGCGGGGTTTTGGAATTCGGCCCGAAGGATTTCTGAGATTTTAAATAGCTTTTCTATTTTAGAAAATACCAGAAATTCAAATAAGCAATAGAAAATAGCAAATGAACTCAGAAAAATTCTAGAAAAATCTAGAAAATATATCTCAGCACATAGAACCCAAATAAAATAGTTTTGACTATTGTTCAAGTTGGAATTATTCACATTAAAGGTTTTTATTTGTAAAGTCCAATATTAAGCTTTTGAATTTAAATTCAAATAAATCCAAATGGTGAATTTTCTCCCTACAAACTATTAAAAGATTTTTAAACTCAGAAAATTGGGATGTTACAAACCTCCCCCCCTTAAAGGAATCTCGACCCCGAGATTCAGGCTAGCTAGAGAAAAGGCTAGGAAACTCGGCTTTCAGCTCTTCTTCACGTTCCCACGTTGCTTCTCCTTCTGAGTGGTTGCTCCATTGGATTTTACAAAAATGAACCGTCTCGCTTCTGGTGAGGCGCTCTGCAACATCCAAAATCTTGATTGGCTGCTCCTTGTAGGTAAGATCCTCCTTCAAGTCAATCGATTCTAGCGGGGCTTGCTCTTCTGGCACACGAAGACACTTCTTCAGCTGCGAGACATGAAAGACATCATGCAATCCACGCTAATGATATGCATAGCTCCAATCGATAAGCAACTTCTCCACGACGTTCCAAAATCTTGAGCGGACCAACATACCTAGGGCAAGCTTCCTTTGGCATGAAACCTTTTACACCTCGGCGGGGTAACTCAAGATAAACAAAATCCTTGGGTTCAAAACTGAGATCGCGACGACGATTATCAGCATAGCTCTTCTGTCTGGACTGAGCTATCTTCAATCTTTCTCTGATCATGGCCACTTGCTCCTCTGCTTCTTGGATGATGTCCGGACGGCGATCGTTCACCGCTTTCTAACCAATTCAACGGGGTTCGGCAGGCACGACCATACAAAGCTTCAAATGGTGACATTTGCAGACTGGCTTGATAACTGTTGTTGTATGAGAATTATGCATATGGTAAACTTTTATCCCATCGGGCAGTATTAGCTAGAGCACAAGCTCTCAGCATATCCTCGATGATTCGATTAACTCTTTCGACCGCCCATTTTCGTGGATGATACGATCGAAATTCGATGGGTACCCAATGCTTCATGCAAACTTTGCCAAAAGCGAGAGGTGGCGAGATCCTCGATCCGATACTATCTTCTTGGGCACACCGCAAGTGACAATTCGGCCATGTACAACTCCGCAAGGCGATCTCACGAGTACGTGGTTTTGACTAGCGAAATGGCGACCTTGGTCAAGCGATCGACTATTACCCGGATCGAATCGTAACGATTGGGTCTTGGGTAAACCGTGATAAAATCCATTCCGATCTCTTCCCATTTCCATTCGGAATCTTCACGGTTGCAACAAACCCTTTGGGTCTCGTGTTCTGCCTTTACTTTACTACGGCGGATGTCGCACAAGGCAACGAACTCTGCGACTTCGCTTCAAATTTGTACCAAAATTTAGTCTTAATATCTGGTACATCTTGGTACTTCAGGTGAATCGAATACTTTGAGTCATGGGCTTCTTTTAAGATTAACTGCGTTAGACCATCGATATCTGGTACACAGATACGACCATTAATCCAGAGTATGTCTTGATCATCCTTGGTAAAATCTTTGAATTTTCCTTCTGCCATTTTGACCTTGATGTCTGACAACACATGATCCTTTGGTTGCGCTTCACGAATCTGCTTCTCCAGGGTAGACTGTACCTCCAAATTGGCTACGAATCCTTCGGACACAACTTATAGCCTTAGCTTCTGAAATTCTTCATACAGTTCTGGGCAACTTTCCTTTACTTCTAAAGCATTGCAGTAACTCTTACGACTTAGAGCATCTGCAACCACGTTGGCTTTTTCAGGATGGTAGTGGATTCCAAGATTATAATCCTTGATCAATTCTAACCATCTTCTCTGTCTCATGTTCAAATCTGACTGGGTGAAAATGTACTTTAGACTCTTATGATCTGTGTAGACTTCACAGCGATTACCGATAAGGTAGTGATGCCAAATCTTTAAAGTATGCACTACGACAGCTAATTCTAGATCATGAGTAGGGTAATTCTCCTCGTGTGGTCTCAATTGCCTTGACGCATACGCGACAGCTCTTCCTTCTTGCATCAGGACACATCCTAATCCTTGACGCGAAGCATCACAATAGATATCGAAATCCTTGCGAATATCCGCAAAATCAAGATGAAGTGAAGTTAAGCGCTTCTTCAACTCTTGAAAACTTTCTTCACAGGAGTACAAGTGAACTTTTCTCCTTCTTCAACAATTGCGTAAGAGGCTTAGCAATCGATGATAATCCTTCGATGAAACAGCGGTAATAACTCGCCATTCCCAAGAAACTACGAACTGATTCTGATCTTGGGTGCTCCCAATGTAACATCGCTTTAACTTTATCGGGTCATTGCTACTCCTCATTTGTCATCACATGACCAAGGAAATCACCTTCCTTCTTCCAAAAATCACACTTACTAAACTTGGCATACAACTGATGCTCTCTGAGTTTTTCCAATATTATTCTTAAATGTTTGGCGTGTTCTTCCTCCGACTTGGAGTACACCAGAATATCATCAATGAACACAACTACGAACTTGTCTAAATATTCCATGAATACTTTATTCATCATGTTCATGAAGTATGCAGGGGCATTAGTCAGACCAAAAGACATGACTAAGAACTCATAATGTCCATACGCGCTGAGAAAGCGGTCTTGTATATCCTTAGGACAAATCTTTAGTGGTGGTAACCTTTGATCGCGAGTCGATCTTTGAGAACACCGGCTCCTTTCATTTGATCAAGCAGATCATCTATCAGGGTAGTGGGTACTGTTCTTGATAGTAACCGTTGAGAGAACGGTAATCAATACACATCCTCATACTTCCATCCTTCTTCTTGACAAACAACACCGGCGCTCCCCATGGCGGCGAACTAGGTCTCACGAAACCTTTCTCAAGAAGTTCTTCTATCTGCTTCTTCATCTCTACCAATTCATCGGCTGGCATCCGATAAGGTCTCTTTGAAATTGGTGCTGTCCCTGACACTAGGTCGATGACAAACTCGATGTCACGATCTGGTGGCATTCCTGGTAATTCTTCTGGGAACACATCCGGATATTCACTGACGATTGGTACTTCTTCTAAGGAAAGGGTCTTCAAGTTGTTTACTAGCAAATGTCCATCACGAACTGAGGTAGCTAAAAAACTCTACCTTGTTTCCTTTGGCATCCTCGATTGTTACGGCTCTTCGGCCACAATCTAGCACGGTTTTGTGCTTGGATAACCAATCTATGCCAAGAATGACATCTAGGGTTTGGGTATCTAGGACAATTAGGTTGGCTAGAAACTCAACTCGAGCTATGAGTAACTTAGCTCCTAAACATCCCACTCTAGTACTTAGCTCTGCTCCAGGCGACTGGACTAACAGAGTATGCTTAAGTTGCATAACTTCAAAATTATTCTTGGTTGCAAACATTCCGAAACAAGCGAATGCGAAGCTCGAATCAAACAAACCGATGCAGTGCTTGAGTTAACGTAAACTTACCCAAGTCTGACGTTCGGTGATTCTGAGCTCCTTCGAGTGATGTGGTTGACACGACCTCGATCACGGATCGTGGTGCTCCTCCCGCTTGACCAAAGAACTGTGAAGCTCCTTGGTTGGTGCCCGGCGTTGGCGTCTTGGATGGAGTAGCTCCAAGGTTAAAACATACTGGAGTAACTATTCCCCTTTGCGGACACTGGTTGGCAAAATGTCCCGGTTGACGACAGGCATAACAAACTTTTGGTGCACTTTGTTGATTGCTTCCCGGGTTGGGGTTGACAGGTGCAGGGCTGCGGAAGTTCAGGCGGTGGACGGTCTTGAAGTTGGTGCGGTACTCGAACGAAGTGCAGGGTGGAAACCGATTGAACTGTGATGGCATCGTTCTTGCCCTTTCTTGTGATTGATGGTTTCCTTCTTCGAGCCATCCGACGCTACGGTTATCTTCCGATCTTTGCGTTTGTTCTCTAGAACAAAGGCTTTATTGACCACTCTTGGAAATCGGGAAAGTATGGGCAATTAGACTGACTTGCGATCCCAAATGTTTAGTCCTTCAAAAGCGACTCTGGCGAGCCTTATACGTGGCTACATCTTCACGCATAGCGAGCTAGTCGGGAAAACTTGTTGAGATAATCGAATCGACATAGCTCCTTGCTTGAGAGCGCGGAACTCATCCTTCTTCAGATCGATAATGCCTTCCGGTACGTGATACTGGCGAAATACTGCAGAAAATTCCTCCCAGGTGATATCCTGTGGCGTCTTATGGGCGGCACAGAAGTTCTCCCACCATTCGGCAGCTATGCCCTCCATCTGGTGAGTAGCATATAAAACCTTCTCACGATCGCTGCACTGGGTGATCAGCAGCTTTCTTTCAATAACCCTAAACCAATCATCTGCTTCCACTGGAGACACATGTCCAGAAAATGTTGGTGGACGGGTTCTCATAAACTCCGCAAGCTTAGATGGTCCATGGTGACCATGAGCAGCTGGGGCTCCATGCTGTTGATTGTTGTTGTTGTTGACCTGGTTGTTCATAGCTTGCATCTGATTCATCATAGTATTCATCACCGAGTCCGTGCGCCATGAAAGCTCCAAAGTTTTGCAAGTCAATTGGGGTGCTTTTGGTGGGAATCGCTGTGGTGGTTGCTCATTGCTTCTCGGTCTTTGGTACCGGAACCACTTGCTGATCGACGAGTTTGAACCATCCGCGAAGCTCCAAGGGTTAGATAAGGTAGCAAGCACAAGGTAAGTTAAGAACTAGCAGGGGTAGGTTAAACCCAACAAAACACAAACCAAGAAACTCAACGAAATACCTTTATTACTTAGGGTCTTAGCATGGCTGCAACAAAAGCCTAAGGGCCTTTGCAGCTCATACTCGCACACAAAAGAAACCACGACCTAAGCACACAAAACTACCGCCTAAAGGGCGACTTACTAAACTGAATCTGGCTAAGCCTGAAAGACTGAAACTAAGACAACTACTCGAGAAAGCCTCCACAACCGCGGCGACGCTCTTGACGGTTGTAGACTCGGAAGTGAGCCGACATCTTGGCAAGCTGGTCACGATGCCACGAGGCTAGTGCGGCGAGAAGAGCAGGCGTTCCTGCTGGCCCGGTTGGTGGCTCCTCTGGCTCTGCATCTTCTTCTGGCTCGACTGGGCCTTCCTCTGGATCTTCTTCAGGATCCTCCTCGGGGTCTTCTTCTACTTCGTCATCCTGGTCGTAGAGAATCTCTTGCAGCGTAGTGACATTCTCTTCAGCTCTCTGCAACGCCTCATAGACAAGATCCAACTCTGTGATAGTTCTCTCAAGGCATCCTCTGGCGGCACTGGCGGGCGAGGTGCACGGCGAGCGTTGCTTTCTCATACGTGGGCGGGTAGCGTCTTTGGCAAATCCACAGCGGCAGCCCTGGGGTGGTAACGTAAGACGGTGTCTTGAAGCTCCCATGCGTAGATGTTGCAGATATGCGGCATGGCCAAGCGCGACGACTCCTGGATACCTTCCAGCCAAGTGATCTTCCTCACAGAGACGTGCGAAGGTTGGCTCGCCTTGTCGTTCCTCCTGGCGTAGATCGTCAGGCGACAAATCACTCCACGGTTTTGTCCATTCACCGTCCAGTTGTTGCCGACGTACAGTGGACGATCAAAACCTCCAAGAACTTGCAACAGCTTCCAAAGTTCAGCGGCGTACCCTCTAGTGCGCTCACCGTAGCTCTGGAGACGAACAGGGTAAGAGCAACTTTAAAACAGCGGGGAGAGAAAAGATTATAGCAAAAGTTGAGGCGAGAGAGATATGAGAAGAGTTAAGCAATTAATTAACCTTGTAAGTTAATTTTTCCTTTAGAAAATAATTTGGACACTCTAAAGACGGCCAATCTAACTAAGGTCAAGACCTACAGTCAGTATGGCTCTGATACCACCTCTGTCGGGACCCAAAATTACGATTCTGGAACCCTCTGTGTATGCTGCACTAGTCCAGGATCACGCTAGTGCACACAGTGTCAACATAGGTGAATATCGATCCACACAAACGATAAATAAAGTAAACGATTAGTTTGAATAACAAATAAGGGTTTTCACCATATGGTCGAGTTTACACTTATTAAGTCACGTAGGGCGAACAGAGAATAAAGCAGCAGCGGAACGGAAATAACTCCAGCGTAGATCCCACCAATTCACCACAGCAACCGACCGGGATCCAGACCTTAACGATCAACATCCTTCGGCGAACTCCTCCTCGAAAGCAGGCGTAGACTCCTCCTCTTCTGTAGGTTTGGGCGCATGTTTTACAACAAGCGTGAGTACACAACCATACTCGCAAATCATACCACAGAATGCAATTTATAGATGCAAGCTTATTCCAAGGAAAAGGCTTCTGTGGTTCTTTTGCATAAAAGCAACATTTGCAATTGAATATGAATAATAGATTAAAAGCATAATTCAAAACAAGTAAACAATATTAATTTAACAGTTGTTTCCACAAAGACACACAGCTAAACAGATTATTTCACATAGCCATATGATTGAGGTCACACCGCTCCCATCCCAAACATTTTATGAAAACTACCCCTCGTGTGAAATCCCCGAGCATGTCCATGACCGCGGACGCGGCTATTCGAATAGATTGTTTAACACTCTGCAGAGGTTGTACACTTTACCCACAAGATACAACTAGTGTAGCAAGCACTAATCGTAACAAAACAGTTCGAAAACTTCATCTCAAACATTGACATTCCCGATGTGCTTTCCCGCTATACTAGCTCACATAGAATTAGTACAACACACACCACTGGACAGGGAAGCGACGAATCGTCCCGCGATGCAACCACCAAGTTGTCACACCTCCACCCTATCACACAGCCTAACCTATCCACCTGAACATCAATGCCGAGAATCCATAACTTACTAAGTTAGGCCCGTCCCATACGGGCATGTGGTCGTGCAAGAAGGCTCAGTTCAATGGCGCACAAAGTTAAGTCCTTAATTGACCAAGGCAAGACTTCCATGTTCTAACTAAGTCACAAAGATTATCATTCCCATGCACACAGCTTCCACCATATGACACAGCTTCCACCACTTGCCTCAGTCTAAATCCTTTACCACCCAGTTGGTTTTAGTGCAACACATGCCATCACGAAGTAATAACACATAGCACACAGTTTTACAAAAAGTTCCATAGTCACTTAGTCATAATTAATATTTGCAACTTTCATGAGATGTGAGACTCGTAGCATGGCTAATCAATTGTACTCGCATCTAACCAACCCACGTTGGTGCTACAATATTACCAACTAATAAACCAATCTAGGGTGACAAGGAAATATGACATACAAGGCCAAGGTGTGATAATAAATTTGGATAATAACTATGCCCAAAGCATTTAAATAAATAATTAAAGTAGAATGTAATACTTTAACACAAAGTAATTTGAAAACTGGGTTCAAGATGATCGAAGGTATGACTTGCCTTGGAAAAGGTCTATGTACTGGTCTTGATCTTGAGGTGCTCCTTCTTCAACGAAATTCCCCGACGAATCGACGTCTACTCGTGAACGAAACAAATAAACAAAATAAATAAATAACAGAGGCAAAACAAGCTCCAAAAATTAAATAAAAATCTCAGATAAATATATCTTGAATTTAGATAAATTTAGAAATTTGAATGGGATCAAACGGAGTTAGGATGCAAAAGTTATGAGCTCTGGAAGTTTGGAAATCTAAAGAAACCCTAATTTGGATTTTCTGGAATTTCTGAATTATTTCTCTAAAGAAAAATCGGATTATTGCGCAAGCACGACATCAGCGAAGGAATTTCAGAAATAAAAGAAATAAAGAAAAATCGACATGTGGGACCCACATATGCGTGAGGTGGCTCACACGGTGACCGGTCTACCGAGCCCGCTAGATCTCGAGGCGGTGGATCGCCACGCACGCGTGCGTGGGCGGTGACTGGCGCCACGCACGCGCGACACGTGGCGCGATCGCGACATGGCGGCGAGTGGCGGTGGCGTGGGCGACAACGAGCGGCGGCGCTCGGAAACCGACGACAACGGCGAACGGCGGCGATCCACCGGCGGTGAGTGGTACCGGCGTGTAGCTTTCGCTATTATGAACCTCTGGGTGCAACTCGGGTGGTCGAGGCGATGGAGATGGTCGACGGCGAGCTCGAGCGAGGTTGAGGCTCGCTGACAAAGAACGGCGTTGGAGGGTCTCCGGCGAAGATGAGGCGGTCTTGGAGTGCGGCGACACGACGATCCCGAAGATGGGGTCGGTGGCGGCGAGGAGGCTGGAACGGCGGCGGTGGCGAGGTTCCTCAGCCGGAGATGAGGATGAAGGTGGTGCCTAGGGTTTCTGGCGGCACTAAACTCGTGGCGGCTAGGGTTTTCAGAGGCGGCGAGGCTCGGGGTGCGGGATACGAGGGTCCTCGGGGCCTTAAATAGCCCCGAGAGGCGAGTCCACGAAGGACGGCGAGGGCGGCGAGAAATCGGCGGAAGGTAAGTCCGCGTCGGAGCGACGATGACGTGGCGATCGGGGCCCACCTGTCGGCGGCGGTGGCTCGGCGCGCGCGCGTGAAACGACACGACACTAAATGCACTCAAGGATCGTCGGTCATCCTAGATCGAACGGCCCAAAATCGATGGAACATCCGGCGGCGAATCGATCGTGCACATCCGGCCGTCCATCCTCGATCGAGCGGTGGAGAACAAGCAGGCGCTCGAAGGAAAGAGAAAAGCGGAGAGACCGACATGCGGGGCCCACATGTCGATTGAGGGCGCGCAGCAGGGCCGGCCTCGCGGGATTTGGGTGGTGGCGGAGGGAAGCGGGCGGGGTTTTGGAATTCGCCAAGGATTTTCGAGATTTTAAATAGCTTTTCTATTTTAGAAAATACCGAAATTCAAATAAGCAATAGAAAATAGCAAATGAACTCGAGAAAAATTCTAGAAAATCTAGAAAATATATCCGAGCACATAGAACCCAAATAAAATAGTTTTGACTATTGTTCAAGTTGGAATTATTCACATTAATGGTTTTTGTTTGTAAAGTCCAATATTAAGCTTTTGAATTTAAATTCAAATAAATCCAAATGGTGAATTTTCTCCCTACTAACTATTAAAATATTTTTAAACTCAGAAAATTGGGATGTTACAGTGTAGCTCCAAGGTTGAAGCGTACTGGGGTGATTGTTCCCTTCTGCGGACACTGGTTGGCAAAGTATATTGGCTGACGACAGGTATAACAGACTCTTGGTCCGCTTTGCTGATTGCTTCCTAGGTTGGGGTTGGCAGGTGCAGGGTTGCGGAAATTCTAGGCAGCTGGACGGGGTGCTGAAGTTGGTGCGGGTTCCCTGAATGAATTCTGCGGTGGAAATCGGTTGAACTGTGGCGGAACTGTCCTCATCTTCTGCTGAGACTGATGGTTTCCTTCTTTGAACCATCAAGCGCTTCTGTTATCTTCGGTTCCTTGCGTTTGTCCTCTAGAACAAAGGCTTTATTGACCAACTCTTGAAAGTCAGGGAAGGTATGGGCGATTAGACTGACTTGCAGTCCAGTGTTCAGCCCCTTCAGAAAGCAACACTAGCGAGCCTTGTCCGTGGCTACATCCTCTGCTGCATAGCGAGCTAGCTGGGAAAACTTGATGAGATAGTCAGACACTGACATAGCTCCTTGCTTGAGAGCGCGGAACTCATCTTTCTTTAGATCAATGATACCTTCCGGTACATGGTATTGGCGAAATCTTCGCAGAGAACTCCTCGGGTGATATCTCGTGGTGTCTCATGGCTCATGAAGTTCTCCCACCATTCGCGTGACTATGCCCTCCATCGATGGGAAGCATACAAAACCTTCTCCCGTCATTGATCGGGTGGTGATCGACTTACTTTCAATAACCCGAAACCAATCATCCGCTTCCACCGGGAGGCGTGTCCGAGAATGTTGGTGGGCGAGTCCTCATAAACTCCATAAGTTTAGACGGTCCATGGTGACCATGAGTAGCTGGGGTTCCATCTTTGTTGATTGTTGTTGTTGTTGTTCTGATTGTTCATGGTCTGCATCTGATTCATCATGGTGTTCATCAGTTGAGTCTGCGCTGCCATGAAAGGTCCAAAGTTTTGCAAGTCAATCGGGGGTGCTTGTGGCGGAACTGCGGCTGGTTGCTCATTGCATCCCGGTGCTAGGGTACCGGAACCACTTGCAGCAGTCTGACGAGTTTGAACCATCTGGCGAAGCTCCATGGGTTAGATGAGGTAGCAAGCACAAGATGAGTTAAGAACTAAGTAGGGGGTAGGTTAAATCCAACAAAACACAGCTCAAGAAACTCAAACGAAATACTTTTCTTAATTAAGGTCTTAACATGGCTGCAACAAATGCCTATGGGCCTTTGCAGCTCATACTCGCACACAAAAGAAACAATGACTTAAGCACACAAAACTACCGCCTAAAGGGCGACTCACTAAACTGAAACTGACTAAACTTGAAAAACTGAAACTAAGACAAACTACTCGAGAAAGCCTCCACAACCGCTGCGGCGCCGGCGGGCCAGACTCGGAAGTGGCGGTATCTCCCGCAACCGATCCCGATGCCACAGGGTGGTGTAGCAGAACAGCGTTCTGGTGTAACTAGCTCAGCTGGCTCCTCTGGCTCAACTGAACCTTCCACCAGATCTTCTTCGGGATCCTCCTCGGGGTCTTCCTCTTCTTCGTCATCCTGGTTGTAGAGAATCTCTTGCGAGTAGCGATCTTCTCTTCACCACAGAAGCCTCATAGACATGATCGGCTCTGTGATAGTCCTCTCCAATGCTTCCTCCTTGGCGGCTACGAACTGGGCGAGGTGCACGACTGTAGCGTTGCTCTCTTCTTGGTGAGCGGGTAGCGTCTTTGGCAAATCTACCACGCCACTGCGGGTGGTAATGAAGGCGGTGTCTTGAACCTCCGTGCGTAGATGTTGCAGATACGTAGCATGGCCAAGCGTGACGACTCCTGGATGCCTTCCAACCAAGTGATCTTCCTCACAGAGATGTGCGAAGGTTGGCTTGCCTTGTAGTTCCTCCTGGCGTAGATCGTCAGGCGACAGATCACTCCACGGTTTTGTCCATTCACACTCTAGTTGTTGCCGACGTACAACGGACGATCAAAGCCTCCAAGAACCTGTAGCAACTTCCAAAACTCAGCAGCATATCCTCCTGTGCGTTCACCATAGCTCTGGAGACGAGGCATCTATCAAGACAGACGAAGGGGGTAAGAACAACTTAAAACAACGAGAAGAGAAAAGATTATAGCAATAGTTGACTCGAGAGAGATATGAGAAGGGTCAAGCAATTAATTAGTCTTGCAAGTTAATTTTTCCTTTAGAAAATATTTTGGACACTCTAAAGATGGCCAATCTAGCTAAGGTCAAGACCTACAGTCAACCTGGCTCTGATACCACCTCTGTCGGGACCCAAAATTTCGATTCTGGAACCCTCTGTGTATAATGCACTAGTCCAGGATCACGCTAGTGCACATAGTGTCAACACAGGTGAATATTGATCCACACAGGCGATAAATAAAGTAAACGATTAGTTTGAATAACAAATGAGGGTTTTGACCTTATAGTCGAATTTACACTTATTAAGCCACGAGCTAACGAGAGAATAAAATAGCGATGAAAGCGAAATAACTTCAGTGTAGATCCCATCAATTCACCACAGGCAACCAACTAGGATCCGACCTTAACGATCCGCAACCTTCGACGAACTCCTCCTCGAAAGTAGGCGTAGACTCCTCCTCTTTCGTAGGTTTGGGCGGCAAGTTTTACGACAAGCGTGAGTACACAACCGTACTATAAATCATACCATGAATGCAATTTATAGATCTTTGGCTTATTCCAAAAGAAAAGGCTACTGTGGTTCTTTTGCATAAAGGCAATATTTGCAATTGAATACAATAGTAGATTGAAAGCATCATTCAAAACAAATAGACAATATTAATTTAACAGTTATTTTCACAAAGACACAAAGCTAAACATATTATTTCACATAGCCATATGACTTAGATCACATAGCTCTCATCCCAAACATTTTATGAAAACTACCCCTCGTGTGAAATCCCCGAGCATGTCCATGACCACGGACGCGGCTATTCGAATAGATTGATTTTATACTCTGCAGAGTTTGTACACTTTACCCACAAGATACAACTAGTGTAGCTAGCACCAGTCGTAACAAAACAGTTCAGAAACTTTATCTCAAACATTAACATTCCCAATGTGCTTTCCTGCCAGACCAGCTCACAAAGAATGCTAGTCCGACACACACCGTTGGACAGGGATGCGACGAATCGTCCCGTGATGCAACTACCAGGTAGTCACACCTCCACCCTGTCACACAGCCTAACCTATCCACCTGAACATCAATGCCGAGAATCCATAACCTACCATGTTAGGCCCGTCCCATCAGGCATGTGGTCGTACAGTAAGCCTCAGTTCAATGGCGCACAAAGTTAAGTCTTTAATTGACCAAGGCAAGACTTCCATTTTCTAACTAAGTCACAAAGATTATCATTCCCATTCACACAGTCCACCATATCCCACAGTATCATCCACTTGCCTCAGTCCAAATCCTTTACCACCTAGTTGGTTTTAGTGCAACACATGCTATCACGAAGTAATAACACATAGCACACAGTTTTACACAAAGTTCCATAGTCACTTAGTCAGATTTAATATTTGCAACTTACACGAGATGTGAGACTTGTAGCATGGCTAAGCAATTGTACTCGCATCTAACCAACCCACGTTGGTGCTACAATATTACCAACTAACAAACCAATCTAGGGTGACAAGGAAATATGACATATAAAGCCAAGGCGTGATAACAAATTGGATGATAACTATACTAAAAAACATTTAAATATATAATTAAAGTAGGATGCAATACTTTGAAACAAGTAATTTGAAAACTGGGTTCAAGATGATCAAAGGTATGACTTGCCTTGGAAAATGTCTAGTTACTGGTCTTGATCTTGAGGTGCTCCTTCTTCTCCAAAATTCCCCGACGTATCGACGTCTACTCGCAAACGCAACAAATAAACAAAACAAATAAATAACAGAGACAAAACAAGCTCCACAAATTAAATAAAAATCTCACATAAATAGAGCTCGAATTTAGATAAATTTTGGAATTTGAATGGACTCAATCGGAGTTCGGATGCAAAATTTATGAGCTCTGGAAGTTTAAATCTAAAAGAAACGCTAATTTTGGATTTTCTGGAATTTCCGAATTATTTCTTAAAAGAAAAATCGGATTATTGCGCAAGCATGACGTCAGCACAGGGATTTTGGAAATAAAAGAAATAAAAAGAAACTACTGACATGTGGGACCCACATGTTAGTCTCATGGCTCACGGTAGACCAAATCTACCGAGCCTGGGGATCTAGGGACTGGTGGACTGCCACGTGGATCGATCTGGACCAATCCCGACGCGACACGCCGATGGCATTCTTGCCGACCGGATCTCGACTTCGGCGTACACGCCGGTAGCCGAGGACGCCACGCGAGATGACACATCGGCGCTGGAGCTGAGGTGGCGAGCCACGTGGACGGCCACGTCAGCTCGACGGTGACGGGCTTGGGAACCAACGGCAATGGCGAACGGCGGCGATCCACCGGCGGTGAGTGGTAGCGGCGTGTAGTTGAGGTTGTGCGAACCTGCAGGTGCAACTCACGGTGCTCGGTGGGCGATGGCGACTGCGGCGAGTTGGCGGCGGAGAGGTTCGGCTTTTGTCGGACGGAGGCTCCGGTGAAATTCCAGCGACGGCGAAGGCTCCTGGAGGTAGCCGGACGACGGCGAACCGGCGGTGCGAACCACGAGGCGGCGGCGTGACGAGCGGCGCAAAACGGAGAAAAAGACCGACGACGAAAAACCCTAAAACTCCGATTGTGGCGGCGCTAGGGCTCTCGGGGCGACGTGGGCGGCGGCTCTTGGTTGCGGAGGGCAGTGCAAACCTCGGGGACCTATTTATAGGGCCGGGGCGGTACGGGATAAGGAATCCCTAATTTGGGAATTTGTCGGTTTCAAACGAAAACGGAGATAGAGTTGGTTTTGATCCCGATTGAGGGTAGATACGGGCGCGAGAAGAAAAGAGATAGAGTTTGGTGAATAAATCGGGAAGGTTTTAGGTTGGAGAGTCCGTTGTCGGACGAGGCTTCTAGAAGGCGGCAATGGCGGACGGAGGCGGCGCGTCGCGAGGGCGGCCGACTTCGAGACGCGAGACATGGCGTGTGGGGCCCACACGCCGTGAGTCTGATGGCCAGCTACATGGAGCCGGCCTCGCGAGTGCAGGCGGAAGGAAGGAAATGGGCCGGGGTTAGGAAATTCGGCCCGAAGGGTTTTCTGAGATTTTAATTAGCTTTTCTATTTTAGAAAATACTAAAAATTCAAATAAGCAATAGAGAATAGCAAATGAACTCAGAGAAATTCTAGAAAAATCTAGAAAATATCTCTGAGCACATAGAACCCAAATAAAATAGTTTTGACTATTGTTCATGTTGGGATTATTCACATTAAATATTTTTGATTGTAAAGTCCAATATTAAGCTTTTAAATTAAATTCAAATAAATCCAAATGGTGACTTTTCTCCCTACTAATTATTTAAAAGATTTTTAAACTCAAAAAATTGTGATGTTACAACAGCCCAAGTTGTGTGAAATACATAGAAATCCCCTTGAATCTTCTGTTAAATCCACTCTCTCTAATCAATTCTCCTCTGTAAAGTCTTTCTTTTCACTTAAATATATTTGGGATATTACAGAAGGAAATGAAGGGAAATGAAGAGGGAGAGGTGATGCACTCGATGCTCGGCTTATAAGGGGGGGGAGGGCGAAGTAGCCACGAGAGCCCGTGGGTACCGGCGGCGACTTGCTCTAGGTGATGACGAGGGAGACAGGCAGGTATGGGTGCGTGATCGGGGCAGCGCATGGGTGCGGCAAAACCATGGGCGGCTGGCCGAGTCGGTGGGCGAGGTTGTTGGCATGGCATGGGCGTGGGCGGAGCTAGCGAGTGATGGTGAGCTGGTGCTGCGTTGTGTGGAAGAAGAACCCTAACGGGTGGGGTCCACCCGTCAGCGAGAGGGGAAAGGAAATTTGGTTTTCCAGAATTTCTTAAAAGGTGAGGTCTTTAGTGGATTTTTAAATATAGATCTGAGCTCCAAAATTTATCAAAATTTTTGGGTAGACTTATGACACAGTGCATATTATTATGTAATTTTTGTAGGATTTTGTTTGTCCTATATTTTTCTCTAAAATTCTTTTAATCTTCTATTTATTATTTGACTTAAGGAAGGTTTCAAAACATGTGTGAGAATATTTTTCCCCATTTATTAACAGCACAAATCCACCAAGTTTGGATTTTTAATCATCATCTTTTGTTCCAATTTATTTTAAATTCTTAATGAGGTTTGTACTTTCAAATTTTGATTCTTGAATTTCTCAATTAGACAAAAATCTTGCACAAAGATTCAGAAAAACGAATGTTAATAAAGTGCATCAGAAAGTTTTAAAAAGTTAATATTTGCAAACATTTGAAAATAAGCCAAAATTTTTGGATGTTACACGAGTAGTTTAGGTTTACCGTTTTTCATATTCTTTGCAAAATTCTCACAGTTGGGCTGTTCTGCATGCAGGATGAAGCTCGCCAATATTGTTTGAACATTTTCTGTACTCTGGTTCGCATGGATTCATCAGCCTTTCAAGAAAGTCGCTTGGCCTGCACTGCAAATTCGGTCTTGCAGCATCAGATTTGCAGTACGTTGTGGGGGTGAAACTTTGCAGTTATGCGAGCAATTCCAAACGGCCTGTGAAGTTAGTTCAGGACGAGGACACGCGTACGTTTTGCACACATGTGAGCAGGACTCTAGCCATCCTAGGTTTCATCATGCCACATGACAAGACTGCCCAGCTACCAAGACTATTCCAAGCAAACCCCCAACACTACTGATCTCGATTATTGTTCTTGTTGCTTTCTTTTTCGTGTGGGGTTCGCGATTTATAAAACATTGACACCACACCAAATCGATCTGCCGCTGCTCCTAGTTGGCAATAGTCTCACAAGCACAACTTACAAAACAGATTTCACTTATTAGATTAGTCTTTTGAGAAGAAAAAGTCTAATACGACTTATAAGGCTTTTAATATAGGATTTGTATGCAACGGTCCATGAGTTTAGTTGTATTTAGTTTGTTTGAACATGTGGTTCAAAGAGTAAAACCAGTTAGACCTAAACATATGGTCAACGTCGATCTAACACCCTTATAACACTGTTGTTATAGAGTTTGCATACGGTAACCCGTTGTTTAGTTGTGTTAAGCCTATTTGGATATGTGGTCCGAGGAGTAAACTCGATTGAACTTAGCCATGCAGCTAGGTTCGATTCTACAATTGATATCGAGCCTCAAGCATCTAACATCTTCTTAGACTTTATGGTTACGGAGATACATAACTGATGTGTGAGGAGGAGAAGATTGGGAATAGTTCAACATCGGTTGTGAAAAAAAAAACACAACTTATAAATACGAGGAAGTTTTCACCAATAAGACTAGTATTTTAGAGAAATAGAAGGTCAATATTACTTATAAAACTGTTACTGCTGTAGGGCTTACGTACGACATTCACAGACTTGTTATATTCAATCCGTTTGGATACGTGGCCTGAGAAGTATCCACACATACGCCGGGTCCGATCTAACACTCCTTCCTCCCCCTCCATAAATTCCTCCATCCGACACTACACTACCTCAAGAAGCGTCGGCTCTCCTCCGCCAGCGCGCAATAATGGCCGCGGCCGGTTCCGGCGGCAAGTGGAGCGAGACGGCGATGCTCGTCATGGACATGCAGGTGGGTTTCTTGGTTTCTTAGGGGCGAGGTGTTTTGGTTACTTGCGCCGCTCTGACGGTTGTGTGGGTGGTATTGGTTGCAGAAGGATTTCGTGGACCCAGCGATGGGCTGCCCGATGCTGCTGCCCGGCGGCGATGCCATACTCCCCGTCGTCGCCGAGGCCGTTGCCGTCGCGCGGGAGCGCGGCATCTTCATCGTTTGGGTCAGTTCTTTCATCTTAATTTGCTGGTACTAATTTCCTTCTTGTTACTTGTTAGCTCCTAGTACATGGATTCGGAGGGTCGTAACTCGTAAGCTCCGTCCGATTAGCGACACAACAATTTTCGTGTTCGGACTTTTGCAGCGCAAAGAAGGCTGAATGAATATGAGCTGCAATGCAGGTGGTCAGAGAGCACGACCCTTATGGGAGAGACGTCGAGCTTTTCCGCAGGCACCTGTACTCCGGTGGGAAGGGCCCGACGGCGAAGGGCTCCGAAGGCGCAGAGCTGGCCGATGGGCTTGTCATCAAAGAAGGGGATTACAAGCTGGTCAAGACACGGTTCAGTGCTTTCTTTGCGACGGCTCTCGACTCTGTCCTCAAAACTTCAGGGATCAAGAACCTCGTTGTTCTTGGTAAGCACTAGCAGTGATATACATTACACTGATACGGAGTTTTCGTTGTTAGGTTGACAATTAATTGCTCTATTATTCATCTCTTGGGTCTTTAATAATAACATCCCCTGTTCCTCTGACTCCATTTGCAATGATCGACTTCCTCGTGTTTTCAAATCGACAAATGATGGCAATATATAGCCGCTCTTATATTAAGGGCGGAAAGTTTCTAAGTGAACGAAATGTGTAGTTCTTGTTGTTTTCCACAGTGCAGTAACCTTGGAAAAAAATTGTTGGTAAACAAAGATTCATTCTTATCTGTTGTGATTGAGATTTGAGAATACAAGATCCAATGGTACTCCAACATCATGTTACTTACGTGTATCAATGTTGGATTCACAGGGCTTCAAACACCGAATTGCGTTCGACAGACTGTCTATGACGCTGTAGCGCTGGACTATGAGAAAGTTACTGTCATTAGTGATGCCACAACTACTGCTAAGCCAGAAGTCCATTTGTGTGAGTGCTTATTTCCATTAATACTATCTCTCTACTCTCCACATTATATGTTCATAGCATCTATATCTGTGAACAGAGCTAGTTCTTGGTAATTTGTTGGGGCGGAACGTCGATGGGGGTTGAACAAGAGTTATACACTTTTTTGACCCTCGACCGATTTTAACTTCTCATTCTCCTCAATAACTATGGAAGCTACGACGATCAGAGAACACAAACACAGCCAAAGTCTTGAGTTGAGACCGACGAGACCCCGAATACACAAAGACCAAAAACAACGAAAACTCACAAGATGGCACACGGCCGGTCTGACCTCCCCTTAGTGGCAGTCTAACCTGTGGCCAGTCGGTCTGACTACCCGAGGTGGCAGTTTGACCGCTGGTGCCCTGAGCCCAGCCTGAGACGATCAATCAAATGACCTAACTTCCTACTCGAGGGTCCAAATTCTCAAAAACTTCAACCATAGCTCATCAAAAAGGTTAGCAACCTATTCCAATCGACGATCGAAGCCAAGGATCAACAAATTTTTTAGATGGGGTCGAGCGCAACAGAATCGAGTAAATTCAAACTTTGACCCAAAAACTTGCTTGTGGATGGTAGATTATCTTAAATGTATTTCCACATGTCCTAGCAAACTAGATCATAACATGAACACCAAGAAAACCAAAGGAACAAACAAAGTCCCAAAAGGCATAAAAAAGAGTGTAAGAACAAGAAGAAACTTATCTTGAGAAAATCTTGCTCGGATTGATTTGAGAAGATTGTTGGTTTACAGTCACTCTACCATGGAGCACAAAAGCTAAGCACTTGAGCAATCAATCAATCCACCTCTCACAAACCCTAACCTCGTCTACTCCACTTTCCCCTAAATAAAAAATTAGGGTTTTCACTGCATGAGGGACTCCAAATATCTCACCCTTTTATAGTGCATGTTAAGTTTAGAGAGAAAACCTTAACGAACACCCGTTAAACCCACACACAAACGGGTCTACACTCACGCACACTTCTCAAATCGGATGATGAATCGGGCTTCCTGAATCCATCTCTTCGTGAACTCCATCTTCACTTGACCTAAACCACCTCTCCTTAAACCGCGGTTTTTCAAAGATCACAAGGCGGTATTCTGGTGAAGATACCAAAATACCCCCATCTTAACCTTCTCCAAAGACCAAGTCCAATCATCGTAAAGCAATCACATAATCCGCCACATGTAGGTTAATCAACGACTCTCTTCATATCAACAAGTCTCTCCCATCCAGCTCCTACTGAAACCACCATGTCACTTGCACCGACCCCGTGCCGCTTGATGCAACCCGTTGCACCAAACTTCATGTTCAGTCATCTTTGTCCATCTTGTGCCATGCTTGAGTCTAATGACTTAACCCGACATCTTCGATCGTTTTAGACTTCGGATTTCTTAGTCTAATCTCGATCATCCTTCCATTGACCGTCGTTGACCTCCATGCCTCCTGCATAACAATAGACTAATAAATCAATTCCGGACACAAGTTCTTCGTAACTGACCCATGTTAGTCAAAACATGCACCATGGAATACATATGCATTGAAACCCATGACATTGACCTAGAACCCACGAAGATCACTGCCTTTCCGGTGCATGATCGTGGCTCGGTGGTCGACGCCCCATGGCGGGCCTAACGGTGTCTGCCGTTCTAACCGCCGCCCTAGCCGGTCGATCGGTTGGCTGCGCCATCGACCGCTTCTACCGCCGATCGATCGCTTTGGTCCTTAGCCAAAATTTCTCCCTGAAAATTTGCAGACTCTCTGGAAACGTAATTTGAATAGAACTTTTGACTCGAAACTCCAAAAATTATGGGACCAAGTGCAAACGAATCATCTCACTTGCCTACACCCTCTATTTTTAGCCCAGCTCAAAATTCTCATTTTTGCTTTTGGTGGTCGATCGCCATCATGGCGATCTAACAACGATTCATCGGTTGGCGGTTCGACGATCCACCCGCCGATCGGATCGCTTGATTAATCGGTCAGACCTCGAATTTTGCCAAACACCTCGACGCCGTTACCAATTGTTCATCACATTAAGATTAGGAGCATATCCCTGTGATATCCACGTAATTATATGCATGTTGAGGGACTAATTAATGTTAGACATGTTCTTTCACGTTGAAGAGGGAACTCAAACGGGAAACTTCCTACATTGAAATATGTACTTTTTAAAAAACAACTATATTGTGCAAGATGTTTATTTTATCTTGTGTGATGGGGTAAATTTACAGTGTATGGTAAATTGGGAACTGAAGTCAATACATACACATATAGAACTAATAAACCCATTTGGGTTTGGGGACATTCGCAGTAACAGTGTCGTCAAATTGTTATTGAATAATGTTTTGAATCTGAGCAAACGATGAACTCAGTAGTTTCCGTATGCATAGCACAGAGTTATGCAACATTATCAAAAAAAAAAAATGTGAGCAAGCTGGATAATTCCTCTACCCGTAATGCCTAAATAGTTAACAAGCATCAAACTGTTGGTCACAGCTATCGTTAATTGCTTTTTAGATACTGGAATGTTGCCATCATCGATAGTTGACAGAAACTATAACTTGAAATCATTTAAGCTTCTCTCTTGATTACTGGTGACTGAATACATATTTTATCTTGATGTAACCAGCAAATATCAGAGATATGAAGAACATCGGAGTGGAGACACCAACTTTGGATGAATGGCGCCGCTAAGCTTGCTGGCTGCTACTCCATTCTCAGCGCCCACCAGACATTCCTTGGTGTATCAGATGCAACGAATGCGCTACCTCTTCAATATATTATATCACTCCATCTCTTTGTGTGTAATTGTATTATTAACCTATTATCTTCGCTCCCTCCCATTGTGTGTAACTGTATTATTAATCTCTGTCAGGTAGAATAATGCATGCCAGATAATGTTATATATTGGTTTATGCAACCTCTAATATATCCGTCTTATATAAAGGTAAATCATACCATGTGATTACCCTCTTTGTTCCATGCGTTTGCATTTGATTAGTTATAGGGGAAAATTCATAAACACCCCCTCATAAGTTACCTACTTTTTAAATTTGTCCATAATATCTTATTTTCATTTACTTTGCTCTCGCAAAGTTTTTACAAAGCGTAAGTTGTCAATTGTTTGGTGGTGGTTAAGTGATTGTAGGGGTGAGATTTTGCTACCAAACTATTAGAAGAGTAGTAGAAAATGATTTAGTTTTGATCTGTACCTCTTGGAGGAAATTTGATTCAGATGGAATGTATGGTTTCGAAGTAAAACTGTATAGTGTTACAATTAAGTAGAACCTATGGTATAGTGTAATTCCAGAACTTTGGTTCATGTTGAAATGTTAGGGATTATCAAATGTATGAAAACCTTGATCAATTTTATAGAGTAATGCAATTGGAAAGCATTGCGATATTGTGTGGGTGATTCTTGATTATGTCAATAAGTGAGTATGTCAGAATTGTGGGGATGTTAGAGATTTAATCTGATGATTTCACCATTTGTTATAAGAGAAATATGTTGTAGAGGTCTTGGAGGTTAAATTTGGGCTTTACATTTTTATACTAGACTTTTGATCGCCCAAAGTTTGTGTGTAGAGGAAATAGAAAACTAGAGTATTCTGAGCGGTGGAATGATTGTTGATAAAACTCTTCTGATGTAGTTCATGAGCGTGTGTACTAAGGATTCTGAGTTGTTTATCCTTAAAAGTTGAGATGGTGTGATTGCGTGAGATCTATTTTGAGGTGCTTGGGGTGCCATCTGTCAAATTAATTTTGTCAGTAGAAGGAGTTGTCTAGAGTGTTTCAGTGGGATCAGTAGAGCTTCTCCACAAAGGTGTGGATGATGTATTTGGGTTTGAGCATAAATGTTGAGGATGTTAATTTAAGAGGTTTGAGCTCGTGTGATATGCGATGAATTCGAATTCCAAGATTTGAGAGAAATTTTATTCCTAAAAGAGGCATTGAGAAAAAAGATGTTTCCTCGGGTAGTGAAGCGTTTTCTGAATTCTCGTTTTAGCTTTGTGTTGTTGACTGATGTCTTCCGCAATTTGAGTTGGCCCTGTGTTGGTATATACAATTCTTTGCAGTTCAGACAAAATAAAAGAAGTATTTGATTTGGGCGTTCGAGTGATTTCTCTTTTGGCTTTCGTGCTATTCATTTGCAAACTACCTAATTAGAAAGTGGAATGGTTTTCATGGTGAATCTTCGACTTTGGATTTGACCCTTTTGGTGGGGAGTTGGTATTGCGTGGTTGCAATGTGAATCCTTTGGTTTCTGTTGGATTCTGACTGTAAAGGAGTTTGTATAAAACGAGTTCATCTATGTGTTCCTGGTTAAGGGAGGTGGTCCTTGTTTTGGTGAAGAGTTCGATTGAGAGGTGGAACAAGAGTTTCATATGCTATGCGTATGTTGTGTGGTTTGGCACCAAAAGGAGTGGTTAGTCTATGGTACATTGGGTTGTTTTCGCTAGTTGCGAGAATTCGAAAGCTGGCGCATCGCTAGGACCATCTCGAGTCCATACGCGGTGTACGCAGCATTTGGTATGTTCCGTTATCAAGTGAGTACCTGGGACATCTGGGCTTGAGTTTTTGTTAATGTCGTTGACCATCGAGTAGTATCTTATCTTCGAGTCTTGTCCGATAAGTGTACCTGGAAATGTCAGGACAAGTGTTATGGCAGACGTTGGTTTACGTGTTGTAGTCTCATCAGTTCGATAGAGAGAGCACTTGGGAGCTGGAATCTCGTATGCGCGAGCAGTATTCGGATTTGTTTATATCGGGTGCATGTTACCTGTTATTAATTTTCAGTTGCAACTAACCTTTCGCATAGGTTAGTGTGAGGATTCGGGATCAAATCCTGTTTAAGGGGGTAGAATGTAATACCCAATTATTTGATATCGAATGTTGTAAAGATTAGAGAGGAATTAAGTTAAAATTCATAATTTTAGGAGAAGTATGGGCCGCCAACCCATATTTGAGAAGAGGGGAGCAGGCCATAGTGGCCCAAGGCCCATGAGTGGGCTGGCAGCCCATTAGAAGGTAAGGGAGGGGAGGGGACCAAACCCTAGCCACATATGCTACAGTAGCCACCGCGCTACAATAGCCCCATGTTACAG
This sequence comes from Ampelocalamus luodianensis, assembly GCA_036346255.1. Classification (NCBI taxonomy): domain Eukaryota; kingdom Viridiplantae; phylum Streptophyta; class Magnoliopsida; order Poales; family Poaceae; genus Ampelocalamus; species Ampelocalamus luodianensis. Next base: position 75,661,052 of record CM070620.1, read on the forward strand.
TAGCAGCGTGCTACAGTACCTACGCCGCTTGCTGCTCCTCCTCTCCCTAGCGCCATCTTCCCTGCTGCTTGTAGCGGCCGTGGGAAGAAGAAGAGGAAGGAAGAGACAGTGGAAGGAGAACTTCTTCGTGGGATTTGATCAGCGATCTCCGGTGGTTCTACAAGGGTAACGATGGATTCCCCTCGCTGTTTAGGTTGTTTTAGATGCGAATTTGATTACGTTTAGTGGATCAAATCCCTGCTGCAGTTAGAACAGTTCTGTCCAGTACCTTGCATGACGGTTTTCATGTGTTTAGATTTCGAATTTGAGGATCTCATCTGCTAGAGTTATGTGGGGTTCGTTCTTAGCTTTCAGTGGATGCAAAGATCACTCAATTCTGGGTTACGGTTTAAAAGTTATGATGAATTCTTTGCTGCTGTCCCGAAAGTCTGACGAGAATTAACAGTTAGTATATTTCTTAAAATATGACTTAGTTAGAGGTTAATTCAGAAGTCTTTCCCATAATGACTTTTGTAGATAATCTCATTAGATGTTAGGATTGATAAAGAACACCCCATTTGGATTTGTAGAATAAAAGTTATGCACGTTTCAAGTTGACTATCCAGAAAGCATATCAGGTTCTGTCATTAGTTTTGACCCATGTGCTACATTTTGTTAAGGGCAAAATTTGGGTGTCATGCCAACTAGAATTTTGAAGATGGTGTCCTTATCTTTCCATAACAGTAAGAATTTTGGGTTTTGGTTAGACCAATCGAAATTTATGAATATTTCTTTACCGACGTATAGTTCTGTTAGACAAATTGTGTATTAAACTTTTGCCTGAATGCTATCCTAGGTTTTTGGCCGAATTGGAAGTTTCCGCCAACTAGACTAACGTGGAGGTTTTCGATACCTTTTCATAGGATCTGAGATCACTCCGTTTTGAGTTTCAGAACAAAAGATATGATGTTTTTAGTACCGCTGTCCAGATTATCATTCCACTAGATTGTTAGTCTTATTGTATAGAACAATCTTGTGAACCTTGTGTAGGAAGATGTGTTTAAGCATTGCGATTAGCGTCTTATTCGCGCTGTATCTTATTCAAGTAATTCAATTGTGTAGGAGGAGAGGGTTCGAGATTAGTAGCTTCGTCCTTGCCTCCTAATGCATCGCAGTTCGAAAGATAAGTACAATTGATTTGTCTTGATTGCTATTTGTGTCACTTGATTGATGAATGTGCAATGAGTAATTCCGGTATTTCTTTTTCCTTTCATAATTAATATACCATGATTATTCGGTAATATATTTACGTTCGATATATTCATTCATTCCTTCTTTCATATACATCCACGGAAGTGGGTAGTGAAGTCTCATTATTCTAATATGGGTAAGTACCTTATGATTCTTATTGTTGGTGAATGCTGAGTGCTTGTTGTTCATACGGTTATTTCTATGATCCATGAGTAGATTCAATGCTTCATGTTCTTTTTATGTTCGTTAACCCATGTTTAATGAGATGATATCTTTTATTATTCATAATTCATTCCATTCATTCAGTATTCATGTTTCATCCACTGGAGTGGAATGTAAAGACTCATCAATTCCAGTATGGGTACGTAAGACCCACTATTCCAAAGTGGGCAGATTTGGATCTTCGTATGAAACGTTCTTCATACAGGCCTTGGATCCCCGTATTTTGTTAAATGCGGGCCTAAGTGAACACCGACGGGTGTGTCACTAGCTATACCGGTATAAGCAGAAGTGGAGTTTATGCTTTTCATTCATTCATATGATTTCTGTTATTCTAAATTCATATTCTGTAATATGACTGTCATGTTCCTATTCATTTATTCTACATTTGAATTCTATTAAGTAATGATATGTTCCTATTCGTTCATCCTACATTTGAATTATATAATGTGATATTATGTTGTTACTCGTTCATTCTATTACGTTCTTATTCAGTATGGCTCATATTGCTCTGTTGTACTTGCTGAGTCGTGGACTCATTCTTGCCATGTTTACTTGTTTTAGGTAAACATTGAAGACGGCATGCTTGGAAGGGAATAGTCACGAATCATTCATTCACTTCACATTATTCACTTGTTAATTAGACAAACCTGTTATTACCTTTCTTTCGATAATCTTTGGATTGTAATAACTGGAGTATGATGGTTGATGTTATCTTTTCTTAGGATATGATTGAATTGGTAATTGTCAGATCTTCGTATAGTCTATTGATATGATTATCATAGATGCCTCTTCATGATTAGGTAAATAGAGTCTGTTATGTTGTTAAATTCTGTTTCAATTCCTATGTTCATTCTATCAATTGTTCATTCTTACTGGTTATTAGTTGATAGATGGATGAAAGTATTTCGTATTGTTGATGTATGTTAGTCTTTTAGGTAATATCTTGGCTTCCGCATAGCTAAGGTGTTACACTAGTCTTGTTTCAGTCCTATCTCTCTTTATGTATGTATGCTTCCTAGATTTTTTTAAAAAAATAATATTATTTAAAAAGATAATTACAAAATTAAATAGTCCAATTTTTTTTACAAAAGTAGGTCCCCAGGTACACTCTTGACTGCCTGTCGCCATTTCAACTGGCGACAAGAAATAAACAGTGTTCTTGTCGCCAGTTGAAGCTGCGAATTCCTGTTGCCAATTCAACTAGCGACAAGAACTATGTACTTAAAGCCCAAAAATCGGTGGAAATATCATTTTAATTCCAAAAAAAAGAGGAGAGGGAGAAGAGAGAGAAGGAGAAGGGGAGAAGAGACACGACAAAGCCCTGGCAGTTCGTAGCGGAGGAGAGACAGACGCAGCATTAGATCTCGTCGGCTATTTTTGTAGATACATGTTTTTGCAACTTCGTATATTTTTTTGAAACCTTGTCGGTTAGCAAATAAAAATAACAACATAGAATTCAATAGGTTAGATAATTTTAGCTGTTTTATGTAGTACATCATTTGAGCTATGTATAGTTTAGTTTATCGTCTAGATATTATTTATGTTACAGTACTCGAACCATTTAGAATAAATCTGTAAAAATAGGAAGACAGCTATTAAAAATCTATAAAATTGCAAAGTATCTAAGTATGGTAGGTAGAGCTTAAGAAAAATAATTCCAGCTTAATTTTGGTTTCCATTTGTGCACGATAATTATTCTATTAATGCCGAAAATTCTTTTTAAACTACGAAAATAGTAGGACACATCTTAAATTATAAAAAAAAAATTGGAGTTGCTAAATAGGTTATGTATAAATGAATTAAAATATTGTGACCTATATTTTTTTGTTTCCATGTGCACACGGTAATTATTTTAAAAATAATTGAGACACTTTTTAAATAGGGAAAGTAGCAAGATACCTATTAAAAATCTGTAAAAATTACAGTGTATCTTAGTACGGTTTGTAGAGCCTAATTGAAATAATCCCAACATAATTTTGATTTCCGTTGGTGCTATGTAATTATTCTATTAGTGCCGAAAATACTTTTGAAACTAGGAAAATAGTATGACACGTCTTAAAATTGTAAAGAAAATCCAGAGTTGCTACATAGGTTACGTAGAGCTGAATTAAATGTTATGAACTTTATTTATTGTTTTTATTTGCACATGGTAATTATTTAAAAAAAAGCTAGAGACACTTTTTATCCAAGGAAAGTAGCAAGATACGTATTAAAAATATGTAGAAATTACAGAGTAGCTTAGTAGGGTTTATAAAGCCTAATCGAAATAATCCTAACATAATTATGATTGTCGTTTGTGCGCGGTAATTATTCTGTTAGTGCCGAAAATACTTTTTAAACTAGGAAAATAGCAACATTCCTATAAAATATCCGTAAACATTGCAGAGTAGGTTAGTAGGGTATGTATAGCTTAATCAAAATAATCCTAACTTAAATTTGGTTTCAATTTGTACACGGTAATTATTTTGTTAATGCTGCTTCTTATTACTTTATGTATATGTTTTGTAGTTTTTACAATGTATGGACAAAATTTTCAAGTATGGCAGACCCAAGACACGCTGCGCAGTGGCCGTATGAGTTGCGTGACTTGGTCGTTGACGTGCATCATCGTAGCCGTCTCAGTACCATCTTCCCCAAGGAGGGTGAGACGACGATTGAGCTTGGTGCGCTGGAGCTGTGCACGCCCATGAGGGCGTGGAGGGTGGACCCACGTTGGGTTCTGAGGTATGTGCAGTTGTGATCTTCGTGTACTTATTTGCAACCTGACTATTTTGGGTGGACTAACGTTTATTCTTATTCTTTTCCGATGCAGTTTCAGGGTGGCAAGCCTCATTCCACTAGCGAGGATGGTTGTGGCGACATGGGAGGACGACCAGGACTGCGCGAGTGGTGGTCATACGCCCAAGCGGTTCCCGTACGACCGATGCCTAGCCAGGTAAAGAATTGGGTGTTCTTGTCTTTTCCTCTTACTTATTAGTTAACGAGAAAATTGCACTATAGGTCCCTGAACTTGTGAGGTTATACCACTTAGCTCTCTGAACTTGTATTTTACTTTCTCAGCCCTTTAAACTTGTGAGGTTGTGCCAGTTAGTTCCCTGAACTTTCATTTTACTTTCTCAACCTCTTGAACTTGCGAGGTTATGCCACTTAGCTCCTTGAACTTGTGTTGAAGCAAAGTTCGTCGGATGCGATGTCGATGACTTCGTCCCCTCCGAGTTCGGTGGACTCATTGCCACCCCGTTTCGACTGTGTTCATCATCCCCGTCACCTCACAATGACTAAAACAAATTTTTTGGGCCTAGGAACGCACCGTGTTCGTATCTTCGCCGGAGCTCCACTTTCGCGGCTTGCCTCCATCCTCGCCCTTGTCTCCTCTGAGTCAGCTATGTGTGTGTGTGTGTGAGAGAGAGAGAGAGAGAGAGAGAGAGAGAGAAAAGTACATTCCCAGTGCCAGAGCAAGGGCACAATACTTCTCTCTCTCAAGGTGATTCGCCAGCTTAGCATTTTCTATTATCAAACGACCAAATGGATTTCGTGTAGGGTGAGTAGCTTCTGCTTTGACATTGAAAATGCACTTCTCTCTTTCTCACGATCGACTTAGAGGAGGCAAGGGCGAGAGTGGCGACAAGCTGCGACAGTGAAGCTCCGGCGAAGACGTGAGCATGGCACGTTCTTGGGCCCCAAGAATCTATTTTTTGTTAGCGTGAGGTGATGGGAACGATGAACACGGTCGGAACGGAGCATCGACGAGTCCATTGGACTCGAAGGGGACGAAGTAGCCAGCATTGCATTCAACGAACTTCGTTTTAATGTAAGTTCAGGGAGCTAAGTAGTACAACCTCGCAAGGTCCGAGAAAGTACAATGCAAGCTTAAGAAGCTAAATAGCATAACATCGCAAGTTCAGAGGGTGAGAAAGTAAAATACATGATCATGGAGCTAATTGACACAACCTCGTAAGTTCAGGACATACAACGCAATTTTCTCTAAGTTTCCCATTCCAAATAGTTTAACACGTAAAGTGTGTCGTACTTGATTACCAAATATATTCTTGACGTGTGCAGATTCCTTGTGGACATGAACTAAAGAAATCAAGATCGCTGAATGTGTTTTGTGAGCATTGAGTCCGATACTCTGATTTCATGGAAGGGAACTTTGTCTAATTTGTATGGTTCCGCACTATTTGTGTATGTTGGTCAGATAGAGAGAGGATATGGAGGAATTTTTTTTACGCGTATTACTATCGTGCTTCTGCATTTGATGATCTTCAGCTGGTGGATCTTCACTTTCTTCAGATAGATGGTTGATTCTTATGCTAGTTCCATTAATCTCAACATTATGTACGATGCATGTTCTTTTTAGTGCGACTGTGATCAATCACACGGGAATCAAATATTTGGCAAGTATGAGCTACTCTGCATTCTGACCATGCATACTTATAGCTGAACTAACCTTGCTGATGCCTAAAACTCCTCTTGTGCTAGCAAAAGTACTGAGCTAACCAACTTAACCCACCCTTGCGAATGCGACCATGAAGCAACATCCCACGTGACCAATTAAACCCACCCTTGTACAGTCAGTCAAAATTCAATTATTGTTTACAATTGACAGCACCCAAACAACATTTGTATTTGATTTCCTTTCACAATTCTAAGTGGCACCCAAACACAAAAATTGAAGTTGGCATCCAATTGCTGCCAATTCCAATTCAGGTAGAAATGGTATTTGAATCCAATTCTTCATTCCCAATGAAATTGATGGTTGCCAAACGGGGTGCGAGGGAAATGGTTATGGAAATTGGAGAACGAAGAAGGTCTTTAGCAGGATATGTTGAGAGAAAAATATTTGAAGAATAAAACCTTGATTCAGTGCGATAATAGGAGAGGTATATCTCACTTTTGGTCTGGGTTGTTCAGTGTCAAAAAACTATTTCTATCCTTTTGCAAAAGGAAAATTGGAATTGGGGAGAGAACCGACTTTTGGGTTGAGAGATGGCTAGGGAATTTACTTTAGCAGAAAAGTTCCCTAGATTGTAGAATCTTACAATGAGTAAGAATATTACTGTGGCAGTGGTTCTCAAGGAGGGTTGGGAAAAAAGTTTCGATTTAGGAGAACTTTGAGGTTTTTACTCATGTGTCAGGATTCACCTATCAGAGTCTTATGCTTTATGCATGGCAACTTGCCAAATGAGAATTTGTTTCAAGTAACACAATAGGAAAAGTATAAAGTGCTGTAGTGCGATGCAAACTGTGCAGCGTACCTGGATTTATTTATTTTTTAGTGAAAGGTACAAAGTTCTCTTCCTCACATATTGCTTTGAAGACCAACAAGTCAGCATTCAGTTAAAAGCATATAGTAGTATCCCGACAGTAGATGGAGCACAGCTCTGAGAAAAACCAAAAAGAAACTAAAAATATCTAAAATACGAAGAGAAAATTGAAAATGAGAGGAAAATAAATCAAAGAGAAAAACTGTACAGGAGACAGAAATTAACTAGGCAGAATCCAGTGTAGTTGCATATGATTCTACACTACATCATGTGCAAAAATAATTACTGAGCAAGATGCATAACATCTTTATTACTCAACGATTAGCATCCCAAACCAGTCTGAAGACACCAGAACATGCCATCCCAGTGTTCTACTACGAAGGAATGCTACCAAATCCAGTAGCGGATCCAGAAATGGATTACACCTGGTGCTAACTTATCACTAAGACTATCCAATTGTTCCATAACTTTGATTCCCAAATTTGAAAAGTGCCAAAAAGGAGAAAAAAAAAACGGAAGACAAGAAGTAGCATCCTTTCCTGGATACAAGTTCATTCCCATATCGCAAATAACCACCGTATCACACAGGAAAACTGAACCAAACAGAGGACTAACTATTGCAATCAGGGAGATTTACATGTAATCCTAATCATTAGGTACTTTTTTTTTCAAATGAAACTCAAATGAGAAAACACGGATTCCAAGCACCCTCTAGTACAGTCTTTGTAACATGATTTTTTTCGATAATGGAAGAGAAAACTTTCCCGACCTCTTATAACCTTATGCCAGTACAATAATATACATTCGAGTATGAGATTACGAGTGAGCCCCTTCAACGCTCCCTGTGTCATCCACATCTGAAGAAACTCCACAATCCTACTAAACTGGAGTTCGTCCGTTATGAATTGGGCCCATGTGCAATTTACGAACGTCGGCAGCATGGAGTTATTTATGTATGACTGCAACTTTTGAGCATAATAGTGCCACATACCACTTTGGACTGGCACTTTAAAAATGATCAAATTACATCCGGCGTTTATTAAAGACAAAATAACTCTGTTTTCCTGTTATTCATCAATGGATGTCAGCGAGTCGAGTTTGGCGGCAGAACCCTAGCAGCAGCCGCCGGCCCCTCTCCCCTCGTCTCCGGCTTTCTCGCCAGCGTTGAGTGGGTGGGGGTTAAGATTTCTTTAGCTTCTTCTGTGGCTTTTCCTATATCAACTTGTTCTAGTTTTTTTTTTCTCGGGTGAGTTCTTTGCCGAATTTCTTTTACCCATTATAGGTTTAGTTGTACCGACTCACTTGGACGATGACGGCGACGCTTACACCAAAGATCAACACCAGGTCAAGTTGGTTATAAATAAATTCCTTTGATTTGCTTCTGACTACAACACTGCTACCGAGGTGCATGTCCTACACATCCACGGAGATCCTTGATAGTCTACTTCCCACTTCTGTAATTGTCGGCAATCTTGTTGCCATTAAAAGATCTGGAGTCTTCGGCGAGGAAGATAAAGAAGTTCAGCACATTGAAGGACTTGATGGTAACAAGTTGTTCATCAAGAGTCTTCAATGAAAAGTTGGATACTCTTGTACTTTAATATTAAGCTATTATTAATATAAATCGGAGGATTTTTCTATAAAAAAAATCTGTTTTCCTGTCAAAAAAAGAAAGAAAATATAACTTTCAGTGTTTATAGTGTTTTAGGTATTTAAATACTTCAACAAGTCAAAGTGCTGCATTAGCTTCTTCTTTGAACCTATTGTCCACACACGTCGACATCTGAATGGCATAGTCACCATTTTCGTGTACCACACGTGAAAGGCTACTAAATACAGCAACGTTTGATGGACCAAAATTAAATATAAGTTGCGATTCTTTCGACGATTTCACCATGAAACATATACATGGTGACAAAAATATTAATTGTTGAGGCTTCCAATCTCCATCAACACTCGTCTAGCAACCGTATCAGAGAACTTCTATACGCATGTCGGCACACTTCTTCTGAATTTTTACAAAAAAACTTCGCCCACTTATCAAACCCTCTCACTTCCCCATCTCTTTTCTCTCTCCCTCCGCCTTTAGCGTGAGGAGACAGTATGTTCTTCAAAGGTGTTTTGAGAATGAGGAAACATCTCCTGCATTAGGGACGGAAGATATATTGTCTACCGCGCGCGCTCTCTCCCTCATCCACATCAGATTTTTTTTTTTTTTTGCTGATCTGGCTATATTTTAGGGATGGATACCCATTGGAGATGCTCTTGAGCATCACCGCCTAGCGTACGTGCAGGTGTGCAGCTGGAACTAGCTTTTTTTTAGCTGAGGGAACTAGCCTAGAGGACAATGACTCGCCAATATTCCAAGAGCTGGAGGAAGAAGGTGGGATCCGCTTTCTTATGGGTCCCGCATTGCAGTGGAAACGCAGTTCGTTGTTCATCCAGCTCTTGTGCCGTCCCACGCCACTGGAGATGCCACGTTGTGCCACGATCGGGGTTTTCCGGAAAAAAATTCTATAGGATCTGATCCATAACTCCATCAATATAGATCAACTTCACCGCGTGACACGTGTCTTTTCACGAATCTCAAAACGTGATATACTAACCTACAGTATTCAATTTGTGAAAATTGACATTAGTGTCACACGGTAGAGTTGGTCTACATTGATAGAGTTGTGAACTAGGTCCTATAGGATTTTTTTCTAAGTTTTCCTTACCGGTAAGTTTTTTTACAGGGGCCGGTAAGTCTGGTTCGGCCGAATTTTTTTTTTTTCCAAAAGCCTCCGGTTGTCTAGCTGGAACTAGCTGAGGGAACTAGCCTAGAGGACAATGACTCGCCAATCCAAGAGCTGGAGGAAGAAGGTGGGATCCGCTTTCTTATGGGTCCCGCATTGCAGTGGAAACGCAGTTCGTTGTTCATCCAGCTCTTGTGCCGTCCCACGCCACTGGAGATGCCACGTTGTGCCACGATCGGGGTTTTCCGGAATTTTTTTTTATAGGATCTGATCCACAACTCCATCAATGTAGATCAACTTCACTGCGTGACACGTGTCTTTTCACGAATCTCAAAACGTGACATACTAGCCTACAGTATTCAATTTGTGAAAATTGACATTAGTGTCACACGGTAGAGTTGGTCTACATTGATAGAGTTGTGAACTAGGTCCTATAGGATTTTTTTCTGAGTTTTTCTTACGGTAAGTTTTTTACAGTAGGTGTAAGTCCAGTTCGCCGATTTTTTTTCCAAAAGCCTCCGTTGTCTAGCCGAACTAGGCGAGGAACCAGCCTAGAGGACAATGACTCTACTACTACACACGCCTCATCACGAGCGGTTCGAGCGGTCATCACGCACGGCCCAACCGCTCGTGTTTTTATACGCTCGTGATAAGTCGCGTTATCACGCAGCGGTTAAACATCCGTCGTGATAAGTCACAACACGACGGTTCTAATTATAAAACCGCTCGTGATATCTATTATCACGACGGCTCTATTCAAGAACCGTCATATAGACGCATATCACGCGGCTCTATTTACGAACCGTCTATGATATACACATATCCTGACGGTTACCATTATATAACCGTCGTGATAATACACATATCCCGCAGCGGTTCGTAAATAGAACCGCTCGTGATAAAGGATATCTCGCACGGTTATATTTACGAACCGCTCGGGATACGTGTATATCATGCACGGTTATATAATAGAGCCGCTCGGGATTATACATATCACGCAGCGGTTTGATTGATAAACCGTCCGTGATAGTTATTTCAGATAACTATTTTTTAAAAATTTCGCTAGCCTCGTGGATTGCTAGCCATGCCCTCTCAAAATAAGCAGCGTAAAATAGATACATCACGTATATCAATCGTTGACAACCCAAAGTGATCATTGTCATACAAACGAACATATATCAAATACGGTCAAACATTGTAATATCAACTCGTTCGTAAAATATTGTCATACAACCCAAAGTGACAACCCAAAGTTTACCATTGAATCACAACTATTCAAAGTGAATTTCAACTATATCAAATATATTAATTGTTTCAAGGTCGCTCAAGAGTGAAACTCTCAGTTGGCGCAATGATATCCGTCGTGATGAAGGTGCGAGCCTCCTCGAACATCCGAGATCTCTTTCGAACGAGTGAATCTAAATCTATATTCAAAACCTACAAACAAGAGTAAAGTGTTACATATATATTTAAATTTATAATTAGCAATTATTGCGAGATTGACCAACCTCTGGATCCGCAACCTAGCACTCATGAGAATCGCATATGATGGCAAACGAGAATGCACATTCTTCTCGCTTTTGTGGCGGCATCGAAAAATAGAATTACATATATAGGTATAGTCAGTTCGAGACGCATTATTACGAAGTATGATATAGGATTATTGTGTTGTAGCACGTACCGGAAATCGCGTCCTGTGATTAAGTGTGGCGCTCGTTCCTTGTATAGCCCTCCTCGGCAATATAGGAGATGAACGACCTACATGTTTCCAAAAGTTAACCTCGCCATTTCAAACGAAGGAAGACTACAATAGAGTTATGTATGGAGGAAATGAGCACACCTGTCGACTACTTCTTGCACAAGGGTGAAGTCGTGGCCTTTTTTCATTAGGGAATCAAGGTATAGTACCTGATTCCTCTTTGGTATAATGACTAGAAGGATCCAGTGATGCCTACTCATGTATGTCGCTATAGTCATTAAACCTAAGTTCATATCACAGATAAAGTACAAATGAAATTTGTATAGCAAGTAGTGAAGCACTTACTTCTGGTTGTAGGGCACCATTATGTAGTCCACGTAGTTTTGAGCAAGCAATCCTGCCGTTATGTATTTCTCGACGTAGGATGTGTCTGCCAAGATGGTTTGCTCAGAGACCACGTGTGGGTCGAGGAAACCCACCGGTTCTTTCAATCGCCGGGCAGTTTTAATCATGTATCTATACATAAGCAATGAGTTGTTATATTACGTGAATATAGAACTTGATTGTACACACTTACAGTGTCCAGCATCGTAGAAGTGAGGCATCGAGGGCTTTGAAGTTGAATAGGTCGAACAAGTCGTCGAAGCCCACGATGAAGGGGGCCGGCTCGTGGAGGAAATAGTCCTCCGTGTATCCGACGGTGATTCCATCGCGCACCCTTTCTCTTTGGTCTTCTTCAAGTACCAACTATGCAAACTCGACAACCTAATCCAACAGAGGCTAATATCGTGCTCGCCGCCAACGGACTTCCGAAAGAGTATTTTTAGGGTTAGGAGGCGAAGCGCCTTAATGTTCTTCGATTTCGATTTGTTCTCAACGACTTGCGCGCTACGCGCCTTCCTCCGCCGACGACTCGGAACCGACACGCGCACGCTTTTTGTTCGCTCGGTGTCTTTCCACGGAACCGATGAGGCGGCTTCAAGCGAAGGTTGAGGTGCATCATGGAGGGTCTGTTGGAGAGACATGGTCGTGTCGAGGTGGTTGGGGTAGAGTCATCAAAGGTTGAGGCGGCATCAGCAGGTCCGTGACGATGTCCTTCAAAAGTTGAATTGGAGGCATGGTCGTGTGGAGATGGTTGGGGTGGAGTCATCGAAGGTTGAGGCGGCATCGCAGGTCGAGCGGCGTCCTTCTTTGGCCACCGAATAAAACTGCATGTGGCATCCCCTAGTGTTATGATTTCGCGTCGCGAATCTCCGCGGACGGCCCTAAAATTATCATATACCATGTCCACTGACCTCGGCGTAACCTCACACCGGGCACCGTGGTCGCACTATCCCTTCATTGCATGGATACACCACCCCGCCCATTTCAATAGACATCCCAACCATCCTCACTTGGAGTGTGCAGTCGTCGGCTCCTACAAAACGATACGCAATTAGCTAAGGCGCCCTATAGGTCTATCTTTGGAGCATTCCGAGATGTACATTACCTTGATGTCGTTGATAGGTAATTGGACATCATCGTGTTCACAATTTTGCGTGGACGCGACGCTACTCCGATGTTGAGGAGGATCGCCTACCAAAACAACGGGCGGCTCGCGATCGTTGTTGAGGAGTAGTAGTTGATTCACTTGGTCCCGCAATCTTGCTATCTTTTCTTCAAATTTTGCAAGAAGCACCGCTCTCTTCCTTCAAATTTTGAAGTAAGCACATGTTCCAACACCGTGTCGCACTCGCCTTGGATCTCTTCCCCGCTCCTATACGCAGAGTCGCCCGGGAATCCATCCTCCAAGATACGTTAACCCTTTGCTCGCGTGCGACCCGGTGCTCCTTGTTTCCGGGTACGTAGTTAGTATATCCTTCTCCTCGCTCGCTTGGAAGGAGCCTTCTGAACATGCGGAACTCAATTCTTGCCGCAAGAGGTCATCATGTTATTATATACATTATGAAGTTATAGACTTATTAACAACTAGGTAGTTCAAGACATTTACCACACGGTTGGCCACATCCCGGTCGCTGGTTTGTGAAAGAGATTTCGCCAAGACGAATCGATGCCCTCGCTCTTAACTGTGGAGAGAGCGCTGGTCCGTGATCTCAAGAAATGGCCTTGTTTCGCTCGCGCCCTCCGCCGCCCATTGCGCGGTTTTACCCGCTGTACCAGCGGTGCCGAGTTTGTGGGGGTGAGTGTTAAGTGTCCGAGAGCCTTGTGCGCCGACTTTCCTCACGAAATTGGCGCCGTCTTCATTTGCACAAAGGCGCCCCATATATCCCGCGACAAGAATTTATACGCCGTGAAGGGCGTTCACCCGTGTTCACGCACCTTGTGACAAGCACGCTCTTGAAGGTCCTCCACGCCTTCCGATCGAGAGCAACGCTCGTTGCCCACGCGCCAGTTCGCGGCCGGGAAAGTGAACGATTTTAAAACTTCGTCCCACGGTGGCTTCTCCGAACATCCGACACGTTGTCCCACCGGTGTGGTGATGGGGACCCGCTCCTTCCAAGTATCCCGCACAAGGTTCGAATCTCGCCACGCTTTGGGGGACTCACAGGATCCCATTGGCATTGACCTCCGTGGACGGTCATTATGCCCGGAGGAATTCTCGATGTTCCTCTCGCCATCTCGCAGACGCACTACCACTTTCCTGAGATCCGCACGGCGGCGAAGATGGTGCGGACGCCATGTCGCTACTTGCTATCTATATATGCACGAAGCAATATGCGTAAGCTCTAACCGACTGATTCAAGCAGCATTTACTCAACTTAACCAAAATGATGCACAAACGTATAATATATAAAGAAGGATTGATGGTAGTTTGTGCTCTCGTATGAGAGTTGCAAAAGAACAAGTCTTTGCCATCTCAATCCTATTGTCTATACTCTTCATTAAATGAATATGATAGTATAAATTCAAACTATGAGCTCTAAACAATACTTTGCTTAATCACAAATGATCTCAATCATACGAAAATGATCTCTTAAAACATTCAATCTCAAGATAAGAGAAAAGTTCATCACAGAGCGAACTGTAACAAAGCCCATCGATCAATTTCATTCACATTATCAAAGACTATCAAAGTCACATCACGTAGGGTTCGTCAATACAATAGAGCTCATGAATGAACTAACAAGATATCAAATTGATTGATGCATTCAACCGTCTGTGATAACTAGCATTCAACCAAAGTAACAAATTAACAAGATATGAAATTGACGGTAGCAAGTAATTTGTACAATAGAGCTCAAGAATCAACTAACTATCACATTCAATCTCAAGATAAGATGTAGTTCATCACGAGCATGTCAACAAAGCCCATCGATCAATTTGCGATCTTTAGGAATACTCACAGAGGATGCCGCACAACAACTCACGGTGCAAGGAGGAGGCCGGGCAGGTGGGAGGAGGCCGACGCGGGGAGGAGGGAGAGGCGCGGGAGGAGGCCGACACGGGAGGAGGACGGCGCGGGAGGAGGCCGGTGCAGGGAGGAGGCCGACACGGGAGGAGGCCGGTGCAGGGAGGAGGCCGACACGGGAGGAGGCCGCGCCGAGGCGAGGCAGCGCTGCCGATGAAGGGGCGGCGCGCGGGTCTTACGGACGGGAGGTGAACGGCGAACCCTAGAGGAGCGAGAGCGCGCGAGAGCCTGGGGCGCGGAGACGGCGACGAGTAAAGAGCAAAACCCTAGGGTGCGCTTTTGATAAAGAATATCACAGACGGCTTTATTAATGAATCGTCGAGATATCATCAATATCACAGACGGCTCTATTTAAGCACCGTCGCGATAATATCAGACGGTTTTTAAAGAACGTCGAGATATCTCAATATCACTGACGGTTCTTGAATGGCACCGTCGTGATATTGAGGATATCTCGCACGGTTCTTTACAAACCGTCAGGATATTATCACGCACGGTGCTTAAATAGAGCCGCTCGTGATATTGATGATATCTCGACGGTTCTTTAATAGAGCCGTCGTGATAATATATCACGCACGGATCCATTATAGAGCCGTCGCGCTATGGATCTCATTCCCTTCATCTCCCGCGAGTGTCTCTTCGTCTCGCTCCAAATTTTTATATAAATAGACAACCCTTATCAAAGGGATTTCTCACGAAGCTCCTTGATCATCCCCTCTCTCCACAAATTCCAAATGGCTTCCTCTCTCGTCCTGGCTGCATCGCCTACATTTTGGTTGTGTACTCGCACCTCTCGATCGCAAACCGCCCAAGCCGCGAACAAGGCGCCCGTTGCAAATGCAATCCGTTGTAGACCCTCCCATCTACCGGAGACCATAACGGCGCCATCGGCCGATTGGAGCTCCTCCTCCAACAGCATCAGGCGAGGCTCTCCAAAGATCCGCGAGTAAACCTCGCCGTGGAGATTGTCCTATGGAACTCTTTGGTCCGCACTGAGGATGCAGCCTGCAGAGTCGAGGACGACATCGACATTGCAGGAGAGCGGTCCGCCTAGCCGAGACCGTGGAGACCGGGTTGATGGCCTCTCGGGCTATATGGGACTTGATTACGAGTCCGAACATCTACAAGAGGAAATTGAGCGTGCAAGGTCACGTGTGGAGGCGTTTGGTGAGACAATGGTGATCCCGCTCCCACCAAGCCGACGAGAATGCGCACGAAGATTTGAAGACTAAGATAGGATCGCTCATCCTTTTTTATCGTCGTGATGTAAAACGATAAGGCCGCCTATTGTCCGTCGTGATGTAAATATGGTCTTTTGTCATTGATGATATGGTCTTTTTTATCGCCTCGTGATGATATGGTCTTTTTATCATCTAATTATTATCGGGCAAACCAGACGCTATCACTGACGGTTGAATAAAGAACCGTCGGATAATATACTCATCACGCGCGGTTCCTCTCACTAACCGCTCGTGTTGACCATCACGCACGGCTCCATGTGGACTAGATGGACCGAATCGATGTACGGTGCGAACCGTGTGAGTGAAGAGTACATTAATGGCGTGATTGCTTTTAAAAGAGCCGCGGAGCAGATATGCTGAATAAGGATAGAATTTATGTAACGTCCATGCATTGATTGCGATAATCAAGATTTTTAACAACCGCGCAGATCGTAGGGCACTTGATTCAAGGGTTTCAAAAAGGGTATACATGTTGGACCATCACGTGAAGAGCGATTATACAGAAGTTAATAATGATGACATCGACGAGGAATTCAACGATATGCCGGATGTGGATCTGTGTTTTGATGACGATAGGTCGACGATGACAACTGGATCGATGCTACGCGATGCGTATGAAACTACAAGTGAGAGAGAGTTTTGTAAATTCGAGAGCTTAATGGAGGACTCGGGAAACCTTTGTTCCTCGGCCGCAAGCCGGAATACACAAGATTGTCAACCGCATTTGAACCGCTGAAATTGAAGGCGAGCAATGGTTGGTCCGACAAGAGTTTCACGGCAGTTAGGTCTCCTAGCGGACATTCTTCCGAGGGAAACGTGTTGCCCAAAGACCACCTACCAAGCCAAGAAGGTTCTTTGTCCATTGGGAATGGAAGTAGAAAGAATACATGCATGTCCGAACGATTGTATCCTCGTATCGTAAAGAGTATGCAGACTTGCATGTATGTCCCGTGTGCAAAGCATCCCGATACAAGCGTAAGAATACTACTAAGGTGAAGCAAGGACCTCTCGCTAAGGTGTTGTGGTATCCACTGTGATCCCACGCTTGAAGCGCTTATTTGCGAACCGAAAGGAGGCAAGATTGCTGCGCTGGCACTCTGAGGAGCGTAAGAAAGATGGAAAACTAAGACACCGCCGATTCTGCGCAATGGAGAAACTTCGATCGGACCTTCAAAGAGTTCGGTGCGGAACCGAGGAACATAAGGTTAGGGTTGAGTACAGATGGAATGAATCCTTCGGTAACATGAGCGCCGACATAGCACATGGCCCGTGAACCTATGTATGTATAACCTTCCTCCTTGGTCGTATGAAGCGGAAGTACATTTTGATGTCACTACTTATCCAAGGGCCAAGCAACTCGGGAACGATATTGATGTGTACCTAGCACCACATCGATGATCTTGTGACACTGTGGAACGAAGGGGTACAAGTATGGGATGCGTACAAACGAGAGAACTTCTCTTTACGCGTCATGTTGTTCTGCACTATCAATGATTTTCCTGCCCTTGGTAACCTGTCGCTTCAAGATTTAAAGGAGCCAAAGCCTGTCCGCACTGCTTAGATGCTACGGAGAGTGTATGGCTGAACAACTCGCGCAAAACTGTGTATATGCGTCACCGTAGGTTCCTTCCCAGGAGTCACCCATACCGCAAGATGAAAAAACAATTCGACGGAAATAAGGAGGACAGTTCAGCTCCAAGGGCTTTTAGAGGGAAAGAGGTCTATGATATGGTTAAGGATATCCATGTTGTGCTTGGGAAGGGATGTAAATTAAAACCCGCGGAAGAACATCCGAAGAAGCGGTCAATTTTTTGGGACTTGCCTTATTGGGAGCACTTAGAAGTTCGTCACTACATCGACGTCATGCACGTGGAGAAGAATGTATGTGAAAGCTTGATTGGTCTCTTACTGAACATTAGTGGCAAAACAAAGGATGGTGTTAACGCATCGACGCGACTTGGTTGATATGAACATAAGGACCGAGTTAGCACCGAAAGAGACCGATAAAGGACGAACATACCTTCCACCGACTTGCTACACTATGTCCAAGGCCGAGAGAAATGAATTGTGCCAAAGCTTGCATGGTGTCAAAGTCCCGTCTGGTTACTCCGCTAACATTAAGAAACTTGTTTCTATGCAAGATTTGAAATTAATTGGTATGAAGTCTCATGATTGTCATGTGCTGATGACACAAATGCTTCCTGTTGCTATTAGGGGTATCTTGCCGAACAAGGTCCGAGTGGCAATCTTGAGGCTGTGTTATTTCTTCAACTTAATTGCTCAGAAGGTCATCGATCCCGAAGGACTAGATGCTCTACAGGCCGAGGTGGTGACGACTCTATGTCAACTTGAGATGTATTTCCTCCGTCATTTTTCGATATTATGGTCCATCTCATTGTTCATCTTGTGAAAGAGATAAAGATATGCGGTCTGTGTTCCTACGTCATATGTACCGCTCGAGAGGTATATGGGAATTCTCAAGTCCTACGTGACGGAATCGATCTCGACCGAGGCAAGATCATCGAAGGTTATGCAACCGAAGAGGTCATTGAGTTCTGCGTCGACTACATGGCTCGAGTGGAACCGATAGGTGTGCCTCTATCTCGTCATGAGGGAAGACCGGATGGTATCGGACCATCGGAAGGAAATCAATCACTCCCGATCCGATACGCACGCCAAGCCCATTTCACGGTCTTGCAACACATGACCCAACCGCCCCCGCACATCGACGAGCACAAAGACATGGTACGCCAACGTAATCGGACCGGCCGGAGGTTTGGATCACAAGAGAGCACAACCGTCGGTTCAACGAATGGGTAAAGGTGCGAATCATGACTGGAGGTCATCAAGTGATGATACGCTGCTATGGTTGGCAAAAGGGCCACAATTTACAATTGTCACATGGCAAGGATACGACATAAATGGGTACACATTTTATACGGCAAACAGATAGGAAGAGCACATACCAGAATCTGCGGTGTCCGTGATAGATGCATTCGCATCGATGGGCCGAGGAGCTCGATTATGGGCAAATAGAGGAGATATGGGAGCTCGACTACGTGCTTTCAAGATCTCCTATTTCGTGCCGCGGTCCATCTCCCATGTGAAGGTCGATAAGCACGGCGTCACTACCGTGGACCTCGATCGTGTCGGATACAAAGACGAACCATTCTGATCAAGCAACCAAGTTGTTCAAGTCTTCTATGTAACCGACCCGCAAATAAGAAGCGCCACGTAGTTCTTCATGGAAAAGAAGGATTGTCGGAGTTGAGAATGTAGTGGACGAGGAAGAATACAATCAATTTGACGAGTTGCCTCCTTTCGAGACTCGGCATCGCTCGAGGAAGAACCCAACGAGGAAGCTAGCTATATGCGCGTCGATCATCATGAAGGACTATATTTTAATTAAGAAATTACTCCATTGTAATTAATTTATTCCATAACATCATGTGTTATGAACTTGTAATATGTCGTACGTATATTTTGATGTCAACGTGGAATTGTAATCGCTCCTGTCCTTGTGGACCGTATATTTTGGTGCATTAAAAATTCATTTCATTTGGAAAATAGTCCAGCTGCACCACCTTTCTAGAAACCTAAAAAACTAAAATTTTATGGCAAATAGTCTAACACCTTTGCAAAGAAACTGGTATACTCATGCCTAATCTTGCAGTCGTCACTGCAGAAGACGACGTAGTCGTCCCACCCTTCCACACCGCAGCCAATGCTCGTGCACCGGTGGCCATCCTCCGACAGCGCCACACCCGCCGGTTCGGCCTTCTTCCCCACGCCGCCGACCATGTCCGCGGCGAGCTCGCACCGCCCGCACTCCCGTTGGTCTTGGCCGCCTCGCACCCGCCGCCGGTCGGCTCGTCCCGACCGGCTGATGTAGTGCTTCCCAACGCCGCGCGCCTCGTCTCGCGTGTAGAGGAGGAGACCGAGCACGAGGCCGCGCCTTGTGGCCGCCATGGCCGCCGCTCAAGGAACATGAGGCCGCCCGCATGTCTTGGGGCGCCAAGACAAGCCCGAGGCCGACGATGAAACAAGCCGGGTTGCGGCGGCGCCAGTGGTTGACGACGGCGAGGTAGCGCCGTTGTCCGCCACTTCATCGCCTCCTCTCGCTCGGCGCCACGCGCCTCCCCACGCGCGTTTCCTTGACACCTTGTACAAGGCCTTACAACTATACGTATATACATTCAAGATGTTAGAATAAATAGTAGTATGTACGTACATATATTGTAGACATAAAGATGTACGTGACGTTAATCGTAGGTCGCATAGGTCCTCCATGGTCGAGGAGAGCTCGCGTCACGGCCGACGATGTCGACGACGACATCGTGAGAAAGAGCGCGATCACCGACCTCCTCGCCTTGGTGCCGCCTCGATCGCTCTGCATGCTAACCTTGGCGATTGACGTACTCAAAACCGTGAGACGAAGAGCGATGGGAGGAGTTTAATCTTCGTGATTATTCCGCCTTATATCAAGAATTAGAGTAATCGCACGTGAGACGAAGAGACGCATGTATCGTCGGCGTGCGAGACGAAGAGACGGTTGCAGCGATGGTGAAGAGACACATCGCGCGGAGCGGATATCGCAGACGGCTCTATATGGGAACCGCTCGTGATAATAATATCACCGACGGTTATTTAATAGAGCCGCTCGTGATACTAGTATATTACGCATGTTCTCAATTGAACCGCTCGTGATATTTCACAGACGGTTTTATTTCCAAACCGCTCGCGATAGCGTCCTCATCATGCACGGTTCATATTACGAACCGCCCGTGAAGTATCACAAACGGTTGGTAATAAGAACCGCCTCGTGATGAGGACATATCACAACGGTTCCCAGACGATTCCAAAGGGAACCGTCTGTATAAGTTCAACACAGACGGCTCCTTTGGAACCGTCTGTGATGAGGTGTCTGCTATTGCCTGTTTTGTAGTAGTGCTCGCCAATCCAAGAGCTGGAGGAAGAAGGTGGGATCCGCTTTCTTATGGGTCCCGCATTGCAGTGGAAACGCAGTTCGTTGTTCATCCAGCTCTTGTGCCGTCCCACGCCACTGGAGATGCCACGTTGTGCCACGATCGGGGTTTTTCGGAAAAAAATTCTATAGGATCTGATCCACAACTCTATCAATGTAAATCAACTTCACCGTGTGACACGTGTCTTTTCACGAATCTCAAAGCGTGACATACTAGCCTACAGTATTCAATTTGTGAAAATTGACATTAGTGATTTATGGGGCTATGCGCTTTGAGATTCGTGAAAAGACACGTGTCACACGGTAGAGTTGGTCTACATTGGTAGAGTTGTGGACTAGGTTTTATAGGATTTTTTTCTGGGTTTTCCTTACCGGTAAGTTTTTTTACAGGGGCCGGTAAGGCTGGTTCGGCCGAATATTTTTTTTTCAAAAAAAATGATTTTTCTGATTTTAAGTTTAAAAAATTAAATTCGAACAAAATCAAGTAAATTTGATTTTTTTAATCGGTTTGTATTCCTACAGGCCCGTTCAAAAAAAATGATTTTTCTGATTTTAAGTTTAAAAAATTAAATTCGAACAAAATCAAGTAAATTTGATTTTTTTAATCGGTTTGTATTCCTACAGGCCCCACCGGTAAATCCAAATTAAATTACCGATTTTTTATCGAAATTCGGAATCCTGGCCACGATGCCATCCATCTCATGATCACAAAATTAATAGTGATCACTATACATCCAATCAAGATCGGTCCCATGCCGTTGGACTGCACAACGGTTGACCGACGGCTATAAAACCCCCCTCACGCTCATTGCTCCTTCCCCTCCTCTCCTCCTCACACACGCTAGCCAGAAGCTAGCTTCGACTGTTAAGCATCATGGGCTGGTCATATCATGCCAAGCACCTTAAATGGATCTACCATCTCACCATGAACGCCTTTTTCCTCGCCATTGTTGCATTGACACTTGCCAGCACCATCCTCCTGAACGCGATTCATCTCGAGTTTGACGTGCTAGTGCTACTCGGTTGGCTCCGCGCCTTCTCACCCATACACCACCTCCTCGTTGGTCTCCTCCTGGCCGGCGTGGCCACCCTATACCGCATAAACTGTCCCCGCGCCGTATACCTCGTCGACTACGCTTGCTTCCGACCAAGTCCCAACTGTCGTGTCCCTGTCTCCACCTTCGTCGAGCATGCTCACCTCGTGCCGTTCCTCGATGACCGCAGCGTCCGCTTCATGACACGCATGCTCGATCGCAGCGGCATCGGCGATGAGACCAGCCTCCCACCGGCGGACCACTACATCCCTCCGTTCGGCAGTTTCGACGAAGCCCGTGCTGAGGCGGAGTCGGTCGTCTTCTCGACCATCGACGACCTGTTCGCCAAGACGGGCGTCGCACCCGACGCCATCGACATTCTCGTCGTCAACTGTAGCATCTTCGCCCCGGTTCCATCCCTCAGCGACATGATCACGAACAGATACAAGCTCCGTGGCGACGTCCATAGTGTAAATCTTTCCGGGATGGGGTGCAGCGCGGGGCTGATCTCGGTGGGGCTCGCCGCCGGGCTCCTGCAAGGAGCACGCCACGGCGCGCAAGCTCTGGTCGTGTCCACGGAGACCATCACGTCCAACTTCTATGTGGGTAAGGACCGCGCCATGCAGCTGTCCAACATCCTGTTCCGCATGGGCGGCGCCGCCGTGCTGTTGTCCATGTCCAAGGACAAGGCGCGGTTCCGTCTCGCGCACCTTGTGCGAACGATCACCGGCGGCACGCAAGACAGCTCCTACCGGTGCATCAACCAGGAGGAGGATGCTGAGGGCAACATAGGGGTCAACCTATCCAAGGACCTGCTGACCGTTGCAGGCGACGCGCTGAAGGCTAACACCACGGTCATTGCTCCCCTTGTCCTACCGCTCTCCGAGCAACTGCTCTTCGCGACGTTCTTCATCGCAAGCAAGCTGCTTAAAGGGCGTGTCAAGCCGTACATCCCTGACTTCCGCACGGCGTTCGATCACTTCTGCGTGCACTCCGGAGGCCGTGCGGTGATCGACAAGGTCCAGCATAGCCTCAGGTTGTCGGACGAGCACGTGGAGCCGTCGCGCATGACGCTGCACCGGTTCGGGAACACGTCGAGCAGCTCGGTGTGGTACGAGCTGGCGTACGCCGAGGCCAAGGGCCGGATGCGGGAGGGCGACCGGGTTTGGATGGTCGGGTTTGGGTCCGGGTTCAAGTGCAACAGTGCTGTGTGGGAGTGCATCCGGGCAGCAGACGAGCCGGACAGGGCATGGGCCGGGTGCATACATCGCTACCCGGTGAACATCCCCGAAGTGGACGAGAAATCGGGCTAGGGCAAAAACGTAATAGAAGTAGTGTAGTCATCCGTGTAACATGGAATATGGAGTACAACATGGCCGCTACCACCATCTACCAAGCGTAAAAGTCATATATATAGTTCATGTCATAGATCTACGGATTTACGGAGAAAATGTTAGTATTGCTATATGATTGTTGCTCAGTCATGCGAGCATGGGAAGTAGTACGTACTGTGTGAACTGTACGTATCTAAGATTGTGAGGACCCCCGAAATCAGACCCGTATCAAGCTAAGTGATTACGCCGTAAACGCAACACTTAACGTGGGACGAACACGATTCCGAGTGACCCGGATATGTGTCACATGCTAGCTCCCAAGGATCACTGGCTAACATGCACATATCCTAATACACAACATTGCAATCACATCTATACACAATGTACAAGAATAAAAGAATCAATTACAACATCTTTTAAATAGCACCTTATAGTACAAGGTTGCAAAAGAGGGCCGATCGGCCAAATCTAATTAACACAAATAAATTGCAGCGGAAGATAACTTAAAATAAAAAGGGAATAACCGAGTTGGCATGCCCAAAATCCCACAAGCAACCAGCTGGAGTTAAAATCGTTGCACCCGTCGTTCTCACCTGAACAAATAGACACTGTTAGAGTACAAAATTGTACTCGCGAGACTTTCAAAAGAAATAAGGATGCTTGTAAGTATCAAAGGAAGGCTACTACACTAGTCAGTTTTCAGCGTAAAGTAAGTTTTGCATATAGATAAAAGATTCTAACTTGTCATTTGTAAAACATTTAGAAAACATTTAATAACAGTAAGTAATGATCATCAATGGTATACTCTCCAAATATAATTAACACACAAATATCTCATTCGTGGCACAATTCATTTCCCAACAAAAATTAACGCGCGAACTACGCGTTCATGAGTTCATTTCAGATTGGAACAAACTAACAATAAGGACATAACAATCCCATCCATAACCCAAACTTAATTTCCCAAAAACTAACTGTGTCTGCTTTCCCACAAGTGTTGTCCATAACCTAGGACGAGGCTATTCGAGTAGATTTAGTTCTCTGCAGAGTTGTACAGCTTTACCCACACGATATGCATTCATCTTAATGTCGGCCAATGCACTCTTCCATAGGAGTGTGACTGAGGTAGCATAACGAGGCCGTTACAATGTTATGTCCTAACTATCAGCCCACCCAAGCAACAGAAACCCCGTGGGAGTCAAAATGCCTCCTAACCACAGGTGAACCTCGTTACGTAAGTAAGTCCCTCTCAACAAGAGACCCTTAAGGATAAGTAAGGCGACCCTTAACATGCCCCCGCGAGATTGACAAAAGAACAATTAAATACATAACAATAACAATTGTCAATCCCATTGTGTTTTGATAGCTAACACACAACAAATTATTAAGCCAAGCCTTCGCCATTATCCCGGCATGTGGTTGCACGTAAGACTTGGTTCATCACACCACAGACCGGTCCTTAAACACTCAAACGGGGCTACACAATTCCATAATAACAACAACAACAAAGTTTCATGATCACCCTACACCCGTCTAAGTTAAGAACATAAAACTCATACCCAACATGTCCACAAACCCTAGATGCGAAGATCTGGATATAAACCTCAAGTTCAACATAATCCAATCCATAAAATCCTCAAATTTTATTAAGATTCAATTCAATCCACCGGCCGATGGACTAGCTCCATCAACCGCTTTCGGCTACAACTACTAGCATGGCTAAGCATCGTTCTACAAACTAGCAAACCCCCCATATAACATATATCCTTAATCATTCAAGGTAAAAAGGGTAATCAACATTCAAAGGAGGGCTAATGCAGCAATTAGGAGATTAACTACTTCTACCCATAAACATACATTTTAAGATAGCATGCAATTGCGATAATAAAACTCACACAAAACATTTAAAAACCACTGGGAGCAATATGCTCAAGAGGAGGGTGCTCGCACCTTTGCTGAATCACTGGTTCAATCTCAGGTTAT
This sequence comes from Ampelocalamus luodianensis, assembly GCA_036346255.1. Classification (NCBI taxonomy): domain Eukaryota; kingdom Viridiplantae; phylum Streptophyta; class Magnoliopsida; order Poales; family Poaceae; genus Ampelocalamus; species Ampelocalamus luodianensis. The sequence goes on from CM070620.1 coordinate 75,686,190, forward strand.
ACTCATAATAAACTCACGAATATATCGCTATCGTCGAAAACCTAGTGAAAAGGCGATAATGCAACAAGTATCAAATAAAGCCTGAAATTCAACATGCTCGAAAATGCATGAAATTTATACAGTAGGTAGGTCATGATTTTAGATTTATTTAGGTGAAAGAATCATTCCATTTTTTTATTTAGTATAAGAAAATTATGGTGGTTTGAATTTCAGATTTCAATACGCCTTAATTCATGTAATTTAATTATGAGATAAAAATTTGTAGAGCAGTGGTGAGTACATGGATTACATGGATAAATAGGCAATATTATTACAAGTTCAAAACAGTTGAGTTTGCCTCAATTGGAGTTTTCATGAATTAGTTATGAATTTATAAAGTTATCAGCATTTTATAATGTAAAAATAATTCATTTTGGGATAAATTTCCACAAAATATATCTTCTGTGCCAGAGGTAAGGCTACCATTTTTAGAAATAATCTTACTTAAAATTAAAATTATCAAAAGTGGTTTCACTGTTTTTGGAGTTAAAAGGAAATAGTTATGTATTTTTGAAGTTAACAGCATTTTTCTAATGTAAAAATAATAGAGTTATGGATCATTTTTCCAAAACCATATTCTCTGCTACAGAGAGATGTTTGAAAAATATTTTAAAATAAAATTCACTTGATAAGAAAAATATAGAAACAGGTTTCATTTAATTTGGAGTTTATTTGAATTAGATATGGATTTTTGAAGTTACAACAATTTTCAGTGCACAAAAAAAAATGGATTTCGAATTTATAACGCATAAATTACTTTTTCTACCGGGGCTGAGCTAGCCACAGCCACTGACAGAGGGGACCCGAGCTGAGGGTTGACTCGGTCAAAGTTGACCCGGTCACAACCGAAGACTACACCGAAAACGTATTCAAAAGAATACGCCTTCAGGACATGAAGACATAAAATCGTTCTAAGCATTTAAATATACGTTTGCCTTAAGAGAATACACTCTTCTTAAAATGCGCAAACACTAAGCCGGCCATATGGGCCCACACGTCATACACTACCTCAACTCAGTTAACCGACAAAGATACGCTTAAGTGCTAAACATCGTGTTTAATCTTTAATTAATGTTACTGTGCCGGTCGGTAATCCGACAACGCAGGGGAGCACGCGGCCGAGAGCTTTGACGGCGGCTCGCCGGCGCGGTTGTAACATCCCAAGGTTATGTTACTAAAATAAAAATAAAATAAAGTTATTATCTTATTGGATTTTCTGAATTTGATAGAGTTTTAGTCTCTTTATTTGAATTTCTGAAGTTTCAAAAGTAAAATTTTAAAATTTATTTGGAGTTATTGAAGTATCATTTGGTTTTATCTGAAATATAAAATTTAAATTAATTTCTGGAATTTTCTGAGTTTTTAAAAGCTTTTTCCTAAATATTTTAAAGCCAAAACAAATTTATTTGCAAAATTAATAGCCAAAATAAAGTTGGAAATAATTTTATTAAGTCCAAAATAAGCATGGAAATTTCTGTGAATTTTTCCATAATTTTTCGATCTATTTTGTTATTTTCTAAAAGCCAAAAGGAATTAACTAGATTAATTAAATCGCAAATCATTTAAAAATCCACAAAACCCTTTGGGCCGAAACCTACCCGGCCCATCTCCTCTCCGCGCCTTCGGCCCGAGTCAGCCCAGGCCGCCCGCTCTCTCTCTCTTCCCCGCACCCGACCCCACCCGTCAGCCCCCACCTTCCCGCTGCCGTGTGGCCCCGCCTATCTCCTTCTTCCTCCCCACCTTCTTCTCCGCGCAACCGCCACCATTACCACGTGTGGGAGCTCCAAATCCGGCGCCGTTTTCGTCCTCTCCCTTGACGACTTCGCACGCAGTCAAAGCCTCCGTTCGTGCCGCGCCCATTTCGGTACTCTTCCCCCTTTATCGCGGGAGAAACCGCCGGATCGTCGCCATTACCGCCGAGAAGGCCGCGCGCACGATCTCATCCCTCGCACCTCCCCGGCCCTATAAAAGGGGAGCACCGGGTGCGCACCTTTCTCCTCATCTCACCCCTACCCCTCTCGTAGCTCCTTTCCCCCACAAGCGCCCGGATTTCGAAGTTGAGCGCCGCCAACCGAGCCGCGGTTTTTCGTCAATTCCAGCGAGGTAAAGGGCTCCCAGGTCTCTCCGACGACACCGACGGCGTCGCGCCACCACCGCCTACACCGTGCGCCCTTCATCTTGGCCGGAGGACCACCGGAACTCCCTGTCGCCGACAAGCCCGACACCGCCGCCGCATATATCCTCGCCACGCCATCGCCGCCCCTCAGTGACGCTGCGACGCATCTTAACCCCGCGACACCCTCTTGCTTTTGGCACTCGCCGACTCGCCGCCGCGCTCAACCGCGAGCGCGGCCGAGCCGTCGCCGGCCTTGCGCCCCGTGGCAGTGCCACGTGGCCGCCACAACGACGCCACATCACCGCCACCTCACCCCCTTCGCCCATGTGGCAGCCCGCGTGGCGGCCACCTCAACAGGTTGCGCCAGCCTCACAATGTCGCACACTGTAGCTATGAGCCGAGTCCATGGTGGACGTTGACCGGACCATAGACTTGGTCTTTGACCGCGGACCCCACATGTCGGTGAGACAAACCAATTTCCTTTACAAATTTAATTCGGTCGGGAAAATCAAATTCCCTCGCTGACGTCATCTTGCGCAATAAAGCCATTTTCCTTTAGAAAAATAAATCCAGGAAATCTGAAAAATCAGAATTTAGGTTTTTAAATGGATTTAAACTTAGAAAATTCATATCTTTTGAATCCCAACTCCAAATTGGGTGTTTCAAATTGCAAAATTTATATAAAATCATTATCTAGCTAACTAAACCAAAATTATTTAATTTTGAGTTCATTTGACCACAAATTCCTTTAAACCCTAAATCTATCATTTCATGTAATTTCAAACTTCGAAAGCTCATATCTTTTGCATCCAAACTCCGATTGAGCCCATTCAAATTTCTAAATGTATCTAAATTCAAGATCTAGCTATCTAAATCAAAATTATTCAATTTGGAGTTAATTTTAATCCTATTTGAATTTGGTTTGAATTTGGCTTATTATTCGCGTATAGATTTCGACGACTTCGGAAAGTCAGATTTCGACGCCATTTGAAGAGCACATAAGAGGATTGATTTTAACTGTATGATCATCGTGATTGTACACCTAGACTACCTGGAGAAAGTGCTTGTGAGTACTAGGTGACCTGTTGAGGAAAACAACATCACCTCAGTATCGGTTAATCTGTTCACCTCAAACGAGGCAAGTTACATTCTTGATCATACTTGCACCTATTATTTAAAATTATTTAAGTTCTTTTTCAAATTATTACTGCATGCTTATTTATATTCAGTAATTTAAATCCCTGTTTTAAATATATAGTTATGCCTAAAATCCTTTGTATGGCCAATCTTGGTAATTGAAGCGAGCATATTGTCACCCTAGATAAAAACCTGGTTGATACAATAGTATGGACTAGGATCATTTGGAAAATATTGTGCTTAGCCATGCTTATAGACCAAATATGTTTCATTTGGGGAATTTCAATGTAAATCAACTATTGTTTAAATGGTACCTTGACATTGGTGTGTCATGGGAGTTTCATAAATGACTTTAGAAAATAAAATAAAATGATGGTTTGGACTTGGGCGATCGTTGTCCGTGGGTGCGTGTTTATGCACGGGTTCAACCGGGTAGGTTGAGGCCCAGGGTTCTGTTGGTTGTCGCCCATGTAAGTTAAGGACCGGTCTTCGAGCCGCATCTTGCTAAGCCACATCGTACTACCACATGTCTTGTATGGGTAGGAACTGGCTGATTAATTTGCAAAGTTCCATCATGATCGCCTCGTGATGCGTGGGTGGTCTTTCATGACCTTTGTTAGTCTCACTTGGCGCAAGAGGGCTCGAACTCGCGGACGGTAGTCCAAAGGGGGTGAAACCTTAGCGAGGGAGGACTATGGTGGGATGGCGTATTGTAAAGGCCTTGACATGTACTCTAGACTGCTTACCTAAGGTAGTGAGCGGTGGTATCGACGGATACCAAACAACTAGAGAATTCATGTCTTGTGGGTAAAGTTGTACAACCTCTGCAGAGTGTAAAACTATTCGAATAGCCGTGTCCACGGTCATGGACATGCTGGCAAAGCCACTCAAAGTTAGACTTTGGTTTTAAAAACCTTTTATAAAACAGTTTGACATGGATGGGTGTCCATGAGAAAAGTTGTGGGTTGAAGCCCCGGGTTGGTGCCCGTGTTTATATTGGTGTTAGGTTGGTGCCTACACTATCTTTATCAATGCAAAATCAATCTTTAATTTTATAACACTTGAGCTTTTGAACTTATTATGGTATTTAATGTCAAATGCTGTTTTTGCACAAATAACCCTATAAGTTTTTTTTATTGTTATATCCATTTATGCATGTCATTCTGTTATTTGACGGGTGTAACTTGCGAGCACGGAAGTTGTGCTCATTCTTGCTTAATGCAAACCAATTTCAGAGGAGAAGAACTGCGCTTCAGGTGTGGATCATGACGACTAGGCCGCTACCCCAGTCGATTTCCTGTGGCAGATTGCTGGACTCTACTACTTCTTCATCGTCTTCCGCTGTGTTTATTTAATGTTGCCCTGTAAGGCTATCTTGTAATCAACTCTGTTGTCATTTAATAAATTTTAGCGTTTATGGTTGTGTTATCACACTTGTTTACTGTGTGCGCTAGCCACTGATCATGGGACTAGTTCAGTTATGCACAGAAGATCCGGGATGTTAATCCCGGGGTCTTACAGCGGTGATCCACAGGCGCGTGAAATAAGGGCATCTAATAGTCTGCCGGTCCGATTGGTGGACGGAACTAGGCCGGAGAAGGGCTGTAGCGGCGGCGCGACACTGGAGGGCGGCGGCGCAAAAACGGCAAAAGTGGCCGAGTCCACCTGACGGTGTATTTAGCAAAAAAAACGTGCGCACTAGTGACTAGGAGGTACTAGGAACATACCGGAGTTCAATGGAACGTCGGGGATGGTCGGAGTACGGTCGGCGGTGATAACCGAGGCGGCGACAAAGTAGCCAACGAGGGGAGCTCGCCGAGGAGGTTTGTGAGGCTAGGGGAAAGTTGGTGAGGCCTTGATACGTCAATGCGATGCTTCTGACGCCGGTAATTGAACTGGGCTTTGCCGCACCGGAGACGGGGAAGACAAGCGCTCCCGCGGCCGAAGAAAATAGAATCTCCAAAATACACGGGCTCCTGTGAAACATCCGACAAATCGATTGAGGGGAAAGTGAGGTTGTGCTAAGAGACACGATATGACGTGCAAGAAACGAGAAGAAGCTCACCAGAGACGACAGGGGCACGGTGGAGCTCCACAGAGCGTGCTCCGGAGCCGAAGAGGACACGGTTGTGTCCCGGGAGTTACAAGACGAGGGAGAAGATCGGGTTAGATAAAATGGGGAAGGCAATGAGTGTAGAGCCGAGAGGAATGACCCGGTCGAGGCTTACCAGAGTAGAGAGCACAGGAGAGCTCCCTTCTTCTCACGGCTGAGAGAAGAGGTGAGTGAAAGGAGAGGTGAGGAAGGGGTGTTATCCCGGGGAGGGTGACGGAGCAGAGGCGGCGTCACAAGGCGGAGCTCCAGGATTGGCCGTCGTGGGCGGTGGGTGGACGGCGCATGGACGGAACAAACAAGGCGCTCAGAGTGAGCCGTGCGCGTGGCGCGCCGCTTCTGCCCGAGGAGGAAGAAGATGGCCCTGTCGTGCGGGCCCGGCGCATCAGCGGCACAAGGTGAAACGGGCGCGGTTGGATCAAGAGGGCTCGGTCGGAACAGTGACTCGCTAGGACCCAGGTGCGGTGCATTTAGGCGGTTCGGTCGGACCGTGACGAAGGTGGCTGGGGTCGGAGCAACAGTAACGAGCCCGAGGTTTTGAAATCAGATTTGACCAGAAAATTGAGGGTTTGACCGAGGCTTTAAATATAGAAATAAATTTTTAAAAATTCTGAAATAATTCAAGGGTGTTCCAGGGATGACCTAGTATTTATAAAAATTATTAAAGTCACTGTTCATAAAATAATTTGTATAAAATAAATTCAAACTTAGTCTAGGTCTTTTAATGGTATTTGAATTTTCTTAGGGTTTAAACTAGTCCCACAAATTTTGGAAAAATTATATTTATTCATGATAATTATTATAGTATTTGAATAAATTATTTTCAGATGATGATCAAATGTTTTTGTTCCTGTTTTTATTTGGAGTTCATATTTGAAGTGTATGTTTAATTTGTTTTGTTAAATTTCCAAGTGCAAAATATTATGCAAATGATTCCAAAATGTCAATCATGCTGATAAGATGCATACTAAATCACATTAATTAATTTGGGGATGTTACAAACCTCCCCCCTTACAAAAGATCTCGACCCCGAGATTGGTAGAAGTTGGACAGAAAGGGTTCCAAGAAGATACAACATCTGTTGTCTTGATTTCCTTCAAAGATAGTGCCAAGATATCTTTGTAAGGTTACAAAGAATGCCTATTACATTTTCCTTCCCATTGCTTTGTTTAAACTTTCCTTTCTTGATTCGAAGATACTTCAAGTAGAAGGAAAAAGGTCTGGATAGTCAGCTCACATTTGATCTTCACGCTCCCATGTTGCTTCATCTTCAGTATGGTTACTCCATTGAACCTTGATGAAATTGATATTGTGGTTCCTTGTCTGGCACTCTATTTCTTCAAGAATGTGAATCGGGTGCTCCCGATAAGAAAGATCAGGTTGCAAGTCGAGGTCTTCTAAATTGGTCGCTTTGGTAGGGACTCGGAGACATTTCTTCAGTTGAGATACATGGAATACATTGTGCACATCTGACAGTGATGGTGGTAGCTCTAACTGATAGGCTACCGATCCTCGCTTCGCTAGAACTCGAAAAGGACCGATGTAGCGAGGTGCCAACTTACCTTTGACTTGAAAGCGTTGCATTCCTTTCATTGGAGAGACTTTAAGGTAAACATGATCGTCCACCTCAAAACTTAACTCACGACGACGACGGTCGGCATAAGACTTTTGTCGAGATTGAGTCGTCCGTAGTCTCTCCCGAATCACACGAACTTGCTCTTCGGCTTCATTTATCAAGTACGGTCCAAAGAATTGTCTCTCACCGGACTCAGACCAGTTGAGAGGTGTCCTACACCTTCTCCCATAAAGCACTTCAAAAGGTGACATTTGGAGGCTTGCTTGATAGCTATTGTTATAAGAGAACTCCGCAAACGGCAAGCATTTATCCCATTTCTTGCCATAGGACAGCACACAAGCTCTCAACATATCCTCCAAAATTTGATTCACCCTCTCGGTTTGACCTCCAGTTTGTGGGTGGTAGGCAGTGCTAAAGGATAATTGAGTTCCCATTGCTTCATGGAGGCAATTCCAAAAATACGAGGTAAACTGAGTGCCTCGATCTGAAACAATTATCTTCGGCACACCATGGAGGCATACAATTCTGGAGATATACAACTCCGCCAATTGATTTCCTGAATAGGTGGTCTTGACGGGGAGAAAATGAGCAACTTTTGACAAACGGTCGACAATCACCCATATGGAGTCATATCCCTGCTGAGTCTTTGGAAGTCCGGTGATGAAATCCATCCCAATTTCATCCCATTTCCACTCGGGGATAGGGAGGGGTTGAAGCATGCCCGCTGGCCGTTGGTGCTCGGCCTTCACCCGTTGGCAAACATCACACTTGGCAACAAAGCGTGCAATCTCACGCTTCATCCGAGTCCACCACAATTTTTGCTTCAAGTCTTGATACATCTTGGAGCTTCCTGGATGGATGGAGAAAAGAGAATCATGGGATTCATGAAGGATTAATTCTTTAAGCTTCGCATCATTTGGCACAACCAAACGCTTTCCGAACCACAAAACACCTTGGTGGTCCTCGACAAAACACTTGGCTTTGCCGGCCTTCATTTTCTGCTTAATTCTCTCCATACCCTTGTCATTCTTCTGGGCCAGCATGATCTGGTCCTCAAGGGTAGGTTTCACTTCTAAGGCAGTGAGAAAACCTTCGCTAACCATCTCCAAGTTGAGCCGTTGAAATTCATTGCAAAGAGCTTCCGTTTCGGGTCGAACCGAAAGGCAGTTACATTGCGATTTTCGGCTTAATGCATCGGCAACGACATTGGCTTTCCCTGGATGATAATGAACTCCCATATCATAGTCCTTGATCAATTCAATCCATCTTCTTTGCCTTAGGTTCAGATCGGCTTGAGTGAAGATATACTTCAAACTCTTGTGATCAGTGTAGACTTCGCAGCGATTGCCGATAAGAAAATATCGCCATATCTTCAAGGCATGAACCATCATGCAAGCTCAAGGTCATGAGTGGATAATTCACCTCATGAGGCCTCAATTGCCTCGATGCATACGCCACAACTCGGCCCTCTTGCATAAGAACACAACCAAGACCAAGGCAGATGCATCGCAATAAATGTCGGCTTTTGTGGATATCCGCAAAACTAACACCGGAGCGAAGTTAGACGATCCTTCAACATCTGAAAGCTTGCTTCACATTCCTCGACCATTCATACTTCTTTTCTTTCTTCAATAATTGGGTCATCGGTCTCGCTATTTTTGAGAAATTTCGATGAAGCGCGGTAATAGCCCGCAAGACCGAGGAAATCATGGACTTCGTAAACGGACTTGGGCTGTTTCCAATTAAGCACATCTTGGACTTTGCTTGGATCCACAGCAATTCCTCCTTCGGATAGCACATGACCCAAAAAGGCGACCTCTTTTAGCCAAAATTCACATTTGCTGAATTTTGCATAAAGTCGATGTTCTCGAAGCTTGCCCAACACAAGACGGAGGTGTTCTTCATGCTCACTTTCAGATTTGGAGTATATGAGAATGTCATCAATAAATACGACCACAAATTTGTCCAAATACTCCATAAACACTAAGTTCATGAGATTCATGAACAAGGCCGGTGCATTCGTCAAACCGAAGGACATGACGGTGTACTCGTATAAGCCATAACAAGTTGAGAATGCCGTCTTGGGAATGTCTTCAGATCTGATCCTAACTTGATGATAGCACAATCTCAAGTCAATTTTGGAGAATATACGAGCACCATTCATTTGGTCGAACAAATCATCAATCCGTGGAAGTGGATACTTGTTCTTGATGGTGACCTCATTCAACGGACGATAGTCAACACACATCCATAGACTGTGGTCCTTCTTCTTCACAAATAAAGCGGGGCATCCCCAAGGTGAGGAGCTTGGCCTAATGAAACCCTTCTCTTGAAGTTCTATGAGTTGCTTCTTCAATTCAACCAACTCATTTCGCGGCATTCGATAAGGCCGTTTTGATATTGGAGCAGTTCCGGGCTGGAGCTCGATCACAAATTCAACTTCTCGTGAAGGTGGCATGCCTGGTAGTTTCTCAGGAAATACATCCGGGTACTCACAAACCACTGGAACTTCACTCAAATCCGGCAATTCTTCGCCGCTAAGGGCTAAGTTTTGGCACCAATTCGACTTGAAGGCCAAGAGGACTTGTAAGAGTGATAACCTTGCGAGCACAATCAATTTGACCGTGGTTCTTGGACAGCCAATTCATCCCAAGAATAACATCAAGGCCCGCTGAATTTATCACAATAAGATTGGCCAGAAACTTCACCCCTTTAATCTCAAGTTCAACTTCCCGACATTCATGAATGCTTCTCATTTCTGAACCCGGTGATTGAATCATCATAGGTGCAGGCATCAAGCTGAGCGAGATGTTGTGGAGAGTAGCAAAACTTTTGGACATAAAAGAATGAGATGCTCCAGAGTCGAACAACACGGTCGCAGGAGTTGAATTGATTAGAAAAGTGCCCAACACGACATCGGGTGCTTCCTGCGCCTCCTCGGCGGTGACATGGTTGACATGAGCACGACCGGGGTTCTGAAAAGTGACATCAGACCGCTGAACAAGGGAGTTTTCAAGGTCTAGGCGCTGATCGGGATTGGCTTGGTGCTTCACTGGACAGTGTCTTGCAAAATGTCCTGGATTGCCACAATTGAAACAAGAAGCTTGCTTGTCTCGATGGAGTCGGCGTTTACACTTCTTTTTGGGATGCCCTTGCTGGATATCTTGCTGAGATGGATAAGACACTTGCATAGGAGATAATGAAGGTGTCTGATCCTGGAATTCAGGAGGAGCAGGCTGCCAAGCATGCAGTTCTTGAAAACTGCAACTTGCTGAAATTTGTGCAACCTTCTTGCGCTTTTGCGATTCTACAACCGCTTGTATTTTGTTTTCCACCACATTAGCCTTATTAACCAATTACTGGAAGTCACTAAAGTCATGCACGGCGAGTGCCAGCTGTATCACTTCTGTTAGCCCATTCAAGAACTGGTCTTGCTTCCTTGCATCGGTGAAGACATCGTCTGGAGCATAACGAGCCAAACGATTGAACTCGCGGAGATACTCCAATACGGACTTGTTGTCTTGCTTCAGCGCGAGGAATTCACGCCTCTTGATACCCATAATGCTTGAAGGAACATGTGCCTCACGGAAAGCTGTTCGGAACTCGTCCCATGATGGAACGGAACTGGCGGGCTGCATGGCGCAAAAATTATCCCACCATGTAGAAGCTGCCCCTTCGAGCTGGTTGGAGGCATATAAGACCTTCTCATTGTCGGTACACTGAGAAATGATCAACTTCCGTTCGATGCTCCGAAGCCAATCATCGGCATCGAGAGGATCCTCTGAACAAGAGAACACAGGAGGCTTCGCGCTCAGAAAATCAGCAAATCGGGAGCCATAAAGATCGGCTTCTCCCGCTGCCATTTGAGCACCTTGGACACTTGTGGTGTTCTGAGCAATTTGCTGCAAGATGAGAGTCTGATCTTGCTGACTCTTTTCCATCTGGGCCAACACGTCAACCACAGACAGCTGAGGTGGAGTCACTCCTTCTTGTCGACCCACGTGCCGAAATTGCAGGTCGGGGTGCTTCGGATTGTGCCGTTGAGGAATCAGGGGCTGATCATCGGTGATTTGAGAACCCACGGGCTGTGAGCCCTCCATTACTTCCGACGTCAAATGATTTTTTCGACCCGACATCCTGTTGCCATACAACTTGTTAGCAACCGGCAAAAAGGAATGGGGAAAAGCATAAGGTAAGCAATAGACAGCAAATGGAAACTTAACCTAATATGAATGCATGATGAAAACACATTTATGCAGCACAAAATTGGGGTGCTAGAGCCCAGGTGGACAGCACAAGATACAAATGAAAAACACAATTAGTTTTCCGACATAGTTGCGATACAAACCGCCCGTAGGTGATGCACAACTACTTGGAATGAAAGAGAGCAAATGATCTTTACAAAATCCAGCGTCTACAAGCTACGTAGTATCCTTAGGGGGTAAATAATCTAAGAATGAACCCTAGTTTATTCCTAAAATCGCAGCAAGGCATCGTCTTCTTGTTCTTCCATTATTGCTCTTCACTGGTGACTATTTAACGTTTCTAGTTTTGGAAGAGAGACGAGCATTGGAGAAAAATGATTTTGTACTATTCAAAAGAATAGTGAGGTAAGAAATTAGATGCTAGGATGGGTAAGAAAGAAAGGAATTATATTACTAACATTTTTGCAAAACTTTGGATAGTTTGAAAATATTCTTTGCAAATCAAAATCCTAATAACGCCCATTGCTACGCTTTAACGTCATACCAAGATGGCTCGATACTAACGCCGTGAGGACCCCAAATCGGACCCGTATCAAGCTAAGTGATTACGCCAGAACGCAACATTTAACGTGGGACTAACACGATTCGAGTGACCCGATATGTGTCACATGCTAGCTCCCAAGGATCATCGGCTAACATGCACATATCCTAGTACACAACATTGCAATCACATCCATACACAATGTACAAGAATAAAAGAATCAATTACAATATCTTTTAAACAGCACCTTATAGTACAAGGTTGCAAAAGAGGACCAATCGGCCAAATCTAATTAACACAAATAAATTGCAGCAGAAGATACCTTAAAATAAAAAGGGAATAACCGAGTTGGCATGCCCAAAATCCCACAAGCAACCAACTGGAGTTAAAACCGTTGCACCCGTCCTTCTCACCTGAACAAATAGACACTGTTAGAGTACAAAATTGTACTCGCGAGACTTTCAAAAGAAATAAGGATGCTTGTAAGTATCAAAGGAAGGCTACTACACTAGTCAGTTTTCAGCATAAAGTAAGTTTTGCATATAGATAAAAGATTCTAACTTGCCATTTGTAAAACATTTAGAAAACATTTTCCTACAAACTAACAATAAGGACATAACAATCCCAACCATAACCCAAACTTAATTTCCCAAAAACTAACTGTGCCTGCTTTCCCACAAGTGTTGCCCATAACTTAGGACGAGGCTATTCGAATAGATTTAGTTCTCTGCAGAGTTGTACAGCTTTACCCACACGATATGCATTCCTCTTAATGTCGGCCAATGCACTCTTCCATAGGAGTGTGATTGAGGTAGCATAACGAGGCCGTTACAATGTTATGTCCTAACTATCAACCCACCCAAGGAACAGAAACCCCGTGGGAGTCAAAATGCCTCCTAACCACAGTGAACTCGCATGTAAGTAAGTCCCTCTCAACAAGAGACCCTTAAGGACAAGTAAGGCGACCCTTAACATGCCCCCGCGAGATTGACAAAAGAACAATTAAATACATAACAATAACAATTGTCAATCCCATTGTGTTTTGATAGCTAACACACAATAAATTATTAAGCCAAGCCTTCGCCATTATCCCGGCGTGTGGTTGCACGTAAGACTTGGTTCATCACACCACGCATCGGTCCTTAAACACTCAAACGGGCTACAATTCCATAACAACAACAACAACAAAGTTTCATGATCACCCTACACCCGTCCAAGTTAAGAACATAAAACCCATGCCCAACATGTCCACAAACCCTAGATGCGAAGATCTGGATATAAACATCAAGTTCAACATAATCCAATCCATAAAATCCTCAAATTTTATTAAGATTCAATTCAATCCACCGGCCGATGGACTAGCTCCATCAACCGCTTTCGGCTACAACTACTAGCATGGCTAAGCATCGTTCTACAAACTAGCAAACCACCCATATAACATATATCCTTAATCATTCAAGGCAAAAGGGGTAATCAACATTCAAAGGAGGGCTAATGCAGCAATTAGGAGATTAACTACTTCTACCCATAAACATACATTTTAAGATAACATGCAATTGCGATAATAAAACTCACACAAAACATTTAAAAACCACTGGGAGCAATATGCTCAAGAGGAGGGTGCTCGCACCTTTGCTGAATCACTGGTTCAATCTCAGGTTATACTAATAATAAACTCACGAATATATCGCTATCGTCGAAAACCTAGTGAAAAGGCGATAATGCAATAGGTATCAAATAAAGCCCGAAATTCAACATGCTTGAAAATGCATGAAATTTATACAGTAGGTAGGTCATGATTTTAGATTTATTTAGGTGAAAGAATCATTCCATTTTTTATTTAGTATAAGAAAGTTATGGTGGTTTGAATTTCAGATTTCAATACGCCTTAATTCATGTAATTTAATTATGAGATAAAACTTTGTAGAGCAGTGGTGAGTACATGGATTACATGGATAAATAGTCAATATTATTACAAGTTCAAAACAGTTGAGTTTGCCTCAATTGGAGTTTTCATGAATTAGTTATGAATTTATAAAGTTATCAGCATTTTATAATATAAAAATAATTCATTTTGGGATCAATTTCCACAAAATATATCTTCTGTGCCAGAGGTAAGGCTACCATTTTTAGAAATAAGTTTACTTAAAATTAAAATTATCAAAAGTGGTTTCACTGTTTTTGGAGTTAAAAGGAAATAGTTATGTATTTTTGAAGTTAACAGCATTTTTCTAATGTAAAAATAATAGAGTTATGGATCATTTTTCCAAAACCATATTCTCTGCTACAGAGAGATGTTTGAAAAATATTTTAAAATAAAATTCACTTGATAAGAAAAATATAGAAACTGGTTTCATTTAATTTGGAGTTTATTTGAATTAGATATGGATTAAACTGGTAATCCGACAACGCAGGGGAGCACGCCGCCGAGAGCTTTGACGGCGGCTCGCCGGCGCGGTGATCCACAGGCGTGTGAAATAAGGGCATAAGTGGGCAGCTAATAGTCTGCTGGTCCGACAGGCCGGAACTAGGCCGAGAAGGGTCAGAGCGGCGCGCGACAATGGAGGCGGCGCGCAAAAACAAAAAGTGGCTCGAGTCCACCCGACGATGTATTTAGCGAAAACAACGTGCGCACTAGTGACTAGGAGGTACTAGGAACATACCGGAGTTCAATGGAACGTCGGGGATGGTCGGAGTACGGTCGGCGGCGATAACTGAGGCGGCGACGAAGTAGCCAACGAGGGGAGCTCGCCGAGGAGGTTTGTGAGGCTAGGGGAAAGTTGGTGAGGCCTTGATACGCCAATGCGATGCTTCTGACGCTGGTAATTGAATTGGGCTTCGCCGCACCGGAGACGGGGAAGACAAGCGCTCCCACGGCCGAAGAAAATAGAATCTCCAAAATACATTGGCTCCTGTGAAACATCCGACAAATCGATTGAGGGGAAAGTGAGGTTGTGCTAAGAGACATGATATGACGTGCAAAAAACAAGAAGAAGCTCACCAGAGACGACAGGGGCACGGTGGAGCTCCACAGAGCGCGCTCCGGAGCCGAAGAGGAAACGGTTGTGTCCCGGGAGCTACAAGACGAGGGAGAAGCTCGGGTTAGATAAAATGGGGGTAGGCAATGAGTGTAGAGCCGAGAGGAATGACCCGGTCGAGGCTTACCAGAGTAGAGAGCACAGGAGAGCTCCCTTCTTCTCACGGCCGAGAGAAGAAGTGAGTGAAAGGAGATGTGAGGAAGGGGTGTCATCCCGGGGAGGGTGACGGAGCAGAGGCGGCGTCACAAGGAGGAGCTCCAGGATTGGCCGTCGTGGGCGGTGGGTGGACGGCGCATGGATGGAACAAACAGGGCGCTCAGAGTGAGCCATGCGCGTGGCGCGCCGCTTCTGCCCGAGGAGGAAGAAGATGGCCCTATCGCGCGGGCCCTCGCGGCGCCGCACAGGTGAAACGGCGCGGCTGGATCAAGAGGGCTGGCCGAACAATGGATCGCTAGGGACCCGTGTGGTGCATTTAGGCGGTTCGGTCGGACCGTGACGAGGGTGGCTGGGGTCGGAGCAACAGTAACGAGCCCGAGGTTTTGAAATCAGATTTGACCAGAAAATTGAGGGTTTGACCGAGGCTTTAAATATAGAAATAAATTTCTAAAAATTCTGAAATAATTCAAGGGTGTTTCAGGGATGACCTAGTATTTATAAAAATTATTAAAGTCACTGTTCATAAAATAAGTTGTATAAAATAAATTCAAACTTAGTCTAGGTCTTTTAATGGTGTTTGAATTTTCTTAGGGTTTAAACTAGTCCCAAAAATTTTGGAAAAATTATATTTATTCATGATAATTATTATAGTATTTGAATAAATTGTTTTTAGATGATGATCAAATGTTTTTGGTCCTATTTTTATTTGGAGTTCATATTTGAAGTGTATGTTTAATTTGTTTTGTTAAATTTCCAAGTGCAAAATATTATGCAAATGATTCCAAAATGTCAAGCATGCTGATAAGATGCATACTAAATCACATTAATTAATTTGGGGATATTACAAAGATGCCTGGGGAACTCTCTCTCTCTCTCTCTGTTCGCGCGTTACGTGCATCTTAATAGATTGTAGTACCCTCGCAGTCATGTTCACTATCCAATCTAAATTCCATATTGGGCCTTTCATTGAAAATTTGAAACCGATTACTTCCCCTAGTTAAAAAATGGTAGATCTTGTTGGAGATATTAGAGTTTAGCTAAGAGTTCAAGTTGTGTGCGAGTTGAACTATAATATTTGACATTATAAATAAAGGGTATGAGGATCCCAAGGGATACACAACTATTCTAAAAATTCTACATGGTATCAGAGTCGATCCTAATCCACCGTCACCCCGAAACCTAACCCTAACCCTAACCCACGACCCACAAATCACTTGCTACCGCCACCGCCCTCGATCCACCCATCACCGCCGTCACCACTGCAACAGGGTGCCACCACCGCCGTCTCATGGGCGCGTGGGGCCGCCACCGCCACCGCGTCTTGCGGGTGGGCCTAGTTGAGCCGGTGTGAGGAGTTGCGGTGGCGGCGGATAGCCTGGGGTGGACCGGCGGAGGAGGTGAGGAGGTTGAAGGCAGGAGCGGTAGTGGCAGCTTGAAGAGGGAGGAGATTCGGTGCTCTGGCCAGGAAGGGGAGGGGAACAATGTCAGGATCCGAATATGCAAATCCGGACCCTCTTTGTATACTACACGAGTCCAGGATCACGCTAGTGCACACAGTGGCAACATCGATGAAATAACATTTCATATACAAAGATAACTAAGAAATATGCAATTAATCAATAATTATCAAAGTAACGACCTTAAGGTCAAAACTTACAATTAATGTTTCAGAAGGCGGATATCTCAAATAAGCTGCAACAGAAGGAAACAGAATAACTTCATTATAGCCTATCCATATGCCCACAGGCAATCGGCTAGGGTGGCGCGGCCTAGTTCTCCACGATCCTTCAAGTATTTCTTGATGACCAACGATGAACTGATGTAGTATTCATCAACTGAGCAAGATTATTTATAGCAAGAGTGAGCACATGGAATACTCAGCAAGTTGTACCATATAATGCAATTATAGATGATGGGTTATTCCAAAAAAAATGACTTCTATAGTTATTTTGTTGGTGATATGCCCTAGATGCAATCATAGAGATGATTGTACCATGTCTACGTTTATGAGTTATAGAACGAATGTTATTATATTCCTTGGATGAATTATCATTTATAAAGATTAACAAATATGTGATTTGTTGGTGAAACTTTTTAACTTATATGATGTCATTCTAAATGTATTCTTGGTCAAATGTCACTCATTAGAATACTAGTGACTTATCGACCGGCACATGTATTGATTGATGACTATATTTCACCGGTCATGGGTATGAGGATATCAAATCAATAATATGAATACATATTAGAGAACATGGTATTGGATTAGCCCACCTTGAGATACTATCGACATTGTTATAATTTTATGTGTCATCGGTTGGCCTCAAGCAATGATGATGTATAATCCTTAGACCTGAAATCAGCATGATTTCCTGCATGTGTAATAGTACACTTAGGGGTTGCTAAATACTACTCCGTAACTAGGTAATTATAAAGGTAGCTTTTTAGTATGCTATGAAATATGCGGAAGGATGTGACTAATCGGATATGTCATTTGCCCCTCCTAACATAACAGGAGAAATATCTTTGGGCTCCTCAATGTAATCGGATAAAGCAAGTGTATGGCCGTGCCACTAGTGGTCAAAGTGTCGACCACATGAAGTTACCCATCACCTGATCGGGAAAGCATTGAATAGTCCATGCATGACAAAATATCTCACTTAGAGTTCAACCAAATATCGTGAGGCAAAGGGAGAATATGCAAGCAGGTCCTTCAATCTGACCAAATATGAACTGGTTGTATGGAGATACGTACTGGTCGTAAACTGGTCGGACATGATCACTAACTGGTCGTAACTAAATATGAACTGGTCATAAGTGATAAGGAACTGGTCACAGATCATATTGCATAAGGTTCATCCAATATAATATTTATGTGTATTCGGAAATCGTTATGCCTTGCTAGGAACCGCTAACGACTTATGGTCAAAAAGAAGTTTTTGAGTCACAACCGATTACGCATGAACCTACAAGGTCGCACACTTAACAGGTTGGAACAAATGAGTTCAGATAAGACCCGTTATGGGCTCTTTATAAGGAGATGCATGCGGCTGTTGGGATGTACGTGAATTGCTCTACCTAAACCCTAGCCGCCATCTTCTCGAAGGCCCTACCGTTCACGTTGGTGCTAGCACACCGGCATACGGCATTCCACCCCTGGACATGTGTATACTACTCCACTGATTGAGAAAGATCCATGACCTACATAAGGAACGTCATAGGTTGCTAGAGGAGACGATCAGTGCCGAGGACAATGGACGATCGACTAGAACCACTTCATCGACGTGTTCGACGTTGGATAGGTTATTCTAACTCTTTTTTCGCTGCACTGCGCGTCTAGTAGTAACGATCTATAATCTCTTACTTGCATGGCTTTTTAGTTTACATAGTAAAATTTTTGAATTGCTAGCTAGTGTAGCCTACCGTATCCCTTCATATTTTGCGAAAAGCAACGGTTACAATTGACTAAGAATAATAGATTTGTAACATCCCAAAAATTCAAACTCAAGTGTATTGTACTAATAAATGAATGTTGAATTATTTTGTAACACCCCAACTCTCAAAGAGCCTGGAATGCTACTGGAATTATATTATTCTAGCACAAACTACCAATTTTTGGCAGAATCTTCTTTGTTTAAAAAACTATCTTTGAGAGTTCAACAATAAAACATGGCCTTTAACAATATTTCTCATAATCAAGTCTACTCATTCATGCATGATAATCAAATGAACATACTAAGACTGCAATCTCATTATTACAAATAATCGATACTCAAACCAAAACCATATATGGTGATAACCAAACAGTTTTTATTTCTAAATTGGTGCTAAGTGGCAAACGCCTTAAGAGTGTGAGGTAGTGAGTGCAACAACTTCCATTCCTCCCATGCATGTCGTTCTGCCTCTCGCTACCTAAAACACATTAAAGCAAGGGTGAGCCTAAAGACTCAAGCAAGTATCAACAAGGCCATAAACAAGAACACAAACATAGCATCGATGATCCTCAATTAACATCACACTAAACATAGTCATTTAACTCATGATATGCAACCAATGCAATGCTCCTTTGAACTTTATCTCTTGTCGCATTTTACGGTAATGCGGGGTATACAACCGTCGTTGTATACCCTTGCCTGTGCCCTCTCGCACAGGGACCAATAGCCTATACACCACATGTAGGGGACCTTGCCCATCATCTTAATGATGGGGACCTCTTTGTTCATTAGCCCACATTCCACGAATGTGGGGACCTCAAGCCCGCCATCTACATGACGGGACTCAATCGTATGTTCTTGGTCACCACGTGACCAAGGCACCTATATGCTCTCAACATGCATATGCACCATGATAACATTTTCATATGCAGGAATACAACATATTCTCATTGGCACGGAAGCAATAACAACATGCGGAAGAACCTTTAACCATAACTAGATCATCAAAATAAACAGAACTCATCTCATAAACAGGCATGCATGGCTATACGATGAAGATACACCACAATCATATCATGCAAGCATACATATATTATAGCCGAATACTTGCCTCAACCGTGCGAGAACGGTGGACGCGCGGCGAGGTGCTGCCCCGGGACCACGCTCCCACCTGAATTTTAAGATAACCCAATCTAAGACCAACATACTGAACCAAGAGCATAAGAACAACACAAATGAACTTGCTAAACCCCCCTAGTGTTTCCCAACTTCCAATTTCTAGCGATCGATTTGGCGCACACTGTAGACAGTCAACTTCTAAAATATATAACTTTCTGCTCAGGAATCCAAATAAGATGATCTTAGACTTTATGAAAAGGTAATTAAATTACCTAAATAAACCTAGTTGGGGATCCCTTTTGATTCTTCCATTTACTTCCCCTACCAAGCCAATCTACAGAACATCAGAATTCACGTCGGGTTCTCTGGACAGTGCACTAAAACCACCATAACTTTTGCTACAAAAGTCCGAATCTTGCGTTCTTTATCTCTATGAAAAGGTATAGAAATTACCCACATTTTTTGTTATATTGAGATCCTCTGATTTCGTCTTTAACTAATATATTAATTCAGATTTCTACAGACTGTCCCAATACTGACAGATCAGCAGGACAGCGATACTAAAAAATTCATAACTTTCTAACCGTTAATCGGATTTGAGCGTTCTTGGCGGACAATGAAAGCTAAGAACAATACCTAAATATCTCTAGGAGACAAAAACTCCTTATTCGGCCTCTAAACACATGAAACTGGCCGCGCAACATTCTGGACAGAATTGAACATTGAACAGAATTAATCCGATCCAATCGATCTAATAGCAATCGCCTCTAATGACTATCACACATCGCAAGAAACCCGTCGTTACCCTTGACGATATGCTGGACGATGACGAACAGGCCCCGAAGAAGATCCTCCTTCTCCTCTCTTCCTTCTCTTCTCCCTTTTCTTCTCCCTTCTCTTCTTTTCCCCTTCTTCTTCCTCCTTGGCCGGCTGCAATGGGGCTTCCTCTTCCCTTTGGCCAGCAGCAATGGGGGTGGAGGGGAGTTAGGGAGGAGGAGGTTGGGGCACCGGTTGGAAGAGGGGAGGGGTGAGGGAGGTGGCGGCCACAATGGGGGGAGGTGGGGAGTGGAGGGAGGGGAGATGGGGAGGCGGCTAGGGTTTGGGGGGGTGGCGCCTCCCCCCTATGGCCGGCCTGCCCACATGGGCCAAGGCCCAGGGCTCGAGTTGCCAACTAAATGCGAAAAACCCCCTCTCGTTTCCTGATTTGGTGGTTTTCTAAAAGAACCCTTCTCCCGACTACTTATTCTCTCCCAGTTAAATCCTTTCGAATATATTTTGGGGTATTACATATTTTGGGCATGTTTTTGATTTTTTTTTTCTTAAATCAAACATTCCAATTGCATACAAATAGTGACATTAACATAATTTTCAAGAAAAATTTATGATAGATAAAAATCCTGGAAATATTATACAAACAACTACACTGTATCAAGAACCACCAGAAAAAAATTTCACAGTTTTTGGAGGCAGTTTACTATATTTAAAATTTTGTCAAACCTTCAGCCTATTCAAAAAAAAATTTAAAAAAATTAATCTATTTCCCGCCACTCCATTGGACCAAAAGCCCAGCTCAGCCCAGCTTCCTCACGCTCGCCAGCTCGCCTCGCTCCCTTGCTTTCCCTCTCGCTGACGTCGTAGCCCCACCTGTCAGACCTCTTCGCCAACCTCGTGCCATGCCAGCTCTGCCTCACCCCCGGTATGCGGCCACCGCCCACTGTTTCTCGTCGACTTGATGCACCACAAACTCTGCCATGCCCCATCCCATGGCTACAGTGGCCAACTGCCCCTCTGTCACCACCTTTTCTCATGCGAGCGGAGAATGAGAGCATGCGCTATCGAGTTCTCGCTACGCCCACCAGTTTCTGGCCGCTTCTCTCGCGCAATTATCACCAATACAAAAGTATCTATGCATGTCATGTTCTCCTTAGCTCGCCCCTAATTCAATTTCACACAACCTTTGAGCTCTTTGCTCTCTGAATTGCCAAGAACGAGAGTGTCGTTCTCGATGCCGGTGAGTGAGCTCTGGGCCGCCATTGTCTCTAGTGAGCTACTCTACCCACGACACGCGTGTCACAACTTGTCTTGTACTTCCCTTATGCTCCTTCTTTGCTCAATGCAACTTTTGGAGCTCTGTGACACCAAAGCGCTATCATCTTCTTCACCCTGGGCGCATGTGCTCAATCCAAGTCGACGCATCCTCGCTACTCTAGTAAGTTTGAACCCCTTCTGACCATGTCATCACGTGTTCCATCCCCTATTTGCACGATTCCCTCACTTAATGATGGCTATCTCGCAGAGAATACAAGCTCCCTCGACTTCTTCCCCATTTTTGGCCACCGTCACCGTTTCTCACAGTCCTGTAAGCCCCCGATCAATTACTTTCGACTTCACCATCGTTAGCGCACTAGTTAGCTAATGCTAGCTCCTTGTAGCTTCTCCATCACTGCAGAGTGCCATCACCGTGAAGCCATCGCCACCGCTGTTGCCCGCCGCTACTCAACCCTCTCCAGCCATCTTCCGATGACGTTAATCACCTTGGCGAGCTTCTAGTAGTCCTTTAGAGCTAATGCACTCGTTAAAATGGATGTTTAGCTAGCATAGCATAGAATTCCACATAGCCGTTCATGGTTTTGCAACAGAAGATGTCGTCACTGCCACCCTGGTGACCATTGGTCCTTGTGCCACCACCGATAGCATCACCATCACCCCCTAGAGCCTATATGCACCACCTTTCACCATGCTTTTGCCCCATTCGTGAAAGTCGATGTGAGCCTGAGAGCCTCTCTGGACCCAAATATGCAAATCTGGACCATCTGTGTATACTACACTAGTCCAGGATCACGCTAGTACGCACAGTGGCAACATCGATGAAATATCATTCCATATGCAAAAATAACTAAGAAATATGCAAATAACAATAATTATCAAAGTAACAACTATTAGGTCAAAGCTTACAATTAATGCCTCAGAAGGCGAGTAACTCAAATAAGTTACAACGGAAAGAAACAAACTAACTTCAGTGAAGCCCATCCATATGCCCACATGCAATCAACTAGGGAAACACGACCTAGTTCTCCACGATCCTTAAAGTAGACCTTGTTGACTAACGATGAACTGTTGTAGTCTTCTTTAACTGAACAATATTGTTTATAGGAAGAATGAGTACATAGAGTACTCAGCAAGTCACACCACAGAATCCAATTATAGATGATGGCTTATTCCAAAGGATATGACCTCTATGGTTCTTTTGCATAAAAGAAATAGATGTAGTTGAATATGAATAATTTGAAAGCATAATTTAAAACAAATAACAATAATAATTTTAACAAGTATTTTCACAAAATTCACATAACCTAATCAGTTTTTTCACACAGTTGCATAAGTTTACTCACACAGCTACCCCTCCCAATTGTTTTATGAAAATCTACCTCACGTGTGAAATCCCTCAGCATGTCTATGATCGCAGATGCGGTTATTCGAATAGATTGTTAACACTTTGCAGAGGTTGTACACTTTACTCACAAGATATAACCAATGTAGCTAGCACCAATCATAACAAAACCTTTCTGATACTTCATCTTAACGATTGACCCTCCCGATGTGTTTTACCGTCGTGCCAACCCTACCATAGAGCTTTGGTATGACGCACATTGTTGGACCTGAAGACGGTGAATCGCTCATAAATGTGACCCTGCCACAATGGTACACACCTTCACCCTAGCACACAGTCTATCTTACATGCCTAAGTAGTCAATGCCAAGATTTCATAGCTTACTAAGTTAGGTCTGTCTCATACTAGGCATGTGGTCGTACAGTTATGGCTAAGTTCAATGGCTCACAAAGTTAAGTCCTTAATTGACCAAGACGAGACTGCCAGAATTCTAACTAAGTAACAACAATTCACGTTTCCCATTTACACATCCATCATATTACGCAGTACCATCCACTTGCCTTAGTCTAAATCTTTTCCCACCCTGTTGTTAAGTGTATCACATGCTATCAACGAGCAACAACATACAACACACAGTTTTACACAAGTTCCATAATCACTTAGTCAAAATTTATATTTGCAACTCAAATGATATCAATGACCCGTTGCATGGCTTTGTAGACTATTCGTGTCTAACCAACTCACGTTGGTGCTATGATAATACCAACTAATAATTAACCAAGCTAGAGTGATAAATGCTCATGATAATACAATGAACAAAGTGGATATAATCAAGTAGGTGTACAACTAATCCCAAAACATTTAAATAAATATTTGAAGTAAAATGCAATAATTTGAATAAAGATTATTTTGAAAAACTGGGTTCAACATGGTCAAAGGCACATCTTGCCTTGCTATAGCAATGTTTCTGTTCTTTTATCTCCGATCTTCTACTTCCTTGACCTTCGGCTCCTTCAGGCGATTCCAGAACATCAACGTCTAACGAGAGAAAAAGTGCAAAACAAACAAAATACAAAAATACAAATAAAATGAATTCCAAATTGGAATTGAATGATACTGGAAGGTAGATCTTGAATTTAGATGAATTTAGAAAATTGAATGGGTTCAATCGGAGTTCGTATGAGGAAGAACGAGCTCTCGGAAGTTTGATCAGAAAGGAAAATGCTAAAAACGAAAAGGGAGAGAGAAACTAACAGGTGGGGTCCACAGAATATTCTCTAAATATTTTATTTCAAGAATATTGGAAAATAGTTGAGTGTATGACATGTGGGACCACTGAGATTTATGGACTTTAAAGAATTGAAAGAATTCGTAACATTCCAAAGTGTTGTTACCAAAATAAAATAAATAAAAGTTATTGTTTTATTAGATTTTCTGAAATTTGATAGAGTTTCATTGCTTTATTTGAACTTTTTGAAATTTTAAAAGTCAAAAGTAAAGTTTATTTGAAGTTATTGGAGTTTTATTTTGTTTGATCTGAAAAATAAAGATTTAATTAATTTATAGTATTTTCTGATATTTTAAAAGTTTTTTCCTAAATATGTTAAAACCAAAATAATTTATTTTGCAAAATTAATAGCCAACTTTAAGTTAGAAATAGTTTTATTAAGTCCAAAATAAATAAGAGAATTTCTATGAATTTTCTCATAATTTTTGGAATTATTTTGCTATTTTCTCAAGCCCTTTCTAATTATCTGGAATTAAGTTAATTAGAAAACCAATTTTAAAATCCCTAAAATCCTTTGGGCCGAAACTCCCTCTGGCCCAACTCCTTTTCGCGCGTCTGGCCCATCTCTCTCTTTCTCTCGAGCGCGCCCCGCCCTCACCCCTCCACGGTCGTTGGATCGAAATCCAATGCGAAAGCCGCTTCCTCCCCTCTCAATCGTCGGATCAAAATCCGACGGCCACGCACCTTCTTCTCCCTCTGGCCTTCTTCTTCGCCCGCACGCAAGGCCGCCATTTTAGCCACGCGGGAGCCGCATCTCCGCCGCATTTCTCTCCCCCCATTTTCCTCGCCATCACGCGCATTGAAGCCTCGTATCATGCCGCCCCATTCCCGGTCATCTTCCCCCCAATCTCGCGCACACGTTCGCCGGAACCCCGCAATTGCCGCCGCGGACCCGCGCCACCGATCTCCTCGCTCCGGCCCCCTCCGCCCCTATAAAAGCAAGCCTCGTGCGCCCCTCTCATCCCCCATCCCATTTTCATCACCCACTCCTCCCCTCTCGCTTCCACCACGCCAAAATTTGAGATTGAAGGATTCTGGCCGCGAGCGCTTCCTTCTTCGATTCTGGCACCGACACCGCCGCAGCGTCCTCGCCGCCTACCTGGTGCTCACCTCCGCCTCGCCCGAGTGCCACTGGAGCTCCCTCGCCGCCGCAAGCCCATCTTCGCCGCCGCTTCTTCGCTCACCGCCGGCGAACCTTTTGTACCCTAGCCCCACCGAGGTGAGCACCGTGATCAGTGGAGTTCTCTCTTTCTTCTGGTACCCCTCGCCGCCAACGAGACGCCGTCGTTCGCCGGTTCCTTGGGACCCGAGCGCCGCCCTCGTCCAGCACCGACGTGGCGGCCATGTGGTTGGCACCTTGGTGCCAGGTCAGCACCACGTCGCCTCCCCGCTCGCGTGTCCACCCACGTGGCATGCCCGCGCGGCCAGTCCACCGCACCAGCTCGCCCTCGGCTCGGTGGAATCAGTCCACCATGAGCCGTGTCCATGACACATGGGGCCCACACGTCATAAAGTATTTTAAATTCCAAAAATCAGTCACTGACGTCATCTTGCGCAATATCTCGAATTTTCTTTACAAAAATAATTCCCAAAATTCAGAAAAACCCTAATTCTATCATTTTATGTATTTGCAATCTTCTAAAACCCATATCTTTTGCATCCGAACTCCGATTTGGGTGATTCAAGTTGCAAAATTTGTATAAAATTGTAATATAGCTAAATAAACCAAAATTATTTAATTTGGAGTTCATTTGAGTTGTTATTTGAATTTAGTTTGAATTTGTCTTATTTCGCGATTAGATTTCGACGACTTCGGAGAGTCAGATTTCGACGCCAGTTGAAGAGCTCATAAGAGGATTGATTTTGACTGTATGATCATCATGATTGTATACTTGGATTACCTGAAGAAAGTACTTGTGAGTACTAGGTGACCTGTTAAGAAAAACAACATCACCTCAGTACCAGGTGATCTGTTAAGAAAAACAACATCACCTCATCAAGCAAGGCAAGTTATACCCTTGATCATATTGATCCCACTATTTCAAATTATTTATATTCTGTTTTAAATTATTACTGCATGCATATGTTTATACAATTATTTTAATTCTCTGTTTTAATTGCCTGGTTATTCCAATCTTCCTTGTATGGCCAATTTGAATGTTGAATGTGAATACCTTGTCACCATTAGACAAAATGATACTAAAATAAATCATATGCTTAGCCAACGCTTAGATCAAATCGTGTGTTTGGGAAGTTTTTAGCCAAATCTTCCAAACATGATTTAAATTGGTTTTGTGGTATTGTTTTACCATAGAAGGTTTATAAAATGCTTTTACTTGGAAAATAAAATAAAAATGGGTTGGACTTGGGCGAGATGGATGATTGGTGGGTGTAGGTTTATGCACGGGCTTAATCTAGTTAGGGTTAAGGCCCAGGGTTTTATTTGGAAGACGCCCAAGTCAGTTAAGGATCAGTCTTCGAGTGCATGATGCTACGCCTTACCGTACTACCACAAGTCTAGAATGGGGCAGATTTGGCTAAATAATTTGTGATGTCTTAGTGTCATTTGTGCTACATTGTTGGCGTGGGTGTCGGTCAGACAATAGTCCTACCTAGCGCAAGAGGGGCTCCCGAAGGATGGTTAGTCTAATGGTAGTGAAGCCTTAGCGGACATAAATACAGTAAGATAGAATATTGTAAAGACCTCATGATAATCACTTAGTCGCACACCTATGGAAGTGTGTGAGCGGACAGTACAAGTTGATTATCTCTTGTGGGTAAAGTTGTACCACCTCTGCAGAGTGTAAAAGTATTCGAATAGCTGTGTCCACGGTTATGGACATGCTGGCCGAACCACTCAAAGTTAGGCTTTGGTTTTGTTTGAAAAAGACTTCCTTTGGTATGCCGAACCACTTCTTTAAAACTGATTTATCGAAATGGGAATTGGGCAGGAAGCCATGTGATAGGAGGGTATCCTTTACCATTATTGTGTGAATGTTATCTGACTATAAAACTTAGAATTTATAAAATGATTTGTAGTTATAAAATATCTGCTTTTGAACTTAGTACAAGTATTTAAAGAAAATGTTGCTTTATGCAAATCAATCAATAAGTCATCCTTCGTTACATCCATATATGCATGTCATTCTGTTATTTGACGGGTGTAACTTGCGAGCACGGAAGTTGTGCTCATACTTGCTTTATGCAAACAAAATTTCAAAGGAGAAAGACTTTGCTACGGATGTGGACCTCGACGACTTGGCCGCTTCCCCAGTCGATTGCCTATGGCAGATTAACTAGACCCTACTACCTCTTCGTCTTCCGCTGTGTTTATTTTATTGTTGGCTTGTAAGCCTCCTTTGTAATCAACTCTGTTGGTATTTATTAATAAAGTTGTGATATGAGTTTGTTACCATATTTGTTTACTGTGTGAACTAGCTACTGATCATGGGACTAGTTCAGAAATACACAGAGGATTTGGGAGAGTTACTCCCGGGTCCTGACAGAATTCGACAAAAGGGTAGAGTGGCTGATATGTGGGCCACTAGTCTATGGACCAAGTCCACAGAGAGATGCTAGTCCACGGCGGACCAAGCTCATGGAGCTAGGGTTGACCTGACATGCGGGGCCCGTTTGCAAGTGAGAAAGAATTTGCTCTATGTTTTAGATTGGTTGGATGACGTGTGTGCTCCGCCTGTAATAGCCCCAGTTTTATGAACAGTAATAAAATGCTTTATGAACAGTAATGAGGTACTGTTCATAACAGTAATGAGATGATGTTCATAGCATCACTGTTCATTTTTACAAATTGGGCATTATGTTACAAATTAAAAACTTTCTTTTCTAGCCAAAATCCAAAACCTATTTGAAGTTTCAAAGGAAATACAAGTCAGTGCTTGTATTATGACTGAGAAGTATTTTTATTAAAGCCTAGATAAATTATCTTGGCCAAAATAATTTTTGTTGAATTTTTAGAAATTATTTTGATCTTGAGAAGAATATTTGGCTTTAAACAAACCTAATCGGGTTAATGTAATTATTTATGTATGCTAACAAGTGAGACAATGGTTTTTAAATTTTATATGCGACATATACTGTCCCAGTTGCATCTTTCCAAAATTTTATATTTTTACAAATTTATTTACTATTTTTGAAACCCCAGTCAAACCTTTTGGAGATTAAAAGGGGTTAGTCAATCTTTTCAGCCTAACCCTAGTCGTTTGTCACTGTAGCGACCCAAGCCAAGTGGGTTTAGGTCTAAACCGGTGCGTCGGGTCAAGTCTGTCATGACTCAGGTGTGCGTCCCAGTCTTTGGTGCTTACGAGCCGTTGATTTCCGAGCGGACGAGCGAGATCTGTGAAGCCGCGCGGGTCCTCCAAACGCGCGATGCAAATCTCACCGTCGGATCTTCATCCAACGGCATCCAGCCGTGATTTCAAAACCCTGAGCGCCTCCAATCGTGGCCGTCAGATCTTGACGAATGGGCCGGATTCATTGGGCTGTTCGGGCCTTCCCAAAGAGCCGCACAATCTTGACCGTAGGACCTCAGTAGCTCACTGGAGCCATTCACTTGAGCATGTAATACTCGAATCTTCTTTAAACTGAAAAGTTATTTTTTATAATTTTTCGGTCTTTCATATCATTTTCAAGTTCTAGGGTTTCTCCTGTTAACCTATCATCTTATTTAGGTCTTGGCTAAACCCTAGAAGCACAAGCAGTAACTCTTTTTACTTGTGATGCTTCCAAATTAGCTAATTGGTCAAAGTCCCTTTTCTGCTGATTTAGTTGGTCAGACCGAGAACAGCCGTATCAGACCCTAGCTGCACTCTTTGTTGATTAAGTGTTAAGGACTGTTTTCGATTGTTATCTCTGCTAAAGAATGGTCTGCAGCATAAGCAAGTGTAGCTTCTGCTTAATTTGCCTCTAAATCGATTCCATCTCTAAATTCCTTTCTTTGTGCTGTTGTCGGGCAAAACCGACAAGAGCTGTAACTCAATCCATTTTATTAATCTCTATTAGTTAATGCTAATAGGGGTTAAATTAGAGTTCCATCCTTTCTACACATCAGTCGTAGCTCCAGTAAGAATCTTTTGCTTAGTGTATTTCCAAAACAACCGAAATCTGCTCTCTACTTTTGTTGTTTGTTGTCGGTCAAACCGACAAAATACACAGCATAGCCCCATCTTCTAATTCTTATCACTTAGTGATTAAATGATAAGTTAGGTTACTATCATAGTTAAAAAATACCCTTAGCTTAAGTAAAGTATTTTACTTGTAACATATTTTGATCAGCACACCATTTCTTTATAATCTGTCTTATTTCCAGTTTCTCCAAAAATCTGAAACTGTAACTTCTAAACTAAACCTTAAATTTTGTTAATTAATATCAGCAGATATTAGAATTGGGTTGTATCCTGATTTGAATTAAATGTAGCCTAAGCAAAAGTATTTTACTTATAGTGTTCATGAATCCACAAATTCTTTTTAACTTGTTCTGTTTCAGTTTTCAAAATCTGAAACTATAGATCCATATTAAACCTCAATCTTGATAATTAGTATTAACTGATGTTAAGTGATAAGTTAGACTTTTAGTTTTACTTATTTAGCTAATACTTATACAAAAATATTATTTTGTTCATAATATAATGCAGTAATAAATTCTTCTTTTGTAAACTATCTTACTTTCAGTCTTTCCAAAACCAAAAAAATTGTAACCTAAAATTAAACTCTAATCTTGACAATTAATGTCAGTAGATGTTAAATATGGGTTAGTGTCCCTATATAAATCAGGTGTAGCTTAAGCATGTTGTAAGTATGCATTAAGACATTGATCATGCATTCTTTTTCTATATTTTGCTCTCTGCCATCTTCTTGTTGTTTATTGGATTTTTATTTGCTTCTTTAAGATTCTGGTTCTCCTGAAGTGATTGAATCTGTGATTGAGCAACAAGAACCTGAACAAGAGGTGTATTATTATCAAAGCAAGCATCCTCTCTGCATCATGTTGATCCCAAAGTTTTATACTATAGATCTTCAAAATACAGTGCTAACTGTTGCATGCTAATTTCCTAAAAAGCAATTGTGATCTGTTAGTAGGTAGTTATGACCTAACATTGCGGCTTACCTTAAATTTGACCATACACTCAAATTTAGAGTAGTGATGTATACTACGACATTTAATTTCATAATTTTGCTTAGCCATGCAGTCTATAGAACGTTAGAGTTTGGCAAGACTATCTTGTCAAACATGGGAGCAACAAATGAATTTCAGTCATTTTAACTCTTTGTCCAGTTTATTTAAACCAGAACTGAATTTAAATTTCCATTGATCTGGACAAGAGGATGCTAGTGGTGGTGCCTTCGTGCACGAGATTGGAAAATGTGGTGGACTTGTCTGGACCAATTAAGGACTGAACTATGACTATTCAATTCAAGTCCCCACGTACTTCCACATGCGGTGTATGGGCGCTGTTTGGTTAAGTAAAGGGTTAATGCTATTGAATTGGAAACAGGGGAGTAAGGACATGTGTATTGATCTTGTATGGCATAGATGCTTAGGTCTTCGGGCTGTGTCTTATGCCATGTGAGCTTTTATATCAGTATCAGATGTTCTTAGGAGGGTGAGGGCGTATATGCGTTCTATCACATGTACGTACCTTAAGGGTCCCGATTGCGATCTAGTATGTGTAGCGAACACAACCTGTATTTCTTTTGATTGGGTCGGCGTTCCCGGTGCAACATGTGTGCCCCGGTTAAGCAGATGCTATCAGTCGTTGTTTAAGCGGGATTGGTTCACACATGGGTTGTCCAACTCAATAGTGTCAACTTGTTGAAAAATACCAAATCTTAGTTTCCCCGGTCGGCATACCAAAGGAAGTGTATCGTCATTCGGAGGCATCCGAAGGCAACGGGCTGACTAAGTCGTGTGGGTAAAGCTGTACACCCCTGCAGGGTATTAAAACTATTCGAATAGCCGTGTCCACGGTCATGGACGATAACTTGAGTTGATGTCACCTGCATAGAATTTTGTTTTCAACTACTGTTTGGGTTCTAGTTCAGCATGAGGGAATTCATGCAATGTACTGTTTATATTTACATTTCATTTACTTACTGTTTTAGTCCAATTTTGATTTATTAAATTGCTTTATCAAAACTTAGCAATTGTAGGTTAAGATGTATTGCTTTATGCAAAAATTGAACCATTATGCCTTCCTGTTGTAACCTTATGCATGTACAAATTCTATTCCATTGTATAGGTTCTTTTACATAGTTTCTTTTATTAGTTTGTGTAAATCTTGCTAAGTACCTTCCGTACTCAAGGTGCTATAACCTCTTGTTGCAAGTGAAGATGGTTATTTGTATGAGGTACCCGTTAGCGTCGATCAGGGTGACGCTAACGAGTGAAGCTATTTCTTTCCTCCACGCAATAGCCTGCAGGTGATGGGGCCATTGGTGGTTTTTGTTGTTTTATTTTGCTTTCGCTGCTACTCTTTTGTAGTGACCAAGTCACTTATATTGTAGTACTAAACCAAATTCTAACTTTATGTTTAATTATGTAAATGTATGTCGTGTATGTGTATGATGCAATGTTGTTTAAGGATATATGTGCAATGGTCACTGATCCTGGGATCCATTGTAAGACATATATCCAGGAATCCTGAATATTGGATTTATTACTTGTTAAATTTATACTTCTAGCATGATCTTTAATAAAGGGGCAGAACTGTTCTTTAATTAAGAATTGTGCTACAGTATAATTTTAATTAAGCACATTTCCAATATTCCGGGGTCCTCACACCGCCCGTCAGAGAGAGAAAGGAGAAAGAAA
Organism: Ampelocalamus luodianensis; assembly: GCA_036346255.1. NCBI lineage: Eukaryota > Viridiplantae > Streptophyta > Magnoliopsida > Poales > Poaceae > Ampelocalamus > Ampelocalamus luodianensis. The sequence goes on from CM070620.1 coordinate 75,718,168, forward strand.
CTGGTCTGCCACGTGGCATGCCACAGAGGATGGTGAGTTGAGGTGGCGATGACATGGCACTGAGGTGACAGAGAGAGGAAATAAGAGAGGACAGAGGAGGTGTTGGCCAGCGGCAATAGCAGTGGTGGCGATGACGGATGGCAGCAGGGCAGGGGCAACTGTGGGCTAAAACGGGTTATTGGGAGCGAGGCAGTGCTAAGGGAGGTGGTGACATGGCGAGATGGTGGCGGCGGCGACAATGGTGGCAGAGAAGCTTCAGTTCATGGCAGTCTCGGTGATTAGGCAGCACCCGGAGAGGATGGAGGGGAGCACGGTAACAGCGATGATGAGGGGATCACCACGGGAAGGTTGGTGTGGCCAGAGGTCGACGAGAATGGTAGTGATGTGGAGATGACTAGCGCCGGGGGAGGATAGTGGCGGTGGCACTTTGGTGACCGAGAGATAAGGGGAAAGGAGGGCAACGGAAGAGGAGAACTAGGAACGCAGGATGACGCACAAAGGATGGCTAGGGAGCTCACCAGTGAGAAGATCAGAGATGGCGATGGCAGTCGGATTTGGGGAGACGAGGGCGACGGCGAAGCGGTAGTGCTCCAAGGATGACGATGGAAGCAAGGCATAGAACACGGCGAAGCTAATCCAATGACGAAGATGGCTTGGGCGGAGGATCACTGACGGCGAGGAAAACCAGTGAGGACTGCCATGGCGGCCGGTGGTTACTTCGGCAGATTACGACGAAACGAATCCAAAGTCGACAAAACCAACTTGGGAACTTTGGAGAGGAGAGCGAGGTGATCAAGAGTGATGAGGACATACCTTCCACCTTGATGTGCAAGGACCAATTACCAGAGCATGTGCTCGTCAGCTAAATTATCAGGTAACTTCGTTTCTACGAGTTCATAATTTTGGTATTGAGGATGGATTGCTACCTAAGTCTTGTGATGTTATTCTACTCAGGGACCAAGGCAAGGGGAGCAGCACTACTACCACAACAAGTCTAGGCTGACCTAGTTTTAATTCCAAATTAATTCGGAGTCAGCCTGACAACACCGACTTAAAACATGCATAACTCTCACATACCGAGTCCGTTGGAGGTGCACGAGTACTTGATTGAAAGCATACAATGAGGCCTTCCAACGGATCTAGCCTCACTTTCAGATTTGCTGTCTACACATCGCAATCATCAAAAGAAGGTGTTGCGTCACCTGTTTGGGCCAATTTGGGCTTTCTAATCATACTGGCCCAAGCCCAGGTTGGTGCATCCTCCTCCCTAGCCGCACCCTACCCTAGGAAGACCCTAGCCATCTCCTTGGCCGCAACTCCTCTTATAGGAGCTGCCACCCCTTTACTAAACTCGGATTTTGTTAGATTAAAGTTTAGCTTTTGCTACTTTATACATTGTCTACTTGTTCGACGAGTTCAACAACAACATTGTTCTTCGAAACCCCACTTTTCAATACGAAACTTATTCCTATTTGCAATTTCATATTGCTTGTCTATCTCGTTGTTGCTTATTCTTGATTGCATGCAAGAATTGATCTTCGTGATTGTAACATCCCAATTTTCTGAGTTTAAAAACCTTTTAAATAGTTAGTAGGGAGAAAAGTCACCATTTGGATTTATTTGAATTTAATTCAAAAGCTTAATATTGGACTTTACAATCAAAAACATTTAATATGAATAATCCCAACATGAACATTAGCCAAAACTATTTTATTTGGGTTATATGTGCTCAGATATATTTTCTAGATTTTTCTAGAATTTTTCTGAGTTTATTTGCTATTTTCTAGTGCTTATTTGAATTTATGGTATTTTCCAAATTAGAAAAAACTATTTAAAATCTCAGAAAAAGCTTTGGGCCGAATTCCTTGAAGATGGCCCAGCCCTATTCACTTCCGCCCAAATCCCGCGCCTTCACTCCGCCTCTCTCCGCGACGCGAGCCTTGGTCCCACTGATCAAGCTCATCGGCGTGCGTTTCGACACGCTCACTGAGCCGCACCCGCCGCCATGTGGGCCTCGTCCGCCACATCATCATCGTCTCCGAACGGGACTTCGGTTCCGATTTTCCCGTACGCGCTCCGCCGCCGGCCTCGATTCAAACTCTACCTCCTCAGCCCTTTTTAAAGCCGTGACCGCGTCACGAGGTTCACCCCAACCCTAGCCGCCTTCTCGCTGAAGTAGCCACCCCTGGAGCGCTGCCTTTTCGCCGAGATTGGAGCTCGAACCCTAGCGCCGCCGAGGAGCTCTTCGCTAGATTACGCCGCCGTCGGTGAGCCCTGGTCACCATCAAGCCCAGCCTCGAGTTCGCCGCATCAAGGCCTACATGATGCGCGCGTTATCTTCGTCGGAGGAACCCTGGTTCGCGGTCGCCTCCTCAAGTTGTGCCGCTCCGCCGCTTAGCTTGTCGCCGCCGCCGTTGTGGGCATCGCCGATGAGATCTAACAGCGTCACCACCTTCGTCGTGTCGCGCCGGTCCAGATGCACATCTTCGCCGTCGCCTAACCGCCGCTGTTCGCTAAAACCGAAGGTCGCCGTAGCCTTGCCGACGTTTACTCGACGTGGCGGTCGGCATCAGCCGCCACCTCAGCTAGCCACCTCAGCCCGCCGCCTACGTGTCATCTTCGTGGCGCCGCGTCGCCGCCGATCGGCGCCGCGTGCCACCTCGAACCTAACCTAGATCCATCTCGTGGATCGTTTCCACGGCACCGAGCCACCGACTCGTGGGCCCTACGTGTCGATTGGATCGCTCCATGGACTCGCACCGTAGACCATGAACCCATCTTCGTGGACCCGGTCCATGGACCGACGGCCCACATGTCATTCTCTGTAGCCTTTTCTGGATTTGTTTTAATTTAGGAATTCTGAGGGCTGACATCATGCTTGCGCAATAATCCGATTTTTCTGTTAAGAAATAATTCGGAAATTCCAGTAAATCCAAAATTAGGGTTTTCTTTTAGATTGAAACTTCCAGAGCCCATAACTTTTGCATCCGAACTCCGATTGAGCCCATTCAAATTCCAAAATTCATCTAAATTAAAGATCTATTTATCTGAGATTTTTATTTAATTTTTGGAGTTTGTTTTGCCTCTGTTAGTTATTTGTTTTGTTTATTTATTTCATTTGCGAGTAGACGTCGATACGTTGGGGAATTTTGGAGAAGGAGTACCTCAAGATCAAGACCAGTACCTAGACCTTTTCCAAGACAAGTCATACCTTTGATCATCTTGAACCCAGTTTTCAAACTACTTTGTTTCAAGTATTGAATTCTATTTTAATTATGTATTTAAATGCTTTTGGGTATAGTTATCATCCAATTTGTTATCACACCTTGGCTTTGTATGTCGTCATTCCTTGTCACCCTAGATTGGTTTATTAGTTGGTAATATTGCAGCACCAACGTGGGTTTGTTAGATGCAAGTACAATTGCTTAGCCATGCTACGAGTCTCACATTCTCATTGAGTTGGCAATATTAAAATTGACTAAGTGACTATGGAACTTTGTGTAAAACTGTGTGCTATGTGTTATTACTTTGTGATAGCATGTGTTGCACTAAAACCAACTGGGTGGTAAAGGATTTGGACTGAGGCAAGTGGTGGATACTGTGTGATATTGTGGACTGTGTGAATGGGATTGATAATCTTTGTGACTTAGTTAGAAAATGGAAGTCTTGCCTTGGTCAATTAAGGACTTAACTTTGTGCGCCATTGAACTGAGCCTTACTGTACGACCACATGCCTGATGGGACGGGTCTAACATAGTAGGTTATGGATTCTCAGCATTGATGTTCAGGTGGATAGATTAGGCTGTGTGACAGGGTGGAGGTGTGACTACCTGGTAGTTGCATCGCGGGACGGTTCGCCGCATCCCTGTCCAGCGGTGTGTGTCGGACTAGCATTCTTTGTGGGTTAGTCTGGCAGGAAAGCACATTGGGAATGTTAATGTTTAAGATGAAGTTTCTGAACTGTTTTGTTACGATTGGTGCTAGCTACACTAGTTGTATCTTGTGGGTAAAGTGTACAAACTCTGGAGAGTGTTAAATTAATCTATTCGAATAGCCGCATCCGCGGTCATGAACATGCTCGAGGATTTCACACGAGGGGTAGTTTTCATAAAATATTGGGATGGGAGCTATGTGATTTAAGTCATATGGCTATGTGAAATAATCTGTTTAGCTTTGTGTCTTTGTGAAAACAACTGTTAGATTAATATTGTCTATTTGTGTTGAATTATGCTTTCAATCTATTATTGTATTCTATTGCAAATATTGCCTTTATGCAAAAGAACCACAGAAGCATTTTCTTTTGGAATAAGCCTGCATCTATAAATTGCATTCTGTGGTATGATTTGCGAGTACGGTTGTGTACTCACGCTTGTTGTAAAACTTGCGCCCAAACCTACAGAAGAGGAGGAGTCTACGTCTGCTTTCGAGGAGGAGTTCGTCGAAGGTTGATGATCGTTAAGGTCTGGATCCCAGTCGGTTGCCTGTGGTGAATTGATGGGATCTACGTTGAAGTTATTTCTATTCCGCTGTTGTTTTATTCTCTGTTAGCCCTGCGTCGCTTAATAAGTGTAAACTCGACCATAAGGTCAAAACCCTTATTTGTTACTCAAACTAATCGTTTACTTTATTTAACGCTTGTGTGGATCGATATTTACCTATGTTGACACTGTGTGCACTAGCGTGATCCTAGACTAGTGCATTATACACAGAGGGTTCCAGAACTGCATTTTTGGGTCCCGACAGTGATCAGGTCGATTGTGCTTCTAGCAAGGTTGATAACAATCTCAGAGTTGGTTTAGAGAATGCTGGGCATATTAGCTGTGTATAATTGGTAGCTAAATCGTTAGAATCTTCTCCCCAAATTGATTTATACTTCTCATCGAAAGATTGGGACACACTTTGTCGCATCAGGTGGTATCAGAGCACAAGTTGATCGGTGAGAATCTTTTACCTACAGTCTACAAAAGCCACGAAAATAGAAAAATAGGGTTAGTTCATCTATTCCAAACCAATCTGTGCCTGCAATTTTTCTTGTTAGTAATTTGCATTGTTGAATTTTTTGTTACATTGTCATGTCAAGTTGCTAATTTCTAGTTTTAGTTGGAGTCTAGTTGGTCATTGTCTAGTTTGCATCTGTATTTTTTTGTTTCCTACTGTATGTCCTTGCTGCTGCCACACCTTTGATCCTTGCCGCAAGTTTCAGCAACACCTTCTGCTGCAGCCACCAAAACCCTTGCTGCCGCTTCTACCTTGCTATCGCGGCAGCTGCAGAACCTGTCGCCGTGGCCACCACCGCGCCTGCTGATGCTTGCACTCACTCCACAGCAAACTAAAGCGCCTGCCACTGCTCCTCTCGTTGCCACAGCCACCTTGTGACCTGCCACCGCTGTGTCTTGCCACAAAGGAAAGCAATCTAGTTGATTGTCGTAGGCCGAAGAGTTGGTTTCGGGTCCAAGAAAAAAAAAGGAAGGACAAAAAAAGTGAAGAAAAAAACAGGACAAAAAAAAAGTGCCCACCTTCCCGAAAATTGAAAAGCATGTCAAACTCTCGCCAGAACCGGTGAAAATTGGTGGAGTCCTTCTACATATATCCACAAGCTTCCACAAAAAAAATTCAGCAACTTTGGCCCACGGGTTTGAAAGATATAGCAGTTTCAATTTGAACTCGAGAAGAATTCAAGTCCGACTAGGATTCCGTTTCTGAGACACCTTCAGTAAAACGGGCATAACTTTTGCATACGGTGTCCATTTTCGACGTTCTTGTGCTCGTTTGAAATCTAACGATGAGGCCGATCCAAAACAATTGACCAACTTGCGCTTATCACCCTCCAAGAGCCCCAAAATCAGCCATCTTCAGCACCAAATTTGCGTCGCATGTTTTCGTTTCCTATTTTTACCGTTTCTCCCGGTCTTCCTTGAAATTTGGGGTTTGCCTCAACTACAAAGTTGTAGATCTCATCGAAACCTTTCAATTGAGTATATATAAGCCATATAAAACTCTGTTATTTCATCTTTTAAGACTAGCTGTTGTTTACTACTTAAACTAGAGGGTTGTTTACATTGCACCGTTATATTGTCTTTGTACTCTACGTCATGTGAACAATCTTGTACCCCTAGACAGAAGTTTGAGTAGTTTGTCTAGCATCTCTCCTAGCACTTGGTGTGAGAATTACCTTTGCTTACATCAAGTCACATTGATCTTTGCGTGTGCGTTCATACACTTCTCTTCGTAGCTTTGATTAGCTAGCTTTTTCTAGGCTAGGATCAGCAACATTGACTAGTACTTTGAATAATTTTTTAACTTGCATTTATTGATTTAATTGTTGCTAATCGTTACTACCATATTGAAGCCTATCCTAGCTCCACCTTCTACCATTGCACAGGTACCTTTTGTTTGCAATCGCTTTGTCCATCTTTGGAGAGCGTTTGACACCAACACTAGTTGCCGATCACCACCTATTTTGTTTGGTAAGAACTTGGTATAAGCTTGAGTGTGAGCGCCTTTTGAACCTCCAGCACCTAGTAGTTGGTAGGAAATTTTATACACTTGTGTATTTTTCTTGCTGATACTAACAATGGTAGGGGCACGCGTATCTACACATAGTGGGAACAACAATGAGCACTCTTTGGAGCATGAGAGTGAAGGTCCTCTCACACCTCGCATGAGAGGGATCGTGTGGCGCTTTGAGCACTTGCTTGGTGAGAACATTCACAATGCCTTGGAACAGATCAACGACAACCTCGCGGCGCTCCGCACCTGCGTTGAGCACCTCGGACGTCGTCCACTTGCTGCAACCATGGCCCATGATCTTGAGCCAAGGGTGGAGGACCCACCTGCTCGCCGCACAACACCTACTGCTCGCTCTTCGGCAGATGAGGTGGAAGAAAAAGATGTGAACAACTACACTGTTGATACGGAAACAGATGGATTCACTGTTCACAATGATCATAACCATCATCGGCTCCATCACAATCGTCAAGGTATGGCAAGAAATCAGCGAAAGGTACATGATCGTGACGACCCACTTTCCAAAATCAAATTCACTATGCCTTCTTTTGCTAGAAAATATGATCATGATGCTTATCTCACATGGGAGTTAACCATAAAACAAAAAATTTGCTTGTTATGAATTCCCTAAAGATAAGAAGGTTACGACTGCTACTAGTGATTTTTTTCTGATTTTGCATCTATTTGGTGGAGTGAATATTATTGTACTAATTAGAACATACCTAGAACATGAAAAGCAATGAGACATAGATTTGTACCTTCATATTTTTCGAGTGAATTGCTTAATAAATTGCAACGCTTGAGACAAGGTAGTAGTTCTGTATAGGATTATTATCAAGAATTACAAACTGGTTTGTTGCGTTGTGGTTTAGAAGAAACTAAAGATGCTAAGATGACTAGATTTTTGGGAGGTTTAAACTGTGAAATTCAGGACATACTTGAGTATAAAGAATACAATTCTATCACTCGCTTGTTTCATCTTGCTTGCAAAACTGAAAGAGAGGTACAGGGACGTCAATCTAGGAACAAAGGAAATTTTGCAAGTTCTTTTGAAGGTCGCACAACTCAAGGACAATCAAGAGCATCATTTACTCCCTCTAGCCGAACACTTGCACCTGCAAACTCCTCCAACAGCCGGTGTCCATCTACTTCCACTACACTATCATGCGTATAGAAAACGAGCAAGAGCATGGTACAAGCCCCCGCACAAAGTTCATCTTTGGTTGCTTCAATGGGTATAGCACAAGAAACACTGTCATTGTTGCAAGGGCTATAGACACATGATGCAGGATTGCCCTAGCAAGCAAGCTCTCTTGATAAAGGATAATGGTGAGTATACTTCAGCTAGTGACATTGAGAAAGAATATGCTATGCTTGCAACTGACCCCGTAGGTGATGACCAAGAATCCGAGCAGAAGAGGAACAATATGGTTCTGAAATTTCATATAAGTATTTAAGCCTTATAATGAAGCATGTACTTAGTGCAAAAAATGGAGCGTGCTGAACAGAATCAACGCCACAATCTGTTCCAAACAAAGCTTGTCATCAAAGAATGTTCATGTTGTGTGATCATTGATGGAGGAAGTTGCAACAATTTGGCGAGCATGGACATGGTTGAGAAGCTTGCATTGACCACAAAATAGCACCCTCATCCATATTACATTCAATGGTTCAACAATTGTGATAAGCTGAAGGTAACCCACATTGTGATAGTACACTTTTCTATTAGTTCCGATCATGATTATGCTGATGCGGTGTAGTATCTATGCAAGCATGTTCTTTGCTGTTAGGTAGGCCTTAGCAATATGATATAGATACAATGTATCATGGTGCATCATGGTAGAACTAATAATTATACTATCATGTTTAAAGAAAACAAAATCACGTTGTTGCCCATGTCTCCTGAAGCTATTTTAAAGGATGAATTAAATAGAAATAATAGAGAAAAGGAGAGTAGCAAAAGTGAAAATTAGATTGTAGCTAAAGAACTTGTGCCACAGATGAAGAAAGAACCTAGTGCTAGGAAAGGTGAAATTAAATTGAAAGCTTCTGTTTTACTTGCTACTAAATCTTATATTTGTGAGATGGAAGATACCAAATCTAATTGTTATGCTTTAGTGTGCAAAGAAGTTTTATTTCCTTTTGAGGATATGTCTTCTTTTTTGCCTCCTGTCGTTGCTAACATTTTGTAGGAGTTTACTGATGTGTTTCGAAGTGAAATACCCCTGGGGCTATCTCCAATTAGAGGGATTGAGCATCAAATTGATTTAATTGTAGGAGCCTCGCTTCCCAACTGTGCACCCTACAGGACCAATCCCAAAGAGACTAAAGAAATTCAGCATCAAGTGCAAGACATGCTTGACAAAGGGTATGTACACGAAAACCTTAGTCCTTGTATTGTTCCTGTTATTTTGGTACCTAAGAAAGGGTATGAGTGTTGATTGTAGAGCTATCAATAATATACTATTTGGTATCGTTATCCTATTCCTAGGCTAGATAATATGCTTGATGAATTAAGTGGCTCTACTGTGTTCTTTAAAGTTGATTTGCATAGTGGATATCACCAAATTCGCATGAAGTTAGGCAATGAATGGAAAACAACATTTAAAACTAAGTTTGGATTATATGAGTGGTTAGTGATGCCTTTTGGATTAACTAATGCACCTAGTACTTTCATGAGATTAATAAATGAAGTTTTGCATGCTTTCATAGGAAAATTAGTGATGGTATATTTTGATGACATATTAATCTATAGCAAAACACTAGAGGAACATCTTGAACACTGGAGTGTTGTTTTTAATGCTTTACGTGATGCACGTTTGTTTGGTAACCTTGAGAAGTCCACCTTTTGCACCGATCGAGTCTCGTTTCTTAGCTATGTTGTTACTCCACAGGGTATTGAGGTTGATCAAGCCAAGTCGAAGCTATACTGAGTTGGTCGACTCCTAACACGGTCACACAAGTGCGGAGTTTTCTCGAACTTGCTGGATTTTATCGACACTTTGTCAAAGATTTCAGCACTATTGTTGCACCGATGAATGAGCATACAAAGAAAGGTGTTCCTTTTATTTGGGGTCTTACGCGAGAATAATCGTTTCATATTTTGAAAGAAAAGCTTACAAATGCACCACTTCGCCAACTTCCAGAATTTGATAAGACTTTTGAGCTTGAATGTGATGCTAGCGGAATTGCACTTGGAGGTGTACTTATTCAAGAATGTAAACCAGTTGCGTATTTCAGCGAGAAATTAAGTGGTCCTAGTCTGAATTATTCTACTTATGATAAGGAATTATGTGCTTTAGTTTGGACATTAGAGACATGGTAACATTATTTATGGTACAAAGAATTTGTTATACATTCTGATCATGAATCGTTAAAGCACATTCTGTAGGGATATGGGTAGGCTACAGGAGCAACAAAAATTTCTACCATGTAAACCAGGAAGCTAAGCAAGTAGATGATCACAGATCGTTACCGCTAGACGTGCAGTGCAGCGAAAGAAGCGTTGGAGCATCCTAGTCCAACGAAGAGCGCGTCGGTGAAGTTCCTTGTGAAGATCGCGGATCGTCCTCAAGCGCAACAGCAACCGCAGTAGCACCTCTACGGTATCCACACGTCCAGGGAAGGAACAACCGGACGCTGGTGTGCTAGCACCAAGTCGCACGGCGGGGCTCTCTCGGGAAGATGGCGACTAGGGTTTTGGTGGAGTAACTCACGTCTCTCACATGCGTCCCAATAGCCTCAAGCGTCTCCTTATATAGTGCCCATGACGGATCCTATCTGAATAAGTTTTGTTCCAACCCATTAAGTGTGTGACCTGTTAGGTTCATGCGTAGTTCGGTTGTGACTCGGAAACTCCTTTCCGATCACAAATCGTCAGCGGCTCCTAGCAGAACATAACGATTCCAGAATACACACAAATTATATCGGACGAACCTTAATGCAACATGATCTACGACCAGGAGCTCAACACTTACGACCAGTCTGTATTTAGGTACGACTAGTTTGTGACCAGCTCGTGTCACCATACGACCAATTTGTAACTGTGCACGACCAGTTCATATTTAGTCTCGACCAGTTCACAACTCCTTACGAAAGGTTTTGACCACTCTGAGATTGCGTTCGACCAGTCTACGACCAGCTCGGATCTCTATATGACCAGTCTGTAACTGAACGAACTAAGCGACCTACTCGTGTATTCTCCCTTTGCCTCACGATATCTGGTTTGAACTCCAGGTGAGATATTTGTCATCCATGAACTATTCAATACTTTCTCGATCGAGTGTCGGATAACCTTATGTGATCGAACTCTTTGACCACCAGTGGCATGGCCATGCACTTTCTTTATCCGACCACTTCGAGGGGCCCAGAGATATCTCTCCTATTATGTTAGGAGAGGCAAATCTCATATCCGACCAGTCACATCCCTCCGCATGTTTCATAGCATACCCGAAAGCTATCTTTATAACTACCAATTACGAGTAGCGTTTGGCAACCCCTAAGAGTGCTATTACACATGTAGGTAACCATGCTAATATCAGGTCTAAGGATTATACATCATCATTGCTTGAGACTAACTAATGACACATATAATCATAACAATCTCAATAGTGTCTCAAGGTGGGTCTATCCAACCTCATGTTCTCTAACATGTGTTCACATCATTGATTTGATATCTCTATATCTATGACCGGTGAAACATGGCCATCAATCAATACATGCGCTGGTTGTAGGATCACTGGTGTTCCAACCAATAACATCCGACCAGGGATATAATTTAGAATGACATCATATAAGTTAGAGAGCTTCACCAACAAATCACATATTTGCTAATCTTTATAACCAATGATTCATTCATGGAACAGAATAACATTTATTTAATAAGTCATAAACATATACATGATACAATCATCTCTATGATTGCCTCTAGGGCATATCACCAACAGTCTCCCACTTGCACTAGAGTCAATCATACAGGTATCGAATACCCATAGCTCTTGTGTGCGCCTCATGCTTAGGTTGTGGGAGAGGCTTTGTCAACGGATCAACAATATTCAAATCCATGTGCACTTTGCATATCTTCACATCACCTCTTTCAACAATCTCACAAATAATGTGATATCGCCGAAGTATATGCTTGGACTTTTGATGCGATCTAGGCTCCTTAGCTTGTACAATGGCTCCACTATTATCACAATAGAGATCCACTGGACTCGAAGAACTCGAAACCACCCCCAGTTCATTAATGAACTTTCTAATCCATACGACCTCTTTTGCAGCTTCCGAAGTGGCGGTGTACTCAGCCTCTGTTGTAGAATCATCAACTATTCCTTAGTTGGAACTTTTCCAGCTTACTGCTCCTCCATTCAAACAAAACACAAAACCAGACTGCGATCTGAAATCATCCTTGTCAGTTTGGAAACTAGCATCGGTGTAACCATTTACTACCAGCTCTTTCTCACCACCAAAAACAAGGAATGCATCCTTAATCCTTCTCAAGTACTTGAGGATATTCTTGACTGCTATCCAGTGACCTTCACCTGGATCTGACTGATATCTACTCGTAACACTTAGAGCATACGACACATCTGATTGTGTGCACAGCATGGCATACATGATAGATCCTATAGCCAAAGCATATGGGATTCTACTTATTTTGTCTCGCTCATCAATGGTCAGAGGACACTAAGTCTTGCTAAGATTAATACCATGTGATATGGGCAAGAAACCTTTCTTAGAATCTTGCAAGTTTAACCGTTTCAACACCTTGTCAATGTACACATTTTGGCTTAATCCAATTAACCTCTTAGATCTATCTCTATATATCCTTATACCAAGAATATATGCTGCATCTCCTAGATCTTTCATAGAGAAACTATTTCTCAATGAAGTTCTAACATATTCAAGCATTGGAATATCGTTTTTGATTAGTAGTATGTCATCCACATACAATATCAAAAACACAAGTTTGCTCCCACTAACCTTCTTATAAACACAAGGTTCTTCTTTGTTATTGATGAAGTCAAACCCTTTGACTACTTCATTAAAATGAATGTTCCAACTCCGAGATGCTTGCTTTAATCTATAGATGGATTTCTTAAGCTTGCATACCTTTCTAGTTTCCTTTGGGTCGACAAAACCCTTAGGCTGTGTCATGTACACATCCTCACTTAGTTTTCCATTTAGGAAAGCTGTTTTGACATCTATTTGCCATATCTCATAGTCGAAATATGTTGCAATAGCTAGAATGATTCGGATAGACTTAAGCATTGCGGCGGGTGAGAAGGTTTCATCATAATCAACACCTTGAATTTGTTTGAAACCCTTCGCAACCAGTCGTGCCTTATGAATGTGAATATTTTCATCCATATCTATCTTTTTCTTAAAAATCCACTTGCACTCAATTGTCTTAACACCATCAGGTGCATCGATCAAGTTCCAAACTTGATTGTCATGCATGGATTTTATCTAGGATCTCATGGCCTCAAGCCATAATTCAGAGTCTGGGTCCACCATCGCTTTCGAATAAGTTTTAGGCTCATCATTATTCAATAATAAAACATCATGCCCATACCTTATAGGCAATTGATGTGGCCTTTTCGATCTATGTGGGGCAAATGCTTCATCTACAGGTTCAACAACATTTTGTTCATCATGTAAAGGTTCAGTAGGAGTTGAAACATTTTCAGATGTTTCCCAAATTTCTTTGAGTTGCACCTTGCTCCCACTGACTCCTTTGGAAAGAAACTCTTTCTCCAAAAAGACACCATTACGAGCAACAAACACTTTGTTATCATCCCGCTTATAAAAGTAATATCATTTAGTTTCCTTAGGATACCCCACAAAGAAATTCTTGTCCGACTTGGGTGTGAGTTTATCAGACGTCAACATTTGACATATGCCTCACCACCCCATACCTTGAGAAAAGACAATCCGGAACACTTCCCGGTCCATATCTCATATGGTGTCTTCTCCACTGTTTTCGATGAAACCCTATTTAAAGTGAAAGCCGTTGTTTCTATAGGGTATCCCCAAAATTCTAATAGAAGATCAGATTGGCTCATCATTGACCGAACCATGTCCAACAATGTTCAATTCCGTCGTTCAGACACCCCATTCCATTGAGGCGTTCCCGACGGAGTGAGTTGTGAAACAATTCCACACTTCTTTAGATGATCACCAAACTCATGACTCAAATATTCGCCTCCACAATCAGATCGTAGACATTTAATTGTCTGGCCAAGTTGATTCTGTACCTCATTCTAAAACTATTTGAACTTTTCAAATGATTCAGACTTATACATCATTAAGTAGATATAGCCATATCTACTAAAGTCATCAGTAAAAGCTATGAAGTACTGAAAACCACCTCTGGCCGAAGTGCTCATTGGTCCACATACATCTGTGCTCATTTGTCCACATACATCCGTATGTATAAGGGCCAACAGGTCACTCGACCTCTCACCTCTAGTCGTGAAAGGTGTCTTTGTCATCTTGCTAAGTAAACAAGATTCGCATGTTTTAAATAATTCGAAATCAAATGAGTTTAGAATACCATCTTTATGGAGTTTCATCATGCGCTTCTCATTTATATGACCTAGACGACAATGCCAAATATAAGTAGGATTCATATTATCTGGTCGAAGTCTCTTAGCATTAATGTTATAGATAGACTCATCCTCAAGATTCAAAACATACAATCCATTCACCAATAGAGTATGGCCATAAAGCATATCTTCAAAATAAATTGAACAACAATTATTCTTTATTCTGAACTCATAACCTTTTGCTCCTAAACATGAAGCAGAAATAATGTTTTTGCTTAAGGCTGGAACATAATAACAATTATTTAATTCCATAACTAATCCTGAAAGTAAAGCTAATAGTAAAGGGCCAATAGCTAATGCAGCAACTCTTGCTCCATTGCTCACGCGAAGATCAACATCTCCTCTTGCCAAACTTCTACTCCTTATTAGTCCTTGCATCGAATTGCAAATATGAGCAACCGATCCGGTATCAAATACACAAGAACTGGTTGGAGAAGTGGCAATATTAATTACTATAACATTTATAACTGAACTGGAAGTCTTACTTCCTTTGTTCTTTTTCATTTCTGCCAAGTACTTCTTGCAATTTCTCTTCTAGTGCCCAATCTCATGACAATGGTAACATTCTGTGTCAGGCTTAGGACCCAGCTTGAGCTTCTTAAGCTTAGCCTTGAGACTCTCGATCTCATCTTGAGTCTTTCCTTTGCCTTTTTCGTTTCCCTTTGACTTACCCTTCTTCTTGAAGTTAGTAGTCTTTTAAACCATCAACACCTGATTATAACTTTTCTTGATGCTCTCCTCAGAACCCTTAAGTATGCCATACAACTCGGTCATTGACTTCTCCATATCGTTCATATGAAAATTCAATATGATAGGCTCAAAGCTCGTAGGGAGCGATTGGAGAATCACATTAGTAGCCAACTCTTGACTAAGGGGAAAACCAAGATTTTCCAAGCTCTCAATGAGACCAATCATTTTGATCACATGAGGACTGACCGGGTTACCTTCTGACAGCCTACAAGAAAACAATACCTTAGAGGTATTAAACCTCTCTGCCCTTGCTTGATCCTGAAACATACCCTTCAGACTTGCAATCATATTGTAAGTATCTGTGGTCTCATATTGCTTCTGAAGCTCAGAGTTCATGGTAGCAAGCATTAAGCAGTGCACATCGACTGCGTCATTGCAATGCTTCTCATAAGCATTGTTTTCAGCACGAGGAACATCGACACTCGGTTCCTTGGGATAGGGACTCTCTAGAATATGTTCTTTCTTTTCTTGTTTGAGAACAATTCTCATATTACAAACCAGTCAATGAAGTTTGAACCATTCAACTTTTCTTTCTCAAGAATAGATCGCAAATTAAAGGTAGATGCAGAAGAAGTAGTAGGTGCCATGATCTACAATAGAAAAATATATGCAAAGATTCAGCACTATGTTCATGTAAGATCTTCTATTAGACACTCATGTTGATGGTTATGTTCGACCAGTCTACGACCAGCTCGTATCACCATATGACTAGTCTGGACCTAGTCGTATCATCATATGACCAGTGGTCGAACTCAACCAACAATAGATAATAAAAGATACTCCTACTATATATTCCAAACCATGTTTCCCTCTAACTTCATATAGTGAGTTCAAGATCTAAAAATCATTGAGTCCTAGTGAGCTTTGGCATCACTGCTAGAAACCTAGTGATTCATGGTAAGCAACCTCTTGCTAATCATATCACATATTACTCTTGTTTGTTGGGTGGCATCTCTATGCCCTGGCAACCAACATTATGCCCCAAGGCTCAAAACCATTTTGATAGCCTTGTCAAGTCAAACTAACACTATGCATGTGGGTGTCCGACACCCACCCCATCTTATTTAGATAGTTAATGGCACCCTACTTTGGTAGGCCTGCCAATTAACGATCAAAATTGTGATAGGTGCAGCAATTGGAAAGGCATCAGTTTTACTTAATTTTTCTTAAGGGATACTATTCTATAATGTCAAAACATTTAATGATAAAACATGATCAAATAGCATAACAGGAATAAACACAAATATTCACAAATAATCATATTAAACTGTGAAATAGTATGGCCCTTAACATGTCGATCTCCATCAGCATGCTTCCTGTTCTTCGACCACCATGATTGACGTCTCCGACTGCATTCATCTACTAAGCATTTACTCCTAAAATCTAGTAATGAATTACATAGGATAATATCAAGTATCACATGTCGGTACGCAGACTATTATACAATAATATGTAGCTCGACAACTATCTCACAGCATGACACGCAGACCATGAAAATCCATTCATGCATCACATACACGATGGGCCATACTATTCACATCAAACCTTGCAAAAATGAGTTATGCATAGAATCCAATTCTATCAGGCGACATGAATACATACTACTTATAACGCGCGATATGAATACCCAGCACGGTGGTCCCGCTAGCCGGTTAGCGGGCGGGGTTCAAAGGGGCATGAATCTTATTGACGTAACCGAGCCTTGGAAATCATCGGATCAATCATATTAACCCTATTCCGAACTAATCTGATCACTGCCTTGATATGATCACGCACTGTGGCACACTCTGATGGCGGAATTCCGACCGGTATGAGTATTACGCAGTGTGGTTGTGAACAAGCGCAAGAAACCATCTAGTCCTTTTAGCTCATACCTCCTCGCAAGACCCATCTACTACCACCAAACAACGATCGATCTTATCGACTAGTGCCTAGATCGTTCCATCCATATGAACTGATCTAGGTTACCAGACCAAACCAGTAATAGATCCAATCTACGGTTGTCACATATCCAGTATATGCGACTGATCTAGATCAAAAACTATGTAGGATGGCTCTGATACCACTGTAGGGATACGGGTAGGCTACGAGAGCAACAAAAATTTCTACTACGTAAACCAGGAAGCTAAGCAAGTAGATGATCACATATCATTTCCACCAGACGCGTAGTGTAGTGGAAGAAACGTTGGAGCAGCCTGGTCCAACGAAGAGCGTGTCGGTGAAGTTCCTTGTGAAGATCGCGGATCATCTTCAAGCGCAACAGCAACCGCAGTAGCGCCTCTACGGTATCTACACATCCAGGGAAGGAACAACCAGACACCGGTGTGCTAGCACCAAGTCGCACGACGGGGCTCTCTCGGGAAGATGGCAGCTAGGGTTTTGGTACAGTAACTCACATCTCTCGTATGCGTCCCAATAGCCTTAAGCATCTCCTTATATAGTGCCCATGACAGATCCTATCTGAACACATTTTGCTCCAATCCGTTAAGTGTGTGACCCGTTAGGTTCATGCGTAGTTCGGTTGTGACTCGAAAACTCCTTTTTGATCATGAGTCGTCAGCGGCTCCTAGTAGAACATAACGATTGCCGAATACACACGAATTATATCGGACGAACCTTAATACAACATGATCTACAACCAGGTGCTTATCACTTACGACCAGCTCGTATCTTGTCACGACCAGTCCGTATTTAGGTATGACCAGTTCGCGACCAGCTCATATCTCCATACGACCAGTTTGGAACTGTGTACGACCAGTTCATATTTAGTCTCGACCAGTTCATAACACCTCATGATCAGGTTTCGACCACTCTGTGATTACGTTCGACCAGTCTACGACCAGCTCGTATCTTCATACGACCAGTCTGTAACTAAACGAACTAAGCGACCTACTCGTGTATTCTCCCTTTGCCTCAAGATATCTGGTTTGAACTCCAGCCGAGATATTTGTAATCCATGGACTATTCAATACTTCCTCGATTGAGTGTCGGATAACCTTATGTGGTCGAACTCTTCGACCACCAATGGCAAGGCCATGCACTTTCTTTATCCGACCACTTCGAGGGGCCTAGAGATATCACTCCTGTTATGTTAGGAGGGGCAAATCTCATATCCGACCGGTCACATCCCTCTGCATGTTTCATAGCATACCCGAAAGCTACCTTTATAACTACCCAGTTACGAGTAGCGTTTGGCAACCCATAAGAGTGCTATTACACATGTAGGGAACCATGCTGATCTCAGGTCTAAGGATTATATATCATCATTCCTTGAAACCAACTAATGACACATATAATCATAACAATCCCAATAGTGTCTCAAGGTGTTTCTATCCAACCCCATGTTCTCTAACATGTGTTCACATCATTGATTTGATATCTCTATATCCATGACCGGTGAAACATGGCCATCAATCAATACATGCGCTCGTCGTAAGGTCTCTGGTGTTCCGACCAGTTACATCCGACCAGGGATAAAATTTAGAACGACATCAAAAGAGGCAAAATAAATAGCAAAAAAATCCAGAAAATACATGAAAATTCCTTGGAACATTGTTTTTCTTTTAATTGATGTTTACATTAGTCAAATTAAATATTTTAAATTTACGAAATTCCCAATTAAGCTTTACTAATTCAAGGAAAATGGTGAAAGTTTTTTAGGGACTTAAACTACTCAAAAGATTTTTGAAACCCCAAATTTTGGGATGTTACAGAGCCTCCATCGCTTCTCGTCGGTGTAGCCCCGCCTTCGTCCACCACTTGGTAAGAACACTGGCGAGCCAAGAACCCATTTTGCCCTTTCCCGAGCCAAGCCATTGTGTCATTCAACACCGGTGAGCTCGGTTGCGCGTGCTCTACTCCATCTCTCTCTTTCTCCCTCTAATAGTGGGCCCCACTTCTGGACTAAGTTTAGTTTAGCTCTAATGATAGTAGTTAGAAGTAATAAATCAGTAACATGTGGGACTAGTCAAAAAGATAATCAGAAATCTAATTTAAATAGGTTTTAGAAAATGAGTCACTGACATGCGGGACTAACTCACTATTTTCATAATTAGAATGTCTTTAAAACTTAATTTTATTTGGATTCTATGTGCTTAGATATAATTTCTAGATTTTTCTAGAATTTTTCTGAATTCATTTGCTATTTTTTATTGTCGTTTGGAATTTCTACTAATTTTATAAAATGAAAAACTAATTAAAATCTCAGTTAAACTCCTTGGGCTAAAACCCAACCCTATCCTAATCCCGGCCCATCACTGTGTAGCCCAGTTCTCCCATGCGCATGCCCCACCTCCAACTGACAGGTGGCCCCCACCTGTCAGACTCTCACTTTCCTCTCTCTTCGCGCGCGCATCCAGTCCTAGCCATCCGATCGTCTTTGAACGGTCCAATGGAGTTGATCGTTTGGTCGATCCGAACATCATAGGTGATGTGGGCCGTTCGATCTAATTTGAACGGTCCGATGGAGTTTGGTTGTTCAGACGGTCCGAACATTCAAATCATTTTGAATCATCCGATCAATATTAGACGATCAGATCAAGTAGGAGCCGCACGTGTTCGCGTTCCATGTAACATCCCAATTCTTGACGTGTGTTTCAAATGTAAGAAAATGTGTAGAAATTAAAACTTTTCTTGCATCTTGTTGTTGTATGAATGTTCTGAAAATTCTTGTAAAGGAATTATGGAAAATACAAAATCACAAGCCTCTTTTGACCCAAGTCATGACCCTTTGAAAAATTTTCTGGATAATCTTGTGATCATCCTCTGGAAATATTTTCTTGGTTCTAGGGATGCTGTGTGACTCCTCTGAAAAATTTCACAATTTTTGAAAATTGTTTGAATATTTTAAGACGCCAGTCAAACCAGTTTGACTATTGGTCAAACCCTAAATCAGTACCTTAAGAAATTTTTGGAGAAAAATTCTTTGCATAAAAACCTCTAAAATTTTATACAAGGTCAATCCTGGAGTTGAGCACCTCCTGTAAAAATTTTGGAATTTTTGGAGTTGTGTAGCTCCATTTAAAAATTCCTCAAAGTTTCAGCTTCAATTCTAAACCCTAGTCAACTTTACTGTTCGGGTCTGAGTCGTACTCGGGCTCGTGGTTGAGCCCAACCACCTAAACACACTCAGGCTCGGTTCTTAAGGTGAGCTCCTTCTCAGCCATTAGATATCTTTTCAACTGTCGAGATCATCTGGAACGTTCGGACCTCCGAGTTCCGCGTTTCATTTCAGCCATTAGATCTTGATCTAACTGCTGTGGGCGTCACCTCTTTCTGCGCTAAGTCCAAGTCGGGCTCGAGTCACTTGGTTGAGCCCAACCAACTAAGTGTACTGGTCCATTCCTATGTAGCGCATTCGTTTTAGGCCGTTGGATTTCTTTTCAACGCTCCAGATCTAAATGAACGTTCGGACCACCTGAAGGTGGGATTCAATCTGAGCCGTTCATTTTCAATCGGGCCGCTAAGATTTCTTTGAACCTTCGGACCTTCCGAAAGTTACTTTTAATCTGAGCCGTCCATTTCTAATCCAACCGTCCAGATTTTCTGACTCAACTTAACCTAACCCCTTCGTTTCTTTTGACCAGAGCCCTTTGTTTCTTTCGCTGACATGTGGGCCCTCAAGGTCTTGGTCATCTTCAACCTCTGGTTCACGCTCGTGGTACAGAGCAGGGCGTGGGAGGAGGCACGGTGTTTTGTCAACTCGCGTGCATCACCTTCAACGACTCTTAGCCCTCGTTTTCTTCACAATTGTGTTTTCGCACTCAAAGTCGTCACTCTCACTTGCTCCCATCACCTTTGGCAGAGCTTTAGATCACTCCTCCATTAAGGGCTGTCCTTGCTCAACCTTTTACCTCCGGCTATTTGAGAAGCTCTTGAGCACCTCCTTGCACTCCTTTACAGCACCACCTTGTTTCCCTAGCTCCCTCTCCATTCTTTGAGCTCAAACTCGAAGAACACCCAAATTGTCATTGTCGGCCGTGGAGCACCTTCGTCGCTGCCAGTGCTTCGAGTGTTCTTTTTCAATTCCTCTTGAGTCACTTCGCGCCTCTCATCACCTTCATCAAAACCCCTAATCCAATTTTGTTTGGCATGCACAGGATTTGCCAGATTTTGGATTTGATTCATTGTAGCCGAAGATCACCCCCTTCGTCCCCAACTCCGGTAAGGACCTCTATTCTTCAATTATGTGCTCATGGACCACCTATGAGCCCTAGCGAAGCTATCCTTACCATTATTTTCTTTTCATTTTGCTCAGACCTTCATCTCCACTTTATCTTCCTCGTCGTCGGCACTGGTTTTCGTCACCGACACAACTCCGGTGAGTTCTTCCTATCCGGGTCATTCTGGTAAGGTCTCTGAGCCCTATTGTTGCTAGTGCACACACTAGATGTCTTAAAATCTTGCCGTATCGCCATTGTCGTTTTTTCTATAGCTTTACCTCCGCTTCACCTCGTCGCGCCACCGTGTGAGCTCGTCTCCGGCGATGCTCCGGCCACCGGTGGGTGCGCAATAGTATTAGGGTCCCATTTTACCCTTAGCTCACGCCGCCATGTCCTCCTTCGCGGGCGATTAGCCAGAGAAGATCGCGGTCAGAAGAGCTCTGTGTTGCCGGATTAGGACACGCACTGTATCTCGATGATTAGCTTTTAATCGCTGTCCTAAGCACATTTAATTGTGTAAATCTTGTTGCGTTAGTGTCTCCCTGACGTGTGGGCCCTGCGCACTTAAAACCCTCCCTGTGCACATGTGCAAAGTTAACTTTGTTGTGGGCCATCCATCTGAGATCTACAGCCCAGATCTGTTGGGACTTTCGAACCTCTGGATCTGGCAAATCGTTGTGGGTTGTTTATTTCTTGATCTGCGGCTCAAATCGTCGTGAACGTTCGGACCTCCAAACGTCTTCTCCATTGTGGGCCGTTGGATCTAATCCAACCGTCGTGATTCGCATGGGCCTCAGCGTGCGCGTGCGTCCAGTGCGCTTGGGCCGTTCGATTTGATCTCAACGGCCGAAACCTTTTCCACCGTGGGTTAAATAACAAAATCTGTTAATCCTTTATTTGGGAACTGTTAATTGCTGTTAAATTTCAAAATCATGTAAGTAATTCATTTTAATTCCTTTTAAATTGATTTAAATTTTGTTAAATCTCTGTTTAACTGAACTTTAATCTAAAAATGTGTTTGAACCTTGTTCTGTACCAGAAATAATTGTGTTAATGATATTATCTTGCTTAGCATTAATTATTGCTCTAGAAATTCGTTAAAACTTGAAAAATGCATAAGTTATTCTCTGCAACTGCAAATTATGCAAACTAAAATTTATTAGATTCCACTATTAATATGTTGTAGTGTAGAATAAGTTTTAAATATGTCTTTACCTCTGAAAATCTTGTGATTTACTTTCATAACTTAGAAAAATCATAAGAAAATCATTTTAACTCCGAATGAAGTGAACTAATTTTTGCTATGCTTAGAATGTCATGCTCTACCTACTATAAAATTTTCATGTTCACAAACCTTTTGGAAATTTGTGCGATGAACAGTAACAGAAAGCTATTAAATTGTAATTTCCAGCCGATTTAAATTGTTTAGGCTATAACTTTTTCATGCTTTGTCCAAATCGATTGATTCTTGTTGCTAAATTCATTTAAAATCATGCTCTACCTGCTGTGTAAATTTCATGGATTTTGGTTGACTTTGGATTTTGAGTCTGTTTAAGTGTTTGTCATTCTTATTTGATTTTCTCGTTCTTGCGTTAGGTTCCGAAGAATTTATTGAGAACGAGAGTGATCCTCTGTAGCAAAACAGTGATCTTCAGCTAGGCAAGCAGATGTAGCATTCATTTGATCATATTGCTCCTATTATTTTCAAAGCCTAATATCTTGTTTGCAAAGTCTATGTATGCATGTGCTATTTTGCTATTAAACTATTGTCGGTTAGTTGATCCTCTAGATGCATAATCTGTAGGTAAATGTTTATCCCTACTACTGAGCCTAGGATTATCTTGTTGTGATTTAGGGTTTGTTGGATGAGCCATTGTCACTTAATAGTTTCCGAGTTAATGTTGTTTAGTCATGCTTAGCTACCGGTAGAATTGGGCAGTTGTCGACTTAGTCGATGACCTTGATCACACAAAAACTTATTATGACTTTATATCCAGCACTTTGTGCTTTGTTACTTTGAGAAAACTAAAACTGAAAATAAAATATTTTAGACTTGGGCACAATGGTAAGATGGTGTGCTTTTGGGTGTGAATGGTTGGTGCCCGAGTCAACAAGGACTGAATTACTCACACCATTGATCCAAGCACTTTTGTGTGCTAACCACACTAGAGGGATATGGGACCTCTCTTGACTTAGTACTTTGGCTTGTACTGTCTCCGAGTCGCAGGAGGTTCTGTGTGTGCGTTGTGTGAAAAAGGAAGTGTGTCGTGGGGGCATTTGTAACATCCCAAGTTTCAGACTTGTGTTTCAAATGTAAGAAAATGAGTAGAAATTAAAAACTTTTCTTACATCTTGTATTTCCTGTATGCCTTACCCCACTATTGTAAGAAAGTTATGGGAATACAAAAATCACAAGTCATTTTGGCCAACATCCTAGTCTTCCAAAACATTCTTGTCAAATCTTGTAATCATCTCCTGGAAATATTTTCCTGAGTTCTTGGGTTGATGTGTAACCCCTCTGAAAAGTTCCCAATTTTTGGAAGTTGTCTGAATACTTTTGGAGTCAGGTCAAACCAATTTAAACCCTGGTCAAACCTTGGTCCAGCTCCTTGCTGAATTTTTGGAGAATAATGCACCTCATAAAAACCTCTGAAAATTTCACCCAAGGTTGATGTCTTAGTTAGCAAGCTCCTGTTAAATTTCAGAATTTTTGGAGTTGTTTTGCTACCTCAAATAAACCCTCAAAGTCTCAGCTCTTTAAAAAAAAAAAAAACAAAAACAAAAAACAAAAAACAAACCTAGGGTTCACTATTCCTCGGGTGCGAACCAGACTCGGGCTCGAGTCAAAGCCCAGTAACCCGACTCAGTCGAGCCAAGTCCATAAGCGACTTTGGGTGCGCATGTTCTGGCCGTTGGATTAAGATCCAACGTCCACGACCTCCCCACTGTTTCTTAGTCTTGGGCGATCTCGGGTGCTCTGGACTGTCCGATTTTGATCGGGGGGCTCACGACCTCCCCGACCTTCTCCTCTGTTCTTCTTCTTCCTCTGGCTCTCCGTACCACGCGTGCGCTGAAGGGGGCAGGTGAGCAGTGCAGGCCTCCGTTATCTCGCGGGCCCCATTAACGACTCTGAGCCCCGCTTTTGCCCATGTCAAGAGCAGCACTGACCCGCACCTGCTCCTCTCCTCGTTTTCTTGCGCGGCAGCACCTTTTGTCCCGTCGCCATTAAAGCCTCCGTCCTTGTGTTCCGTTGGCTTTCAAGCTACTTGAGCACCTCCGAGGGCCTCCTCTAGCCCCTTCACGCTCCCAGTCACCCCAGCTCCCTCTCGTTGTTTGTTGGGTGCAAACCACCGAGTGCCTCACACCGCCATTTTCGAGCCGGAGCTCTTCACTACCGGCGGTGTTCTAGTGGATCTCTTGCCCCATCTTTACCCTCTCGAGCACCTCGGTCGTCGTCAAGTTGTGCCCTAATCCCATTTTTGGTTTGCCTCCCCAGGAGCAGCTGGATTTGGATTTTTGGGTTTCGCGGTCGTAGGTGGAGTTTCATCGTTCCCAACTCCGAGCACCTTGTCGCCGTCATCTTCTTCAGCTCCGGTGAACTGCTCCGCCGCTAGGTCTCCTCCGATTTCCCTCGATCCTCTCCTGCACTCTGGTAAGTTCACATTAGTCCCTTAGAGCTTAAGGTCTAGCTAGTTTAGCTCGTGGCGCTTGTTTTCACCGTTTTCGGTTTTTGCCAAAAACTGGTCCTCCACCCTCCTCCGGCTCGCCGGTGTTCTAGGCCTGCTCCGCCGTCGAGGATGTTCACATTAGGTTCGCAATGGTATTGCAAACATTTTGGCTTAGTTAGTTAGCGCCGCCATGGCTTTGGTCGTCGGCGACGTGCTGGCGAGCTCAGCTTGAGCTCTGTACCTCGTCGCGATTTTGTCAAGTCACCAGACCTCCTCGAGTTAATCGTGGCCGTCCATGACCTCCCCAGGTTTAGATCTGAGCCTTAGATTTATGTCCGTAAAAACCTTAAGTCTTGGACCACCCTCCGCCAAATCTCAGCCGTCCAGGACCTCCTCAAGATTGGATCTGGACCGTAGAGCCTTTGTCAGTAAAAGCGCTAAGTCACAGGATCTCCTTGGATCAATCTCGGCTGTTAAAGACCTCCTAGGTTAGCTCTAGGCCTTTGGATCCTTGTCTGCGACAACTATAAGTGCTAGGACCTCCCCTTAGAGTCGATCCTAGCCGTCTAGGACCACCCTGGTTAAATCCTAGCCGTTTAGATCTTCCCCATGCGCAAAAGACCTCCCCTTGGTTATTTTGCAAAAACCACCCCTAAGACCACCCTTGGGGTCCTCTTTGTAAAAGGCCACCCCTGGTCTTTTATAAAGAAAACCTCCGGACCTCCCTCCGCTTTAATCCGGACCGTTCACGACCTCCTCCGTGAGGTCTTAGCTGTCCAGATCTCGTCCGTTAAAACTCTGCCCTTAAATACCTCCTCCGTGTAAATCTGGGCCGTCCAGGACCACCCCGGGTAGATCTTGACCGTTCAGGACCTCCTAGGGGAGATCTGAGCCGTTAAGGTCTCTTTCTGTTCAATTGTTGACCTAAAGACCTCCTCGTGGAGCTCTGGACCGTCAGATCTTGATCTTACGGTCACGACCTCCGTTAGGCGAGAGGAGCTCTCAGCGCGTGCGCTGCGCATCAACTCGTCGGGACCGTTAGATCCAATCTTAACGGACACGACCTCCTCAGGGCTCTTGGAGATCTTTCGCGTGCGCTGTGCATGCACTGGTCGTAGCCGTTGGATCTCATCTCAACGGCCATGACCTCCCGTTTTCGTTAAGTCTGTTAGACCTCCCGAGAGCTCAAATTTTCAAAGTATTTGGATGTTTCAAATTTCAAGAGTGCATAACTTTGTCATTTTAGCTCCTTTTTGCATGATTCCAGTTGCTTTAGCTCTGTTATAGAATGAACTTTAATCTGAGAATGGATTTAGGCACTGTCATGTAGCAAGAGATGATATAAACTGCATTAGCTTGTTTAATATAAAAGGTGGCCTAGAAATTCGTTAAAAATTTGTAAAATGCATAACTTATTCTCTGCAATTCCGAACTGAGCAAACTAAATCTTGTTAAAGCCCACTAGGAATGTACTGTAGTATAGAACAGGTCTTAATATGATCCTTGCCAATGAAGTTAATGATCTTCTAGTTTTAGAACTTAGAAAAATCATAAGTAATTCAATTTAACTCCAAATGGCATGAACTCAACTTTGCTAACCTCAGAATGCCAGTATCTACCTACCATAAAAGAATTTCAAGTTCAGAATTTTCAAGTATTTTTGTTGCTTTACAAATTCTATGTATGCATTGCTAGTTTGTGTTTAACTATTGTCGTTAGTTGACCTAGTAGATGCATATCCTTAGACAAATGATTATCCTTTACTACCATGAGCCTAGGTTATTGCTGTGATTTAGAGTTCGTGGATGAGCTCTTGTCACTTAGTAGTTTTGCGGATTAATTGCTTAGCTTCCGGTAGAAATGGGCGGTTATCGACTTGTCGATAACCTTCATCACATAAATGCTTACTATGTATCTATATTTCGGCTTGATGCTATGTTCAATTGCAAAAAACCAAAACTAAAAGCAAAAAGATTTGGACTTGGGCACAATGGTAAGACGGTGTGATTTTTGGGTGTGACTGGAATGGTGCCCAAGTCAATTAAGGACCGAACATCTTGTGAGTACCTGTTATCCAGGCAATTTGTGCGTGCTAACCACACTAGAGGGTATGGGACCTCTCTTGACTTAGTACTTTGGCGTGTATTAGCTTCGGGTCGCAGGGAGTCGTAGGAGGGATGGTGTTGGGAGCATTGTAGTGTCCGAAAGGCTTCCCCCGTGATGGCTGGTTGTCTTTCGGCTTGCAATGTAAGCGTATGGGTTTCTATCCATACGAGCGGCTCATAGTTAATACACAATATTGGAAAGCGTCTCGTAGGACTTAGCCGTGCCGCCATACCTTCGGAAGTGTGCTTTTGTGGCTTAAAGGCGGTCTAAGGTGTGGGTACATTGGTACACCCCTGCAGGGTTAAAACTATTCGAATAGCCTCGTCCTAGGTTATGGACATGCTTGGGCAAGCTTTTCAAGAGTTAGACTACAACCTTTTAATTAAAACTTGATGGGTGGTACGAATCGGGGATTCGTGCTATGTTGTGGTGGCTATTGGGTTAGTCACTTCCAGGTGGTTACTTGTATTTATCATTTAGTTCGCTGTTATTTCAACAACAAAACAGATTTGTAAACTTGCTTTAAAAGGTACTACGTTATTGCAAATAAAGATGGCTTTGTGCAAAATGAGACATACAACCTCCACCTAAATAAGCCTGCATGTAGAATATGAATAGGTCTGCTATTCCACACGTCAATCTTGCGAGTACCTTAGTGTACTCATTGTTCTTGCTTAAATGTTAATTGTTGCAGAGGAAGAAGGTGAGCCCCAAGGGCCTCACTTTTGTGATCTGTGTTGTGGCAGTATTCGGGGCGACTAGCTTGGCGGCCCGGTCGGTTGCCTTGTGGGTTGTGTTGGGTAACCGGTTGACTTTTGTTCTTAGCCATCTTATGGCGCTTTTGCTTCCGCTGTAATTCTTGTATATCGTGTTATTTGGTCGGCCGGCTCTTTTGTAATAACTTTACTTTATGTATGTTGTTGTTGAACTTAGTGTTAAATGTTGTATGGAAATGATGTATAATTTTGTGATGATGAGCATGTGCTGCAATTCTGGGAAGCACATGTCCATCGAGGCTTAGGATATTTAATTAGTAATGCTAGAACCATATGGAGGTTAAGTGTTACTAGTTAAATACCCCGGGTCCTCACAGCATTGTAGTTGTCCGGAGGCTTTACCCCTATGGGGTAGTTGACTTTCGGCTTTACAATGTAGTGTATGGGTTTCTATCCATACAAGCGGCTCGTAGTTAATACACAATATTAGAAAGCGTCTCGTAGGACTTAGTCGTGTCGGCATACCTTTGGTAGTGTGCTTAATCATGTGGCAAAAAGTCGGTCTGAAGTGTGGGTACATTGGTACATCCCTACAGGGTTAAATCTATTTGAATAGCCTCGTCCTAGGTTATGGACACGCTTGGTTATTTCCCGCAAGAATTAGACTATGACCATTTCACTAAAACTTGACTTGGGTGGTATGAATGGGGAATTCGTGCTATGTTGTGGGGGCTATTGGGTTAGTCACCTTTAGGTTGTTATTTATGTTACTTATTGTTGTCTCGCTGTTATTTCAACAATTTAAAACAGATTTGACAAATTGGCTTCAATCTATTACTTTATTGCAAATGAAAATTGCTTTTTGCGTCCGATGAATCATATGACCATCTCCTTTGTTTCAGCTTGCATGTAGCTATGTATAGGCTTGTTACTCATAAGTCTTGCGAGTATATTTTTGTACTCATTTGCATTGTTTAATTATTGCAGAGGAGGTTGATCCCCAAGGGATTGACTTTTGTGAGTTTTGCTGTGGTGTGGATGACTAGCTTGGCGGTCCAGTCGGTTGCCTTGTGGGAAATTGGCAAACCGGTTGGCTTTTGTTATCGCCATCTTATGGCACTTTTGCTTCCGCTGTTTATTCTGTTATTTTGATGTCATTTGGTCAGTCGGCCCTTGCTGTAATAACCTTATTATGTATGTCTTTTGCTAGACTGGATATTGTAAGTTTGTATGGAAATGATGCATGATTTTGTAAAGGTGTATGTGTACTGCATTTCTGGGAAGTACATGTCCACCGAGGCTTAGGATATTTAATTGGTAATACTAGAACCATTTGGAGGTTAAGTATTACGAGTTAAATACCCTAGGTCCTCACATTCCACTAACGCGTGGGCCCACGTGTTGTGTCACTGCCGGGTGGACCTGCGTGTGCGTCGTCGTCTCTGACTCGGTCTCTTCTTCGCGAGTCCGCAGCCGAGTCCGCCATGGACGTCCTCAGAAGCTCCGTCCGACAATGCATTATCCCAACCAAAATCCTTCTAGAAATCGTGCCAAACTCTATCCCCTATCCTCCCGCATCCAAATCCCACAAAATCAGAACATGTATCTTATCTAATCTCTGGATTCGTTCGTGACTGAAACGAACTCAATTTGGGGATTTCTTATCCCGAACGCCCAAGCCCCTATAAATAGCGCCCACGAGATCGCCCTGTCCTCCGCATCTCGAAAACCCTAGGCCATTGTGCCTGAGAGTTTGAGCACCGCCACAATTTGAGTTTTAGGGTTTTCGGCCGAAGCTTTACTTCTTCGAAATTCTTCGCCGTTGGTGACGCCCTGTTTCCGTGGAGTGCACCATCGCCTTCCAGGTCATGTGAGCAACCTCCTGAGCCTCTTCGCGTCACTGGAGCATCGCCCGAGCCACCGTCCAACAAAACCACAACTACTCCGCCGCTTCGAGCTCGTCGTCGGCTGATTCTGTACACCTCAAGCACCTGTGAGTACACTTTTGAGTCCGCTTTAGCATCCCCTACCTGTCTATACCACTCACCGCCAGAGCCGCGCTGCCGTTCGCCGGTGTTGGACGAACCCGAGGGTTCACCGTCAATGTTGACGTCGCAGCCCAGGTCAGCAACCACCTCAGTTTGTCATGCGTGCATGCCTCTTACGTGTCACATGGGGCATCTGCGTCAGCATCAGTTGCCGCTTGCGTGGCACGGTTCACCCAAAATCCAGATTCAATCTGGCGTGGACTCAGTCCACGTGAGCCATCTCGCTGACGTGTGGGTCCCACATGTCAGTATCTTCTTTTGTTTCTTTTATTCCCGAAAATACTTCGCTAATGTCATCGTTGCACAATAATCCGATATTTCTGTTAAGGAATAATTCGAAAATTCTAGTAATTCAGTTTTTAGGGTTTTTCTTTAGATTCAAACTTCCAGAAGCCATATCTTTTGTATACGAACTCCGATTGAGCCCATTCAAATTCCTAAATCCATATAAATTTGAGATATATTTATCTAAGATTTTTATTTAATTTTTGGAGTTTGTTTTGCCTTTGTTATTTATTTGTTTTGTTTATTTGCTTCGTTTGCGAGTAGACGTCGATTTTTCGGTAGATTTTGGAGAAGGAGTGCCTCAAGACCAAAACCAGTACTTGGATTTATTCCAAGGCAAGTCATACTTTTGATCATGTTGAATCCTAGTTTTCAAAACTATATTGTTTCAAATTATTGCATTCTACTTTAAGTATTTATTTAAATGCTTTTGAGTGTAGTTATCAATCCAATTTGTTATATCCACCTTGACTATTGTTATGTCATGATCTTTTGTCACCCTAGATTGATTCATTACTAGTTGGTAATACTATAGCACCAACATGGGTTGGTTAGTACGAGTAGATTGCTTAGTCATGCTACGAGTTATCATCTCATGTGAGTCGCAATTATAAACCTGACTAAGTGATTATGGAACTATATAATAAAACTTTGTATGTACTACATGCTATTACTCATTGATGGCATATGTTGCACTTAACCAACAGGGTGGGAAAAGATTTACACCGGGGCAAGTGGCACTGTGTTTTGTTATGGTGGATCTGTGTTGGATGGGAATGATAATCATCGTGGCATAGTTAGAAATTAGAAGTCTTACCTTGGTCAATTAAGGACTTAACTTTGTGTGCCATTGAACTGAGCCTTTTGTACAATCACATGCCTAATGGGATGGGCCTAACTTAGTAGGTTATGGATTCTTGACATTGATTACTCAGGTTGTAGGTTAGGAACTCAGTATGGGTGGAGGTGTGTACCACTATGGTAGGATCACATTGCGGAGCGGTTCACCGTTTCCATGTCCAACGATGTGTATCGTGCCAAAGCGCTGTGGTAGGGTTGCTACAACAGTAAAACACATCGGGAGTGTCAATGCTTGAGATGAAGTTTCTGAAAGGTTTTGTTGTGATCAGCTCCGTACAAGCTTATTGCATCTTGTGGGTAAAGTGTACAACCTCTGCAGAGTGTTTAATCAATCTATTCGAATAGCTGCGTCTGCGGTCATGGACATGCTCGGGGATTTCACACGAGGGGTAGATTTTCATAAAACTTTGGGAAGGGACAGTTATGTGATCTAAGTCATGTGGTTGTGTGAATTAATTTGATTTGCTTTGTGTTCTTTGTGAAAACAACTGTTAAATTATTATTGTCTATTTGTTTTGAATTGTGTTTTCAATCTATTATTATATTCAATTGCAAATGTTGTATTTCTGTAAAATAACCACAGAAGCCATTTCCTTTGGAATAAGCCTGCATCTATAAATTGCATTCTGTGGTATATCTTGCGAGTACGGTTGTGTACTCATGTTTGCTCTGCAAATAAATCTACAGAAGAGGAGGAGTCTTCACCTGTTTTCGAGGAGGAGTTCAACGAAGGTTGTTGATCGTTAGGGTCTGGATCTCAGTCGGTTGCCTGTGGTGAATTGATGGGATCTACGCTGAAGTTTATTTTGTTCCGCTGCTGATTTCTTTATTGTTAGCCTTGCGTGGTTTAATAAGTGTAAACTCAACCATAAGGTCAAAACTATTAATTGTTATCCAAATTATTCGTTTATGTTATTAATCGCTTTGTGTGGATCGATATTCATCTTTGTTGCCACTGTGTGCACTAGCGTGATCCTAGACTAGTGCATTATACACAGAGGGTCCAAAATTGTATTTTTGGTCCCGACAGTCGACTAGACCAATAACTGCGATTTGTAGGCCTCAACTCATGTGAATTCATATTTCCTATTTACAATTTCAGATTGCTTGTGTATTTTGTTCTTGCTTGTTCTTTGATTGCTCGTAGGAATTGAACCTCGTGTTCAGGTCAACTGCATTCTTCGCACGGTTGATAACGACTCGGAGTGTGGTTTAGCGATTGCTTAGTATTCTGGTCGTGATCGGTTAGAAGCCTACATCATCAAAGTCGTTCTCCTCCAAACCAAAGTTATCATCTTATCGGAAGATCGGGACCCAACTTATCTCATCTGGTGGTCAGAGCTAAAGTTGATTAGTAGGAATTCTTTTAATCACTTGTTTCGGTTTTTAATACCTATAGTCCAGAAAATTTTCCCTACAAAAAGAATTAATCTCCACTGTCCAAAGCCCGTTGTGCCTTTCAATCTGTTAGTTTTGGTTTGCTAAATTGAATTTGTGTCTGTTTTAGCTTTGTCTAGTTGCTGGTCATATCTTTGGTCCTATAAAAATCCAAAAAAAAATTATTGAAACCCTACCCCGTCCATCATGTCCTAAACCCAAAAATAAGCTCCAAAAGAAAATTCCCACATCAAAATCCATCTGGAACACCCCAAACCCTAATTCCCAATTTCGGCCAGAAGACTCCCTTTTCTGCCACCATCATCAAAATCGCCATAACTTTTGATTCCATGATCCTTTTCGAGTGAAACCACCGCCATTAGATCAGAAATCTCATTAGGGGGTTACCTAAGCTTAAGGGTGAAAAATATTTGGTTTGCTCTCCTTGTCGACATGGTAAGATGGTTGCTGCCCCACATTTCCCTATTTCTGTAATCATTACAGATGGCCCTAAACAATTGTTGCATATGGACACTGTAGGTTCCTCAAGAGTTCAATCTGTTGGAGGCAAATGGTATATTCTTGTGATTGTTGATGATTTCTCCAGATACTCATGGGTTTATTTTATGGTATCTAAAGATGAGGCATTTGGTCATTTCAAATATTTATTCCTCGGACTTAATAATGAGTTGAATGGTGTTGTAAAAGTTATACGAAGTGACAATGGTACTGAATTTAAGAATTCCTTGTTTGCTTCTTTTTGCTCTGAGAAAGGTTTGGAACATCAATTTTCTTCTCCACGGGTTCCACAACAGAATGGGGTTGTTGAGAGAAAAAATAGAACCTTGGTTGAGATGGCCAGAACTATGCTTGATGAACATGCCACTCCTAGGAAGTATTGGGCAGAGGCTATTTCAACTGCTTGTCATGTCTCTAATAGAGTATTTTTGAGAGCCTCATTGCACAAGACTTCTTATGAGCTGAGATTTGGCAAAAAGCCTAGTGTTTCTCACTTCAGAATTTTTGGATGTAAATGCTTTATTCTTAAACATGGTAATCTGGACAAATTTGAATCTAGATCAACTGATGGCATATTTCTTGGATATCCTCTTCACTCACGTGGCTATCGTGTACTTAACCTTGAAACTAACAAAATTATTGAGACTTGTGAGGTTACTTTTGATGAGGTCAGTTCTTGTTCTAGAACCAACATTTCAAGAATACAAGCTCAAGGGGAGTTCGAAAGCATATTCATTAATGAGGAAGATGATCTTGATTTTGGTAATAATTCATCTCCCATGCCATCACCTGCTGATGATCATGCATCCTCTACTACAACTGGAGATACTATTGTTGCGCCACCAACAAGCAATGAACAAACTGCAGAAGATATTCAGAATGTCGAAGCTACTCCAGAACCTTCTACACCATTGAGGATTCAGCGGCATCATCCTCCAGAACTGATGATTGGTGACATTCATGAAAGGGTAACACATTCTAAGTTTACCTCTCCTGACTCACATGCTCATTCTGCTTTTGTTGCCTCTTTTGAGCCTAATGATGTAAGTCACGCTTTATCTGATGAGTCTTGGATCAATGCCATGTATGAAGAATTAGAAAACTTTGAGAGAAATAAAGTCTGGACCTTAGTTGAACCTCCTTATGGACATAATGTAATTGGAACTAAATGGGTTTTTAAAAATAAACAAAGTGAGGATGGTATTGTTGTTAAAAATAAGGCTAGACTTATTGCTTAAGGATTTTCTCAGGTGGAGGGTCTTGATTTTGGTGAAACTTTTGCTCCTGTAGCCACACTAGAAGCTATTCGAATTCTCTTAGCATTTGCTGCATCTAAAGGTTTTAAATTGTATCAAATGGATGTTAAAAGTGCTTTTCTTAATGGCTACATTGAGGAGGAAGTGTATGTTAAGTAACCACCTGGTTTTGAAAATCCTAAGTTTTCTAATCATGTCTTCAAATTGTCAAAAGCTTTGTATGGATTGAAACAAACTCCCAGAGCTTGGTATGAAAGGCTCAAGTTTTTTCTGTTAAAAAACAATTTTCAAATGGGCAAGGTAGACAAAACTCTCTTCACATTTCGACATGGCAATGATCTATTACTTGTTCAGATTTATGTGGATGATATCATCTTTGGGGGGCTCCTCTCATGCCTTGGTTTCCAAGTTTTCAGATACGATGAGCAGGGAGGTCGAGATGAGTATGATGGGGGAGTTAACTTACTTTTTAGGCTTGCAAGTAAAACAGAACAAGCAAGGCAATTTCATTCTTCAAACCAAATATACTAAAGACTTACTTAGACGCTTTGACATGGCAACTTGCAAACCCATCTCTACACCAATAGGGTCTACAACTGTTCTTGACCAAGATGAAGAAGGTGAAGCAGTGGATCAAAAAGAATATAGGAGTATGATTGGGTCTCTACTCTATTTGACTGCTTCAAGGCTGGGCATATATTTTGCTGTGTGTTTATGCGCTCGATTTCAAGCATCACCTCGTGCATCTCATAACAAGCTGTGAAAAGAATTCTCAGGTATCTCCAATCAACTTTAGAATTTGGCCTTTTCTATTCATCTTCATCCTGTCTTACTTTGCGTGCATACTCAGATAGTGATTTTGCGGGGTGTAGAATTGATAGAAAAAGCACTTCTGGCACTTGTCACTTTTTAGGCACATCATTAGTTTCTTGGTCCTCTAGAAAACAATCTTCTGTTGCTCAATCAACTGTTGAAGCTGAGTATGTTGCTGCGGCTGCTAGTTGTTCTCAAGTTCATTATATCTCTTCTACTCTGAGAGATTTTGGTTTAGACTTGGGCAGTGTTCCTCTTTATTGTGATAACACTAGTGCTATTAACATTGCTAAAAATCCAGTGCAACATTCTAGAACCAAACATATTGATATCAGATTTCACTTTCTCAGAGATCATGTGGAAAAAAGGTGATATTGTTATTCACTTTGTTGAAACAGATTTTCAGTTTGCTGATATTTTCACTAAGCCGCTTGATACTTCTCGCTTTGTTCGTTTGCGGAGTGAACTGGGTGTTGTTCATCCTATGGGCTTATTTTGAGGGGGAGTTGTTTTGATCAAAATTTCAGGAGCTTTGATTATTCTTTAAGTCCAAGCCATTGATTTCAAAAGAGTAGTAGAGCTCTCACTATCATATTTATTCATGTGCTATGTAGCTTTGTTCTTGACTGGTTTTAATAAATCTGCTACATAAAGAACTAAAGCATAACTTGGCTGAAATCTTTGACTATATTGATTATTAGTATCACTTAGTGATGCCTACTGAAAAGGATAAGCTTGTTTGTGAGTCTTATTTTAAGTCTTGGATTTGAAGCAAAAATGTCTCTCATTTCAAACCTGTGTTGCTCACTCAATTTGGCCTATTATAAAAATAAAGGGTTTAAAAAAAAGAATATGAAAAGATGTGTGCTTCAAGCATGACATACATTGTTGTGTATATTCACAAAGAAAAATATGCACACAAGTGCTTATATGAAAAGAAGTGTGCTTCAAGCATGCCATACACAGTTATGTATTTTCTGTTAATATAAAAAAATACACAAAAAGGTGCTTAAATCAAAAGAAGTATACTTCAAGCATCCCACCCTTGAAAATAAGTATGCTACAAGCATGCCACATGCAAATAAAAATTGAAAGTGAAGCAAGAGGATGATACATGAGACTAATTAGCTCATCCAGATTTAAAGTTTGTCTCACTGTTTGGCTTTCACTTTTTGGTGACTTCTATTCGTGGTTTTATAATCTTTTTAGTCATTATGAGAAATGTCTGTCATGAATCTAAATTGTTTTATCACCTGAAAGTACTTGTCTAGACATTACTCTGTGGTATATGCATTTATATGATTCTGTTAGCTCTACTCAACCAAATGGCTTGGTTATTTAAATAAATTGATTTGCAACAGCACAAAAGCTTCTGGACTTTTACTCTTCATGCTCCTTCATTTCTTCTTTGAAGCTCTTGATGATCACATTGCCAAAGGGGGAGAAAATTTTGCATAAATTTGCTTTTCTTGTGTTAAAGGAAGTTTTTCAGCTGTAGTTCTTGAAACTTTCATTTTGCTTGGCAGCTTTCAAATCTTTCATCTCGTGTTTCTGAAAGTATTGTTAATGTATTCATCAAGGGGGAGATTGTAAGACCAGGAGGTTTTTGGTCATGTTATTTGATGATGAACACATTGATAATAAGGAACACTTAGTTCTGGTATTTAAATGTTGACTACATTATCTCTGGAACATGCTTGTGATCTTAGTTGCTAACCTGCTTTTGAGTTCTATTGAGTTCTGTTGAGTTCTGTCGAAAATCAGCATGTGTAAGGTTTTGCGGTAGTACCGGCTTTGTGTCCGCGGAGCTACTGCTGAGAGGAACAACCGCACAATTGTTGGCGGTAGTACCGGCTCTTGTGTTTTAGTTTTGAATTTCTTGAGAACGGTAGTTCCGGCTTTATATCTGCGGAACTACCAGACGCTTGTGAAAGCGGAAGTACCGCGTTGTCCGGTAGTACCGTTGGTTTGCCGGCGGTAGTACCGCGCTTGGTTTTTCAGAGAGAGAGTGTTTCTGACAAGCACTGTTAAGTGAAAATCGGTAATACCGTAGCTGTGAAACAGTACAACCGCAGGACGGTAATACCGCAGTTTGAACGGTGATAGTACCGCACAAAGGTATGACCGCAAGGTTGCGGTATGGATATTCCAGAGAGCATGTTTTCGGAAGATTTTGAGATTTTTCGAGGAGCGGTAGTTCCGCAGTGCTTTAAGCGGTAGTACCGCTTGTGCGGTAGTACCAAGGATATAATGGCGGTAGTTCCAATTATAATCTGTAAAGTTGTCGCCTTGAGAATTTGACTGAGGATAAGTTAAATTCATAAGTTTTGGTTGATGCATGGTGCATGACAGTGTTTATGGGTGTGAGTGAGCTAATGGATGGTCAAGTTGGAGAACTTGTGCCATGGATTTGGTTTCTTTGGTCTTTGCATGTGTAGGTTGAGCGTGAGGACGAATCACAGTCGGTGATGAAGTTGACTCGGACTAGGATGGGGAGAATCAGATGTCTTGGAGGACATGGATGTCACGAGGTGGTTTGGATCGCGTTGGAGCACGTGGAGATCAAAGGTGGATCACGTTGGAGCTACGGGAGGCGGTTTCCTGGAGGCTTATGGTGTGGAAGTTCGGTTTTGGAAAGTTTTAGTAATCTTGGTAAAACCTGTGTTGGTAAGGGTTTCGGGTCCCTTATTTTCGGAGAGATTGATTTCGTGTTGGTTGCTAACACGAATAGAATCCTGCCTATAAGAGGAGGCAGAGGGGTGTGGCTTGCGTAGGAGCTTTTTGGGGTGACTTGCGTGAGTTTTCAGATGAGCTGAGAACTCGTAGCTTTTGTGTCACGTAGATTCAGCGAAATTTGAGAGGTCCTTCGATTGGAGGCTTTGAAGGGTGCTTGCTGAGCATTTTGTAGACACAAATCAAGTTTGATATATAAAGTTCAGATTCGTTCAACTTTGTTTCTTGATTTGGTGTTCTTACTGTGCGCCTGAGGGTGTCCTTGCTGTGAAGTTCTTCAAAGAATCACCGAGAGGAATCCAGAGCTCTAGCGCTCAGCGGAGTTGGAATCGGGGTCAATTGCTGCAATCATTCAACCCCTTCCGATTGCCATTCACGATCCTACAAGATTGTTTGATATTCCAACATGGGATCAAACTTATGCTTAACCGTTGTTTTAGAACCGCTGGTCTTGAGAATCATGTTTAATCTTTAATAAACTTGACTAATTGAACTATAGAATTGTGGTATGATGTAGCTGTTGTGCAGCTGTGGTGGGATGCCACAGTTGTGTCAATCGTGGTGTGATGCCACTATTGTTAAAACTTGTGGTGCCAAGACTAGGGTGGTCTTTTGGCCGGGTTGAACCAAAAATGTTTTCTCACTCGGGCGAGTGATCGTGCAGTAAAGGGGGTGCTATACGCACAATGGGATGAGGTTGTCTTGTTTGAGTGGTTTAAGGATTTAACTTTGTGATCCACTGATCCGGGTATTACCGCGCAACCACAATACTATTTTATGGGGGTGGTCTGGGCCAAATAATTAGCGATGAGATGGTTCGGTTCTGTTGTGGTGGAAGTGTGTGCTGATTCACACTTGGAGCAAGAGGGGGCACGAATCTGGTGGGTGTTTTAGCCCATTAGAAGCGAAACCTTAGTGGGCAAAACTAAGCCAGATCAAAATTTGTAAAGGCTTTGTCACACTCTCTAGACTGCTCATCTTCGGAAATGAGCAAAGGGTTCCGACGGGAACCCAACCCGCTAGAGAGGTCTTGAATTATGGGTAAAGTTTTACACCTCTACAGAGTGAAAAATCTATTCGAATAGCCAAATCCTTGGTCATGGATATTGTCTAGTGATTTTACGCAAGGGGTAGCTTTTCAAAAGAGGTCTTGTGAACCCTAGGGTGGTCCAGGATGCTCCTGAGTTGGTGCTCTGGAGAGATCTTGGAGCCTTGGGGTGGTCTTTGGGAGCTCTGGAGTTGGTGCTCCAGAGTGGTCGTGGGGGTGGTTCTGGACGTGGGTGCGTCCAGACCTCCCACGAGTGGTCTTAGGAGTGAGTTGGTGCTCACGACCTCCTTTTTGAACAAATGTACTTATGTATTATTGTTTTTAACTTGAGCTTGAAATCTATTTATGTTATTTCCTCTAAAATATTACTTTCTGCAACTAACCCTACAGCTCTCCACTATCAATGCCAATGCATGAATGGTAATTGCATACTTGTTCCCTACGATTTGCTGAGTACATTCAACGTACACATGGCTTTAAGCCCTCTGTTTGAGCAGTGGCCGAAGTTGATCCAGGACAAGGTTGCTCAGACCTCTTCGATGAGGAGTTCTTTGACGACCCAACCTTCTAAGAGACGTCCCCCACTCGATAGCCTGTGGGCTTGACGGATGGCTTCAAGCACTTTTGGTGGTTCCGCTGCGAGGTTCTGTTGTCGGCTTTTGTAAGCCCTCGTTGGCAACCCCTGTAAACAACCTTGGCCAGAAGGCCCTCATTTAATATAAGTTTTTATTTGTCCGCTTCTTTTGTTGTTGGACTGTATGGTTGTGATTTCACCTATGTTATTTTGTACGAGCTAGCTTCGGTTCCTGAGACTAACTCAATGCACAGAGACAAGACCTCTGGGAGGTCTTTGTGATCTCCTGGTAGGTCCTGGAGGATCTCCTCTTAGGGTGTTCTTGGAGGGCCTTCCAGACCTCCGGGTGGTCCTGTCGGACCTCCCTAAGAGGCCCTGGGAGATCTTCTCAGTGCATCTCGAGAGGGTCTTGACATCCGAGCTCCACTTTCTACCAACTGAGTAGATCACATCGAACCAACCCTTGCAATCGCTCTACTCATCACTTGAGTCAAGTTTATCACGAACCAGCTACCAGTTGCACCACCTGTTTGCATTGGTAAGTATTTGCAAGAGCTTGGCAAGAGCTTGAGCATGTGTGACTTGATAAACTCCACCTCCTAGTAGTTGATAGGGACTTGCATAATTCTCATGTATCTTCTTGTTTTCTACTAACCATGATAGGTTCAAGATCACATAGGAGGAAGTTTCGTGAGATAAACAACACCATTGACTCATCTCATGTGCCTGAACGAGGTAAATTTAAGTATGTATTTTCATACTTTGTTGGTAAATTTGATCTTGATGTCTATGCTGACTGGGAGATAGCATTAGACAAAGAATTCAAATATTATTATTGGTCTGATAGGCAAAAGATTAGAGCTGCCACTAGTGTTTTTATTGATGATGCAATACTTTGGTGGAAGTATCTTGGTACACATGGAAGAGTGCCTCAAACTTGGAATGCATTAAAAAAAACTTTTGAGAGATGACTTCGTTACTAAATACTATGCTGATTATTTGCTAGCTAGATTGCAACGTTTAAAATAAGGAAGTAGAACTATAAGGGAATACTATCATGAATTGAAAACTCGTTTGTTGCGTTGTGGTTTAGAGGGACATTCTGAAGCTACAAAGAATAGATTCTTAAGTGGACTTAATCAAGAAATTCGAGACCTTCTTGTTCACAAAAAATATAATTCTCTCTCAATTGTTTATACTTGCCTATAAGGTTGAAAGTCAGATTGAGGAGAAACTAAGAATGTTTGATGATAGGAAATATAAAAACAAACCTGTGTTTGTGCCTTTTTTGTGACTAACAACTTGTAGGAAGTTGAGAACCATGCGGAAGAGGAAAATGAGCTGATTGAACCACCGACTCCATTGCTTGAGAAGGAAGATAAGGGGATGGATGCACCTACATAGAGTGTCAAAAAGGTAAAGATAATAGTGATATCATCACTCAAGGTGAGTATGCTTGTGAAGAACTACAATTGTTCACTGTTCATGCTATTTTAGAGCAAAAATTGGTGAAAAACAATTCTGATATGCACAAGTTTCAAGTAGAGAATTCAGACTGCATTGATTTGAGTGTTGAGAATGAATTGTGTGCTAATTCCTTGCATAAATATTTGACACAACCAAAAGTTAAACCTGGTTCTCCTATTTTAATTCCAAGTCCATGTGCTGAAATAAATGCTTTTGATTCTGTCAATGTGCAATTGATCCATGCTAGCGATGAGCTGAATGAGATTTCTTTTTCGAACACTTTAGGTTATATTGAGATTGATCATCCTTGTGAACTAAGTTGTTTAGAGAAAAAGTTATTAGAGATTCCCTATTCACTTTCATTGTTTTGTTATAAATTTTACCTAATAGGTGAGTATGATGAAAAGGGAAATAACATGGTTCATAGAATTTACATAACTTCAAAATTGCAAGGTTCCACTTTGGAGAAAGAATATTGTCATGTAGAGGGAACTAATGGCACTAACCTTAATATTTCTAGTTCATCTATTGTTATTTGTTAGCTACAGGAAAGTTCTCAAGAAGGGGAGTGATGTGGGTTGCTTCCATACACAACCATTGCTTCATTTGCGTCGGAAAAGAATTTCTCTC
Organism: Ampelocalamus luodianensis; assembly: GCA_036346255.1. NCBI lineage: Eukaryota > Viridiplantae > Streptophyta > Magnoliopsida > Poales > Poaceae > Ampelocalamus > Ampelocalamus luodianensis. The sequence continues at coordinate 75,759,294 of CM070620.1, forward strand.
ATTGAGATCATCAGTATTACGTCACAATCCAATACCCTATTTTCAAAAGAAGGGGAGCCGGACGAGACACATAAATACATAGTTCCAACACCATCCAGATAGAATACTTCCTACCATGTACACTCATTTCAAAGAGATTTTACTTTGTTTGATAAAGAACTTATGATATTTCATAATGAGAGTTCGTTGCGTCCTTTTTCATGTACCGAGATTTATGATCATGGTCATGCAATATAAGAGGCTACACATTTGTTAAAATCGAGGATGTTTTTTTGTCAAGAAAGGGAGGATGATGTGAACATGCCACAAACGCATACGACCATAGCTCCCAAGATTGAACAAAAGGTGAATTCGTTCCTTCAGCTTCAATTTGTTTTAAATGAGAATATGATGCTACTTAATGATGAAAATATATATTTGTGTAGCTATACAACGAGGAATGCATCAACAGTATACGCTCGTGGATGGGGTCCACCTAAAGGGAAGCCAACCCGCACATCAAGACCAAGTCAACGCCTTCCGCAACTCTTCCTCAGGGTCACCACATCACTTTTTGTTCAAGTCAAGCAAGAGTTCTAGTTGGATACGTTCTGGAATCCAATTCGGCCTCCGGAGATAGTACCGACTTCAAACGTGCATAGAATTCGTATACGCACTCCATTTGAGGCGTATGAGTACAGGATGGAAATCTTCTCTCATCCTCTTTCCAATGAATCCAGCTCCATCCCCAAATTCCTTTTGTGCACTTCGAAATCACCAAAACAATCTGTCGCTGATTCAGCCCAGCAGGCTCGTAATAAAAAGGCCATAACTTTCACAAACTAAGTCCGATTATGGTGTCCTTGGGCTTGTTCAAAATCTTAATCTGAGACCTTTCCAATCAATCCAGCCCCACCTCCAAATTCATTTGGAGCACGTCGAAATCATTGAAACAAGACGGCGAACTAGGAGATAGAGTTAGGGGTCGACTCCACTTCTTGTGGCCACCGCCTCCTTCAATATATATTGTGTGCACGTCACTTTTAGGGTTTTGAGGCTTGTTTAGATTGGTTTTTCCACCGTGAAAACCTCATTGTGTGTTGTTGTGTCGACTAGACCAATAACTGCGATTTCTAGGCCTCAACTCATGTGAATTCATATTTCCTATTTGCAATTTCAAATTACTTGTGTATCTTGTTTTTACTTGTTCTTCGATTGCTCGCAGGAATTGAACCTCGTGTTCAGGTTAACTGCGTTCTTGGCACGGTTGATAGCGACTCGGAGTGTGGTTTAGCGATTACTTGGTGTTCTGGTCGTGATCGGTTTAGAAGCCTGCATTGTCAAAGTCATTCTCCAAATCGAAGTTATCATCCTATTGGAAGATCGGAACCAACTTATCTCATCACAGATGATCTTCCAAGACTATTCTAATTTTCAGCAACTAGTCAATAACACAATTCGTCAAGAAGGCAAGCACCAGGAGATAGATAACTGCAAGACAAGAATGGTTGCGCAGAAGTTTAACCCTGGAAGTTTTCCTAGAGCTCGAGGAACTTCATCACACCAAATCAGAACCCAACCAGCAACTTCAACCGAAACACTAGCAATGAACAATCTAGCCAACTTTGGGCCTTCCAACACCTCTAATGGTGGCCAATCACAGAGAGACTCATCCTATGATGCAGGAATCACATGCTTCAACTGCCATGAGGTTGGGCATTTTGCCAGTAAATGTCCAAACAAGCAACAGACAGCGAATCCAGTTGTCATGAACAGCTCCAAAGTTCCTACTGTCAACACCATGCAGGTAAAAAGGAGGCCACAAAATTCTAGAAAGGGACGTCTGTACAACATAACAGCTCAAACCCCATAAAATATGGACCAGGGTAAGTACGAGGACACTTCCAACTGAAGGTCGAGTATTCCCAACTTTCTTACTAACATCTCTGAATCTCAGGGACGAGATTCCTTTTAAGGGGGGTAGTTTGTAACATCCCAAAGTTATGTTACCAAAAATAAAATTACTAAAGTTATTATTTTATTGGATTTCATGATATTTAAAAAGACTTTTCTTGAGTTTTCTTGAATTTTAAAGTTAAAAATAAAATTTAATTAATTTCTTGGAATTTTCTGGATTTTAAAAAGGGTTTTCCTATTTTCTAGAAATTAAAAATAATTTAGGTGCAAACATAAAAGCCAAATTTAAGTTAGAAATAATTTTATTAAGTTGAAAATAATTGAGGAAACTTCTATGAATTTTTTCCATAATTTTGGAATTCTACTTGCTATTTTCTAAAAGCCTATTTGAATTCTTTCAATTTTTGTAAATCAAAAATCATTTTAAAATCCCAAATCCTCCTCAAGTCGAATCTCCCTCTCCGACCCGTTTCTTCTCCCACGCACACAACCCAACCCGCGACCCAACCCACCTGGCCTCCTCCTCCTTCCCTCTCATCGCAATGTGGGCCCCACCAGTCACCCCTTCTTCTTCCTCCCAACCTTCTTCTTCCTCCAGCAGCCTGTGCCGTCCACCGTTGCCGCACGGCTCAATCTCCTCAACACCACCACTTTCTCGCGCACACGTGCGCAATAGCAACCCCGCATCCCTTCGCCCCCATTTCGGCTAGATTTCTCCCTTTTCACGTGTCTCCTGTTCACGGACCGATTTTACCTTGTCATCACGTGTTCCCAGAGATCCTCTACCTATCCCCTACCTCCATTCGGCCACGCCATGACCATGAAGCACCGGTGATTAATCATTTCTTCGCCTCTTGTTCCTACCAGTTTCCTTTAAACTATCAAAGAGAAAGGTAGATGAGAATCTCCAGAGTCTTCATACTTTAATGTATGGGAGAAAATCAAATGTAAGGCTTCCATACACCTTGTCTAGCTCTAGTGTAATCCATTTCATCTACTTTGTTAACTATATTGATTCTCTGCAGGTCCATTTCTTGAAGAGAAACATATCCCAATTTTCTGGTTTTGTTTGGACTGACAATCAAGTAAGTTTTTGGCATGATACCAAGTTATGTGAAACAAGAAATTTTTTGTAGGTGTTATGTGCTGATCTTTTTTTTGTATTGGATGTCTGCTTGTAATCTTGATTAGGAAAAGCACAGGGCCAGGATAAAGGAAAAGCTCGACAAATTTAACAAGGAGAAGTTGCTAGATTTTTTGTGAAATACTTGATATTCATGTTTCGAAAGCAACTACAAAGAAATTTGTTCTCTACGCCCCTCCTCTCAATATTGAAATTTCACTTGATGATTAATAATTGTTAACCATTTTTTTAGGATGTACAATCAAAAGTAAGTGATATTGTTCTGGGAAAAGAATAGCTTGTGGAGGAATCTACTCCTAAATATGATAAACTTAAATATTACATATTTGAGCTAGAAAATCATTTTGCATAGGCCCAGAAACAAGCATTCCGCCTTGTGAAAAGACAGAGGTACAGTCGTTGATCTTAGAAAAAACCCCTTGTTTATTTTATCCATGTTTTAAAATTATTTGCAAGTTTGCTAGTCCATTTTAAAATTCTTTGCAAGTTTCCATGAATTTACCAAAGGTCAAGCAAAGTTAGCGAAGGATATTGCTGATGCATGGCGCAGCATCCTCCCAAAGCTCGAAGCTTGTTCCACATCATAAATGTAATATGTGTTAGCTCATCATGATGTTTCAGATAGTAGTTGGCACTTGGCGAGTTTTAGGCTGTTAATTTTAGCTAGATTCACTTTTAGTGAGATTTACTTGTCCTACATTATATTTACATCATTGCAATTTATTATTATCCCCGTAGGTTAAAAAGATTAACAGTTGAATTACTATACTTGGATGTTTAACTCGTCGATCAACAGATCAAGAAGCAAGGAACTTCATGAAGAAAAGAAAGTAGTAGTCATATTTTATATTTTAGGACTCAAATTTTACTCTTGTTCAAAGCTCTTGTGTTGACAACAAATCAGTTGTTTTTGTAATATAGAATGATGTTAACAATACCTATATTTATTTCCTTAATGCAATGTAATCTACCTTTTGAACATTGATTATGTTGAGTTGTGTTATACATTCTGGAATATGACATGCTTAATTAGCAAATAAAAATTCTTTGTAGCAATTACAATTTCTACATACGTAGCACATAAATGAATTGTATTTTTCCTGTATACTAAATTGTGTTGCAATATATCAATTATATGTTGCTAACAGGTGTTAACTCTGTTTCAAAAACATGTGTTGTTACAAATACAAAATTGTGTTGCAACTTTGCAACACCTTTTCTTTTGTACAACAACACCTAATTTGTGTTGCAGTAGACCTACCTTACAGCAACACGACCAATAACATCACTTATCACATGTGTTGCTATCCATCCTAGCAACACATATTTATAGATATAGCAGCATATACACGTATTGCTATAACATAGTCCTGTTGTAGTGCCATCTTGGCTAGAAAACCATAAGTCTTCACGTCATCTCTCATTCTAAGGCTAGGCTTATCTATGGGCTAGTCAATTAGGGCCATAGATTAGTGTGAAGCCACCATGCCGTAGCCCTTCATCCCGAGCATCGGTCACCGTGGACAGCTGCGCATGGAGCTCCCCACACTGTGCAGGTGGTGCCATTACAACCCCCTCGGGGTGTAGATGCTTTTGCGCGCACAGCCGTGCTGGATTACTTGCCAGCTCACCACCTCCGTCGTAGGCCAGAACACCGCCACGCCGCGTAGGCGTCGTCGCCCTTGCCACGCGCGTCTTCGGTCGCGAGGATGCGGGAACCCATTTTGGGGTTCCCGGGTCACCGCCGATGTCCGTCTCGCTGGCGTCGAGCTCGGCCCGAGCATGTCCATGGCGTCCTCCCCTGTTCCGGTGCAATTTTGGGACAGGAACACTTTAGCATACTTTTGCTACGTCATTAGGAGTTAGTTGTGTCATTAGCAAATAGTTAATTATTAGATAATGTCAGTATGACATATGGGCCCAACATGATTAGGAAATCTAATTATAACCTGGTTTAAGTTCTGAGTCTATGACATGTGGCCCCACCCTTTGAAAGGTATTGTGTTGACCCGGTCTGTAGACCTATACCGCTAACATGTGGGCCTTCGGCCCATGGAGCTTGTTTCCAAATTCAACGATTCTTATTTCTAAATTCATCTCAATTGAAAACCTATCAAAAACTTTAATTTTGGAGCTTGTTTGAATTTTTTAAATGTAATTTGAATTTATTCGAATTTGGTTATTTTTAGCGTAAATAGATCCCAAAGCTCCGGAAGAGCTGCAGATCGAGCACGACCAAGACCAGCAAGACTTTAAGCAAGATGAGTCAACACTTTGATCATATTGCTCATACTTTTTAATGCAAATTATATTGTCTTAAATTACAAAACTGCATGCTATGCTTTTATTATTTATGTTGTCTTAGCTAGTAGTTAATACATTAATGTTAATTGAGTTATTAAATTTCATTCCTTGAACTGGGACACTACCCTTGTTTCCCTAGGACTAATGGTATAATTAAATAGTCAATAATTTTGTATCTAAGTGCCATGTTTAGCCTTACTTATATACATTGATATGTGGGCAGCCATTGGTTGGAGCATAGCTGGTATGTTGAACTTAGAAAGGATTTTCAAAACAAAAATCAAAAAATTGTTTTAGACTTGGGCAGGTGGTAAGTCGGGCAGGTGCAAATAAAAGCACGAGAGTGGGTAATGTGAAAGCACCACCTATGTCAATTAAGGATCGAATCTTGTAATGACCTCTCGGGCACTAACAATGCAACCACAAGTCTATAATAGTGTCGATATGGCTAATTAATTTGCTTCGCCTCAGCGTTGGTTTCACCATCCGGCGGAATGTGGTGTGGTTAAATCCACAGGAAAACCACACGACGCAAGAGGGGCCTCTTGAGGGTTGTAGCCCGCGATAGTGGAAACCTTAGCGGGTGGAGCTGTGTTAGAGTGGGGGCATTGTGAAGGCCTTGTAATTATGTTTTTAGTCTCACACCTACGGTAGTGTGTTGATATTACAAGATGATCGTCTCTTGTTGGTAAAGTTGTATGACCTCTACAGAGTGAAAACTATCCGGATAGCCGTGCCCACGGTCATGGGTGATGCGTGAGAACTTGCTTTGTTAGTCTCAACTTTTATAAAATAATTTGTGTGAGGGATAAACTATCGAGTTGTAGCCCGGGGATTTGATTTATCCTTGTTAGAGCTAGTGGAAGGTGCGGGTTGTAGCCCGTAGCTTGATTTGTCCTGGTTGTAGCCATTGGAAAGGTAGGGTTGTAGCCCGAGGTATTAATTCATCTTGGTTGTAGCCAGTGAAAAGTGCGGGTTGTAGCCTGTTGGAAAAATAGCATTTTGTGGTTGGAGCCACTCTCTAACAAGAGGTTGGAGAGTCGTAAGTATTATACAATAACTACTCAAATTCATTAAAATATGTGTTAGTTAAAATGCTAGTTCTCAGGACTTGTATACTCCTAATCTAATTCAACTGTGGCTTTGCGTAAATAATTGAATCATAAGCCTTTCCTTTGATCAACCCTGCATTTATTATAATTGTATTTTGTGTGTTGGCTTGTGGAGTACCACTGTGTACTCATACTCGCTAATTATAAATAAACTCAGAGCTATCTAACCAAGACACCTACGCCTACTTTGCCGCATCTGAACCAGATGGGAAAGACGATGGTGGGATGTAGGTTAGGACCCTAGTCGCTTGCTTGTGGGCAGCGCTGATAGATCCACCTTTTGATCTTTGCTTCCTCATTTATCTCTGCTTTCTGTACTGAATTCATTCTTTGTTGTATTTGGGCTATCTGCCCATATTATAAAACAGAGGACCATATGGTCTATTTATGTGATATAGTCATGTACGATGTATATATATGATCCAATAATATACCTATGTGTACCATCTATTCATCTAGGAAATGATGTGATATACACGTAGGATCCCAGTCAATAAATCCGGATCCCAACAATTACTATGTTGAATTTGTGGTGCTAGCTAGTCCCAATTTTCTACTGTTAACGTTCGCATCACCAATGCATTGGACGAAATGGTTTAGTTTAGTAATTCAATAAAATCGAAAAGCAGAGGGGCTCAAATCAATAGGGTACTAGGATAGGGCTAAGAGCTTGATCGCGCCGACATAACCAGATGATCGGCTCAAATCAACAAAACTAAATTCGAAACGCCGATTGCACGGTCAAGCCAAAAAGTTCAGATGCTTATAGTTCAATTTTGCCATGCAAAATTATTTGTTTTGGTCTCATTACCCGAATAGGACTGTACTACTAACATACATTTGGCATGGATGAGCTCAAGAAGGTTCTTTATTTTCATAAAAGCTGTGCAAAGCCAGGTAAAAGCTTGAATACATGGCATCCAACGAGGCATGCCAGCGTGGTTGCTCCAAACATGGGTACGACCGTACAGGTAAATGATGTTCGCCGTTTCAACTGTGCTCTTCGGTAGCCAGGTTTCAGTCTCCCCTCAGACTTTTTGAGTGGTTAAAATAAACGATAAGACAACACAGATATATAGGACGGGCTATACAAACACAACCTCGCTACATGATGCACGCTAGAGACAGGCTGCCCTAATGATCACAGTTGCATGTCTGGGAACTTCCCTGAGACCCCAGGGTAGGGCGTCGCTGTTCCCAAGAGGTGACTTGATTTAAGAATCAACTTACACAGTAGACTTGGCTCAGCTGGTATTCACCAACAATATATTGTCAGATTCCAACCATGGCAATGCGATACCGCTCAAATAAAACCTGCAATGACAAGAGCATGCTGCCTGTGAATCCAGATTGTCATGCGGTAAGGTTCTCAAGGCCATGCTCGCAATCCATATGGCCTTATCATGATGTTTCTAAGTACGAATCCTCTGTTGAATATGTTCACTTCTTGTTTTTCAGAGTAAATATCACCGCCACCACCTTAAAACATCACCACCACCAATTATAAATATAGGTCAATATACAGATGATCTGAAAAAGGATTATGTCAAATGCAAAAGCATGTAGTACCTTTATTGTGTTTGTAAGAGCGAAACTTCTATCTCTTGCAAAGTTTTCCCTTTGTTTCAACCACATGGCGCCGCACAAATATTGCTGCTACCACACAAAATGATGAAAATATTGTGTACAGAACTCGTGGACCAAGTTGCTCCAGAAGCCGCAAGAACAACAAGCTAACAAAAAAGTTCACAACCTGCGGATTTTACAATCAAGCATAGCATGTCAACAAGTGGATATGATTTTAATTCAGGGCCATCTGAATTCATGTAATGCGTGTTCAAGCTCAGCCTGGTTAACCCATAACTCACATAAAATAGTCAATTATTTAGCTTGTGTTTAGCACTTAGGTCCTTCATCATGCGCACAGTCATGATTGAATGCAAACCATAACCAACCTGTTTTCCCTGTTCCATTAGAATGGTACGTGTACCTAGACTTTATTTATCCACATTTGAACACTGTTGGACATTGGTAATGCATTTTCGTTTCTTTTTAATTTATGCATTTACTTTCAATCGACCCAAAACAAAGGGAAGCTAGTGTAGAAATTTACAGTGCATAACTCTTCCATATTGCAACCAAAATTTGTTTCTGCGATCTAACGACAGTTCAAAAAGAATCTTACCCAATGAACAGACATGCACAGAGCCATTGCCTTGGCTCGGATTTTGTTTGGGAAAATCTCAGGCAAAAGAAGTCCTGGAACTGGGCCTGCTCTAGCGAAAATGACAAGACAAACCTGCAAAGAAATGCTTAAATAACGGACAGAAGTACCATAATTCTTGCAATTATAAGAATGTAAACTACAGACATCAAAAAAAGTTAAGAGTTATGTTACGAGCACATAGGCAAAATGTTTCATAATTTAGCTGCTAACATACAAGTTAACCAAATGGAAAATCCCTTATGGGAAGTATGATAACAGAAGAGAGGAATATACAGAACATAGTAGCACAATACCATTGAGGAAAAATGCTACACTGGAATCAAGATGAAACAAATGCAGTAACACAATATCCTTTCTGCTGCTAATTACTTTGGTCAGAAAAACAGATATGACACAAGTTACTCAACTGTATGCATACTAAATGTCGGCAGAACATGCTATTGACAATATAATTGCTACGGTCGTGGGTCAAGCCGCCAAAACCATAAAGTAACAATAGCAAGGATTAGTTTGAGTAAATTAGGATAGCCTCAGTAATAATTGTATCAGAGTCTAGTAGAAAATTAGGATAGTTTGAGTACTAATTGTATGAGTCGAGTCAATTTCATATTGAGTTAGGAAGGAATCCCTTCCCTACTTGGATTGTTAGGATTATCTAGTTAGGAAAGAAATAAGATTATTAGTTAGGAAGATAAAAATAAAGATCGGATTAGTTTCCTTCAAATTAGAAATTGTTTTCTTTAATTTAGAGATTAGTTTCTTAGGCGAAGTCAAGCCCTCCTATATAAGGGACGGTGTTGTATCTTCTTGAGGCAAGCAAAGAATAAACAAAGTTCCTAATCTCTCCCCATCTTCTTCAACTAAGCCTTAGAGCCTCTCTACCATGTCGAGAACACTATCGCGGTTAGATGAGGCGAGTGCCCTGCCTCGTTCCTCGGACCCGTACTCCAAACAAAGCCCCAACAATAATATACAATGAGTTTTCTTATTATCAAATTAAACAAAGGCATGATGACACATAAATCAAGGATAAATTAACTTAATTCTATAAAAAGTGTTGCTTAAGGTAATCAATTCAGATACCCCAATTGAGTGCAGTTTAGCATAGATGATGTCATGGTTATTAAGGCGGTAAGGCGAGGCAAGGCGACCCACCCCCCTCACACCTTTTAAGCGCTAAGGCGCGAGGCGAAGCGACGCCTTAGCGCTTATGTAATTACTACCGAGATGTATAGTGTGTGTGTGGCTTGGGAGTTTGAATTCGTCCACGCTCATCTCAAATAATAAAAAAAAAAAAGTCATCCACAGTAGTAGGCTTGGCCCATACACTATCAGGCCCACCGATCCAAGCCCCAAAGGCCCAGCCAACCCATATTCACACGAGCATTATCAAACCAACAGCTGAGATGCGCCCGATCTGGCCACTAGAAACCCTAGCCCATCACTCCGCCACCGCCGCCACCGCCATAGAAACTCCCCATGCCGACGCATCGGCTCGCCGCCGACAACCGACTTCCACACGAACAAGAAGGTGCTAAGGAGGTGTCCATCCCGCCGTCGAAGCGGCAAATGAGAAGGATGGTGAAGAGGGCGAGCGGCGAGGATGGTGGAGAGGCGACAGCGATGGGCGGTGATCCGCCATAGCCGGGCCGGGCTGCGAGGGCGGGGCGGCGAGATGGAGGCACCGCCGCCTAGGGTTCAGTGAGTCTTCGGCCGCCTCTCCTCTTTCCCTTTTCTCTCGGTCGCTCGGGCTCGGTCACTTATGCGGCAGCCCAAAGACGCCGTGTCGCCTCCTCGTCTAAGGCATCGCCATACTCTGCCATACTCTGCCTTAGGACGCCTTAGCGCTAAGGCGGACGCCTTAGGCATTCGCGGCAAGGCGGGCCGACGCCTTGACCCCCAGCTGCGCCTTACCGCTTAGGCGACGCCTTAATAACGATGGATGATGTGACGAACTAAGTTTAAGAAACTTGCAAGTTAGTAAAAAAAAGGTAGTGAAAGGCATAAAACTCCTAAACTTACAGCAGTACACCACCAACCGAAAGATAAACACTTGCAGAACCAAGGTAGTGACGATTTGCTCCAACAGCCTGAACTCCCATTGCAAAGGCCTATACCAGTAAGTGTAGTCACCAGTCAGTAATGTTCAGTATATCTTCCAATCAAAATGATTGCTTACCATGCCAAGAAAGCTCCCTGAAAGAAGCACTTTCCTGCCTAGCTTGTCCATTAGAAGCATCGCTACAATTGAACCTGGAAGCAAAAACACCAAAATAAGATCTGTCAACTGAATATAACAGAACAGTACAACAGGTTCAAGGGGCTCACCTGATAAATTTGCAATCCCCATGCATATGTTGGCAAGGTTAGAGGGCACCCCCACACTTCTGAACACAGTTGATGAGAAATAGAACACAGAATTTATGCCGGATAACTGTTGTAAAGCAAAGAGCGTTGTGCCAATAAAAACAACTGTAGCAAAAAAAAGGGGGGACTTGTAATGAACAAACTTCAAAGCCAGACAGAAACCAGGTTATAATGAAGTGCATAAATGCAACAGAATGGATAACAGAGCAGCTTGTACCATCAAAGTGGCGACCATAAATCAACTCTGAGTACTTCACACTTTCTCCATCATCACCTCTTTCAGATCGAGAAAGTTCTGCCATGGCAGATTTTACATGAAGAGGACCTAGAAGCTTTTCGAATTGCATCTCTGCTTCACTTGTTCTTCCACACTGCATAGAAGAACAAAACTTGTCAAATCATTTTGGATGTCTGCTAAACATGTTATTCTTAAATATCAATGCATGCATCAGGTTGGGGAGTATCAGGGAAGTGTTGGAGCCGTATTGGAAGTGTATCGATGATATTGTTTTTACATAATCCGATATGCAGCAGGGCATATTAGAGCTGTATTTGTATCCGATCTATATCGCGCTACGGACACTATATTGGGGTAACCTAGATGATCATTGATGTGTATCAAAATTATATAATGTGTGCTGTGTGAACCTGCATGTGTCAATGGACCACTTTCTTTTTTTTCATTTTCCAGCCTACAGAAATCATTCATGTTACTATTGAAGTAACAATAGGCAATAATTTTATGTTGTCTTGACATTTGCCAATTGTTGGCACAAAAAGCCTCAGGATGGTGGGCAAAGATTGTAGCCAACGGACTGATTGTATAATAGATTTAACTCATACCCAGTTACAAGAGTAACCTTCAAAGACTTGTGGAAAGACCTCCGATGGTACTTGCAGACAGTTTAAGAAACTAATGCTGTTTCTAACAAGTAAAGTGATCTCCAAGAGATGGTGCTCAAATCATCAACCCCACATAATGACTAGCAAAGGCACAGAAGATCAAACTATAGACATATTTAGAAAGTAGAAGACACACCCAATGGTTAAAGCTTTGAATTGATAAATCAGAAAAGTGACATATAAAACAAGCAGTATCCCAAAGTAAAGGCACCTTATACAGCCACTGAGGGCTCTCAGCACAGAACTCCATAGCAAGAGCTTGTAAAGTTGCTGGGACAACTGCAACCCAGAAACACACTCTCCACCTGCCAATGGTAAGTATCATGTTTGTAGTTATGGATTTCGCACATATTAACTGCAACAGGCACGTATAGGACTACAGGAGAACGCTTCTGACCATCTATCAATATCCTTGACAGGTGTACCAATTAGGAGAGATACTATGATTCCAAGACAGGTCGCAATCTGAACAAAGCTGCCGTATGTACCCCTCACGGAAGGAGGAGAAACCTGGATTCCATCAGAATAAAAGTGAACACAGACGAACTAGATTGATATTTTCTGTTAGCAAGAAGCCATTGAGCAAAAACACCAATTACATACCTCTGTTATATATAGTGAAGCTACTGGTGGGCCCAATCCCATCCCTGTTCCAACCAAGAATCTTCCAACAAGCATACCCTCCAGACTATTGGTGAGAGCACTGCATAATGTTTCAATCTCAATATGGCTGAATATAACAGAAACACAATAATGATCTGTGTCTAAATTATAGATAAATTCAGATCAGATATATAAGGAGTGTTCAATGTAAGTTGATATATTTCCATTTTTGTGCATCATAACAATCTCAAATTCTCAATCCACCAGGAGTGCAACTAACAAAGCAAATCTTAATAAATAACTTGTGAAAGCTACAGAGTGCTTGTAACTTACTCCAGAAATGTTATAAGGCAGGACCCCATCACATTTATATCCTATGAAAGTTAGAATTCGGAACTGCTAATCAAATTACTTGTTGTTCTACAGCACCAGCAAAACCAACCATAGACTGGGTCACCAGTCAAGACAGTCGCCAATCATTCTAACTTAAGTTTAACACCCATCAATTAACCTGCTATGCTGACTCCAACAGCCATAAGGTATACTAGCAATCAATTAATAAGAGTGCTACTTCCTAAAAAAAAATAAGAGTGCTACATTAATAAAAGTCTGATACTTCCATTTTTCAAAATCAGTTTAAATTTAACTGACTTTTACAATATTGTTCAATGCCTTAATGTCTACATGTCATGTGGCACTACTAAGCTCCTCACCCAGTCAGAGAAATTTATTAAATCCCTGATGACAAAATGATAGACCTAATGTACCTGATATAGGGTGGTCCAAGACAATTATTACAGGACGATCACACTCAGTATTCATCCCTTACCAAAGTCAAAATCCAAAACTCCACAAAAGGATGAGTTCACAGAGCTGCTACTTGTTACACCAGCAGTGTGCTCCATCTTTTTTATAAAAAAAAATGTTGTTCCCATCATTCAACTTTTCAGCAACAGGACAGTACCATCAAAAGACCGGGTCACCGGTCATGCAGTCACCACTTGTTCCAACATAACATTTGTTTAACAACCAGCCATCGACTGATTATACTGACTCCATCAGGAATAAGGAATACCAGCAAGTGGCAATTAAAATACTGCCTTAACTGACCAAACCACACAGCGACAAAGGATTGTGGGAAAGGGCAAGCAAGCAAAGGAAATAGTGCATCTCTATCATGAGCACCTTATGGCGGCGCCGATGATCATGGGCAGCGCACTGAGCTGGAACGCCCGGCGGCGACCGATCCCGTCCGCGATTGAGCCGCTGAACAGGCACCCAACGAAAGCTCCTCCCAAACAGATGCTCACCACGAGCCCTGCACCCACAGAACCGAATCCAGTTACTCACGTGCCAAATCTGACCAAATCTCGCCAAACGCTGGGCCCTAGGCGGCTAGTACCTTCGGCGAGCTTGTTCCCGGAGAAGCCGAGGTTGGTGGAGATGCTCTCGAGCGGCTCATTCACCACCCTGCACCACCAAAGAAGCACGCGTTTCACCACGAGGGGAACAATTACAATTAGGAGAGCAGAAACGTGAAGGGACCAGGTACAAAGCGCACGCACCCGGAGTGGTAGCCGAAGAGGAAGGACGTCAGCGTGGCGACGCACACGTGCGGCAGCGACATTCGCCACGACGGCCCCCCGCCGGCGCCACCGTCCGTCATTTTCACTGCGGGAATCAGCACCGCCACCATTAGAAGAACCGAAAAAAAAACTCAAAATCTCACCCGAATTCACCAAACAAAGATCGAAAATAAAATAATCGTGGGGCCAGATTGCGGACGGATGCACGGACCTCCAGGCGTCTCGACGTCGCGATCCATGGTTGCGTCCTGGACGGGCACGCGCTTGTACGCCGAGGAGTTAAGCTTCCACCGCATCGCCGCTGATCCACAGGATTTAAACCACGCACTCGATTAATCCTTAATTTCGCCAAAAACCAGACGCGGAAGGAGGAGGGCGAGGAGCATTAAACTAGACTATTAATATCGGTGGTTAGTAGCGCAACACAGGCTTACCTGATTAGCGCGTGCGCGTGCATCTGATCGGCGGGGCGGGAGACGTGTGCGCAGCAGAGGCGGTGGCGGTGGCGGCGGCGGCGGATCGGGGAGAGGGTGGAGCGTGGTGGTGTGATGCTGCTGCTGCGATGTGATTCTGACCAGATTAAATTTTGGGTGGGTTTGGTGGCGTAGCACGGAGAAGCAGGAGAGGAGGAGGTGCGCGGAGGTCGCGGGTGCTGTGGCACTGCGCCGGCCACTGGTGGTGGCAAGATGTGCGGCACGGCACGGGCACGGTCGGTCAGGCCCTTCTCAACACGGTCTATCCTCGTTCGTGAAACAAATGAGTCGTGGGCTTGTGGCGGCCTACATGCCACGGAGGTGGTCTAAGGTCAGTCTCAATGGCAAGTGTTATTGTACAGTTTCCAAAATTAAAACATCATGAAGACTCAAATGAAACCGTCCATGAAACAACCCCCACAATGCAGCGTTTCACTTTGATGTTTCCAAGGCTAAGAAAAGCATTTAATTGCTGCAGTTTGTTGGGATCATATGCACCATATGAATCGTGTAGCCACAACAACCATTCAGCCGGGCGGCAAGAGTCAAGCGATTTTGCACGTCTCGGTGAGTGCGGATAAACCGATTTCACATGGCGGTGTTGGCGCGCCTTCCCTCCTCTGTCGGGTGCGCGTTGCCGGGATTCCTCTGCCGGCGGCGGATCCATGGCGGGCGATGGGTTGCGGACGGCGGAGTAGCAGACGTCGGCGGGGCGAGAAGGATGGCGAAGGGGGCGAGATAGGGGTGCGCGAGCGGGAAGATCCGGTTGCGCACGGGAATATGGCGACGATGGCGCGGCTCCGCCCGCACGGGATCGGGGAGATGGCGATGAAACGCCTCAATGGCCGTTTCACCGGTTACAAGACGTTGGAAACAACGCGACCTCGCTTCAGGGATGAAACGATTCCCCTCTCTCTCCTCCCCATTTCATGCAAATATTCCTTCTGTGCTGATGTGTCACTGTATTAAATGTGCATGAAACTCCCATGAAATGCCCATTGAGACTGGCCTAAGTACGGTCCAAAGGTCTGTCGTGCTACAACGTGTTGGTCAAAGTTTATTTAGCCCGATAGAATAGTTGTAAGCTTAAAAAATTCAAATAAATCAGAAAAAATATAAAAATATGTAGAATTCAAAAATAAATATAAAAATTGTAAAAAAAAATAGACAATCTTATTGAAAATATAATAAAGAGCTTTATTAATGTTTAAATAGTTGTCTCGTTAAAATCTTTGCCAAGTAAAAACTCAACATAAGAAAACCTTCGCAAAGGAAAAATAGTACAGTCTATAGCTCTACATATATCTTTGTTCTACATGTCGTTATCTAGATACAGATTTTCGAACACCTCCGACAATGATAGATTTTCCACAGAATGTTGTGTTTGTAAATCAGCTTGTTCTCAGTCATTTACAGTTAGAAGTATCTCCACCATCTCACTTGACAGACATGTTTTTCTCTCCTCTAATATTCTTCCAGAAAGACTGAAAGTAGACTTGGAGAAAACTGTCGAAACATGATTAGTTAACACATCACGTACAAGTATGGATAGCACGAGATATGCTAACTTGTGGTCATGGCACCAGTACAAAGAGTTCGAAGCAGCATTATCTAAAGTAATTGAAAATATTTTATTTGTAAGACTAAAGTCTTCCACAATTTTGATAATACAGTCTGCAATATTCTCACTCATATGTGCTACATCAATTAATTTAAAACATATGATTCTTAATGTCGTCATTAACATAATAAGCAACTACACTAAGATAATCATTTAAAGCCCAGCCACTTCATATGTCCGAGGTTTGGACCACCGAAAATGTGCACATACTGAATAGTTTCTTTATTTTATTACGGCGTTCATTGTAGTATTTTATTAGATCCCTAATTATTGTCTGTCTAGATACTATAGAAAATATAGGATTATGTGCAATCCTAATGTAAGTTTGAAAAACAGTAAACTCTCCAAAACCTAACGATAAATCCTTAGAAACAATTAAACGACAGATAGATTGACGGACTACCTCGGGATCGTAGTCCCAACTACGTACCGTATCGTCGGGGTTGTACTACAGCTATGTTCGCCTCGTCATCAATCCTTACTTGGCCTTATATCTTGTAGCATGTCTAAGCAAGTGTCCCGTTCCACCTGTAGATTTTGCAGATAATTCATTGTGATAAATTTTACAAATAGCATATAGTACCTTATTTTCCTGTGCGTCTGGCTTGGTTGTCTTATCGAAATTCTCCCATACTCCCGATGTAGACGGCCTCGACTTTTTTGGTCCAGTGGCGCCGACGATGCTGCTGCCGTAGAGCCTGATGACGGAACTCCGCCTTGCCCTTCCGATAACAATTGCGGTTGGTTTGTGTTGGTGATATGCCCTAGAGGCAATCATGGAGATGATTGTATCACGTCTATGTTTATGAGTTTTTGAATAAATGTTATTTTGTTCCTTGAATGAATCGTTAGTTCTGAAGATCAACGAGTATGTGACTTGTTGGTGAAACTCTTCGACTTGTATGATGTCGTTCTAAAAGTATCCCTGGTCGAATGTCACTGATCGGAACACTAGTGACTCTATGACCAGCACATATATTGATTGATGACCATGTTTCACCGGTCATGGATATAGGGATATCGAATCGATAATGTGAACACATGTTAGAGAACATGGGGTTGGATTGACCCACCTTGAGACACTATTGAGATTGTTATGATTCTGTGTGTCATTAGTTGGTCTCAAGCAATGATGATGTATAATCCTTAGACCTGAGATTAGCATGGTTTCCTACATGTGTAATAGCACTCTTAGGGGTTGCCAAACGCTACTCGTAACTGAGTAGTTATAAAGGTAGCTTTCGGGTATGCTATGAAACATGCGGAGGGGTGTGACTGGTCGGATATGGGATTTGCCCCTCCTAACATAACAGGAGAGATGTCTTTGGGCCCCTCGAAGTAGTCGGATAAAGAAAGTGCATGGCCATGCCACTAGTGGTCGAAGTGTTCGACCATGTAAGGTTATCCAACAACTCGATCGAGAAAGTATTGAACAGTCCATGAATGACACATTATCTCACCTGGAGTTCAAACCAGATATCGTGAGGCAAAGGGAGAATACTATAGTAAGTCGCTTAGTTCGATCAGATCCAAACAAGTCGTATGGTGATACGAGCAAGTCGTAGACTGATCGAACGAAATCACAGAGTGGTGAAACACGGTCGTAAGGAGTTACGAATCGTCGTGGACTGAAAGTCTTGAATGTCGTATAAAGATAAGACCTGGTCGTAAGTGATGAGGACCTAGTCGTAGATCATATTGCATTAAGGTTCGTCCGATATAATTTGTGTGTATTCGGGAATCATTATGTCCTGCTAGGGACCGCTACGACTCGTGGTCGGAAAGGTTTTCCGAGTCACAACCGATTACACATAAACCTAACGGGTCACACACTTAATAGGATGGAACAAACCAGTACAGATACGATTCGTCAAACGTGTTCGGATAGGATCCGACACGGGGCACTATATAAGGAGATGCTTGAGGCTAGTTTTGGTAACGAGAGAGACACGTGGGTTGTTTCCATCAAAACCCTAGCCGCCATCTTCTTGAGAGAGTTTTCCCGTGCGACTTGGTGCTAGCACACCGGCGCACGATTGTTCCTTCTCTGGACGTGTGGATACCGTAGAGGCGCTACTGCAATCGCTGTTGCGCTGAGGACGATCCGCGATCTTCACAAGGATCTGCAGAGGCTACTGGAGGAGACGATCGACTGCGAGGACGTTGGATGATCAACTACGACCACTACATTGGCGCGTTCATCGTCGGACTAGGCTACTCCGACTCTACTTCCGCTGCACTGCGCGTCTGGTGGTAATGATATGTGATCATCTATCTTGCTTGGCATCCTGGTTTACGTGGTAGAAAATTTTAATTGTTGCTAGCGTAACCTACCCGTATCCCTACAGTTGAGGCAGTCGCAGCCACAGGGCAGGCTCTTTGGATGCAACTTCCTCCGGTGAAATTCTCTAATCATCAAGAGTAAAGCTATCGTAATTTTCTATAACAAAAATTGCAAAATCGAAAGTGACAATATTATTACTATCATCTTAGCATAATAAATACTAACAATAAAAGTATGCAAAAAAATAGTATTATACCTCTTTTGCTGACTTACTGTCGGAAATTGAATTTCTCAAAAATTGGCATAAATTTTGAATTTTGCCAAATTATCTCACAACGAATTTGAATTTGCACAATAGAATTTCAAAGAGAGATTGAGGAATGGATGAGTGATAAATGGGGGTATGGTGGCTATTTATAGAATTTTTTGTGATTTGTTGAATTTTTTACTATTTTTAAAACCCCAAACAGTAAAAAAGGTATAAAAAAAACCCAACGGGCAGATTCCCCGCGGGCCATACCGTGCCCAGCACGGCTCACTTGGGCCTCCCCCCTTTTCTCCCCTTGCCGTGAGCCCCTATCGCCTAGCCTCTTCGCCTGCTGCACGTGGCACGCCCACACGCGACACTGTCACAGTGCCGCCGGCCAGCCTCCCTCCATGCCACCCCACGCCAATGCCGCCCCTTCTCAGCCTCCTTCCTCCCCTTCGACCGCATTCCCTAGTCCCCTCCTCCCTCTTCTCCCCGCGGCCGCCTCCTCCGTCCCTCCTCCTCTTCTCTCCCGCATTGGCCGCCTCCCCTCTTCTCCTCCACTGCTGCTCGGCGCGCGCCGCCTCCTCCTTCTTCTCCCTTCACTTCGACCACGGCCCCGTCCCCTCCTCAGCCCCTCCCTCTTCTCTTCTTCCCCCGCACCGGTCCCCTCCTCCCTCTTCTCTTCTCCCCACACCAGCCTCCTCCTCCTCGGTGCTGACGTCCTCCACCTCATCATCGGTGCCGCGTCGCCACTCTTTGCCGCCTGCCAATCTACTCTTTGGGCTTCCTCCCTCTCCCCTCTCTACGTCGGGCTAGATGGGCTGTGTCGGGCTCGTGCCGTGCCTGGCACAACCCGGCATTGTACGTGTCGTGCTGGTCTGGCCCATCGTGCCTAGGTGCGAGCCCAAACACGGCCCGTGTCGGCCCGATCTATGTATAGTGTGGGCCGTGCCATGCCTCGGGCTGGCCCGGCTAGCATGACCCATCTAGCCACCTTTGATGAGCACCTTTGCTTCTTCAATTCGGACAAGACAGACAGGCGTCGGTTCCTGCAGCAGCTCGCATTAATTTATAGACCATTACATATACAATCTACCGAAAATAAGGAACATTTAGTACTCCACTAGTGTAAATTATGGACAGTGATACAATCCGAGACGATTACATGCACTTAGGGCCGATTTTGTTTGTTACCAACGTGAATCAAACTAAATTTTAGTAACGTCAATGAAAATTGACTATTACTGGGTTTGCTACCAACATTTGGTAATGCCAACGAAATCCAACGTCACACACGGGTAATCCGAAGGTGAGGAAATCGCTCACAAAAAATTAGCTTGGTCACAATCCAAACGACATTCATTTTGCCAAATTTTAGCGTGGTTCATTAGGACCATGAACCTAAGAGCCCCTTACTCTTGCCTAATCGGATGTAATTGTAATATCCCAAAATTGTGAGGATCAACTATCGGAAGAAAATTAATCAAATCGGTAGCGATTAATTTTATTCGGGAGAGGGAAATTTGTTAAATTTCAATTTTTGGGGGCACTTTTGATCTTGGGCCTCCGACCCATGTTGTGCAGCCTTGAGGGCCAGCTTTAAGTGGGCCAAGAAGGGGGAGGCACCCCCAAAAGCCCAAGCCGCCCCTCCCCTCCTAAACCCTAGGCCGAACTCCCCTCCCTCCCCTTTTCCACCCTTGGCCGCCACCCTCTCCTCATCTCCTTCTGCGCCTCCACCTCCACCCCTTCCCATGGCAGCCACCTCCTCCTTGGCAACCATCTCCTCTCCGTTGGTGCTTTAGGCGAAGCAAAGAAGAAAGGGGGAAGTGGGGGAGAGGAGATCATCGTGAGGGTTTCAACGATTCACACATGTCTTCAAGGGTATTCATCAACTTCCCCGCTGTTGGTTCAATTCGTTCTTGTTAGAAATCGTTTGTTTAGTGGTAGACGTGATTCGGATCGTTTTTGATTAGATCGAACTGCTGCGTTCAGAAAATCAATTCTGTCCAGTTTCTTGCGTGGCCTGTTTCGTATGCTTAGAGGCAGAATTAGGGATTTTGATCTGCTAGAGTTATTTAGAGGATGCTCTTAGCTTTCGGTGGCCGCCAAGATCACCTCATTCCGACTTTCGAGTCAAAAGTTATGATAGATTTACTATCTGCTGTCCAGAATCCTGACGAGAATTTGCAGTCTCTGTTTAGGTTGATTTATGGCCTAGTTAGAGGGTGATTCAGAGGTCTTGCCCATAACAAATTTTGAAGGTGATATCACTAGCTTTCGGGATTGATAAAGAACACCTCATTTGGATTTATAGATCAAAAGTTATGCACTTTTCTTTGTGACTGTCCAGATTGTAGGTCAGTCTGTCCAGATTGTATGACAGTTTCTACCTTTAGTTTTGACCCGTGTGCCACTTTTTGTTAAAGGCAAAATATGAATGTCGTGCCAACTAGGTTATTGTAGGTAATTCCATAACCTTTTCAGATTGATAAAGAACACTCCATTCGGAGTTGTAGTTTAAAAGTTACGGACATTTTAGTACTGCTGTTTTTTATGTTCAGACAGTTTCTGTTCTGCTGTTTCGTTTGTGATTAGCAATTTAGTTTGGCGAATTGGGTTATCTCGTCAACTGCAAAGTTGTAGATATATTTGTTAAGCTCGTGTAGGATCTGGGCTCATCTCTTTGGAGTCCCAGATCATTAGTTTTGGTCTTTACCGTGCTGCTGTCCAGATGGGATTCCATGTTGCTGCTGGAATTTCAGATTTGGGTTATGACTATGTTTTGGGTGTGCAAGAGGGTAGTGTAGAATATTAATTCATGATGGGCTCTATGTTGTTCTTATTTCGGTTATTTAATTGTTTAGGCCGCGAGCCTACGGGTTTGGGAGCGCCATCGTTGCTCGCTAACGTGCGCAACGCGGAAGGCAAGTACTTTGTTGATTTTAAGTCTTTGTGATTGTGAATGTTTACATGAATATGATGTGACAACTTGTGATACCGAAATGCTGAATTGGTTATGTTCTTTCAATATGTGGAGTATATCTTTGAGAGATGATATTAGCATTGTTCATGTTCATATCATGCATTCTTTTATTCATGCTATGTCCACGGAGTGGATTGTAAGTCCCACCATTCCAATGTGGCGTGTTTGGACATTGTCATGTCCAGTCCACGGAGTGGATTGAAAGACCCATCAATTCCAAGATGGGCACGTAAGACCCATCAATTCCGGTATGGGCGCTCGACACCTATATGAAACGTTCTTCATATAGGACTTGGATCCCCGCACTTTTGTTAAGGTGCGGGCTTAAGTGAACACCGACGGGTGTGTCACTCGCTATACCGGTATAAGCATGTGTACAGTCCATCCTTGATTGCATTCATTCATTTCAAGTATTTTCTTAAGTACTCAATCGATTCAATGTTCGCATTCTTAAATGGTGATATCCTGTTTGTATATATGTTCTGTTTCTTTCACTGTACTTGCTGAGTCGTGGACTCACTCTTGCGTTGTTTGTTTATTTTAGGTAACCCCGATGTTGGCTCACTTGGGAGGAGTAGACACGCACTACTTGTTCACAACATCAAATTCATGTTCAAGACTAAAATTTTAGTTCCATATTTCATTCGTTAATGATGAACTGTAATAATTAAACTATAATTGGAGAAGGAAGGATACCTTCTCCACGATGATGTTGATTTATTACTGAATGCGAACCTTCTTTATTGATTATCATTATTAAATAACTTAGAAGGTGAAGGAAGGATACCTTCACCATGTCTGTTTATGTTAATCTTTGTCATTTGGTTGATATAACTATTTCATATTCTTCCGCAATGTGTAGATTGTTAGAGTAGTTAGGTGGCATCTTGGCTTCGAATAGCCGGGTGTTACTGATTGGTATCGAGCGGGCTTTAGGTCCGTGGTAATTAAGATATTAAAATGACACCGTACGATGGGTGGGGTTGGAAAATTACATTGCTTCCGCAATATCTGTTATTATGTTTCATTTTGTTGAGCAATTGTTGAATTGCTTCTGTACTATCATCCTTGTTGGTAATATATGATCTGCTATGATATTCAATATCTATGAACTAATTCTATGATTGTCATGAGATGATCCTGTATATTCCTAATTGAGTATTTTGGTGAATCGTGTTGTTAATGGATGATAAGAAGTGGAGGTCGTGGTTGTTACTCTGGGATTCACCAGGTTACACCACTGTTCGCAGAACGTGGTTAGAGAAGTAGTTACCCCGAGTACCATAGTTTCAGGTGTTAAGCGTGAGTTGCTTTAGAAAGTTGTTCTCTTTCTTGATTTCTGAATTTGGCAATTCTTGTCCTATGGTGGTTGATGAAGTTCTCCTGGGTTATTGGTTCATGATAGTTTATGGTTTTCAATATATCCCTCTCGGTTCTCTGAAACAATCATTGCTTTTTGACTGTTGAGTTGCTTTTACTACTTGTGATCGTTGTCAATTGGCAAGATTGATGTTTTCATGGTTGCTCCTTCTTTCTCATTGAAAAAGAATGACTCATTTACTCATTTGACAGCTTGGTTAGTGAGAGTTTTCCGCTGTAAGTTCGTTTGCATGGGAAGGCTTTGGCTTTATGCGTTTCTTTTGGATTACATCGAGCGTTGAGGTTTGAAGTCTCTCTTTTGCTGTAGTAAGGTGTTAGAATCCTTTTGTGATGTCTTGCCATGCTTAAAATGAGAAGTTATAACTAAACGAATAAATTGTTACGATATGAGTTACCAAGTTGGGTTATTAGCATGGTGCAAATCAATTATTCTTAACTACCATCCATGAAAGTGAAATTGATTAATTTGAAATGTCCTTGTATTTGATACATGGTGTAGGTTAAATGAAGACTGTCCATATCCATTCGTAACCTATAGATCTTACATAAGAGCTAGATTTATCTATTTCTGGTATGCTAAAATTGTTGAAACTTGTATAAAGTACGGATAGGGTTTGGTGTATCGATTCATGAAACCTTGTTTATAGAAAATTATGTTAGTGAATCTTTAATCATGTTTTGAAATGATTTCTGAACAAAGGTGAAATGTGAATCTATGTTTATATGTGGTTATGTGATTGCAAATGAAATTAGTACCATATGTACACACATGATTAGTACAATCATCAATTGTTAATGAAGCAAGAAGAAGGTGTTGAGCAACACCAGCAGTTGAGTAGATGAATTTCGTAAGTAGGCTTTGATAGCGTGTATTGTGATATTGTTATTGCTTAGCATAATCTGGTTATAATAAACTTGTTTCAACTTTGTGGTTTATGTTCCCTTTGGGAAGTTTTAGGATGGAGTAATAAAGTTTGATGATTCTTGGTACTAGTATATGTTGTCGATGTTTTTTTTTTTAAATCGTCAAAATGTGAGAATGAGGTTAATTCTCATAGTAATTTGATCACCCATGGTGATATTCTCTAAATGATCAAATTTCAAGTTTTATGTTCATGATCTTTTGAGGTTCGAGCTTTTATGTGGTAAATGAAGTTATCGAGTAACGATATGTTGCAAAGTTATAATGGTTCTTGATGATGCAAGTGCTTGATTTTGAATACTTATTTGTTCTTAAGCTGTTAAGGTTCGATACTCTCTTCTTGTGAGGCTTATGCGTTCAATGTGGACTCCACTTATGTTCTATGAGTTCATTGCTTAATTGGTTTCTTCATTGGTCCGTGTTCGGTCTGAGTGGTAGATGAGTTTTTCTAGTTGGTGAAAGTCGTTTCCATTTGTCTCTTCTTTTGAGAAAGAATCAACCCATTCTTTACGTGGGTCTTTGAGGTGTTTTCTATTGGTTGTGGTGAAAGCGGATGTTAATACCCATAGTAATTTGATCGCCTTCGATGATATCGTTGATTGAGAATATTTCAAGTTTAGCTTTGTGATATTTCCTTTGAGCTCTTGAATCATCCGTAGCTGAAATTATTTTAAATAAATTGAGGTATTGAATTGTCTTGTTGCTTCTTAAGAGATTCAAGTGATTTAATCTTAAAGGATTTTTGGTTTGAGTTGGCAGCGTGAAGCGGCAATTAAAGAAAAATTATGTTGGTTCCTTAAGAGAGAATAATCGCTTGTTTTTCATGAAATCTGTAATTGGAAATATTTGAGTTTGGTGGTGAGATTATTTGGATCTCATATTTCGTGTGTAGTTGAATTATTACGAACAAATATGGTGTATTGAAGAATTTTTATTGGTTCTTAATTAGTCCTTGTGGTTTGGACTAAAGACCTTATCTTGTTCGTTGTGGCAAAGTGATGTTAGTCAAGGAATTAATGGTAGTGTTAAAGGAAAGAGTGCGAGATGAATATTTGAGAATTTGAGTCAAGTTTTGTAACTGGTAGTTATTTGAATTGTTCATAAACTTTTGCTCTTTCACTCAAGAGTTGTCGAGTTTCAATCGTAATGTCATTTTCTTAATAGTGGTTATTTTCTATTTCTTTTCGAGGATGTGTGCCCTCATTGTGAACTCAACTTTCGTTTTCGGATCTTCATTGCAGTTATTTCTTTTGGGTTTCATGCTCACTTGTGAGCGGCAACATTTTCTGTGTGGTGAAATTTGTCCTTGTTCGTCTCTTTGTTTTGAGAAAGGATCATGGTTTATGTTGCAAAGCTTTACAAAGCGTAAGTTGTCATTTGTTTGGTGGTGGTTAAGTGATTGTAGGGGTGAGATTTTGCTACCAAGCTATTGGGAAGTAATAGAAGATGAGTTGGTTTTGACTGAACCTCTTGGAGGGTAGTTGATTCAGATGGAATGTATGACTTCAAAGTAAAAGCGTATAATGTTTGACTAAGTAGAACCTATGGTATAGTGTAGTTCCGAACTTTGGTTCATGTGGAAATGTTGGGATTATCAAATGTATGGAAACCTTAATCAATTTTACAGAGTAACACAATTGGAAAGTATTGCGATGTTGTGTGAGTGATTCTGATGATGTCAATGAGTGAGAATGTCGGAATCGTGGGGATGTTAGAGATTTAATCCGATGATTTCACTATTTGTTATAATAGGAAATTCGTTGTAGACGTCTCGGAGGTTAAATTTGGGCTTTCCATTTTCATGCTAGACTTTTGGTCGCCACGATTTGTGTGTAGAGAGATAGACAACTGGAGTACTCGAGCAGTGGATGATTGTCGATAGAACTCTTCGATGTAGTTCATGGCGGGTGTGTTGAGGATTCGATGTGTTGTTCTTGAAAGTTGGAGGTGATGAGATTGCATGGGTTTTTGAGGTGTTTGGTGCCTTCCATCAAATTAATGTCATGATTGAAGGGTTGTCTAGAGTGTTGATGGAATCAATAGAGTCTCTCCACAAAGGTGTGGATGATGTATTTCGGTTTGAGCTTAAATTTGAGGATGTTAAATTAAGAGATTTGAGACCGTGTGGTATGCGATGAATTCGAATTCCAAGGTTTGAGAGATATTTTATTCCAACAAGTGAAACTAAGGAAAAAGATGTCTTCTTGTTTAGTGAAGCGTTTTCTTTATTCTCGCTTGAGCTTTGTGCTATTGACCAATGTCTTTCGTAAGTTGAGTTTGACTCGATTTTGGCATATGTGGTTCTGAGCAGTTCAGAAAAGGAAAAAAAAAAATAATGATTGATTTGGTTATTCGAGTGATTTGTCCTTTGGTTCGTGACGTTTATTCGCAATTTGCCACTTGGAAAGTGGAAAGGTTTTCTTGATGAAATTCGATTTGGATTTTACTCTTCGCACCCATTTGGTAACGTAGTTGCGATGTGAATCTTTCTTATTCGGATGTGTTTTGCGGTAAAGAGTTTGCTTAAAGAGTTTTCGATCGTGTGTATTCGGTTAAAGGAGGTGATCCTTGTTTTGGTGAAGAGTTCAATTGAGAGGCGAATAAGAGTTTCGTGTTCTTTGTGCTTGTCATGTGGTTCGTATCATTGGGAAGGTTAACCCAAGGTACATTGGGTTGTTTTCGCTAGTTGGCGACTCGCGGGGCTGTCTCGAGTCTATGCGCGAGTGCGTAACGTCTTGTATGTTCTCGTGTTGAGTGAGTACCTGGAAGTACCGGGTTGAGTGTTAGTTCAGACGACGTGTTACGTCGTTGTGTGGTGGTATTTTTTTTCAGTCCGAGGGAGAGGCTACTTGGGAAGTTGGAGTTTCATATGCGTGAGCCTTAGCCGGTGTTGTTCACAACGGGTACGTGGTTACCGTTGTTCGTTCTCAGTCGTGGTTGTTCTTTCGGTTAAGTGTGTTTAGATTCGGGGTCGAATCCTGTTAAGGGGGGTAGAATGTAATATCCCAAAATTGTGAGGATCAACTATCGGAAGAAAATTAATCAAATCGGTAGCGATTAATTTTATTCGGGAGAGGGAAATTTGTTAAATTTCAATTTTTGGGGGCACTTTTGATCTTGGGCCTCCGACCCATGTTGTGCAGCCTTGAGGGCCAGCTTTAAGTGGGCCAAGAAGGGGGAGGCACCCCCAAAAGCCCAAGCCGCCCTCCTCCTAAACCCTAGGCCGAACTCCCCTCCCTCCCCTTTCCACCCTTGGCGCCACCCTCTCCTCATCTCCTTCCTGCGCCTCCACCTCCACCCCTTCCCATGGCAGCCACCTCCTCCCTTGGCAACCATCTCCTCTCCGTTGGTCCGCCACCAAGCAAAGAAGAAAGGGGAAGTGGGGAGAGGAGATCATCGTGAGGGTTTCAACGATTCACACATGTCTTCAAGGGTATTCATCAACTTCCCCGCTGTTGGTTCAATTCGTTCTTGTTAGAAATCGTTTGTTTAGTGGTAGACGTGATTCGGATCGTTTTTGATTAGATCGAACTGCTGCGTTCAGAAAATCAATTCTGTCCAGTTTCTTGCGTGGCCTGTTTCGTATGCTTAGAGGCAGAATTAGGATTTTGATCTGCTAGAGTTATTTAGAGGATGCTCTTAGCTTTCGGTGGCCGCCAAGATCACCTCATTCCGACTTTCGAGTCAAAAGTTATGATAGATTTACTATCTGCTGTCCAGAATCCTGACGAGAATTTGCAGTCTCTGTTTAGGTTGATTTATGGCCTAGTTAGAGGGTGATTCAGAGGTCTTGCCCATAACAAATTTTGAAGGTGATATCACTAGCTTTCGGGATTGATAAAGAACACCTCATTTGGATTTATAGATCAAAAGTTATGCACTTTTCTTTGTGACTGTCCAGATTGTAGGTCAGTCTGTCCAGATTGTATGACAGTTTCTACCTTTAGTTTTGACCCGTGTGCCACTTTTTGTTAAAGGCAAAATATGAATGTCGTGCCAACTAGGTTATTGTAGGTAATTCCATAACCTTTTCAGATTGATAAAGAACACTCCATTCGGAGTTGTAGTTTAAAAGTTACGGACATTTTAGTACTGCTGTTTTTTTATGTTCAGACAGTTTCTGTTCTGCTGTTTCGTTTGTGATTAGCAATTTAGTTTGGCCGAATTGGGTTATCTCGTCAACTGCAAAGTTGTAGATATATTTGTTAAGCTCGTGTAGGATCTGGGCTCATCTCTTTGGAGTCCCAGATCATTAGTTTTGGTCTTTACCGTGCTGCTGTCCAGATGGGATTCCATGTTGCTTGCTGGAATTTCAGATTTGGGTTATGACTATGTTTTGGGTGTGCAAGAGGGTAGTGTAGAATATTAATTCATGATGGGCTCTATGTTGTTCTTATTTCGGTTATTTAATTGTTTAGGCCGCGAGCCTCACGGGTTTGGGAGCGCCATCGTTGTTCGCTAACGCGCCGCAACGCGAAGGCAAGTACTTTGTTGATTTTAAGTCTTTGTGATTGTGAATGTTTACATGAATATGATGTGACAACTTGTGATACAGAAATGCTGAATTGGTTATGTTCTTTCAATATGTGGAGTATATCTTTGAGAGATGATATTAGCATTGTTCATGTTCATATCATGCATTCTTTTATTCATGCTATGTCCACGGGAGTGGATTGTAAGTCCCACCATTCCAATGTGGGGTGTTTGGACATTGTCATGTCCGTCCACGGAGTGGATTGAAAGACCCATCAATTCCAAGATGGGCACGTAAGACCCATCAATTCCAAGTATGGGCAGCTCGACACCTATATGAAACGTTCTTCATATAGGACTTGGATCCCCGCACTTTTGTTAAGGTGCGGGCTTAAGTGAACACCGACGGTGTGTCACCGCTATCCAGTATAAGCATGTGTACATCCATCCTTGATTGCATTCATTCATTTCAAGTATTTTCTTAAGTACTCAATCGATTCAATGTTCGCATTCTTAAATGGTGATATCTGTTTGTATATATGTTCTGTTTCTTTCATTTGACTTGTTGAGTCGTGGACTCACTCTTGCGTTGTTTGTTTATTTTAGGTAACCCCGATGTTGGCTCACTTGGGAGGAGTAGACACGCACTACTTGTTCACAACATCAAATTCATGTTCAAGACTAAAATTTTAGTTCCATATTTCATTCGTTAATGATGAACTGTAATAATTAAACTATAATTGGAGAAGGAAGGATACCTTCTCCACGATGATGTTGATTTATTACTGAATGCGAACCTTCTTTATTGATTATCAGTATTAAATAACTTAGAAGGTGAAGGAAGGATACCTTCACCATGTCCTGTTTATGTTAATGCTGTCATTTGGTTGATATAACTATTTCATATTCTTCCGCAATGTGTAGATTGTTAGAGTAGTTAGGTGGCATCTTGGCTTCCGAATAGCCGGGGTGTTACAGTAATTGGTTACTAAGGCTTAGTAGACAGGAGACTACGAGATTAAGTATTGAAGAATCCATAAATAGATAATCAAGCGCCTAGTTAGTGAGGCTTGATCATGGTCTTCGCCCGATCACAAGACATATGTGCCATGACAATGGCCTATCAATCGGTTGGCACACTTCACTGTCTGGAATGAAGTAATGCATCCAAGTGAATTTTTAAACGCCCTCTCCGTATCGGCACTTGTGTTGTTAGAAAATACTCCATCAGTTCGAGAAGGTACGACGTTTTGGACATCGGTACAGTCTTCAATATCCAACTTTGACTATTACTTTTCATATGATTATGTTAGTACAAGTTGACAAAAATATTATATTATAAAAATATTTATCATGGTAAATCTAATGATAATATTATCTCATGATCAATCTAAATAGTGTTTCATATATTATTAGTCAAACTTTGAGAAGTTTGACAACACTCTTTCTGAACAGAGGGAGTATCAGGTAACTGTAGTTGGCTACTTGGCTTCCATTTGTTGTACTCTACTTTTCTCAACATTCTTTTCTCATCTACCGATGAATTGTTGCAAATTTTAAATGCTTGCACATGTTTGTTTGCGTAAGTGGATTATAACTAGCTGAGTCAAAAGCTTGTAAGTTGTAACACACGATCAGGTTAGAAACTTCACAGAATCAAGTTAGAAAGTTTGCACTGGCAGCTTCGTGTGGGTTATGATCCACAGAGCAGTGGCGAATTTAGAAAGAGAACAAATCAAAAATGTACAATACAATAAATTTAGTACCTTGCTAATGGATAATGTGCCCCTAAATGTCCATAAATATGTAAGTACCGATCTGTAGATAAGAAATATCAAATTTAGTGATACAATATTAAATTTTGAATATTCATAAATATTAAAAATGAAATGAAAATATACCACTAAGGCACTAAATCTAATTACAACGCAATTTCACTTTATAAGTTTTCATGTTTTGAAAGCGTTGAATTATTCTTTTATTATCAAGGCTTCTAAATATCTCTCGCTCAGTGTAGCACACCTTCAAATCATTAAGCCATTCATCTGATACTTTGTTGTGCAGATCTGTTTTAATAATCTTTATTGTTGAGAAGATTCATTCCACCACTAAGTAAAACAATTGGCTAATCGGCTAATGGCTACTATCAATTAAACAATAATTTGCATCAATTCATCAATCAAGAATTAAACAACAACCACCAATTAAATATTTGTATCAATAATCAATTCATCAATCTTCAAGTCTACTATCTACCTACATTTGCAAGTTGCAACATACAAAAAAATAGGGATTTGGAAGAGAAAAGCGCCTCGGTGCCTCACGACCTCACCTCACGAGTCATAGTTGCCTCAAATATCAATCCTCAATTCCTCTTCGATCTTCACTCTTCACCTCTTCGGCTCTTCCTCGTGCGGTCGTGCCACCAGGTGCCAGTACCGCGGCCTCCGCGGCTCCCCCTCTACGACGGGAGACGGTTGACCCCGAGTCCCCGACCGCCTTGGCGCCTCAGCCTCCGTCTGGCCGACCTCCCCTCTAGCCTCGCGCTCGCGCGTAGGGATGCCGAGTGCCGAGTCGCCAACCGCCCCCTCCGACCCTACCCCTCAATGACTCAGTCTCAGTGAATCTCTCGACTCTCGGTCTCTACTCTCTCCATCTCTCCTCTCTCTTAGTCTCAAAGAGACCTTATCTTCTCAGTTCTCTCATCTCTGAGACTCTGATTCACTAATTGTATTTGCCATTTGGGCCGGGTGGGCCTCACTGTCTAGCGACACCCGATTGAGCCTTAGCCCTTAGCCCATATACTTTCTGAGTTTCTTCATTATTCAACCTCATGAGTCCGTGGCTCCATCTGGCATCGTCAGTGCAGAGCTCGCCACTCGCGGTGCTCGAGGCTTTAGGAGTTAGGGGTAATAGAGTGCGATGATTAGAGGAGGGGTACTCGAGCACCCACAAGCACCCACGGTGGGCTCGCCACTGCCACATAGCAAGAGGGGTTTAGGGCCTTGGGATGCAAGAACATTTCGATTCTTGTAGAATTCAGAAGAAAAAACTTGCCGCTTTCCTTACAGCCTTACCCGAAGGAGGAGACGGACAGCAGGGTGAGCCGCAATGTGAGGCCACGACTTGAAAAACAAAAGGGTAATCATAAGAAACATACGTCCATTCACTACGGACGGCTATAAGAAATTTGCACTCCACTAGGTCACGTGCCAATATGCCGTGGCATCAACCGGCGGTCGGCGCTTCGCCTCGGAAGGAATCGCCTTTACCAGTGCCGTCCCGGTTAATTCCGCCTGCGTAAGAACAAAAATCAAGCCTCCCTCGTAACGCACGGATGGCCATACAAATCAGTTTGATATGACTTGACTGGCGAGGCTGATTGATTTCAACTCGCGTTGCGTCGATTGGTTCTTCTTGCTGCTACAATTTATTTATGAGGATGTTGCAAATTTTTTTCAACGTTTTTTTTTTCTCTCTATATGCTTTTGTTTTGATTTGTGATGTTGTAACCGTTGTTCGGAGATGTTGCAACCGTTGTCTGAGAATGTTGCAATCATTGTTTTAAGATATTGCAACCGTTGTTTGGAGATGTTGCAACCGTTGTCCGAAAATGTTGCAACCATTGTTCTAAGATGTTGCAACCGTTATCCGGGAATGTTACAACTGTGTCCGAGGGATGTTGCAACCGTTGTCTGGAGATGTTGCAACCGTGTCCGATGCACTGGCTCGCTTCGAACGTATGTGCATGAGCATTATCCATTTAGTGGTAATACTAGCATTGGGACGTCTGATTTGTGATATTACAACCATTGTTCGGTGATGTTGCAACCGTGTCTGATGCACTTGTCGCGGAATGCCCTCTTCGTCGCGACGTACCATACCACGCGGCCTCATGTCTCAATTGCCAACAACTAATTAAGGTGGGACTAGCTAAACGACAAAGGCAAAGTCACTGCATCGTAGTTAGCAACGACTAATGGCGCCTTTTAATCCATATTTAACTAATAGGAAAGGGGAGAACCTGGGCGTCCGATCCAAATTCCCGGGTCAGACGTCTAGCTGCTAGTCCCGTCAAAAACAAAATGGGTGCTTACGCAAAAGTTGTTGAATATATGAGTATTTTTTGAATTACTTTAATCCAGAAATGTACTAGATAAATCATGGAGAATACTGTAGCCATTTTCACAAAGCAGGTAGACAAGAACACTATAGATATACGAATTTCTAGAAGGACAGAAACTAGCATACCTATCTCAATGTTCAAGTCAACAACAGATAATAAAACTAAGTAAACAACAAGTGCGAGATAGGTATACCCAGATTCAGCGGAAGGAGCAGCAGAAGTAGAAACAGAAGTCTTGGTAAGATCGTCGTTAGTTATGGCGTAGTGGACGTCATGGTAGTTGTTGTGCAGTTGATGTAGATGTAGCAGAGAACTTCGTGGACGTCGTGGTAGTAGTCGCGCAGATGTAGACGTAGCAGAAAATCAGATGAAGCGAGCATCGCGCGAACGCTCCCCAAAAACCTTATTCGTCCTCGCTCGTGCAAGCCTTCAAGGATGAGGGTTCCGGGGGGCTGCTCTCTCGGTGTAGACGTACACGCGTCTCGCCGGGATAGAGATTGCCAGCGACAGCAACAAAACTGTGGAATTCTTTTTGTGTCTGTCGTAGAGAGTCTAGAAGAGGAACCAGTGCATTGTTCTACATAACTAATAGCAAAAAATAAAGAGGCCAGAGGCTTTTGGAAAAGGTCACCATTGATTCGCCATCAACCAGTGTTAACCGCAACCCGTCTATCACTCACTAGTAACTGAACCGTTACTGCCAGCCGTTTGTTAATGCCATTAACTGCGAGTCGGTGCGTTTTAATTTTCGAATAGATAAAGAAAAACGTGCACGCACCCGACACACCTGCGTACGCACGCACACGCATGGCTCGGCTCGGCGAGCGAGCGCGCGCGTGTATTGGCTCTCTTCAATTCCACAAGAGAGCTACCACGTTCCACCTTTTAAAGTGGTGTAACTCTCCTTCAACTCTTTATGTGGAACTAAACAGTTTTAGTACGTGTACATAGACCTTTAGAATTTTTTAAAAAATAATTAAAATTAAAATTGAGTCTAACTCGTATTAATTCCAACAAAAGTAGTAGCCAAAACCAAATCCGAGGCCGCAACGTGTGGAGGTCAGGCTGCGCGCGCCTTGCGGTGGCGGTGAGGCGTGGCCGCGCGAATCGACTTCGCAGTTGGGCACCCGTGAGCCGGGTCCACCGTTGGTGTTTCACATGATTTTCAAAGGAAAAGGAAGATTTCAATTCCTAAAGGAAATGGCACTGTCTATGGGAAAAGTGAAGGAATTTATCCTTTGACGTCAGTTTCACAGGGAAAAAAGAATCCACTCTGATCTCTTTTTTCCATCTATCGCGTAGGATCGAGGCAAACCAAGCCTTGTTGATGCTGCTCCGAGCGCCATTAGACTTGAGCACACCGCCACCGCCGCCATTGTCGAGCTGTCAAGGACCTTGCCGAAGCACAGAATCGCGTCCCCACCAACGCTCATCGCCCACGCCAAATCTGATCATGCAAATCGCACGGCCAAACCGAGCGTCGTCGCCCTTCGCTGCTTCGCCCCCATCGTCGCGCCGCTCTGAGCATGAGAGAGAGAGGGGGTCGAGAAACTACGATGGGGCCCATGCACATGGAAGCCTGGTGGACCGATTTACTACGCTATTAGCCTATTGAAAGCGTATTTAGCCTAAACATGATCTTAGTTTACACTAACCAAATCCTATCACACTAATCAAATGCTATCTTATTATTATTTTATTTTAGATTTCCTGTGTTTTTGCTGTGACACAACCAAAAAGAATTTCGTTTTTTTTTGTGTTTTACCATTCTCTGTTTTACATCTGTAATCATATCATATTTCTCAAAGGGCCCTGAAGATACGGAACCCAAGAAACCGTACGCGTGACGTTAGTCCGGAGAGCACGAGAGGACGTTTAGCTCTTCCACTGACAGGTGGGTCCAGTAAAACCCGAACCCCCGTCGCAGTGACTATATACAAGTAGTAGATCTGTGTGCGGGGTGG
Source organism: Ampelocalamus luodianensis (assembly GCA_036346255.1). Taxonomy (NCBI): domain Eukaryota; kingdom Viridiplantae; phylum Streptophyta; class Magnoliopsida; order Poales; family Poaceae; genus Ampelocalamus; species Ampelocalamus luodianensis. The sequence goes on from CM070620.1 coordinate 75,793,912, forward strand.
ACTTAGATTTAATTTCTGGTGCCTCGTCGTTTACTCGCCTCACTGCTGCTACGTTGTTTCGGTCTGGTCGGTCGCTTTGAGTGGCACACGTTTCTGGGGGCGTGCGGGAAGGCTCTGGACTTGGTGGGGCCCAAAGGGCGACTGAATGAGTGAGAATGAGAACAGAGAATCGAGAAGCGTCTCTGCGTCTTTCAGTTTCCTTTCACTCGAAAATAAATATTCTGCGGGGACCTCCGCGAGAGCAGTTTTTATTTTTTAATTTTTTAAAAAAATTATTTTATAGATAGATTATTTTTAACTTTATTTCAATTCTAACCTTTTGGCCACACCACGATTAAAGCGTGATCAAATCTGCCACACGCCATTGATCACGGATGATCAAATCGTCATCTGACCTCCGAGCAAACACGCGTCCATTTTTGAGTTAACTCCTGTCACGCCAAGAGGAGTGACGTGGCAGCACTCATTTGCCACGCCAAGATTCGTAGCGTGGCAACATGTTTTTGTCACGCCACGCGTTGTGGCGTGGTCAAAAAGGTTAAAATTAAAAATAAAATTAGAAAGAGACTATCTTTAAAATATTTTTTTAAAAAAAATTAAAAAATAAAAATTGCTCCCTCCGCGAGGGTCCGCGTCTATTACAAGGAAACAGGAGGCTAGCTCGAATTAAAAAATACAAGTGCACGTTTTTAATGAGGAGGCTAGCTCGAATTACTGGAAATTTAAGGTACGGAATCATGAAGAGATCAAGGACATTAACTCAGAGATGGAACGTGAAAGTTTCTTTACCATGCGTGTACGAGGAAACGAGTTCGTTACCTTTGTTTTGTTTTGCAGGAAAGAAATCAGATTTATCTTGGAGATAAAGGCAGCGTTAGTTCTGTTGGGCGTGGATGTGGCCTTAGGCTGAGAGCTAAACTCGCCTATAAAAATCAAACGGGTGGAGTTCATTGTAAGGTAAAGTTTCGATGATGAATTAAGTTATTTGGTGTGTCGTCAGAGGGTCTACTCCTGTTATCGTATGTGTGCGAGTACTTGAGAGTTTCCCATCTAGGGCATCTTTGATTGCTACTAAGTTTTAATCTCATTGATTGAATTTGAGTGCTAATCTGGTTTGATCTTGTCTCTCGTTCGTGTATTGGGGTGTGCACAGGTGTGAGGTTTATTTATCTAAGTACGAGTTGCATCTTATAATTCGTACTCCACATATCAGATCGGAAATTACCAATGAAAAATCGGGCAACCTACAGATTTAATATCATCTAGAGGTTTGATCCACATCAATTTAGAGGTTTGATCCATATCATCTAGAGGTTTGCTGTGTTCGTTATAGGCTCTAGCAACAAGCGAGACGTTTTCTGTGTCACAGCCATGTTTCTCATTCATGGTTGTATACGGTTGCCTTTTTGCATGGTTCAAAATTTCAATTTAGCAAAATTTAATTATTGAATAAACAAGCTGATGTTACAATTATTTTATCTATTTATGCTAAAGCTATCAGGGCAAACTTTTATAGGAGTACGAGGAGGTTGTCGAAGGCTACTGTTGGTTTGATGTGTGAAGTACGAGGAGGTTTTATTACTTGAATTATTAATTATTTCCAAGGGACCAAACTAATTATCATAATAGAACATAAAACTGGAAACATCCCCACAATCATATTTGGAAATCTTGGTGCAAGTTTATGTTGGTCCTGCGTTCATAGAAGTTTTAAACGGTTGAATGGAAAAACTGGTTCTTCTATTTTATATTTTGTTGAACATACTTTGTTTTACAATGCCGTTTCTTTTGGAAATGTAAAGTTTTGACAGTCCTCTTTGTTGGCAATTTTTACAACTAAGTGTATGGATTGAATGAAATTTAGTTCATTTGGTTACAGGTTGGGTATGTATGGAAGTAAATGTACAAAAATTCCTTGTGGCGGTAATATACAAGTATAACAAAGTCGGAAATTGTTGTCTCAAAGCTTTTATATTATGATTTTTACTATGGTCGCATAAAAATTACATAGTCCAGCTTCTAGTGCATGCATGTAATGTAAGCTTAAGCTAGTTAAGGATAAGCAGAAAGGATATACAGCTAAAATTCTCCATGAAACCAAGTACCACTCCACGCTAATCACTCCACTTAACACAATCACTTAGAGATTCTGTAAGTGCCAAATACGAGACGTAGTACATGATCACAACGTCGGCGTATTCAACAGGGCAAGTGTTCACACACGATAAATGCATTGCCAAGAACATCCCCACACCAAGCAAGGTGGTCGAGTCGAGATCCTGAGTTGGATTGATTTGCTTTCGGTAGGATCGAAATCATAGTATCGAATCATAGAATCGGCGATTCTACAGAATTATAAAAATGTACATATTTAACATCTATACTATAAATTTGTATGATTCTTATATGATTTACCACTTGCATGTTCCTTAAAAACAGCTAGACATACTCCAGAAATAAAAATAGCTTATCATTATCAAGCTCAACATTGTTCATACCATAATATAAATATTTGTCTTTGGTATTATCACACTGATACAATATTTTGCATGCTCCTTGTTTATTTATAGTTTCATTCTCAGAAATTAATATCAACAAATTTTGCTCTAAAATAAAATATCAGCAAAGTCTGGTCTCTAAAAAAAATTGTAAATGTTTTTTTGCCCTAAGTCTCTGAGTAGAATCGACGTGCGATTTGAATCAACATGTTGTCGTAGGTTCGTAGAATCGTAAGACTCTAAGAGCATGTACAATGCGGATGTTTAGAGAAGTGTTTAGCAAAGAAAAATTGATTTTTCTTGCCACGTAGGATAGATGAGGTGCTTATTTTGTAACATCGATGCTTGATTAAGCACCGGTGCTTAAGAAGTGCTTATGTATATAACTATAAATAATTAATAGATAATACGGTTATCTAAGTACCTACAAAACAATGCTTGCATTGGAGGAAATGATTTTTACATAGGTGCTTGATGACGTGATTACATTCTCTTTCTTAAAGCACTTGTTTATAAGCATCTCACATTGTACAATACCTAAGAGTATCACGATCCTAACTACCTTGCACCCAAAAGGTGCAAAGAGTTTCTTTCTCCATCCCATCCCATATAACAGCGGTAACACTGCCCGGAACCACTGCCCGGAACCAAAACCGAAACTACCTAAAAGCCAAAGAGACTCATCTGGCACCGCCAGAGTACTACTAACAGTATAGCACTCCAGAAGGCTTTTCTGAACATAGTTGCTACGCGGATCTAATCAAGCCTACAACAATTTATATACAGCAAAACTGAAATGAGCTCCCACACAAGATAACAATCTGCAACCAAGGTATTATTGCGTTCAGGTTACCCACTGCAAACATATTCATTCCTAGCTTGGCCCTTTAAATTAATAAATTCGGCCCAGTTCACAAAGACATCTAATTGCAGAAGTTCCACTATAACGCCCGCCCAACCGGGTACTACACAGTAGGAAACGTTCGACATTACAAAAGCTGCAGGCGTCCTCAAGCACCGATTTCTTCATTAGGTTTTCCATTTTTCAGAATAGTTTATCCAACCCAATAATCCATATCCGACCGAAAGGTACACTTTTTTATTTTAAAATTCAGTGGCTTCCGTTGCGACGATGGGAAAAAACACGCCGGTCGCCTCGACTGTGGCTAGGAAAAGATCACTCCCTGCCTGTAATCACGGCCACGGCCATGGCCAACATCCAAATTGTGAGGTCTCCTCGGCCATCATTTGGATGAACATAGTCTTGGTCAAGTCCGCCACTGCCAATGTAAGCTTTCTTCATGGGCTTGTCACGTACCGGTGAACGACTTCTCTCGCGGAAGCCACCCCAGTTGCCCCTGGGAGGCCCTAATTGTGGACCTCTTCTGCCAAGATACAATCCATCATGCGTACGCTCCCTGTGATGATAGTCCTCCCAGCCAAACTTCCCACGGTCCCGGGATTGAAGTTCTTCCCTGAAGGTCGTCCTGTCCCTGTACATAGGATCTGTGATTCGTCCTAGGCGATCTGGTGGTGACCTAGTAGGATAGTCCCTAGGATCATCCACAGAGATCACACCCCACCCACAAGGTGGTGATCCGTACCTGGTCATCTCCCTTGGCAGACCCCGGTCACTTGGTGGACCAATAGTCCTTCTCGGAGGCCCTCGAGGAGAAGAGTTGAAGTGGCGTCTGCGAGGACTGTAGCTGGGCTTGTGTATTTCAGACACATACCGGTCCTTGTTGCAGTTGTTACAATGAGTTCGCCGAGCAAAGTTAAGATTTCCACAACTGAAATCAAAGGGAAATGAGAAGGAAATTTACAGAACATATCGGAAAAAAATCCAGATCAAAACAGGGAAGATGAAACAAATATATGCTCAGCATACTTACGTGGGATTCTGACATATCCAATCACCTTCTCTTGGTAACAAGTTTGGATCGTTCCTGTGCACGTATTCTCCATCAATATAGATAAAATCCTTTCCAGGAGGACCATCATCTCTCCCATACGGTCTTCCTCCTTTTCCATAGGGAGTAGAAACATCTCGGAACCTTCCACCACCCTTATTGCCTTGTTTATATCCATGCATATAACGTGGACCAACTGCATCATCAAAATTCCTGCTTTCTACTCTGCGATGGCGTGGAGGTGACATGGAACCTACATGCATGTCATATCCTGAAAGGAGAGCAATAAAGATTCCAGGTGAACATTACAAGCCACAAAGGCACAAAGAGTAATAGTCAGCAATGTAGCACTTGCACCATTCATGAGATATGCAACCCTGAAGGTGAATTGCTTTCAGCAAATGCGTTGGAAAATTGTATTACGAAAAATCATTACATAAGCTCTGACAAGGAAACAACACTGTAATTTTAGATGAACTCAGAACTACATGATCTGTTCTCTGTCTTATGATGAAGTTAATACATAAGCATCCAAAGGTTCATTTGTGGTACACATCTAAAATTCTCATTTCTCAGGGACAATAGAATGTTCCATGGTTTCAGAGTTAATACGTTATTTGTAAATCAGTCCTCACTAGTGTGCATTGGTTATCACTTATCAGAATTCAAGACTAAGCTCAAAAGTAAACTATATGTATGTCACCAGAGGCCCAGACCTAACGTTACATCAGACAATCTCCATTAAATACAATCAACAATGCAGCCGACCGCATTGCCATTGCAGTCATGCAGAATTCACATGTGCCTTGTAAAAAGGGGCAAAAGTAGACTATTAACACCAAAACCTGGTGCTTCTTTATCCATTTCATATCATATAGGTTAGGTCTCCTGAAGCATTAATGATCTAATCTTCCACACAGAGTTTCAACCGTCAGTTTCTACATGCAGAAGAAACAAATGGCCAGTTTCCAGATATAGATCAGAAGAAACTAATGGCATTCTGAGTTATTTCCGAGTTACCAAGAATTTCTTCCGTTCATATATTCTCCCAGATTGAAACATGATTTTGTGCCTTGCAAATGCATAGAAATTTAAACAAACGAGATATCTTTGGATAAGCAAATATTGAACATCTCATAAGAAACTGAGGCAGCTCCATTCTCCAGGTTTCCATGGAATTTTTCTTATGTGCCAAATGTTCGGTACCAATTCAAGAGATCAAGAAGTAACTGGGCTTCTCAATTCACTTCGAAGTTCGAACCAAAGTCAACAGAACCAAATACCTTCTTCATTGATAACATTTTCCTACAGCAAATGATAAATCAGTAGGCAACTAAAACCAGAGCTCCTCTGAAAGGAGGAACCGCCAGCCACGATGTAAATCCTTCTTCTTACTGTAGCAAAATTGCTTCGCATGTCGATCCCTGTTGCAATAAGTGTAGTGGAGCCCCCTACCAACAGCAGCTGTCATTGGTGAAGGCACCACTAGTGAAGGAGTAACTTGAGACATAGCGGGTGTAGAAGCTGGAGTAGCTGCCAGAATCGAACGAAACGATAGTGATGACAGCAGACCCATAACACGAAGACGAATCTCCTCAGCACAAACAGCTGCAAAGGCCTCCAACAGAGTCACACGAGGGTGGCGCGCTAGCAACTGAGCACGAGTCTGCTTATACTCAGCCTGGATACGTGTCAAGAAGTTATAGATGCGACAAAGCTCCAGGTGAGACTGCTAACGCCAACAGCACTGACAAGTGTGGCAAACATCCGGTCCCAAAGAGTCAATCTGACGTCATACCGCGGACAACTGGGTATAGAACTCGTCCACAGTGGCATCCCCCTGCTGCAACGACTGCTCCTGACGCACAACAACAAGATACAAGGAATCACCAGACGGCTTGCAACGGTTGCACAGATGCGCCCACATCAACTGTGCTGAAGTCAAGCCAACCACATCTCTAGTGAGATGCACTTCCGTGCTAGCAACCAGATGGCACGGACACCCTCATCAATCCATGTCTTGTAGGCAGCATACTGAGTCTGATGGCATCCTCAAAACAATCAGATACCTCTTTACAAGTGTCTTCGGAAGCATCCTTCGGAGCACGAGCTCAACAGTGGAATGCAGTCGAGCGGACAAGGAAGCTCGCCGGTGAGAAAATCTCAAAGACGCTGACCACGCATGTGGAGGCGCATGTGCTGAAACCAGTCCCGATAATTGAGCCCATCGAAGATCACCGGACAACAAGGAACAGAAATAGTGCCTAAAGAGTACGACATTTTTTTTGGAAAACCAAAACTCTGTTATAAGAAACCGATACGGTTTCGATTCACTCGGCGGGTGACCAGGCGGCACCGACGGAGCGAGGCGACCGGCGGCGACGAAGGTGGCGTCGACAGAAGTAGCGACTGCCTACCTCCCTCTTCCTCCTCCGCTCACCTCGCGGTCTTTCTCTCCAGTAGCCTCCGTCAGCAGGAGGCGGAGGATCCGAGTCGGCATAGCTCGAGGCGGCGGCGAATGAGGGCAACGTTGCGGGTGAGGCCGTCGGCATCGCGGGCCAAGTGGTTTTGGCTGATCTCTGGATCGGCGACCTGTTCGCTCAGATCCTCGCACTCGTCGAAGCTCGGCGCAAGACGAAGTCGAGGCAGCGCGAAGTCTCCAAGCGTCTCCGGATCGGGAGGCAACCTCCCGGCGGAAGAGTTCTTGGCGGTGACGGAGCAAGAGAAGGAGCAGGAGAGGTTAGCGTAGAGGTCATCGACGCAGGTGGAGATGGCAAAGCCAGGCGGCGGTTGGAAGAAAACCAGCGTCGGCTTGACGAAAAAAAACTAGGTTTGCTCTGATACCATATTATGAATAGCGCTTGTATTCATCATAAGGCCAATGGGCCAATATATATACAAGTACAGGTATAACATATATGCAGGTAATTCCTTATACAACAGGGAAAACACACATCTAACATCCTGCACAACAATAGACCAAGAAATCGATTATTTGACCCATGTTAATCAAAACATGCATCTGCAACACAAATGCAACAATTCCATGACTTTTGGCCAATTCCCAAAATTCAAAGAAACCTCATTGTGCATTGAACCACCATGGCCGATCGGATCATCGCCACCAAGCCGGTCGCGCCATGGAGTGGCCGGTCAGACCTCTTCCCAAAACCAAAAACACCATTCTCTGGACTTTTCAGTTAAACTCTATTTAGTTTCGCATCCAGTTTCTATTTTCAATGACACCTAGTGCAAACACATCCCTAAACACTCTCACACAAGTGTTTGGTGCCCATTTACCCCAAGCTTGCATCAGAGGTCAGACCGCCTAGCCACGGCTAGTCAGACCACCTAGCCACTGAATGCAGGCCAACTTTTGCAAAACAGATAATTCACTCTCCAAACTCCTCGACAATGATGCCAATTGTTTATCACCTAAACTAGGACCAAACCACATGATCTCTACAATACTCACCTTTTTCTAAAAAGGAAATATGTAAGATGAAATCTTTAGGTCTAGATTAACATGCAATCTAATGTTTAGGTTTGTAAGTAACTGATCGGAAGTTGATGGTCATGTAAATCAAACCAATAGCAATTTTCTCAGGTGTCCATCCCATCCATCATTTTCTTTCATGTTTACACCTCCAAACTTCTCATAACTTGCAAAATGCATGACACAACAAGACATTTCCAGGAGAGCAGTGGCATCTGATAGACAGGATGCCTCAGCAGAAAATGGCAACAAAAAAACTACAAACCCATAAAACAACAAATATTTCAATGAGAACAACACATATTTCAATAAGTAAATTGCAAGACCAATGCCAACAAGAAAATCCTGTCTTGAAATGTTACTGCAACTAAGCTAGACAACATAGAAATTGGTACAGTAGAACAGGGAATACAGTATACCATTATACAATGAACTTTTTTTTTCAAGAGACATTATACAATGAACCTTGTGGTGCTTGACCATTACACAGAACATTCAAGCCATGGAAAAAAATAGATAATATCCACGATTTCAAAGAAAATTTTATGGTCTTTACATCCACATTCTGGTTTCTGACAGACAGTAGTGTTAACTTTGGAAACAGGAATACACATGTAGAGCTTATAGGTTTTAAAACTTTGCACCAGTCACACCTCACACTACATGATCACGTGACAACAAAACAAACTTGTCAAAATATGTAGCATTACTGTAGATTGCATTAGTTACCTTGTGAGCAAGTAAATATGCTTTACCTAAATGTAGCTATATTCTATAACTTAATTTCACGTTGTCGCTCTAAATAAGGAAATCAATTAGCATTTGAAGTAGGAATACAATCACGGCAATTCTACAGAACAGTGCCTACTATGCTCTGGGGAAACATGAATGTAACAGATTTTGAATTGTTTCTATTAATATTTTCTCAAAGTTCTACACAACAAATTGTTTTCCCGTAGATAAAATGCAGCTCTTTTCCCAGAAGATAGGTACAAGTTCAAGAGTTCAAAACACCCAGATCTAAAGTTCATAAACCAGGCAGGCACTTATCACTTTGCATACATTGTATAAGCTTTGTTGTAGCCTTTGGCCCGGCATTGGGCTGCTTTTCTTTTCCTTTGTTTTTTTTTTAATGTTTTGCCTAAACTGCTTGCATGAAGATGTAATGCCCCACATGGCCACATATCAGACACACCGGCCCTACATTAGCTTTATTCTATTCCCTCTTATCATTTCTTTTCTCCTAGCTCACTCAACCCCCCTAGCGAGGAATAGTTTACCTTTCCATAAATAGAAAAAAAACAACTGGACAATAAATGGAAGTCTTCTTTGTCCCCACGCCAATTAGCTATAAGAGTAATTTTCATCCTGCCCACCATCTTCTATTGGATTTTCCGCGGGGTGGCAAGCCTAGCCTCCTTTGGGGACACTAAATTGAATACCATATTTTAATTTTACAAGTTTCATTGAGGCTCGGTCTATCAGTATACAATCAGTGCAGTTTGATAATTGATACGGTGAGATAATTAATGCATGCAAATGACAAAGACAGGACAAAAAATTAAGTCTCTGTCGTTATTACAAAATATTTGCACCAGTCAAGATACCGTATTATGTTCAGTAACTTCTGTGAGGATTCCACGCATAATGCCCAACATACCAGCAGCACGCAATATGCTCTTTTTTTAGTCCCACATGAGATCGAGAACCTTGCATGCTAAATCTAACACAATAGCTTATGCAAATACAGGCTAGTACGGTACAATAGCAACTCAACGCTTTGATATCTAACTAGCTATTAGCTAATCCAGAATTACAACCATAATTTATCATGACAAAATTAGCATCGCGTGTGAATCTAGCACCACAGCAACGAGGAAACCATTGTCTCCAAACTACCCATAAGAATGGCACAAGAATAGGTAAGAACATGGTTATTTTACATACCTTGCGACTGAGGATACCTAGGCCGAAAGCCCAGGGGCTCCCACGGCGGCGGGAGGAGGGGACGCGCTGCTGCGCCGCATGGGCGCCGAAGGCGGTGGCGTTCGGCGCGGCTCCCGGAGCCGTAGGACGGGAGGCGAGGGTTCACGCCGGCGGCGCACGATTGGGGACTCGCGCCGGCGCTCGGTGGCGCCGTTCTCCGGCGACCGCGGCTTGACCACGAGGCTGCTGAGGGCGCGCGGGGGCAGTGGGGACCGCCGCTTCGGCGTTGTCTCCACCGCCGCGGAGTACGAGCGCGGCGGCGGGGAGGAGTAGAGTACTCTTCCTCGTCCTCGTCGTCGTCTCTGCGGCGCGGCCGCATTGCTATGTACGGGTGCCGGTGACGAGACGACTTGATCAGCCGAGTCTACGCTGCGTCAAACCGTGAGATTTTTCTTTATTAAAAGGCTGGAGATTAGAGAAGGTACAAGTGTAGTCATTAGCAAGGAAGATTTCGATGGCATGGCAGGACACATGGCATGGGCAACAAATGGTGAAATGGCATGGCATTCATCGACGTGGTACGCCACATCATTATTGACCAAACATAAAGAAACGGATATTGGTTGAGTGACGTCCTAAAGATTCAAAATTAGCCGGATGACATTGGATTTTTTTTAAAATAATATTAATTTAAAAGGTAATTAAAAAATATTCATTTTTTTATATATAAAAATAGGCTACCATCGCAATTTAAAACGGTGAATTTGTCCTGTCGCTAGTTGATTCCAATTGGCAACAGGATCCTCTGTCGTCAATTGGAACAGTGTCGAGAGGGTTTTGTGGCCAGTTGAACTGACGATAGGATAATTTCACTATTTCAAATAGCTACAGGACTTGTCGCTAGTTCAATTAGCGACAAGAACCTGTCGTCATTTGAAACAGCGAAATTGTCCTATATTTAAGTTTTTTTAATTTGTGCATAGAGAATTCAGCCTAAAGATTTAGTGTATTTCACGCAGTTTTTTGATAATACCTTGAAGTGTCCGCGTAGTTGGAAATCCAAAATTGTAGAAGATAACGAAATGTGAAGTAGAGAATGCGAGATCGGCATCGCAGTTTGGAACGTGAGTTCGGTGGCGCAATAACACAAACAACCCTGTTTGGAGCGAAATGAAAAAAATATTTGGGTTTAGGGTTGCCATGCCCGTTGTTGTCTCGATTGTATTGTTCATGGGACCGATTCCTTCGCGAAAAGATTACGTAATATTTAATAGTTGAAATATCTAGAAAAAGATATTGAAGTTTGAAAGACTTCATAATTTAATTGTGAATTACATGGTGCACTAGGTTTGGTTACGTACATCAAAAACGCTAACATGCACGAATCTAGAAGTTAGTCATGTTCTACGAGACGGGCTGGACGATTTAATGATGTTAGGATAACACAACGTAGGGCTAAATTAATAATCATGATGCAAATTAAACATAACTTAGCTCTTCAATCTGAACTGCGCTTGGCGACGGGGAGCACTAGGACGGTTGTCGGTCTCACTAGCAGGAGTCTTCCCCTTGTCCATTGCATGCTCAGCCTGGTCATACTCAGCTTCTTGTTTAGGGTCCTCCACCACTACCCTGCTTTCCTGGGCTCCTCTGGTGCCATTTCAATATTGTCGGATACGTAAGGTTTCCAGTGTTCAAAGGTCTCGGCTCACATTGTATAGTTCAACATGTACTTCTTCTTGATGAACGCCCTATCATACATGTCTAGGCCGTCGATCCATTGGAAGAAGTTACATCGCATCTTCGGTTGCCATCATGCACAGATGTAGTTAGCGATATGTGGATTATAACGTAAGATGTGGAAAATCTATGTGTGTGCAAGATTCGCTTACAAGTATATTCCCGCACGTGTAGTACGCCCGGGTGGTGGTCGCCGGGTGTGTGAACTGGATGATCTTAGCCAGCTCTTCGTACACACATTGTGGGCATGTGAATTCTGATGGTACCGACGCATCTTTCGTAGAACAATCTGGGTAGGGTTTAACCCTCTTGACAAGTCACTTGTGCTTTCACAGTATCTTCGCGTAAAAGTTCGTCGACGAGTCCGACATCTCCTTCCTCTCTGTTGTGTGAATCAAGCTTTGATGAAGTGTTGGGTGTGGTGGTGTAGTGTTCTCCTCCAGTTTTCTTCTCCCTCCTTTTATAAGGGGTCTTTTCGGTCTGAAAAGGTGGTGTGGCGGATTGTGGTCTTTTCGGTCTGAAAAGGTAGCATTGCAGTGTGTTGTCATTTCGGTCCGTAAAAGTGGCAGTGTGTGGTATGTCGTGGTGCGTTCTTTTCGATCTAAAAAGGTGGCATGGCAGAGCGTAGTCTTTTCGGTCCGAAAAGGCAGTGTCGCAGTGTGTTGTCATCTCAGTCTGTAAAAGTGGTAGTGTGTGGCGTGACTAGGTGTGGTCTTTTCAGTCTGAAAAGATGGTATGGTGGAGTATGGTATTTTTGTTCTAAAAAGGTAGGGTCGTAGTGTGTTGTCATCTTAGTTGCAAAAGTGACAGTGTGTAGCGTGATCGGGTGCGGTCTTTAAGGTCTGAAAAGGTGGCATGTCAGAGTGCGGTCTTTTCGGTTTGAAACGGTAGCGTCGCAGTGCGTGGTTATCTCTCACTATGCAAAAGTGGGGTGTAAAGGCTAGAAGCAGGGTGGTGTGGGGTGTCGCCATGCTGACTCCCTCATATAGTTATCTGTACACACAAGAACAAATAGTATCGAAACACAAGACTAGCATAATGTAAGTTGTACATAAATTAATATTTACATGACACAACATATATTTGCAAGAACAAATATCTACTCGCGGACCCTCTTGAGGCGTACCCCATGTGTGGACCCTAGCCTCGTTTGGGACGGCTGCGGGCGCTAGTATGAGTACGTCAAAGGCTCAGGCGGCCAAGGTACCCTACCGACACGAGTAGCCTAAGGGGGTGTCAGGTCCTACGTCGGCTAGCTCAGTTTGGGCGCACCGTGCAGCTGTGAAACCCCAATGGAGACTTGGTTTCTCTTGTCGTGCGAAAGCCCACCACCCTGGCGTTGTAGTGTCCACGCTATCGGGACCCGAAAATGCATCTCAGGAACCTTCTGTGTATTCTGAACTAGTCCCAAATTAGTAGCTAGCTCATACAGGAAATAGTGATGAAATATCATCTATTTATTCGATTTAACTAAAAAGATTCTCAAAATAACAAATAGTAATAATAACTGGACCTTATGGTCAATGTTTACTTAACTTGCCACGCAGGGCTAACGAAACAAATAAACTCTTGCAGTGGAACAAAAATCTTGAAATGACCCATCAACATGCCCACAAGCAATCGAGTGGAGAATGCATCCTAATCCGCAAAACCTTCATAGTACTCCTGAGCGAAGAACTCTCGAGTAGCTTGGTACTCTTCAACTGAATCGCAGAAATTGAAGCCGTAAGTACATAAAGCACTCAGCAAGTCATGGGGAAATGTATGCAAATAGTATTCATACATGGCTTGAACAAAAGTTATACTACTACAGAACAGACTTTTGGTCCCGGGCCTAAAGGGCCTCTAGTCCCGGTTATAGAGCCGGGACTAGGAAATCGGGACTAAATGTTCACCTTAGTCCCGGTCCCAAGCGGGACTAAAGTCGATTTAGTCGGTTAGTAATACCAACCGACTAAAAGGTCCGCTGATCGGGCCACTTGGTGGCCTTTTAATCCGGTTGGTATTACCAACCGACTAAAGGTGTTTTTTTTCTTTTTGTTTCCATTTCAATTCATTATTGATTTTGGTTTTACAATTACATTAGGTTTTCAAATGCGTATTCTTCGTTGCTAATATATGTATACGCAACACATATAATTTAGTTTGGAACATTATTACACACAAATAAAGTATGAAACTATATATATTATGGAGCTATATATATGTATAATATATATATATGCACAAAAATTTACAAAATTATTCATGCATCCTTGGTATTTACAACACAAATGTTGTCCTCCACTTAAATGTCATACAAATGTTCGTCCTGGTTTGGCTTCAATGGTTCATCAGGTTAAAGTAGAACTTGTGTCGGCTTGAGGACATGCTCATTAAGAAATCCTGCGATTGTCTCTTGAATTCCTTTGAGGCGGTCCATATCCAACACTGCTCCTTCAACCATATCTCCTTCAATTTGCATTAAACGAAAGAAGTATTAATATACATAAGATTTATTTAATAGCAACAAATAAATAAAATGGATTTATTATATATACTTGTTACGCATTTTGCATCTGTAGATGGGTTCTTTTGCATACACCATGAGGAACTCGCAAACGTAGTATCCACACAAATTGTTGCTCGTGGTGCCGTAGAACCCACATGCACGATATAAAAGATTACTCTCGTCATCCCGCGTGAGTCAAGCATGATAAGGTAAAGACGCGGGAGCTAGTACAACTTACATCCGGTCGGTGTGGATCGGAAGTGGCGCTTTGATCCGGACGTGTAGTGAACGAACCAAGCCCAAACCCCGCCCAATAATTGGATCGTTAATTAACTATTGCGAGTTAAAGAGCAGAATAAATATTTAAAGATCGGTTACCCCGGATAATGTCTATCATATCTTGGTAATGTTCCGCGGTTTTCTCAACGAGTCATAGATTAGCAAATGACTGTCGGAGAGATCAAGACAATCGATCCAAATGAAAAGTGCATTTGTTTATAGAGTCAACATATATATCTTTATGTTGGATTGAGTAAGTAAAGTAAAATGTGCACACGATAACAACACTCACCCAAAGTTGTAGGGAAGAGTATAAATCTTTTGTTCTTTTGGTTGATCAAGAACCTCCAAAATTCCTCTCCATTTGAGGTCTCCATTGATCGTGGGGAGTGTTTGGGTCCTTGAATACGATATATGGATCAACGAAACCAATGTTCTTGTCATTTCTACGTGTGAGGTCTCTCATCATGTCTCTGCATATGTATAGACATGCTAGCTAGTGTGAGGATAATTACTTATACATATACATATGCTAGAGTGAGATTATTAAAAGAAAGAATCACGCATGACAAAAGCGGTGATGAGAGATTTGTCTAGAGCGTCCATGTGGCATAGCTGGTGTAACTCATTAAACCGAACCATTATAATGTCATCGCCACTAAGTAATGATGGTTTATAATTTTGACGCAAATAAAGTCATCCGCTTTTCTGCGACATGCCGCCATGTACCACTTGTTTAACAAGTACATTTGCGCTGAAGTTCCATGAGCTTCTCGGGGTTGTATAGACTCTTGCCATATACATATTCCTTCTTCCAATGATCAACTTCCGAGCACTTTCGATGTGTGCTCTGCGAGCATTTGGGAAATGCTTAGACCATTTCGCGAAAAATTCATCAAGTTGATCCAAATGCACGCTTCGGGATATCTGTTCTAGCACGTTCGTGTTTGAACCATATTCATTCCCAATAACTAGTGGGGCAATCGATTGTCGTGATTGTTCCCGAGTGTGCAACACCCTTCCGTGCTCTCTTCTCTTTCTTCTTCGCCTCCTCAATTGACTTGGTGAGAGGCGGTCATAGTCCGATAGTGGCGAATCCTCACGAGCATGACGTAACTTTTCTCGTGAGCGCCCACCCTTTGCCTTAGAACTTCGGACGCACGAAGAAGCACGGCTTCTGGTTTCGCCGCTTCACTTTTAGCCTTGACTTTCGCGAAGAAACCGCCCACATCTGTTCATCAAGCATCTATTTCTCGGCGATCTTCTCATAGGAAAGTTTCGTCGTCTTAGAAATAGCCGTGTTCTCCTCGAGGCTTTCTTCTTCGCGGCGGTGGGGCCGACGCCTTTTGGGGTGGGCCTCTTCTTTGGCGTAGGCGGCGGTGTCGGCGTTGGAGCCCGCCGTGGAGGCGATGGGGCGGTGGCGGCGTTGGAGCCCGCCGTGGAGGCGGCGCGATGGGCGGTGTCGGCGTTGGAGCCCGCCGTGGAGGCGATGGAGCGGGCGGTGTCGGCGTTGGAGCCCGCCGTGGAGGCGATGGGGCGATGGCGGCGGAGCCCGCCGTGGAGGCGATGGGCGACCGGTGTCGGTTGGAGCCCGCCGTGGAGGCGATGGGGCGATGGCGGCATTGGATCCCGTCGTGGAGGAGATGGGGCGGTGGGGATGCAACGTGTCTTCCACTTCATTGTCATCGCCCGCAACACCGTGACCGGTGGTGAATGGATAATTGGACTTAGGTTGGGGAGGTTCTGCTGGAAAACAACGTGGTATGAGTAAACCGTTATTTAAGCCAATACATAATTAGTGAAAAATGTTTCGTTCACTTTCATCCGCACCTAGGGTTAGGTTGTTGAGGAGGAGGAGGTGACGCCCAGAATAATGATATAGCGCTTGCGCCAACATATGAATGTCTTCTCCGCTTCTCCTAAAGTCTTCTCCCCATCACCTCCTTCAATGTCAAGACGCACATTGCTATAACCTTTCACAACTCTATCCACCGATACGCTAGCATATCCAGGAGGTATTAATGCCCCATGGCATCTTGGTGTCTTCGTAGGGTCGTCACGAGATACACACCGATAGCCACCATGACGGTGGCATTCCCTCTCGAATGTGCACTCACATGTCGTGAGAGGATCGGTGATGTCATCCACGGAAGCGCACTGCGTCATCTTGAATCACCGGCACCTCTGTGGAAGCGCAACCGCTTTTCAACCGATGAGGGGGCGATGTTGACTCCGGCTCGATGCGCTTTGCCTTTGGATGGAACTTATCGCTATCTCGCACTTGCCTTTTGATTTCCTCATTCATTTTGGCTTCAAGTGCTTTTTCTCATTCAGATTGCTTCACGAGCCACTTCCGTGACTCAAGAACCATTTCCTCCATCCTGCGCATCCGCTCCGCCTCCTCGTCCTTCTTTCTCCGGCGGCTTCTATAGGTGGCTTTGTCTTTAGGGAAGGCATGCTCCCACGACACCTCCCATAGCCTCTTGTTCGCCCACCGTGTTCAAGACTCTCGGGCGTATGTCACTCATCCTTATCTCTGTTCGTTGCCACCGCCACTCTCACCAAGCCTCGAGCATAAGCAAATCTTTCTTCACTCTTTGGAGTTTCGCCATACACTATCTTTCCGGTCTCTAGGTCCAGCTTCCCATGACCGAAAAACCAATACTTGGCGCAAAGCGCTTGATTGATTCTGGTTCGATCCTTGGTAAGAATCTCTCGTTCCATTCTTTCCCACTTAGGAATGGCACTCTGTAGCCACCGATCCCAAGTGATGGTGGTATTGCTTTGTCGGGCATTCTGCTGGTTCCTTCTCACCCGTGCCTCACCCTCTTCCGATGTCTTGAACTGCACAAACTCATCCCAAAACGGCCTCAACTTGACGTAGGCCTTAGTGTCCCAAAACGGACTAAAGGTGAATTTTGCGGGGACATATTTTCAGAGAACCTTTAGTCCCGGGTGTGTTAGCAACCGGGACTAAAGGTCCCCACTATTCAATTATCACATAGAGAACCTTTAGTCCCGGTCAGTTAGCAACCTGACTAAAGGTCCCCACTATTCAGCCTCCGCCACTATTTTCAGAGAACCTTTAGTCCCGGGTGGGTTTTGTATTAAGTTTATTTGTATAAATATGCTAATTCTTGTTAAATGCATAATAAATTAAATATTAGGCATAAATTTTTTAAAAATAATAGTTTTTAAAAATAAAACTATTGGTTTTCGATAGGAAATTTGTTTTGCATCATTTTAACGTTAATCTTTTGGTTTTCCATCATTCATTGTCCAAATGCGCGACGGAGAAATCCACCATCAAATAGGAATTTCATTGGAACTATAGGTGAGATTGGAACTACTATCGCTACTAGTACTTTATTCGCGACTTTTTGCGTTTTACTCTTCTTGTCTTCTTGATTAGCCTTTGTGCTACTTTGATCATCTTGTTTTAGGCCTGTTTTAAAGTGCAGAAATTCGACTAACCGCTTTAAAACCCCAAAGCAATTTAATCCTTATGTAGCAATACCCACTAAGGAGAAATTTCCATTTTTCCTTTGCATAGTAGTTGCACTTTACCATTTCCGACATTATATGAGTTTACCCCCTTATGTTTGCAGATCATACCAAAAAAATTTGCACCGCGCTTTGGAGACAAGATCCCGTGAAAGATAAAATTGAAAGCATGTAATGGAAGCATTTGCACTGATTGTAGTCACCGGATATCCGAATAAGTTAGTCCTCGGCAAAGTTGGGAGGCATTTGTCAAAGACTAATGATATAAGGTGTGTGACTTCCTCAGATTCAGATACAATGGAAACTTTCGTTTGAGGTTTTAATCTTGATCCAAGTTGTTGTGTAAAAGAATCATCAAATGTTCTTTGAGAACATTTGCGATCATGTCCCAGAAAGC
This sequence comes from Ampelocalamus luodianensis, assembly GCA_036346255.1. Lineage (NCBI taxonomy): Eukaryota > Viridiplantae > Streptophyta > Magnoliopsida > Poales > Poaceae > Ampelocalamus > Ampelocalamus luodianensis. The sequence goes on from CM070620.1 coordinate 75,812,153, forward strand.
ACGCAGATCTTATTGACATTTCAAACAACTTTTATAGTGACCACAAGTCGGGAAGTGAAGAGCCAACTATAAACAAAATGAAGGGCTCAAACCACAAGTGGGAATTTCATTTGAAGGCATAAATACTTGCTAAAAAATTTCAAGTCATTTTACACCAAAGGAGAAGACATGCTTCACAGAGGTACATGTGTCCTTTTATCGAATAGGAATTTCATTTGAAACGATAAAAACAAGAAAAATATGATAGAAACATCCAAGTTACAATTATTACATAAAATCTCTAATACACACTATTTATTAAACATCACTATATATCAAGCGGCACAAGGTGAACTTCTTCTTGACGTATGACCCTTGGTTACGATCATGCCGTAACCATGGAGTGTCCTCGCATTTAGCAGGATGCTTGGGTCTTTGGTCACACTGAAGGCGGATTCGATCATCCCTTTCATAATCTTTCGACATGTCCGACTTGTCCTCAATTCCCACGATGTTTCTTTTCCCTGAAAGAACTATGTGGCGTTTTGGCTCATTGGTTGATTTGTCGTCATTTTCCCTCTCTTGGGTTTTGTAGACATGTCTTTCACATAGAACACCTGATTCACATCAGCAGCAAGGACGAATGGTTCGTCTTTGTACCCAATATTGTTGAGGTCCACTGTTGTCATTCCATACTCCTTGTCGATCGTTACCCCGCCTCAGGTCATCTTCACCCATTGGCACCGGAACAAAGGGACTTTAAAATTAGGTGCGTAGTCTAGTTCCCAAATCTCTCTATGCGCCATAATATGTTTGCCTCTTTCCATTTGGGTCTGTGGCATCTACGCGACACCACTGCTTTGGTTCGTGCTCCTTTTATCTTGGGCTACGGTGTAAAATGTATTTCCATTTATCTCGCACTTTGTACGTGAGGATGTGCCACGACGGTTGCCTAACCAACAAATACAGCTTGCTCATCAATATTGTCATCACTCGACATTCTTTCGCAACCAACCGCTGAAAGTTTCCATGTGATGACGCCTAATCCAAGCTTCATTCTTCCCCGAAACCGATCGAGGGAATTCCTTGTGTACTCGACATACGGCTCCACCACGAGGAGTTTTGAAGAACTGTGTAGTGCGCTTTATTGAAATAATCGCCTCTGCATCGATATATGTTTTATTCCCTAGTGTTCCCTTTCCACTAAGTCTCCCCTCGTGTCGCGATTCAGGAACACCAATCGGGTCAAGGTCGGGAATGAAGTCAACACGTAACTCAATGACCTCCTCTCGTCCCGTAGCCCTTGGCGATGCTTCCTTCTCGCCGAGCACGCTGGTGAACATATTTCTTCAGACTCCCATGAACCTCTCAAAGGGGGAACATGTTGTGTAGGAACACAGACCGAGAATATTAATCTCCTGACCAGTGAACTAGGAGGTGTGTCATGATATTAAAGAAGGATGGAGGAACACCAACTCAAAGTCGACAAGACATTGAACCACATCATTCTCAGAGTAGCTAGTTCCATTGGATTGATTGCCTTCGAGAAATTGCATTGAGGAATGCACATAGCTTCACGGTGGCAGACGTACATGTGGAGGTAGAATTCCTCTTAAGCAAACCTAAGCAATTGCGCTATAAGCACGTGGCGATCATGGGACTTTAAGTGTAGGAATTTCTTCTCCGGCATTTTTATTATACGCTTTATATTGGAGGAGAATCCGATGGGACCTTGATGTTGTTTAGGCATTCAAACATGCTTTCCTTTCTTCTTTGCTAAGAGTGAAGCTAGCGTGTCTTAAGTAATGGCGCCCATCGTCTGTCTTCTCGGATGCAGTTGTCTCGTTCTTTCATGTGCCGCAAGTCCCGCTGTGCTTCGAGTGAATCCTTAGACTTTCCATACACATCCATGAATCCTAGCAGTTCACACAAAGATTCTTTGTCGGTGCATCACGTCGATCGCGCTATGGACCTCTAGGACTTGCCAATAGGGTAGCTCCCAAAATATGGACTTCTTCTTCCACATGGGTGCGTGTCCTTAGCATCTTTTGGAGCAGTTCGCCGCTTGTCCCTTTCCAAAGACTACTTGCACATCCTTGACCATATCAAGTACATCCTCCCCGGTTCGGTTATGAGGCTTGGTTGGTGGTCCGCCTTACCTTTAAAATGCTTGCCTTTCTTTCTTAGTTGGTGATTCATAGGAAGAAAACGACGATGGCCAAGGTACACGACCTTCGACATTTTTTCAAATATATCTGTCAATGTCATCAAAACAAGGTGTGCATGCATTGTATCCCTTGTTTGTCTCTGTCTCTGAAGATTACTTAGAGCAGCCAATCATTGATTGTTACGAACAACAATGCTCGCAGTCGAAGTGTTCTGTTTGTACTCATCCCACACACGCACACTGGTTTGCTCCAAAAGCGGAGTTCCTCAACTAATGGCCTCGTGTAGACATCGATGTCGTTGCCAGTTGCCGGGCCTTGGATGAGCACCGGCATCATAATGAACTTCCGCTTCATGCATAACCATGGAGGAAGGTTGTAGATACATAGAGTAATGTGCCAAGTGCTATGACTAGTGCTCGTCCCCAAAAGGATTCATACCATCCGTACTTAAAGCTAACCTAGGTTTCTTGCGTCATCCGCAAACTCCGGGAATTCTCTGCCTATTGCTCTCCACCGACCCATCGCCAGGTGTCTCAACATGTTGTCTACCTTACGGTCTTCTTTGTGCCATCGCAACAACTTTGCATGGTCCTTGTTTCGAACAGACGCTTCAGCGTGGTATTATAGGAGCATACCACATAACCTTGGCGTGGATTTTCTTCCGGGACGTTCTTCGCCTCAACATCGCGTGGTCATCTCGCCGATCTTATATCGCGACGCTTGCATACGGGCATTCATCCAAATTCTCGTAGTCCTTGCCATGATACAGATGCGATCATTACGACATGCATGTATCTTCCGGATTTCTAATCCCAAAGGGCGACGACCGCTTTGCTTCGACGCGTAGTGGGTGCAATTCGTTAGGCTTGGAAGCATCTTTTGGATCTTCGCATTGCCCAAATGCCTTGTCGGATACACCATTCTGCGCCTTCCATTGTAGCAACTCCGTGTTGTACCCAACTTTTTGCCCATCTTCTACGGACGGTATAGTAATTTCTTGTGATCGCCTAGCATGCGGTCAAACTTAGCCTTCTCTTTTCACTTTCGCAATCTCTTTGTGCATCACGAATGACATCACCAAGAGCATCATCTTCGCGAGTGTGTCTTCTCGCCGCCTCTTCTTGATTTCGCCATTGCAGATCATCAAGTCACCGTATTGAACAATAATGTCGCCGGGTCCAATTGTTCTTCTTCACCTTCTTCCATTATAACCCGGCTTCTCCGTGCTTGGTCCAACAAATATAGTTTGGCATGAAACCCGACTTCAACAAGTGTGAGTGAAGACTCCTTGAGCTAGAATATTCCTTCAAATTCTTACACAGGCACATGGACAAAGACATGAAACCATCCCGCTTGTTTGCCTCGGCCACTCTTAAGAAATAATGCACACCATCAATGAACTCTTTGGAGCGCGATCGGCATTGTACATCCAATGGCGTGTCATCGTCCGCATTATATGACATATCACATAATTAAATTTCTCATTTTTGTAAACAAATGAAATTAAAAATACACCAAAATTCTCTATTTCTCTAATGAACTAATTGAGTAACATGCCATGGAACACCATCATGTGTCATGGCAAAACAATTTTCAGAATTTTTGGATCATTAATTTAGCCTACAAAATTCATGGAATAATAATTAAATAAATAAGCATAAAATAGGTATAAATTCAACTTTGTCCAAATAGCCTCAAAATTTTTATATGGACTGTTCACAGTGTAACTTAGTGGAAAACAAATTTCATGATTTTTGAAATTTATTGTGGCCTACAAAAATCATGAAAGTTCCATTTATGAATTAATTGGCAATTTTATAACATATAAAAATTATTCAAATTTCACATTTCATATTTTTCATAGATAGTATACATGTCAGAGAGCATACACAAAAACTTTCAGAATTTTTGGAGCTCTAGATTTAATTATACAAAAATCACAAATCTCTGACTATTCAAAAATCGAAAATAAAAGAAAATGGACTAGCAGTCGGTAGATGTCAAATGGACGGCGGGGTTAGCATCGAGCTTACCGCGAACACGCGGTGAATACGGTTGAGTGAATGAACGCTCCGCGGTGGTGACAAAGAAGAAGGCGGCGTGTCCCTGGCGGCGATTACGGCGTTCGGCTCCCGTGATCAACGCCAAACAGAGTTTAAATAGAAGGACATTTAGTCCCGGTTGGTGTTACCAACCGGACTAAATGTCAACCTTTAGTCCAGGTTGGTACTACAATCCGGGACTAAAGATTTAGTCCCGGATTGTAGTACCAACCGACTAAAGGTTGACATTTAGTCGGTTGGTAACACCAACCGACTAAAAGTCCCCCTCCGCAAAGCTCGCTACACAGAGCCGTTGGGCGGGGACTTTTAGTCCCGGTTGGTGTTACCAACCGACTAAAGATATTTTGGTCCCGACGCAATTTTCTCCGAGACTATTGCCCATTTGGCGCTTCGACCAAAGGTCTGTTCTGTAGTAGTGTTAGTTGTATGGTTCTTTTGTAGAAAGCAGCATTTACGATAAATACAATAAATAGATTCAAATGTGTAATTGAAGAGAATAGTAAATACATAAAGTAAACAATTTCTTGAAAACAACTAGTGAACTGCCCATCCACTTCCCAAGACAAACCACCAAGTGAATTATCTGTTCACCAAACAAACATTATACTCATCAAGTGAACCTCTCATTCACACACTGACTCATTTTATAAAGAAACTCTACCTCTCGTGTGAAATCCCTAGGCACGTCCATAACCACGGACACGGCTATTCGAATAGTTTTACACTTTGCAGAGGTTGTACAGCTTGACCCACAAGAGATATATCAACTTATAATGTCAGACATTTCACGCTTCCGTGGGCGTGCAACTAAGTGATCATCACAAGGCTTTTACAAAGCTCCTTCTTAACTCAATTCTGCCCGCTAAGGTTTCAACACTAAATGTCTTTCCGACCATACAAGACCCCCTCTTACACCACCGTGAGTATACGTTTACCATAACTCACACTTCTCATGACAGAATCGAAATTAAGACATTACTAATTAGTTGGCCAGGTCCGTCCCATACCGAACATGTGATTGTATAGTTAAGGCTCAGTTCAATGGCGCATAAGATTAAGTCCTTAACAAGTTACTCAGCGATCTTTCCACAAACCCACAACGTGCTAAATCCACACCCCACTATCCACCAACCACTTGCCCGAGCAAAATCATTTTGTTTAACTAAGACCAATGACATACCTTGTCATGGTACACAAATTTTAACAAGAGTGGCTAACCACCACGATTCCATATTTTATTAAGTCAATATTAATCATCATGACACATGTGATGATGAACCCATCGTAACTAAGCTGAACTAAGCATCAATACGGTACCCATGTTGGTGATACAAATATGTCCAATAATAATTATCCATACTAGGGTGACAAAGAATTCATAGCATTCAAATAATCAATGAAGGCCTAATAACAATAGGTAATATCTAAACCCAAAACAATTTGTATAAAGATAGCATGCAATTGTATAAAATAATATACTTTTAAAATCATAGGTTCAATATGATCAAAAGACTACGACTTGCCTTGGAATAAACCCTGGGATTGATTTTGATCTTGGTGAACTCCTCCTTGCTCAAAACTTCCCAAAGTATCAATGTCTACCCGTAAACAAGCAAATAAAACAAATAAATAAATAACAGAGAGAAGACTAAATCCAAAAATTAAATAAAAATATAAAATAAATAGATCTCGAATTTATATGAATTAAAAAATTTGAATGGGCTCAATCGAAGTTCAGATGCAAAAGATATGGGCTCTGGAAGATTTGAAATCACATAAATTGATGAAAATCATATTTATGGATTTACTGGATTTATTTTCCTAAAGGAAAAGGATTTATGACATCAGCATGACGTCACTAGGGTTTTTCGGCTGAAAAGAATCAATCTGATCGGTGGGTCCCACTTGGAAGTGGCTTGGCTGATGTGGACTAAGTCTATCGAGGGATTGGATCGGCTGGGGCTTTGGTTTGCCACGCGAGCATCAACGTGGACGCCACGCTTGCGACACCTAGGCATGGCTGCTGACATGGCAAAACACTTGGATGGACACGTCGCTGATGACGTTAGATCGACGACGAAGGCTTCGGGTGTGGCCGACAATGGCGAGCGACGGTACGGCACCGACAACGGATGTGCGCATTGGGTCGGGGAGGTTATTGCGAACCTAGTGATACTTGTTTTGGCTCAGGAGGTCGATGGTGATCACCGGAGTTTGCGATGGAGCGAAGGACAAAATACGGCTTTGTCGGCGATTTATAACCAATGGTGCTCCGAGGCCAAGAAAGAGTGCACGAGGATGCTCCTACAACAATGAAGACAACGATGAAGTCCACCTAGGTGAAGCACGGTCGGCGGCAGTGGAATTTGAGGTTTTTGGGCTTTGGCACTGAAACCCTAAATTCATGAACTAGGGCGGCGCTGGAGTCTTCGAGCGATAAAGATGGGGGTTTTGGGATGCGGGGATGCGGGCGATCCCCATGGTACCTTTTATAGGGCACAAGGGTGACCGAAAAGGGATGCCCTAAAAAGAGTCCGAGACAGCCACGGGCAAATCTCAGAGGTTGGAAAGGTTACAAGATAGGGTTTCGTGTTTTTCGGACGCGGTTAGGTAAGGGATAAGGTTTGGTACGTTAATCTGGGGTCTGTAGTTGGGATTTGGATTTTGTCGGGTGGAACTCAAGCTCGAGCCATGGCAGACAGGGACGCGAGCTCATGGGGAAGAAGGCGGGAGGTGGACGACTACACGGGCGGACCCACCTGGCAGAGGGAGGAGGAGGCGCGCGCGTGTGGGCTACGAGAAGAAAAGAGGCCAGCTGGGTCAATGTTGAAGGATAATAATGAAGCTTGGGGTTTCACCAACAGTTTTTTCGAGATTTAATTTAGTTTTTCTTTTAGAAATTTGAGAAAATCCAATTGGCAAATAGAAAATAGAAAATGTACTTGAAATATTTTTAGAAAATATATCCAAGCACATAGAACCCAAGTAAAATAATTTTGATAATAATTGATGTTGACATTATTCATATTAAATTATTTTTGAACTCAAAATTCCAATTAAGCTTTAACTTTTACCGTAAAATCCAAATGGTTATTTTTCTTTTAAAACTTCAAAACAGTCAAGTTTTGGGATGTTACACACGCCTACTGAATCGAAAGTCCTGGAGCGTGACTCCTCCTACGACACCACCTCCTCATCCCAAAGGGTGTACGAATCGTGAAATAGTACGTTATGCATGTAAACATGGCAAAATGATGAAATTGTATGTTATGCATGCAAATAAGATAGACATACCTCATCGCACAAAGGCAGCGAACGGCTCCATGTACTCCTACCCCGTGTACGGGTGAAACTCAAGACCTATCAGAGAAAATTGCCATTAGTAACTAGTGGAGTTTGAAATAAACAACTAGATGCGAGTGTTTCATGTTGACGTGCGAACTGTGTCGGGGTACTCCCAGCATGGTGCCATGAGGACCCGCCCACCACGTCCGGGTGAGGAGCCGTAGGGCATGACGCACCGTGGCTCACCCTCTGTCCACACATAGGTGGGTCCACCAGCTCCCTCGGCCTACGGCAAGACACAAACTGGATGCCTCGCTCGTTTTCTACGAACCGGTCTATGACCACCGATCTCTAGCTCCGCCATGTTGAAGTGCCCCGAGTGTCATACAATGCACAGAGGTCGCCAACTCGTATATCTCCTATTGCGATCGACTGCATACATAATTAACAAGTCAGAAACTAAAAACTTACGAAGCAAATAAGAAGTATGGACCTTTCAATACTGTGAGGACCCGGAATATTTAACTAGTAACACTTAACCTCCAATTGGTTCTAGCATTACTAATTAAACATTCTAAGTTCTCGATGGGCATATGTTTCCTGCACTGCAACATATGCACATCATCACAAAATTACACATCATTTCCATACAACATACATTACTAAGTCCAACGACGACATACATAAAGTAAAGTTATTACAAAAGAGAGCCGACCGGCCAAATAGAACAAAATACAAGAATGACAGCGGAAGCAAAAGTGCCATAAGATGGCTAGAACAAAAGTCGACCCGGTTAGCCATACACACCCACAAGGCAACCGATCGCCGCCAAGCTAGTCGCCCAAGCTACCACAACACACTCACAAAAGTGAGGCCCTCAGCTCACCTACTTCCTCTCTGCAACAAAACAATTAAGATAGCAACCGAGTACAAAGATTGTCTTTGTACCCGCAAGATCGACGTGTGGCATAGCGACCTATTCATAAACTACATGCAAGCTTATTTAGGTGGAGGTTGTATGTCTCATTTTGCATGAAGCCAACTTTATTTGCAATAATGTAATACATTTTAAAAGCAAGTTTGCAAATCTGTTTTTAATGTTGAAATAAACAGAATAAAGATACATACAAGTAACCACCGAAGTGACTACCCCAATAGCCACCACAACATAGCACTAATCCCGATTCGCACTCACCCATCAAGTTTTAATTTAAAAGGTTGTAGTCTAACTCTTGAAAGACCTTGCCAAGCGTGTCCATAACCTAGGACGAGGCTATTCGAATAGTTTTAACCTCGCAGGTGTACCAATGTACCCACACTTGCATCGCCTTTAAGCCACAAAGCACACTTAGAAGGTATCTGCCGCACGGCTAAGTCCTACGAGACTTTTCCAATATTGTGTATCAACCACGAGCCACTCGTATGGGTAGAAACACCATACGCTTACATTGCAAGTCGAAAGACAACAAATCCCATCACGGGTGAAGTCTTTCTGACACTACAATGCTCCCAACACCATCCCTCCCGCGACCTCCTGCGACACCCGAGGGCAATACACGCCAAAGTACTAAGTCAAGAGAGGTCCCATACCCTCTAATGTGGTTAGCACGCTAAAATGCTTGGTTTAGTGTAACAAGATGTTCGGTCCTTGTTGACCCGGCACCATTCCGATCACACCAAAAATCACACCATCTTACCATTGTGCCCAAGTCTAAATCATTTTGTTTTCAGTTTTAGTTTTCATAAATAGACATGGCACAAGGTGGAAATCATAAATCATAATAAGTTTTGTGTGATCAAGGTTATCGACAAGTCGATAACCGCCCATTTCTACCTAAGCTAAGCATGGCTAAGCAATTAATTCGCAACTACTAAGTGACAAGAGCCCATCCACGAACTCTAAATCACAAACAAGTAACCTAGGCTCATGGTAGTAGAGGATAATCATTTGCTAAGGAAATGCATCTACTAGGCCAACTATTAAAACAAAGTAGCAATGCATACATAGAATTTGTAATCAACATAAATACTTAAAATATGGGATTAACATGATCAAACCGCTTGCCTTCTTGTCGTTGCTCAATTTGTCGCAGAGGATCGTTCTCGGTTACCGCAAATGTCGAATCCTAAGCGAAAGGCAAAAGAACCAAGAACAACCAATAAGACGAGCCACAACTAAACAAACGAGCAAGCAAAAATTATCCAAATGCGATTGAAATTTACACACAAAGTGAAATACGAATATATCAAGACATAGAAACTGGAAAACCTAATTTGGATTTGTGGTGCAAAAGATATTACCTAAAAACACATTTTCGGCCATAATTAGCATCTGAGCAAAAACATTTTCTAGAAAGATTTTGAAGCTGAAATTTTTATGGCAGCTACTTATTGGTATAGAGGTAACCCATATAAAATTTCAGGTCATTTGGAGTTAAAATGATTTAGTTATGATTTTCTAAGATGCAAAATTAGCATAATGCACTTTCCAGAGCATAAATATGTTCAAAACTAATTTTACAGTGAAGTATACCAACAGAGGGTTCTCTAGAATTTATCATATATATTTTGCATTTACAGAGAATTACTTGTGCATTTTATAAGTCTTCCGTAATTTTCTAAATGTGAAAATAGGTACTAAATCATTAATCAAGGTTTCGCTACAATCTTGGACCTACCATCATTTTTAGATTAACATTGGGTTAATAACAAATTTATCAAAGTTGGAATCATTCATTTTGGACATACAGAGCAAGATATGCATTTTCTAAAGTTTTATTCTTTTTGGAATATTCAAAATGACAGAAACCAAGTTATTCCTAGTTATACAATTTTACATTCATCGAACGTGCTTAAATCCATTTTTATAATAAGCTAAAGTGATAACATGATTTATTACGATTGGAATTAACCAAAAGCGATTAAAATGAATTAGTTGTGAGTTTCTAAAGTTTTTATATCATTTTGATTGATAAACAAATGCTTACCAAATACGTAACAACCCAATAAAAAGAAAATGACGTGGACAACCCCCAACCTCGATCTAACATCCTCGCTCACGCTACGCGAAAAGCAGCGCGACGCGCGCGAAAGCCACTAGAAACCCACCGTTGGATCAGATCCAACGGCTCACACGAGTGTTTGCAAACGGGACGGTCGCGGTTGCTTGGGCCAATCCACCGCAGATCGGCGGATGGACGGTCCAGGCGCATCAACAACCGGATTGTCCGGTGCACTCACGATCTCACCATTGATCGCAAGATCGACGCCAAGAATGATCAAGGCATCGGAGGGTCCGAATGCCCTCACGATCCGGGCCGTTGATCAAGGATCGACGGTGGCTAAAGATCGGTTCAAAAGATGGATCGACACGTGGGGACCACCGCGGCGACCTTGAGGCACACATGCGTTGGTTTAACCCGTGCGCGGTGCGCACCGGGCCCACGTGACGATCGAGAGCGACTACATGGCGTAATTAATGCCACTAATGATGATCATTAACTAGACACTAAAGACTATCGAATTTGATTTTAATCCTCTGCCCACCATCGAGAGACCTGCAGGTTAATTCCGGCGATTAAATGCCGACTCATTTAATTAAGCAATGATTAGACATTAATGATGTCGGAACGAGCGCGGAGTGAACCAGAGATCGATTTAAGGATATTGGGCCCACTGGTCAGTGGCTCAATAATAATGATTAAGACACAATTAATAACTAATGATTGGTAATTAATGTGTCCTAATGAGTCGACAAACGGAGCTGCGTGTCGCAAAGTCCCGATTGTCTTTGACGCTAATCGCCGGCGACATCAGCCGCGCGCGCGTGAACAAGACCCAAAATGGATTCGCAATAGCAAAGACGAACCTAATGGTAGCATTCTCGCCGTGGCGAGGATCGAACGCCGGCTAGCCGAAATGAAAACGGAGCTTTATCGCTAAACATGAAAATAGCGAAAGCTCAGCCATGTCCAAGGAAGCGGGTGCCAAAGCTTCAGGACTAATAAGAAGCTACCTTAAGGACGAAGCTTCAAAGATGGCCGAGAAGTTTGACCACGGTGGAAGCTCGCGGACTCGAGAAGAAAACCCAAAATGACACCTCGAGCCACATGAGTGATACAAGCATCAATATAGCTTCATTATGATCCACAGAAGCTATAAGAGCAAGAGATGAGGAAGTGGTGCACTCACCGGAGCTGAGGAAGACGATACTCACTTTTCGGCCGAATTTGAACAAACCCCAAATTGGACAATTCCTGAGAATCAAATCCAAAATTAAGTGAGGGGAAATGTCCAAGATAATAAAGGGATAAGGTTAGGGCGAAGAAACATGAAGGAGGACCACTGGAACACCAAGAACACTGATGGAGCTCCACGGGTCAACAATGGCGATTTGCCATTTTTGAGGTATTAAGCTCCAATGCTGTGAGTGAGGCTTGGTGGTGGTCTAAAGAAACTCCAGGAAGGGATTTGGGTGCTTATAGGGCCACGAAAGTGTTAGGGTTTGCACCACACTTCTTTCGGGCGGCAAAACACAAAGCACCACGCACGGCCGACAAGGAAAAAAATGATAGCTGGTGAAATAGGGCATGGCATGGCTCAATGTACCGCCCATACCCCTACACGTTGGCTAGGGTGGCTTTAGGGAGCAAGAATTGACCTCACCATGCCTTGCCTTTGTTTTCGCACGGCGGAGGTTGAAGATGACCAGCGCAAAGGCTCGAGCGATTCACACCGTTGGATGAGACACGAACGGTGAGATAGTGCCACGCCACGGGCTTTAAACACAACGGGAGGTTGCGAGCCCTACGATTAGAAACGAACGGCTCCGATTGCTCCACGTCGCAAACTCTTATTTACAACGAAGGTACGCGGCGCTGGATCTTAATCCAACGGCTCGATTCAAAATGCAACCGGAGGGTCCGAAAGTCTCGGCGCATCTCGACGGTTGGATGGAGATCTAACGGTTGACAATCAATCTTGCAACCGAAGGTCCGGTCTTACGCGCACGCCGTGCGATTTCGATCCAACGGTCGAGATCGATTGCTGCGTTTTAAAGAGTGGCTCGGTGCGTTTAGTTGATCGACCGAATCAAATGACTCGAGCCCGAGTCGACTCAACCCGAGTAATAATAAAACCACGTTTGACTTTAAAATTAGAACAGAGACCTTGAAGGATTTATTTGAGGTAGCAAATTAACTCCAAAAATTATGAAATTTTACAGAGCTTGCTAACTCAAATATCAACCTTGTGTAAAATTTTCAGAGGTTTTTATACTGTGAATAAATCTCCAAAAATTCTGCAAGGCTCTGTTTTAATGTTTGACTAAGAGTCAAACAGGTTTGACTGCCTCTAAAAATATTCAAACAATTTCTAAAAATTGTGAAATTTTTCAGAGGGGTCACATGCCATCACAGAGACTTAGGAAAAATATTTCCAGAGGATGATCATAAGATTTGACAAGATTGTTTTTGGAATGCCAAGATTTGGATCAACTAGACTTGTGATATTGTATTTCCATAATTCCTTGTACAAAAATTGATTGGCCCAAAAGGAAATACATGCTGTAAGAAAAAGTTTTAATTTCTACTGATTTTCTTACATTTGAAACACAAGCCCAAAATTGGGATGTTACAACTCTCCCCTTACAAGAATCTCGACCGAGATTAGTTTACTCGGAGAAGAAGGAAGGAAAATCTGCACGAAGCGATCTTTCGCTCCCAAGTTGCCTCATCTTCGAATGGTTTGACCACCAACCTAAGGAACTTGATGACACGGTTCCTCGCTCTCCGTTGATTCTCAAGAATACGAACAGGATGCTCATGGTAGGTCAAATTCTCTCGCACATCGAGAACCTCCAATGGAGCTTCCTCGGTCGGACGCGAGGCACTTCTTTAGGTGTGAAACATGGAACACATCATGCACACCCTCAGAAGTGCATTTGGTAGCTCCAATCAGATGCAATCGCCCAACTCTCTCGATGATGCGATAAGGCCCAACATATCGAGGAGCCAACTTGCCCTTGATGCCAAAACGCTGATGGCCCTTCAAGGGTGAGACTTTGAGATACACAAAGTCATTGGGCTCAAAGTTCAACTCACGGCGACGACGATCTGCATAGCTCTTTTGTCTGGACTGGGCCGTGCGCAGATGCTCGCGGATCAACTGAACCTGGCTTTCGGCCTCATTGATCGAATCTGGGCCGAAAAACTGCCGCTCACCAGTCTCCGACCAGTTCAATGGGGTTCTGCATCTCCTCCCATACAAAGCCTCAAATGGTGCCATGCCAAGGCGGCTCAAAGTCATTGTTGTAGGAGAACTCAAAGAAATGGTAGGCACTTCTCCCACTTCTTCCCATAGGATAGAACACAAGCACGGAGCATATCTTCCAACACTTGGTTGACTTCGCCCGTCGACCGTCACCGAGGATGAAAGGTCAGATCAAGTGAAGGCGGCTCCCCATAGCCTCTTGCGGACTATGCCAAACCGCGAGGTGAAAAGTGCACCACGATCGAAATAATCGCCTTCGCACACCGTGAAGACTCACAATCCTCGAGACATAAAGTTCGCCAAAGGCCCCACACGGCCGAAGTCTTGACAGAAGGAAATGTGCCACTTTAGTCAACCCGTCGATCACGACCAAATAGCATCATTCCTTTGGACGAAGCGGGCAATCCGTGATGAAGTCCATGCCAACGAATCCCACTTCCATTTCGCAGCCGCAAGGGTGAAGAAGACCTGACGCCGATGCTCGGCCTTCACACGATCGCACACGCCGCACTCGACACGAACACCGCAATCTCGCGCTTCATTCGGGTCCACCAGAATCTCTGACGAAGATCCTGATACATCTTGGTAGCCCCGGGGTGAATAGACAAAGGAGAATCATGGGCTTCGCGGAGAACCAAATTCCGCAATTCCATGACCTTAGGAACCACAAGGCGCTGCCCAAACCACACAACGCCATGCTCATCCTCTGAAAAGCACTTGGCCATCCCATCCTTGATGTTCTGCTTGATCTGGCTCACACCGGCATCTGTCTGCTGTGCCGCCTTGATTTGGTCCACCAAGGTTGGTTGCACAACCAATGCAGCAAGAGAACCGCGCTCGATCAAACCCAAATTGAGGCGCTAGAATTCTGAAATGAGGGTAGGCTGCTGCTCTTGGAGCATCAACATGTTACAATACACCTTCCGACCGAAAGTGCATCCGCAACGACATTGGCCTTGCCCGATGGTACGAATACCCATGTCAAAGTCCTTGATCAATTCCAACCATCTTCTTTGCTTGAGGTTCGGATCGTGGGTGAACAAGTACTTCAAGCTCTTGTGGTCGAATACACCTCACAACGGTTACCAATCGATAATGCCGCCAAATCTTGAGTGCATGGACCACAAAGCTAACTCCAAGTCATGAGTAGGATAGTTGAGTTCATGAGGCCTCAATTGCCGCGATGCATAGGCCACAACCTTGCCCTCCCGCATAAGAACACAACCAAGACCACGACGAAGCATCACAATAGATATCAAAACTCTTGTGAATATCGGGAGAACAAGCATCTGGGGTGAGGTCAACCGCTTCTTGAGTTCTGAAAACTCACATCACAAGCAAATGACCACTCAAATTTCTTGTCTTTCTTAAGCAATTGGTCATAGGCTTCGCGATCTTGGAGAAATTCTCGATAAAGCGGCGATAGTAGCGGCCAAACCAAGAAAACTCCGCACATCGGTGGATCGACTTGGTGACCCCAAGATAGCACATCACCGACCTTGCTCTGATCCTGACCACACCTCTGCTGAAAGAACATGGCCCAAGAATGCCACTTCTTCAACGAACTCGCACTTGCCGAATTTGGCATCGGTGGTGCTCATGCAGCTTGCCCAACACAAGTCAAGATGCTCGGCATGCTCTTCTTCACTCATGGAGTAGATAAGTATATCATCGATGAATACCACCACAAACCTATCCAAATACTCCATGAATACCGAGTTCATAAGATTCATGAATAAAGCAGAGCATTAGTCAAACTAAAAGACATGACGGTGTACTCGTGAAAGGCCATAACGAGTAGCAAAAGCCGCCTTAGGAATATCCTCGCCCGATCGACTTGATGATAGCCCGCCTCAAGTCAATCTTGAGAAGACTCGTGCTCCTGGCCAATTGATCGAAAAGGTCATCAATACGGGCAAAGGATACTTGTTCTTACCGCCACCTCATTAAGCTTGACGGTAATCAACACACATGCGTAAGGTCTTGTCCTTCTTCTTTACAAAGATAATCGACAACCCAAGGAGATGAGCTAGACGGATAAAACCCTTCTCTTGCAGCTCACCCGATTGCTTCTTTAGCTCCTCCAACTCATTAGGAGGCATGCGCACGGCCTCTTAGAAATAGGGCGATACGGCAGAACTCGATCACAAACTCCGGATCTCGAACAGAGGCATCCCTGCAAGTCTCCAGAAAGACATCCGTGAAGTCGCGCCTGATGGGGACGCTCGTGAATCTCCAATCTTTGGCTTTGCTTCAAGGACATAAAGATGGGGCTCTCGCGAATCGTGGCGAAAACCCAACCTGTTCACCAAGGATCGTGAGGTAGACAATCTTCCCGCACAATCGACGGCCCCAAGTGTTGGGACAACCAATCCATGCCAAGAATCACATCCAAGCGCCGAGTCGAGTAGGATAAGATTCGCCAAGAATCCACTCCTTCGATGTGGATAGGAACATCCCGACATACTTGGTCACTCATTTCCAACCCGAGAGCGAATCGGCAGTGGAATCCCAGAGGAACACGGTGAAGCCCACAATCAACAACAAAAGACCTTGAAATAAAAGAATGCGAAGCTCGAGTCAAATAAAACTGCAGCAGGATGCAAATTAACAAGGAGCGCACCCAACACCACGTCCGCGCCTCTGTGCCTCCTCACCGAGATATGGTTGACTCGGCCGCCCCGACACACACGGGTCTTCGGATCACCTTCGGTGGTGTGTGACCATTCCCGCCCTCCATTAGGACGAGGGCTGCTCCATCCTCCGAGGGCAACTCTAGCATAATGGCCCTTCTTGTTGCGGCGGCGGTAACATCAAGAACTGGTTGCGAGCGCACTGCCTGGTCGGTCGCAGCACGTGGTCAAACACGGCCGCGGGGACGAGCAATCGTGCCGACGGCCTCGGCGGTGGTGAAGCCAAAGCACGAGCCTGGTGTGGGCCCAACACGGGACGAGTGAGGCCGCTGCGCAGATCGATGGGCCTCCCACTTGCGCTATGGACTCACCCAGCGCTTTCGCCTTGTGCTCGCGACGATGGCCTTGTCCACCAAGGTCCGAAGTGGGAAGTCCACAATAGAGAGCTTGTCCCAAGCTCCTCGACAAACCTCCATGAACTTCTCCCGCTTGGCCTCATCGGTGGCCACCTCGGCAGGAGCGCACCGCGAGATGGTTGAACTCATGGAGGTACTCGATCCACAGACCGCGCCTGCTTGAGCGCAAGGAGCTCCTTCTTCTTCACTTCATCATCAGCCGGGGGACATGGGCCCGACGGAAAGCCGACCGAACTCCTCCCACGAGACCACGTGTCCGCAGTCGCATGGCGAGGAAGTTCTCCCACCATGAGAGTGCCGCACCTCCGGTGATGGGATGCGTGCGCCCGCTCTGCTCCGCATCGAGCAACGCTGAGCTCGCTCAACCGCACGCAACGCTGGCCGCTCTGCGCCCGGGTCCTCGGACCGGAGAAGGTAGGAGGCCGAGCACGGAGGAACTCCGCAAGCCCACCACGAGACCGTGGCCACCACCTCCAAATCTCGGCGCAGCCGGGAGCGGAGGTGTTCTCGCAATGACCTCCAAGATCCGGTCCGGTCCATGCGATTCGCCGATCTGAGCCGTAACCTCACCATGGTCTGAGGAGGGGAAGCTCCTCATCGTAACCACCTACTGATTGTTGCGAGTGGTTCTTGTCATCCTGCTCCACAAAAATAGGTTAAAACACATCTCGGAACAGAGACAAAGAAACTACTAACCACTTAACAAAACAATCCTTAAAAGCTCAAGTATCAACATAAAATTGCAGCAAGGTCATAAAGATAACAACCATCTTCTGTTATGACTAACTCGTATGGAAAACGAGT
The DNA here is from genome assembly GCA_036346255.1 of Ampelocalamus luodianensis. Classification (NCBI taxonomy): domain Eukaryota; kingdom Viridiplantae; phylum Streptophyta; class Magnoliopsida; order Poales; family Poaceae; genus Ampelocalamus; species Ampelocalamus luodianensis. The sequence continues at coordinate 75,829,771 of CM070620.1, forward strand.
AATCAATTTTTCAGAAGACAAATTTCAGAGCACTAACTCTGCTCGAGACAGCTAGGAACAGGTGAAAATCATACTACAGGAGGGTTAGACACTAAGCTAACTCATATCACTTCTTACCCGTTAACCCTACAAGTTTTTAGTGGAATTAACCTCTCATTTCAGCACTTTTACTACATAAATGCGGCTGTCCAAATTGTCTTGCTTGCTGTCCAGATTTCTCCATTCAACTTATGGTCGAAATTTGTAGCTCCCAAACACTCCTAATCTCCTCAAGACAGCCATACTTTTTATTTTATAACTCTCATGATGTCCCCAAACCAATCTACTGATAAACAACTATCTTTTGAAAGAAGATGAGAGGAAAACTCACTTTCAAATTCAGCTTTAGAATGAGGTGAGATGAGCAAACTAGGATAGATGAGAAGTAAAAGTCAAAACTTACTTAAGATTTTCAGAAAGCACCGATATTTGGAAAGTAAGTTTTCAAAATATACTAGGGACTCACCAAGCTAGGGGTTTCTACGGTCAAGATGGCTCGATACCAACTTTGTGAGGACCGGAATATTTAACTAGTAACACTTAACCTCCAATTGGTTCTAGCATTACTAATTAAACATTCTAAGCCTCGATGGGCATATGTTTCCCAATTGCAACATATGCACATCATCACAAAATTACACATCATTTCCATACAACATACATTACTAAGTCCAACAACATTTACATACATAAAGTAAAGTTATTACAAAGAGAGCCGACCGCCAAATAGAACAAAATACAAGAATGACAATGAAGCAAAAGTGCCATAAGATGGCTAGAACAAAAGTCGACTCTGTTAGCCATACACACCCACAAGGCAACCGACCGCCGCCAAGCTAGTCGCCCGCAAGCTACCACAACATACCACAAAAGTGAGGCCCTGTGCTCACCTACTTCCTCTGCAACAAAACAATTAAGCATAGCAACCGAGTACAAAGATTGTCTTTGTACCGCAAGACTGACGTGTGGCATAAAGGACCTATTCATAAACTACATGCAAGCTTATTTAGGTGGAGGTTGTATGTCTCATTTTGCATGAAGCCAACTTTATTTGCAATAATGTAATACATTTTAAAAGCAAGTTTGCAAATCTGTTTTAATGTTGAAATAACAAGAATAAAGATACATACAAGTAACCACCGGAAGTGACTACCCCAATAGCCACCATAACATAGCACTAATCCCGATTCGTACTCACCCATCAAGTTTTAATTTAAAAGGTTGTAGTCTAACTCTTGAAAGACCTTGCCAAGCGTGTCCATAACCTAGGACGAGGCTATTCGAATAGTTTTAACCCCGCAGGGTGTACCAATGTACCCACACTGCATCGCCTTTAAGCCACAAAGCACACTTCCGAAGGTATGCCGTACGGCTAAGTCCTACGAGACTTTTTCCAATATTGTGTATCAACCACGAGCCACTCGTATGGGTAGAAACACCATACGCTTACATTGCAAGCCGAAAGACAACAAATCCCATCACGGTGAAGTCTTTCTGACACTACAATGCTCCCAACACCATCCCTCCCGCGACCTCTCGCGACCCGAGGGCAATACACGCCAAAGTACTAAGTCAAGAGAGGTCCCATACCCTCTAATGTGGTTAGCACGCTAAAATGCTTGGTTTAGTGTAACAAGATGTTCGGTCCTTGTTGACCCGGCACCATTCCATCACACCAAAATCACACCATCTTACCATTGTGCCCAAGTCTAAATCATTTTGTTTTCGTTTTAGTTTTCATAAATAGACATGGCACAAGGTGGAAATCATAAATCATAATAAGTTTTGTGTGATCAAGGTTATCGACAAGTCGATAACCGCCCATTTCTACCGGCTAAGCATGGCTAAGCAATTAATTCGCAACTACTAAGTGACAAGAGCCCATCCACGAACTCTAAATCACAGCAAGTAACCTAGGCTCATGGTAGTAGAGGATAATCATTTGCTAAGGAAATGCATCTACTAGGCCAACTATTAAAACAAAGTAGCAATGCATACATAGAATTTGTAATCAACATAAATACTTAAAATACTGGGATTAACATGATCAAACTGCTTGCCTTCTTGCTGTTGCTCAATTTGTTGCAGAGGATCGTTCTCGGGGTTACCGCAAATGTCGAATCCTAAGCGAAAGGCAAAAAGAACCAAGAACAACCAATAAGACGAGCCACAACTAAACAAACGAGCAAGCAAAAATTATCCAAATGCGATTTAAATTTACACACAAGGTGAAATACGAATATATCAAGACATAGAAACTGAAAACCTAATTTGGATTTGTGGTGCAAAAGATATTACCTAAAAACACATTTTCGGCCATAATTAGCACTGTAGCAAAAACATTTTCTAGAAAGATTTTGAAGCTGAAATTTTTATGGCAGCTACTTATTGGTATAGAGGTAACCCATATAAAATTTCAGGTCATTTGGAGTTAAAATGATTTAGTTATGATTTTTCTAAGATGCAAAATTAGCATAATGCACTTTCCAGGAGCATAAATATGTTCAAAACTAATTTTACAGTGAAGTATACCAACAGAGGGGTTCTCTAGAATTTATCATATATATTTTGCATTTACAGAGAATTACTTGTGCATTTTATAAGTCTTCCAGAATTTTCTAAATGCTGAAAATAGGTACTAAATCATTAATCAAGGTTTCTGCTACAATCTTGGACCTACCATCATTTTTAGATTAACATTGGGTTAATAACAAATTTATCAAAGTTGGAATCATTCATTTTGGACATACACAGAGCAAGATATGCATTTTCTAAAGTTTTATTCTTTTTTTGGAATATTCAAAATGACAGAAACCAAGTTATTCCTAGTTATACAATTTTCATTCATCGAACGTGCTTAAATCCATTTTTATAATAAGCTAAAGTGATAACATGATTTATTACAGATTGGAATTAACCAAAAGCGCTTAAAATGAATTAGTTGTGAGTTTCTAAAGTTTTTATATCATTTTCATTGATAAACAAATGCTTACCAAATACGTAACAACCCAATAAAAGAAAATGACGTGGACAACCCCAACCTCGATCTAACATCCCACGCTCACGCGCGCGAAACAGCTGCGACGCGCTAAAGCCACTAGAAACCCACCGCTGGATCAGATCCAACGGCCACACGAGTGTTTGCAACCGGACGGCGCGCTGCTTGGGCCAATCCCACCGCAGATCGGCGGATGGACGGTCAGGCGCATCAACAACCGATTGTCCGATTGCACTCACGATCTCGACCATTGATCGCAAGATCGACGACCAAGAATGATCAAGGCATCCGAGGGTCCGAATGCCCTCACGACCGGGCCGTTGATCAAGGGATCGACGGTGGCTAAAGATCGGTTCAAAAGATGGATCGACACGTGGGGACCATCGGCGACCTTGAGGCACACATGCGCCGGTTTAACCCACATGCACAGCGCATCGGGCCCACGGACAACGATCGAGAGGGGCGGCGAGGGCACTAATGCCACTAATGATGATCATTAACTAGACACTAAAGACTATCGAATTTGATTTTAATCCCTCGCCCACCATCAGAGACCCGAGAGGTTAATTCCGACAAACGATTAAATGCCGACTCATTTAATTAAGCAATGATTAGACATTAATGATGTCGAACAATGTCATGAGTGAACCAGATTGATTTAAGGATATTGGGCCCACCGTCGCTGGCTCAATAATAATGATTAAGACACAATTAATAACTAATGATTGGTAATTAATGTGTCCTAATGAGTCGATTTAAAACGGAGCTCGTGCGAAGAAAGTCCCGATCGCTTTTGGCTAATCGCCGGCGACACACCGCGCGCGGCGGCGAACAAGACCCAAAATGGATTCGCAATAGCAAAGACGAACCTAATGGTAGCATTCTCGCGGCGCGAGGATCGAACGCCGCCAGCCGAAATGAAAACGGAGCTTTATCGCTAAACATGAAAATAGCGAAAGCTCCGCCGCGGTCCAAGGAAGCGGGTGCCAAAGCTTCTAAGGACTAATAAGAAGCTACCTTAAGGACGAGAAGCTTCAAAGATGGCCGAGAAGTTTGACCACGGTGGAAGCTCACGACTGAGAAGAAAACCCAAAATGACACCCGAGCCACATGAGTGATACCAAGCATCAATATAGCTTCATTATGATCCATGAAGCTATAAGAGCAAGAGATGAGGAAGTGGTGCACTCACCTGAGGTGAGGAAGACGATACTCACTTTTCGGCGAATTTGAACAAACCCCAAATTGGACAATTCCCGAGAATCAAATCCAAAATTAAGTGAGGGAAATGTCCAAGATAATAAAGGGATAAGGTTAGGCGAAGAAACATGAAGGAGGACCACTGGAACACCAAGAACACTGATGGAGCTCCACGGGTCAACAATGGCGATTTGCCATTTTTGAGGTATTAAGCTCCAATGCCGTGGAGTGAGGCTTGGTGGTGGTCTAAAGAAACTCCAGGAAGGGATTTGGGTGCTTATAGGGCCACGAAAGTGTTAGGGTTTGCACCACACTTCTTTCAAGAAACACAAAGCACCACGCACACGACAAGGAAAAAATGATAATGTGAAATAGGGCATGGCATGGCTCAATGTACGCCCATACCCCTACGTTGGCTAGGGTGGCTTTAGGAGCAAGAATTGACCTCACCATGCCTTGCTTCGTTTTCGCACGGCGGGAGGTTGAAGATGACCAACGCAAAGGCTCGAGCGATTCACAGCTGGATGAGACACGAACTACCGAGATAGTGCCACGCCACGGGCTTTAAAACACAACGGGAGGTTGCGAGCCCTACGATTAGAAACGAACGGTTCGATTGCTCCACGCCGCAAACTCTTATTTACAACGAGTAGTGACGCGGCGCTGGATCTTAATCCAACGGCTCGATTCAAAAATGCAACCGAGGGTCCGAAAGTCTCGCGCATCTCGACGGTTGATGGAGATCTAACGGTTGACAATCAATCTTGCAACGGAAGGTCCGGTCTTACGCGCTACGCCAAGTGATTTCGATCCAACGGTCGAGATCGACATGCGCGTTTAAAGAGTGGCTTTCGGTGCGCTTAGTTGATCGGACCGAATCAAATGGCTCGAGCCCAGTCCGACTCGAACCCGAGTAATGAAGAAACCACGCTTGACTTTAAAATTAGAACAGAGACCTTGAAGGATTTATTTGAGGTAGCAAATTAACTCCAAAATTATGAAATTTTTACAGAGCTTGCTAACTCAAATATCAACCTTGTGTAAAATTTTCAGAGGTTTTTATACTGTGAATAAATCTCCAAAAATTCTGCAAGGCTCTGCTTTAATGTTTGACTAAGAGTCAAACAGTTTGATCGCCTCTAAAAATATTCAAACAATTTCTAAAATTGTGAAATTTTTCAGAGGGGTCACATGCCATCACAGAGACTTAGGAAAAATATTTCCAGAGGATGATCATAAGATTTGACAAGATTGTTTTTGGAATGCCAAGATTTGGATCAACTAGACTTGTGATATTGTATTTCCATAATTCCTTGTACAAAAATTGATTGGCCCAAAAGGAAATACATGCTGTAAGAAAAAGTTTTAATTTCTACTGATTTTCTTACATTTGAAACACAAGCCCAAAATTGGGATGTTACAAATACGTACCACGCGATGGAATGCAGAGTTCGGTTGGGTCAGGAACGTGTTGGTCTTCATAGCCTCGTGTCGTGGTGGGTCGTCCATGGCCCTGATGCAACAAACCCTCGTCCGACTGTAGTACCAGTCGATGTACCCATCGTACGTCCCAGGGTCATAGGGAGAATCCTCCTTGACGACGTCCTCCAAGGCATGGAGCCAGCCCTCAACCAAAGGGAGCATCCTGTCAGCCTAGGAAGTCATAGTAGGTACTGTCTTCCTAGTGTACCTGTGGAAGACAAAACGATTATTTCGTAGGTACGTAAGGCAAATGATACGATAGAAATAAAACATGAACTTACCCATGGACGTTTAGGGGCAACCGCTGCCCCCAGGGGATTGGGACCTCCTGTCACAGACTGAACTGGTGCATCACCCGGTGCACGTGGTACTCCTACATGAAGACATCGTGCGCAAGCTCCTCCGCGTGTACCAGTACGCGTGGTCTCGTGTGCACGGGCTTGACAAGCCTCGGGGTGCACTCACGTAGACCCTGTCGGGAGCGTACGGTGTCCAGAAGACACGGTGATCCGTCAACTGATTGAACATCACTACGTAGTTCGGGTAGGACACGTGTGTACTGATTGGAGTGAAGGTAACCTGTGGAATAGAACAACATAAACTAAGTAGAAGAAATAAAATTACATTACGTAAAGGAATAAATGTTTTAAAACATACACATCGATTTACACCACACCGCACTTCATAGTTGGCGGCCCACGCCGGTGGCGGCAGTGTACATGGCGGTGTTGTAGGCTCCACTGTCCACTGTGGTATGGTTGTCCGGTCTAGAAACGCCAAAGGACCACAATCAAGAAGCGCTGCATCCGGTGAGGATGGAGCTATCTCGAACCGGTGGGATGCGCCGCATAGGGTGTGGTACATCGCGCATAGCACCGCTTAGGCTCCGACGCACGGTTTGATCGCCTCCACCTCCAAGTCCGCCAACTCGCATGCGTAGAGGATCATGTGCTTGTCGACGCTGTGAGCCGTGGGACCCTAGGAATATCACCCACCTGAATAGCCACGCAAGTAGGCCTAGAAGTGCCTCCTCACCGTGTACTCAGTGCATCCTCTGCCATACGCTCCGGTTGCAAGAAGACAGAGACACATCACTAAATTGCACAAAGCAATTGAAGCGGAAAGACAATAGTTATAAAAACTTATGTAGAACTAGAAGGTCCACTTTAGCGACGGCCCGTGGATACCTTGAACTCCTTGTAGCCGTGTTGGGAGGTAATGTAGGATCGCGGAAGGCTACGATAGCACAAAAAAAAAAATTACCGCGCAACTAAGGAACCTCCGCTAGTAATAGATCACGAAATTACCACTAGACATCTTGACCGTGAGCGGAAGTAGAGTCGATGTAGCGAGTTGAAGCGATCAGAGTCGACTTGCCACACGCCTTCTCCTCCTACTCCGATAAACGCCGTGAGTCGCGGATCGCCCTAGTGCCGATGCTTCAACAACACCTCCAAGGTATCCACACGCACGGGCGGGGACACCACGCCGCAGAGTACTAGCGCCGCGGCGTGGTTGAGGAGAGCGTGGCTATTAGGGTTCCGGATTTCTTCCAGAAAGATCGATCATCATACCCCATGCCACCGCTCCTCTATATATAGGCATCCATAATGGGTCCCGAACAGAGGCCCAATAGGAACTCGTGGTCTATAAGAATTCGGATCACCATCCAAATCAAATCCTAGCCCTTTAAGTGTGTGACCCTATAGGTTCGTGTGTAATCGACAGACTCTGAAACTCTTTCCCGATCACGAGTCGTCACGGTACCTAGCAAAGACATAACGATTCCCAACACACACATAATATATCTGATTTAACCTTAATGCAATATGATCTACAACTAGGTCCTTATCACTTACGACCAAACAGATTTAGTCACGACTAGTTCATAATTAGTTATAACGATTCAGAACTCCTCACGCACCGATTAGTATCTAACTACGACCGCTTGCAACTCACGACTGGGTTGGTGATTATGTTGAGTAGTCTTCGATGGTCGCATCTCCATACGACTTCGACGACCTACGACCACGGCAGAATCGAACGACCTTCTTGTGTATTCTCCCTTTGCCTCACGACATCCGGTTGAACTCGGGTGAGATAATATATCATCCATGGACTGCTCAATACTTTTCGATCAAGTGTCGAATAACTTCATGTGGTCGACACTTCGACCACTAGTGGCATGGCCATGCACTTTCTTTATTCGACCACAACGAGGGGCCTAGAGACATCTCTCCGTTATGTTAGGAGGGCAAATCCCATATCCGACCAGTCACATTCCTCCATATGTTTCATAGCATACCCAAAGCTACCTTTATAACTACCCGCATTCACGGAGTAGCGTTTGGCAACCCCTAAGAGTGCTATTACACATGTAGGAAACCATGCCGATCTCAGTCTAAGGATTATACATCATCATTGCTTGAGACCAACTAACGACACATAGAATCATAACAATCTCAATAGTGTCTCAAGGTGGGTCTTATCCAACACTATGTTCTCTAACATGTGTCCACATTATTGATTTGATCTCTATATCCATGACCAGGTGAAACATGGTCATCAATCAATACATGTACTAGTCGAGAGTCACCGGTGTTCCACCCAAGGACATTCGACGTGGATACTTTTAGAACGACATCATATAAGATAAAGAGTTTCACCAACAAGTCACATACTCATTGATCTATATAACTGATGATTCAGTCAAGGAACAAGATAACATATTATCAAATGTTATGAACATAATGAAATACAATCATCTCTATGATTGCCTCTAGGGCATATTTCCAACAGGTAACACCCCCTGGAACCTCACAAGGATCTCCGTGCGCCACGTGGCCGGAACGTCGTGCGCCATCAGGGGGAAGCCCGTGCATGGCAACCCGATCGAGAAGGTCACATCCTAAAGCGTTCGTGCCATCTCCCCGCACGGAAGGTGGAACGTGTGCGTCTTTGGCCTTCACTGGTCAACTAGTGCCATCAAGAGGCACCGATCGTAGGGAAACCACCTCGACGTACGACCACTGCCCACGCGGTCTGGTCATCTTCCCGCCGCCTCCACCATCCTTGCTAGTAGAAGGAGACCGCCGCCTCAACTGCGCCAAAAGGTTTAAGGATATATGTGAGTCCACCCAAATAGTCGATCGCAATTGAGTACACGAGGGTCACAATTACACGCACTCAAAACCCAATGTAGGTCCACCTTCATGCCCTCATGGGCTCGCACAATCGCAACACGCCAAGCTCAATCGCCGCCTCACCCTCCTTGGGGAGGATGGTACTGAGGCGGCTATGGTGACTTGTGTCAATGGCTGGGTCAAGCAACTCGTACGGCCACTTCGCAGCGTCTCCTGGGTCCGTCATATTTGAAAATTCAGTGTGTACATTGTAAATACTAAGAAACATATACAAAAGTAATAAGAAGCTACATATCTAATTAATTCAAAAATTAAATACTACGAAACATATACAGATGGAAACTAAAATTACGTTCACATTAATTTAATTAACGTCTACATACCCTATTTAGGTACTCTGGATTTTTTTATAGAATTTTTAGAAGTGTCTTGCTGTTTTTTTAGTTTGAAATGTCTTTTCAGTATTAACAAAATATTTATTATGCACAAATGGAAACAAAATTAAGTTGACAATATTTTAATTAAGGTCTACATACCGTATTTAGCTACTCCGAATTTTCATATAATTTTATAGGTACCTTCCTATTTTTCTTGTTTACAAAATATTTACCATGTACAAATAGAAACCAAAATTAAATTGACAATATTTTAATTAAGGTCTACATACCCTATTTAGTTACTCTGGAATTTTCATAGAATTTTTATATGTACCTTGGTATTTTCCTTGTTTACAATATATTTACCGTGTGCGAATGGAAACCAAAATTAAGTTGGGATTATTTTGATTAAGCTCTACATACCCTATTTAGCTACTCTATAATTTTTATAGATTTTTTATAGGTATCTTGCTATTTTTCTTGTTTAAAAAGTGTCTTCAATATTTACAAAATATTTACCATGTACAAATGGAAACAAAATTTAAGTTGGCAATATTTTAGTTCAGCTCTACATACCCTATGTACCAACTTTGGATTTTTTACATAATTTTTTTAGGTGTCTTGCTATTTTTCTAGTTTAAAAAGTATTTTTGGCATTAACAAAATATTTACCGTGTAAAAATAAAAACCTACAATGTTTTCTTAGTATTCTTATGGATTTATTCTAAATCATTTGAGTATTGCACCATAAATAATATCTATACGATGAACTAAACTATACACAATTAAAATGATGTATTACATCAAACTGCAATACAACTAAAATTATCTAATCCATTGAATTCTATCTCGCTATTTTTATTTGCTAACCTACGAGGTTTTGATTTTATGTATAAAGTTGCAAGAATTTTTAGCTGTAAAATGGGTGACCAGATCTGCTTCTTCCTCTCTAAAAGTATCTAGGCCCTCAGTGATGGTTTTGGTAATTAATGTGAACTATGTATCAAAAGACTAATGTGTGTATTGAGATGTTTAAAGGTTAAAAGCTCTCTAAGTCTTGGGCGGCTTGGATCTTGTTGAGACAACAACAATGCAAAGGTGTTAAAGACCGAATTGGCTCAAGCAAAGGTGTCTTAATCTAAGGATCCTTTTGTAGTATTTTATCGGTCTAGGTGTTTGGAGAAAAGACCGGATTCATAGGCTAAACGTTGTGCTATTAAGAGAGGTCATAGCTAGTAGCTTGAGGATCTATTTATGTGCCATCTTGATCAACCAAAAGTTATGCATTGTATCTGTTCTTGCCTTTGGAAAACTATTTAGAAACTTCGGTATGACCGCAAGTATTGAGCGGTATTACTGCAAGTCGATAATGCCGAAATATACATGGCGGTATGGCTTTTCCAGAGAGCATATTTTTATGTGTTTTTGAATCTCTCTGAAAATCGGAACGACCGCATTTTATCTGCGATACTACCATAGGTCGGTAGTACCGATATTTTTGTGGCGGTACTTAAATTACACAGAGTGTGTTACCTGGTTGTAGCACCTGCTCGAGTGCTCGTAGCACCTGGTCGTAGACTGGTTGTAGCGCCTGGTTGTTACACCTGGTGGAAGACTGGTTGTAGCACCTGGTCGTAGACTGGTCATAGCACCTGGTCGTAGACTGGTCATAGCGCCTGGTCATGGAACCTGGTTGTGGACCTGGTCACGGACCTCGTCCTAGACCTGGTCAGCGGTATGACCGCATTTGATGAGTGGTATTATCGCAAGTTGGTAGTACCGAAATTTATAGCGGTATGTATTTTTCAGAGAACATGTTTTTGGGAGTTTTCTTGAAAATCCAAAGATCGAAGACCACAATTCTTCTCGCGGTCTTACCGCAAGCTCTGCATACCGAGTTTTAAATGGCGCTTCGTTTTTTCAGAGAAGGTGTTTTTCGAGATTTCTTTAGCTCTAGAAAACAGAGTTCCGATCTAGCGAGCGGTACTACCACACCGCAAAGAGTACCAGCTTAGTTGGCGGTTGTACCGCACCTTTATTTTGTAACGACTAGTTTGAGCATTAAATGTGATTGTTCCGATCGTTATATCGAAAATCTGAGTACCAAAGTTTCAACCACAGACTACCGAGAGTCCCGATTTTCCAGAAAATAGTCGTAATGACTAGTTTTGATGGTGGGGGTTATAAATACCTCCCCACCTGCCTCTAGCTGGGGAGTTGCTGAGCATATTCACTCTTATTGAATACTCTTGAGCTCTTAGACACTCTTTACTACTCATTTGCTTTGAATTCCCATTTTGAGGTAGTTGAGAGCTTTCAAATGCATTACATCATTAGTTGATCTTGTTAGTGCTTGATTTTCCTCAAGCAAACACTTGGTTTATTACTCTTGGTGCTTGCCGACACCTAGATGACTTTGGAGGAAGTTTTGCACGGTGAGCTCTTAAAAAAAGATTATGAAGTGGTTGTGTGCTCACCATCTCCAGAGAGGAGGAAGAGCAATGATAGTGATCGAGGGTTGAGTCTTAATTCGTGGAGCCAGCTTGATTTGTTCAAGCTTCCTCAACATGGATTAGTGAAGACTGGTAAGTCTTTGATACCACGGGAAAATATCATTTGTCTCCATTGTGGTTTTCTCTTATCTTTACTTTTTTGCATTTATATTTCTAGCAATTTACTTGTGTAAGATTTGCTTAGCTAGAATTATATCTAGTATTGATATAAGCTCTTTATGTCTTAACTAGCATAGTAGTTTTATCCTTTTAATTGTGCTAGGAAGCTTTGTTAAAGACATCATTGTTAAAATTTGTTAACTAGTCAAATAGATTTAAAAACATCCTATTCACCCTCTCTAGTCGGGCTATCATTGATCCCGCACTCTCTCTGTCCTCCACTATGAACCGGCGGGCTTTGCTACGTGACTTCTCCCCTATCCTCCTCTCTCTCTCTCTCCTCTTTCTTTTATGGAATTAAAATGACTTTTCATATGATTTTGGGGTTTATATAGCCACCTCCGCTTCAGCTCAATTAGCTTGGCAGTGAACTCGTGTTTATATAGCTTGACCTCCGTGTCAGTTCAACTAGCGACAGGAACCCGCGGGTTCCTGTCGCCATTTGAAATGGCGATTTGCACACTCTTCGATGCAAAATCACCAGTCAAATAGCGATAGGTAGTTGGAACGATAATTGATAGTAAATGGCATCGTGTCGCTATGTGAAATGGCAATAGTGGCCTGTTTTTGTAAAAAAAAAACGACTATTTTTTAATTATCTTTTAAATTAGTATCATTTAAAAAAAATTCGATGACATTACAACTGTCCTCAAGTATAGTTTATGACTTATGAAATCCTCAACATCCGAAATTATGCCATAAGACATCACCGTCATCTTTGCCGTCCAATGCCAAAACTGCCCATGATTTGGACCACATTAATCTTGAATCCTGATTTGGACCTCATTTGGAAATTATGCCAAAACTCCAACTCGCTCTTTAATCTCAACCAAACGAGGCGAAGAGGAAATTTCATTGTTGGTCATCCATCTCGTATGACATGATATCCATGTCATGGATGTGGTCGATGGCACCGAGGGCCTACTTGAAACGCTGAATTTCATAGGAAATAATTTAATTAGTGTAAGAATTAGAAAAAATTCCCATGTTCCAAATGATGCCTAAGTTGTTATACGATTTTGTCATCGATATGAGATCAGATAGTAAACTTGTAGGCAACCCTGTCGGATGCATCGACCACCGAGAATGCGAGAGATGAGCGACGAGAATCACACACAAGGGGTTCTGAGATGTATTGTATATGTATGGTAGAAGTTACATGTGGCCTCCTCTCCCATTTACATGGGGTTCTATTTATAGAGTGGGAGGGGAGATCCATAAAGTTACATTATTGCCTTTGGGGCTTAGCTTTCTTTGGGGGTACTTTTGTGCATCGCGTCAAGTGGGTCTCATCATGCCCGAGATACATGACATCGTCGCCTTCACTCTATGTAGGTGTCGCATGTGACCTCGACATGTGGCTACACCGACCGGGTCCGAATGGATTCGACGACAGTCACACCTCGCCGAGGTGGGTCCTCAAACCTCGCTTGGGGTGGATCTCATTGTGTGACGCCGCCGTGGTTGGTCTCAAACCTCGCCCAGGTTGGTCCTAGACCTCATCTAGGTAGATCCCCGGATGTGTCACACCCACCAAGGTTGGTCCTCGACTCATCCGGTGTGGACCCCGATGTGTCATGGCTCTCGAGGTTGGTCCCGGACTCGCCCGATGGATCCTTGATGTGTCACACTCATCGAGGTTGATCTCTGACCTTGTTCGAGGATGGATCCTCGATGTGTCATGCCTTTACAAGGTTATCATCGACTCAAGGTAGCATGAGGACCCTCCCAACAAAGAGCCCCTCGTTGATCCGGTGGTCGCCAACCGCCGCCGCTCGGTGCACCAACTTGTAGAAGGAGTCGGCATGTGGCCTCGGCCGACGATTCCACTGGTAACTCGCAGTGCACTCCAACAATAGGTTAATTTACCTTTGTCCTCACATGAATTCCAGGAGACAGGTTGTGCACGTGACTCTGAGGTGGGTTCCCTTGGTGTTCATCGAAGGAACACTACTCCGCTAGGCCGATTTTGGGTCATGTCGGGGAGTTCACCATCACACGAAAGGGTGCGGGGTCACATACAACTATGGAGTCATGCATCGATTGTCTAGATGTCAAAGTTACGTGGAGACGTGGAGCTAGGACTCTATGCCAAAGGAATGATCCATTAAGTGGGGAGTTCTTGACTCATGACCTACGAGATGTGAAGGTATGAGTTGAAGTGCCAAACTCGACTCACTTAGGCGTGGCCAAGGCTTAGCCCTCAAGGAGCAATAGAACGTTGAGGTACGCAAGGTTGGCTCGTGTGAACACGTAGTAATGAGTGTGGTCGACATGCTAGTTTGAGACGCGTTGAGGCCTCAAGTAAATGGGTCGTTGCGTGCGAACGCGCCGAGATGTGCATGGATGGATCGCTTGTCAGAGGTGCAATGGAGCTTCAAAGCGCAGGAGGCCGATAGGCGCGTACGTTTCAATTGGAACAAGCTCATTGGGCGATACTGAATTGGACAACACCATGAGATGTGATCAGTCGATGTACGTCAACGCGTCGAGATGTGCAAGGAATTTTTTCCCAAGTCTGAGACTGCACCTCCTTTGGAAATTTCAAACTCTATCTAGTTTCATCTCAAAACTCTATTTTTCATTACACCTAGTGCAAACACATGACCTCACATCCCTATCACAAGTGATTTTTGGCAATTTCCAAAATTCCAACCTTTTCAAATCGGTTGGTCAGACTGCCACTTTTGGCAGGTCTGACCGCTAGGCCCTGGTCGATCTGACCACCACCCTAAGGCCGGTTAGACCGCCAGCCACTAGCCGGTCAAACCGCCAGACACCTGACAACCACAACACTTTGCTAAAACAAGGATTTCTCTAAACACCTCGATATCATTGTTAATTGTTTGACACACTAAGAATATGATCATCTACCCTTGATCTCCGCACTTTCTTTCTCCATCTCTCTACTCAATTTCTTTAGATCGAGCTGAATGAAACACTACTCCAGGATGTGAGTTCTTAGAAGTGTTGTTTAGATCTAGGAGTGTACTTTCCCTTCTACTTGCCACCCATGCATTCTTGATCACACCATATTCTTCATGTTGGCACCACGTGTTTTCATAATGAAAAGCTTGTTGATTTTTGTCTATATACTCGTCGTGGCTAGGCTTGATTCAACAGAATAGCATAATGGCTCGATTCGATTGTTTGGATGTGGGACACAATTGTCCATAGAAACAAAGGCACGAAGTCTTCATTGTTGGGAGTCACCTCGACTTAGTTTTGGCACATTTGGCAATCGTTGACGTGCGAATTATCATTTCTAGTCTACTCTTAACGCCAAATACAAAAATAGCACCACGGAGCCGCAACACGCTGCCTTGTCCGTGTCCCTAGGGGGCGGAGTCGCCACGTCCGTGCCCTTGGGGGCCGAACCTCCTCTACTCTGTGCGCCAGGGGCACGGACAGCCCCCCTACTGTGTTGCACTGTTATTTCATGTGAAAACTTTTTTGGAATCAAAATTTCATGATTTATGTGATAATAGAGCACATATAATATAGCGAAATGACATCCTCGATACATACGCACATAATATATACAATGTAATTACATATGGCCTACAATATGACTCACTTGTTTGAGCCACTCTTTGCTCGCTATGTCTGTGTCTGTTTTCATGTCCTGATCTTGCGTTAAGCATGTCCCGTGGGGTACGTGAACCGGTCTAGAGAGCGCATCTCTGTTCGAAGAACATAGGGAGACCGTTGAGTGGGCTGAGGTGCTTCAACAAGATGACTCTAGCCAAACTAAGTCTGTCTAGTCCCATAGTTGTCTAGTTGAGGCATGCCAAATTGGTTACCACCTGCCATCATATCTGTAATAAACGATAGCATGAATCCATCCTCGGAGCCACGGCCCCTAGTTGTAATTTACAAATAGCCCTCGGTGTAGAGGAGCTCTGGTCTTGACCGTACGATGTACTGGCGACCCCAGGCGTGACAGAGCTCTGGCCTTGGTATGGTACTCCATACTGATCACGGTATTGGTGAGCGTACACTAGCGGGGACCTTGGGTGGTACGCTCTTAATCCTGGCACCGTGTAGTCCTCCATGGCACTAGCTGGGATGACTGCATCTTCATTGATTGATTCGTCGTCACCCCCTTGCCCAACTGAAGGCTGAAAGATGGAATGATGTTAGCACAAAGTATGGCAAAATCAATAATCAGGACCTAAGTTGAACATGACTTACCTCCTCGATCTACACTGTGGTTGACCTATGAGGAGCACTAGGACGGTTGCCAGTCTGACAAGGCCGTGCGAACGTTGATCACACCAGTGATGCATCCCGACGGACATGCGATTGGAAAATGGCATGATGTTAGAACAACCTAATACATAATAAATAACTAGGATGCAAATTGAACATAACTTATCTACCTGATCTACAGTGTGGATGACCGACGGGGAATGCTAGGATAGCCGCTGGTCTTACTAGGCCATGCCGACCTAAGAGGTGAGCATGGTCGGTCTACTAGGTGTGCAGCCTGAAGCACATCGTCTCTAAACCAACCGTAGTTCATATTCTTGGTGATTTGCTTGGACTCATCGTAGATGGACTTGAGAGTCCCAAGAAGCCCCGTAACAGTGTGATTGTGGCTAGGGATGGTAGGCCCGGATGCGTACGAGATCCACTGGACTAGGTTGAACTAAAGTGACAGACAATAGTTGTTCAGTACCAAATAGTAAAAATATCATTCTTGAAGCGAGCATAGGTTATGAGTATTTTACAGTGTTGTCATGCCGTGAAGCTGTGTCGATCAAACGAGTGCTAATGCCTCTCTGGTGTGTAACCTTCTCCGGACGCTCTCGCGGAGGACGGGTGAGTCTGGTGCGCGACCGTGGTACATACCACTCGATGTAGTCATGATAACTCCGAAAGTCATACGGCCGCTACTCCCGTAGAACCTCAATGTGCGCCATCTCCGTCCAAGTCGTAGTCTATTGATGCTGAACTGCTTGCTAGTTCTTGGAATGTCAGCCCATCCTCGATTGCCTGCATTCGAGAAGGATTTATGTGAGAAAAACGGATGTAGGTATGAACTGTAAACATTACTTAGATAGAGTTGCACTCACAAGTGGACAGCTTGCTCGAGTATCCTCTCGTTGGGAGGGGGCACAACCTGGTAAAGATCGAACTGCCACATTACACACTGCGACGCGTAAGGCTCCATCATATGGGAAAAAAAATAAGGTGGCAGGTTGTTGCCCATAACCCAACGTCCTGTGTGCATTACACGGATAGTTTGTGCGGGGCTACCGTATTCACGAAACGTGGTCCCCATGGAGACCATATGATATTGTTATTGTGCAACGTCTCGAACTCATTGTGGAACACGGGGTAGCATCTCGTCGGTCTGCCTCTGGCCAAGTGTAACTTGGCAGCAGTTCATCTAGTGCCCATAGTGGGTCCATCTATCGGGTCGTGGAACTCGTGTACGTGCATCGCATTTCGGCGGTGGGCCGCCAACAGGAAGTGCTCCTAACTCCATAATCGCAGAACACGTGAGCGACTGGCGGGTCGGCTTCATACTAGTGCTACGCTGTGAAGCATTACACAACCCACTGTACGTGGTGCAAAGGACGGCTAATCCGAAACTGTAATGGGATATCTCCCCAAGCTCCGCGTCAACCAAAGACTCGACGATGTGGACGAAGCTAGGGTACACTCAATCACCATGTGTGGTGAGAAACAAGACCCAACCGAAAAGATGCAAAAGGTACGCAACAAGGTGTGTCCTAACAACCTCGTTTGGTGCATTCGTAGGGCATCGACTGAAATGTCTAAGCCACATCCGAGGGACACCACTAGTCCTATCTGGGACAACTAGACCGAACCGATGTGCCAAGCGGGCCTTCCAATTCACTGACGAACGAGGTGGAACAAGTGTGTCTCCCGTGATCGACAGACCGGTTAAGAAGGAGACATCCTAGAGAGTGACCGTCATCTCTCCCCATTGAAAGTGGAAGGTGTGTGTCTCGGGTCTCTATCTATCAACAAGTGCCGATATGAGACCCCCATCCAGGCTGAAATAGCGGTCGACATAGAGCATCCTCGTAAAGGGCAACAAGTCCGTGTCCCGAAGAAGTGAGACGTATCAAGGGCCAAGCTCCTAGTAACGCTTCTCTGATGTAAGCATGAGGGATGGAGGACCATTACCGTCTCCGGTGATCTACAACTTGTTACAGTGATGTTCATCATAGAATGGTTCGAGTAGCTCCGGTAGAGGCATGACTTGCAAGAGATAAAATACCAAGTTAGTTCGGAACAAATAGAATGCTAAAATACATGAAAACAAATTAATTATGATAAACTATGACTAAATAATTACTACTAATTAACTACGACTAACTAAGTAGAACTAATTAATTACGACTAGATTAACATCAATTGTCACATTCGAACAAAATTTCGCACCATAATTTCCAACCTTCAAGGGACGTGTTTTAACTCTAGAGTAGCTCCTATGGATAATGTGATCATAGAGCCTACATCTAGACCTTGTATTCCCCCCTTGACCTCTACCAGATTTCTCTTGCAACTTGATATACCTCCACAAGGGCTTCTTTTCATCGTAATTTGGAGGTATCACACGGGCAACATTCAAGATTACAATTTGTTTATAAAAAATGACCTCCAATTTGAAAAGATCTTGCAATTACTCACTAGAGTTATTTTTTCAAAAAGGTTAAGTATTTTTAGAGTAACATTTAGAAATATCTATTTTTAGAGTAATAAAATTAAGTAGACTACCATTAAAATTTGAATAAAAAAGGAAATAGCCACCCTTCAAGATCCAAATATTTTACTGCTGACGGTAGTACTCGTTGAGAAGCATTATTGCAACTGAAACCTGCCTTTTCAGAAACCAAACCAATCTCTTAATTATATCCAAAAATTCAAATCGTTATCTGCTCCCTAGCACTTTGAAAATTTTCGAATTTCAATGGTACCAAAAATCGAAAATGGAGCCGTCCAATCCATCAAACCAATCCAAATCCAGCCGTCCAAATCAAAGGAAGAATCATCCACTCTTCTACAAAAAGAAGCGAAAACAGAAGGAAATAAATGGAACCAAGAACAACTAATAAATGCATAAAATATTTCAGATTCAAAAAACTGCGGAGAGACCAAACCTCCATTGCCCATTAGCTTCTTCTCCCCCACCTCCTCCTCACCCTCCTCAATCCCAAATCCCGAAAAGATTTTGCCTTTTCTCCTCTCATCTCCTCCCCTAATCCAACTTTTCTTAATCTTTGCGTTTGCATCGCAAATTTGGCATCTTGGGCTTGATCCCTCGGCTTGCTCCATTCTTTTTTCCCTCCTGTTTTGCGCTGCTTCTTGGAGTTTGGAGGAGTCCAAGAACTCACCCTGTTCTCCAGTTCTTGATCCAATCCCTCCCAATTCCGGGAGCTCGCGTTTCAAGATTCGGTTCTGAGCCTTGGCGCGGTGGTCTTGGCCCCGTATTGCAAAACCCACCTTGGGATTTTGGTATCGGTGACCTAATTCGGTGGGCATTCTGGTCTGGAGATGGAGCAGGAGAAGAATCAGCAGCAGCCGAAGCCGGTTGTTACGGCCGCCGCGGCGAGACGAAGGCGCCGGAGGTGGCGCCGCAGCAGCAGAAGCCGGCGGCCCCGGCGACGCCGGTGCCGAGGCAGTGGCCGGTGGCCTTCACCCCGTCGTGAGCAAGCTCCTCAGCTTGATACTTCGCTTATTGGTGTATTTGCATGTGGTTTTGTTCTTTTGTTCGTTTGAAGGATAGAGTTCAGCTTAGGTATTTGAAATTTTGTTGCTTGTGGTATCATTCTGTTTAAATGAGTTGGTGATATTGAACTATAATGTTTTTAATAAAATTGTAAGGATATTATAAGCATCCGTTTGTTTGTCTCATATGTAGTAGCACTCCGTGCCGTTACATTTTATAAGGATGTCTAAGGTGAGATGGGAATAGTTGAGCTTTAGAGTAAATGTGACTAAATTAGTCATAGGTTATTTGGGTTTGCACTCGGCAAGTATTGATGCTTAAGCATTTCATAAGTGAAGTTTTGGACACGACGTTGGAAATGTATGTTGATTGTTCTGACTTCTGAGGTCAAATATATGGTGCATAATTTCATGTAACTGCATAGTTTCACGTGTTAACTCCGTTGGTTGTTATTTGGAAAACAACAGAATTGCTGTAGGACATAAAACTATCTGAAGTCTTAATGGAACCTTACACCTTAGATCATAATTCAAAGACATCTATGGTTAAAGGTTAAAATGGTTCTCTGTTACAAGACTGAGATGCTCCTAGTGCACTTTTCTTGGTGATCAGATTCTTTTTGGTTCTTGCATTCTCCTCAATAATTGGTCCCATCCTCTATTTGTTTTTGTTTTGAAACTATTGTGAGATAATATGAATTATAGGTCGGCTTGGTTGATTGAGAAAAAAATTGCCTTGAATTTGTTTAGACATTTTCAAGACCAAATTATATATATTCTTCAATCTTGCCAAAAAAAGAAGAAAAGAAAATCATATTGTTCATTATCTATGTAACTTCCAGGACCAAATTGTGTTGCCCGGCTTCCTAAAAAAAACTTTGTTGCTCGTGATATGATTCTTCTGCATTGTAAAAATTATGAGTGAATGCTTGCAAAATGTTCCTTTCACTAACCAAGTCTATTATTCTATTTTTCCCAGGAAGCCTGCTGCTGAAGTAAAAATGTTACTCCAAAGAAAAGGAAGCACTGTAATTGTAAAAACTCACGATGTTTGAAGCTGTGAGTTTTATGTTCGCTGCACATGCAATTTCATGTTAACAAGCACAAAGCAAATATACTATTTGAAAAATGGATATAAAGATAGGCTCTTTAACAATGATTAACCAGATCTGTTCTCAGTTAAATATTTAGTATCATCTTAATAGTATTGAAAACAGCTCAAATAGGATGGTCAATACTTGTAACATCGATTGTCCTCCGTTACCTCTTCATTAACGACACTTAACTAGATAAATCGTATGCACTAGTCTGTATTGCCAGTGGGTAGATAAGAATATATACGTTTGTATTGGGTTCATAGGAGATAACTATTGCTCTCTGTCTTATCATAGTTTTATTTCCTTTTGCACTTTCAGTTTTGATGCACTTATCTATTATTCTGATTATTATTGTCCCACTTCACTGCTTTGTTTAATTCAAGTAAGCTTTCCAATCGCTGTTAAACAAGTAGTGCTTTCAAGTTTGCGGTGTTTGTAATTAGTTGACCGTTTTCTTTATGATACATATTAATGTTGAAACATCCAATCGTGCTTATAGAAGATAAACTCACTAAGTTGATATTTATTTCTTAGGTATTGTGAGTGTTTTGCAGCACGTGTATATTGTGATGGCTGCAATTGTTCACATTGTGGAAACAACATTGAGAATGAGAACATCCGAAGGAAGCTATTGAAACGACTCTCCTTCGAATCCACTCTGCTTTTCAGCCTAAAATTGAAAATGGCCCAAGTACACTCAATGTTCGAAAGGTACTTTCCTCCAGTAGAATTCTTTACTAAGATGTTGGCTGAACTATATGATATATTATGTATGTACAGCATGTAATAACCTGTAAGCAGTGTTCATGAGTCTTCGACATCTCTTATTAAGCAAGCAATTTGTTTTAAGTTTTGCTGACAGATTTTTTTCTGCCAACTATTAATCAAATACAGAAATATAATTCCAAAACATGTAAGAGATAAATGTAGGTTATTTCGATGACACATTCATTGGTAACTCTATTTCTTTTGTAAGCACCTTTCAAGTTTTGATGACTCACTTCTGTTGTTATGATGTCTCAGAAGTATGATAGCATCCCTCAAGTCAAGTTTTACTTTGACTAATGAATCTGTTTTGTATATTTGCTATGTGGTATTATGCTATACTTAAAGCTCAGGTGCCTATCTCTGATAGTTGGACACAGTCAGCATGTAGTTTTCATGTCATATTTACCTTTTGCCTAGTTGTTATCACTTCAACATTTATTCTGAATTCAGACACTTATGTTCTGCCCCTCCAATTGAATTTACTCTTTTTATGCAGTCAAAATGTTACTGAGCTTAAATGACAGTACATGCTCTCTATTTCATGTACACTATACTTCATTACCTCTCATACTGATCTCTACTTTATTATACTTTGGTTTACATGACTTAAATAACATGAAAAGTGCCAAAGTGATATTGGAATTATGGGTATTGTTTTATTTTAAGTCTTAAGGTTTCGGTTGGGACCAATTAACTATTCATTTTATTTTTTCATTTTTCCTAGGTCTGATTTTTTTAATCTTTTTGCAGGATAATCTTGTTATTTTTTCCCTTAAATAATTGTTTTTCCTCGTGCTTTAGTTGCATGTGTTTAAACAGTCTTACTTGACTACCAGGATAATTCTGGAGCAGTACCTCTTCAACCAAAGCACAATAAAGGCTGTCATTGCAAGAAGTCAGGATGCCTAAAGAAGTACTGTGAATGCTTCCAAGCAAATATCCTTTGCTCCAAGAGCTGTAGATGTATGGACTGTAAGAACTTTCAAGGAAGTGAAGAACGACAAGCTTTAGTTCAAGTGGACAATGCATCTGATAGAAATCACATTAAACAAGCAGCTAATATCGCTCTGAATGGTGCCATTGATCCTCAGGATACAAATGTTCTCCAGTGCGTAGAAAAATCTCAAGAAGATTCCTGAGGTGAACAAAGTATGTCAGAGGCACAATTTCAACAGGTATGCTCCAAAGTGTTTGACCAGCACCAAATAACCTACCTGTTTGAATTGTGAGATTTTTAAGGAATTTGATTGAATACGGACTTCACAACATAATTCCTTCTCTTGTTATTGGCACCATTATTCTTTGATGGATGTGCCAAAACACACCAGCAATTTCATTCTTTTTTTTCATTTTTATTGCTGCAATTTTGTTTGGCTAAAGCTTATTGTTGCACTGTTGTCTAACTCATTTTTTCGGCTGTTCTTGTGTGCTAGGCTAACCATGCAGATGTTTCACAGCTTACACCCTCTTGCACAGGAATCGGAGGGCATAATGTTGGTAGTTCCCAAATTAAAACATCTAAAATGGTTTATAGGTAAGTGGAAATATATTTAGTTTTATATCAAATAACCCAAAGTTGACAAAATTGTTTCAGTATTCCATAAATGACGCGGAGTTAGCTCAATTGCCCAACCCAAACCAAGGCTACAAACAAATGCTCTATCTGCTTTGGACTGGCACAATTTTGAAGGGCACCTCTTAGGTTAATACTGGCTGGGTGTGTCGACCCTTCTGGCCTTTGAGATGGTGCTACTGCCAAAACATGTAATGCAATTTCATTACGGCGTTAGCTTTTTGTAATCAGTGCATTTTAGATGGCCGAATCCACATAATTCATATTTGAAACAGTCCTTTCTTGGGTTTAGCTGAAAAGTTTTACAAAGGAGTATTATTTAATTAAAACACAAATATATTAGCAACACGGTTGTCACTGTCGCTTAGGCATCCCGACGGAAGCGGAGCGGTTACACTTGCCGCCTCGCGCTTGGCCATCTCCGATCAGCCACCGCACGTGCACGCCTAGGTACTTGCCTCCTTCCTCCTCCTCCCTCCCGCGCCCCCGCCACTCCCGCATTCTCGCCACCCTCATTGCGCCGACCGCCGCCACTCCTCCTCTCTCGCCTCGCGCGCCACTCCTCCTCCCCCGCCGCCGCCACTCCTCTCTCCCGAGAGAGTAGCAATGGAATCGACCCGAGAGTGGCCGGCGCTCATGGCGCCGTGACAGTGGCATCGCTTCATCGCGCTTGACGATCCACGGAATTCAACCGCAAAATCATAGCCGAATAATTTACTAACCTAAGTATGTTGTGGAATCGAGAGAGACGCCGATCCAAAAGATATTTCAAGCTATAGTGGTCTCAGACGATTTGAATGCGCGCCCCACAAATACGGCCGCCAATGTCGCATCGCTTAACAAGACCAATCAATTCACGCTCATAGGTCGCCAATTTGAGGTGATGAGGAGCCACCGCTCGTCAAGAATGCAATTGGTCCCATACCTTGATGTAAGATGACCCCAAATCCGCGCCCGAGGCGCCAAAACTGGAAGTTGCAGGATTGGCCCGGAGACGAGGGCTGCCTTGAGAGCTAGAAAGGCTGTTTCGGCTTGCGCGGTCCATGCAAAGGCTTCCTTTAAGTAATCTTGTCAATGGAGCCGCCACCTCGCCGTAGGATTGAATGAATTTGCGATAATATCCTGTAAGGCCGAGGAACCTCTCAATGCTCTGACTATAGTAGGCGAGGCCATGTAGAAACAACTTCGATTTTACTAAAATCCATGGAGACTCCTTGGCCCGAAATAACATGACCCAAGTATGCGATCGATTCAAATTTCAAAGGAACACTTAGAATGTTTGAGAGCTAATCGATTGTGGCGCATCAATTGAAAGACCGCGCGGACGTGTTGCAGATGTTCAAATTTCAAGAGGCAATCAGAAATCAAAATATCATCAAAAAGACTAGCACAAATCGATTTAATATACGGCTTGAGAACATCATTCATCAAGGCTTGAAATGTAGCAGAGCGCTGGTTAAACCAAAAGGCATGACAAGGAACTCATAATGGCTATGATGAGTTCAAACGCCGCTCTTCTCAATGTCGGTGTCATGCATGCGCACTTGATGATACCCACTCCGCAAGTCAAGTTTGGTGAAGAAACGGCGCCCTTAAGCTCATCGAGGAGTTCATCGACCACCGAATAGGAAATTTGTCTTTCACCGCTTTGTCATTGAGTTGTCGATAGTCAATACAAAAGCGCCATGAGTTGTCCTTCTTACGACCAATAACATCTGGCGATTTAAAACGCGGATGCTATCCTCGATGATACCTTGTTTCAAAGATCGCCTCACATTGACTCTCAATTTCATCTTTCAACAATTGAGGGTAGCGATAGCGAATCGCCACGTGAGCCGTGTCGCAATGGATGTATGTGGTGGTCGCAACGACGCTGGGTGGCAAGCCGTGAGGCTCGCCAAGATATCCGCGAACTCGGCTAGCAGTGTAGTCATCAAGGTGTCATTAGTTACTGCTGCAACTTGGGCGTGTCGTGCCGGGGATTGCAACCCGCGCCAAATCACTTTATGATCATGCCGCCAAAAGGACATGGTAAGTCGCCGAAATCCACATAATAGGCCCCAATGTCCGCAACCATTGGACGCCGAGTACGATATCAAATCCGGCAAGAGGGATAACATAGCAATCGAGAAAGAAATCCTCATGATCAATCCGAAGCCGCACCCCATGAAAAATTCCAGAACTAGCCACCTTGTCTCCGTTAGCAACTGCTACTTGAATAGAGTTGCCGCTAGTTGGTTTGAGGCCGAGCCGCCGCTTCTCGCAATGATAAAATTATGTGTAGACCCGAGTCAACCAGAGTGTGCATATGCTCACCATTGACAACCACCGAAGTTGCATGGTCTTGCTCATTCAGATCCCCTGAGCGCGCAGAGAAATTTCCACGCCTCGCTGACAAGTCCTCGCCGCCTTCATTAGAAATTTCTAGCAAATAAATTCCTTTCATTGAACACTTACTTGCATGATCTCTAGAGAATTTTTCAGGACAGTTGAAGCACAATCCCTTTAGTCGACGCTCGCCATCTCATCGCTTGTCAACTACCGGAATTTGGAATTTACCGCTTGTCGCCAACAATGCTGGTGCCGCCAGATGTGCTCGAACCGACCGGAGGTGCCTTTGTGCCGTGGAAGCCGTCTTGAACCCCAAGAGGAGCCGCGTTCGCATTGGCCACGTTAGCTCTCGTTAGTTTGGTCGCTGGCGGACTTCGCCGCCATCATCGAGTTCCGCACGCTTTCATATGCTCGAGCCAAACTCATGGTCGCTCTCTGGTGGTAGGATTATGCAATTCAACATCGTGACGCAGCGATTGCGCAATCCGTTAGTGAAAATTTGTATCTGTTGTTTCTCGCGCATGTCATCGCAACGACACAAAAGGGCCAAGAACCGTTTGATAATCGCCGATCGTGCCCGCGGCGCCGGTTGAATGAGCTCACCAAGGCGTTGCTCGACGTGGTCCAAAACGCGAGATCACATGATCTACAAAGCGTGGCGGGAAGGAACGCCTTGATTCCTCTCGAGTCGATAATACCATTGTTGTGTGACTCTGGCCATATGGTACGCAGGCTAACCACACTTTTTCTTCCTCCATTGTTCGTTGGCCTTGGAAAAATTGCTCGCAACGATTTAGCCACGCTTAACGGATCTTCTTTTCCATCGTAAGTCGGAACATCAACTTATGGAACCGTGGCGCGCCGCAGCCCGTGGTGCCATCCTCGCCGCCGCCCTTCCTCGAGCGCGGACCTGGTTCTTTTCTTGCCGAGATGTCGCCTCGCCAGAAGCCTCCAAAGGCCGCGATCCCATCGCTCCATAGCTTCCTTCGATGCCGTGAGGTCCTCGCAACATACGAAGCATAGTATCCAATTGATTCTTCACGCGATCGCCCATGGCAAAGCATTTACGAGAAGAAAGGCTCGATACCAAAGATGTTGTGGCTTGCGTTGGATACACGAGATAAATCGATTCGCCTCACGCCGAGTGTAAAGTTAGTCCCCGCGTAGAGGCTCAAACGATGAAACTTACTAGAAACCAACCTTTATTATCTTCTCAACCCAAACCGACAACCCCTTATATATTGGGAACTCACCTAACAAAGATTCTATATATGGAAATACAACCGCCAAACTAGTTATAGAATACAATACGCTAATACGATATGCTATAGAATACGTTATTGTCTCTCATTGTTATCACCAACCGACTCAAACCATGTCGTATATTGTAGCCCATCACATGTTGCCGACATAATCAACTCACCATCGCCATTCTACTAAACGTCGCGGCGCCGCGTGAGAAACGCTGGATCGACGGCGCCGCTGATAAGTTTGACCCACAAAAGCGCCCACAACACTTCCACTTCTCATTGCAAACAACTCGCCCGAGTGAAATGTAGGATAACGATCCTGAATGACGCACGTCACCCAAGTAGCATCGGCCAAAGATCGCCTCGCCCATTGTACTAATAATTCCCAATTGCCACGATTAAGACGCACGCACACGTCGTTTTCGGTCGGAACCACACGACCATGAAGAAAATCGTGAAGACTCACAATATCACTAGGAGGTGTGCCTTCGAACTTAAGCAATGCAACATGAAAACATCATGAATACGAGCCCGAGCAGAAGTCAAGACGATAAGCAACCAACCCAATCTTGTCTATCACCTTAAAAGGCCCGTAATAACGTGGAGATAATTTAGAGGACCTTCTTTATAGCGCAAGGCGATGGTGAAGGCGGCCAAACCCAATCACCAACCTCATAAGTCACATCACGCCGCAATTTGTCGTGTTGTTGTTTCATGTAATCTTGCGCTGCAATAAACGCTCCCTAATTTCATCCAAGAACTCATCACGATCACGGTCGCTTATCCACAAGAACACACCACGCGTTCCGAGCTCATAGGACAAAAGAGTAGGAGTATTGCACCATAAACCACCCGAAAAATGAGTAGTCTTCAATGCGTCCGAATGACAAATTGTAACAATATTTTGCCCACTAAGCCATCGAGCCACCGCTTTTTGGGTCGATCACACGATGCACAACGAAGGTACATAATAATAATGCGTTGACCACTGCTCCGACCATCACTTTGAGGATGAAAGGTCAACTTAATTGCAATTTAACACCAAAGAAGACTAAAAGTTCACCCAGTAAATTGCTAGTGAAGACCTGATCACGATCACTAACAATAGAAGATGGAATACCATGTAAGTTTAACAATCTTATCAAAGAATGCCTGGCCACAAGATTAGCAGCAGTAGGGATGACCCAAAGGAATGAAATGTGCATACTTAAAAACGATCAACCATTGAGAGAATAACAGATCGACCACCTACTTTAGGAAGACCTTCCGCGTAATCCATCGAAATATCTTGTAAGTATATATACACAAAGTACAAGTGGTGAATATGCAAATAATCCCTCATAGCAATGGGGAATAACACACTATACATATATCTCTAACACCCCTCCTCAAACTCATAGTGGATGAACAACACCGAAGTTTGAGAGGTAGAAGCTGCGTTTGCTCTTAGTCCGACTTTCGTGAAGAAATCCGCAATTGAAACTCAAGGCACATACTGAAGAGCAATCACCTGATTATGCACACAAGACCTCATGAAGGAAGCATCAACACCAATATGCTTAGTGAGCTCATGCTTCACGTGATCACGCAATACTAATAGCACTCGTGATCGTCTCGACAAGAGAGGAGCTTGTAGTGATAGAAACACCAAAATCCTCAAGTAACCACCGTAGCCAAGTAATCTCCGCCAAGAGAGCCATAGCTCGTAACTTAGCTCTCGCGACTCGAACGGGACATTGCACCGCTTTCTTCGCCTTCCGTGCAATGAGAGAACCACCAAGAAAAACACAAGAATGCAGATTGACCGACGATCGAGGATCACGCCCAAGTAGCATCCGAATAAGCCCAAGTCAGAACGAATCGGAGTTGTGGAAAGAAGAGACGATGAGAGATAGTCCCAGCTAAGGTATCGCAACTCAAGAAGGTGGTCGAGGGACCGGGAGTGGGAGCAGACGAATCGACTCGAATGTGGACTGGATAAGGATATCCTGACGAGCAGCGCGCAAGGTAGACAAGACTTCCAACAAGATGACGATAGCGAGCCTGATCGTAAAGAGGCTCGCCATCGAGGGTTTGAGATGAACATTGAGCTCCATGTGAGTCTCAACAAGATACTGATCGCTGAGAGAGGCGCGATCAAGAAGATCTCGAATATACTTCTTAGGACATAAAGAAACTATCTCGGAGTGGAAGTAACCTCAATCCCAACGGCAAAGAAGAGGACCAAGATCCAACATAAGGAATCGCTCACTAAGACGAGCCTTGACAAAGGCAATGTACTTTAATCATCTCCTGAATGATCATATCATCAACATACAAAAGAAAAGTCCGACCACGAGACGAAGTGTGGACAAAGAGTGCAGATTATGATCACTAGGCCAAAAGCTAGCAAGAAGGACTACGAGAAGCGCTTAAACCAAGCACGAGGGGTTTGCTTAAGGCCATAGAGAGAGCGACATGCTTAAGGCACTATGCCCTCGTGAAATGTAATACCCGCATGGCGGATGCATGTAGACCTCTCACGCAACTCGCCATTAAGAAAGGTATTCTTGACATCGTTGAGAAATGTGCCAAGGCAATGCAGAGCGCCAACGAAAGAAGAGTGCGACAAAGGGTCATGTGGGCCGCAGGAGTAAAAGTCTCGCTGTAATCATGATCATGCTCTGCGCTGAAGCCACGAGCAACAAGACGCGCCTTTATAGCGCCAAGAGCCATCGTGAGCAAGTCTTAATCTTATAGACCCACTTACACGTGATGGGACGAGTGGGATGGAAAAGGAATAAGATCCCAAGTACCAAAGACGCTGAGGGCGCAATCTCTACCATAGCATGTCCGCCACTTAGGAGCGAGCAACAACATCCCTGTAGGGAGATCGCTCATGAGTAGCCGCACCAAGAAAACCAAATGGGCAGGAGGCCGAATCGATCAAGCGATCGCGAGAGCGAGCGAGGAGAAGATGATCCATATGGGAAGATGGAGTATCGTAAGAAGATGGCTCATCCGAAAATCCTCAATACGAGTTCGACGAGCATGTAAGAGAGGATAAGAAGGTACTTTGAGTGGGAGGAGCCCGAGGAGCCGCAGGAGACGAAGGGAGGCGATTTACAATGGCAGATAGGCCATAGGGAGGAATATGTGCGATTCAAAGGACGGGTGGACGAGAGCAAGATGATATAGGTGTATCCGAAAGGTAAAAGGACAGAGACTCCACAGAGGAAGCCGAAGAGAGGCAGACGTGGGTGAAGGGATGAGACTTGCCGAAAGTCACATCCCGAGAAATCCGTGATCCGTCGACCAATAGGGTCCTAACACCGATAGCCCTTGTGCTCGCAGATCGATCCCGTAAAGACACTCAAAGATCGAAAGGCTTAGCGCGCTTTCGAGGAGAGGAGAACGAGCAAACGCAAACAAACGGCATTTGGCGAAGGCGAGTAGTCGTGAAGAAGACCACCGAGACGCTCAACAGGATCGCACTCAAGAGCGTAAGAGGAATTTGGATGTTGACTAGATAGGTGGCAAAGTGGAAACATCCTCACCAAAAGTGAGGTGGAATGTAGGCTGCAATCATCGCGCACGAGCCGCCTCAAGGAGGTGATGATGCTTGCGCCAACGATACCATTTTGAGTATGAGGTGACGCGGCTATCTCAGCTCGGTGAGAGAAAGCTCTTGAAGAGTCGATCATGACGTCGATGTAGAAACACGGTGCGGATGCTAGTAGAAGACAGCAGTGAAAGATGCCGCGCTTCTATGCTGCTTGCGGGACTCAATGTGGCGACCTTGTTGTAGTAGGAGTAGTGAGGCGGCCACTTGCGATGGAGCGGCCACCACCTGTGCGGCCATTGGAAGCGATGTCTTGGCGTGGAAGCGATCGGTGTAGCGGTGGGCGGCGGCGAGCATGGAGGGTGGCATCGGACCGGCACCGCCGGCGAGTCTCACCGCGTATCTCGGTAAGAGCCTCGAAGTGACATGAGGTGGCGTGCAAGGCGTGACGCGCCTGCGCTCCGAACTTCGGGGCGAAGCGGTAAGGAACTTCGTGAGCCCTGAAACTCCAGTCGGCCGTACATCGAGCGGCACGGACGGGGTAGCGACCGTCGATCGCGGAAGAGTCGGTGGCGCGAAGAGCTACGAGCATAAAAGCGTCACGATAGCATCACCTGCGAAGAAGTGCTCTAGCGGACCACGGGCGAAGTGCGAGGCATCGCGGAGAGGTTCGTAAGCGCGAAGGTGAGTCCACATGCAGGCGAAGAGTCCCACAACCTCAAAAAAGGCGAAATTGGACAGCGATGAAACGGCAGCCGGCGGCGTCGTCGTCGTACCCGCGAGTGTAAGCGGTCGGTTGATTCTTGTAGAAATCAAAGCCTCTGGTAGCGATGACCTCATCATCGACAAGGTGGCGGCCTCGGCGGCCTTGTCGAGTATCGGGGCAACGCGGCGTAGGCTCCGTCGGAGTAGGGCAAAGGCGGGCGGTGACAACGCGGAGAGTGTTAGTCGTTTGGATTCTTGTACGGTGATAACAAGATCCTTACTCTCATGGAGAGGATGACACTTGGAGATGGGGCAAATTTTTACGAGTTTATTTCTACACAATGCCATACCAACTGAGGGTTGGGGATACATATTATAAGTTGCTAATCGACCAAGCATATGCCAAGATGCTAGTCTAAGATGCTAACAACTTTGTCTAGAATCATTCCTCTAAGATGCTAACAACTTTGTCCTAGATCTTTGTCCTCAAGATGCTAACAACTTTGTCCTAGATCTTTTGTCCTCTAAGATGCTAAGATGCTAGTCAAAAGCTAGATGTCCTAGATGCTAGTCAAAAGCTAGATGTCTAGATCTTTGTCCTAAAGCTAACAAAGACCATATGAGACTTATTCATCATTCTCCCCAAGTCTTGTCGTCTTGTGGAAAGTTGAACCATGATCTGGAGCAGCTCGAAATTTGACCCTCAAGGGCTTGGTGGCGGTCAGGGATCCGTGGGTGATGTGCTGCCTTTTGCCTTCAAACGACCTCGGATGAATGACCGCGGATGTGCTTCTCGTTCATGGAAGGGGTTCTTTGCGAGCAGGCGGACTTTGTCCCCGGCGCTACCCGGTGTCTCCCGAGATCCGCGATCGAAGCGAGCAGGCGCTGAGTGGCGGTGGGCGCTATGTACCGGCCTCCCGGTGGCCGGGCCACCCCTTTTTGCTTGCTGCCTGCAGGCCGCCCGGAAGAAGAATCCGCTTGTGCCCGGTTTCGATGTCGCTGTGGTGGTTGTGCCCGTGAAGTCGTCGCGGGGGACACCTCGGGTAGTGGCGTGTCGGAGGTGCCTTAGCGTGGCGGAGGATCCTCTTCCGGCCTTGATGCTCGGTCGTCGGTTTGCATGAACCGGGCGTGGCGGCGGCGGTCGGCCGCGTGGGGCCCGGGTGGCGAGCCCGCGTCGCTCGCCGGTCCCCTCCCCGCCGTCTTTGCGGCTCGCCGCCTTTCCCCGGGTGTGGGTTGGGTTGCGGCTGAGCCCGCCCCCGGCGTGCGCCGGGGTGGCGAAGGAGATCGGGCGTCTGGTGGACCTCGATCCCGGTAGAAGGAAGGCCCAGTGCTCATCGGGGCGGTCTTCATCCGTTGACGCCTCGACCTCGGTCTCCGGGCGGTGATGCAAGTCGTCGGCGTAGGCGCCCCGCGGCGTTGCGCCCTTGCCGCCCGGGCCGCGCCTGTGGCTCTGCTGGAACGTTGCAGGTGGAGTCCATTCGGGCTCGTGGTGCCGCTGGCCGTGAAGACCTTGGGGCGGGAACCCTCCCTGGGGATGGCGAATCCGGCGGGGCGGCGTAACCACCTCCTTAATCGCCGTTGAGGGGGACTTGGCTCCATGTGATGGGCCGCCCCCCTGGGCAACGAGAGAAGGCGAGCGGACTCCATCGCGGCCGGGGCGGCGTCGTCGAAATCGACCCCTCTGGCCCGGCCTGTGCCCCCGGAGCCTGCAGGCGATGGCGCGGCCCATCGCCGGTTTGAACACCCCAAGGTGATGCGCGGTGGCCGGCGGGAAATCGCGGCTCCCGTCGGTTCCGCTCGGCGGCGTCCATCCGCTTCCGCGACATGCCCGCCCGTCTCCCCTCCGGCGAAGGCGGGGCTCGGCGTCGTCGCCGCCAAATCGCTCCCCCAAATCGTCTTTCGCCCGGTCGAGGGCGAACCGCGAGATGTTGTCCGGTGCGATAAGCGCGAGCTGTCGTCGTGGTAAGCGTCGCGGCCTTCTGGGACGCCGTGCGAACTCCACCGTCGGCCTTTCGCGTGGGCCAAAAGCTGTTGGGCGATTCGGTGGTGTGGCGGCGGTGCGAGGCGTGGGTGGCGGTGGTGAAGAATGGCGTGGGGCACCGGTGGAGCACTCGCCGGGGCGGTGGCGAGCAGGTGTCGAGTGGGCGAGCTCGGTGAAGGCGGTGCGCCGGCTCTCGAAGTGGGCGTGTCGACGCGAAGTCCGAGTCGGTCGGCAGTGTCCGCGCCTTGTCCCCGTCGGCCGCGCCCCGTCGAACACAACGTCCGCGAGTGTGGGCCGTGTGAGGTGGGATGCGGTAGGCCTTGAACCCTCGCGTGGCCGATGAACACCGGGTGCTCGTTTGGAGCTTGCCGATGTGCCGCTCCTTGGCGGCGAGGGCGAAGACCAAGTGGGAGGCCGGGGCCGCGCCCGCCGCCTGTTTCCTGCGTCAGCGCCGGAGGCGGCGATTGAGGATGTAGGCCGTCCCGCCTCTCCCGGAAGGCGGGGCATCCCCTGCGGGGGGCGAGCCATCCCGCAACCATCGGTTTGCGCTCGGCAACGCCGTTTCGCGGTAATGCGGGCGGTGGTGGGAATCCCTCATTGTGATCGGCCCGGTCGGCGCCGTGGGTGCGGGTTGTCGTGCGCCGCGACTCCCCGCTCGCCTCCGCGGCGGTGTCCCGGATGGCGTCGTAGCCTCTCCTTCTTTGCGAGGACCATCACCCATGTAGCAGAGGTCGTCCGGCGGGAAGTGCGGTTCTCGGTTGGCGGTGTCCGCCGGGGACACAAAATCCCGTTGCGAGCTCGAGCCTCTCCTTGGCTGAAACTTCCCGGGGGAAAAAAGGGTCGCCTCGCCGTCAACACGCGAGCGTCGAGCTCCCACATGATCAACCCCGGACCTCGCACCATCTTGGTGGCAGGCGCCGAGGGCCTCGAGTGAAGGTGCCCAGCGCTCGTGCCAGCGCCCGCCTCGTCGTCCGACGGCGCGAGGGGTTGTGCCACCCGCGTGAAGGATGTAAGTTGGTTTGCGCCTCGGTTACCTTGGGAAGGCGGCGGCGAAGATCCCAAATCGCGGCATCCGTGCCGATCTCGACCCGAGCCGTTCTCATCCGGTTGGCGATGATGGTTTGGGTCGGGGATGTAGTAGACGGTGGCGGCTGTGCTCCGGACCGGTGGTGGATGGCGGGCCGCGCCCGATTTCTGGGGCGTCCCAAACATGGATCCTCGGACTAAGTCGAGCTCGGAGAAGAACTCCGCCGCCGGTCATTGGTGGGTGGCGCGGTGTCGAGCACCGCCGTCGGTCTTTCGTTCTTTGGGCTCGGGGGCGTGTGCTTTGGCTCGTCAAGGTGGAGGAGGCCGCTGCGGCGGTGCGGCGGAAGTGGTTGATGCTCGCGGGCAAACAAACGGCGCTCCCTGAATAATCCGACCTAACCCTAATCCATTAGCTACGATACCATGTGACTTACTTTATGATTTCAGAAGATGATTACTCCAATAGTTGAGATGCCAATATATAGATGACTATATGGGCCACATGGGCCTATAGTATATGGGCCTTGATATACTTAACAATGAGCACCAGGACAAGAGAACTGAGCGAGAGTGCCTTGCTCAGCTAGGAAGCTGCGCAGGTAACGAGAGAGGTACTCGCCAGCAGAGTCAGCACGAAAGACACGAATAGGAGTGGAGAACTGTGTGAACTATAGTGACATTGTTTATAGATAGACAAGGCCTCAATACAAGAAGACATGAAATATATCCAAGTGTGGTGAGAGAAATCATCTATAAATATGATATAATATTGATGACCCTCTTTCGAAACGAAGGGAGCCGGAGCCCAAATATTTGAATGAACAAGATCAAAGGGCGTTGAGACAACGACTCACTATGAGGATAAGGAAAATTGAATTTGTTTACCTAACTTATAGCCACGACAATCTAAAGACACGTCTCTGAGGCGGACCCTAGAAGACCACGGCGAACTAAAGACAATGGGCAGAGATCCACCACGGATGACCAAGACGGTGATGCCCCTTTGCTAGAAAGATTTGGTAGGCGGAGTGGCGAGCGGAGGCGCGGCGATGGTGGCGTGGAAGGAAGGTGAAGCGGTCAAGCTCCAGAGGCGTTGTGAGTCAAGGCGCGAGAGTCGAACCAACCAGGCTCCGTGTGGCGATTACGAACACAACAAGAATCGAGTCAAGAATGACCCGACAACTAAGGTCGATGTCGCCTAGCGAGAAGAAGGCGCATGGTAAGGCGAGAAACATGAGCAACAGAGGGAACATGAGAAATATGAGTTGCTAAGAGGTCCTCAACCAGAGACAGAAAGAGATGTACCATCAGCAGTAAGAACACTAACAGGAGAATCAAGAGGCGTAATGAAAGACAGAGTGGAAGAATTAGAAGTCATGTGAAAGGATGCTCCACAATCAAGAATCCATGGGGAGGTACCTGACTGTGTAGGAGGTGGTTTCACGATTGCTGAAAAGTCGATGCGAACACAGTAGAACACGTTGAGGAGAACACAGAAGTTGCAAGCAGGCGTCAAAGTCTGGCTATCTCCTGCTCAGTGAGAGAAACTGCTGAAGGAGTCGATGCAGACGTCGATGTAGAAACACCAGTGCCAGTGCTAGTAGAAGAACAGCGTGAAAGATGCCGCTGCTTCTTATAACACTGGGACTCAATGTGGCCGACCTTGTTGTAGTAGGAGCGGTGAGGCGGCCCGCCTTGAGATGGAGCGGCCACCGCCCTGTGCGGCCATTGGAGAAGCGATGTCTTTGGCGTGGAAGCGATCGGTGTAGCGGTGGGCGGCGGCGAGCACGGAGGGTGGCATCGGACCGGCACCGCTTAGGCGAGTCTCTCCACGCGTATCTCGTAAGAGCCTCGAGAGTGACATGAGGTGGCGTGCAGGGTGACGCGCCTGCTGCGCCGAACTCGGGGCGGCGGTAAGGAACTTCGTGGACGGCTGAAACTCGGTCGGCCACGTACATCGAGCGGCACGGACGAGAAGCGGCGGCCCGGCGGTGCGGAGAGAGTCGGTGGCGCCCGGCAAATGAGCTCACGAGCATAAAAGCGTCAATGATAGCATCACCTGCTGAAGAGTGCTCCTAGCGGACCACGGGCAGTGCGGGCATCGCGGAGGGCTCGTAAGCGCTAACGAAGGTGAGTCCACATCCGAAAGCGAAGAGTCCCACAACCTCAAAAAGAAGGCGAAATTTGGACACGCGGCGATGAAGACGGCAGCGGCCGGCGTCGTCGTCGTACCCCGAGTGTGGCGGTCGATTGATTCTTGTAGAAATCAAAAGCCTCTGGTAGCGACGACCTCATCATCGGCAAGGTGGCGGCCTCGGCCAGCGCCCTTGTCGGTATCGGGAGCAACGCGGACGTAGGCGTAGGCTCCGTCGGAGGAGTAGGGCAAGGCGAGGCGGTGACAACGCGAGAGAGTGTTAGTGTTTGGATTCTTGCTTACGGTGATAACAAGATCCTTACTCTCATGGAGAGGATGACACTTGGAGATGGGGCAAATTTTTACGAGTTTATTTCTCACACAATGCCATACCAACTGAGGGTTGGGGATACATATTTATAAGGTGCTAATCACCAAGCATATGCCAAGATGCTAGTCTAAGATGCTAACAACTTTGTCTAGATCTTTGTCCTCTAAGATGCTAACAACTTTGTCCTAGATCTTGTCCTCTAAGATGCTAACAACTTTGTCCTAGATCTTTGTCCTCTAAGATGCTAAGATGCTAGTCAAAAGCTAGATGTCCTAGATGCTAGTCAAAAGCTAGATGTCTAGATCTTTGTCCTAAAGCTAACAAAGACCATAGTACAGAGACTTATTCATCATTCTCCCCTAAGTCTTGTGCGTCGTCTTGTGGGAAAGTTGAACCATCCGATCTGGAGCGAGCTCGAGGAATTTGACCCTCCCAAGAGGCTTGGTGAAGCGAGTCCGCAGGCGATCCGTGGTGTTGATGTAGCTCGCCTTGATCTCGCCTTCATCCAAACGACCTCGGATGAAGTGGTACTTCACGCGGATGTGCTTGCTCGTTCATGGAAGCGGGGTTCTTTGCGAGCAGGCGGACTTCTGTCCCCTGGCGCTCAGCCTGTGTCTGTAGGAGATCACCAAGCGATCGGCGAGCAGGCGCTGAAGTGAAGCGGTGGAAGCGCTATGTACTCGGCCTCCGCAGTGGGCCGGGGCCACCGCCGCTGCTGACTCGCTTCGCCGGTAACGAGGCGCTTGCAGGAAGAAAGAATCCGCTTGTGCTCTTCTTTGGTGTCGATGTCGCTGCGTGGTATTGTATGCCGATGAAGTGCGTCGCGCGGGACACCTCGGGTAGTGCAAGCCGTGTCGGAGGTGCCATAGCGTAGCGGAGGATCCTCTTCCGACGGCTCTTGATGCTCGTCGTCGGTCATTGCATGAACCGGCGGCGTGGCCGACGGCGAACGCCAAATCGGACGCGTGTGGGCGAGGTAGCGAAGCTACCCACGATGCGTCGTGCTGCGTCGCGTCCGCCTCCTCCGCCGTCTTTGTCGCGGCTCGGCCGACCTTTCCTCCATAGGAGTGTGGGTTGGGTTGCGGTCGGTGAGCCCGCCCAACTCGGCGGTGCGCTTGGCGTGGCGATGCAGCGAAGGAGATCGGGCTGTCTGGTGGACCTCGATCCCAGTAGAAGGAGAGAGCCCCAAGTCGCTCATCCGGAAGGCGGTCTTCATCTCGCCTTGAGCGCCTCGACCTCGGTCTCCTTGGGCGGTGATCACCAAGTCGTCGGCGTAGGCGCCCCGCCGAGGCGTTGCCGCCCTGCCCGCCCGGTAGACCGCGACCTCGTGTGCGCTCTGCTGGAACCCATTTGCTTGAGGTGGAGTCCGGCTTAGCGTTCGGGCTCGTGGTGCTGCCATGGCCGTGGGGCCTTGCGAGGCGGAGAACCTGCCTCTGCGGGGATGGCGAATCCGCGGCCGCGGACGTGAGACCACCTCGCTTCAAGTCGCCGGTTGAGAAGGCGGACTTGGCGTCCATGTGATGGGCGCGCCAACCTCTGGGCGCAAGTGCGAGGAGAAGCGAGCGGACTCCATGCGCGCGGCGAGGCGGCGTCGTCGAAGTCGACCCCTCTGTTGCCGCGAAGCCTGCGTGCCACCAAGCGAGCCTTAGCAGCGATGGCGCGGCTTCATCCGCCGGTTTGAACACCCACTTAGGGTGATCGCGCGGTGGCCGGCGGGAAGATCCGCCCGACTCCACGTGCGGTTCCGCTCGGCGGCGTCCATCTCTGCTTCATCGCGACATGCCACGCCGCGTCTCCTCTCGCCTCGGCGAAGGCGGGGCTCGCCGTCGTCGCCGCGCCAAGTGCGGCTCCGCCTCGAAGTCGTCTTTGCGCCATCGAGGCGAAACTTCGCCGAGATGTTGTCCATGGATGCGATAAGCGCGAGGCTCGTCGTCGTGGTGAACGTCAGCGGTCCTCGTCATGGGACGGAGAATGCGAACTCCGTCGCGTTGCTCGTCGTGGACCGGCCGTTGGGGCGATTCGGTGGTGTGGCGCGGTGCGAGGCGTGGAGTGGCGGTGGTGAAGAATGAGCGTGGCGGTGCGCAGCGGTGGAGCACTCGCCGGGCCGGTGGCGAGCAAGGTGTCGAGGTGGGCGAGCTCGGTGAAGCAGTGCTAGCTTACGGCTCTCGAAGTGGGCGTGATCGACAGCGAAGTCCACGAGTCGGTCGGCAAGTAAATCCGCCTTGTCCGCGTCGGCCTCGCCGCCGTCGAACACAACGTCACGCGAGATGTGGGCCTTGCGTGACGGTCGAGGATGCGGTAGGCCTTGAACCCTCGCGTGGCCGATGAACACTCGGAGTGCTCGCCGTCGAGCTTGCCGATGTGGCCAAGCTCCTTGGCGAGCGCGAGGGCGAAGACCCGCAAGTGGGAGGCCGGCTTGCGCCCATGCCAAGCCTCGTGCGGCGTCCTGCTGTCGGCGCCTTGGTAGCGGCGATTGAGGATGTAGGCGGCGTCCTGCGCCTCTCCCGGCAGTGGCATCCCCTGCGCGAGAGGGCGAGCCATCCCGCAACCATGCGGTTGCGCGCTCGGCGATGCCGCGTTTCTTTGCGGTTTGTGCGGCGCGGAGTAGTGGTGGCGAATGCCCTCATCATTGTGATCGCGGCCAGTCGGCGCGTGGATTCGCGCCGTTATGCGTGCGCGCGGCCTGCGCGCGCACTCTGCGGCCGCGCTCGCCTCGCGGCGGCTTTGTGTGCGCTGATGGCGTCGTAGCCTCTCCCTGCTGCTGAGGACCATCACCCACATGTAGCGGAGAGGTCGTCGACGGCGGCGGGGAAATGGCGTCGTCTCGGTGTGGCGGTGTCGCGGGCCACACAAGTCCCGTGCACGAGCTCGAGCCTCTCCTTGGCTCCAAACTTCGCCCATTGGGGAAAAGTGCGCCTGCGCCGTCAACACGCGGATGTCATGAAGCGCTCCACATGATCAAGGCACGGCGGACCTCGCACCATCTCGTGGCGGGCGCCGAGGGCCTCGAAGTGAAGGTGCCCAGCGCTCGTGCCTTTGCCACGCCTCGTCGTCCGACGGCGGCGAACAGAGGGTTGTGCCACTGCGTGAAGGATGTAGAGTTGGTTTGCGCCTCTGGTTACCTTGGCAGAAAGCGGCGGCGAAGATCCCAAATCCGCGGCATCCGTGCTCGATCTCGACACGCGAGCGTTCTCATCCGGTGTCCCAAGGCGATGATGGAGTTCTGCAGGTCGGGGATGTAGTAGGCGCCGGTGGCGGCTGTGCTCACGGACACGGTGGTGAAGATGGCGGAGCGCCGCTGATTTCTGGCGGGCGTCCCAAACGATGGATCCTCGGGCGCTAAGTCGAGCTCGGAGAAGAACTCCGCGCCGGTCATGTGGTGGGTGGCGCGGTGTCGAGCACCACCGTCGGTCTTATCGTTCTTTGGGCGCATCGCGAGAGGCGTGTGCTTTGGCTCGTCAAGGTGGAGAGAAGCGCTGCGGCGGTGCCGTGGAGGTGGTTGATGCTCGCATGAGCAATGAACGAGCCGTTTGCTCCTCCTCCTCGCTGCGCGGCGATGGGCTGGCGCGTCGTGGTGTCGACAATCCTTGCCCAATGACCAAGCTTGCGCGATTGTGGCAAGAAGTCGCCTCGTCTTGGCTTTGCTTGCCAGTGGCGCCGCCTGGCGCCTCCGCGGTCATTACTCTCGCACGTCCTCGCGCTGCTGCTGGCGCCTCTGCGCGGCTTCTGCGCGCTGCCACCTTCGCGCCGCTTTGTCATGGAAGGCTCCCCTTCTTCTGTCACCTTGGCCGCGACCAGCTGCTCTCAGTGAGGAGCTTCCGCCAATGGTGGCGGGTCAGAGAGAGCGTGGCTCATCATTTTGTCGGCGACCTTAAGGCGACCTATCGCCTCCTCGATCGACATCGTGGAGAGGTCAGAGAGCTGGATCGGCGAGCCATCCGCTTGTACTTCTCGGGGCCTTGGCGAAAGAGCTTCTCGCGAGATCTCTCGCCATTGTAGGTGTCGTCGCGGCGTACCATCTTCTGCGAGTGTTGAGGCGGAGAGCAAAGTCATCGGCGTCCTCGCACGGCGAAGGCGAGTTCTCCACTTAGTGCGAAGTGCTGCGGTGTGGACTTACGAGCGCGATCGCTGCCGTCGTCTTTGCGGCGATGGCGTCTAAGCCTTTTGGCGATCCGCTTGTTGGTAGCGAAGCGCATCTCGGCGGGGCTGCGGCGAAAGCATCAGCGCCGTCGATCTGATCGTGGTCGGCGTCGCCGTCTGCGGACCGCATCCACATCGCCGCGCTGGAGCTTTACCCTCCTCGCGCGGCCCGCTCGGCGTAGTTGGTCTTGGTGATGATGAGGCCACCCGCCGGCGGCGTCCACGGCAACGACTGGTACTCGTGGTGACCACGATGCCGAACCGGAGAAAGCGCGTCGCTGTGAAAGCGCGCTCTCCGTCGACCCGTCTGCCGCCGCCGTCGCGTGCCTCCTCCGAGCGCCGCCAGCGCGTCCGCTGTCTGAGCTGCCGCCGCTTCGTGGGCGTCTTGTGGTGCCTGTCGCCGCTTCATCCTCCACTGCGCCTCCTCTCCAGCTCAAAGTCGCGTCGCGTATCATCAGCGAGAGATGGGCTGCTATTCTTCTGCCGTGAACCTCAACCTCATTTGTTGCCTGCCTGTGCTGCATCTGCCGCCGGCCTTCCGCCTCGCTCAGGCTGCTTTGCCCGGCTCATTGCCCGGCCTCAGCGCCCTTTCGCGCTTCTGATGGTCTCTGCGCGCTTCCTTCGCGGCGCTCTGCAGGCGGCTTCGGCCGTCTCGCACGCCCGCGTGCTCGGCGGCCGTGGCGCCGAGGCGCCTGCGGACATGGCGCTGCGAGGTGTTGCGTGGAGAGAGGCGCCGGCGGCTATTTGCCGTCTCGGAGAGAGTGGCGTGGGCGGCCGGGGCTGCTGCTGCTTCTGGTGAAATTTCTGCTGTCGGAGAAGGAAATGAGCGGAGATGCTCGGGCTCTGAGGATAGTATAGCTCGATACCACTTGTTAGTCATTTGGATTCTTGCTTACGTGATAGCAAAATCCTTACTCTTATGGAAGGATGACACTTGGAGATGGGGCAAATTTTTACGAGTTTATTTCTCACACAATGCCATACCAACTGAGGGTTGGGGATACATATTATAAGTGCTAATCGACCAAGCATATGCCAAGATGCTAGTCTAAGATGCTAACAACTTTGTCCTAGATCTTTGTTCTCTAAGATGCTAACAACTTGTTCTAGATGCTGTCCTCTAAGATGCTAAGATGCTAGTCAAAAGCTAGATGTCCTAGATGCTAGTCAAAAGCTAGATGTCCTAGATGCTGTCCTAAAGCTAACAAAGACCATAGTACAGAGACTTATTCATCAGAGAGGACACCCCAGAGACGAAGACCACACATGTGGATGCGCATGTGAGACACGAAGTCGGTGTAATTAACACCATTGAAGATCACCGGAACGAGGAGGAGAAGCGGTGCCGACGACATTGTACCTCTTTTTGTTTGTTTTTTTACTTGTGGGCGGCTCAATAAGAGCACCGCTCGGCCGCAGAGGCGATGGCGCGCTGTGGGGACTAGGGTTCCCCAGAAGCGGCGTCGGCGGCCCTGCGCTGGTGGTAGCGTGCGATTCCGGCAGCGCAGCGGCGATGTCTGATCGGCGCGCGCGGCGGCCAAGTCTCCGGAGGCGGCGGCCAGGCGAAAAGATGGCGGCGCAGCGCGCGAAGAAGCGGGTGGCGGCGGTGGCGGCGGCAGCGACAGCGGCGGCGGTGGTGGCGGCGGCGGTTTGATATCGATGGCCATCCGAGCCACACGGGCACAGGCGAAGAAGAAGCGGGAACGCGGCGACTAATGGCGCGGCGCCGGCCGTGGCCACCGGCGTCGGCGCGGCGGCGCCGGCTACCGCGGCGGCTGCAAACGCGATGGCCCTGGCCGTGGCTTCGGCGTCGAAGCGGTGGCTCGCGCCGCCGCGAGTGACAGCGCGGCTCTGGCGGCGCCGGGAAAACCGAGACGGCGAGCTAGGGTAGGGGAGGACGAGTTGCGCGTCCGAGAGAGGAGGGAAGCCGACGACGGCGGCTAGGGCAGGTGAGGATGAGTTGCGCGTCCGGGAGAGGAAAACCTAATTGGCTCTGAAACCATGTTAGGAATAGCAACTTGTATTACCAGGGGGCTAAAGGGCCAGTATATATATAAAGTACAGATGGTGAATATGCAAATAACCCCCCATAACAATGGGGAATAACACACTATACATATATCTCTAACACCCTCCTCCTCTGCTTCTGCTTCTTCCTTTGGCATCTGTTGATCTGCTCCCTTTTCTCCCTCCTGCTCGGCTGCTCCCCCCTGTTGGAAAAAAATCTTATAGGACCTGGTCCATAACTCCATCAATGTAGACCAATTTTACCGCGTGATACGTGTATTTTTACGAATCTCAAAGCGTGACATGCTAGCCTTCAGTATTCAATTCGTGAAAATTCACATTAGTGATTTATGGGGCTGTGCGCTTTGATATTCGTGAAAAGACATGTGTCACACGGTGAAATTGGCCTACATTGATGGAGTTGTGGACCAGGTCCTATAGGATTTTTCCCCCCTGCTTCCCTCCGCCTTACCTTGCCTTGAGGACGATTAGGCGCCCGCCTGGTCGCCTAGGCGTCATGGCGCCTCTAAGGCGCCGTGGTTGCCAGGTTCGCCGTGACAACCATGATTAGCAAACAATTTTACCATGTTGCTCTTCTCCCTGTTTACTCTACGTGTATCTTCTTTTGATGAAATGTAATATTTTTTCAGATCTTCACTAGCAAACACTATCCATCTTAGTGATGTCAATGATCTAGTCAAGCATGTTGTGATTGCATGCAGAAAGGCGGCAGAAGCATTCCCCACAATAGCTGGTAAAGTGTTTTATCTTTGTTTCTTTGGCTAAATTATTCAGAAGGACTTGAATCAGCTGCGTTTGCTGATAGTTTGCTAGTTGTCTTGGCCTTCTAGAATTTGCTTATGCATTAGTTACCTGAATATGGATGCGTGGCACCAATGTGGATCAAAGGTTCTAACAGGCCATAAAGAAATGGGGGATGCAAAGATACTTGCATAGTATTAAATGTTCCATACAACAGAAAACAAAGCAAAATTATGTGAGCTCCAGAGCTAAAACAAAAATAGACTTTGACGTGTAGTTTTCATTTTTATCGAAAATTCAATTAGTTTTTTATACTGATAAATAGCATTATATCATTATTTGAGATCAACATGGTATGTATAACATACTTCTGACACAAAATGTGTGGGTGGACATGACTATCAAAATTAACAATGTTCTACATAAGCGCACATACCTCTTGCTCAAATTTTGTACCCCCTCTTTTGTAAAA
This sequence comes from Ampelocalamus luodianensis, assembly GCA_036346255.1. Lineage (NCBI taxonomy): Eukaryota > Viridiplantae > Streptophyta > Magnoliopsida > Poales > Poaceae > Ampelocalamus > Ampelocalamus luodianensis. Next base: position 75,873,507 of record CM070620.1, read on the forward strand.
GGAAGAGCTTAATGAATATGGTAATTGCTGTCACTCTAGATGCATGTTCAGGTTCAGCTCCAATTCTTTTCTTCTCATATTTACAGACAATAAAGTGGAGATGGAAGCAGAGAAGGAATTTCACACAAATGATGGCTTAGACAATGATAAGAACAAAGAGCAAGACTTGAAGGAAGCCTCTCCAATGGATATCCACAGCAAAGCCTGTACAAATCAGCAGAACATTAATGAATTGGAGTCTCGTTTCTCTGACACTTCTAAAGATACTAGGCCTGCATCTCCAGGAACACAATCACTAATGTGTGATGAGCCGGATACCACATTTGGAAATGATTATAGAAGTTCATTTATGGCGACTTCGTGTGATCAGGACATTTCCGAGATAAATGCTGTGCAAGAAAACCTAGTGTTGACAGGGTTGCGAGACTATCTTCGTGTGCTTATCACACGTGGAAAAATAAATGGTGAGTAGAACTTGCTCTTAAATGTGTCATTCAGTTTGTTACATGTGATGCATTGCACGTGCTTTGTCATGGCGCACTTGAGATCCAATTTGATCATTTGAAGGCTATCAGACCTTAAAGGAAACTCATGTCAGAAAATTGAAGGAACTACTAACTTAGGAAACTTAAAACAAACTTTACTGAAGGGAACATGCTAGTGGCCTAGTGGTGGGGAGGCTGTTTAACCTACCCGCCCACCTGGGTTTGAGTCTAGGACTGACTTGGTTGCCTATCTCATTCTTTAATGAATGCCAGAGCTCCTTGCCATTTTTTTTATGAAAAAACTTTCCTGAGAAGCTTCAATATACGAAATTTGACATCGTAGTTCCATTTATCACTTGTGATGTTTATTGATGAAATGTAGAGATGTTTATATTAAAGGTTGTTATGTTACTACTAACATCAACCAAAAATTATGAGTCCATGCTTTTCCATGTTTGCATCTCTTGGTATTTTGGTATATAACCTATATCCCCGTACGTGAGTAGAATCTGGCACTTCTGATAAGCAATTATTTTCTGCTTATCTTCACTAGTGGAATGTATTATTTGTTAAATCACAGATACACTTTTTATCGGATTACTTTCTAATAAACTTGACAATATAACATTTCTGTTAATGTCACAGAAGCCAAATCCTCATCAGAGGCAGCGATGGAATTGAATGCCCGGAGGTATCATGGAGCAACACCTGCTTTTCCCAGTAAAAACTGAAGAAAAATCCACGGCTTCAATGGTCCTGAAACCCTTAGAAATAGTCAACTATCTATATCAAACGATGAATCAAAAGGCAAGATTGGAAGTTAAGTAAGACTAGGTACAAATTTAGCTGCTTCATGCTGCCACATTATAAATGATCACCTCTGTACATAGATGGATAAGATAGATAGCATAGTCCCTGTTGCCATTTGTGGCAACCGGCCTATAGAATCATTCATGACGTGTAGCAAGCAACGATGTTCCTGCTACTCATGCATTTATTAATTTAATCAATTGTATGTTGTTGTCTTGAATTGTCTGTCTGGGAAATTGTAAAAAGCTGACACTGATTGGTTTTGTTGTCCATAATAATCTTCAGATTGTGTATTGGGATCCATTTCCATGGAATCCTCGGTCAAACAGAGAAGCTGTTCTGTGTGCATAGGTTTGATTCTCCATAACAGTAGCTGTATTGTTACATTTGGGTATCAACTCATTGGGTTTGGCCATGGTGTTCATATGGATCCTAATCTATTTATTAGAAAATGATTTTGATCAAGCAGTGTTGCGTTATAGTGATGCCGACCTAAAACATTTGTTATGAATGAGATCTGATTGGCCTTTCTTATTTGGTTCTTCAAACTAGTGTAGGATGAACAAATAAAAAAAAAAGGACGACAACATAGAAACAAATGTAAGCATGTAGAGAAAGTTAAAATGTATAGAAGCGTTTCAAAATACAATGCGCAAACTAAGTGCTGTTTTCTTCTTTCTGGAGCAAGACACATTTTCTTTGGTAGTAGTTGTCTTGTCCCTGCATTTTGCCCGTCTTAGAGCAACAAGCACATATAACATGTCATATTTCGCCAATGGCTCGAAAATATGCAATTCTCCATGTTTTCACAAACAGCAAGAAACAAAATACTACAGACACTTTCTTGGCACAAATCCTACGGACACATCAAGATGAAAGTTAATCGTGTCTGATACACCTTTGCCTCCTTCAAGATGAACTTGACCATTTCTTGGCCCATGTTGCCCATTTCACAGAAACAAACACACATGCCATCTCATATAGCTCGTCAAGTGACTGGAAAATAAGCATTTCACCATGACTCATTGAATAGAAAGGAACAGTATACCATCCAAAGTACCACAAGAAATCCTGCAAGCACACCAAGAAAAAGGAATTTTCTGTCTAATACGTTAAGAGATATATATGTATAGTGTGTTATTCCCCATTGTTATAAGGGGTTCTTTGCATATTCACCACATGTACTTGTGTATATATATTGGCCCATTGGCCCATATTGAATCTAAGCGCTATTCATAACATAATATACTTTTGTATGCTTCGAGATACACCTCCCCAGGTTCTTGAACAATTCTTAGAAAGGGAGGCCCACAGAGACCTGTATTACTAATGTAGATAAATTCTGGATTAGGAAGAACTTGCAGTTGATTCCCTGAAGGTATTCTTCCAGAAAGATTGTAACAAGATTGATTCAAGTCACTTAGGGAGGCAAAGTCTTCTAGACTCGGTGGAATTTCACCAGAAAACGCATTCATTGACAAGTCGAGGGACTCCAGCCTTTGTATAGCACCAATGTTATGAGGGATTGTCCCGTCGAAATGATTCCTAGACCAGTTCAGGTTCACCAATCCAGTAAGAGGATAATTCTTCTGGGATCTCTCCATCCAAATCGTTGCCAGACAAATCAAGGCTCACCATGTATATCATCACCCCACTAGTGTACTCGCGATCTTGCCCTTTTGTCACGATGGGAAGACTGTTCACAATTCGATCATTTCCCGATGAACCGTAGCCTGTAAGAGGATTCAGATTTCAGAGCAAGTGGTGTGTGCTGCTGTGTCATCCCTGTCATGTTAGCTAGAGAAAGGAGTATGGAACCTGATATTCTGTTGTCAGCTAGGTCGAGGAACTGCAGGTCACCGAGCTGTCAGCTGAGTAGGGATGTTACCACTGAACATGTTTGACCTCAAAAGTAGATGTGTTAAAGATGGAAACATCCTTCCAATCCACTCTGGTATGGTCGTTGGTGATATGCCCTGAGAGGTAATCATGGAGATGATTGTATCATATCTATATTTATTAGAATAAATGTTATTATATTTTTTGGATGAATTATTATTTATGAAGATTAAGAACTATATAACTTGTTGGTGAAGCTCTTTAATAGTTGTATAATGTTATTCTAAAAGGATCCTTGGTCAAATATCACAGGTCAGGATACCAGTGACTTATAGACTTATAGACCAGCACATGCATTGATTGATGATCATATCTCACTGGTCATAGATATGGGGATATCGAATCAATAATGTGAGCACATGTTAGATGATATGGTGTTGGATTGACCCATCTTGAGATACTATTTAGATTATTATGTTTCTATGCGTCATCAGTTGGTCTCAAGCAATGATGATGTATAATCCTTAGACATGAGATAAGCATAGTTTCCTACATGTGTAACAGTACACTTAGGGGTTACCAAACGCTACTCCGTAACTGGGTAGTTATAAATGTAGCTTTCCTGTATGCTATGAAACATGCAGAAGAATTTGACTGATCGGATATGAGACTTTCCCCTCCTAGCATAACAGGAGATATATCTCTGGGCCCTTCGATGTGGTTGGATAAATGAAGCGCATAGCCGTGCCACAAATGGTCGAAGAGTCGACCACACGAAGTTATTCGTCACTAGATCGAGAAAAGATTGAACTACTCATAGATGAAATATATCTCACCTGGAGTTCGACCAGATATCGTGAGGCAAAAGGAGAATACGCAAACAGATCGTTTAGTCCGACTAGATAAGAACTGGTTGTATGAGGATACAGATTGGTCATGATCTGATCGTACATGATCACAAACTGGTCGAAGAACTGGTCGTAAGGTGTTACAAACTAGTCGTGACCAGATGCGAACTGATCATAAGGAGTTACGAACTGGTCATGAGTGATAAAGACTTGGTCACAAATCATGTTGCATAACGTTCATCTAATATAATCTTTATTTGTGTTTGGCAGTCGCTATATCCTGCTAGGAACTGCTACCGACTAGTGATCGGAAAAGAGTTTCTGGGTGACGGCCGATTATGCTTGAACCTATGGGTCACACACTAGTTCGGATTGGATCTGTTATGGGCCCTTTATATGGGGAGGCATGGGGCCTTTTGGGATCATTAGATCACCCACAAAAACCCTAGCTGCCACCTTTCCCGAAGGCCCTGCCGTGTGCGCTGATGGTAGCACATCGGCGTACAATGTTCCACCTCTAGATGTGTGGATACCGTAGAGGCGCTGCTGCGATTGTTGATGCATTGATGAAGGACGATCAGCGACCTACGTAGGGAACACGTGAGGCTGCTAGAGGAGATGATCGGTGACCAAAGACGTTGGACGATCGACTACGACCACTACATCGATGCGCTCGATGTTGGACCAAATTGCTCCAACTCTTATTTCGCTGCGATGCATTTCTAGTGGTAACGATCTATGATTTCATACTCGTATGATTTCCTGGTTTACGTAGTAGAATTTTTATTTGTGCGCTAGTGTAGCCTACCCGTATCCCTACAGTGGTATCAGAGCCATCTTGTGTAGTATTTGATCTAGATTGGTCACATATAGTTGATATGTGATAATAGTAGATTTGATCTATTACTGTTCTGGTATGGTAACCTAGATCGGTTTATATTGATGTATTGGTTTAGGCATTGGTTGATGAGATCAATCAGTTTCGACGATAGTAGATGGGTTCACGGGAGGTATGAGTTGATGGCACCACACGATTAGTTGTGCTTGTTCATGGCCGCGTTGCATAATACCTCTATCGATCGAAATTCTACCATCAGGGTAATCTTCGATGCGTAGCTGTATGGAGCCAACATATTGGGTTTTGTGGGTTCCTATTCTCTCTGGAAACCTCAAGAGAAGATGAATGTGATTAGTTTGGAATTGTGTTAATGTGATTAATCCGACGATTTTTCCAGGCTCGATTTTGTGAATTAGATTCATGTCCCGAAAAATTTACCAAAGATGCTGCCCCTTCGAACCTCGCCCCGCTAACCGACTAGCGGGACCATCGTGCTAGGTATTTGTTGACGCGTTATATATTATTATGTGTTCATATCGCCCGATAGAATTTATTATATGTTGCTATTTGTAAGTCTTGCGAGTACGTTTTTGTACTCAGTTGGTTGTCCATGTTGTAGGTGAGAAGTCGTTCAAATTGGGTTTAATTACTACAGACGCTACGACTTTAACTCCAGTTGGTTGCTTGTGGGTTGTAGGCATGCCAATTTGGTTATTCACTTTTTTTATTCTAAGTTTATCTTCCGCTGCGATTTATTCTTTGATATTAATTTTGGTTGATCGGCCCTCTTATGCAAACTTGTACCATAAGGTTCTATTTAATGATGTTGTATTATTGATTCTATTATTCATGTATATTTGTGTATGGATGTGATTACAATTTTGTGTTTGGATATGTGCATGTTAGCCATTGATCCTTGAGAGCTAACATGAGACACATATCCGGGCACTCAAAATCGCTTTTGTTGCTTGTTAAGTGTTGTGCCTCCGGTGCAATCACTTGACTTAAAACGGATTCGATTTCGGGAGCTTACAATTAGCCTTGTGTATATAATAATTATATTATGTGTGTTGAATCGCGAGTACGGTTGTGTACTCATGCTCGCTCTTTATATTCTTTTAGTCAGTAAGCATAAAAGAAAGCTACATAGACAATTATAAATATGGGTCAAGACTGAAGATCAAGAAAGCCAAGAACTAGGTTGCAGGCCCCAATTGATTGCCTATAGCTATATCGTGAGGGTTCCACATGCTATATTGTAATTATGTTTCCGCTGCTGATTCTTTAAAGGTATTTGGCCCGATCGGCCATTCTGAAAGACAAACGCCACAAGGTATATTTATGCTTTGTTTATTATTGTGCAATAGCATTATATTTTCGTGATATGTGTTTGATATCCAATGATGTAACTATTGGCACTAGCTACTGATCTAGGGACTAGTGTTGTGAACACAGAAGAATCCAAATTACGAATTTGGGGTCTGACAGACTTGGTATCAGAACCATATCGACTGTAAGTCGTGACCTTAGTTAGCTTGGCCGTTAGTTTCATTAGTGGAAATTTTCAAAACCTATTTTCGCTTACAAAAGCTTTATGAACTCCAAATTGGATGATTCTTTTTTAAAAAATTCATATAAAATCATGCTCTGTCTGAATATGCAAAAATATTTGGATTTTGTTGCTGTTGAAATTATTTTTCTATTTGTGACTTGTTATCGATTCTTTTGAATAAACGTCGAAAACACTATCGAGATATTTCACGATCCACCATCCTCATTCTCTGAGCAACCAGAGTAAGGAAAACACCTCCTTTGATCATGTTGATTCTATTATTTTAATTATTGTATTTTGTTTCCAAAATCTATTATGCATGCTTGTATGTTTGCTTAAAAGTGCTATATTTGCAGGTAACGGTAGTTATATTCCTATTGTATGCGTGATCCTCCTTGAAATGTTGATATCCTTACTGTTGTAACCCTTAGGATATGATTTGAACAATAGATAATGTCAATTTGGGTATTTCAATTAGGAATGTCGGATAGATGCTTAGCCGAGCTCTAGTTTCGCTAAAAATTGAATAATTGTTGAAAATATGAGTATGAGTTTGGGACAATTTGAAATATGGTCCAGAGGGGTTACCTCTGTTATTTTATATAAAAATAAAAACCTAGTTTGTCGGGTGAGTTATATTATGGCCGAGAAGTATGAGGGTGTATCTCATAAGTAGGCAGGGAGATCCTCGCTCGGTCGATTAAGGAGTGAACGCTAGTGTCACCAATCTAAGTGTAAGAGTACAACCACATGGCTGATTGGGACGGTCTTAGCTAATTAAGTTATGTAGGTCTAGCCTTACATGTTGGTAGACCGTAGTAGTGCGAGCATATCAGGGTATGTTTGCTCGAAAGAGCTCCCTTCACCAAGGTGTCGAGGACAAAGCTTGTCGATACAACAGTGAATGCCTCACTGAGATTGGGGGGGTACCCGGGATTGAAGTGAGGGTTGTCATTTGCCGGGCTAGTGCAAGGTTAGAATTAGGTGATGTAAAGGTTTCGTTGCGAACTCTAGACTGCTTACTCAAAGATCGTGACCGGTGGCACTACTATAAAAAGGCTAATACTGGACGCCTCATCACAGACGGTTGACTAAAGCCATCTATATTATATGAAATCATAGATGGTTTTGGTTTAGAAGATAAATCGTGTGTTACTATTGCGCTAAAGCAAATGCGTGAAGAGGTAACATCCCAGACAGTTGTAAAGTATCACAGATGGTTTGTAAAAATAACCGTTTATGATATTTAGAACTATCACATACGGTTTTTAAGAAACAACCGTCTGTGATAGATCCCAGACGGTTATTAATACGAACCGTCTGTGATAATTGTAGACTTCACATACGGGTTTTATAAGAATCGTCCGTGATAATTAAATGTTTGGCTCTGCGCGATCGTCTCTTCGTCTCTGCGCGATGGGCGTCGATCGTCATCTCTTCGTCTTGCGCGCGGCGTTACATACGATGCATCTCTTCGACGTTTTATAAGAATGATCATTGCGCGCCATGGTGAGTACGCATATGGTATTGATCTACGTATGTATACACATGGTTAGCACACAGAGCATGACGGTGAGGACCAAGCTGGCGAGGATGTTGGCGATCGCCCCTCTTCCTGACGATGTCGTCGTCCACATCATCGGCCTTGTGGCCACGAGCTCTCCTCAGCCCATGGCTGACCTCTTATCCTACGAGCCACGTATGCGATCGATGATTTCGTTTTGTGTCCAATATCCAGTTATGATCTGAATTTGACTAGCAACAATGACCTTAATTTAGCTTTAATTTTAATTTTATCTTATAGAGTAATTAATTATTGTATTAAGATTCTGTCATTTTGAATTTTAGATGCAAGAACATGTACAAGGCATCCAAGAAGCGCACCGTGGGGAGGCGCATGGTGTTGGAGCAGAAGGAGGCGATGAAGTGGCAGGACAACGAGTGCTACCTCACTGTCGTCAACCACCTGGCCGGCACCAGCAACCCAAAGGCCTGCTTCATCGTCGGCCTCGCGCTTGTCTTCGCGCCTCAAGACATGCAGCGCGACCTCGTGTTCCTTGAACGGGCGGCCGTCGCCGGCCACAAGGCCGCGGCCTACGTGCTCGACCTCCTCCTCTACACGACCGGTGAGATGCGCGATGTTGGGAAGCACTACATCAGGCAGGTCAAGGGCGAGCCAGTCGGCGGCAGGTGCGAGACGGCCAAGAGGACCAACCGGGAGTGCAGGCGGTGCCAGAGGCTCGTCGCGGACATGGTCCACGCGGCGGTGTGGAACAAGATCGGGCCGCTGGGCCGGGTGTGGGCACTGTCAAAGGACGACCATCGGTTCCTGTCATCTCGAGCCGCTCCCAAGGTTCCTTGCACCACCACCGAGCCCGTACTCTTCTCCATTTTCTCAAGGCACCGCCGAACTGCTGAAGACGCAGCACCCAAAGCCTCCTCCGTCGCCAATGTTGCCACCGCCGACGAGCCATCGTCGTTTTTGCCAAGCCGCCACCACCCAAAGAATCGTCATGCTCGTGAGGTTCTGTTTTTGTGCTTGGTTGAACTTTCCTCACCACCGTTCGCCATCGATGCCTCCACCTTTGCCATGACCAAACTTCCCTATTTTTCTTTTTTGTGACTTCCTTTGTCTCTTTCTGCCACTTCACCCGCCAGTTTATCATCCACCTCTGCATCCTTGCCTATGTGGTGTCCTTGTTAGCAGCAACCATGGCAAACATGAGCCAAAAAGCCCATAGACTTGACCCACCAAAAACCCAGACACTAACATGTGGGCTACCCCTATCATTCTTTGTCTTTCTCTCTTCCTCTCTCTTCCACTTCGGTCCCACTAGGCATAATCTAACACTTTTTCCATATTTTAATTTAATTTCAAAATTCAAAAAATTAGTAGGGCCCACCTACTCAGCCTTTAGGGTTTTTCTTTAATTTAAATCTGAAGGAATATTCTCTAGATATTCTTTTCTCTCTTCTTTTTCCTTTCTAGCAAATCTTCTAAGAGACTGTTCTCCTCCATTTGAACTCCAATTCAATCCATTTAAATTCCTAAATTCATCTAAAATCAAGATCTTTCTTTTAGAGTTGGTTTTACTATTTTTGGATTTTATTTGAATGTATTTGTGCCTCGCCTATTGTTTTCTCTCTCGTTAGACGATTTGTTCCACGGAGTAAGAGTAGAAGCAAACTTTGAAGATCCAAGTGTGGTAACTGAGCAAAGCCAAAGTCAAGGCAAGTTGTAGTCCTTTGGTCATATGTGTAACAGCCCAAAATTCTTAAGTTGGATTAGCTCTACTGTGCATTTATGAAATTTTGGACCTTTTAAAACTTTTTGTTGCTAAGCAAACAGGTTACAACCTGGTTTTTCAAAACCTAGAAATGAAAATTTTCAAACAAAATAAAAGTTTGTCAAGAGTTTGAAAACTTAGTTCAGAGTAGGGTATAAAACCTTATGTTGAAATTCCTTGATTTTCAAATACTAGGATTTTAAACCTAGAATTCATTACTCCTTCTCCCTTTCAAAATGTCATATTGAAACTTAAGCAAGACTAAAAAGGTTCCCAATATGGGAATATTTTAGTTGGATTCTATACTATCTGATATGCTTATTTGGAATTTTTGGAGGTTGTTTGCTTCCATTTTATTTGCATGTTCGAAATTGAGTTTGAATTTAAAATGCAAGCAAAACTTGTGAACAGTGCCTGGAAATATTTTCCTAGGTTCTGGAGCAACAGATAAACTCACTTACAAAATTTCATAATTTTCAGAATTAAATTGTTATTTTTAAACAACCAGTCAAAGTAGTAAATTAAAAGTCAAACCACAAAAGAAGGAATTTCAATTAATTATAGAGAAAAATGCAGCATATGAAAAATTATAGAAAAATTATACATTGATATAATTAGTGTCAAGGACCCTCCCCAAAAATTTCATGAATTTTAGAGCTAAACAACTTGGTCAAACAAATCCCTAATCATCTTAGCCTTATCTTTCCAAAAATCAGTCCTCACTGTTCCTCCATTGGGCCGACCTCCGTCCGACCGAGCCGACTAGACTCGATCGAAGCACCTAACCCGCACCACTTACCCTCCTCATTGTGAACCATTAGATGCTTTAATACCCCAAAAGTATTCGAGAATATTCGAAAGAGTATTCGGGTGAGATTATGTGAATTCGGAGAAGGACCAAATATAAAATAGATTTAGCAGCAATTAGATAGGGGGGATTTTCTGTAGCACCGCACTGTAGCATCCCCCTACTGCTATGCCAAGAGGAGAGAGGGAGGAGAGGAAGGAAGAAGAAGAAAGAAAAGGAGAGAGGAGAAGAAGAAGAGAGGAAGGGGAAGGTTCGCGGGCTGCATCGTGGTCTACGGTGGTTCGTCAAGGGTAACCTCAATTTTCCCCTTGTTTAGATGCATTACGGCTTAATTGATCTATGTCAGTAATTAGGTCTACTCAGGACAGTTCGTGTTAGATCAACATTTTAATATAGTTACGGGTAGATTTAGTTCTGGATGTCTCCTAGAGTTTTGTAGATGACATCAATAGCTTTTGATGAAGTGCTAGATCTCATTATTTGGACCTATGTAGCAGAAGTAATGAATTTATTAGCGTGATTGTTCTGCGAATCGCCAATACTACGAGAGGTTTTAGTAATCGACTTGGCGAGCAGTTAAAGGGAAAATTAGAGGATCTCAATAATACAAAAGTTGTATATAATTGTCGTAGATTTCAGGGAAGCCCAAGAACGCGAAGTTTGGACAAACAAGCTGAACGTTATGATAGTTTTAGTGTACTGTCCAGAGAACCTGACGTGAAATCGATGTTTTGTTAATCACATAAAGGGATATTAGATGGCGAATCGGAAGGCCCACCAACTAGGTTTAGTTGGGAATTTGATAACCTTTTAATGAAGTCCAAGAACACCTCATTTGTACTCTTGTACTAAAAGATACGAATTTTAGAACATGACTGTTTCCAGAGGGGACAGATCAGCATTTAGGAAATTGGAGTTGGGATCGCGTTACAAGATTTTGCTAGTTCGTGTTTGCTTATATAGTTTGTTTGGTCCATTACTGTTGTCTTAGTAAGCTTTTAAATGAATTTTAGGTGGGAGAGTGGTCCCAGAGGCAGTACCCTCTTCACATCCTCCGATCTCACGCGGTTAATTCAAGTACTTGTTTGCTAGTATTGTGAGTAAATGTGATATCTATGGAAGCTATAGTGTTATACATGTTGTTGATTATGATTATTAATGTTATGAAAATATGTATTATGCATGGTTTCTTGAGTGTATGAATGTCTATGAACATGAATGATAGAAGTATGAATGATATAAATTCATAGGTGATGTTGCTGAGGAGGTATGATTATGATGATTCATGATTTGTGCATATGCACCATGTTGACAAAATGAAGACTTGGTCATATGGTGACCAAGCATTTGTTGAGATCCCCATCATGTATTTGACGGGCTTGAGGTCCCCACACTTGCGAAGTGTGGGCTTGAGGTCCTCTTTACTTGTGGAGTATTGGGCAATTGGTCCCTGCACTTGCGAGCATAGACATGGTATGCAGCAACGGCCGCATATCTCGCATTACCGGTGAAATGCGAAAAAGAGTGAAAGAGAAAAGTTGCATTGCATATTTGCATTCATACATCATGAGATATGTTTTCGAGTAAAGTATTGGAATGGAATGTTGATGCTGTAAATGTGAGTTTAATGTTTCATTATTGGTACTTGCTGAGTCATTTGGCTCACCCTTGCTTTTATTGTGTTTTAGGTACCTTTTGCAAGAACGGCATGCATGGGAGGGAGTAGACTTGAATTGGATTCACACACTGTCATCCACCTTTAAAGTTGATAAATTTTCTTTTAGTTCGTACCTTAATAAATGAGCAAACTGCTTAAGGATTGATTATGATTATGCTTCATGCATTAGATTAAGTGTAATAATGATGAGTAGTGTCTTTTGGATACCTTTGGATGTGCTAGTTGCCTACCTGGTTTGAATGCCTATTGATGATTCTGGATGTTGGATTATTTATATATGTTTTATTCAAATGTTAGAACCTCATAGTAGCTACCTTTACGGGGGAGGTTCCGCCGAAATTTGCTAGAATGTTTTGGCTTAGAATCGTTTAATTGTTAGTTTGATAGCATTCAAGGCTCATGTTGGGCAGGGTGTTATAGATGCGATAGCAACCGTCCAGATTACCTGAGCTATTCGGACCACCTGAGATGGCGGACGCTTCTGAGCCATCCGATTTTAGATCAACGGCTCGGATTTGTTGAGCTGTTCAACCCTTTGATTGTCGCCTTCTTGTGTACCGCCCGATTGAGGATCTATGGCCCGACCCGGCCCTTTTTCTTGTGACACTGGCAGTCGGCCCCACCGGCGTGTTCTTCTTCCTCGCGTCTCGGGCGCGTCCTCTCCAGCACGCCATGGTGTCAGCCCCGCCTGCGTCATCACCTAACTGTCGCGCCCCCGGTTTGAGACTTTTAGCACGCGGTTTTGGCCGTGTAGTCCACGCTCTCACCTGCCCCTGTTCCCTCGCCGTCCCCTTGACATCGCTTTTGTCAGAGCGCCATGACCCGAGAGTGTCGTCGCCCAGCGAGCTCCCTCCTCACGAATCTCCGCCTAACAGCCAGTTATAGCCACATGGTTCTCCTGTGAACTTCCTTCACCTCACTAGATCACTAACCACCCCCTTCCTTCTTCCATCAAGCACCCGAGCACAAGCTCCCCGCTTCGGCCGACACGCTGCCTCGTCGCTCCGGTCGCACCGGCGACTCCCGGTCCTCCCCGACCGCGTCACGGAAAGCTATAGACCATGAGGAGCTGGCCCCCTTCATCAATTTGAAGAAACCACCCCTGGAGCCCCGTGCGACCGGCTTCTTCTCCGGTTCCGGCCGCCACCACCGTTTTTACCACTGCGCCTTCTCTGGCGACTCCCCCTCCGATTCCTCCCTCCCTGAGCACGCTTGGGCCTGCCTATACCTCTCTCGATCTTTCACTTGTGCTTGTTTTCTTCGCAGCGACCCTGCTATGGTGGAGCACCCGCGCCGCCGTCGGTCCACGTCGCTAGGCCAACTCCGACCATCACAGCTTCCCCCGACAACACTGGTAAGTTCTCTAAGCTACACTAGTGCCCATGCTCTCTCCATTTTTGTCTCAAGTCCCCTCTACGCCGTCGGCACCATTTTGCCTCCTTGGTCGGCCATCGCGTGCCCTTGCCACGCTGCCACCGTGCCGTTTGAGCCCCAACTCCACTACCCTCATGGTTGGCTCCACCCCCTGATCCCATTTCAGCCCTCACCGCTGCCTCACCGTAGCCCAACCGCCGGCGACAAGCCGTGAACTGAGCCGCTTGGAGCCCCTCTATGCTGGCCTCTTTGCTTCTTTGCCTCTGTGTTGGTCCCTGTCTCTGAACTGAAGAGCCACCTAAAGATTAGTTAACTAAGCATGGTTATGAACTAATTGATCACCCATCTATAATTGACAAATGGTTGATGGATTTAGTGAGAACATTAGTGTCACATCTATAAAAATATCTTGGTTGAGCAGTTGAGCAGAAAGAAGATGGTATTTAGAAGAGAAGTGGTTTTGTCGGTTGTATGAAGCAGTAATACGTTTATGAAAATCTGAAATTTTGATAGGATAATGAAATTGCTAACCTTCACATGTGACTTTGAGCTATTCAAGGGAGCAAACAAAAATTTGAAGTATGAAATGTCAATAAGTTTTAGTTAACAACACCTTAAATAAGAGAAGCTACTTCAAGAGAATGAAATAATAAGAGAAGGTATTGGTTGACCGGTTATTTTATCGATAGGGTAATAACATGACTAACTCTAGTAATTAGAGTTTAATGCAGTAGTTAGTTGGCAAGTATCTGTTAGTAGCAACCAAATCTGAAAATACTTAGGAATGTGAAATTTCTGAAAAACTAACAGAGAGCAACTTTGATAACTGACAGTAGTGCCACTCAAGATAGTGATTAGGTGAGAAGTTGTATTGTCAACCCATTTGCAAAACCTTGTCTTTTGCCAACAAAATTTTGTAGGACAATTAAGTCACTTCAGTGAGTGAGCAAATAGGAAGTTCAGTCATTAGTACTTAGTTCTGAAAAATTTTCTGTATAGATGAATAAACAGTAACCTGACAAGTTTCAGATTTGTCAAAAAGACTATTATCATGACCATTTTTAGTAGATAGAAGCTTCCCTTGATCCAATTAGTCTTTTGGCAAGCATCTAACTAGCAGCACCCTAATCTGAAAAGAACACCTTTGGACCACAACCTCAGTACACTTCTGAAGTTTTCATCTGCAAATGACTGTTGGATTAAGTGACCAATAGAGTTTAGCTTAATTCTATTAGTTAGTGAGTAATTAGTTTTTGGTAGCTTTTAAACCTGAAAAACCAAGATGGAGATGAAAATTTCAGAAACCATCATAAGGCAACCTTTTCCTTTTTGATGAAGTATTAAGCAATAGAGGTAGATCAGTGCTAGTGCTGTACTCTGCTTTTAGGTCACTCAATTAAAATTAGCAATTGGATGTTGGGTGTAAAGAAAAATCTAATAATAGCATTTTAATTCAGAACAACTTGCTGTTGAAGGTGCTTGAGTAGTAGCCTGAAATGTATCTCTTGTGTCAATAGGTTATGACTTTGCTGAGTCTAGAAGCTAAAAAGGTCATTGATCCAATTGACCTTTCAAAAACTTAAGTTATCTGGACAAACCTTTTTAAAAGCAAAGTTGGCACTGGATTTTCTGAAACCTTTAGAGAACAACAAAATCTTTATTTTGCAATGCTGAGCAGAGTAGATGATGTGAACACTTTTAGGAGACCCCTAATCTGGGATGGGAGCGAAGTTAGTAAACTAGATAGTTAAGGATTAATAAACAATATAAGATGTGTAATCTAGATAATTATAGATTAACTAAAAACAACCTTATTGTTTGACAATGGATTCAATGGCACTAAGTCTTAGTGGTCAACAGTAGATCTTGTCGTAATAACAATTTCAGAAGTTCATAACCAATTCAAATCAACTCCAAATCCAATGTTTTTGTTCCAATTTACCAAAAATCATTATCTACCTTTTGTTTTAATTTCTTAATTTTTGGAGACTTTTTGGATTTTGGAGTTTATTCGATATTTTTGCTTTGTTGATTCTTTTCGGTAGATGACGATGATTCGGGAGTGCAACCGAAGTGATCTTGAGAATGTCCAGAGTTCCAGCAAACAAAGGCAAGCAGATGTAGCATCATTTGATCATATTGCTCTTATTATTTTCAAAGTCTAATATGTTGTTTGCAAATTCTACGTATGCATTGCTATCTTATGTTAAACTATTGTCGATTAGTTGACCCATTAGATGCATAATCTGTAGGCAAATGTTTATCCTCTACTACTGAGCCTAGGAGTATCTCGCTGTGATTTTGGGTTCTTTGGATGAGCCCTTGTCACTTAGTAGTTTACGAGTTAATGTTGCTTAGTCATGCTTAGCTATCGGTAGAATTGGGCGGTTGTCGACTTAGTCGATAACCTTGATCACACAAAAACTTATTATGACTTTATGTTCAGCCTTTGTGCTATGTTTAATTGAGAAAACTAAAACTAAAAACAAAATGATTTAGACTTGGGCACAATGGTAAGATGGTGTGCTTTTGAGTGTGATTGGAATGGTGCCCGAGTCAACAAGGACCGAATTACTTGCGCCACTGTACTGAGTATTTTTGCGTGCTAACCACACTAGAGGGAAATGGGACCTCTCTTGACTTAATACTTTGGCGTGTGTTAGCTCCGAGTTGTAGGAGGTCGTAGGAGGCAGATGTTTGGGAGCATTGTAGTTGTCCGAAAGCTTTACCCAGAGTGGGTAGTTGTCTTTCGGCTTTACAATGTAGCGTATGGGTTTCTATCCATACGAGCGGCTCGTAGTTGATACACAATATTGGAAACGTCTCGTAGGACTTAGCCGTGCCGGCATACCTTTGGAAGTATGCTAATCATGTGGCAAAAAGGCGGTCTGAAGTGTGGGTACATTGGTACACCCCTACAGGGTTAAATCTATTCGAATAGCCTCGTTCTAGGTTATGGACACGCTCGGATATGCCCTGTGAGAATTAGATTATAACCTTTTCACTAAAACTTGATTATGTGGTACAAATCGGGGATGTGCGCTATGTTGTGGTGGCTATTAGGTTAGTCACCTTTAGGTGGTTACTTATGTTATTTATGGTTACCTCATTTGTTATTTCAACAATTAAAAACAGATTTAAGAAATTGCCTTCAATCTATTACATTATTGCAAATGAAAATTGTTTTATGCGTCCAATGAACCATATGACCACTTCCTTTGTTTCAGCTTGCATGTAGCTATGTATAGACTTGTTACTCGTAAGTCTTGCGAGTACATTCGTGTACTCACTGTTTGCTTGCATTTACTAATCTGGACAGCAGGTGTTGAGATCGAATCAGATAAGGAATGACTGCGCAGGAACGTTGATTTGCTATGGTTTCAACCCAGTTGGTTGCCCTGTGGGTTATGGAAAGCCATTGGAACTTCCTTTTTGGTGAATTCATTATTTCAATTTAGTTAATTTATCGTTTTCCGCTGCGTACTTGATATTTATCTTGTTATTTGGCCGGGCGGCTCTTTTGTATGAAACTGAACCTTGTAAGTTCAATATGTTGTAATTATGAAGTTTTGATATTGTAAGCAAGTGTATGGATTGATATTGATGTTTGTGATGGTGTATGTGTACCACTGCTGGGAGGTACATAATACACCGAGACGCGGGATATTTGGTTTGTGATGCTAGAGTCAAGTGGATGGCCAAGCATTACAAGCTAAATACCCTGGGTCCTCACATATTGAACCTATGATTTCAAAAGTATATTGTTTTATATCAATTGCATTCTATCTTTATATCAACTGTTTTGGGATTAGTTATCACCTATTTGTCATTATGTCTTCATTGAACTTTTGAATACAATGAATCACTTGTCACCATAGCATGGTTAATTTTAGTTGGACATATTTGTATCACCAACATGGGTGTTGTACAGATACTTAGTCATGCTTAGTTATGATGGGCTCATGATCACATGTACAATAATGTTGAATTTGACTTAATGAGATATGGAATTGTGGCGTGTAGCCACTGTTGTTAAAATTTGTGTACCATGACAGGGTATATCATTGGTCTTGGTTGAACAAAAATAATTTACCTTTCAGGCGGCGATTGTGAAGTGGGGGTGCGGTTAGCACATTGTGGGTTTGTGGTAGACTCGTCTGAGTAACTTATCAAGGACTTAATCTTGTGCGCCTTTGAACTAGGCCTTATCGTACAACTACATGCCTAATGGGACAAACCTAACTTAGTAAGTTGTGAAGTTTTGATGTTTACTACTCATGTAGTATGTTTAGTATGGGTGGAGGTGTGGACTATTCTAAAAGTCACATCTATGGGTGGTTAGCCGTCTCCAAGTCCAACGGTGGGGTTGGGGTCAATAGTAGGTTTTGTTATGATTGGTGCTAGCTACACTGGTTGTATCTTATGGGTAAAGTGTACAACCTCTGCAGAGTGTTAATTAATCTATTCGAATAGCTGTGTTCGTAGTTATGGACATATCCGGAGATTTCACACGAGAGGTAGAGTTTCTTCATAAAAAGTGTCGGAGTGTGAGTGGGAAGTTCACTTGATGAATATATTGTTTGTTTGGTGAATGGGTAATTCACTTAGTGGTTTGGTTGAGAAGTGAATGGGAAGTATACTAGTTGATTTCAAAGAAAATGTTTACATTATTTACTTATTGTCTTCTAAATTACACATTTCAATCTATTTACCGTATTTATCGTCAATACTGCTTTCTACAAAAGAACCATACAACTAATCCTTTGTTCAAGCTTTGCATGAATATTAAATGCATATTGTTTCCCTATGACTTATTGAGTACTTTATGTACTCACGACTTCAAACTTTGCTACTCAGTTGAAGAGTACCAAGCTGCTCAAGAGTTCTTCGGACAAGAGTTCTATGAAGACTTTGCGAATTAGGAAGCGTTCCCCACTCGATTGTCTGTGGACATGTTGATTGGCCTTTCCAAATTTTCCTATTCTGCTACAAGAGTTTATTTGTTTCTTTAGCCCTGCATGGCAAGTTAAGTAAACATTGACCATAAGGTCCAGTTATTATTACTATTTGTTATTTTGAGATCTTTTTAGTTAAGTCAATAAATAGATAGTATTTCATCGATGTTTCCTGTGTGAATTAGCTACTAATTTGGGTCTAATTCAGAATACACAGAGGGTTTCAGATGTGTAAATCTGGGTCCCGACAAAAACCCGCACATTTGCCAACAATCGCGCGTAAGGAGGCGCCAACATTGGAACCGCTGTCAAGACACCAGCCTCAGTTTTCAACTAAGGAGCCCCTCAAGCCGCCAGTCAAGCTGGAGGAGATCCACAGACTGTGGTGAAAGGACTTGTCAACCACATCACTCTTGAAGGAGCTCGAGAAGCGCGGACATAGTATTGGGTAAGTTCTGGTTAACTCGGTACTGCATCGGTGTTGTTTGATTACGGAGCTTTGCATTTGTTTGTTTATCAAGTTTTTGCAAGCAAGAATAATTTGGAAACTATGCATCTTAAGCATACTTTGTTAGTCGATCGCTTGGAGCGAGTTAAGATCCAAAGTGGGATATTTGGGAGCTAAGTTACTCATTTCCAGAGTTGAGTTTCGAGCTAACATTATTATCCTTGACACCCAAACCTTAGATGTCATACTCGGTATGGATTGGTTGTCAAAGCATAAAGCTATGCTAGATTGTGGCTGAAGAACCGTAACAATAGAATGTCCAAATGGAAAGAAAGTGTAGTTTCTAGCCACTTTAGTACGTGATGGACACCTGGTAATCATTAGTCTGAAGACAATATCTTTAGAGGATGTGCCCATTGTTAGAGAGTACCTAGAAGATTTGTCTGGAATGCCGTCAGATCGTAACATCAAGTTTATCATTGATTTAGTGCCTGGTATAGCCCCAATATCTAAGGACCGCTTTTGATTGTCTCTTGATGAGTTAGTGTAAATGAAAAAACAGTTTGGAGAACTTTTGGATAAAGATTTCGTGAGACCTAGTTCGTCACCATGGGGAGCCCATGTTCTGTTTGTCAGAAAGAAATATGGAAGTACGAGGATGTGTATAGATTATCATTCACTTAATGAAGTCACCATTAAGAACAAGTACTCGTTACCTCGGATAGATGATGTATTTGATCAGATGAAAGGAGTCGGAGTGTTTTCAAAGATCGATCTGCGATCAGGTTACCACTAGTTGAAGATTCGTTCAGCGGAAATACCGAAGATTGCTTTTTCTCCGTGGTATGGACATTATGAGTTCCTGGTCATGTCTTTTGGATTGATCAATGCCCTTGCATATTTCATGAATATGATGAACAACAAGGTTTTCATGGAATATTTAGACACATTTGTGGTTGTGTTCATAGACAACATTATGATTTACTCCAAATTGGAAGAAGAACATGCTAAGCATTTGGTATTACTGCTACAGAAGCTTAGAGAGCACCAGCTGTATGTCAAGTTCAGTAAGTGTGATTTTGGAAGAAAGAAGTTGATTTCCTTAGTCATGTGATGATAGTAGAAGGAGTGGTGGTTGATCCAAGTAAGGTCAAAGTAGTGTTAAATTGGGAGCAGCCCAAATCAGTAACTCAGATTCACATTTTTCTTGGAATGGCAGGTTTGTAACACCATGGCCCAACACGGAGCCCGAAATGCACTATACAATGCTAACAAATAATTCTAACAATATTTTACAATAAATTCTAGCAAGCAGTTAAATGATAAAACTTGTCCACGGGTCACAATAAACATAAATAACGACACAAGTATAGGAAATAAGTCTAGATGGTGCGCTTTGACTACCCATCTATTTGAGGGTGGAACACTGTACTAAGGCGAACCTGAGTGCCCAACACACTCTGCAAACTCTCCCAGCACATTGAGACAAACTTGGCATGTAACATCCCCAAAAATGTAAAGTTGGGATAATTATATTGAGAATAAATGTGGAAAGTATTTTGAGCATGTTTTTGAAATTTTCCTCAAATCAATTATTGCATTTTCATACAAATAGTAGCTTTGAAAGAATTTTTGAGACAAATGTAGAACAAATAAAATTCAAGAAAACTTACAAAAGAAACAAAACTTTGTCGGGAGCCTCCATAAAAATTTTCATAATTTTTTGAGCCCATTTGATATGATTACAAATTCGCTAAACTCTCAACCTTTCCTGAAAATTTTGAAACCTAATTCATTTTCCTACCGTCCTTTTGGGCCAAAACCACTATGGCCCAGCTCTTTCGCGCGCTGCCATGGCCCATCCAGCATGCCCCACTCCCTCACTCTCTGTCTGATGCTGCGACCCCACCTGTCAGAAGCCTTCTTCCACCTCGCCTCGCCTCCGCGCGCTCGCGCCTGCTCTGTTGCTCGCCAACGGATTGCGACGCCACCCAATGTTTTGAGCTCACCTGCTCTCGTTGCCTCCGTGCTATACCATGCATTACCACCCACGCCAACTCCGTCGTGTCGCGAGCGCAATTCTGCGCTGCTTTTCACGCAATCGCCCTATCTCACCACCTTCTCGCACCATTCTTAATGGTACATAAGCCATATAACGACGTCATCTTCCTCAGCTCACCCCTATTCTATTTTCATGCAAACCCGAGTTTATTACTCCTTGGTTTCGATGGGGCGTCATTTTGCTCCTTGAGCTTCACTCATCCTTCTCCTTTGCTCAATGTAGCCCGAGGAGCTCCGTAGCATAACCATGTTGCCTTCGTCTTCATCTCTGGCATGCGCCCGATCCAAGTCACCATGCTCCTCTTTGTTCGTTGAGTTTGAAGTCAACCCAATTGTATCACAATCTGTTCCATGCCCTAGTGATGCAATCCCTTCACTTAGTGCAAGCTATCTCGCAAGGAATCAAGTCTTTTGTCATCTTCCCTATTTCCAATCACTGCCGTCATTTTCGTTGATTTTTGCCAACCCGGTGAGTCCCCGAACAATTCCTTCGCCCATTACCCTCTTCAACATGCCCGCGAGTGATGTGTGCCTTCTTATAGCACGTACATCGACGTGAGCACCGTCACCAAGGGACCTCTTTGCGCCGCCACTGCTCATCGCCATCAAGCCACCCCAAGTTGTCTCCAACCTCATCATCATCACCTTCATGATTGTCGTTAGCCCCTGAACCTCATGCACATTTCAATTTGCCTCGGGCAAGTAGTTTATGCCCTTGACACTAGCATTGTCCATGGTGTCACCACGGAAAACACCGCCAGCTCGCCTCCGACGACCCTTGGTCCCCATGCCTGGCCCGGTAGCACCGCCTGGACCCATTGAGTCTAGTGCGCCAAGCAATTAGCCAAGAGGATGTCTTCCTCACGAAAGCCACTTTGTGAGCCGAGCGCCTCGTGCTTCGTTGGTGTAGCACCGCCTTCGGCCACATCTTTTGTCACCGCCGCCACCCAAAGCATCGCCATGCAGCCCTCTTTCCTTTCCGCCACTCAACGTCCCCGTTCTCCACTAACGAGCTCACCATTGCGCTCGACCATGTGTAGCTCTGTTCTCCTCTCTTTTCTTTCTCTAACAGTGGGTCCCACTCGTGATTAGGATTTACTTAACGCTAATGACAGTGGTTAAGTAGAATAAGTTGATGACATGTGGGACTAGCTGAAACACTAATAAAAAATATAATTTAAATATGTTTTAGTAAATGAGTCACTGACATGCGGGACCAGCGTACTGTTTTCACTAATAAAACGTGTTTTAAAACCCAAGAGGCTGATAAGTAGACCCCACGTGTCATAGGGTTAACTTAGGAATAAAGTCAAATTAGGTTTGTCATTTAATTAATAATTAATGAGTCGATGACATGTTGGAGCACACTGTTTTCTTAAATAAAATAAAGAACCCGACAGACCAACATGTAGGGCCCACATGTAAGAAAATAATTTTCAGAAAAATGTAAAAATGGAAAAGACATCTTCAGTATAAAGGAAATACACTTTCTCTATTGGAAAGCGTAAATTTCCGAAAATACGCTTTCGATGTCACTCTTTTCTTATTTTCAGGATTTTTCAAACCAAATTCAAACGCTAATACTTTTGCATATGAACTCCAAATTGGGTGATTCTTTTTTATAAATTCATATAAAAATCATGATCTATCTTAATATGAAAAAAATATTTGGGTTTGGTTGTTGTTGAATTTATTTTACTATTTTTATTTGTTTTGGGCTCTTTTCAAATAGACATCTAAGCGCGATCGAGATTATCGACGATCAAGCACCCTCTTTCTCTCGAGCAACGAGCATGGCAAGCACCTCCTTTGACCATGTTGACCCCATTATTTTAATTATTTTACTTTGTTTTGCAAAATCTATTATGCAAGAGTATATGTTTGGCTAAAATTGCTACATTTGTTGATAACGGTAGTTAAATTCCTATTGTATACATGATCCTCCTTGAAATATTGATATCCTTACTATTGTAGCCTTTAGGATATGGTTTAGACAATAGATATGTCAATTTAGATATTTTGATTAAGAACATCGAATAGATGCTTAGCCGGGCTCTAGTTTCGCTAAATTTGAACAATTGAAAAATTGAGTATGGATTTGGGAGAATTTGAAATATTGGTTCATAGGGGTTACCTCTGTTAGTTTGGTATAAAATAAAAATAAAAAACTTAGCTTTTGTGATGTCGAAATATATTATGAATCGAGAAGTGTGAGAGGTGTATCTCACAAGTAGATAGGGGAGATCCTCGCTTGATCGATTAAGGATCGAATGCGGTGTATCCAACCTAAGGGTAAGCATACAACCACATGGCTGAACCGAGGCGGTCTTAGCTAATTATGTTACCTAGGTCTAGCCTTGCATGTTGGTAGGCATGATGGTACAAGCATATCGGGTAGGTTTGCTTGAAGGAGCTTCCTTCACCGAGGCGTTGGGAACAAACCTTGTCGATACAATGGTGAATGCCTCACCGAGACAAGGGTGTACAGGTGAAGTGAGGGTTTTCATTCATTGGGCTAGTGCAAGGTTAGGATTAGGTGATGTAAAGACTTCGTTACGAACTCTAGATTGCTTATTAACATGTTGTGAGCGGTGGTGTCGACGGATGCCAAACAAATTAGAGAGTTTGTATTTTGTAGGTAAAGTTGTACACTTCTACAAAGTGTAAATCTATTTAAATAGTCGTGCTCGTGGTCATGAGCGTGCTAAGTGATGTTTCGCCAGGAATAGTCTCTAGTTTTGCAAAAACGACCTTGTTGGAAAATGTTGGGATGGTTTTGTTGTTGTTAACATGAGTGTCATGTCTATAGATGAGAACAAAATGACGATCACTACCAAGGTGGGTTGTGAATTTACTATTGTTAAGTTACATACTTGTAATTTCATTACATGTCAAATGCTCTTTAAAATTTTTGTTGCAAACTATTACATATCGATATTGCAAATTAAACTTGCTTAATGCTGAAAATAACTTGTAGCGTAGAGCCTCATTCTTTGATAGCCTTGCATTATTATTATGTTGTGATACACTACAAGTTTTCTTGAGTACAAAATGCACTCAATCTTGCTTAAATTGCTAATTAGAGTATGAGGATGAGCCAATGTTGGGCGACACGTTCTTTGCACCTAGTACCGGAGAGTGCGGTGATGGGTCTTGCTAGGGTCTTGTCCTTATCAGTTGCTGAGGGTATGGATGGGCACATTTGGACTTTTGGTTTTTATTATTATGCTTCGTTGTTCTTCTTTTGATACTTGTAGTTTAATCGGCGGTCACCTTTTGTAATATAACTTATAAATGCTTAAGTTAAATGTCCTATTTATTTCATGTTGTATGTATATTGTATGGATGTGAATATCAATATTGTGGATGTGTGTACTAGCTACTAATCATAGGACTAGTATGGTACACACACGAGAACTTCAGTATTCGACACCTAGGGTCCGACATGGCATCCCTATTAGAAACGATGGTCCTCGGCACCCCATGCAATCTCACAATTTCCTCACATAAATAGAGTCAAATTGCTTGTTGTATTAAAGTCGTGCGGATAGGAATAAAGTGTGTAGACTTCTTTGAAACGGTCCACCACTACCTAAGTCACCAAGTTCTCATTCAAAGTGCGAAACTACACTCACAATCATCAGTCCACTAGAATTTTATGCCTTTCACGTGAGTGAGACATCGGTTTGGTGATGATAGAGAAAGTTTGCACAAAATGCGAGATAGTGTGATCAAACCCAAGAAAATCCTCACCCCTTAACATTGGTTGGCCTCTTCTAGTCCACCTCTATAGAGACCTTGCTAGAATCAACAAAAATACCACGAGGATTGATCATATGACCCGGAAAACTCACTTCTAAAATCCGAATTCACATTTCTTTAGCTTGACATAGAACTTGTGCTCTCTTAAAGTTTCTAGCACTAGCCTCAAATACTGCTCATGATCCTCATTAGTCTTGGAGTAGATGAGAATGTAATCAATAAACATCACCACGAAGTCATCCGGATATTGTTCAAGGTCTCCATAAAAGCGGTAGGCGCATTAGTCAACCCAAAGGACATAACCTTGTACTTATAATGCCCATACCTCGTGGAGAAAGCGGTCTTCTCAACATCCTGCTCATGCACACGGATCTTATTATACTCAGTGAAGATCAATTTTGGAGAACATCTAGGCTCCACTTAAGCGATCAAACAAGTCCTCAATACGGGGCAAAAGATATTTATTCTTGATTGTGGTGAGTTAAGCGCACGGTAATCCACACACATGAGCCAACTCCCATCCTTCTTCTTTGTGAATAGAACAGAGCTCCCATGGCGACACAATGCACTGATCAAACCCTTAGACAACAAATCATCCAGTTGTTTCTTTAGTTCTTCCTGAAACGGACGTGCTAGACGATAGGGAGACAATGAGATAGACCGAGTACCCAGAACAAGATCAATGTGAAACTCCATGTCTAGCGCTGCTAGCATCTCTGGAAGCTCAGCTAGGAACACATCTAGATAATCAAATACCAACGGAATGTCCTCAATCTGTAGGGCCACACTCGACTTCTCAGCAAGCGCCAAGAGAAGCCCAATCTTCACCACTCGCTGACCTAGAAATAATCGGCCAACACACAGAGCGCGAGGCATACGCCCTAAAAGGTCATAGTCTCACGGATGGAGTTTGCAAAGTGACAGTCCTCCGAAACAAGATATCTTTGCCGGTAGGAGTGCAGCAGATCCATGTCGAATGACATCGAATGGTTCCAATTGAATGACCATCAGATTCACCGTGAACATTTCCCCATCAATAACAATAGAACACCCAGGATAGACCATAGAACTTGCAATAATACCCCTAGGAGAACTGACTAACACAGACTGGAAAATCCACTGCACACTCAAGTTCACTCTCCTAGCAAACATCGTTGAGACAAACGAATAGGTAGTCCCTTAATCAAAAAGGACCAAAGCATCAAAGGAATCCACAAGCAAAGTACCTGTCACCATGTCTGGACATCCCGTGGACTCCGTGGTAGGCACGGTGTACACCCCAGGTGGTGCCATGGCAAGGGAAGGTGGTGCAGAGGTGGCAGGAAGCCCGACACTCTGCTGAGGTGGTGCAGATACGGTTGGTGGAACATCAAGCTAAAGTGGGGTAATCAGCGAAGGCTGCCTGAAGTACCCCATAGGAGGCGCCCAAGCTGGAGGAAGCTGCGGAGTAGGTGCGGTGGCCATCATCTAGACAGACCCCTGAATAGAACCAGCTAGAGAAGGTGTAGTAATCGGCTCTCAATCACACTAGCAGGATTCTGCTGGTAAACTTGCTCCATGTGACCTGATTGGCCACAGTGATGACACTCTCCCGTCCAAGCACACTCTGCTGCATGAAGAGTTCCAGAGGTTGAGTTTGGAGTTGGTTTCTAAAGGATTCGTAGACAACATGGAGATGAAGCCCACATTGGAAGACCATATTCAAGAAGCTCAAAAGGATGACCCTAAAATCAAGCATATCAAACTCAAGATGGAAAAAAGAAAGTTTAAGAATTTTACTCGGGATGACTAAGGTACGCTTTGGATTAATGATCGCATATGTGTGCCATATCAAAAGGAATTGAAGTAGTTTATAATGAAGGAAGCCAATGATTTGAAGTGTTCTATTCATTCCGGAAGTACTAAGATGTATTAGGATCTTATGGAGAGATTTTGCTGGCCCAATTCAAAGTGAGAAGTCGCAAAGCATGTTGCGTCGTGTGACATATGTCAAAGAGTAAAAGCAGAATATCACAGACCTGTGTGATTGTTGTAACCCCTGAAAATTCCATAGTGGAAATGAGAAGATATTGACATGGATTTTATCGTTGGTTTGACAATGACTCATTCAGGATATCGATGTTGCCATTGTGTGCATTAGCATAATTCTAGACTAGTGCAGTATACACAAAGATTCCGAATTTTCATATTCAGGTCCCGACATTCATCTTACACCTTGCTTGAGTCGAACCATCTCACCTAGTATCCATGACCGTTCTGGACCTTGATTCTCTTAACAAGTTTCGGTCGTCCTCACCGTTGACCGTAATTGACTCCAAACCACCTGCACAACAATAGACCAAGCAACCATTTTTTAGCATAAATTCTTCACAACTTGACCCACATTAATCCAAAAGAGTATAATGCAAACATATGCACCAATCCCAAACTCATAGGACCAACACTCAAATTTCAGCTCAAAAACACAACTCACTGTGCACTGAAACACCATAGCTAGTCGGACCATTGCCACGGACGGTCGACCGCCATGGTGTGGCGGTCGACCTCTTCCCAAAACTAGAAAATACCTCCTTAGACTTTCGGTTAATCTTTATCTAGTTTCACGTCTAGTTTTCATTTTCAATAGCACCTAGTGCAAACACATCTCCAAACACTCCCACACCAGCGCTTGGTGCCCATTTACCCAAAGTTGCACGTCGGGCCATGGCCGGTCAGACTGCCCAACACCTGACAGCATGCCATCTTTTGCAAAACAAAGAGTTAACTCCCCAAACTCTTCAACAACAATGTCAATTCTTCATCATCAGTTGTAAGACCAAGCCATATGGTCTCTAGTTTCTGACATATCAATCTCAAATAGTAAGCTACTCGCAATTTTGAGTTGTGAGAACGAATAAATCAGTATAATGGAATGACTTATTATTGAGTGGTCAATAGCCAGCAGAAGTTGAGGAGTGAGCAATAGCTCATTTGGTCTAGGCTTGTGTTGAGACAAGCGCCGGCTAGGGATCAATCCTTGGGCCTCACGGATTGTTTGTCTTTGTGTACGCTGGCGTGCTTTAGTGCGATGGAAAGTGTCTTTGCGGCACGATGATGCGAGGACTGTAAAGGCACGATGAGTACAGGGGAGTTTTAGGCTCCTATAAGCCCATCATGGTTCGAGCGCTGCTCCTGTGGATGCCTCGCAGAGTAGGGTGCTCTTTTTCTTTAAGGCAGTTCGGATGAGAAAAATCTCGAACCTAAAAAAAAAAAATAGCCAGCAGAAGTTATCATAGTCATCGCTCATCTCGTTGATCACGTGATCAAATCCTCGAAAATCCACAGTAAACCCACCTAGCATGCCATTGGCCGCAAAACAGGGGTTGTTGAACTAGTCACTGATTGGTCAGTCCTTCGGAAATATAATGTACGTAAGGCACAGATATTATCGTCTCTAAAAGATAACAAGACATCATGAAATGCAATTACCGTAGTTACCCCCTGCATGCTGAATTTCTTGATGAATAGTCGGTACTCCATGTAAATATTAGCAACAGCGATCACGATCAGGATTAGTACATGTTGAGCCACTAGGAGGCAATGGGTGTGAAGGCTGCAAGATACCAAGGAGCAGACGTCGCTGGTGCTGTCCCCTCGCGGCGGTGCCTTCTAGATCTGAAGGCAACACCGGTGGCCGCCGGCGATGGTTCTGGAGGCGTACTCGGCGTCCACGACAACGGGAATCCGGAATTGTGCGACAGGTTCGCAGATGTACCTGTCTGATCCTGGCCATTTCGTCACCTAGAGAGCTATCTGTTCGGGGGAACACAACTGAACTGGATAGAACACAACCTAGCGGCTATCTTGCTAAGTTCCATGATCTATCCTTGCTGGTTGGTGGGCTCCTGTGAAATTTCGTGCTAGAGATAATTCTGGCTGTGTGTTTTCTTGGCGCGTTTATCCTAAAGTTTCGTCGAAAACGAACGTCTCCAAGTTCTCCACAGAGATTTCTCTCCCCCAGCTTGGCAAGAAGGTTGCTACGAGTTGTCCGAGCTGGAAACTTCTTCCTAAAAAAAAATTGTGTATCGATAATTGATTGCATCTTACGGAGCACACCGAGAAGCTGAGACGGCTGCTATGATTATTTATTGAGTTAATTCCTTATTTGTTATTGGAAATTGACGAGCTCCCTAAAATGCAATCGAAAAATTGCTTATCGCTTGTCACTCGTTCTCAACTTTAATCCCTTCAACTTTAATCCCTTCTTTGCCACTCCGATCAGTTGACTGTGGATTTGACCGTTGACTTGAACGCGAAAAGACGATTTTACCCCTAAGTATGCTGAAATCTTTAGAGAATTGTTTGACATAGTAATATAATTCCAAAAACTATAAAAATTTTAGAAGTTTCTAACATAGTGTAGATTATTCTGTAATTTTTATAGGGTTTTATTTGCAACATGTTTTTCTCTAAAAAAAATCAAGTTACAACCGAAAATTAAAAAAAATTAGAGAAAAACATGTTGCAAATAAAACCCTATAAAAATTACAAAATAATCTACACTATGTCAAAAAAAATTCATAAAATTTTTATAATTTTTAATTAAAATTATATTACTATATCAAACAATTTCTTAAAAGTCTCAACCCTACATAATGCACTTAAAGGCAAAATCGTCTTTTCACGTCCAAATCAACAGTCAAATCCACGATTTACTGACCGGAGTGGCAAAGAAGCGATTAAAGTTGAGAAAGAGTGACATACAAAGGATAAGCAATTTTTCGATGGCATTTTAGGGAGCGTCAACTTTCAATGGCAAATAAGGAATTAACTCTTATTTATTCTACTTGTTACACATCACATTGCCATATACAGATTAAGCAGATACAATGTCACACCGGAGTCTCAGCTCTAGTTACAGTTTGAGGCATGGAAACTACGATTACAAAAGAATGCATAGCCAACACTTATTTTTCTGATCGTCGTAGAAACCCAATTACGAAAATGGGAAAGAAGAAATCTCCAAGGGTTGCAGAGCTAACACTTTTCTGGACCTCCTTTTTGAGTTCACAGAAGAAGGCCAACCATGCTATCCGTGCTCATCAAGGAATTACTCTGCCAACTGCTGGATAGCACCTCACATGCGTGACCTCGTCGAAGCTTGCTGAGTCGTGCTTGGTGCACTCTGCAGAGATTGTAACATGATTAGTTTCGAAAAAGCTGATAACATCACAAAACCCCAAGGTGCAATGCAATACTCCCGGATGTCCATTTGATAAGGTGCCCCTAAATGATCAATGCAAGCAGTGTGCGCTATTATATCAAGTCGAACTGTTATGGACCAAGGCACGAGGTACTGTAGCAGGCAAGAGGATATTGGTATGGTACTGTAGCGCATGTGAACAAAGGATATTGGTATGGTACTGTAGCAGGCAAGAGGATATTGGTATGGTACTGTAGCAGGCACGAGGTACTGTAGCAGGCACGAGGTATGGTTAAGCAATAAATAAACAAAGTTCTTAGTCTCTCCCCTTCCTCTTCAACTAAGCCTCAGAGCTTTGACGGTGACATGGCCAACTGTTCAAGAGCGAGTGCCCTCCCCTCAGTCTTCGGACTCATACCCAACGAACGACAACATAACTATGACAACACAACCCAACACAAATCTCAAAGCAAGTTCACCAAGGTGAGATGTTCCACTTTTGATCTACCTTTTGGAATGCCAGCTTCTAGTAATTACTATGCGATTTTTTTTGGTCTGTGAAAGGACAGCCACGGCAAATCAAGATTGACAATAAAAAAACAATTGGAAAAAGAGAAACCAGTGCAGCTATGGAAAATAGCATTTCCACCTTCACAAGAACATTACTTTATTTACCTATCATTCAAACCATTGACAGTTGGAAAGAAAAATATTCTGACAATCATGAGCTAATTCTAGCAATGGCAGAACAGACTACTTTACACTAGTATGCACTGATTATACATGGGACAATCTAGAATATCTGTGTTTATCATAATTCATAAGTAAAATATAATTGAGAATTATATACTCAAGAGAGAGGGAGGGAAGGAGTACCAGTGGTAGGCCGCTTTTAGCTCTTTCTTCCAAATATGACGATGGTTTGAAGAAGGCACCAAAAATTTCAGCCCATTTGCTAAGCTTTGAATGTATATAAGATGCTCCAATAGTGTCAGCCCAGAAGATAAGGCCACCCCTTTATTAAAAAAGATTGAAGATTAAAACAAATCCAGAGTAGCCACTGCACCTCCTCAAACACACACACACACACACACACAAATGACGGAATACATACTGTAGAGGACTACACCTAACAGAGGCTGTATCTTAGATTGACTATAGGGTTGTAGGTATTTGCATAAATTCCAAGCTAAAAATTGCTAAGCTCTCAGAAAAACCATGCAGAAGTTTAGTATATGAAAAATTCCAATAATCTGGCATATAGACCCATAATTCACTACACCTTAAGCACTAAACCAAAATTAATCAAACTGTTAGAATCCATTTTGATATGCCATACAATGCTAGCCTACATAAGGATTAAGTGCATATAACCAGCTGTGCAATCTCAGTCTGTGTATCTAAGTCATATTTTTAGTGAATGCAAATTGGCACTGTCTAGTTACATAGGATACAATTAGAGATAAGCAATGGTTGTCTACCTGTACTTGGGAAAGCCCATCCCAAGAACAGATGCAATATCAAGATCAGAAGCCCGGATCACAACATTTTCATCCATGACCCTGCATGCCTCATTAACAACTGGGAATAAAATCATCTCCAATATGTCTTGATCGGATAAAGTAACAGGCTGCAGGCAAGATAATTTATCCATGTCAAAAATCCTCCATTAACAAACCAGATATCATGTCAATTCTTAGTAAATGCAGAATCCATGTCTCAGACGGTTAGAAATAGGGAGGGAAACCTTTCCACCAGGCACTGTCTTTGCACGTCTTCTGTACTCGTCAATCACATGTTGAACACTAGGATCAGGCTTTGGCCTCCCACCCTTCTCATAAATGTAATAACCTTTGCCGTTGCTCTTTCCTGTAAAATAACAGGTAAATTTCATTTGTTAACAATGATATATACTAAAAAATGTGCATTTGATTATTGTTCTTGTCCTAGGAAGCACCGATACTTCTCTGAGTTAGCGTACCGGTATCGGATACCGTATCCAATACCAATACATATCAAAGGAGTATCAGGCTAATTTTGATTTTTTTTTTTAAAAAAAAAAAAAATCATTCCGATACTTCTCCGATACCGCCCAGCCCAACAACAGCCCAACAACTCCACACCACGCCAGCACGCCTCCACATCTCCACGACGCCTCCTCTGCCTCCCCACACACACAAGACAGCAGAGACGCGAGGCGGCAGCGGCACCCGAGTCGCGAGGCGGCGGCACTCGAGCACCCGGCGGGCGGTGGCAGAGGAGATGCGAGGTGGCGGTAGAGGAGAGGCGAGGCAGCGAGGGTCTCCCACCCGGGCCACCCAGCGGGCGGCGGCAGACGGTGGTGGGCACCTCCACGCTACAGATCTGGTACTTCCCTTCCTTTCCCTTTCTCTCCCTTTCTTTCCCTACATGTCTTTCTTGAATCTTGATGCTTCCCTTCCCCTCTTCTGGTCATCCTTTTCAGTAGCCAATTAGCCACGGCAAGTGGAGGTCAAGCTAGTAATGCCTAGTTGGATCGATTGCATTTGATACTTGACCATTAAGCTTTAATATTATCTATGAGACTGACTATCTTTCATTTTGTTATATATATATATATGCGTGCGTGCAGGGAAAAAAAACCAGCCGGTAACCGGGTCTGGGATTTTGGATCCCGGCCGGTTTTTTCGGGTTTTGCAAGTTCAAATTCTAATTTTTGAATTTTGAATGATTTTTAATCAAATTCAGCGATTTTCATCCGGTTTTTTAAAATCCGTAACGGCGGTTTTTTCGGCGACGGCGGGATTTACCAGCAGGTTTTGATCCTTGCGTGCGTGCATGCGTGTGTGTGTGTGTGTGTCGCCGTATTGTCGTATCGGTGAATTTGGGGAATTGTTGTATCGCCGTACCGGTATCGCGTATCGGTGCTTCCTAGTTCTTGTCTCATCCCATCCTATTAACTATAACCCATAACATTGCAGGAGCAAAAGCAGGTTAAGACTTAAGAAGCATACCCTGCCGTCCATTCTTTACCATCAAATCCACTAGATCAGAATCAAAATTCCGTGCTCCGAAGGCAGCAGCATAGATATCCTTTACTGCCAAGGCCACTCCATATCCAGCCACATCTTGGAGTCTGCAGGGGAATGGAAATGGCCAAATATAAGAACTCATGTAAATCATGATTATAAAATTTCAAACAATCAATCAATGATGCCTGAGCACTGTACTGTTCCCTGTAACAAGCTAGCTAAGGCACAGCAAGCATATCCTAAAGAAGTTGAATGAAAGTCCACTGTTTTCCTAGATGATTGTTAATCCCAACAAGAGAAGGCAGTGATTTCTCATACTGACTCTTTGTCGATGAGAATATTTGCAACAATTCAAATGCTAGCAGAGCACTATCCTTAATTATTACTTCATCCAACCACAAAAAAGTGACATTTTGACATTGATACAGTCTCTAAAGCACAACTTTGACCATAAATTTCTATTGTAATATATTTGTAACACATTATAAAATTATATTATTATCAAATTGTTTCTTTAGGCAAGTAATGGCTGATCTAAATATTTGAACAGATATTGTTAGCTAAAGTTCAAACATTTGACTGCACGCATTCTAGGACATTCATAGTGAAACCATAACATTATTCTAATTAAACTAAAGAACAAACATGCTTTACTAGACAGGAAGAAACCACTCTGAAGTCCATAACAGACTTACGGTTGCATTTGATCTATCCTAGGAAACAGAACAAACAATACATGATACTGGAACAGTGAACATGTTGATTAAAAAAATTGATCTACAGCTGATTGTGAACATTTGCTTGTTCTCGCACAGTAGGAACTTCATTTGAGTTCATTGACCAATGTTGCACAATGATACAGAAACAGAATCGAAGCACTTACTGAAAAGGTCCCATTGGCATGCCAAAGCTGCTTATTACTTGATCAATTCTGAAAACATCAATGCCAAGACTAACTAGAAGATGAGAACCTTGTGTGTAAGGAAAAAATGTACGATTGACTGCAAAGCCTGTGCAGTTGCCAACCACAACAGGGACTTTCTTTATTATTTTCCCAACTGTGATGAGATCAAAGATAGCTTGTGGTGATGTCTTCTCCATCCGGACAATTTCAAGCAAAGGCATAATATGAGCAGGGCTGGAAATAACATAACATGAGCATGATGTCTTCACAATAAGCAAGTACAAGTACAACGTGAATGTTCAATATAATATCCAAACCAGTAAAATTCAGGGAGACCTAGTATTGTTTCCATGTCCATATCCTATTTTCTGAACATTTTGTGCGAAAATTCAATATAATTAGTCGCCCATAACTTTCCAAAATAGATCCCTATAAAAAAGTTGATTACAGCAGCTACTAACTTATTAAGTCATATGCATCTAACTTCAAATTTAGTTAAGTCAACAATCTGCCACTTTTTCCTTTGGGACACGCAAACATCAATTTGCAATGGATTAAAGAGCAGAATCAATTGGTTATCCATTTGGAGGAACAACTTATGAGTTTTTTTTTTAATATATCCTTAATTGAACTGTTATCGGCTCCTTAATTGAACTGTTATCGGCTACTTTGTGCTTTAAATAGAATCACATAATGCAACAGTCATGCTTTTGCAGATAAATGTACCATAAACAACAATCAACAATGCTGCATGACTCATCAGTAAATGACCTTGGATAAACTATCATGTGGTAATTAACAACAATTCTAGTAGGTTTTTTTTTTTAAAAAAAATGGAAACTTCCACACAAGTGAACACCGGAAAGGGGGTTCACCCTAGATATTTCCCCCAATAACATAACCATCAAGTTCCCTTTTCTTCCATGAAAAGTAAGTTCCTATTCCCATTGTAGATTAGACGTGTACGGTTCAATTGCAATTTTGTAAAAACTATAGTCAAGAATTTGATAGTTACATGCTAGCATGCCCTTTTAATGAATTACTGATGTGTTTCAGTAACCTTGATGCATAGGTAATAAGTGCACTCCAAAAGTCAGTAACCTTGATGCATAGGTCATAAGTGCACTCAAAAAGTTGGTAACTTGGTATACTGCTAGTTTTCAGGATTTGCTACAGTCATAACACATAAGAAATAACAAACCTG
This sequence comes from Ampelocalamus luodianensis, assembly GCA_036346255.1. Classification (NCBI taxonomy): domain Eukaryota; kingdom Viridiplantae; phylum Streptophyta; class Magnoliopsida; order Poales; family Poaceae; genus Ampelocalamus; species Ampelocalamus luodianensis. The sequence goes on from CM070620.1 coordinate 75,908,553, forward strand.
AAAAAATGTGCCCCTATAATTCTATCTTGAGCATTTGTCTTCTCGCCAACAACATTCAAATCGATAGTAGATGTGTTTGTTGCAAGTATGCAATGTGGTGGGCAGACTTTCTCGATGTCAGCAAATATTGATTGCTTCAAAGGAACCTTCTCTATAACAGCCTACAAGAAAGAACTGTGTCACAAGAGCCTAACAAACAAGTGTGTGCTATGAAAATATGTAATGGATTATATAACCAAGCCATGTTATCTATTAATCTTCCAAAGATTCATTTTTTTATGGGGACCTTCCTAAGATTCATTAATGCAATATAATGTCATGAAGATCTGTTTCAATCACTACAGGAACTCTCAATAAATATACAAAATTATTTTGTCACATTAGAATCATAAAACATATGTAGACTACCTCGATAACCATATCAACATCCTTGAAATCCGAATAATCCAATGCACCCTTGAGAAGTGATATGGCCTTGTTCATCTTATCCTTTGTCAGTGAACCTCTTTTGACCAGGCCCTCAAGATTAGCTGTGCAAAAGATCATTGGTATTTATCAGTAACAATAACATTTAAATATAAGTAGCAAAGATAATCCTAAAGCTCAAGGATAATAAGAAAATTTCAGGTTTCCATATCACATCAAGGACAGAAAATCAAAATTCCTACTGGAAAGAAATTCCCAAGAAATACAGCAGTAATTTAACAAATTTGACCTGCTATCATTTTTTGTCCCCTTTGCAGAAATTGAGGGTTTACTTCCTTGAGCACAACAGATATATTACTAACAAGAAGAGCTGTTGCAATTCCAGAGCCCATCAGACCACCACCAATAACAGCAGCTTTTTTTATTTGCCTAGGTTTTAGTTGAACATCAGTAACACCTGGCACCTATACAAAATCAACGGTAAGAGTCAGACAATGGCATCAAGTTATCCATAACAAAAAAAGGGGCAAACCAAAAGTTGGCCAATTAAATGGTGTGGCTGCAGCAATTTAGCTTTTTTTTTTAAGGAAAGCAATTTAGCTTTAATGCCTTCCAATATAGCTTATTGTATTTTTTAGCGTACTTAGTTAAGGTTTTGTAGTATATTCTGTAACATGGTAGCTTGCATGATAGTATAATTTAACAGTAATGAAAAATTCTCATCTACATAAATAAATAGCTATAAAAGTGAATGCTTGAGGATCTGATGTTATTTTGGATCACAAGGAACAAAAGGGAAAATGGTTGCATAAGTATGAAAAAGTTCAAAGCTTAACATTTTGTTCTCCATTAGTAGAAATAAATTAAGCCAGGTTACTGTTAATTCAAAAGAACAGGTGCTGCAGTTAGGCATCGTAACCATTTCTAAAAGATAAAAAACATTGGAACTATTTCTAAGATAGGTTAATGATTAGATACAAAATCGAATCATGAAAAAAGGTAATTATACTTTGGAAGGCAACCTTTGTGGTGGAACGTTGGGCAAAGAATACATGGACAAGTGCTCTTGATGTTGTTGATAGCACCAACTCCTTGAAAACCTTGTCTTCCTGCATTTATTCAGGTATGTTCAGTAAATAGTAGTACATGTATAATGTTATGGGCAAATATCCAGGCTAATACCGCAGCGCACGGATATTAGGCAGCTTTTGTTATTTAGGAATCTATCTATTAGGTGTTTGGTATTATCTATTAATTAAGCAAGTTATTATTAGCATGGTTTTTAAGGCGTCGCAGCGGCGCTAGCCGATAAGCGCGGCTCGGGGTTGGCGTCGCCCGCCTTGCCGTCGCCGTCGCCTTGCCGCCGCGAAATCGCTTTGTTGCCCATCCCGTCGCCGTCGCCGTCTCGGCCCATCTATTCGTTACGCGATTCGCCACAACCACCTCAAACCCGGATGCGGAACAAAGGGAGAGGAGAGCTAACCTAAGCCGCCGTCTTGCCTCCGTCGTTACTATCGCCGCCACCGTGGTTCTTTGCTTGCCGAAGCCATCGTGTCGCTCTTCATCGCGCGTCATTGTGGTCATTGCTGCTCTGCTCGTCGCCACCACCACGGCCGCGAGATCTGAGCCTCGGCTCCTAGTTGTCGGTGGCGTGATGGAAGAGGAGGAGCAAGGAGGAGGTGGCGTTGTGGGAGAAGCGGCAGCGATGAGGGAGGAGCGCGCGAGAAATGAGCGCCACGAGCTCGGCGGGGCGGGGAAATGAGGAGCGCTAGCGCCGCCGGCGAGGCGAGGGAAAAAAGATGAGGCGGGGCGGAGGCGGCGAGGTAGAGGCGGGCGGCGGCCGGGCGTGGCGGCGGGATCTTCTGCGGCCTTTAGGCTGCGACCACGCTTAACCTCGTTGTTTGCTCTGCACTACCGCTTACACCATTAAATGGCGTCGCCTCGCCTCACGCCTTACCGCTTAAAAGGTGTGAGGGGGGTGAGTCGCCTCGCCTCGCCTTACCGCCTTAATAACCATGATTATTAGATTGGATTGTTAGAGATAAGTTTTATTATAGATTATTTCTTAGAGGTCAAATCGGGACGTCCCCGTCCCTATAAAAAGGAAAGCATGTATCCATTATTAAGGAAGCAAAGAAATAAACAAAGTTAGTCCCTAACCGATTAGCTAAAGATCAGAACCTGCTTGTTCGTCGGGAAGAGTCCCGGCCGAGTTTGGAGGGCGATCCCTCGCCTCCCTGGCTAATCAGGCCTTAGAGCCTCCTCAACAGAGAAGAGCCTTGCTGGCGGTTAGATGAGGCGAGTGCCCTACCCTCGGTCCTCGGACCCATACCCAACCAACGACCACAACATATAAGGTATAGTAACCAACAGAAGAAACAAAGAAGTATTGATCATTACTACATGGAAGTGTGTTATTATTTTCAAGTCATCCAGAGCACTTATCCCAACACAAATATCAAGTTAATTTGTTACTCTAGACAAAATTCAGCTAAAAATCCACATTCTTCTGCAGAACTCACCACATAGATATGCCCTCTTTTTCATAGGGACTTTATCACTTTAAGCTTATCAGGAATTATGAGATCTACTTTCTGGTATAATTCCAGATAGACACAATAAGATTAGTCCAATCTAGAAGTTCTTGGTAAATCTGGTTCCCAGCTAGTTATATAGCTAAAAGAAGTGAAAAAGTGTACATACTTCTTGCCTCAGTTCCCTATTTAAAGGACACAACTGGATGACAGTAGGAGATACATACCTTCACAACACCAGCATGGCCTCCAAATAATACCCCTTCTTCAATAACATCTAGGCAGGCCTGGTGCTGTGGCATGTTTGGTGCAACCTTTTTCGCTTGCTGTCTTGCCATACTTAGTACAGCACGAGCTTCAGACAGTGAACCAAGCCTATCTGTTCTGCCAAGAGATCTTATCCAAGGTTTACAGTAATTAGCAATCTCCAGAGCCCAAAGCCGTGACATCTTTATCAACTCATCAGGGGAGCAAAGCGCATCAACAAGACCACGCTCTTTCCCTTCCTTTGCCGTAATGAACTTTGATTGCTGAAAAAAATATAACGAATACCACAATGAGCACAGTACATGGTAGAAGTAACCAAAAAGAAAGGTAAAAGTTGCTTTCCGGATGAGTCATTACATTTACAATCATGGTTCAAAAAATGAGATATTGGATGCCATTATGTTGGACAGTACAGACATGTATCAGGCATTTGATATATAAACTGGGATTCGTATTATGATTGATTTTTTTTAATTTGTTGTTCTTTGCAAATTCAACCTTTGACCACAGTCACCAGGAACGTGGGTCAACCGGGTTGAGGAACGGGGTCATGGGGCGTGGTACGCCACTTTTCTTTCTAAATTACATAGGAGGTGTACCACGTCCCACAAATCATACCCGGGTCGATGAATCCGGTACGTGGTACGCGGGGGTTGTGGTGAATGTGGTGACTATGCCTTTGACTCTAAGTTTATCAGATGCAGCTAGGACAGAGTAACAGAACAATTCACTTATGCAGAAGATAGATTAGACTCACCAGCATCATTTCTATTGCTTTGGGCAGACCTACAAGCCTCGGCAGACGTTGGGTTCCTACACAATAAGTAAACTCAAACCTGATTCAGATCCAAGGCAGGAACCAATAAAAAACAAGGGAACTGGAACAGTCGTTCAAGCTGTCAGCGAAAGACATCCATACCTCCAGATCCAGGAATTATGCCGAGGGTCAGCTCTGGTAATGCAAGTTGTGCTTCAGGGGTAGCTATCCGAGCATGACAACCCTGAACAATTTGCCATTCACAAGATACACAGGATTTAGACTAGGCTCAACTGCAAGTTTAAGATCAACTGTAAAAATATTCAGCAAGACAGAAAACACAAATGACAGACCATAGTCAACTCTAGACCACCACCGAGAGCAAGACCTTGAATGGCAGCAACAGAAGGTTTTTTGCCCTCTGCACACAAACAGGTTTTTACAATCAGGTCCAGATATCAAGATCCTGGTAGAGCATGTACCTAAAGAGTTCCATCATTCATAACATAACAGAAACAATGACGAAATTAGAAATAAAAATGCCAAACCTTCCATCATATTTGACACAAGTTCGATAGATACATCAGGCATAAGTGACACATTTCCTGCAAGCCGAATTTGCATGTGTGAGAAAAGAAACAGTTCATCCTAAGCAGCTAAGCTCTGGGCAAACAATTTACCAACTGTACAAATGAAGGCATCCCCTTACCAGTCTCGTGAACTTTTGTGAAAACACTGATATCAAAGCCTCCACAAAATTTGCCTCCGGCACCTATTAAACTTCGAAGGTAATTCAGAATCCAGGACAATAACAATTATCAGAAATAACAAGTTTCATGATTTGATATTTATGAACCCCTTTCCCACATTTTTCCTCAAATGTACAACTTTGTAGTAGTCCCGTTCTATACAACGACAAAACAAGCAAAACCTTGGACAACTGTGCTTGTCGTCGTAGTAAGTAGTAACTTTAAGTTCGTAACCAATACCTTGTACAACTGCTATAGAGCACAGGATATATCCCTTTAATAGAAACACTAAGACATGTACAGAAGTGGGGGGTCCTTCTGATTAAAAACTATAACAAGCAACAACCTCCTTCTTTACTACTTGCTCCTACTTCAGTTTCTCTTTTAGCGAGATAACTGGATTAGCCTGTCTATTTCAGCTGAACAACTCCACAGGCCAGCAATCGTACACAACTCGAGCAACCCAATCATTAGCTCCCAAGTCCGGAGGTCCCAAAGTTGACTGGGATCAACACAAACGAAACGATACGATGGCGATAACTCCACAACCATTCTATAATCCAAAGCAGGACAACCCCAAACCCAAAAATAGCTGGCTCGAATGAATTTTACAGCGAAGAAACATCACCAACAAAACAAAAGGCAAATCGCTGCTTATTACAGAATTCGTACAGCAATCACCAAAAAAAAAAAACAGCAGATGCTCGATCCCCAATAGAGAAATCAGAAGGCGTTCATCTTGGGGAATTAACAGAGGCCTCACCAGTGAGCACGATGGCCTTGACGTCGTCGCGATCCATCGCCTCCGCGTACTTCTCCTTGAGCCCCTGGAAGACTGCACGCGAAGGAACCCGGAATCGGAGCACCAAATTAGTACCAGCAGAGCCCCATACGAATCCACCCACCAAACAAATGGGGATAAAATCTGAGGCGAAGGAAGCGAGCATTACTGATGGGATGGAGCGCATTGACGGGCGGGTTGCAGATGGTGATGAGCGCCACGCCGTCGGCACCGACCTCCATTGTGACGCGGATCGACCCCGCCATGGCTGGCTGGCTGGCTCCGCCGCGAGGGTCTATGGTTGTTTGGGCTCGATCGATCAGAAGGAAGGAGACGGAGGTGGAAGCCACTAGCACACAAGTAACTCGGAAGCGTCGGGGAGGTAGTCCTTTTATTTAAAGTCGGAAGGGAAGACGAGCTCGCCGTATCTGACTGAGGGCTTGTTTGGCTACGGGGGCTGATTTCCCCATGAGAAAAAATCCCGGCGTGGAATTCGATGGCACTTCTCAACCCCGTGGAAATCATTCTCCTCCATGTGATAATCCTTCCTGCATTTGGGATTGGTGTGAAATCCCGTTCGAACCAAAAAAACTTGAAAAATTATGAAATATAGGTCAAGATTCAGCGCTGTACATGCAGAATTTAAAATCAAATCATGCACTTGAGGAGAGATATGAAACAACCCAAAATTTCAGGATTTCAAAATTTTCTTGGGTTTTTGTTTGAATTTGAAATCTTTTCCAATTTGAAAATTCCCAAACCTTTTCCGCTTTCCTCTTTGGGTCTTCCCGTTTCCCTCGCCCAAAGGTGCCTTCCTCCAGGCATTTTCTTCCCTTGCCGTCCTCCTGCATCATCCCTCGCGTCGTCTTCGTCTCCATTCCGCCAAAGACGCCACCTCGCGCGCCATCAATGCGGGCGCTAGCGCCGAACCGCGCGCACCAGCGCCATCGCACCTTCATGCCCCCTGCGCTTGCCCGCCGCCGCCAATCGTCCACGTCAACGCACGCCCGGCCACGCCAGCTCTCATCCTCACGCTATTGAGACGCCCAAGCCACCGCGACACCGCCATACCACGCCCATGCCGCCACCTTGCCCACGCCTGGCGTCAATCACTCCTTGGCGCACACCTCGCCGCCACGCGCCATGCTCGCCAAGGCGCGCTAAGCGCCACCTCTTCGCGTTATAAAACCACTCGATTCCTCATCATTCTCGTCATAAACACCTCTTGAACCTCACCCCAACTGCAATTTCCGCCACCTCCACTTTCTTCTCGGTGGCCGAAGGTAAATTCGACACCCTTTCCTCCTTTTAGTCCCAAAGCCGTCACTAGCACCATCTCGCCACCCCGAGTGTTTCCCTAACACCCCCACCCCTATCCCCGGCGGGTCTCACCGCCATCAAGCTCCACCACCGCACCTCTTTCGGCCACCATTGCCAGAGCGACTTGGTGCCTCCCAAACCCCATCGTCGCCACCCCTGAGCTCCCTTCCACCCTTTGTTGCTCGAACCCCGGCCAACTTGGCGGGAGCACACCTACCACCTTCTTGGCTTGGTAAGTGGTGTTAGGCAACATGTTTTCCTCTGGAAGGATGTCCGCTAGAGACCTAACAACAGTGAAACTCTTGTCGGACCAACCATTGCTTGCCTTCAATTTCAGCGGTTCAAATGCACGGTTGACAACCTTGTGTGTTCCGGCTTGCAACCAGGGAACAAAGGTTTCCCCGAGTCCTCCATTAAGAGCTCGAATTTACAAAACTCTATCTCACTGTAGTTCTCTTACGCATCGCGTAGCATCGTCTGATTGTCATCGTCGCGACCTATCCTCATTAAAAGCAGTCCACATCCGACATATCGTTGACTTCCTCGGCAATGTCGTCATTATTAACTTCTCGACGATGTCGTCATTATTAACTTCCTGTATAATCTGCTCTTCACCGTGACTGGTCCAACATGTATACCGTTTTTTGAAACCCCTTCGAATCAAGTGCCCTACGATCTGCGTCGGGTTGTTAAACATCTTCAGATCACCGCAATCAATGCATGGACAATACATAAATTCTATCCCCTTATTCAATATATCCTGCTCGGCGGCTCTTTTAAAAGCAAACACGCCATTAATGTACCCTTCACTCACACGATTCACACCGTACATCCAGTTTTGGTCCATCTACGATGCGCATGTAACAAATTAGTAGTGTTAAATTATATTAATAAACTGCAAATACATTACTCCTCCTATTAACCAAACACACTAAAATTGATTAAAGATTAACCTATAGCAAATATAAAGAGTTACAGATCGTTACCCTCGGAGCTCACGACGAAAATTCCAAATATCTCGCGAGATTTCTCACTGGCCTTCTCCTTCAAGCCACAGTGCAATGTGCGAGCTAAGTGGACAGGGCAAGAGAAGAGCCACAGCCAAAATGCACCCCCCCATAAGCTTCTCCCTCTCACAAAACACCCACTACCAAAACAAAGCACTCATTCACAACACCCAAACCGAGAGCTAACACCAAAGCCAAGCCTCACAAAGCAAGTATGCAAACCAAATAGCCATAAGTTGCCAGGGCAACCCACAACCAAGAACAAGACAAGCAAAACAAGCAAGCCTCCTATAGCCACCACAGAGCAAAGCTTCTCAAGCCCCTCTATTCCTAACAATAGATCAGAGGCGCTAGGGCAGGGGGTCTGTCGGGTCCTGATATTTATCGGGGTGGCATATCACAGACGGTTGTTAATAAGAGCCGTATGTGATATACACATACGGAGTCGTCTGTGATGAGGAACATATCACAGACGGTTCCAAAAGGAATCGTCTGTATAAGTTCAACACAAACGGCTCCTTTGGAACCGTCTGTGATGAGGATATTATCACATATGGTTCTTCATGGAACCATATGTTATAGGGTACGGAGCCTCTATATGCGTAATTAATTACTAAAATGAATTGCCCAGTAATAAACAGACGATAAAAAGACCAATGTCCTTTTTTACATCACAAACGATAAAAAAGGATCAACGATCCTATCTCAGTCTTCAAATCTTCGTAAGCCGTCTCGTCGGCTTCAGTGGTGGCGGGATCAGCGACTGTCTCACCAAACGCCTCCACCTGTGACCTTGCACGCTCAATTTGCTCTTGTAGTCGTTCGGACTCCGTAATCAAGCCCCATATAACCCAGAGGCCATCAACCTTGGTCTCCTCGTCTCGGCGAGGTCGACCCGCTCTCCTGCAATTCGGATGTCGTTCTCGACTCTCCGGGCTGCATACTCGGTGCGGACCAAATAGTTCCATAGGACGATCTGCACGATGAGGTTTACTCATCGGATGCCGAGACCCTCGCATTGGTCATTGGAGGAGGAGCTCCAATCGGCGGATGATAGCGCTATGGTCTCGGTAGATCGGAGGGCCTACAACGGATGACATTGCGAGCGGAAGGCTTGTCCGTAGCTTGGGCCAAGTTGTGACCAGAGAGGTGTGAGTACACAACCACAATGTATGCCAATACAGACGGGACGAGAGAGGGAGCCATTTGGAGTTTGTGGAGAAAGGGGATCAAGGAGGTTCGTGAGAAATCCCTTTCAGAAGGGGATGTCTATTTATAAAACAAGTACTAAAGCTGAAGCGGGAGACGAAGAAATACATATTGGTGCGATCGTGAGATGAAGAGACACATCGCGCGGGAGACGAAGAGATAAGAAAGACATACCACAGACGATTCTATCATGGAACCGTTTATCATAGACGACTCTATTTACAAACCGTCTGTGATAATGATATATCACAGACGGTTGCAAAAGATGGTTCCTAAGTAACCATCTGTATAAATTCAACACAGACAGTTCCAGGTTCCTTTGGAACCGTCTGTGATGAAGCATCCACTATAGGCTGTTTTGTAGTAGTGGAAGTTCATAGGTGATTCCAGTACATGAGGCATAATTAGAGATTTTCATATTTTAAGATGGTAATTGCAATTATTAGGTGAACCCATGATATTATATTATTATGGTTTTACTGTTTTAAAGATAAACTGTTTTAAACTCAAAATGCATCCACATATACCTGATATGGTAAACCCTAAATAATCCATTGAACCCTTGACATGTAATTAATTAGCTTTTCTATGTGGTGTAGCATCCCAATTTTGGGCTTGTGGTTCAAATGTAAGAAAATGAGTAGAAATTAAAACTTTTTCTTACATTATGTATTTCCTATTTGTACTGAACAATTATTGTACAAGAAGTTATGGAAATACAAAGTCACAAGTCTTTTGATCCAAATCTTGAGTTTTCAAAACAATCTTGTCAAATATCTTGATCATCTCCTGGAAATATTTATCCTAAGTTCTTGGGATGGTATGTGACCCCTCTGAAAAATTTCACAATTTTTAGAAATTGTTTGAATATTTTTGGAGGTAAGTCAAACCCAATTAATTCTGGTCAAACTGTGGACCAGCACCTTGTGGAATTTTTGGAGAAAAATGTATAGCACAAAAACCTCTGAGAAATTTACACAAGGTCAATAACTCAGCTAGCAAGCTCCTGTAAAAATTTCATAATTTTTGGAGTTGGTTTGCTACCTCTAATAAATCCCCAAACTTCAGGCTAGTTTAAAACTCAAATTCTGGTCTAAGTCTGACTCGGACTCGAGTCAGACCTAGCCATTGGACTCGGTCGGGCCAGCCGCCCAGACCTCCTCGGGCTCGATCTCGTGCGCGCGCCTTGGGCCATCGGATCTCCATCCAGTGCCCCAGACCTCCCCTCTGATCTCAGCGCCTCGGGGTGGTCCAGGCCCTTGGATCTCCATCCAGCGGTCACGACCTCCTCGACCTCCCGTGCGCTCGGACCTCCTCGCCTCGGGTGATCGGGACGTCCAGACCACCCCAGCGCATCGGGCGTCGGGACCTCCCTGACCACATTCTTCTTCCTCCGACCTCCCGAGGTGCGGTCGTCATGATTTTCACGCGCGCTGTGCGTGTGTCGTGGTCGAGCGATTGGGAGCGATGGCACTGTCACTTTTGGTCCTTCCCAACGTCTCTTTACGCCATGCATTAATTGCGCGAGCTTTGCCTAAAGAAGTCATCCCTCTTGCCTTGTCAAATCTAGCAGGTCCATGGCAGAGCATGGACTTTGTTCACAGTAGACTTTTGCCCACACCATTACCAAGCTCCCAGGCTATGAATAGCCTGAGACCTCCTTTCCCTTTTTCTTTCTCAGCTCTTAGTAGTGCGTGAACTCTTTCAGTTGTGAGCTGGGTCTCAAACTCGAGCACCCAAGAACACCACCTTCGAGACCTCCATCGCTAGGCATTGGAGCTCCTTAAAGACCACCGAGCTCCAGTGGTTCAATATTGCATTTTGGCTGTCACTTTGCCCTCTTAGTCAACTCAAGTCTCCCTAACTCGTTTTGTTTAACCTTCACAGAGGTGGACAATTCGGGGAGCTTGTTTTCGGAGCCGAGTTGGTCGTCTTCCCCAACTCCGGCGAGCACCACCGTCACCGGAGCTCCTGCGACCATTCTTGGACCTCCTTCATTCCCAGGTTAGTACTTTAGTGTTGGAAACCCGGTCGTCTTGGACCTCGTTAGCGTTTCGTTTTGCCGTATTTGGTCTCCTTCGGTCATCTCCGGCTAGCCGCCGGTAGGGTGCGTTCCAGCCCTAGCTTTCGGTACCTTTAGGTTCCCCTCACTATTTAGAACTCAACCGTGTCCTTGGTTCTAGCCTTAGAGGTGTCTAGCTTGGCGGCCCGGTCGGTTGCCTTGTGGGTTATATGGCTAGCCGATCGACTTTTGTTCTGGCCATCTTATGGCACCTTTTGCTTCCGCTGTCATTCTTGTATATTGTGCTATTTAGCCGATCGGCTCTTTTGTAATAACTTTACTTTATTTATGTCGTTGTTGAACTTAGTGATAAATGTTGTATGGAAATAATGTGTAATTTTGTGGTGATGTGCATGTGCTGCAATTCTGGGAAGCATATGTCCATCGAGGCTTAGAATGTTTAATTAGTAATACTAGAACCATTTGGAGGTTAAGTGTTACTAGTTAAATATTCTGGGTCCTCACAGTGGCTTACTGAGTACGGTTGTGTACTCATTCTTATAATATCAACTACAAACGAAACATGGGAAATTTCTGAGAATCTTAATGAGGAAGGTTTTGGTGGACCTCCATATGACAGTGATTACTGCTATTAGGTCTCGACTGCGCTCAAGCGTGCTTGTGGTTTTGAAGTTCTTTTGTCATGTAATATATTAACTTTGGGTTTGGATGCTCGTATTCGTGTTAAAACTAGCTGATAAGTCTTAACCTTGTGTAATAAAAGTTTGACTTTTATTGTAATTAAAAGCTTGCCCGTGATGCTTCTTATTTCACAACTGCACATTCTGGACGGTTGTGAAAGGTTTGACGGTTCAAAAATAGGGGCGTTACAAGACAGGAAGATTGGATCAATCATGCAAAATTCCTCGTACAATTCTACAATTCGAACACAGTAACCAATTCGGAATGTAACTAAATCAGAGAGAGCAGCGTCCTGACCAAATTCTAAACGAGAAGTGGCGGTAGTGCGCGAGCACTATGGCTATGTTTGCGGCGCTGTTGTCGCCCGTCGCTTTGTGTGGGTGCTTGCGCCCCCACCTCCAAATTGAGCCACGCCACCATCGTCTTGCAAGGAAGCGCCACACCTGCTCGCATCTCTGCTACCCAAGTTATGACGGTTGCAGCATGACGGAGAGCTTGGGCTTTAGCTTCGCTCTTGCCATATCTGCACACTGCAAGCTAGTTCATCGCGGCAACACCCCAAATCGACTTCATCTGAGAACCCGTGTCTACATTGTTGCTACTTCTTCTACTCCGGTTGCAGCCAGGCCGCCGCACCACCATCTTCGTTCGAGGGCCTGTGTGGCGGACGTGCTGGCATGGATGCACCGGTTGGAGACCGAGCATGGAGGCAGCAGTGGCGACGCAAATTGCCAGAACGAGAGAGGCGTCGGCTGCGGTGCTGAATCGATCGAGGCAGCAGCGCAACGAGAGAGGGGCATCGTGGAGGCGAGCGCCACTGTGCGCTCCCAGCCGGGATCGTGTCTCCCAAACAAGCCCCGATAGTTTTACCGTCGGGGCCGGTTGGTAGATCAGATGGTCCTGTCCGTCGTGACTCGTGAGCCCGCGATCTGACAGAGGTTAACCGTCAACGTTAGAGCGTGTAGCCGTGTAGGAGAGTGAGGTTTCCCATGTGGGAAGGAACAGGAGCTTAATAAATTAACAGCAGGATTACAACTTGTGAGTAGACAATCACATAAGAAGTCCGGTACTTGATTAAGCCACACGCACCGAGTTGTACCTACCGACGCTTGCTTTGCGCACATTTGAGTAGCTACGTTTGCATTGCGACGCACAAAACCAAGCTCGAAGCCGTTAAGCATCTTGCTAAAGCTCCTGAATATCTACCCAGATATATAGGCGAGATTTCAGCACGAACTCCATGTTGTGCTGTCCAAAGTATAACAAAACTCTATGAACCCAACGTTGGCAAATGTGTACCACTACTATTATGCATCTCAAGCGAGAAGTGAGCTTGCTAGAGCGATGCTCCACCCTGTTTTTGCCGTTCCAAATCACAGTGATGCCTTCATACTTTGGGCCGCACCTGGTTGTTTTAAATTAAACATCCATTCTTGCATTTTTTTTTAATTTTTTTAAATCGAAAATACTGGATGATTCATTACCAAAAAAAAAAGCTACTTAATCACATCGATCCAACCTGCCAGAGCAAAAGTGATCGTCTCCTGTACAACATTGTCCTCTTATCATTCATTTCCTTTTACCTATTTTAAAGAGTGCTAGCTTTCCCTTATGAAATGCTTGTACGCGTGATAATTATGCATGATTTTTACTCGGATATAGCATGGGAGAAGCATTTCGTCCCCCCCCCCAAAAAAACGGGGGGACATGAGCAACTATTTGTGCCTTGTGAGGCTGTGGCATCAAAATGCAAGCTATGAGCGTGTGCCCCTCAAATTTTACCTTGCAATACCATCCTTTAAAATAAAAATAATGTAAACATATTTCGTATGACCGTGCCGGAAAAGCCAAGTTTGCTCCTTCCACAATAATGCATCGGAAATGGGAAAAATTGAGAGAGAAGGTTGGTACGGTTAGAGGGCCACGCAAGCAACGTCGAGATAGGAAAAGCGCTCCTCGTCCGCAAACATGAGGACGACGAACGACGTGCTTTCGTGATCAAGGTGACGACGTGCGCTCGTGATCTCGTGACCAAGGTAATCAGAATCTCGATTTTAGTTGTATAATTCTACGTTTCTATGATCCAGATTGACTGAATTGATTCAATCCTAACATAGAGTCTTAATTTGGTATAATCTTAATATTATTATGATTCAAAAAATGAAGGATCGTGATCAAAATTTTCATACCATCTTACTTGATTCTATTTATTCTAGTGATTTATTATAAATAATTATTTGCATGTGTCTCTATAATCATAAATTTTTACTTTTATTTCTTCATATCCATTATAATTTGCATAAATAAGAATGACCTTTCCTGTGCACTATATTTTCGTAAATAAAAGACAAATATAGAAGTATTACAATACAGGATATTGTTAAAAAAATGTTTCTTTGGTCGAATCAGTTAGGTTCTTATATTCTATATCGATGATACGATTCGTGATCCTACTAAAGAACCTATTCATGATGGGGAGTCTGACAACCTTGCTCGTGACGCACACCTCCCCGTGGATTTCTTCGTGCCTTGGTCCTCGTCCAAAATCGATCGAACGACGCTTGGCGGCGAGGTCGCATCGAGGTAGCGTTTGTCAGGAACCTCTAGCTCATATCGTATGACGTGGCCATCCGATCGGAGGCACGAATAGTCTGATTTCTCGATATCTTTTGGAGATCTCAACAAGCGAACAATGGAAGTTCTCCAGGTTCGGAGTTTTTGGCCAATTTAGCCATTTTTTGATTGGTAATAGCAAAAGTAATCCCGCTGGCATGAAATTACAAAAATAGCACCACGGTAGGTTAGGCACACCTGCAGCGCTGCAGGAACCTGCAGCGCTGCAGGAACCTACAGTGTGTGTGCATTTTGTCCTTTGTGATTAGGATTTTTGTCTACTGGTGATTAGTGGATGTGCATTGCAACCTTCCATAGATTGAATGTGCGGTAGGATCTTGCCACACATTCAGAGCGTAGTACGTGGCCACATGCAGCGATCCGAGGTTCTTGTCGTGTTTGGGGAGCGCAGTAAATGTGGCTGCCTCGGTTCGGGTCTGCAGTAGGCCAGATCCTGCGGTCCGGGTGTGCGGCAGGATGCAGCCACTGTTCGGGAGCTCGGAAGGGGACACGTGGCGCATATCTAACCTATAGTGGTGTCATTTTTGTTATTTTTTTGTGCACATGGGCTACATGTGCTATACAAATCAAAAAGCGACCAAACGAGCCAAAGACTCCCATATTCGAATTTTAGTAATCACAGCTAAGGCCTGTTTGTGTAAATGTTTGGAATGCGAGAATTTTCCAGATTCTTGTAGGGAATAAACTGTTTCTTGTGATCATACGCTGGAAAAATTCCTAATTACAAATATGGCCTAAAATATGATGCCATTTTATATTTTAAAAAATGGCCAAGAGCTTTGCAATCATTCAAGAAGAACTAGGGCACTCGAATTAGTAGTAGGACTTGAACCTAGACGGGCGCGACACACCACGGCCTTTACCATTCTATGCAATAAATATGATGACATTCATCGGGAAAAGGAGACTTATCACCTATTGTCTCGATCCAACAATATGCCTCCTCACTGCACTTAGGGCACTCCCAATGCTAGACTCTATCACGGTTTCCATAGCTTCAAGACTCTACCAGTAGAAACTATTTGTCTCAATGCATATTTGTACAAATAGTTTCTATAGAGATAGACATTTAATAAACACTTGTATGCAACACAAATAAACAAGGATCAGTTGTGGCAAACATCACATGTAGTCTTTCTTAATGCATCTGTATTTGAAAATGGGTCACGAACACTTGATTTCACACTTGCATGCAAGGAAATAATTCAGCGATCGATTTCACTGCTCGGTTCTGCCGCTTTGAACGTAGAAATTAGCAGCGATAGAATACGGATGGTAGAAGAAAAGAGTGTCGACAAAGCTAATGCAGAAATTAACAGAATTTAAGACAATATTCAGCTAGTAGGTAGCAACGCTGATATATCATTTGATTGAAACGAACATAGTAATATTTAGGTGACCATCAGCCGTTTCTCCTCCACATGAACTCCCATGTCCACTGCAACTCCCTTCCACACTTTTGCAGGCTGAAAAGTTATAGATGAGTAAGTCAATAAGCAAGAAATATAGTAGTAAACAAGAAATATATTATGGGTTGTTGACAGTTCGAATTTGCAAAACACAAATATATATGGCAGCTATGCACAATTATACATAAATATATATTTTTCTACCTAATTAGATCGATTCCCAAACTTTTGCCAAATGTGATCTATCAAATCAGATTGCAATTGCTTGTGAGCTTCACGATCACGAATATCGGTATTTCTTTGTAGTACTTCTTCCATAACTGGGTCATGTGCTTGAGAGATTGTAGGTGCTTGAACAGTCGATGTGGTTGCTTCCTCGTTCAAGTCAAAAGGAACATCCTCTATATCCTTCTCATCCTCAATTATCATGTTGTGAAGGATTATACAAGCTAACATGACATTCTCAAGGTCCCCTTGTTCATATAGACGTGTCGGCCGACGCAAAATGCAAAAACGAGATTGCAAAATCCCAAATGCACATTCAACATCTTTTCTTGCCCCCTCTTGTTGTTCTGCAAACAGCTTGTGCTCAGCTGATTGCGGTGCACGTATGGACTTAACAAAAACAGCCCAATCTGGGTATATGCCATCTGCAAGATAATAAGGTTTGTTATATTGCCTCCCATTCACAAAATCATCACACACTGGGAGCTTCTCCTCTTAATTGATCGACGAACAAATCGATTGATTCAAAGACATTGATGTCATTGTTGGATCCCGCCACTCCAAAGAAAGCATGCCATATCCATCGGTCATGTGAAGCAACGGCCTCTAGAATGATGGTTGGTACACCATGATCACCACGAGTATATTGTCCCTTCCAAGCATAGGGACATTTTTCCCAATGCCAATGCATACAGTCAATGCTCCCTATCATGCCAGGAAAACCACGACGCTCACTGGTCTCCAACAATCGTTCTACATCTTGTACTGTGGGGCGTCTCAAGTACTCTTCACCATACACTTCTTTGACACCCTGAACAAACTTTTTCAAGCACTCCACACCAGTACTTTCTCCCATCTTTAGGTACTCATCATGCTGGTCTGCAGAGCCGCCATATGCTAATTGATGGATCGCTACTGTACACTTTTGAATTGGTGAGAACCCAGGACGATTCAGAGCATCCGGACGTAAGGTGAAATACTCAGACCACCCACTCAAGGCCTCAACAATCTTCAGAAAGAGGGGTCTCCTCATCCTAAATCTTCTACGAAAGTGTGTCTCATTGTAGATTGGATTAGGAGAGAAGTAGTCATCCATTAGTTGCTGGTTGGCTTGTTCACGAGGCCTATCCACATATCGCCTAGGACCACGCTGAGTTCTTCCACCTTGTATGACATCAACAACGGACTGCATTTTAGCTACTAGTTCATCGCCTAAATCATCCATAATTTCTTGCTCTTGGAGATAGTCATCCATGGAGTACAGATCAATCGAATCGATGCTGCCATCTCCGTCCATGGAGTACAGAAAGGGATAGCAGAAAATGGTGGGCAGCAGTATAGCAGAAAGGGAGTAGCAGATAAGAAACGGCGGTAGTAGCAGAAGGGGGGGCGAGAAGAGATAGGAGTGGGCAGCAGTATCGTGGCTTTGCTGTATATATGCACATTTGACGTGCCTGTATATATTCACACTTTAATGCAAAATAACTAGTGGATGGAGTTCACACTTGCATGCAAAAAATAGTGGCTGGAGTTCACACTTGCATGCAAAAATTAGTGGATGGAGTTCACACTTACCGTGGGTGTGCATTTCAGTTTCACAAAAATAGTTCACACTATATTAAAATTACCTTAGTAGAAATCCCTTGCATGTACACATTTGTATGCAATCACTTGCTCTTGAGAATTAATTCCATGAAATTATTAGTCTATCGATTATGATTCCACCAATTAAAATATAAATTGGAAAATGGGTTGACAGTGTAATACCTTAGGAAATAAAGCAAGTCTCATGCTCTCTAGTGCCAACTTTCTCTCAGACAAAGCATCTGCATTAAGCTGATCAGTAGGTGCAAGCAGTAGCTGTGTGTAAGTTTCTAGCATTTTGCACTTAGTTTGTTCATGAGCTGCTTCATGACTAAGCTTAGCTGCTTCAATCTTCTTATCAGCCAAACTTTGCTGAATTTCTGTCATCTTCTCTCTCTCTGCCCTATTCCTGGTGCTTGCTTCAATGAACTTCTCAAATTTATTGCTGAAGTCAGACAAGGCATCAGTTCCCTTCTTTTTGCCATTCAGTTCTTTTTTTGCTTTCTTATGTCCCATTGGTCGCTTTTCTCCATCTAATTCCAAATTCAACACTGCAGATAGGTTAGTGTTAGCATTTGCACTCTTTTCCTTTTCCTTCTTTAACCTAGCAATATATGCTGACCACTTCTGCTGACCACGTACCACCTTCCACATATGTAGCAGATGGAAGGCCTTACCACTATTTTGGCTAGCCCACATCTCTAATGCTTTGTCAGTCAACTGGTCATCACTCATCCCACTTTGCCACACTCTATCGGCATTTACCCAAATTCCATGAAAATCAGTTAATGGTTTCTTAGAACGATCCCAACGTATTTTCAGTTGGTTTCGGTTCCTCTTACGGCTAGTTTCTGTGGTCTTGTTGTATTCTTTAGTAACATCTTCCCAATACCGCTCTGCCTTCTTGCCATTTCCATCTACTGGGTCCTTTGAATTACGCAGCCAAGCACTGGCCTACAATAAGGAACCAAAATTAGTGTATTGCATTTACATGTACTTGAGTGTTTGTTTCAAAGTAAAAGTGAGAAAGGGAACGTACCAATCGTTTATCTTCTTCAACCGTCCAGTTCAAACGCCTGTCGGTTCTAGAATCGTCATCAACGTTAATTGTTTCAGTTTCTTCTCCACCTACATCTTCCACTGCATCATGTACTAGATCATCATCTTCTTCTGCTGAAGAATGAGTTCTTGTAGCACCCAGATCAATTAGAGACATTGAAGACTGATTCGTTGCAGCACCAACAAAGTGGAAATTTTCAGGAATATTAATTCCATTTGGATGGTTAGCAAATGGATTTGAGTGCAGGTAATTTGTGAACCCTCCTTGTGGGTATAACCTGCAAACAACATTTTTCTCAAATATCACTAGCAGTACAACAAAATAGATGTACAGTACAAGCTGACACAAATTTGCATCTACAAGCACACAATCGATGACACTTTATAATTAACAGAGAAGGAATGCCGTGGCTGTGCTCATGTATACATACACTTGCCGTGGGCTCATATATATACACACGAAATTAATGTGGAACACAAAAAATAGTGGAAGGAGTCCACACTTGCATGCAAGAAAATAATGCACATCAGTTTCAGTTACTGAAAATCTGTGGTTGTATGCAGAAATAATGCACATCAGTTTCAGTAACTGAAAATCCGTGGTTGTGCTGACCAAGTTTCACACTTGCATGCAGAAATAATGCACATCAGTATAACCTGCAAACATATATTGGCTAGAAGGCAAGAACACTAGCAGTACACATGACATCTTAATTAATCAACTTTCCATCTACAATCAGAAAACGATGATATTGGCAGTAGAAGCTTACATCAATTTTCATCTAATGCCACACAACAATGACAATTTGTAATCCATACAGACACAACTCTGATGACTTACCCTTCACTAGAAGATGAAGATGGCCACCATCCACCAACGGGAGAAGCATGGATTGAAGGAGCATGACTGCCAGGAACACTAGCTTTCTTTGTTGCAGCGTTCTGACCAGAGGAAAGACCACGAGCTGCAGAAGCACCGGCCGCTGGAGCACTTGGCCCACGACCACGGACGGACGGAGAACGGGTTGCAGCAACACCACTACCTCGCCGGGAACTAGGCTTTGTTAATCGATTCATCCCCTGATTCAGAGGTTTGGATATGGATTTTGGGTTAAAGATTGTTGGGGCAGGAGATCAGTTGGGGAGCTAGATCGTGGGACTTGGGGCGTACCTTGATTTGGATTTGAGGACTATCCACAGAGCCGGCGCATGAGGAGACAGAGCCGCACGAGTGATTTGAAGGCCCTCGCGATTTCTCGGCACCAGGAGAGGTCGAGGCAGCGCGCGGGAAGGGGCGGGGCTTCGCGCGCGCAGGAAGGGGCGGGGCTTCGTGCGCGCGGGAAGGAGCGGGCCGTGCGCGGGAGCGGGGTTGGGGGCGCGCGCAAGATGGCGGCGAGGGGAGGGAAGGGGAAGGCGCACCGGATCGATGGAAACGATGGAGGCGTTCCCCAACGCGCATGCGGCTGGTGTCTTCCGCATCGGATGAAGCGTAGACGTCGTTTCCATCTTAGACACGGTTTCTTGTTTTTTCACCCTCTTTCTTCAATAAATACAGTGCCACATCAGCAAAAGTCAATAAATAGAGGGTAATTAATAGCCATAGAAACCAGGGTGAAATCTGCATTGGGAGTGCCCTTAATCAAACAGCTCGTGTCATGAGTTTGCAAATTTGCATTTTAGATGATTTTACCATATTTGTGGGCTCGCGATCACGACTTTAAATACCCATAGGACTCTCAGAAGGCAAGAGGACAAGAGATCTGATAGGAGCAACCAAAGTACTGTAAAGGAACTATTCGTAGTGGTTAAGCACGACATGAAAAGAGTTGAGTATCTTTCTTATGTGACCGCGTTTGAGATGATATTTCGGTTGTAGGCTTCCAGCGCTGTAGCGCCGTATCGATATCGGATCCGGATCCGCTGCCTTTGTCGAGTAGAGCATAGGAAACAACGGCACAAAACACTGTAGTATACTGTTGAAAACCGCGATCTGAAAAACTGTACCGAAGAATGCTGTAGCGAGCCATTGTTTGCACTGTTGCGTTCGATCTGATTGGTTGTTTGTTCATCGAACGGTTGAGAATTGCCTTAAGACGGGCAGAGTTTCCCTCTGCCTTCGCTTGAACTAAGGCATATTGATCAGTAAATAAACAAACGATAGAATACTTGGAGCTATGTGTGCTATACAGGGAAATTCTTTTATGAGCATGTGATAACAGGTGTTGAATATCTAGTAAAAAAAAATTATTCAACCTTTCGTAAAATATTTTAAGTATTGCATAGAATATCTTTCGATATTATTTTCATACAACCAATCTATACTTTCACAGGCGAATCCACCGGGTGGATTTGGGTGGGCTCGAGCCCACCCTCCGCCGGCGCCAGAACCCTTTCCTCCCCGGTGGCACCACGATTTGATGAAACAAAGGCAACCGCTGCACCCCTTGATCTCATGAGTCACGATGTTGTAGATCCACTTCTCACTACCTGCAAATCGCATAACAAACCGTATAGTACTTTAAACCCACTCTCTATTTTCATCACGGCCGTAATATATACTTTTGTATATTAGTTGTCAAAGTTTAAATACACGCACAAAGCAACTCTCATCCCAAGGGAAAAGGAGTGAAACTTTGTAATTAGAGGCTTGGGTTTGATGTAACACCTCGGCTTAACAATGAGCTTGGAATGCCACTAAGATACACTATCTACTAATTTTAGCAATACTTTACAACAATTTACAACAAGCAACTCCGTAATAAAACCCATCAACAGGTCACAATAAAACATGAATAATGACACAAGTATAGGTATTTAATCTCTAGATAGCAAAACATAATAATAATGCAAGAATTAGGTAAAACCAACCATAAAGAATCTATTGAATGAATAAACATGTTCCAACCAAGCATCTAAAATTATTCAATGTCTACCAAGTCCTAGAAGACAAATCATCACACTATAATGAGGGTTCTCATGATAAATAAATCAAGTAATTGAGGTGTATGAAATTGTTCCAAGTGCGCAATCTCTCCCCATGTGAGAAACCATCAACGATTATCTAAAACAACAATAAAATAAGAGTGAGTCCACAACTCCGTAAGCACAATAATAAAATAATAAACAATGATTTATCAACCATAACCAATATCATCATCAACATCATGTATTTAATTCTCTTTATGCTCGTACTTGAATTTCATAACCATTCTTCAATTAATGCGATGCAACTCTACATTACATGTCACATGCTCATTTCATCGTTTATATCGATATAACATGAGTGAACAAACGTGATAGTTTTCACCCTTTCATCAAGCCCATCCTCAAAGGATCGGGGACCTCTCCACTCCTGTGGAGTCTCTACCAATGAGGTAGATATGTGATCACCTTCTCTTTTATGCAATGATGCAACAATTCTATTTATTCTCATCAAATATGCCATTAACCACAATTCATGTCTTCATCATCAAAATCGATACCATAATCATTCACAAGACTTGTAATTAAACCATGTAATGGAATAAACAACATATTGATAAGGATTAAGTCCAAGTTTAGTCCCTCAACTATACCCTATGATTAATTTTGGTCCCTCTACTTAAATACCAGATATCTTAAGCCTCAAAGTATACATACCGGACAACCAAAGTCCCTCCGTGCGTTCGAGGGCGGTTTGGGCCGATGTGGCATCCACGTTGGCGCTGACTGGGTCCAATGACCGGACCACACTGCGACACGGTCCAGTCAAATGTCCTCGCACTCGGTCGCTGTCGCTCGCTCTCTCTGTCTCGCTCTCTCTCTCTCTCTCGGCGGTGGCAGCGACCAAAGGCGATTAGGGTTTGGAGTTTGGTGGGTAGCGGCGACCGAAGCTCCCTGCGCCATGGCCAGCTTAGGGAGCTCGAGATCATTGGCGACTGGAGGAAGCTCAAGCTCGGCGGCATGTGTTGCCCCCTCCGTCAGCACAGTTCATGGGGCTTCCACATCGCCGATTTCGTACAGAGAGCGACCTCTGGAGTACGCTCCGACAGTCCATTGCCACTGCAGGGAGAAGGCTGGTCGGTGGATATCGTGGAGCGACTCTAACCCGGCACGGAGGTACATGACATGAATGCGAGCTCGGGTAAGTATTCTTCGTGAATTTGCTGTTATTTTGGTTTGTGGAGGCTCTGCTTATTTGTCAATCTTAATTGAAGGCTGGAGGCTGCAAGTTTTGGGCATGGTACGATGATGAACCAACCCCCTTCTTGAGGCAGGTAGTACTGGACTTGCGCGACACTGTTAGGGCATTGAGGAAGGAGAACCATGAGCTTAGGGTGTTGAGGAACCAGAACAATGAACAAGATTTGAGTGTGGTCGAGTCTAGGCATGGAGAACATGATGTAGCAGTTGTTGGACTCGCTGGTATGGTAGCACAGCTGGAGAAAGAGAGGATACTTTTTTTTTGTCCTGCTTGTTGTTTTTGTAATGGTGCTAGTTAGAGTTGTGATTAGGGAATGTAATTGAACCTGTGCTGCAATATACTAATTCAGAATGAATGTTGGTTCTGAATTTAGGCAGTTCAGTGCTACTCTGAATGTTGTATGTTGAATCTGTGCTGCTCTGAATGTTGTATGTTGAACCTGTGTTGGTCTGAATATGTCCATTTCATGTGCTGTCATGTACTGCTATGTTGGTTTTGAATGAGTCATGCTTGTGTTGTTTCTCTGAAGTTGTTCAATTTTGTTCATCACATTTGTGCAGTGATGCTTCTGGTTGAAAAAGGGCATGCAAAAATGAGAAGGATCAGCACTACTACAAATTGAATAACTACCACCGACATTGGTTCTCGTAAATAAGCAAGCATATAGACTAGAACAAGTGGATGCCAATGTCAGCCCACAAGGCACAAGTTGAAAAGATTACATAACACTAATCACTGAAAAGTTGGGATGACATAACTGACTACTACAAACAGAATAACTGTTTGGCAAATCCATGTTGATTACATAACACTAATCCTTTGAAAAGTTTTGAGATTACGAACACCATGTGATGGACATTACAAGCCACTAGTCCGCAAATCCATTAGAACATCAACGATTTGTTGGCATACCCAAAAGCTTTGCAAGCTTTGAACTAAAATTTTGCTTCTTCTTGGTTGGAGTTAGTTTCTTCCTTTTTGAAAGGTCGGTTCTTGGGCGCAGCCTGAGCGAGAGTAACCCAAGTCACCGGATGTTCACACTTGATTTTGCCTCGCAAACGCCACACTTGACTCCAAGTACATAGTACCAGAATCACCATGTTGTGTGTTGACTTTAGCAGTAGCAGAGGTTTTGATGATCCTCTGATTTGGCATACCATGCTGTAGCAGAACCACCAAGTTCAGTTAGAGGTTTCTAGTTTGCAAGTGCAAAGAAATATAAATATAAATGAAGATATGGAATTTTGGAATACACCTACATTATGAATAGTTGTGCATGTCCTCTCTGAGTACAAGACTCCTACCCCAGTGCAACTCTTTTTGGATGGAGGTGGTGGGTTCACTGAATTAGACCTGGCCTTTCTCTTGGTCATATTAGAACAACTCTGTTGTGATGGAGGAATCACAATATGCAATGTCAGATGTGCCTAAACTATGTAATTTTATACCAACTTAGGAAATGCATGAAATGAATGAATTTATTACCAGGGGAACAGGATCAGGATCAGTGGGTGCAGAATTGCCAACACTTGCACAATGACCTTGTTGATCCTGGCTGGGCCCTAATGTTTGTTGTTATTGGTCATTTCTCCTGTCACAAGTAGACCTGTTATGGCCAATTCCCTTGCAAAGCCTGTACCTAATGATTGTGCCAATCTTGGACATTCTTGTTCCTTTAGGTTTGTCATTTTGCTCTCTCTTCCTATCTCTCTTTGGCCTACCAGGCATTTTGTCCAACTTTGGTTGCCTTGGTCTTGGTCTCTCTGATGTGGGCCAACAAGTCATGCCCTCAACAGGTTGCAAGTAGTGCTCATAAGTCTTGTTGTACTCTGCAATGTTGTAACATGGTGCTATATAATCATCAAGGGAACTGTTCCTCCAATTGATGCATGCAATGGCATGTGGGCAAGGCAAACCGCATATTGCCAATATATGCATAAACAAGTTACCTTTCCAAGTTCACTGAGAACCTATGATCTCTATGTGTGACCTCAAAACCATTCGACCATTGCACAAGATGACGCAAAAACCGACTCATTGATGTAGACCTTCATTTTCTTGAATATTGGGGCATGTCACACTGGCCCATCTCTCTCGCCTTGCTTTTGTTGGTATGGATTCTAACCATCACTTTCCTCTGATCCACTCAAACATGCTGATGGTAGGAGGTACCTTGACTCAACTATAGCATGATTGAATGATTCACACATGTTGTTGTCCATGATTCACAAAGATGATCCCAACTTGAACCATGCCTTGCTCCAATGTTGTGGATCCGTCCTCATGATTGCATTAGCACCTTCAGGTATCCTTTGCAAGGCTTGCCCAATGGTAGTTGAAAAGATTGACACATAGAGATTTGGCACACAACTGAACTTCTTCTACCAAGCTTTGTCCTTGTAAGTCTTCTGGTTGGCATAGATGTGTCTTGCACACATCCTATGCTCAGCCTTGGGTACCCAATACTCAATAGCATTTAGTAGGCCATGCAACAAACAAACAGAAGTTAAGTACTGGATGTGACAAATTGGATGAATAAACTATACATTAGCACACTAATATGACTTACTTTCTGTTGATCTGAGATGATTACCCATCCTTCACCATCTCCAATTTCTATATCTTTGAAGAAAATCCCACAAAACTAGTCCCATGACTCATTAGTTTCCTTCTCTACCACAACCCATGCTATGGAGTACATCTGATTGTTTGCATCTCTTCCAATTGCACAAATTAGCTCCCCATTGGTTGGACCTTTGAAGAAACAACCATCTAAACCTATCACTTTCTTACACCCAGCTAAGAAACCTCTTTTGCAAGCATCCAAACAAATGTACATTCTATGAAAAATAGCTTCTGTTGCATTTGGATGCAGGTTAACCACCACTGTGCTACCTAGATTGCTCCTAAGAAGCTCCATTTGGTGGTCAAAGACCCTACCATACTCTCCCTTCTTGGAGTCTAAGACCTTCTGCATTACAAGGGACTTAGCTCTTTTGCACTTAGCTATGGTCACATCTGCTTGCATTTATTCTGTCATCGCTTGCTTCAAATGCTCCAACTTCGAGTTAGGTTTCCATTATGGCACTCTCAAACTTTTAAGCTATTCTCCTCGAAGTCACAAGTTTGTTGTCCCTTCTTGGGGGGCATGTGTGCTCATCCTTG
This sequence comes from Ampelocalamus luodianensis, assembly GCA_036346255.1. Lineage (NCBI taxonomy): Eukaryota > Viridiplantae > Streptophyta > Magnoliopsida > Poales > Poaceae > Ampelocalamus > Ampelocalamus luodianensis. Next base: position 75,934,566 of record CM070620.1, read on the forward strand.
AAACTAGTCACTAGTCATCCTTTTGTCCTGCTGTTATTTGACAACAAGATAAACCAAGGACATTTGGCCCACTCACATTTAGCCCTAACCCTTTTGTTGCCATTCTTGCAAAATTTAATAACATGTCTCCTAGCTACTCCATAACGCCTAACACTTGAATGAAGTCCCCTTGCGCTTGAAACCCATGCCCAAGCTAAATGTAGGGAGACTTGCTTTGGGGTCATACCTAGGGTACTTGGGTTTCTTCCTCAGGAGCTCACCATCACAGCCTCCTTCCTCATAGCTGTCCTCTTCCTCACTATCAGAAAAGTAAGAAGTATCACTCTCCTCATCTCCTCCTTGTCCTCTTGACTCATCAATGGCCACCAAATGCCCAGCCTTGTACATCTTTCTATTCTGAGCAGCTTCCTCATCATCCTCTGAGGTGTCAGCATCTCCACAATCTTTAGACAATGTGCCAACCTTTGCCGTCCCCTTCATATCAGACAATGTATTGTAGAACTTCTACTTACAGGCGATATCCTTTGCTGTATCAGCTGGTGACATCTTAATCACCTCCACCTCTTTGCAAGCATCTACTGACACAGCCTCATCATCATCTGTGTGCAGCCAAGCTTCACTCTCGTCTTCCCAATCACTAACATCATCTCCTTTGTCACCCACACCATCACCATCTGAGCCAACATCATCATCAACTCCCACTGCCTCAACAAATATATCCACAACACCCCCATCAATGATACAGTCAGACGTGGTTTGGCAGTCCTTATCATCTGTTAGCACCCTCAATCCATTCTTCAATGCTTTCCTAGGAAACAACCAGTGCATGAGTACCAACTCCACATCCTCACAATGGTCCTTCAAATGTCCTTGACCTCCGATGATGACAACTTATCCCGATCTATGTAAGACATGCCCTCTCTTCCTCCACAATAATGCGATCTCTTTCCATCATCCAAGAAATCCCTACTGAAATGGAACCTAACAGCTAGCTTATCCAAGTTATCCATTAGTAAATCAGAGTAATCGTAAGAAATCACCACTGTGATATACCTACATGCAAAATAACACCAAGCATTACTACACTACCCTAAGAACAACACTAATCGAAGTAGGTCCACCAAACACCCAGAGTAATTGCGGAAGACTAACCAAAATAATGCCAGATCTAGGTATATCACATTTAGCCCTGTTCTTGTTCACTGAGGGGGAAATCTGCGCGCGGGGAGGACAGCCGGCGTGAGAGCAAGGCGGGCAGGGAGCTTTGGTCACCGCCGCCCACCAAACTCCAAACCCTAATCGCCTTCAGTCGCCGCCGCCGCCGAGAGAGAGAGAGAGAGAGAGCGAGCGAGAGCGACCGAGTGCGAGGGCATTTGACTGGACCGTGTCGCAGTGTGGTCCGGTCGTTGGACCTAGTCAGCACCAGCGTGGATGCCACGTTGGCCCAAACTGCCCTCGAACGCACAGAGGGACTTTGGTTGCCTGGTATGTATACTTTGAGGCTTAAGATATCCAGTATTTAAGTAGAGGGACCAAAATTAATCATCGAGTATAGTTGAGGGACTAAACATGGACTTAACCCTAATGATAATGAATAATAAAGAGGACAGCGATCAAACCATTAGTCATTGTTCTACCCTGCACTTGTCTCTTATCTGCTCGAAGCCGGGTAGTGGGATGGTGGCAAGGTGCCAGAGGCAATACTCCTGGTACAAATAATTAAAACATACTCAAAAACATGTCACAACAGCACCTAAATAATTCACTAATTGCCTTTGCAAATATATGCAAAAGCGACACATTTAGCTTGATCCTACCGAATGTACTATCGTTGTTCTAGTAGTAAAATGTCTCTAATTCTCTCATCTGAACCCTAAATCTAGCGAATCGTATACTTTCCAGAATCCCCATGCAATTATCTATAACTTTCTAGTTATGACAAACTTCTGAATCCACCGTTTACTCCTCCGTTTCCAACCCCGAAGACTACCCCAGAATCTATCAAGACAGACCACTTCACAATTTGGTATATTTTTATATAAATTGAAAATTTATGAACTATAGCAGCTCTGAAATCTACTCAAAATTCTCTAGCTTATTCAAGTTATCATTAAAATTAAATTACTTCATTTACTAGGTGAAAACAGCACATCTACACGACAGCTGCCAACGATGTCTGTTTCTGGACAACGACCTTCCCGAAACCGTAAAGTTTCATTCACAACTCCAAATCTAATGTTATAAATCTTCCTAAAAAGCTAATGAAATTATATATATCTTTTATAATTGGACAAAACTCTTAATACAAAGTTAAATACCTCTAGTTTCCACCGTAAAGTTTTGCGTCGCAACTCGATGAACTAGGGCTTACAGAAATCTACACTTTCCAAGAACCAAACAATCTACAAATTGAAAAACACTTAATCTAGGGCCAAATAAAGGCTTTCAGATCTTTACCCTTGAAGAACATGACAACGAACATGAAACCCCTTAACCTTCCTCTTCTTTCTCTTCTCTCCTTTCCCTTCCTCGCTTCTCCTTCCTCTTGCGCCTCAGATCCAACACCCAGTAGCACCACCTCCAGCTGCAGGGGCTGGCAGGGGCTTCATCCTGGGGAGCAGCAGGAAGGGTGGGGCACCAGGGGAAGGAGGTGGCAGGGGACAGGGATGGTGCAACGGGGTGGAGGCGGTAGGGCAGCAAGGAGAGAATGTGGGTGGCGGTTAGGGTTTTGCCTGCCCCTCCCTGCCTCTTGCTTTAAGTGGCCGACCGGCCCCCTTGGGCCAATAGGCCATGGGCCGAAGGCCCAAGTCATACTTCCCCTCTCAAATTCTGAAATTTCCTTGATTAATTCAATTTAATTACCTTTCTAATTCATTTAAATCTCCAAGGTTAAACAAGATATTACATTTGAATTTAGGTTCATGGTGTTTTGTGTACACACGATTGCACATCGGTGGAAAAACGTGTGCATATGTACTGTGAGATTGCGTATTCGTCCATGATTTCTGTAATTCCAGGCATGTATAAGTGGGCACACTCACATGCGCATGTGTTGTGGTGATGGGCTTATGTGGGTGTGTCGTTTTGTGTCCACTCTTGTATTTCAAAAAAAGTTTAAATGCACACATTCTAAAAAGGACTTCTATCTTAGGTCGTGCTGGTATGCTACCGCTGCTTGCTCCTCCGTAGTCCATACAATAACTATCTATATATCTACAAACAACCGGTGATATTCAAGGTACCTCATTCGCTTTGAAGGTCTAGAAAATTTTACAATAATCCTTAAATCAGAAGAGGCAAAATTCTTAGAAATTCTTTCATTAATCGAGAGAAAAAGAGGCGCCAGATTATAACGGTATAGATTAATTATGTATAGATATTACAGGCTGGCAGCTATCATGATTGTATAAGAAATACAACTATATTTTCGAAAGACAATCGAGTTGTATAACAAATATAATATATTGCAATATATAGTTGCGCAATTACACGGGAAATTTCGCTAGTTCAGCTTAACTTCCGTTGCATGTCGATCCTAGTAACTCGAGTGGAAAACGAGTGAGATATTGACATGAAAGTAATCGAACGGGAGTGGCGCACGAAACTGCAATAGTGTTTCTTGGAGCAAGCTTAATCAAATCCTCTTCGATCTTTCGTAATTGGTGGGTGGTCAGAGCAACCGCCGAGTTGTTGCAGACCATAGTAGTCTGGTACATTACCAGTCCCTTTTTTCAAGAGAGAGAAGGTAAACTTTCAATTGAACCAATTAATAGGCATAGCTACCTCTGATCTTAACTCTGCTTGCCGGTCAAGAAAGACCTCAGTCAGCATGGGGTTTCCAAGTTTCCAACATGGTAATGTACTGTAAACTTGTACGACATAACCGCGTCAGAATACACAAACACGTCAATTTGCAGTCAAGTACCAATCAGTATTATGCTCAAGCAGACACACCAAACGTGATACAGTCATGATGGTCAAGAAACAGCAGGGTCCCCAAAAAAGGCACATGGCGATAAAACGGTAGAACGAACAAGGCGAGAGCAATGCTTAAAGAAGGACGAGGCCAACGGGTCCTGCCTAAGTCAAGTCTGAGGAATTCAGACGGGAAGTTGTCACGAAAACGCAACGAAAAAACGCATCTTGCAGTGGCCTAGGACTTGGTGGTGAGGCCAACGGGTCCTGCCTAAGTCAAGTCTTAGGAATTCAGACGGGAAGCTGTCACGGAACCGCAACGAAACTAACGCACCTTGCAGTGGTCTAGGACTTTGTCATCGTGGGCGCAGTCAGGTCAAGCGTTCACAAGTGACGACAACATCACCCCATGGATGGCGTTCAGACCCGGAGGCGAGAAATTCCTTGTAAAGTAGTATAGAGGGCCTCACCGTTTAAAAGCAACCATACAAACTATGGAACAAGGGCGTAAATTGAACATAATTTCCCTCTCTGATCTGCAGTGCGGATGACTGGCAGAGAGCGCTAAGACGTCCGCCAGTCTCACTAGGCCTTACTGACCAAGTAGGTGAGCACGGTCGGCCCACTCGGTGCGCAACCTGATGGACATCGTCTCTCGACCGACCGCAGCTCATGTTCTTGATTATTTGCTTGGACTCCGCCAAGATAGACTTGAGAGTATTGAGAAGCCTCGGAACGTTGTGATCTGGGCTGCGGATGGTGGAATCTGATACGCGTGAGATCTGCTGGATCTGATCGAATTGAAGTAACAGACAACAGTTGTTCAGTACCAAACAGTGAAAATATCATGAATGAAGTGAGCATACGTTGTGAGTGTTTTAAAGTGTCATCACGCCGCGAAGCACTATGTCGATCGAACGAGTGACGAAGTGAAAGATCTAGACCCGCCATTATGTGGTAATGCAGTTTTGGTGATTAATGATAAATCTAATTGGGAGACTAACTGTAACACCCCAGGACCAACATTACCCTGGAATGCTACTAAACCACTCAACAGCTAGCCAATAATTTCAATATAAATTATTTCGGCAACATCTCTAGACAAGAAGCATTAAGCGGAAGCATAAACAACTAAGGGAATAAAGATAACGGTAACAAGTTCAATAATTAAACAACCTCTAGCAGATTAAACAAAGAATGGTTCACATGTGTATCCTTATTAAATAACATAATCATCCACTAATAGTTAAGCATTTGGCTAGAATTCCATCGACTTTATTACAACATGAGTTGATGAACCACGTGCATTATTGTGGTGCCGCTCTACCCATCCCATGAATGCTCAACAATCACCTGTAGGGGGGGAAACAAGGGTGAGATAAAAATCTCAGCAAGCAAACTGTTTAACATGCTATTCAGACTACAAACAAATATGCAACATCATTAAGGTATTCATATGTCCACATCCACAATGTGAATCCACATTCATTTACAAGCTAATTAAACTACAAAGATATTAAACACCCATAACCAATTCCCATAATGATCACGATTATAGCCTCAACCATAGTTACTACCAATGATAGTAAAATATCAACAATTGAATCTTGATCATCTGCTTCATATTATTCACCACTACCACTACCAATGACAATAAAGTATTAACATGTTTTACCTCATAACTTTACTATTTCTCGCATCCACAACTGCTATCAACAATTACCACAAGAGAGAAGAATCTCATGCCACAATCACAATCTCTACCATACCACAAGGGATGAACCCCATTCCACCACCACAACCACATTACTCATACCACAAGAGACTCTCATGAGTCAATTTCCACATTGCAACTATGAAGTTGCGTTTGTTTGTAAAATAACTTCACCTCAATATATTGCATAAGTATGCAAATGATCTTTCCACAATGTAATGCATATGCATGCTATGCTCCACTGCACCTTTACCCAATAAGGTAAAAGTGTGCATCGTGCTACGACAATGCACGATGTTGTACATCATGATCGCGGCTATAAGCGCGACATCCACAATGCAAATGTCATGATATGTCATGAATGATATGATAATCATAAACCACAAGAATTTAACCACGAAGGTCAACGAGATACTCATCATGAATATTTTCTCATAATCCACATGTGTCTCATTAAGCACAATACCATTGTGTCATAAGGCCATTACCACATAACCCACACCGAATCACCAAGATCAAAATCAATCGATCTAAAGGGAACTCTACCACATAGACCACAACATGATCATCATGAATATAACCACAAGGAATTATCAATATGTCCACCTTGAGTTTATTTTCATATTCATATCTGGCTCATTAAGCAAATTACCACATGACTACCAACAACTCTTCCAACGCATGGCAAAAATGAATATTAATTTGCTACCACGACCTCATCCATAAAACATGCAACTATGGCATATAACTTCAAGTTATGAAAAACATGTATATTGCAAGTAGTAAGAATAACGAGTTAAACCGTAGCACAACCGCTACATTTACTTGCATGATCATACAAGCATTCATCCATCACAAGCATTAGGGTTAGCAGTGTACTTGCCTTCCACGATGCGACGCGTTAGCCGGCAAAGGTGTTACTCCTAAACCTGAGGCCTCACCTCCTAAACAAGTAAAATAATTTCAATAAGGACATAATAAACCCAGCGCTACTAATCGGCGTTCTACACCGCTTCCCTGATGACTCAAGACGAGATTACAAAGCTGAAACTGAAAAAACACGTTTCCTGCCATAAACCGTTTCTGGACAGCAGCACGGTAACTGTCATAACTCATGAACTGGAAGTCGAAAAGAGGTAAACCCAATTTCTGTAGATTATTAACTGACTAATCTACAATACTCTAGTTGACACGATAATCCAATTCAGCCAATTTAATAGGCTAACAATTGTTTGAACTTTCAGTACAGAAACTGCTTACAAATTCCAACAGCAATATTCAGATGACCATAACTTTTGAGATATAACTCCGAATTGATCGTTCTTTAACAATATGAAAAGGTTATCGAATTATCTACAATAACCTAGTTGGGTGAACTTTCAGATTCTTCCAATTTCCCTATCATATTTTAGGAAATATCCAGACAGATTATTCTCGTCAGATTTCTGGCAGCAGAAACTAAATCGACCATACCTTTTGACTCAGACCTCGGAATCGAGTGAACTCGGTGGCCACCGAAACTTAAGAAGTAGGTCCAGATATCTCTAGGAGACCAACTCTTCAGATTCCGCCTCTAAGTAGTCGAAACAGATCCCGCAACATACTGGACAGAATTGAACGAATTGAAGACAGACTGGATTTAAGCAATTCTACTCGCAAACGCATCTAATCACCAAGAAACCTTGCAAGAAACCTGATGTTACCCTTGTAGAACCGCTGAAGATCATGAACGGAAACACCAACTTGCGATCCCTCTCTTTTCCCTTCTCACTTCTTCCTTCTTCTTGCTTCTTCTTGGTCGGCCACCACTTTGGAGGTCTTCTTCTTCCAATTGGCCGGCATCAAGGAGCTTCACCAAGGGAGGGAGATGTTGCTGGAGGTGCTGGACAAGGATGGTGGGAGGCGCAAGAGGTGATGGGGTGGAGGCCAAAGGAGAGGGAGGGGGGAAAATGGCGGCCAAGCACAGGAAGAGGGTGGCGCCCTAGGGTTTTGCTCCCCTAGTGGCCGTTGCCCCTCCACCTTTGGGCTGAAATCTTTGTGGCACTGGAAGCCTGAGCCCAGTTGTCAAAACTTTCTGATTTCCCCTCTATTCTTCTCGTTAGATTTCCTTTCTAGTTTGGTCCTCCTCTCTAATTTATTTCTTCTCTCCAAACTAGTTTTGGAGTATTACACTAACACTTTTATTGATATACATATTGTGTAGTCTTATTTGGATATAAAGGTGAAAATCATGAAGGCATGCAAGTGATTAAGTGATTAATGACAAATGCACTTGTGAGACTAATACTCTTATTGTTATATCATGCTTAGTCTCAGCTTGGATATAAAAGCAAAAATCCAAACAGGTATGTATTCATAAATGATAATCTATTTGTGAGACTAACAATTCTATTGATTATCTATTGCTTAGTCTTGTTTGGATATAAAGATGGAAATAAAAGAGGTATGCATTCTACTTCGTTTTATTATATCTTGTTGCATTCTCGGATCCAAAATATAGGATAAACTCCACCAAAAGTTTAACTTAGATATGTGCATATGTTTCATTACACATTTGTGTATGCACACATTTAGGGGGAGTCCATTCTATATTTTGTGGTTTCATTAGTATTGATCCATATTCTCTTTCCACATATATTAAGGATCTTTACTTTGAAACATATCCTTGAATATATTTAACTTGTGTAGTTAGTATATTCATATGAGTATATGAGAACATATGAAACTTGTGTAGTTCATGGATGTTCATATATCCTTGAATATATTTAACTTATGTAGTTAATATATTCATATGAGTATATACAACTTGTGTAGTTTGTATACACTCATATTCAGTATATACAACTTGTGTAGTTCGTATATACTTGTAGTATATATAACTTGTGTAGTTTATATATACTCATGGCCTTGTTGTTTCATTAGTATTGATCCTTGTGATCTACTTTGAAACATAACTCTTGAGTATATATATAACCGTGTTTATATATACTCATACCAATTACATTCAATTATTTGAAATTGTGTTGTGGGACTAACATGTGTGCTAAGATGTTTCAAGGCTTAGTCCCGAGTTTGAGTGATGACATAAAAGGAAATGCAAAGGTGATAAAAGATCGACATGACTCAAGATAAAGGAGTCATGCATCGCATTTCAAAAGCTTCGAAGAAGTTCGGTGGAAATCGGTATGACCGCATTTGGTAAGCGGTACTCACTGATGTGCGGTAATCTGGAGTTCATGTGGCGGAACTATCGCAGAGCTGTATGACCGCAAATGTGTTGGCGAACTACCGCAACCCGTTGTTCCATTTGTTATGTGGCGGTATGTAAATTCGGAGAAGGTGTTTTTCGTATTTCTTGAGCCTCTGAAATCGGTAGTACCGCATTCGAGAAACGGTACTACCGGAGAGCCAGATACGGATGCTAGTTGGCGGTAATACCGCACCTTCGTAATGGCTTGTTCAAAAGCATTTATGCGGTATATCTTGGTAATTAATGTTAATGACATTGTGGGACTAACATTTTCCATGAGTTGGATGAATAGGTTATGTTCCAGGTGATGAAGACCTTGGATGGCATCATGAGTTGATCGTCATCGAGTCAAGGTTCAAGAAGATGTATCATGTGTTGATACATATCAAGATCTCAAGAAGATATGGTCATGAGTTGATCATCAAGTCAAGAGAAGATCCATCATGTATTGATGGAGGTCAAGATCGCATCATGTGTTGATGCATATCAAGACTCGGGATGAAGGATGTCATCATGTGTTGATGGGCATCAAGTCGAGATCCCGAAGCAAAGAAAGTCATCATGTGTTGATGAGATTTCAAGTCAAGAACCCGAAGTTGAAGCGAGGATGTGCGTCATCAAGCTTCAAGAAGATGCTCAAGGCAAAGGTATGACTAGCTAGAGCTACGGATGTGTTCCTAGTCTTTTACTGGTCTTGGTGTTTGGTTGGAAGATCGGATTGCTAGTATAGGTTGCCGTACTATTAAGAGGGTCTTGTCTAGTAGCTTGAGTCTCATCATGTGTTACTAACTCAATCTCACTTACTCTAGCTCACTCTAACATGTTGTCTATATTTGCGAATGTGTTTTGCAAATAGTTGAGACTCATGGATAATCCTTGTAGCATGTGACTATACTTTGCAAATATATTTTGCAAATGGTTGAAGTCCGTGTACCTACTCCTTGTGGCATGATCTAAGTTTGAAAATGTGTTTTGCAAATTGTTGGGATTCATGTATCTTCCTTTGGCATGGTCTAAGATTGCTTGTTGCTATCACTTTGGACTTAGACCATGGTAGTGGCTCTTTGAAGTTGTGTTTTTTGATTTGATCAAATGTGTTTGAGATCAAATCAAATAGGTGGGTTGTGTAGCCCACTGAATAAGCTTTCAATAGAGTCCAAGATCACTCAATTCCGACATCGGAGTCAAAAATTATGACCTTTTTACCAAGTGTCGTCTGTGCTGAAAATCGGGCTGCGGTAGTACTGCTCGTATAATCATGATAGTACCAGAACGGTAGTACCGCCCCTTGTGAGTGCGGTACGACCGCAAAAGGCTGTAACGGCTAGTTTTTGGTTGTTTCGTCTCCAAACGGCTAGTTTTTGGTTTGGGAGCTATAAATACCCCCTTGGCCGGTTGAGAGGCAACCCTTGGCATCCCATTTCACTCTCTTGAGCTAGTGTAAGCTTCTCATCTCAATTGTGCATGTGTTGCACCTTGTGAGCAAGGAGAGAGGTCTCTAGTTGCATGTGTTGCATCTAGAGGTGGATTTCGTATCCACTTGAGCTTGTGCATTCGTTGCACGTGGTGAGAGTCAAGCAAGGGGCTTGGCTTATTACTCTTGGTGTTTGCCGACACCTAGACGGCGTGGAGGCGTCGTGGTCGGTGATCTTCTCAAGTGAAGCTTGTGAGAAGGCCGGTGTTTTGTGAGTGGCTTGGTGCTCGCCATCTCGGAGTGGAGTAAGAGCAACCCTAGTGGAGCGAGGTGTTGATACCTCGGAGGAAGGCTTAATTGTGGAGCCGCCCAATTGGTTTGGGTTTCCTCAACGTGGATTATGGGAGACCTAAGAACTCTCCACCACCACGGTAAAACATCATTGTCTTCCATGTGCTTCTTGTGATTAGCTTTCATATACTTTACATTGTACAATTTATATACCTTGTATTAAATTGCTTATTCATTGTGTATGAATGCAATAGTATCATTTACATTGCTTAAATTGAATTGCTTACAAGTCTATGCTTGATTGATTATTATCAATAGACTTGTATTGTTGGTGCACTTAGTTGAACCTAGTTGATTTAGGCTTTAATTGTGCAAAACCGTATTGTTATAAGCTTCCGCATTAGAAATCGGTTTTAGCGCATAGAAGTTTTAAAACGCCTATTCACCCCCCCTCTAGTCGGCCTACTCGATCTTACACGAAGCCTCTTTTCGTGCGTGACTTGCAAGAGATGAAATGCTGAGTCAGTTCGAAACAAATCGAAGGACACAAATTAATAATAACTAAATTAATTACCACTAAATTAATTATGACTAATTAATAAAAACTAAATAACTATGACTAATTAACTACAATTAAATTAAATACAACTAATTAACTATGACTAAATTAATTAAGACTAATTAAATATGACTTATTTAATAGCGACTAATTAACTAAGATTAAATTAATTATGACTAATTAATTAATACTAAATTTATTACGACTAATTAATTACGACTAAATTGACTACAACTAAATTAATTGTGACTAATTAATTACAACTAATTAACTATGACAGGATTAATTACGACTAATTAACTATGACTAAAGTAATTATAGCTATTTAAGTATGACTAATTAATTAGAGCTTAATTAGTTACGTGTAATTAATTACCACTAAATTAATTATGAATAGTTAACTATAACTAAATTAATTAGGATTAATTAATTATGACTAATTAACTAGGACTTAATTAACTATGACTAATTACTATGACTAAATTGATTAACTATGACTAAATTAATTATGATTAATTAATTATGACTAATTAACTATGATTAAATTAATTATGACTAACTAACTACGACTAACTAATTACACAGTTAATAAACATAATGCATAGAAAAAAAAATACCTCCTCTTGATGTCGACCTTTTTGGTGTGAAGCCGTGCCATTTAACAAAGATAGGCAAAATGTAATAATCGCTTTAAAACTAGTGGAGAGAAGAATTTTAGCAATTGGTGAGTCAGGAGAGAGACAAGAAGAGTCAAGAAATTCATTGATCTTGCAAGTTATTTTTTTATGTAACATCCCAAAATCCTAATTCTGGGATTATGTACTATAAGTGCATTAGGAAAATCACTTTGATCAATTGCATATGAATTTTTGCCGTGTAGATTTTGGTTTTTGAAATTAGAAGCAAAACTTGAACTACAATCAGTTAAGTGCTAAAAAGGAGTTAGTTAAAACAAAGAAAATATATTGTTGAGATAATTATTTTGGGCTTTTATCCCAGGAATAATTCATAAAAGAATTTATATGAAATCCTTTTTAGAAAAATCCTAAACCCCTCTCTCTCACCCTCGCTGACCGGTGGGGCCTGAGTGTGGGGACCATTGTCCACCTCGCACCCGGGCGTGCCAGCTCGGCACAACGAGCCCTCCACCGTGCCCACCGTTTTGCAGCCCCGCCCGTGGTTTTGCCACCGGCCGCACCTACCTCGTCCCCTCACCTTAACACCGTGCCCATTCCTCTGCCCAGTCGCACCTGCTCCTACCTGTACAACGCCGAGAGCCTCCGAGAGCTCCGCTGCTGTAACACCCTGGCTATTCGGAAGCCAAGATGCCACCTATTTATTATAACAATCTACACAATGCGGAAGAATATGAAATAAGTATATCAACTAATGGCAGAATTAAAACAAACATGACACGGTGAAGGTATCCTTCCTTCACCTTCTAAGTTATTTATTACAGATCATCAATAAAGAAGGTTCACATGCAGTAATAAATCAACTTATTGTGGAGAAGGTATCTTTCCTTCACCATTTAGAATTAATTATTACAATTCATCAATAACGAATGTAAGATAGAACTAAATTTAATCTTGAACTTGAATAGGATGATGTGAATGAGCAGTGCGTGTCTACTCCCTCCCAAGTGAGCCAACATCAGGGGTTACCTAAAATAAACAAACAACGCAAGAATGAGTCCATGACTCAGCAAGTACAGTAAAAAAGACAGAACACACAAACGAACAGGACATCATCATTAAAGAATGCTAACATACATCGAAAGGAAACTTAGGAATGCATGACATGAATGAATGTAATCAAGGATGGACCGCACACACGCTTATCTGCAGTATAGCTAGTGACACACCGTCGGTGTTCATTTAAGCCCGCACCTTAACAAAAGTGCGGGGATCAAGTCCTGTATGAAGAACGTTTCATACGGTGTCCAAATCTGCCATCTTTCGAATTGATAGGTCTTACGTGCCCATACTGGAATTGATGGGTCTTTCTATCCACTCCCGTGGACGGGACATGACAATGTCCAAAACTGCCCACATTGGAATGGTGGGACTTACAATCTACTCCCGTGGATAAAGCATGAATTATAGATGCATGATATGAATTTGAACAATGGAAAGTATTAACTCCTAGCATAGATTCAACATATCTGAAAGAACATCGACGATTCATCATCTCTTGTAACACAAGATGTCACATCATATTCATGTAAACATTCACAATCACAGCGATTAAAAACAACAAAGTACTTGCCTTCGCGTTGCGGCGCTAGTTGTGCAACGATGGTGCTCCCAAACTCGTAGCCTCGCTGCCTAAACAATTCAATAAACAAAATAAGAACCACATGGTACGCGACATGAATTAATATTCTACACTACCCTCTTGATCACCCAAGTAATAGCCATAAACCCAAATCTGAAAATCAAAGACTGCGGAATCGCAATGGGCAGCGCACAATAATGACCATAGCTACTGACCCGGGACTCGAAACGAGGTGAGTCCAGATCGTACAAAAACTTAACGATCATACCTACAACATTCTAGTTGACGAGATAACCCAATTCGGCCAAAATATTATACTAACCGGTAATTGAAACAGCAGAACAGAATCTGTCCGAACAGTTAAGACAGTAATATTAAAACGTCCATAACTTTTAATCTACAACTCCGAATTGAGCGTTCTTTAACAATCTGAAAATTTTATGAAATTCTCTACAATAACCTAGTTAAGTGAAAACCCTGAATCGTCCCCTAACATAAACATATTTTAGGAGACAACTAGAAAGGCAGTTCTCGTCAGAATTCTGGACAGCAGATACTAAATCTATCATAACTTTTGACTCGAAAGTCGGAATCAGGTGATCTTGGCGGCCACCGAAAGCTAAGAACAAGACCTACATAACTCCATGATATGAACATCTCAAATTCGGCCTCTAAAACCACGAAACAGACCGCGCAACATACTGGACAGATTTAACTTTCTACTCGCAGCAATACGATTTAATCAAAAATGAACCAAAACACCTCTACCACTAATCAATCTATAAGGATCAGCACTCGTTACCCTAGGATATGCGCGAGACACCGATCCTTGCATGAAACACCAATGGTCGACGGCCTTCGGGCTCTCCCTTGATTTGGCCGGCCGCACCAAGGAAGGAGGGAGAGGTTGTCTTGCCACCAATGGAGAGGAAGGGTGGGTGCCACCAATGGAGGATGGAGATCACCTTGGGGCTCTGGGGAGGTGCGGCCAAGAGAGGAGGGGGAGAAAAGTGGCGGCCAAGGGGAGGAGAGGAAAAGGTGGCCGCTAGGGTTAGGGGTGTGGGGCGCATGGGCTTTAGGCCCATGGTGCCTCCCCTCTTGAGGAGGTCCGGCCAGCCCACCTAGGCCACAGCCCAGGCCCAAGTTGCCGAGAAAAACCAGTAACCCCCCTCTCTAAACAAGATTTGTGAAAAACATTCCCGAATAAAATTAATCGCTACTGATTAAATTATTTTATCCGATAGTTGATCCTCACACTTTCGGAATATTACAGCTGCCCTGCCCGAGCCTTCCTTGTCAATCTCTGCCTCTCCACTTATAAATATGTAACAGCCCAAGTTTTGGCTTGCGTTCCAAATGTAAGAAAATGAGTAGAAATTAAAACTTTTTCTTACATCTTGAAATTCTTGTATGTCCTAAAGAGTTCTTGCAAAAGAATTATGGGATTACAAGTCACAAGTCACTCGATCGAAAACCTTGTCTTCCAAAACCCTTGTTTAATCTAGTGATCATCCACTGAAATAGTTTTCTTGGGTGACCCTCTGAAAACTTTCACAATTTGTAGAAATTGTTTGAACATTTTAGAGGCGAGTCAAACCACGGTCAAACCTCTGAAATAACCTTCTGGAATTTCTTGAGAAAATTCTAGTGCACCAAAGTCTCTGGAAATTTTATATGAGGTTAATCCTAAACTCGAAGCTCCAGTTAAAATTTCATAATTTTGGGGTTGAATTGATACCTCATTTAAACCTCCAAAGTTTCAGCCTCAAAATCAAAACCCTAATCGACTTGCATTTGTTCCTCGGGCTCAAGTCGGACTCGAGCCCGTTCTCTTTCTCTACCGACCTGCCAACTTCGGTGCGCCTTTGTGCGACTTTCAACGCGCGTGCGGTGTGGACCGTTGGATCTCCATCAAACGGTCCTCGTTTGTTGAGACCTCCGGGCCTCCGATTGCCCCGTTGGTTCTCAGCCATTGGATTGCAATCCAACGCTCCCTATTTGCCTGTGTAGTTCTCAGCCAAATCAATCTCGACCGTTCGTTATTGATCTAATGGCCAAAGCTTTGTTGACTTGGGTCAGTGGGTTGGACTCAACCCGCGAAGCGATTGGGCTCGGACCTCTTGTTTTTCGCCGACAGGTGGGTCCGGCGTCGGTGCTGGTCATCTTCCTCCTCTCGCACGCGTGCGTGCATGCCAGTGTGAGGACAGCAGGGGGAGCAACGCTAAGTCACCTCTCAACAGCTTTTTGCCACCTTGCATTAAATGCGTGTCAGCTTTGCCCCAAAGTCGTGCCCTAGCTGTTCCTTCACACCAGCTTGTCCATGACAAAGCCGTGAACCAGGGAATGGTCCAAGCTCACCATTTGAGCTTGCTCTTGGTCAAGCCCGTGCTCCCCTAGCTATCTAAACCCTCAACTCTCCTCCTCAGCTTCTTTTAGACACCTTTGTGCTCACCCGAATTCCTCTCCGTGTTCTCTCAATCACAACTCCCGAGAGCACCCCCTCGCCATTATCGGACCTTGGAGCTCCTCGAGGCCATCTGAGCTCCAGTGGTTCCATCGAGTTCTTGGCTTATCATTCTGCCATCTTGTCCACCTCGAGCTTTCTCTAACTTGGTTTGGTTAACCATTGCAGAGGGGGACAAGTTGGGGGATTGCTCTTCGTGGTCGAGATTGCCTTCTTCCTCCTCGTCGGCGAGCACTTCGTCGCCGGACTTCGTCGACCTTCTCCGAGCTCCTCCGACCGCCTTGGTCCCCTCTCTGCCCTCAGGTGCCCTTTTCTTAGCATAGTTACTGCTTTTCTAGAGCTCGTGTAGTTTGCTGTCTTAGCCTTCCTAGTCTATCTCCGGCTCGCCGGCGTTCCAGGCCGTCGCCGCCGTCGAGAGCACGTCCATTAGGTGCTCGTCGTTAATTGGAACCCAGCCACGTCCTTGGTTCCCGCCGGCGAGCTTCCCATCGCCGGTGGTGAGCTCGTTTAGGCGCTCGGGCGTTTGTCGCGTAAGATTCGGACAGCCCCGGTAGCCAATGATTGGCTGTCGGAATCGCGGAGGCCTCGCGCGAGTGGGCCTCCTCCCTGTTGTCGTCACGGCAAAACCCGCCCTGCACCTCCCGCTCGACCTCCTCGAGTGATCCGCACCGTTAAGACCTCTCCGGAGTTAAAACTTAGCCGTCGGATCACTTCCCGTAATTCCGCTAGGACCTCCCTCCTCAGGACCTCCCTCCCACGTTAATCATGGCCGTCTAAGACCACCTAGGCTAGATCCGAGCCGTAGAGCCTTTTCCGATAAAATCGCTAAGTCGCTGGACCTCTTGGATCAATCCTAACCGTAAAAGACCTCCCCAAGTTTAGATCTCGACCGATTGGGAGTTGCTTTGAAAAATCCCTAGTCCCCGGACCTCCTCGGTTGCATCTCAACCATTGAGGACCTCCCTAGGGCTAGATCTGGACCCTTAGATCCTTTCCGTACAACCCGTAAGTGCTCACGACCTCCCCTGGTTGGATCTCAGCCGTCCAGACGTCCGGGATCTGTCTCGAGCCGCTAGGATCACCCTACACCTTGGGGTCCTCTTTACAAAAGACCTCCTCCGAGGTCCTCTTTGCAAAAAGACCACCCCTAGGCGTGTTATCAAAACCACCCTCTCGGACCTCCTTGGGGTCCTCTTTGCAAAAAGGCCTCCGTTAGTCGTTTTATAAAAACCACCCCTGAGCCACCCCCCGAGGTCCTCTTTGCAAAAGACCACCCCTGGTCTTTTGTAAAGAAAACCTTCGAAACTACCTTTGCGGGTCCTCTTTGTAAAAGACCACCCCGGGTCTTTTATAAAGACAACCCCGAACCTCCTCCGCAAGTCAATCTGGACCGTTCAAGACCTCCCCCTGGAGACCTTGACCATCTAAGACCTCCTTCCGCAGCCCTGGACCGTTAGATTTAGATCTAACGGGCTAGACCTCCTCGGTAGATCTTAACCGTCTAAAACCTCCCTCCTTCAGATCTCACCGTTCCGACCTCCTCCGATTAGATCTTTAGCTTGAGGACCTCCCCGTAGCTCTGGGTCGTAGGATTTCCATCTAACGGCCTAGACCTCCTGGAGATCTTAGCTGTTAAGACCTCCTCGGGAAAATCTTAACCGTTCAGGACCTCCCCCGTGAGATCGTGACCGTTAAAGACCTCCCTCTGGAGATCTAGACCGTTGAGGACCTCCTCCGTGAGATCTTAGCCGTCCAGACCTCCCTCCGTAGATTTAGCTTTAGGACCTCCTCGCAGTTCCGGACCGTTAGATTTAGATCTAATGGCTTAGACCTCCCCTAGTGCTCGGGACCGCCAGATCTTGATCTGACGGCCACGACCTCCGTTAGGCGCGAGTAGTTCCTCCGCGTGCGCTGTGCTACCCCTCGTCTGGACCGTTGGATCGGATCTCAACGGCCCAGACCTCCCTTGCGTGCGCCGTATGGTGCGCTGTGCTTCGAGGTCCGTAGCCGTGCGATGAAGGATCGACGGCCACGACCTCCCCGTTTTCTTTCAGTCCATTTGGACCTCCCGAGAGCTCAAATTTTTTAAGTCTTTTGATGTTTCAAAATTTCAAAAGTGCATAACTTTGTCATTTTAACTCCTTTTTGAATGATTCCAGTTGTTGTAGCTCTGTTAGAGTATGAACTTTAATTTGAAGATAAATTTAGGTGCTGTTATGTAGCAGAAAATGATTTTAACTACATGATCTTGTTTAGTGAAAAATGATGTCTAAAAATTCATTGAAAATTTATAAAATGCATAACTCTTTCTCTGTAATTCCAAACTGAGCAAACTAAGTGTTGTTAAAACCCACTAGGAATGTACTGTAATATAGAATAGGTCTTCATATGATCCTTGCCACCGAAATTAATGATCTACTAGTTTTAGAACTTAGAAAAATCATAACTATTTCATTTCAACTCCAATTTGTGCAAACTCAGTTTTGCTGTTGTTAGGGTGACCTTATCTACCTACCATAAAAATTTCAGACTCTAGATCATTATATAAATTTTCGCCATGAACAGTAACCGAAATTAATTTAATTAGGATTTTTCAGGCTGAGGAAAATTATTTTAGTCATAACTTTTTCATACCTAATCCAAATGACTTGATTCTTGTTCCTAAATTTGTCTTAAATCGACCTCTAGCTGCTGTATAAATTTCATGGTATTTGGATAACCTTTGTTGTTGAGTTTTGTTTGGTGTTCCTCGTTCTTATTGGTTTTGTTGCTTTTCACGTTAGGTTCCGGAGAGATTATTGTGGGCCCTGAGTATTAATCCTCTGCAGCAAGAGCACTTCCAGAAAAGCAAGCAGTGTAACATCATTTGATCATATTGCTCCTACTACGTTTAAATTCTAATATCTTGTTTGTAAAAACTAAGTATGCATGCTTCTTGTGTCAAAGTTAATTTTGTCGACTAGAGGTAGTTAAGCCTGTTGCATTGTTGCCTTAAAATTGTTCACCCCTGCCACTGCCATAGTTTATTATTCTCACTGGTGAATTAGAGCCCGGTGAATGAATTATGGTCTTTTATCTGTCTTTGCGATATGATGCTTAGCAATGCTTAGTTACCGGTAGAATTGGGCGGTTATCGACTTGTCGATAACCTTGATCACACAAACTTATTATGACTTCATGATTTCAGCCTTGGTGCTATGTTTTACTTGTGAAAACCAAAAACTGAAAGCAAAATGGTTTGGACGTGGGCGAAACTTGGTTGTTTCTGGGTGGGTGCACGGGTTCAGCGTGCACGGGGGGCTGTGGTTCATCATGCTCCCCCGGGTTTGAAGGATGTCGCCCATGTCATGTAAGGACCGAGTTACTTGTGTCACTAAGCCAGCGCATTTGCGTGCTAACCACACCGAGGAGGTATGGGACCTCTCTTGAATTAGTACTTTGGGATGCATTAATTAATGAGTCGCTGGCTGTAGTTTATAGAGAAAAAGGATCACAAGGGCGTGACCGGGGTGGTTCCTTTCTAGGTCCTCCACCCCGACCGACGTCTTGCAAATGTCCGGCTAGCGTTACCCTAAATGGCTAATGACTCCCGGCTTTGCTTGACTCCACCACAACGTGTGGTCCTAGTGACCCATTTCGCCGGCTGGTCACTAAGGGTTAACCCCATACGTGCGACTCTTAATTAACGCATTCCATTGGAAGCGTCTCGTAGGACTTAGCCGTCTCAAGCATACCAAAGGAAGTGTGCTTAATAGCTTGGCAAAAAGGCGGTCTGAAGTGTGGGTACATTGGTACACCCCTGCAGGGTTTTTGATCTATTCGAATAGCCTCGTCCTAGGTTATGGACATGCTTGGTAAGGTCGTGCAAGAACTAGACTACAACCTTTTTAAAATAAAAACTTGATGTGGGTGGTACGAGTGGGTAACTCGTGCTATTGTTGTGGTGGCCATCGAGTTGGTCATCTCCAGGATATCGTTGTGTCATTACTTTATCTTTCCGCTGTTATTTATGCAAATAAAATTCAGATTGTCAAAATTGCCTTCAACATATTATCTATAGCAAATAAAACTTGCTTTATCTTTGAAAATTAACCTTGAGCCTTCTCCTTTGATTAAAGCTCGCATATAGTAGTAACTAGGCTTTGTTACCGTAAGTCTTGCAGTACATTTTGTACTCATTTGCTTTGCTTAATTGTTGCAGAGGAAGAAGGTTAATCCCCAAGGGATTGACTTTGGTGAGTTTTGCTTCGGTGTGGACGACTAGTTTGGCGGCCCGGTCGGTTTGCCTTGTGGGTGTGTGGCAACCGGTTGGCTTTTGTCTTAGCCATCTTATGGCATTTCGCCATTGTTCTTTTAGTTCTTGGCAGTTGGCCTCCTTTTTGTAATAATTTTATCTATTATGCGTCTTTTGCTAGACTTGTTATTATGAGTTGTATGGAATTGATGCATGATTTTGTAGCGGGTGTGTATCTGCATTTAGGAAGTATACATATCTCGAGGCTTGGTTTATTCGATTTGTGGTGCTAGGGTCAACGGAAGGCTAAGCATTACAAGTTGAATAAATCGGGGTCCTCACAAAATAGGACACTCCGAGTTGTGTCTCTTCCTTTCCAAGCCAGTGCGCTGTAACATCCCAATTTTTGAGCTTTAAAAAACTTTTGAATAGTTAGTAGGGAGAAAATTCACCATTTGGTTTTTATTTGAATTTAACTCAAAAGCTTAACTTGGACTTTTAGTATCAAAATCATTTAACATGAATAATCCCAACATGAACAATTATCAAAACTATTTTATTTGGATTCTATGTGCTCAGATATATTTTCTAGATTTTTTTAGAATTTTTCTGAGTTCATTTGCTATTTTCTATTGCTTATTTGAATTTCTGCTATTTTCTAAAATAGAAAACTAATTATAATCTCAAAAAAGCTCTTGGGCCGAAAGCCAGCCCAAACCTTTCTCGGCCCAGCTCTGTGCAGCCCAGTCCGCACGCACACCCTGTCTACAACTGACATGCGGGGCCCGCATGTCAGCCTCTCACTCTCTCTCTCTCTGCGCGCAGCATAGCTAGCCCTTTCTGTCTAAGCCGTTGATCGTCTTTGAACGGTCCGATGAGGTTGTGTTGTTCGGATGGTCCAAACGTTCAAATTAGTGTGGGTCGTCCGATATGTTTTGAACGGCCTGGTGGAGTTAGGATGTTCGGCGGTCCAAACGTTCCTATCAATTTAGAACGTTCGATCAAGGATGGATGGTCAGATCAAGTTGAGTCCGAACGTGCTCGCGCTTGCGTTCGCTGCCAGGTGGACCCTGCGCCTTCATCGTCCCCGTCACCATCTTCCTCGCGGAGTCCTCACCACATCCGCCATTGAAGCCCTTCTAGAAGCTCAATCCAAGCCAGTGTTGAACGCCACCCCAAGCTGTCTTCGCCCTCCTCTACTTTAGTTTGGAACAGAGAGCACCCTCCCGACTTCTATCTATGCCTCTCTCTCCCTCTGGTGAGTGACAGGTGGGCCCTTCATCTTTCTCTGTCCCTCTCTCTCTCTCTCTCGGTGTATGAATGCATGTATGACATTAGGGCCCACTGGATTAGGTTAGTAGTGAGTTAGTAAGTTACAGATTAGTTATAGTGAGTGGTTAGTATCTATAACTAGAAATTGCATGGAGTTAACTACTAGTTAGTACCTTAGTCTTTAACTTGAAATGTAAGAATGTCAGTAAGTTTTGTTATAACATAATTCTCAATATTCTTGTTTATATACACACCCACACATCCATGTTCGAAAAACCAGTAAGCCCATGGCCGATAGGTAATGCATTTGCAAGGTAGTTTAAGGTACTGCTCTATATAATAGCTGTGTTCCACATAAGCATATGCTAAGTAGGTTAATTGAGTTAAGTTAGTATGACATTGCAAGATATTAACTTGAATAAAAGTGGTGTCCACACAGAACATTATCACTAACAAAGCATAATGTCGAAGTGATCAATAGGCTACAGTAAATGGTTATCAAGATAGTAGTAATAGTAAGTGATAATCATGGGAATATGACAATGGCATACGGGACCCACCCGAGTAGATGATTAACCAAAAATGTGTTAGTGTCATAGGCTAAACCATAAGGTTGCACCATGATAGGAGATAATCATATAAAGAACATCTAGGCGATCACTTAACCCTAGTCATCGACAATGACTAAGTTGATGTGTAGCTCATTCAACTGGCATAGTCGATTGAAACGTTGTAACATCCCAATTTTCTGAGCTTGAAAAATCTTTTAAATAGTTAGCAGGGAGAAAAGTCACCATTTGGATTTATTTGAATTTAATTCAAAAGCTTAATATTGGACTTTAGAATCAAAAACATTTAATATGAATAATCTCAACATGAACAATAGTCAAAACTATTTTATTTGGGTTTTATGTGCTCAGATATATTTTCTAGATTTTTCTAGAATTTTTCTGAGTTCATTTGCTATTTTCTATTGCTTATTTGAATTTCTGGTATTTTTTAAATTAGAAAACTAATTAAATCTCAGATAAAAGCTTCCGGGCCGAATCTCTCCGGCCCAATCATCTTTTCCCGCGTAGCGGCCGAGTCACGCGGCCCGTTTCTCAGCCCAACTCCGCGCGAAGCCCAGCTCCCGCGCGCGCCCGCTCGCACCCGCTGACGCATGGGCCCCGCGCCTCGTCGTCCTCCATGTTTGGAGCTCGAGCTCTGTACGACAACGCACCTTTTCCAACTAAAGCCCTTCTAGAAAACGCGTAGAATCCTATCTCTAATCTTCTCGCACCCGTTTCGGCTAGAATCAAATCTTGATTTCGTTTTATCCCCGAGATCCTCGCTTTCCTGATCCTGGACTCTTTTTAGGTTCCGCCGCGCACGCCTTCCCAATTCTTGGACCTATAAAGCCCCGAGGTTCGCCCTTGCGCCCGCAACCTAGAGCCGCCACCCTCACCTCCTCCCGAGCCCTAGCGCCGGCGTAACTTGGATTCTAGGTTTTTGTCGCCACCGCCGCTTCAAATTGCGCGCGCGGTGGACGCCGCCCCGTGGAGTACACCGCGTCATCACCGTCGCCGGGCTACCTCGGCGACCACCCACACGCCTGAACTCACCGGAGCCCTCGTCGACAACAACCGAAGCACCCGCCGCTTGAACCTCGCCGCCGGCTGCCACCAACGTCTCCGACCCTCCGCAAGTACACCCCTAGGTTCGCAATAGTGCCAGCTACCCATTGGTACCACTCATCGCCGGTGGATCACCGCCGTTCGCCGTTGTCATTTGGTCCAGAGCACCACCAGTCTCCGTCGAGCCACGTGGACGTCCACGTCGTGTCCAGCTCAGCCCTCGTGCTCACGTGTCACGTGCGTGGCTGCCTCATCAGCACGTGTGTGGCACGGTCCTCCGCGCCCAGGTTCCGAGGCTCGGTAGACTTAGTCTACCGTGAGCCGTGAGACTAACATGTAGGTCCCACATGTCAGTGTTTTCTTTTTATTTATCTTATTTCCGAAATCCCTGTGTTGACGTCATGCTTGCGCAATAATCCGATTTTTCTTTTAAGAAATAATTCAGAAATTCCAGTAAATCCAAAATTACGGTTTTCTTTTAGATTGAAACTTCCAGAGCCCATAACTTTTGCATCCGAACTCCGGTTGAGCCCATTCAAATTCCTAAATTTATCTAAATTCGAGATCTATTTATCTAAGATTTTTAATTAATTTTTGGAGTTTGTTTTGCCTCTATTATTTATTTGTTTTGTTTATTTATTTCGTTTGCGAGTAGACGTCGATACGTCAGGGAATTTTGGAGAAGAAGGAGCACCTCAAGATCAAGACCAGTACCTAGACCTTTTCCAAGGTAAGTCATACCTTTGATCATATTGAACCCAGTTTTCAAATTACTTTGTTTCAAAGTATTGCATTCTACTTTAATTATTTATTTAAATGCTTTTGGGTGTAGTTATTATCCAATCTGTTATATCCACTTTGGCTTTGTATGTCATAATCTCTTGTCACCCTAGATTGGTTTATTTAGTTGGTATTATCGTAGCACCAACGTGGGTTGGTTAGATGCGAGTATAATTGCTTAGTCATGCTACGAGTCTCATATCTCATTTGAGTTGCAAATATTAATTTGACTAAGGGACTATGGAACTTTGTGTAAAATTGTGTGCTATGTGTTATTACTTCGTGATAGCATGTGCTGCACTAAAACCAACTGGGTGGTAAAATATTTGGACTGAGGCAATTGGTGGATACTAAGTGATATGGTGGACTTTGTGAATGAAAATGATAATCTTTGTGACATAGTTAGAAAATAGAAGCCTTGCCTTGGTCAATTAAGGACTTAACTTTATGCGCTATTGAACTGAGCCTTATTGTACGACCACATGCCTGATGGGACGGGCCTAACATAGTAGGTTATGGAGTCTCGACATTGATGTTCAGGTGGATAGGTTAGGCTTCGTGACAGGATGAAGGTGTGACTACCTGGTAGTTGCATCGCGGGACGGTTCGCCGCATCCCTATCCAGCGGTGTGTGTCGGACTGGCTTTCTTTCTGGGTTGGTCTGGCGGTAAAGCACATTGGGAATGTCAATGTTTGAGACGAAGTTTCGAAGCTATTTTATTACGATCGATTGCTAGCTACACTAGTTGTATCGTGTGGGTAAAGTGTACAAACTCTGCAGAGTGTTAAATCAATCTATTCGAATAGCCGCGTCCGCGGTCATGGACATACTCGGGGATTTCACACGAGGGGTAGTTTTCATAAAATGCTTTGGATGGGAGCTATGTGATTTAAGTCATATGGCTATGTGAAACAATCTGTTTAGCTTTGTGTCTTTGTGAAAATAACTGTTAAATTAATATTGTCTATTTGTTTTGAATTATCCTTTCAATCTATTATTGTATTCCATTGCAAATATTGCTTTCATGCAAAAGAACCACGGAAGCCCTTTTCTTTTGTAATAAGCATGCATCTATAAATTGCATTCTGTGGTATAATTTGCGAGTACAGTTGTGTACTCACACTTGTTGTAAAACTTACGCTCAAACCTACTGTAAGAAGAGGAGTCACGCTTTGCTTTGAGGAGAATACGTCGAATGTTGCCGATCGTTAAGGTCGGATCGCTTGGTTGCCTATGGTGAATTGATGGGATCTCTGTTGAAATTATTTACGTTCATTGCTATTTTATTCTCTGTTAGCCCTGCGTTGCTCAAAAAGTGTAAACTCGACCATAAGGTCAAAACCAGTATTTATTATTCAAATTAATCGTTTACTTTATTTATCGCTTGTGTGGATCGATATTCACCTATGTTGACACTGTGAGCACTAGCGTGATCCTGGACTAGTGCATTATACACAGAGGGTCCAGAATCAAAATTTTGGGTCCCAACAAACGTGATATGACAGGTACGCCTCACGCTTAACTAGATTTTGCGGTCGTGTCAAAGACACCAATGGCCTAGGAAGTAACTAGTAATCATAATGACATAAGCTCACA
Source organism: Ampelocalamus luodianensis (assembly GCA_036346255.1). Lineage (NCBI taxonomy): Eukaryota > Viridiplantae > Streptophyta > Magnoliopsida > Poales > Poaceae > Ampelocalamus > Ampelocalamus luodianensis. Next base: position 75,959,949 of record CM070620.1, read on the forward strand.
TATACTTATGACATAGAATAAGCTGAGGAATAAAAGGTACATGTATATGTGTGTATATCAATTTACATATGGACCATTCTAGTAGTTGGTTAAGCATCTGAGTATGACCTCAGCATTTAGAATAAAATGCCAAGTGAAGTCTATTAGTGATAAACCCTAATGAAGGCTAGCGGTAGCTATAACCTAGCTTCATGCTAGTGATAGTAATCAAGACAATAGGGTCGATTGCTAAGCGAAGGCTAGTAGGCAAGGGCCATAAACCTTGTACGGTAGTTATCTACTTAAATAGAAGTAGTCATTAGCATATGTTGTAGCTAAGGATCAACCTAGTATGATAAGTTTACTTTAGTGTATGCCAAGCCACACAAGTAATGAAGCTAACTAAATATCACCTCATATATGAACCCAAACCCGTTGAAACCCCTGATCAAGTTAGAAGACTAATGCCTAGCCAATGCTTGGAAGTTCCAGCTAAAACTCATGGAACTTCCTTGAAAAATATAAAATAATAAAAGAAATCATTAAGTAAACTATACCCCATGTGTCAGTGAGACTTATGTCTACCCTATCGAAACCCCCGAACCTATGCATAGGTCTCACCTAACTATCATGAAACCTCCTCGATAAATAGAAAATAATAACAAAAGAAATCATTAGATCAACTAGGCATCACGTGTGAGTAGCGATGATACGTTCCCAAGTGGATGATAGTAGTTCAACCACCAATCCACCTCGTATAGACTCTAGCTATCATCAATCATTATCCTTCTCAGTAGAAGGACAATTCATAACCCGATGGTGGGTCAGAGAGTTCGACCTAATTGGGTGATCTCTCCTATCTAGGTATCCAATACATAATATTCCTATGAATATTCTCTCCATCCCATTGGAGTCCAAACTCCTTGCACCAGCGAACTTTCCAAGAGCTTGGTCTCTCTCGTCCTCACTCAGGATCAAACGGTTACCTAACCCTAAACCTAACTATCAACCCAAAACCCCACCACTAGACCAAATGAATAGAGTTTGGATTTATCTACTTTGGTCTGAAGTATTTCCTTCATTCCAACTATCACTGGATATACTTCATTTCGTCTAGAGTATTTTCTTCATCAACTTCCTTGGGATATACTTCATTTGAAGTATTTCCTTCATCAACTCCACTAAGTATGATTGGTTTCATCTGGAGTACTTCCTTCTTTCAAGATACCCTTAGGTATATTTAGTTTCGTTTGAAGTGTTCCCTGCTTCAACCGCTCTTGGGTTTATTACTTTTATTTCAAGTGTTTCCTCTTGTTTACTTGCTTTTGGATTTATTGGAGTTCATTTGGTTGTTTTAAGACGTTCTTGTGTTTGGCGTATTCCGCGTAGTTAGAATCTAAAGCTGTGACGGAGGAGCAGTGCGAGTAGGAGCAAGAACAAGACCATATTACCACAACATTGAGCAAGACGATTATCAGGATATTGAGAAAAGGAAAGTCAACACTTTGATCATTTTGCTCCAAAATTGCATATAAACTTCTATTCCAAATGATAATTGCAAATCATATCGATTTAAATTATGAAATTGCATTGCTATGGTTTATACAACTATGTCAATTAGCTCATAGTTATTACCTTAATGATAATTGCGTATAAACTTCTATTCCTTGAACTTGGACACTATCCATTGACACCCTAGGCAAAATGATATACATGAGCAAGACATTAAGTCTGTATTGAACTATCATGCTTAGCCCTGCTTAGAAATATGACATGTGGGCAATGATTGCCCGACATCATAAAAACCTGAAACTGAATTTGGACAACCGAGGTTGGAGCTTGGTGTAACATCTCAAAGTTCTGCCACCAATTTTAAAATTAATAAAGTTATTATTTTATTGATATTTCTAAGTTGTAAAAGAGTTTCCTTGATTTTCTAAAAATTTAAAAGAGTTTTATTGCTTTGATTGAATTTCCTAAATTTTAAAAATTCAAAATTAAAATTTACTAAGTTTACTGGGTTTTTATCAGATTTAAAGTTAAAAAGAAAATTTTAATTAGTTTATTGAATTTTCTGGTATTTAAAAAGGGTTTTCTATTTTCTAAAAATTCAAAAATAGTTTATGTACAAAAATAAAAAGCCAACTTCAAGTTGGAAATAATTTCATTAAGTTCAAAATGTTTTAAGGAATTTTTGTGAATTTTTTCATAATTTTTGGACTTTATTTGCTATTTTCTAAAAACCTAATTTTATTAACTCAATTTCTGAAATTAATAAATGTTCAAAAATCCCCTTTCCCTGTTTTGGGCCGAAACTCTCTCGCTGGCCCATTTTCTTTTCCTTCCTTGCCCATCCTTTTTCCCTTTCTTTTCCCGCTTCGCAAGCCTACCTCGCGGCCCATCTCGCCCAGCCCAGCTCGCTCACCCGGCCTCCTCTCCCTCTCTCGCTGATAGGCGGGCCCCGCCTGTTAGGCCTTCTATCTTCCTCCCCGTTATCTTCTTCCTCGAGCGCCTGCACCCGTCCACCATTTCTACGCATGTGAGAGCTCCGTCATCCCGTGAATCCCTCCCCTTTTCTTGCGCAAACGCGGGCATTAAATGCCACAAATCCCATCGACCCCGTTCCGATCGTTAGCGTCCGCGAATCCCTTGTGGAATCATCAGAACACGCAAGAGCTGCCACGAATCCCGCGCTCGATCTACCGCCTCCGTCCATCTCCGCCCCTCTAAATAGGAACCTCGTGTGCCCCTCCTCCTCCTCTTTCCATCCCCGAGGACCTCCTCTCTCCTCCCTTCTTCTCCTCGCCAAAATCTCCATTTTTTCCTTCGCCGGTCGAGCTCCTCTCCACTGCCATTTGTGCCACCTTCGGTGGAGCTCCTCCACCATCGATCGTACCATCAGCATCACACGGCTACGTTCTACACCGTGCGCACCTTCTCGCCGCCAGACCGTCGCCAAAGCTCTTGCGCCACCATGAGCCGCCTCACGCCGCCGCTGCCACCCTAGCCGCCAACGATTCCTTCGCACCCAACCCTCACTGAGGTGAGCACCACCTTTGTCATGTTTCCCTCTACCCTCTGATGCCCTCGCTGGCCGCTGGAACGCCGCCATCGTTGGCAATCGACACCACCCGAGCCGCCGCCGGTTCCTCGCCTGTGTGGCATGCCACTCGAGTGCCATCTCGACACCACGTCACCGCCATCGATCAGGTGGCAGCCTCGTGTCAGCCTAGTCACTACTTGTGTGACAGTCGCCACGTCCTTCCTTGTGCCTGGTCCACCATGGATTGAGGTTCAATTTTGTGGACCCGGTCCACAAGACCTGGGCCCACATGTCGTGGCTCAAGCCATTTCTCCTCTGAAAAACAATTTCAGCTGAATTCTTAATTCCCTCACTAACATCAGCATGACTCAATAATTGATTTTCCTTTCGAAAATCAATTCCATAAAATCTGAAAATTCCAATTTCTATCATTTCATGTGATATCCAAACTTCCAAACGTTCGTTCTTCTTTCATACGAACTCTGATTCCATCAATTTTTGTTCCTAAATTCATCTAAAATCAAGGTCTTGCTTTATATACTGAAATTATTTAATTTGAAGTTTATTTGAATTTTATTTGAAGTTTGTTTGATTTGGCTCGTTTTCGCGTATAGATTACGACAACTTTGGATAAGTGGATTTCGACGCCATTTGAGAACAACAACTAATTGAGCAAGGCAAGTTGCATCTTTGATCCCAATATTTAAAATTATTTAAATTCTATTTTAAATTATTATTGCATATGTATCTATATTCAAGTAATTTAAATTCTTGTTTTAAGCTTTATAGTTATTCCCAATTCCACTTGCATATCCAATTATTGTCAAGGTAGGTAGTATGGATAATCATTCTGAGTATGGTGTGTTTTGGAGTTAGAAATTAAAAATTGGATTATAGAAATAAATTATTGGATGTTGGATTGTTGGATGTGGATTACGAAATAGATTATTGATGGATATCGGACTGTTGGATGTTTGATTATAAGAATACCTTATTAGTGGATAGTGGATTATACAAATGCATGATTGATGGATGTCGGATTGTAGAAATACATGATTGATGGATGTTGGATTATCTAAATACATTATTGATGGATGTCGGATTGTAGAAATACATGATTGATGGATGTTGGATTATAGAAATATATGATTGTTGGATAGTGAAATATAGGAATATAATTGTTGATATTGGATTATAGAAATATGATTGTTGGAGATTGGATTATAGAAATACATCTTAGATGGATTATAGAAATACATCTTGGTTGGATGAAAGAAATATGTCTTGATTGGATTATAGAAGTATATCTTTGATGGATTAAAGAAAAGAAAAATATCTTGGTTGGATTATAAAAGTATATATTTGCTGGATTATTAGAATATGTCATTGTTGGATTCTACAAATATATTATTGTTAGATATTGAATGTCGAATACTAGAGATAGATTATTATTGGATATTGGATGTTGGATTATAGAAAGGATTGTTGTTGGATATCAGATTGTTGGATGTTGGATTATATGATTATATAATTGCTGGAGATTGTGATATAGAAATGTAGTATTGTTGAATTTTGGTGGAGTCAATTGAACAGTGTTGGTTGATGTGCAGTAATTAGTGGACTAATGTAAACAATCGTGTTGTGGATCAATAGATAAAATAGATTGATTCGGAGAGTATGATTCTAATACCGATGGTTGACTTACCGATCTTATAACTGAAAATTCTTGGATATCAATCAATCCCCCACTCCTTGTCACCCTAGTTAATACAATAGTAGTGACAAGATGCTTTTGTTTAAAAACTTGATGCTTAGACAAAGCTTAGATCAAAAATATTGAATTTGGGGAATTCAACCAAAATGTTCAATTATGATTTAAATGAGCATATGGTATTGTTTTTACTATAGAAATTTTAGCAAATGATTTAACTTGGAAAAAAACATGGTTTGGACTTGGGTGAAATGGATGTTTGGATACTGCAAGTTATTGCACGAGCTCAATTCAGGAATGGTTGAGGCATAGGGTTTTATTGGAAAGTCACCCAAGTCAGTTAAGGACCGGTCTTCGAGCCGCATCTTGCTAAGCCCCCTCGTACTACCACAAGTCTGGTGTGGACATGACTTGGCCAACTAATTTATAATGTTCTAGCATTATGCCCACAGGCTATTTATCGATTTGTGCAGACGATGGTAATGATACATCCATGTTTGTAGGGGATTTCTTCGAGCGATGGTAACAAACATCCATGTTCAGGCATGTTACCCTCACAACGGTGAGCTCCGGGTCGATGGTAACGATACGTCCATGACTTAGGGTTAAGCTCATCGGGCGGGTTGATGTTAGAGTGTGGTATTGTTAAGGCCTTGTGATAATCTCATAGTCGCACACCTTCGTAAGTGTGTAAAGCAGACATTATAAGTTGATTGTCTCTTGTGGATAAAGTTGTACAACCTCTGTAAAGTGTAAAACTATTAGAATAGCTATGTCCATAGTCATGGACATGCTCAGCAAAGTCACTCAAAGTTAGATTTTTTGTTTTCATTTCAAAAGATGTTATCAAATGATTTTGGATAGTTTATCCAGTTGAAGAATCTAAATCAGCCATTATGAGTTAATGGAGTATTTCGATGATTAATGATAACTCTAAATGTGAGTCTAACTCGTTTGTTAACTATGATATTATTCAGCACCATTTGAATGAAAAGGTGAAAATCATGGAGGTGTGCATTTGACATTATATTATTATATCTTGTTACATTCCTCAGATCCAAAATATAGGTTGAACTCCACTAAAAGTCTAACTTGAATATGTGCATATATTTTTATTACACATTTGTGTATGCACACACTTAGGGGGAGCTCACTCTATGTTTTGAGGTTTTATAAGTATTGGTCCCTATTCTTCCTTCTACCTATATTAAGGATCTCTACTTTGAAACATATCCATTTGAGTATATATAACTTGTGTAGTTCAGATATACTCATATTGATTTATATTCAATTATTTGCAATTAAGGTGGTTATCATCAATTACCAAGGAGGGAAAGATTGAAGTATCATGACCCACCATTACAAGTTTATGGTATGTTTTGGTAATTAAAGATAATCACACTGTGGGACTTACATTTTTCATGAGTTGGGTAAATAAGTTATATTCCAAGATGATGGAGACATTGGATGGTATCATGAATTGATTGTCATCAAGTTAATATTTGGAATGATGGATGTCATCATACGTTGATGAGCATTAAAGACAAGATCCCGAAGAAGAGATAATTATGAGTTGATCATCAGGTAAAGAGAAGACCCATCATGTGTTGATAGAGGGCATGTGGAGGATGTATTATGGATTAATGCATATTAAGAAAATGACCTAGACTTGAAGTGAAGATGTGTGTCATCAAGCTTCAAGAGGATGCTTAAAGCAAAGGTATAACTAGCTAGGACTAAAGATGTGTTCCTAGTCTTTTACCGGTCTCGGTGTTTGGTTTGGAGACTGGATTGCTAGTATAGGTTGTCGTATTATTAAGAGGGGTCTTGACTAGTAGCTTAAGTGTGTCATGTGTTGATAGCTCGTCTTGCTTGCTCTAGCTCTTGTTAGCATGTTGCCAATATTTATGAATGTGTTTTGCAAATAGTTGAGGCTCATGTTTAATCCTTGTAGCATGTGACTTTAGTTTATGAATGTGTTTTGCAAAAGGTTTAAGTCCATATACTAAATTCCTTGTGGCATGATTCTAAAATTATGCAAATGTATTTTGTAACTTGTTGAGAATCTTGCTTTCAATCCTTGTTTGCATCTTGCTTAAAATTGGAAAATATGTTTTGCAATTTTGGTTTGAAGCGAAGTGTGTAATCTGTTTTCAGCCTTGTTGGCAGTGGGCGACCTGACCGCCCATGTTGATCGGTCTGACCGATGGGATACTGGTCTGAACGCCATGGGTTGGCCGGTCTGACTGGTCCCATGGTGAGCAGTTTAACCGCAAGTTTTTGTGTGGTAATACCGCACATAAGAAACGGTACTACCGGAGAGTGGTAGTACTTAAGTCTATTTGGTGGAATGCTTTTTCCCCTAAGAGATGTTTTTTTGGAGTGCTCAATTTCTTTGTTGAGCGGTCTGACCACCCCTTCGGCGGTTTGACTGGTTGGTCTAGTCTGACTGGTCCTTGTGAGGATGGTCAACCCGACTGTATATCCAACGGCTAGTTTTATAGCCGTTGGAGTAAGGGCGGTCTGACAGACCATTGGTTGGCGGTCAGACCGGTTTTTCCTGGTTTTTCTGGAACTTCTCCTCCATCGTCTAGTTTTCCTTGTGTGGGTATAAATACCTCTTATGGCTGGTTGTGGGGGAGTTGCTGGTGCCATTCCCACTCCCTTGAGCAAAGAGCAAGCTCTCTCATCTCTTTTGTACATGTATTGCACTTAGTGAGCTTAGAGAGAGAAATCCTAGTGCATGTGTTGCATTAGGTAGTGGATTATGTATCCATTAAGCTTAAACACTTGATTCGTTCAAGTTAGCATCTCCGACTTGTTATTCTTGGTGTTTGCCAACACCTAGACGGCTTGGAGGAGTTGCGCATATGATCTTCTCAAAGAAGGTTGTGAGAAGACCCGAGTGGTTGTGAGTGGCTTAGTGCTTGCCATCTCCGGAGTAGGGAAAGAGCAACCCTGAGTGGATCGAGGTGTTGGTTCAAGTTGTGAGCCAATCCAATTTGGTTGGACTTACCTCGGAGGTGTTGGCTCAATTTGTGGAGCCGGTCCAATTTGTTTCGACTTACCTCAACATGGATTAGGGGAGACCGGCAAGTATCTAAACACCACGGTAAAACATCCTTGTGCTATTGTGGTTTGTTCTCTTGTGTTTTACTTTGTGCAATTTACATTTATAGAATTAAATTGCTTACATGTCTTTGTATGATTTCTATCATTTTCAATAGTCTTATATTTTTGGTGCACTTAGTCAAGACTTGTTGATTTATGTTTTAATTGAGCAAAACCGAATTGATTTATAATTCTGCATAAAACTTGGTTTTAGCCAAAAGATTTTAAGACCGCCTATTCAACCCCCTTTAGTCGGCCTCCTCGATCTTACACTAGTTGGAAAATTGGGTGGGTTGCCATGTGATATGAGGATATCCTTCACCACTCTTGTATGAAGGTTATCTTGCTATAAAACTTGAGATTTTAGAAAAATAAATTTTAGTTATAGAATATCTGCTTTGGAACTTAGTACAGAATATATAAAAAAACATTGCTTTATGCAAATTCAACCCCATAAGCCTTCCTTTGATATATCCCTGGATGAAATATAATTCTATTATTAGGTGTAACTTACGGAATAAATTCATTTGTACTCACCCCTGCTTAATAAAAAATTATTCAAAGGAGAAGAACTTTGCAACTGCTGAAGATCTCGACGACTAGGCCGCTACCCTAGTCGATTGGCTGTGGAAGATTAGCTGAGCTCTACTACTTTTTCTTCGTCTTCTGCTGTGTTCTTTATTATTAGCTTGTAAGCCTTTCTGGTAATCAACTCTGATATTTATTAATAAAGTTTTGCGATATATGGATGTTACCATATTTGTTTACTGTGTAAAATAGCTACTGATCATGAGACTAGTTCAGAATACACAGAGGATTTGGGGGTGTTACTCCTGGGTTCTTACAAAGGATTTGGGGGTATCAGACTCATATCAACTGTAGGTCGTGACCTAGTTAGAATGGTCGTTAGTTAAAAACTTCAAACCTTATTTTATAACAAGAAAAAAAATTTGTTCTCTCCTCATCTTTGGTCATCTTTCTATCCTTACCCTCTTCATGGTATCCTTTCTTACCTTGTTTTTCTTTCACCATTTTATAATGTTAAATGGATCATCTTTCTCTTGTAAATTTCTATAGATAGTCAACACGTTTCTTACCATTATGTTTAAGACCACAAGACATGAAGCTATCAAGAGAGCATCGTAAAGTTATCAAGTCATCTCTACCATTCAAGGACAATATGCAAGATTCATTTAAGACCGTGAGCAGAAGTTGCGATGTCAGCCAAGCCATATAGTTTAAGTTTGTCAAAAACTCATTCTGTGCATTGGGTCATTTCACCAGATTAAGAATATCAATCAAGTAGAATGTTGTATTATTTCTTAATTTGTATAGTATATTTTCTTTTTGGTATGTCCTACGCATATCTTTTCGATATTGTGTGCAACATTTGCTGAAGGAGAGTAGACTTCTCTCCTTATAGCTTTCTTTCTCATCATTTGCTTTTCCCTCTTCTCTAACAAGCCATTGGACAACTCAAACCTAACAATGCACATATGGAACTTGAAGGACGAATCGATACTTCAAAATTCCAAGCAACTCAAGACCCCTGGACATGAAGCCATCTTGAAGATTAACTCTCCCTATCTCTTTCTAGCCTCACAATCGAGTCACCCTATACATGTCTTTCTCTCTAGCCTCTCCGAATCTCGGGGATGAGATTCCTTTTAAGGGGGGTAGTTTGTAACATCCCAAAGTTCTGTGACCAATTTTAAAATTAATAAAGTTATTATTTTATTGATTTTTCTTAGTTGTAAAAGTGTTTCCTTGATTTTCTGAAAATTTAAAAGAGTTTTATTGCTCTTCTTGAATTTCCTAAATTTTAAAAAGTAAAAAATAAAATTTATTGAGTTTACTGGGCTTTTATTGTATTTAAAGTTAAAAATAAAATTTTAATTAATTTCTTGAATTTTCTGGTATTAAAAAAGTTTTTTTCCTATTTTTCAAAAATTAAAAATAATTTATGTGCAAAAATAAAATCCAACTCTAAGTTGGAAATAATTTTATTAAATTCAAAATTATTCAAGGAATTTTTTTGAATTTTTCCATAACTTTGGGACTTTATTTACTATTTTCTAAAAACCTAATTCTATTAACTCGATTTCTGAAATTAATAAATCTTCAAAAATCCCATTTCCCTGTTTCAGGCCGAAACTCTCTCGTTAGCCTGTTTTCTTTTCCTTCCCGACCCATCTTTTTTCCCTTTCTTTTCCCGCTTCGCCAACCCAGCTCGCTCACCTAGCCTCCTCTCCCTCTCTCACGACAAGCGTGCCCCCACGTGTTAGGCCTCCTCTCTTCCTCCCCGTTATCTTCTTCCCCGAGCGCCCGCACCTGTCCGCCATTTCCACGCGCACCAGAGCTCCGTCATCCTGTGAATCCCTCCCCCCTTTTCTTGTGCAAACGCAGGCATTGAATGCCACAAATCCCGCCAACCCCATTTCGGTTGTTGGTGTCCATGAATCCCGTGCGGAATCGCCGGAACATGCAAGAGCCGCTGCGAATTCCGTGCTCGATCTCCCGCCTCCGTCCATCTCCACCCCTATAAATAGGAGCCCCGTGTGCCCCTCCTCCTCCTCATCCATCCCCGAGGACCTCCTCTCTCCTCCCGGGTGTTACTATATTTATTAATAAAGTTTTGCGATATATGGATGTTAACATATTTGTTTACTATGTGAACTAGCTACTAATCATGGGACTAGTTCAGAATACATAGAGAATTTGGGGGTGTTACTCCCGGGTCCTTACACCTGGCTGGTATGTTGAACTAGCAAAGTAATTTAAAACAAAATAAAACCAAAATCAGATTTCAACTTGGGCGGTTGAAAAGCGTGGCGGGTGCTGGGAAGAGCACAATAGAGTGGGTATGGGGAATTACCACCAAAGTCAATAAAAGACCAAGTTCTTGTGATGATCTCTTGTGTAAAAACAGTGCAACCACAAGTCTATAATGGGTATGACCTGACTGATTAATTTTTTTCACCTCAGCGTTGCTTCATCATCCTGCTTATGTGGTATGTATTATAGTCTTAGTTGACAACCACCCGGAGGATTGGAATCCAAAGGGTGGTGCGGCTATAATGCATTAGGAAACCATTGTGGCACAAAAGGGGACTACGGAGGGTGGTAAGTACTATGGTCTTAGTGGACAACCACCGGGAGGATTGGGGTCCAAAGGATGGCGCGGTTGTATTGCATTAGGAAACCACCTTCGGTAGTGAAACTTAGCAGATGGGGTTGCGTTGAGTAGGGCATTGTAAAGGCCTTGTGATGATTATTTTAGTCTCACGCCTACGGTTGTGCATTGACAGTATAAGACGATTGTCTCTTATGGGTAAAGTGTGCGAACTCTGTAGAGTGAGAAAACTATCTAGATAGCCGTGCCCACTGTCATAGGCGGTGTCAAGAACTTACTTGAATTAGCTTTTATTTTTATAAAATAATTTGTTGGAGGGAATGAAAAGATGGGTTGGAGCCCAGATATTTGAGATGGGTTAGAGCCAAGAGATTTAAGATGGCCTGATTGAGAACCAGTGAGAAGTATGGGATGTGACTCGAGAAAGAACATGGGCATTGGGTGGATGGAGCCACTCAATGGTATAGGAGGTTGGAGCCTCCACTATCTGTTGGAGCATGGTTCAATTGCATCGAGATGGATATTGGTTCGTCAGTTCTTGTATATTATGATGGTTCTGGTTCAGAATACTTCTACATAAGGAGATGTTGGTTTAAAATTCTGGTGGTATTGTAGCCTTGTAGGAGTTATTAAGAACCTCTGTATAAGGAGATAGATGGGCAGCTACCATTGATGTTGTTAGCTACTATTCATATGATTCTGAAAAGAATTGAGAGATTGCGTTATGTATCTATTTCAAATAGCAGTGAATTAAGGTGTAAGAAACCGGCTGCTAGACTTCTTAGATACAGTTTTTTAAAATAAAAAAAATTACTGACTGGTTAGATAAGAAGAATTGCAGAAAGTGTGTTAAGCACTAGATGTTAGTGCCTGATTCACTTGTACATGTGTTTTTTTCTTGGAAATTCATTTTATTATGACTATCAGCATGTTCTAATACAAAAGGTATCAAATTAATATGTCCATATCGAGAAGTCCTAGACAGTTGGCACGATGTCTTTATGAACAACATGTATTACAATCTAATACTATTATTCACTCTCATGTATATTAGGAAATGAGCTATTTCTTAACTCGGTTATTGAATCACAGGTTTAGATACATAGGCATTGCACAGGTTTAGATACATAGGCTGAGTTTATAATTTTAATTCACAACAACATCGCATGTATGATTCTTTTTATCCGTTGTAACGCACAGGCATCTAACCAGTGATGTCAAATTTCGATGCTCTTACTAGTGTATTCCAGTTCATTCACATCATAATTAAACTCTTGTATACATATACATATTGCATCCAACGGTGAGAAGATAAACTGAAATCCCAAAGGCTTGAAGTTGAACGATGCATAGCAAATCCGGCAAGTACAAACTACAAAACCAATCCTTTGCATCCGTCCACACAGGCCGGGCACAGAGGAAGAGGAGACTGAAAAGTCGTTGGAGTAAAACCAGAGAGCAAAAGGTTACTCAACGGATCAGTCGCGTATGGCTTTACTCCACTTGTCTCGTCTTCGAGTTTGGCGCGTTAACGGGCTGTAGTCGTCGCACTCCACCCACTCCTCTCTGTTTTGGCGCGGCCGGCAGTGGCCGCTGAGCAGACAGACATGGAGAGCATGTCCTGGATGGAGCCTCCGGTTTTCTTCCCCACCAGCAGCAGCACCTCTAACTTTGCAGCTCCTGCCCCAGCTCCGCCACCACCACAGACTCCCGTCGTCTTACCCCGCGCCAGACGACGTACATGTACCCTGACCACGGCAGCGGTGGCCAGGCAGGTGGTGTCGCTATGAGCTGCGCTGCCAGCCTCGAGGAAGAGGCGCCCCCTGCCAACTACGGTGCTCTTGTCGACGAGCACATCCGTCGAGCGCGCGAGGCTGCTTGCGGCGCCGCTAGCCAAGCCGACGCACCTGGAGCCACCACGCCCCCGATCCCGAGCACGCTGCGCTCCCTGCTCAGTTCACCGGATGTAAGAGTGGCATTCTGGGCGCTGACAAAGGTGAGCAACTGTGTCCAACAGGTCCACCTGGAGATCAGGTCTCTGTGCGGTACGCAGCAGCCACATGCTGGCAATCTTGCTGACGCCTCGTTCCGGAAGAGGGCAGTCGCGGCTTACCAGGTACTGCGGTGCATCACGCAGATCGCCGAGGCCACCATCGTGCCGCACCCAGACAACCTCTTCGTGTTGCTCTGCATGTACAATCCACTCGCAGACTTGTTCGATTTCGCGCTCTCGATGTTCTTGCCGATCCTGGAGCAACTGTCCGTGGATAGCAGAGACAGCTTCTCCGCGAGATTCCATGACACTCTGCTGGTGCTGAGGAGCACCATAAGGTGCTCCCTTGACGTGCTCGAAACGAAGATCTTGGTCTACCCTTCTAAGCAAGTCCGAGCAGGAGGCGGCTGCGGCGTCGACGAAATCACGGAATATCTCACCAAGTACATCAAGCTGCTGCTGGAGCATAGCAGCTTGCTAAGCGTCATCCTTGCCAATGGTAAGTCAGAGCAGGCAGTGAGGCCTTTGCAAGGTGGTACTGGCATGGCCACGCTGGACGATGCAGTGGCCGTCTTGATGTCCTGCCTGGAAACTGCGATAGAGAAGAAATCGAGGCTTTACCCAGCTGCTGATGGGGCGCACTGGCTGTTCTTGGTGAACAACGCGCATGACATACTGAAACAAGTGGAGAGCTCAGATATGAAATCTCTATTGGGGGATGATTGGATCTTGAAGCGCAGGGAGCAGCTGGAGGATTACATTTCAAGGTACATTGACATTGCATGGGCGCACATCTTGTCTTGGTTGGAAGTTAAGCCCACCAGAATCCCTTTCTGCTTTAACCGACCTGCGTTGCCAACACTGAGTAGATTTAACCTGGAATTTGAGCGAACTTACAGCACTCAGAAGGCATGGAAAGTAGAAGACCCTCAGCTTCGGAAGCGCATGCGAGGAGCGGTATCAGAAAAGGTTGTTCCAACATACCGTTTGTTCTTGGAGAAGCACCGGAGGAGGCCTCCGAAGTATATCAAGTACACACCGGAAGAAATCGAGGAGCAACTGTCAGAGCTGTATGAAGGATGATGTCCCGAACAAGAAGAGGATAGCATGCAGTTAGCATACAGATACAGGCATGCATGTACTCAATGTTCATGTTACAGCTAGAAACATGGAGCTTAAGTAGTAGTAATTGCTTTGTGAAGCAAACGTATCCATGCATGCTACTATCATGTAATCGCTTGATGGGTGCAGTAGCAACTCTCACATAGACTGGCTGAGATTGAAAGTACATGTGATATTTTGCACAATGGCACTAAATTAGAAATCTATAACTATGTTGGGAAATGCAAGTCTATATGTCATCGTACCTACATGTATTATCGTGGCCATCCATTGTGGTCCGAAATTCGTGCGGATTCATTTGGGAGAGAGTAGGGCATACATGTCCATATACGGTTCACAAAATAATTCCCGTATTTAAGAGAGTAGGAAATACAAGTTATATGTATTTGAGAAGAGTGGACATTATGGAAGGAGGATGCGATGTGTGTTTGGATTTGAAATATTTTGGAGTGAGGAAATAAAAAAAAATTGAGCATCTTTTGTTTGTACAAAATCGTTTGTACCAAATTATTTTGTTTGTGCAAGATTAATTTGTTCGTACAAAAGTACTCTCATATTTTCGGTTCATTTCTGTAAAATTACGAACAATTTACTGTTCTAATTTTTTTTACCAAGAAACGAGTGTTTTACTGTTCATCCGAGAGTACAAAACAGCGTCGGGTGTCCGGATCCGGCCTGGTGGGGCGGGGCCGGCGTCGGGGTAGGCCGGACCCGGCGCACGGCGGTGTGGGGCAGTGTCGGGCCCGCCTGGATCCGGCGCGGCGTGGCCATCCAGACAACACATGTACAATTGCCTGTTGTTGTTGTCCTGGACATTTCGTCGAGCACTATGCAGCAGCAATGGCGCAACACCAATGCTTTAATGTGACGAGCAAGACTAGCACATTGATTGGCAGAAAACTTGCTAATATAGCTTGGTTCAATCTATTAATTAGCTAGCACTTTTGAGATCACCTTGTACACCATAATACACGGATTGACTGCCCGCGACTGGGTGATCTGCTCGTCATTCACGGTTAAGTGTCCATGAAACACGGGGTTCTCTATTGAGGTTATCCAAGAAAATGATATGAGAACGCTATAAAAAAAACAAAGATCTTTTTAATGGTGCGGGAACACTGAGTGTATGTATAATAATACAATAGGGATCTTACAGAATTGATGAACTTGAATCTGAATGATGAATAATGCTAATTGACTTATGTTACAGAGTACGAGGGTTATCCTCTATAGTTATTGAAGGGGTGACAGTCAGTGGCGAATCCAGGATGAAAATAGAGGGGGCTCTACTGTTAAGGCTATAGCACAACATAAGCATACCAAAACTACATCTACTGGTCTTTTAACCATTGAAATATCAAATTCATACGTAAGTAAATAGAAAGAGAACAAATTGAAAAATGTACAATACAATAAATTCATACATAAATAATCAACTCATCAATTACATATTCCCACTCATAGGCAACAAACAAATTCAGTCACAGTCACAGGTGGCGAACCGCAACTCACAGCCTCACAGTAGCCAACAAGCCGAACTGCCGAAGTGTCGAGACCGAGTGCTGACTGGCGACTGGCGTGTCGTACCCCCCGAGTCGCCGCGCCAACCGCCTCCCCCTCCGCGTCGGGACGCCGACCCCGTCGGCGATCGCTCTCGAGCCTTCAACCCTGACCCCTTCTGCTGGCGCTAGCCCTGCCGCCACCGCGCGCGCGCGCTGCTGAATTGCTCGGCCCGACCACCGAAGTCGCGCGCCGACCGCCTCCCCTCGGCGGCGCCAACCGCCTCCTCCATGGCTCCGCCCCTACTTGGTACTCCTAGCCCTAGTCGCGCCAACCGCCTCCTCTCGAGTCTCTTGGTCTCTCTCAACTCTACGTCTCTGCGACCGCCTCCCTCTAAGTTTCTCACGGTCTCACCTTATCTAAATGACTGGATATCTGCTCTCTAATTGAGCATTTGGGCCAGCAGCTGGCTGGGGCGCTGGGCCTTAAGGCTTAAGCCACATGCCTCCATCTCCATGCTCAGGAATCCAAGAAGAGCCCACATGGCGTTACGGCAAAGCTTTCTAGTTTCTTCAACCTCCAAGCTCCAGGCTCAGGACGCTCGACGCCGCACCAGCACTGCCGGCTACCGCATGCTCTCGCCGGTGCTCAGTGCCTCAGTGGGTACTAGGGGATAGGGGTCCGATGGTGGGGGAGGGGGTGCTCGAGCACCCACGGTGGATTCACCCCTGGTGACAGTTAATGCTGCTAAAGGCGTCTCTAATCTTCACGCATGTTTTTCTGTTGAGTCTTGAATCGTCACATCTTTTAGCCAACTGTCATAAATTGTCAGATACATCAATAACCAATTTCCCATTAGTTACATGGGAAGCTGTCATGTCTCCCGACCAGTTTGTTGGTCGAGGATTATCCAAAACCGTATAGCTAGTCGGACGATGTTCATAGCTAGTCGTCTCATGACTTAAATCGGTCGTCAACAAATTTGGAGGTAGTAAAGGGTATTAGACTTCCTTTAAGTACTGGTTGTATGTTTATAACTGTTATAGAGTTAGCCTCTAACATGTGGGCCTACTTTGACAGAGACTCTAACTTTGATCGAAAAGGTTGATCTAGTCAAGTGATGAACCACGGAGGTTCTGATCTGGCACAATCTTTCGATGGGAAGGTAAATTCGATAGAAGTCGCTCAACTCTCATGATCCTAGCTACGAAATCGCAAGTCTCGAAACCATGCAATCGATGAACTACCCAACAAGTCGTTATCAACCATGCAAAAATACCCGGATGACCTGATCACGAAGATCAATTCCTGCATACACCAAAGAACCACGCAAGCACAAGGTAAAAACGCAATCTAAAATTGCAAATAGGAATTAAGATTGTATTGATAAGTGGGGTTCCGAAGACAATATCGTTGTTGATCTCGCCGAACAAGAGGACAAAGTATAAAGTAGCAAAGCTAAACTTCAATCAACAAAACCCGAGGAGAACTAGAGGGGCGCGGCCATCTCAAATAGAAGGGGAAGGGAGGGGCGGTGACACTGTTCACGTGTGAACAGTACCCAAAAACCCTAGGTGGCCAACCATATGGGTCAAATCAGCCCATTCATTACATAACCTATAGGCCAACAATTGGTGACGCAGCATCTTGGCATGTAGACGTAGCTCGGCTCGTAAGAATAGAAGTAGCTCGGTCCAATTGGTGAATATGGCAGTGTGGTAGCCGAAAGTCCTATCGGAGAAGATGTGGTTGAAGGAGAGAATGCAGTGCAGCGGGTCGAAGTAGTAGTTGCATCCTTAGGGTTGATCTCCCATCATCAAGATTCCTCGTTAGCTAGCCCACAAGGCTTAAATAATATTTACTTAATGCTTTCTTGCCTCGAAACGTGCATCAATAAGATTTTATCACGCACAATCATTCTAATAATTTAATAAAAATACGAGAGAAAGGGAAAATATTCTGGTTTCCTTGGAAACTATACCTAAAGGCTACAGTGAGTGGGCGAACAGTTTGTGGTAAAGAGGGATAAAAAAAACTTCCTTTTTACCTTTACTATTACTTCGCTATCATTGCAATCTCCATCTCCCACATTCCTATTGTTCTCAAACCTCTTCATCTTCAAAAATCTTTGTTCGATCTTTGATCATGGGGATTCTAGGTGCTTCAATCCTTCCTGAGAACAAGATTCAAGAGCTAGAGAATCAAGGATGTCTCTCGGCAAAATCTTTGTTCAAGTGGATTCCCTGGGACAGTGAAGATGGTCAAATTATCTTATTCTCTTCTTTCGTGAAGCTAGGTTTTGGCTTGCCCGAGAGTGAATTCTTGACGGATATCCTAGATTACATAGGATAGAGCTCTTCCATCTAGGATCAAACTCCATCGTAATCCTTAGTGTCTTTTCGCATCTTTGTGAAGCTTTCCTTGACATTCCTCCTTCTATTCATCTTTTCTGCCACTTTTATCAGTTTACTAGGAATAATAGAGGCAAGGGGTGTTGTGGAAGTACCTATTTCAAGCTTCAGAAGGAGTGGTTCTACTATGAGATTCCCAGAGGCAGCCGCTTGAAGTACACCGGAGGACGTCCGCCGACCTGGTCTGCCTAGGACATGAAGAAGGAGAAGACTTCCGTGAAGCTAACAGACAAGGAGGAGAAGCTGGTTGATGCAGTCATCTCCCTGGTGGCTGCCGGATTAACTGATCAGAAGATCATTCATGACTTCCTTCAGCACAAGATTAGCCCCCCCCCCCCCCTCCGCCCGAAGAAAATAATCCACTTCGCTTGGATGCTGAAAGGGGATGATGACCAACAAAGGAGAGCTCTGGAGGTATGTTACTATCCAGGTATCTTTTTTTAAGTATTATTTTGACTTTGTAGTATAAGCATTACTAAGTCTATTAATATGTTTGTTTTTAGTTCTGCCAGAGGAGATTATCGATGAAAGGACTTCAATAATGTTGAAGAATGTGAGGGATGACTCAGATCCTATCTCCTTCGACGACCAGCCCTCCAGCCTAATTGGGGTGTCTGCAGAGTTTGTAAAAGAATAAATACAGGTATGTATAAGTTTAATTCTATTATTGAATTTTTTCTTAAGATTGTAGCTTATAAACTTTTTGTTTTTCTTTAGATGCATGGTAGAAAGAGGAGTGTCGATCAGTCGAAATCTATGTCGAACCCGGGAGTAACACCCCCAGATCCTCTGTGTATTCAACACTAGTCCCTGGAACATTAGCTAGTATACACAGTAAACAAATACGGTAACATCCATAATTCGCACAACTTTATCGATAAATATCAGAGTTTATTACAAGAGAGGCTTGCAAGCCAACAATAAAATAACACAGCGAAAAACGAAGAAGTAGTAGAGCCCAGCAAATCTGCCACAAGCAATCGACTGGGGTAGCAGCCTAGTCGTCGCGATCCACACCGGTAGCGTAGTCCTTCTCCTCTAAATAATATTTTATTAAGCAAAGATGACTACAAACATGTACTCCGCAAGTTGCACCCAATAACAGATTATAATGCATGCAAGGATTTATCAAAGGAAGGATTATAGGGTTGAATTTGTATAAAGCAATGTTTTCTTTTTAATATTTGTACTAAGTTCCAAAATAGTTATTCTATAACAAAAAATTATTTTCTAAATTTTCAAGTTTTATAGCAGGATAACCTCCATATATCTGGTGAAGGATATCCTCCTATAATAAGGCTAAACGCCTAATTTTTCAATTGGATAAACTATCCAAAATCATTTGAAATCAAAACCAAAGTCTAATCCACGAAAAGCTTTGCTCAGCATGTCCATGACTATGGACACGGCTATTCAAATAGTTTTACACTTGGCAGAGGTTGTACAACTTTACCCACAAGAGATAATTAACTTTTAATGTCGTCTGACACACTTTCATATATGTACGACTAAGTGATTATCACAAGACTTTTACAATGCTCCATCTCAAAGCAGTTATACCCGCTAAGGTGTCACCTCCATTAGGCCACCAGCCCACCGAAAGTCTCCCTCTTGCGTCAAGTGGAAATTTATGTCTACCCGATACCCGCACATCCAAATGGCACTACTAGTAGAAGAATGTTGCAAATTATTTAGCCAGGTATGTTCCATACCAGACTCGTGGTAGTACGGAGGGGCTTTACAAGCCGTAGCTCACGGACCGGTTCTTAACTGACTTGGGCAACTTCCAATAAAATCCTGGTTTCGATCATTGAAACGAATCGATCCCGTGCATCAACTTGCACCAACCTTAACAACCATTTCGCCCAAGTCTAAACCAGTTTTTATTTTATTTTGCTTTTCAAAAACATTTACAAAAATTTTCATAGCAAACCAATGCCATAGACTTATTTTCAAACTGAGTTGAATATTTGGTTAAATTCCCAAATTAAACATTTTTGTTCTAAGCATGTCTTTGCTAATATTTTCCAAATGGTTTCTAGTTCATGTTATTGCATCAACTAGGTTTTCATCTAAGGTGTCAAGTATGCTTGTTTCAATGTTAAGATTGGTTGTGCAATGGAATTGAGAATAACTATAATTTTTCAAACATGAATTTAAATTAAATTAAATATAAATAAGCATGTAGTAATATGCTCAAGCAGACACACCAAACGTGACAGGAGCTTGGTTTGCTTGACTTGAGAACGACCGCTTAGATACAAAAATATTGGTCAGGAAAAAGTAGGGTCCGAGAACCATCTCTTAATAGGGCAGTGGGGTTGTGTGTGTACAACTCCACCCACCAGGGTTTAAATCCTGGTGCTCATCTTTATACATACATGAGTACGCTTTTAGTAGAAATTTTATGATGTCACGTGTTTGTGCGTGTGGTGTACGTGGTGATGTGCGCACGTGTGCGTCTTCTTGTAATCGCAAAAAAATACGTCAGGATAAAAAAAAAAAAACACATGGCAATAAAAAGGTAGAACGAACAAGACGAGAGCGATGCTTAAAGAAGGACGAGGCCAACGGGCCCTGCCTAAGTCAAGTCTGAGGGATTCAGACGGGGCCTAGGACTTGTTGGTGAGGCCGACGGGTCCTGCCTAAGTCAAGTATTAGGAATTCAGACGGGAAGTGATCGCGGAACCGCAACGAAACTAACGCATCTTGCAGTGGTCTAGTACTTGTTGGTCATCGTGGGCGCAGTCAGGTCAAGCGTTCACAAGTGACGACATCATCAGTTCATCACCCCGTGGAAGGCGTTCAGACCTGGAGGTGAGACATTCATTGTAAAGTAGTATTAGAGGGCCTCACCGTTTAAAAGCGACCATAGAAACTATGGAACCCACTATGTTTTTTAGTGCGTTGGAATTTGTTGTACAACAACTTTTGCAATCTTATTTTTCAGCTTTTGCAACGCTATGTTAACAAACAAATAAAAAGCGTATATTTCAGATAACCGATTCTCCATGCCAAGCATTTCGCAACTGTGGTAACATGATCCATCTGAATATACTACAGTTATATTTCCAGCATAATAGCAAGATAAGGTTGCATCAAGTTTCAGCATCTCTGACAGTTCTATAATTTGTGCTTTGTTTCGGTGAAGCCATGACTTCTTCCCATACCATGGTAAACATAAACAAGCAAGACGGTCAATGTGCCTTATCTGATGAAGTTCTAAGGCAGCCTTGAAGGATCTTACAGATCAAACGCTAGTAAGTAGTAACTACTGCTAATGAGACTGAAGATCATTACTGCATCAGCCCATTGCTTGCACCGTCTCCAGCACGATGCCTTCGAGCAAGCATGTTTTTCTCGAACTCCTTCAGGTAATCCAGGAGCAACACAAAGGTGAAGAGAAGAAATCCACCAAAGTAGTTGCTGCCACCTCCACCACCTCCACCGCCACCACCACCTTTGCCGAAACGGAACGGAGGGAACCCCCCAGTTCCATCATCCAGTTTTGGCCCTTGAACTTTCCCTGAAACAATCACAGAAACACAGAAGTGAAATTAAGCAATCGTAGTCAGTTGCCCGCTACAACAAGCTGAACTAATTCAATTAGATGCCATGTGAGAAATCCAAATTTTAACCTTTGGGGTCAGATCGTTGGACGGTTGCAGTTGACGATTTCCGCTGAACGCTTTGGGTTTGAGTAGAATTGCATCTTACACACTGTAGTAAATAGTGTCGTCATTAAAAAGGTGGGCAAAGAAAGGATCTGACAGTGAAGTATATCATAAGCAAATAACCAAACTAGTATTTTTCCCTTTCAATTTTGATCTTCACACTCACTAACTGAAGGTAAGCATTATGAATAAGTCACAAGACATAGTGTTCGTTGAGATTCACCATGTACCTATCACAAAATTCTTTTACTATTAATAATGCCACGTATCTCATCTTAAGAAAATGCAAATGCCATAGAAATGTAACTATCAGCGCTACGAATCTACAATACAGCTAGAAAAAGTTTAAACTCTGGTGACATGACAAATCCATGGTCTGTTGTATTTTAAACCATTTCGAACATGCTAAATTTTCGGAATAGATGCTTCTTTCAAATTTGACATAAACAGATAAACCTTAGACTTCTACTGCATCACATCAGTCTATTGCAAATTTAACAAAGTTTGGCGACTATTATAATCCAGACACATTGGCAAAAGATATTCGGAAACATATAAGCTCCACTAAGCAACACATTGTAAAATGTAACAGCACATATAGTTTCACAAAGATTATAGCAGGCCTAATGTCGGGACAAGTTCTCAAATTCCTTGAACACTCAATTTTTACTTATGGGAATATCAAAATATACACAAATTCATGAAATATTCTGACTTACTCTTAATGTTGCTTTGGTAGGCACTTCCCGTTTAAATGAGATGCAGTTAACTTGAGTTCTTTGATACTGTGAACCTACACAAACAGTAAGATATTCTCACGAGTATTCTTCAATGACACAAGGGAAAAAGACCTACCCAATGTAAACATTGCTAGGCACAAGAGGATAAACAAGATCACAACGTATGTATTGATTCAAGGACCAATTACGTTCTCATGTTATTAGACTTGTGATTTCTCATACCACAAATGATGTGATCTTAACATTTCAAAACAAAACTAGTTGTACCAAGTACCAACTTCCCTAAAGAACCCTTCCGTTCTAGTTATAGGAGTAATATTTTCAGTTTTTCACATACTTAATGATCGTCTAAAAAAGGGAAAGGGGACAATTATCCGTGGCTTATTTAAACAGATTCCTCGTGGGATTCGTCCGTTGTTGTGGTTGAGGTCGAGCAATGGTAGATCTCCAGAGCAAAAGACAAGGCTGGTAAGAACCAGGATACTATCCATATTCACATGCTTTACTTGAATCTCTGTGCTTATCACTCCAATAGTCCACATGGACGCTACCATAGCTGTCTTTTTTAAATACATTACTAGGAGTAAAATTGAGAATGAGTCAATAAATATATGAAATTAAGAGGTAATAAGGTAATGCAAAGTAGCAGGCTATGAAGCTTCTTGAAATATGGTACACAATTAATTTGCCACAAGAGAAAAGACCAAAGTCATCTATAAAAACAATGAGTAATGGAGAGAAAAAAATATTGTGAAATCAATAAACAATCTTGCGACTTTTGAGGCATACTAAAGTTTCAAGGCAGCCTTGAAACTATTGCAAAAGGTCCAACCATCCACCTTTTTCCTTGATGCATAGCGACATTTGTACTTGTTCCCCTACAAACACTCTGTTATTGGTTCTGCGCTTCACTAGATCCATTATTTCCAATTTAATCATAAAAGCACACAAACTCTTGTATCATAAAAAATGGGGACCATCTAATCAACCAAGGAATAGCAAAATTAACAGAGAAGCCACAAGTCAACCGACTATAGTATAACTAAACTCATCCCAAGCCATGTACCAACAATGGGAACTTTGGAGGGGGGAGAACTGTATGTGTGCAACAAAGAACTTTGTTTCCCTTGTTGCTCATTAGAAGTACTGGACGATAATGACCCAAATCAAAGCTTTCGTACAAACATCAGAAGCGATCATGGCATGTGCATAAAACCATATGGTGTAATGAACCAGTATACCGTACCTATTAGGCAAACAGCTATAATCAGTGTTAAAGTGCATTATCAATAATTACTACCGATTAAAATTCCATTTGTTGCATGACACAATTTTTTTCAAAAAAAAATATATCCACATCTGCATCACATCCACTTTATTTTTAAAAAATTGGTACTAAGCAAACCAGAATATACACACTATAAGCAAAACAATTCCAGTTGCTGAGTAGTTACCACACAGAATAAGAAAACCAAGAAATATAATTGATGGATTACCATATTAAGAAAATGAACATAAATTCTTAAAGCCAATTATTTACCTCCAAATCTCCTAGTTGAAACTAGGGTGATTGCAGTCCCCTGCAACGAGCATGTGACGAGTGTTGACATGGTGGACGTAATTCAAGACCTGCAATGTCCAATGCATCACAACATTGTTACGCGCATAGTTACCGGATTCGCTATAAAACCCTGCGAACCGGATTCGTCGAACCCGAACCAGTTTAGGGTACGGGTTCGTGTTCGCAGTGGAAATCAGAAGAAAAAGTAGCGAACTAGGAACCCGAATCCCGTACCACAACGTGGATGAACCGTGTTTCTGGTAACTATGGTTACGCGTGACAAATGAAATACCACGCTCAATTTTTGCAAAATGAAATAAGAGTGCACGATGGTGCATTAAAGACATGCCACCTTAAGGCCTTGCTTGGATCTTGTGTTTTAACAAAACCAGATTTTGCAAAACTGGTTTAGGATAAAATCTTGTTTGGATACACCTAACAAACTTGAGGATAACTAAAAACCAATAACTCATAATTATAAGTATAAGTATTAACAAAAACGACTAGGATATGTTTTTTCACAAAACTAGAGTAACACATTCACGTTTTCGCCTCAGTTAGGTGTGTCTTGAGTCCCAAAATTTAGCACTTAGATAAAATTAAAGTTGGCGATTGCAAGGAACCAAAACTTCGATCATGTACGTCTCTGTTCCATATGTTAACGATGCAGTGTAGCACCAACTCTAGCCATAGACTTGTGCCGTCGTGTTACCGTAAAACATTAGTGTTCGACTCCACAACCCATCTTTGTTGCGTCTAGAAACTGAATGTGCACTTCAAACCATGACACTAACATTCCTTATGTAAGTTTTGCTTGTCCACCATGCACACCATTCATCGTGGTACTGAATTAATTGTTTGTTCACGGGTGTGCTATTTCCACATCGTGCCGTTTTGACTGAGCCTGAAAATCCATTGTTCTGAGGTAGTACTACTGATAAAACACGTTTTGTGGTTATCTCAACGAAACATCATGTTTGTAAAACCCACAAGAAAACTAGTTCTAGTTTACACAATCCAAACAACATATTATATAAACTCTTGCTAACAGAATAACAACTCAAAACTTTTTTTTTCTAAAAATCCTAATAAAATCCATTTTCTGAAAACTAATTCCTAATCCACATGATCCAAACAACCACTAAATCTGGATTGGCTATTTAAACACAATGACATGCTTAGGGATGATATTACCATTCAGATGAAATGAAAATAAGTAAAATATTACTTTTTTTCACTAGTCACAATACAGGTTTCACACGTATAGTAATCTGTCATAAATCTTGGTGAGTGGCATGATATCGCCGTACTAGTTTAAAGAATGATCTTGACATTCCACCCAATGAGCAAATCTTCGTGACAACCATTAGTTGAAAACATGAAGTTAACATTCCAAACTCCTAGATCGCCCGATCAGAGAATTGGGCAATTAAGAATCAAGAGTATGCTGGGGGTCACCCAACTAAGGGGCACAGTTACGGATAGCGTTACCCAATGAATAGAACTTCCATAGTAGGCCTTGCTCTAGAACGCCTAACCATGCTCTAGGATTGTTAAATCATAAACCAAGGAAAAGATTACTAAACCTTAGGGTTGAAACATTGCTAATCCGCTGCCGTCCACAAAATTTCATTGCCGGGTTCACCGCGGATCATAACGGTACCAAACGATTTCGGACAAGCATAACAAGAAAAGGCACAAGAAATGAAAAGAATCAAGAACAGATTAGCTAGCATGTTCTTGGCCCCAAATAAGCGCAGATGCATGCTTCGTGGATCCTTAAACCCTATTCAGCTATTCTCCTAACTAAAAGTCTCATTCTGACCAAGTAGCGACAAACACCTACTTCTGTAATTTTTTTCCCGACTATTTAATTTTGTAATTATTTTTTAAAATAATATTATTTTAAAAAATACTCCTAAACTGTGTAGTATTTTTCCTCTTAAAAAACAAAACAAAAAACTGTGTAGTATTTTTGTTGCTGCATTGTACGTTTAGTAGGAACATACACTGTGGAATGTGGATCCCCTTCAAGTTTGCACATTCTGGTAAGGAGTTTCTGACTATGCTAAAACATTGTTATGATTGGTAGGATTTGAGCTCTTCTGCTGAGGAGCTTGCAGATCATCGGTAGGAGTAGAAGCTTCATTGCCAGGTTGGCGGAGCCTGAACTGAACTAGTACCAGTGTACCACCTATTGTCTCGGAAAAAGAACAGCATCTATTTAACTTTTCACGATTGAAGCCTTTGAAACTGGGAAACTGTCATTGATTGCATCTATAAGTTGTTTTACACACAGTCACAAGAATCGCGGGTGGATGCAACGGTCCACGTACCGGATTCATCAACCCTCGACCCTATTCCTAGACCCCGGGTACACTATTCCTATGTAATTTAGAAAGAAAAAAAAAAAAAAGTGGTGTTCCTCGACCCGGTCGACCCACATTCCTAGTGACTATGATTTTACATTTGAGCATAGAATTTAAAGGGCAACAGAAAATGACCTCCATACTCTTCGTTTATTTGCACACTTTAATTGTACACATCTACGTAGCTGTATCTTGGCCCAAAATTTTAAGTGTGCCTTTGTAGTTCAGTATGTTGTGTATCCGTCAAATGCTTCCATGTTATTGAGCAACCTTTGGGCCGCTCCCCACAAGAACCAGCACACTTGTTACGAAAATGTCGCTCAAGTTGAGGTGTATTTACACACCTTTTTCCACTGCATATAAATCAGCTCCCCCTCATTTTTTCCCTCCCCACCCAAGGATTGGAAACCCGGTCCCGGGATGGATCCCGGCCAGCCGCCGGTACGGTAACGGCGGTTACGGTCCGTTACAGTCAAACCGGTTTTTTTCGGATGAAATTCGTTCAAATTTGATTAAAAATCATTCAATTTGAATTTGAATTTGAAAAGTCCGGGATTACCGGCCGGGATCCCGTATCCCGCCCTCCGATAGCGGTAATCGCCGTGCGGCGGTTACCGGCCGGGATTTTAATCCATGTCCCCACCCGCACCATCCCCTCTCTTCACGCCTCCTCCTCCCTCCACGCCTCCCCGCCTCCTCCTCCCACCTCCGCGCGGACCTCGCCCCTCCATACCGGCCTCCCCTCCGCACCGGCTTCCCGACTCCGCTTCCTCCACGCCAACCTCTCCTCCTCGCCGTTCATCTGGGAACCCTTAACAAGATTTTTATTTTTGTTATGTGCAATGCGGTAGTTTGAAATTGGGCGCATTTGGAAACACAATTACATTACAACATTAGTTTATTGTTTATAAACTCTATGTTCTGTTGTTTAGCTATAGTTCTAGGTTTTTAGTTTCCTGTTTTTCATCATTCATGTTCCATTTCTTGATGCAGATTAACAGTCGGTGCCTTTTGATTTCATCCTACCATTAACCAATTTGTAAGTACTCATTAGCCTTTTTTAATCTCCTTTTGGCGTCATCTGATGATTCATACAGATCGGCTAAGTTCAAGGCAAAAATAATGTTGGCAAGAGTTACTTTAACCTTCTGTTTCACCTACTTTGAGTTACTAGTATAGATTAACTTATTGTAAGTTTCAAAGGCATCCATGTTTATTACAAGCTGTTGGCGTCACATAGACACCAAGAAAAAAAACAAAATCCAGGATATTATTTCAATATATCAATAAACTTTGATTGTCAATATATCAATAAACTTTCATTGTCCGGTTACTAGTATAGAAATAGCCTTTTGGACTTGCTTTTTATGTTATATGGTTCTACAACTATTTCAATTGCTAAAACTGGCTAAATTATGTTATTTTGAATAAGCCTTTGAGTTATCAACTTACCATTTTTATGAAAAAAATTTCAAGATATGCAATTCAAGAAGTAGATTATTTTATGCATGCCGCATGATAAAGGAAGACTGCTGAGCTGAATTAGCAAATTTCATGAAAATAGCACCCTTTTTCACAACATTATCAACAATATTTCCTTGTCAGTAACTTGATTTTTTAGGTTAATTGCAATTTATGCTACCTCTTCATTGGTCTCGATATGTGAATGTAGACGGTATATGAAGAAGTCAAGTTGAGGCTAATGCAGTAAGAGAGTGATGACAGAATACAATAAAAAATGCAAAGCTTCAAAGAATCAGGGAATTTGGACTGGAATAGCTGGAGGTCTTGGTTTTGGTTTCTCATATATGATGGTCTATGCTACTTCTGCCCTTTGTTACTGCGTTGGTGCACAATTTGTTAGCCAGGGAAAGTCCACTTTTGACAGTGTCTTCAAGGTAATCAATAGACATCAGTCTTACCCATCTTTCTCTTGATATGGATTTTCATTCGAGATTTATTGAAAGTCATTGCTATGCAGGCATACCTTGCTTAAGTTTTGGCGATGATTGGAGTGTCAGAAGCTGGTACCTTGCCATCTGATTCAAAAAAGGCAAAGAATTCTGCTACTTCCATATTTACCATCATAGATAAAAAATCAAAAAATGATTCCAGCAGTGGAGAAGGTTTGATTTTGGACATTGTCAAGGCGATATTGATTTTAAGCACATTACCTTCAAGTTCACATGTCGTCCAGATGTCGAAATTTTTAATGACTTCACCTTGAGCATCCCCTCTAGAAAGGTCTTACTGAACTACATGGCCATTTTTGTCAAATTCTTGGGATTTTTGTTACATCTAAATTGTTTGATACTTTATTGAATGAACATTACCAAGATGTAATTTTGTTTTATGTCTTTCTCTGTAATGCTAGTGCTTCTTTGTAATCATGCGTCTTCTTTTGTATCAATTGTGTGATGAATTCTTGTATCAATTGTGAGATGAACTCGTAGCTCTGTTCTTGTAATTGATGGATGAATGAGCCAACTCGGCAATAATAAAACATATGGTAGTGTGCAATGTCCAGTGATCTGTGAGCAGGGAAAAAATTCCCGGCCGGTAACCGCCGGTTACCGGCTACCGGCCGAGGTCCGGATGAACAGTAACCGGCCGAAAATTTTCAAATTTGATTTTGGATTTTTGATTACATAATACACCTCCTAGGTTGGTTTAGGCATTTTTTTGTGTTAGATTACGTATTGTATGAGCTAAATATGCTTGAAATACCTAACTCTCCGATTTTACCGTGGCTTGAAATGTCGAACTCTCCGATTTTACCGTGGCTTGAAATGTCGAACTCTCCGATTTTACTGTGGCTTGAAATGTCTAACTCTCCGATGTTACCATGGCTTGAAATGTTTAACTCTCCGATTTTACCATAGCTTGAAATGCTTAACTCTTCGATTTTACCATGGCTTGAAATGCTTAACTCTTCGATTTTACCATGACTTCAAATGTTAACTCTCCGATTTTACTATGGTTTGAAATACCTAACTCTTCGATTTTACTATGGCTTGAAATACCTAATTCTGTGATTTTACCATGACTTGAAATGTTAACTCTTACCATGGCTTGAAATGTTAACTCTTCGATCCGATTTTACCATGGTTTGAAATGTTAACTCTCCGATTTGAAATCTGATTTTACCATGACTTGAAATGCCTAAAACATGATTTGAAGCCATGGTAAAATCGGAGAGTTAACATTTCAAGTCATGGCTAGCAAGGTTTTCTCTGTTTTTTGCAATTGCTACTTCATTAAACATTCTACAATTGGTATTTAACAATTTGCATTCATTTCGGTTTCTAAGTTTTCTACCGTTTTTCTTTTTTCGATTCTGGTGAGGCAAATTCAATTCAAATTGCGTTTGATGAATTTTGTCCGGTTTTGCCCTGCTTTTCCGAGTTCTCGGCGGAACCGTTCACAGGCCCCGAGCGGATTTTGCCGTGTGATTCTTTGATCCTTGTCTGTGAGTACTAGTAGTACTAGTGTCGATCTGCGAGTATTTGTATCTCGAATGGATAATGCTTTTGCCATGAACTGATGTATTTAAATAGGGTATCACATTCAAATTGAATCAATCCTGGGAAATTTGTAAAGAAATTTCCAAAATTTGTGAACAAAGAGAAAGGAGTGCGATACAAATAGACTTAGTGTTAAAAATAGGGTAACATGGTCTTTTGCCTCAAATCCTCACTTTCAGAGTTTTAAGAGCCAACCTCCTACCAAACGTTTCAGTCAGTCAACTCCAGATTCTCAGAGGAGTGGATCCTCTAAGAATCAGGAGTTGAGAGCTGAAAAATGAGGAGCGGAGCCCTACCAAACAAGCCCTTAAAATTTTGGGCCAACTGCCTAAGAGCATAGTGGAACCGTGGAAATGATAATGAACAGGGTTACAACTAAATGTACAGTATATGTCTCTCCTGAGGAGAAGTACCATCAATTACTTTTCATTATTTCAAGAGCCACTAGTTTGGCAGGATAAAGTCAAAAACCATGAGCAGAACTGAGAACTATGAAAGAAGAGTTGTGAATTGTGAAATTGGACTAGCTACACCACATTTAAGAGCAGGAAACCAACCACAGAACGATGCATTTAATTATTATTATTTTAAAGCATGGCATTGACATGTAAACTGCAACGACCAGATCATAGACATATGGTGATTACTGATTCGATCTCCTAGATGTAAAAAGACGGTCTTTTACCCCCCAAGCATCATGTAAAATAGAGTTTTTATTTCACAACATGAGCAATCAAGTTGAGGTATCTTAAATACCAACAATGCTTCCTGATACGTATGTTGCGCATAACTAATGACAAGATTGTTAAATTTGATAAAAGCATAACAAGACTGTAGAAGTAGAACTAGGAATTCCGGGAGACAAGGGAGACAAGAATTCTAGCGTTCACTTGTGCCCTATGATTCTATGAGTTTGCAAAGCAAACACTCCAGAACAATGTGGCACCATTTCATCAGATACAGGACCGCAGCGACGACCTACATATCGAGGACAACTAAAAACTGCATCTTTGCCCAAGGAACGCAGCTAATCGAGGCAGATCTGAAAGAAATCTAAGTCAGCTTGTCAACAACTACCCCACGGCGCAATGCAGGTACCCAGATGCGCTCTACCACGTATAGAACACCACATCTAATTAGTAATTACACAGACCAAGAGTCCAAGAATGGTGCCTGCAATCCAACACCAACTCCATAAACACATCCCAACTAAGCAGACAACGAATCGCGTTAGAAGCTACTAGCACAAACCACAGGCGGTTCCAGTAGCGGACACACCTGCCTAATCCGCGGTGGATGAAGCCGCGACGACGGCGACGAGACGCAAAGAAACCGCGGACCCACCTCGGAACCCGCCCGAGTCCGCGGGAAAACACCTCCTTTGCGGCGGGAATCAGCACAACCCGAAGCAAGATCCACGGAGCCGACAGGACAAGTACCCCCAGGCATCATCCATGAAGTCTCTTACCCGACTCACTCTGGGGGAACAACGGAAGGGCGGGTTGCTGACCTGTCTGTCGCTCTCTGCCAAGGACCACCGCCGGGATCGGACAGTCGGAGCTCGAGAGAGGGAAGATCGCGAGCCGGCGGCAGCGCACGAAGAGGGCACGCCGCTTGGTATGGAGCGGAGAGGAGGGCAGGGGAAACCGAAGACGGGGGATCGGCGGTCGTAGGTGGCGGCGTGCGTGGCGCACTACGCAGGCAGCAGGCCTGAGACGGGCCCGCTCCACCGTGCCGGCCTAGCCGTAAGCCGTACAATTCAAATCCCATTACGGCCCAAACCCAAGCCCAAGCCCATGGGCACTACTCGTCTACTCTGAACTTTTTTCCTTTTTCTTTTTGAGAGGATGCTTGGACTAAACTGTGTAGTATTTTTCTCTAAAAAAAGGAATAATTAATTATTTATCGCTGCTGTAACATCCCAAGTCTAGACTTGTATTTCAAATGTAAGAAAATGAGTAGAAATTAAAACTTTTTCTTACATCATGTATTTCTTTATTGTTCTAAACAATTCTTGTAAAAGGAATATGGGAATGCAAAGTCACAAGTCTTTTGATCCAAATCTTGATCTTTCAAAAACATTCTTGTCAAATTTTGTGATAATCTCCTGGAAATATTTTTCCTAAGTTCTAGGGTTGGTGTGTGACCCCTTTGGAAAATTTCACAATTTTTAGAAATTGTTTGAATATTTTTTGAGGACACTCAAACCCTAGCCTAGCACCTTGCAGAATTTTTGAAGAAAGATGTACTGCATAAAAACATCTGAAAATTTTATACAAGGTCAACATCTAAGTTAGCAAGCTCTTGTAAAAATTTCAGGTCACCTCGAATCTAAACCGTTGGATTAAAATCCAACGCTCACGATATTCTTTTTTGCTTTGAACCTCTGAAGCTCTGGAGCGATCTGAGCCACCCATTTTTAATCGGACCGCCCACGTCCACCCTAACCTTTTTCTACTCTTCTTCTTCCTCGCGCCGTGCGCTGTACAGTGCGCGACATGGCCTGGTCATTTCGAGCTCCCTCGTCAACGTCGCTCTGGTCGGGGCCTTTATTGCGCGCCAGCTCGCTTTCGGCCGTAGTCATGCCCTACTCCTGCCCCCATCCTTTCTTTTTCGGACCATGGCAGCGCTATGGACCAAGCTCACCCGAGGCTCTCGTTTTTTGCCAAACCCTAGTTCTCCATCTATTTGAAGCTCCCTAAACCCCTCTTTGAGCTCCTTTGCAGCACCCCTTAGCTCCCCTTTGCTTGTGGAGCTCAAAACACCAAAACCACCATTTTCGGCCGTGAAGCTCCATTTGTGGATCTTGGTGCTCCAGTGGTTCTTCCTCCCTTCTTTTTGTGCCCTTTTGAGCCCTTAACCCTACATTCATTTCCCCTAACTTAATTTTGGATTTCATTCACAGGAATCACTCAATTTTAAGTTTGAATCTTTTCGGCCGAAATCATCCTCTTTCTTCTCCAGCTCCGATAAGGGCTTCTTTTCTCAATTAATTTCTCTTAGAGCTTCTCTGAGCTATAATAAACCTATAGTGTTGATCTGGTCTCACTCATTTTGCTCAGACCATCATTTTCACTTCATCTTCCTCGGCTCCGGTGAGCTCCTCCGCCGTAAAAGCTTCTCCAGCCATCTTTGAAGCTTTTCTTGGCTAAGGTAGCTTCTTATTAGTCCTTAGATGCTGTGGCACCCGCTTCTTTGGACAATGTGGAGCTTTTTGTGCCATTTTCGTTTTCGACCGAGATAGTCACTGTCCCTTTTTCCGGCTCACCGGCGTTTTAGGCCACCGCCGCCGTCGAGGTTACCTTCCTTGGGTGCGCAAGGTTATTGCAAACCTATTTTTGCCTTTAGTTGCCGTCGCGGTGGCTGGAGCCGCCGGCGACGAGCTCTCCCTTGCGCTCTGTTCTTTGTCGGACGAAATCGTACTGTGCTTGTCGTTTAAGACATTGATTCTGCTCATTAATTGCTAATCATTGATAATCATTGTTTTAGCAATAAATGGCGGTCCTAAATGACCCCTTGTGCCACTGCCAAGTGGGCCCAACCGTTTAAAACCCCCGCTGGTACTGTGTAATATCTTTAGGACATTATTAATGTTAATCATTGTTTAGCAATAAATGATTGTCCTAAAATGACTCAGTGAGTCTCTGCCATGTGGGCCCAGCCCCTTAAACACTCCCTCACGCACGGTGCGTTAGCGTCTCGGACATCATTAAATGCTAATAATTGTTGATCATTGGTTAGTAATTAATGTGTCCTAGGTTGGCCTAATGTGCCACTGTCAGGTGGGCCTCGCCCACTTAAACCCTCACGATGTGATACCCTTCGGACACCATTAATTCCAATCATTGTAAATCATTAGGTTTAGCATTTAATCGTTGTCTTAGTAGTCCCTCGTATCACTTACATGTGGGCCCACACCATTAAAACCCTCTCTGTGCACTTAAAACTCACGTGCGTGAGTGCGTAGCACCTTGTTGATCGTGGACCGTCGATCTTGTGATCAACGGCCCAGATCTGGGAAACGTTCGGACCACCCGAGCTCCCAAACCGCTGTGGGGCATCCATCCTGCGATCAGCGGCTGAGATTGTTGTGTCGTTCGGGTCGCCCGAACCGCACTTTGATCTGGGCCCTCCATCTCTAGATCTACGGTCATGGATGGTCGGAGCATTCGGGTCACCCGAACGTCCCATTCATTCTTGATCCAACGGTGGGTCCCGTGGGCCTCCTCTCGCGCGTGCGTTGTGTTGCGGAGCGCGTGGACCGTTGGATTTCTGATCTACAACCCACATTCGTCCACCTCGTTTTCTTTTTGATAAGTTTGATTTTATTTCAGTAAGCCTTTATTTTTTAATCTACATTCAACTAAAAATTATATTAAACTTTAAAAACTCATAACTAATTCGTTTCAAATCCTTTTTAGATGGTTTCAACTGTGTTAAATTCATGTTTCACTAAAGTTTAATCTAAAAATGCATTTAGACTTGGTTCTGTACCAGAAAATTTTATAAACAATATTAACTTGTTTCAACCATTATTGAATATTCCAGAAATTAAATTGAAACATGTAAAATGCATAACTTTTTTCTATATAACTCCAATCTGAGCAAACTCAAGCTTGTAAAATTCCTCTATTAGCATACTTTAATATGAAATAGGTTTTGATCATAGTTTTATTTCTGAAAAATGATATGTGCTAGTTTTACAACTTAGAAAAATCATAAGTAATTCATTTTAACTCCAAATTGGGTAAACTCAACTTTGCTGTTCTTAGGATGTCATTATCTACCTACAATAAAAATTTCAGGTCCTAGATCATTCTAGAAATTTATGCCATGAACAGTACCAGTAATTAATTTAGTTGAATTTTCAGGCTGAGAGAATTTGTTTTAGCTATAACTTTTGCATGCCTAGTCCAAATCAATTGATTATTGCTCCTAAATTCATTTAAAATCATAACCTTGCTGCTGTGTAAATTTTATGAGATTTGGATGGCTTTTGCTGTTGAGTCTTGTTTGGTTTCTTTATTCTTATTGGTTTTATCGTATTTTTGTGTTAGGTTCCGAAGATATTATTGATCTTGAATCTGATCCTCAGCAGCTAGACTCTGACCTCCAGCAAGGCAAGTAGATGTAGCATTTATTTGATCATATTGTTCCTATTATTTTCAAATTCTAATATGTTGTTTGTAAATTCTACGTATGCATTGCTATCTTGTTTTAAACTATTGTCGATTAGTTGACCTATTAGATGCATAATCTGTAGGAATATGTTTATCCTCTACTACTGAGCCTAGGACTATCTTGCTGTGATTTTGGGTTCGTTGGATGAGTCCTTGTCACTTATTAGTACGAGTGGAATGCTTAGTCATGCTTAGCTATCGGTGGGAATGGACGGTTGTCGACTTAGTCGATGACCTTGATCACACAAATGCTTATTATGACTGTATGTTTCAGCTTTGTGCTATGTTTAATTGTGAAAACTAAAAATGAAAACAAAATAATTTGGACTTGGGCACATTGGTATGTTGGTGTGATTTTGGGTGTGACTGGAACGGTGCCCGAGTCAACAAGGACCGAACATCTTGTTACACTAAACCAAGCATTCTTGCGTGCTAACCACATTAGAGGGTATGGGACCTCTCTTGACTTAGTACTTTGGCGTGAGTTAGCTACGAGTCGCAGGAGGGCGTGTGTGTTGTGTTGTGGTAAAATGAGGTGGTTTATGCGATTGGGAGCATTGTAGTTGTCCGAAAAGCTTTACCCCGAGGGGTAGTTGTCTTGTTGGCTTTACAATGTAAGCGTATGGGTTTCTATCCATACGAGCGACTCGTAGTTGATTCACAATATTGGAAATATCTCGTAGGACTTAGCCGCGCCGGCATACCTTTGGAAGTGTGTTAATCTTGTGGCTTAAAGGCGGTCTGAAGTGTAGGTACATCGGTACACTCCTGCAGGATTTTGATCTATTCGAATAGCCTCGTCCTAGGTTATGGACACTCTTGGGGAAGTCTTTCAAGAGTTATACTACAACTTTTAATTAAAACTTGATGGGTGGTACGAATCGGGGATTCATGCTATGTTGTGGTGGCTTTTGGGTTAGTCACCTCTAGGTGGTTACTTGTTATTTATTGTTACTCGCTGTTATTTCAATGCTTAAAAACAGATTTTACCAATTGCCTTCAATCTATTACATTATTGCAAATGAAAATTGCTTTACGCGTCCAAATAACCATATAACCAATCTCCGTTGATACAACTTTCATGTAGCTATGTATAGGCTTGTTACTCATAAGTCTTGCGAGTACATTAGTGTACTCACCTGCATTGTTTGTTGTGTGCAGAGGAAGAGGGTGAGCCCCAAGGGCCTCACTTTTGTGAGTTGTGTTGTGGCAGTGTTTCGAATAACTAGCTTGGCACTCCGGTTGGTTGCCTTGTGGGTTAAGACACACTAATTGGCTTTTATTTATGGCCATCTTATGGCACTTTCGCTTCCGCTGTTATTGATACTTTGATGTCATTTGGCCGGTCGACCCCTCTTTTGTAATAACTCTATATTATGTATGTCTTTTGCTAGACTTGTTATTATGTGATGTATGGAATTGATGTATGATTTTGTAAAGATGTATATGTGCTGCAATTCTGGGAAGCACATGTCCATCGAGACACGGTGTATTTTGTTTGTGATGTGTAACATCCCAATCTTGGGCTTGTGTTTCAAATGTAAGAAAATCAGTAGAAATTAAAACTTTTTCTTACATCATGTATTTCCTTTTTGTGCCAATCAATTCTTGTACAAGGAATTATGGAAATACATTGTCACAAGTCTAGTTGATCCAAATCTTGGCATTCCAAAAACAATCTTGTCAAATCTTATGATCATCCTCTGGAAATATTTTTCCTTAGTCACTGTGATGGTATGTGACCCCTCTGAAAAATTTCACAATTTTTAGAAATTGTTTGAATATTTTTAGAAGCGATCAAACTGTTTGACTCTCGGTCAAACATTAAAACAGAGCCTTGCAGAATTTTTGGAGATTTATTCGCAGCATAAAACCTCCGAAAATTTTACACAAAGTTAATATCTGAGTTAGCAAGCTCGGTAAAAATTTCATAATTTTTGGAGCTATTTTGCTACCTCAAATAAATCATTCAAAGTCTCTGTTCTAATTTCAAAGTCAAACTGGTTTTCTTGTCGCGTCGGGTTCGAAGTCGGACTGGGCTCGAGCCAATTGATTCGGTCGATCAACTAGCGCACCGAGCCACCCTTTAAAGCGCGTTGGATCTCCACCGTTGGATCTAAATCGCCCCGCGCGCGTGTAACCGCCGGACCTTAGGTTGCAAGTTTGAATGTCAACCGTTAGATCTCCATCCAACCGTCGAGATGCGCGAAACCCGGACCCTCGGTTGCATTCTTAAATCTGAGCCGTTGAGTAAGATCCAACGCTCGCGTGTTCCTTCGTTGTAAAATGAGTTTGCGGCGTGGAGCAATCGAGGCCGTTCATTTCTAATCCTAAGGCTCGCAATCTCCCGTTGTGTTTTGAACTCGGGAGGTGTGGCGCCGTAGCCGTCCCGATTTAGATCATAGGGCTCAAAATCGCTCGAGCATCTTTCCTGGTCTTCTTCAACCTTGAGCCGTGCGAGCACGAGGGGTTATGGCTGTGTCATCTCATGCTTCCTACGGCCGCCCTAGTCAACAGTGAGGGTCGTGGGAGACACTTTCGGCCATGCCATGCCCTAGTGCACCAGCTTTTATCTTTTCCTTGTCGGCCGCGCATTGTGTTCTGTGTTTTGCCGCCCGAAAGAGGAGTGGTGCAAACCCTAATGCTTTCATGGCTTTTTAAACCCTCTCAATACCTCCTGGTGTTTCTTTAGACCACCATCAAGCTTCATTCTCAATATTGGAGCTTAGCACCTCAAAAATGGCAAATCGCCATTGTTGACCCGTGGAGCTCCATTGGTGTTCTTGGTGTTCCAGTGGTCCTCCTTCATGTTTCTTTGCCCTAACCTTATCTATTTACTTCCTTGAACATTTCCCCTCACTTAATTTTGGATTTGATTCTCGTGAATTGTCCAATTTGGGGTTTGTTCAAATTCGGCCGAATTTGGTCATCTTCTTCCTCAGCTCAGGTGAGTGCTCCATTTTCTAATTACTTGCTCAAGTAGCTTCTGTGGACCTTAACGAAGCTATTCTGATGCTTTGGAATCACTCATTTGGCTCAGGGTATCCATCTCGGGTTTTCTTCTCCAAGTCCGGCTAGCTTTCACCGTGATCAAGCATCTCCGGCCATCTTTGAAGCTTCTTGTCACTAAGGTAGCTTCTTATTAGTCCTTAGAAGCTTTGGCACCGCATTCTAGGCTGGTCGTGGAGCTCATCGCGATTTTCGTGTTTAGCAGTAAGCTCCCATTTTCGTTTTTCCGGCTAGCCGGCGTTCTAGTCCTTCGCCGCCGGTGAGAATGCTACCATTAGATTCGTTGTGCTATTGCGAATCCATTTTGGCTCTTGTTAGGCTACGCGCATGGTGTCGCCGGCGATTAGCCGTGCAAGTCACTCGGGTTTTGCCGCACGAGCTCCGTTTAGTCACTTAATTAGGACACATTAATTGCTAATCATTAGTTATTAATTATGTCTTAATCATTGTCGTTGAGCCACTGACCAGTGGGCCCAATATCCTTAAATCACTCTCTGGTTCAATTCCGTACTGTTCCGACATCATTAATGTTAATCATTGCTTAATTAGTGTGTCGGCCTTTAATCCCTGTTGGAAATCTCCTCTGGGTCGCTGACTTGTGGGCCCGAGGGGTTAAAATCAAATTTCAGCAGTCATTAGTGTTTATTTAATGTTAATCATTAGAATCATTAATCCTGTCCTAACCGCCCCTCTTAGTCGCTGACAAGTGGGCCTAGTGCACTGCGCACGTGGGTTAAACCAGCGCGTGGGTGACTCCAAGTCACTGACATGCGGTCCCACGTGTCAGCATCTTCCTTTGAACTGCGATCAATATCTACCGTTCATTTTTAGATCTGTGGCCCTGATCTTTGTGTGCGTTCGGACCTTCCGGATGCCTTGATCGTTCTCGACCGTCGATCTTTCGATCAACGGCTGAGATCGTGTGTGCAACCGCACCGTCCGAATGCATACACGAGTGTGCTGCGTTGGATCTTGATCCAACGGTGGGCTGCGTTCGATTCGCGCGCGTCGCGGCTGTTTTGCGCAGCGTGAGCCGTGAGGATTTTAGATCAAGGGTTGAGAGTTGTCTACGTCGTTTTCTTTTATTTGGGTTGTTCTGTATTTCGGTAAGTATTTGTTTAACAACTGAAAATGATATAAAAACTTTAGAAACTCATAACTAATTCATTTTAACTGCTTTTTAGTTAATTCCAACTGTAATAAATTATGTTATCATTTTAGTTTATTATAAAAATGGATTTAAGCATGTTGCAGTAGCAGAAAATTGTGTAACTAGGAATCACTCGATTTCTGTCATTTTGAATATTCCAGAAATAATTTTAATCTTGAAAAATGCATATCTTTTTCTGTATAAATCCAAATTGTGCAAAACCAATTTTGTTAAATTCTTCTGTTAGTATACTTTCATATAAAATAGGATTTGAGCATGTTCATAATTCTGTAAAATGATTTGTATTAGATTTACAACTTAGAAAAATCATAAGTAAATGTGTATAACTTCAAATTTAGTAAATCCAACTTTGCTGTTATTAGGATGTCATAATCTACCTGCTATAAAAATTTCAGACCTTAGATCACTCTAGAAAATTTCGTCATGAACAGTGTTAATTATTAATTAAGTTGTTATATGCTGAGAAGGAGCATTTTGCTCATATCTTTTGCATGCTTAGTCCTAATTGCATGATTCTTGTCCCTATCATTGTCTTAGATCATTCCCTAGCTGTAGTGTGAATTTTATTAGTTTTGGTTGTGTTTTGCTGTTGGAGTTTCATTTGGTGTTCTTCGTTCTTATTTGCTTATCGCCTTTTCGCGTTAGGTTCCGAAGATAATATTATTAATCTTGATATTGAGCCACAGCAGCCATCAGACTCTGCACTTCACCGAGCAAGCGGATGTAGCATTCATTTGATCATATTGTTCCTACTATTTTCAAAGTCTAATATATTGTTTGCAAATTCTATGTGTGCATTGCTATGTTGTTTTAAACTATTGTCTGTAGTTGGCCTACTAGATGCATTATCGTGAGGAAATGTTTATTCCTCTACTCTGAAGCCTAGGTTACTTGCTTGTGATTTTGGGTTATTGGATGGACCCTTGTCACTTAGTAGTTTACGTGTCATTATGCTTAGCCATGCTTAGCTATCGGTAGAAATGGGCGATTATCGACTGTCGATAACTTTGATCACACAAACTATTACTATGTGTACATTTCAGCCTTGTGCTTTGTCTAAATTGCAAAACTAAAACTGAAAATGAAAACAATTTAGACTTGGGCACAATGGTAAGATGGTGTGATCTTTTGGGTGTGATTGGAATGGTGCCGGGTCAATTAAGGACCGAACTACTTGTGAGTATCTCATATCCGAGCATTACAAAGTGCGTGCTAACCACACTAGAGGATATGGGACCTCTCTTAGTAGTACTTTGGGTGTGTTAATTAA
The DNA here is from genome assembly GCA_036346255.1 of Ampelocalamus luodianensis. Taxonomy (NCBI): domain Eukaryota; kingdom Viridiplantae; phylum Streptophyta; class Magnoliopsida; order Poales; family Poaceae; genus Ampelocalamus; species Ampelocalamus luodianensis. Next base: position 76,000,450 of record CM070620.1, read on the forward strand.
TGAGTCGCGTGGTGGGTTGCATATTTGATTATATGCAACATGGACACGTTGTAGGGAGAGAACACCCGCCGAGGGCGGTGTATCTTGCTCCACGTATGGGTCCTTGTGATCCATATTTCGCTTCGGCAGATCACTAAGGATTAACCCCATACGTGCGTCTCTTGATTAGCATATTCCATTGGAAAGGGTTCAGTAGGACTTAGCCGTGTAGGCATACCAAAGGAAGTGTGCTTAATAGCTTGGCAAAAGGCGGTCTGAAGTGTGGGTACATTGGTACACCTGCGAGGATTAAAACTATTCGAATAGCCTCGTCCTAGGTTATGGACACGCTTGGATAAGCTTTTCAAGAGTTAGACTACAACCTTTTAAAATTAAAACTTGTTGGGTGGTATGAATCGTGATTCATGCTATGTTGTGGTGGCTTTGGGAAAGTCACTTCTAGGTGGATACTTGTCACTTATGCTTACTCATTGTTATTTAAATGCTTAAAACAGATTTACAAACCATTGTTCAATCTATTACGATATTGCAAATGAAACTTGCTTTATGCGTCCAAAGAACCATATAACCACATTCCTTTGAATACAACTTTCATGTAGCTATGTATAGGCTTGCTACTGTAAGTCTTGCAGTACATTTTGTACTCACCGCATTGCTTGTGTTGTGTAGAGGATGATAGTGAGTCCGATGGACCTCACTTTTGTGAGTTGTCTTTGTGGCGTCCTGAGGGCGATTAGCTTGGCGGCCTGGTCGGTTGCCCCTGTGGTGTTATGTGGCTAACCGGTCGTCTTTTGGTTTAAGCCATCTTATGGCAACTTTGCTTCATTATTACTTATTTGCTACTTATGTCATTTGGCGATCGGTGTGTTGTAATAACTTATATTATGTATGTCTTTTGGTAGACTTGTTATAATATGTTGTATGGAATTGATGCATGCTTGGATATGATGTATGTGTGCTGCTTGTTCTGGGAGGCACATATTCATCGAGACGCGGATTATTCTATTTGTGATACTAGAACCAGAGGAAGGTTAAGTATTATAAGTTTAATAAACCGGGGTCTCACATGATGCTAGAGCCAATGGAAGGCTAAGTATTACAAGCTAAATAAATCGGGGTCTCACAGCTGCAAAGACGTCGATTTCAGAATTTGTCACTTCATGTGTGAATGACATCTGGGTCATGGAGCCACATGTTATAGACACATCAGTAGTAAATCCTAAATTACATGTCTTTGACAGTGGCAAATAATCAAATCTTCCAAACAACAAAACAAAAACTCTGTAGTATTTTTGTTGCTGCATTGTCCCTGTAGTAGGAACATACACTGTGGAATGTGGATCCCCTTCAAGTTTGCACGTTCTAGTCAGGAGTTTTCTGATTATGCTAAAACATTATTCTTTTTTTAGGGAAACCTAAAACATTGTGCTGATCGGTAGGATTTGAGCCCTTCCGCTGAGGAACTTGCAGATCATCGGTAGGAGTAGAAGCTTCATTGCAAGGTTGGCGGAGCCTGAACTGAACCAGTTCCAGTGTACCACCTATTGTCTCATAAAAAGAACAGCATCTATGTAACTTTTCACGATTGAAGCCTTTGAAACTGGGAAACTATCATTGATATAAGTTGTTTTACATTTGAGCATATAATTTAAAGAGCGACAAAAAATGGCCTCCAAACTCTTTGTCAGGGGCAGAGCTAGGTGGTGTGTCCGATATGCACCGACATATCTAAAAAATTGAAAAACCTTTAGAGTATATAGATAACAAGGCTAAATATGAATTTATTGAAAAAAAAAACTTAACATTTTAATTGTCACACTTTACGTCGAGATCCAGCTACGTAAATGTATACGATTGTCACGCTTGTACACATCTATACTAATACTATATAAAAAAAGGAGCAGTATGGTTCTTTCTTAGATGCACCCAGTTTTGTATACACGAATCATTCCTAGCAATTCGATCAATAGCATCTAGCGCCTGCCATTCAGATCAAAATCTAGCAATTGATTTGTGATATCCAATGGCTCGGGATCAAACATCATCCTTCCATTTCATTAATATTCATTAATTATCCTAATCAATGATCCCCAGTCCCCACCCTCAATCCTCGAATCCAATGGTTGAGAGGTGAGCGTACTTAGTGGAGCTTCAGATTTTATTTTTTTCAGCTTCTACTCTTGATTTTCCTAGATTCCACTACTCTAAGAATCTGGATGAAGAAAGTGTTTGGTATGAGGTTGGCTTTCAAAACCTGGAAATAGAGGATTGGAGGGAAAAGATCATTGTACCCCCTGGTTTTAGCACTTGAGAACGGAATATGGCATGCATGGAGGTAACCAGCTAGGCAAAAATTCTCTGGAACTGGTTCAAGACTAGTTATTGCATGCATTTCAATTATCAGGGGATTGCGATTTTATCACGTTACCGCAACTCACATTTTCATAAAATTGAAGCATGTGTTTGAACTGAAAATAACTGAGGCAGTTACTAATATTTTGTTTATTGGAATATTTACTAGCACCGCGTGTAAATTCAGTGTTGGAAAGTGCTAGGTAGTTCAGTGTTGAACATGAACAAGAACTAGGGCCGAATCCTAACAAATCACAACCAAAAAAGCTCACAATATCCTACACATTTTCTTCTAATTACCAAATCCAACATAGATCTACACCATACAAACCAAAGAGGAGGAGACACTACTACAGAAAAGGTCTTCACAAACGGTTAAAAAAGTCATCATAGATGATTTTGTGAGCCGTTTGAGTTTATGGATCTGTAATGACATGAGGTCATTCGAACCGTCTGTGATGCACACTATCACAGACGGTTATTAACTCAGAACCGTCTGTGATAATTGAATAACACAGACGGTTTGTAGCTTAAACCGTCTATGATAGTTCACTATCACAGACGGTAACCGTTTGTGATAGCCTCTTCTCTACAAAACCTCTAGCGATGGTTGCTTTTGTCTTTAAAACCGGCTTCATATATATATATATATATATATATATATATATATATATATATATATATATATATATATATATATATATTTGTAGTCCCTTGTTAGCTAACTCGATGCGAATTCACTAGCTATTTCGTTCCTTCGTTCATCCTAAGCGTGCAGTGAACCATCTGCTACTCTATCGTCGAACCCGACACACTAGATTGTACGATTTGCTTCATACCAATCCTCCACGACACGAAGCAAATCGCACACCTCAAGGTGTCGTTCGAGAGTAGTCGTGGTTCACCGAACATTTAGGATGAACGCCAAGAAGCGAACTAGCTAGTGAATTCAGCCTCGAAGTCTTAGCTAACAAAGGCTACTGAACTATATATATATATATATATATATATATATATATATATATATATATATATATATATATATATGTGTGTGTGTGTGTGTGTGTGTGTGTGTGTGTGTGTGGGCAGGTTTTAAAGGCAAAAGCAACTTTGCTTGAAGATTTTATAGAGAAGAAAACAAGAATAGAGAAGAGGGGAGGCGGGCACGGGGAGGAGGCGACGGTGCTCGGGGAGGGAGGAGGCGGGCTCGGGAGGAGGGGCGGCAGGTTCTTGGCCTTCTCGATACTTGCCAATATTCCTTATCAATTACATGTGATAACAATAAATCAGACTTTTGAGCTCAAATATAATAATGTTTTACTATAATGTCAAGAAATAATTTTTAAAACAACAGTTTTATACTTTCAATTATCACAAAGTCATTCAACTATCAGTGTGCAGAAATGCTATATTATCTGATTAGCCAATATATTAGTAACCAGTTAAATGAAAAGTGATAAACAGAATCACTAATCTCAATAAAATAGTCAATCTACTATCAGTAAACCAGCAAAAGTACAGAACACAAATTATCCTCATCATCAAGCTGACAATGACAATTATATATTCTCATCAAGCAATTACTAGAAGTAAAGTAAATCAATTCTCCCAATGCTAGTCAAGACAAATTGAAATACAACTAGCACAGCACACTTAGTAAAGTAAATCAATTCTAAAAACAGAAACAAGTCACGAAGGGATATCAAGAACTTCATAAATTCATATTAATACCAGAAGTCCAGAAATTCAGAAATCCTTTAACCTGTGAATAGAAAAAAAAACTTGATTAGTGAGTATTTAAGTAATTAACAATGTGGACTTAATTCTTACAATGAAAGTTCTATCTCCTAAATCTTTACATTTTGCTGCTCAACAAGTTACCATGACAACATGAGTGACGAAATACTGATGCATGACAGTATGACATACTATGCACATGGAGCTGTACATACATGTTAAGACAAATTGAAATACAACTAGCACAACGCAATTAGTAAAGTAAATCGATTCTAAAAAACACAAACAACTCACGAAGGGATGGCAAGAGGCGGCGACTCGGGCTCGGGGGAGGAGGAGGCGAGCTCAGGGGAGGAGGAGGCGGGCTCAGGGGAGGAGGCGCGCCGGGCTGGAGGAGAAGGTGGCGGCTCGTGCTTGGGCTCAGGAAGATGTGGGAGCTCGAACCCTAGCGCGCCTTGACAAAACTAATCGTTTGAGTGGGTAAACCCTAGAGTCAATATAAATAGGGTTGGACATCACAGACGGTTCTAAAGTAGAGCCGTCTGTGATATTGTTCCAATATAGAATAATTTTTTTTACTAGCATGGGGCGGCATGGGCGTGTCATTTTTGGTGTCTCGGTGCATTTAACAAGTCGCGGGTATAATACTTCACAATAATAAGTAAATTCTAGGGTAATAAACAGTGAAATTGAAGACGACAGGGATATGTTTGTTTTTCATCGGTCAGTAATTAATACCGTCATGTGATTGTATTTAATTTTATGGTAAGTAGTTTAACACCTGTGTAAAGAACTTGGCATACTCATGCCTAATGCTACAATCGTCACTACAAAAGACGACGTAGTCGTCCCACCCTTCCGTCATGCCATAGCCGGTGCTCGTGCACCGGTGGCCGTCTTCCGACAGCGCCCACACTCGTCCCAACGGCCCAGCCATCTTCCACGCCGCCTCCTGGACTGCGTCCGCAGCGAGCCTCCGGCACCGCCTGCACTCCCGGTTGGTCCTCTTGGCCGTCTCGCACCCGCCGTCGGCCGGCTCACCCTCGACCTGACTGATGTAGTGCTTCCCAACGTTGTGTGCCTCGTTGGTCGTGTAAAGAAGGAGATCGAGCACATAGGCCGCGGCATTGTGGCCAGCATCGATCGTCCGCTTGAGGCACACGAGGCCGCGCTGCATGTCCTGGTGCACGAAGACAAGCGAGAGGTCGACGATAAAGCAAGCCTCTGGGTTACCGCGGCGGCCAGGTGGTTGACGGCGGTGAGGTAACGCTCGTTGTCCAACCACTTCATCGCCTCCTCCCGCTCCAACGCCATACGCCTCCCCATAGCGTCCTCCTTGGACGCCTTGTATATGAGCTTGCAACTCCAATTAATATAACTATATACATAATTCAAGACGTTAGAATAAATAGTAGTACGTGTTTTTATAGGTATAAATACATACGTACGTACATAGCTCGTAGGCTGCAGAGGTCAACCATAGGGTGAGGAGAGCTCGCAGCCACGTGGCCGACAATGTTGACGATGACATCGTGAGGAAGATCAGCGATGGCAATCGCCGACCTCCTCGCCTTGGTCCTCGCCGTCATGCTCCGTACGTGATTGCTACGTATACGTATGATCAATGTCGTGATCGTATATAGAGCGATGGGATCGAGAGGTTATATATATATATATATATATATATGAAAATAGTATGGTACTCCTGGGAGTACATACTCCCACCTCTCATATACCACTTAAATCGCATGAAGATACCTTTTTATCTATTTGAATATACTCCAATAATGATTATAAGATACTCTAAAGTGAGTTCTATAAAAAAAAATTCGCTAAAGTCCACTTTTTATAGTAAAATTTGTGTCTATACTTATTTTATATATGAAAAAGAGTATATAGCAAAAATAAAGGACTCCGATGAAATTTTTTCAAACAAATCGTATTGGAGTATCTTATAATTGATATTTAAGTATATTGAAAGTGATAAAGAAGTATAATATATTCGTTTAAGTGGTATATCTCGAGTGGGAGTATGTACTCTGAGTACGAACAATGGCAATCATATATATATATATATATATGTATGTATATATATATATATATGTATATATATATATATATATATGTATGTATATATATATATATATATATGTATGTATGTATGTATGTATGTATGTATGTATAGAGTGATTGATCTCTGGATGATCGATCATCTTCGATGGCGGATCGATATTAATATCTTTTTTATAAAACAAGGAATAAATTCGACGCATGAGACGAAGTGATGCATCGGGGAGCCAAAGCGACATTGATACAAGCGAAGAGACACATCGATTGGCGACGACGGCGAACGAAGAAACTCATCAAGAAACTGATGCGATATTATCACAGACGATTATAGTTAAAAACCGTCTATGAAGTCTACACAGACGGTTTGTGTTCAGAACCGTCTGTGAAATATACAATTATCACAGACGGTTCATGTTAAGAATTGTACTTCACAGACGGTTTTAAATATGAATCGTCTGTGATATTACCTCTTCACAGACGGTTTTTAGCGCAACCAGTAACGCAGACGGTCTTTAAATCAAAACCGTATATGATTGCATGTAATACAGACGGTTTTGTTCAACCGTCTGTGATGAGGCGTCTAGCATTAGTCTTTTTGTTAGTAGTGAGGGAGGACAAGGAGCAAGGGTGATAGTGAGCTCTTACGTCCACGGATCCAAGGAAGAAGTGACCAGGGGTGGGCCACCGCGGGATCTCCTACAACGGCAAAGACGAGATCGTGAGGGGAGTGGGAGGTCAAGAGGAGGCCGCGAGGAGAGAGGCGGCGTAGGGAGCATGCCGACAAACTAGGGTTAGGCGACGACCGCTACCTTGACGGAGGCGAGAAGGAAGGAGGTTGTTGTGGTGGTCGCGGGTGGAAGCTGTGGTGGTCGCCACGGTCGCAGGTGGAAGTTGTGGTGGTCGTTGCTCCGAGTCGCTTGGTTGCTTCTCTTCTGCTTCGACCCGACACAAGATGCGAATGGAGGACTTGCCAAGTGGGAGGAACGAAGGGGGGGGGGTATACCGGTGGCATATTGCGGGTAAATACTAGCAACTTCAAGGGGCATATTCATTCGGGTGGGACGGCTCCCCACCAGAATCAGCCTGAAGGCCGCTCCTCAGCACTAGTTCATTTTGCGCTCCGCTCTTGCATGGATTCTAGGATCCAATTTTGGAGAGATAGGTGTTTGGCTGGGCCGGTTGCTCTAGTTGAGAATCCGAGCAGCGCTCTACCAAACATGCCTAAGTAAGATCCAACAGCTACTTCGGCATTCGATCCTAACATCCGGATAAGACGTTGGAGCGCTAATTGCCTCCTATTTGGTTCAGTATTGCATGGAAGACGAACGATGTAGCGCTAGCAAGCGTGGTAGAGCCAGGGCGACGTAGTGACGCAACATGGGCTAATGGCGGTGCTTCGCCGAGCGCGATGGGGAAGCCAAAAGAATATTGTAGGCCGAGCATGGTGGCAAGGCTCAACGTGTTGGAGCAGGTGGAGACGAGCTCCCACGGTAAGATATGTGTGACGGCAGTTGGTAACAGTGCCGACTAGAGGGTGTGGTTTCACTGAAATTACTGTTGAAGAAGGCCGAGTCCGATAACGTCGACTCGATCGATCGTGATGAGGTAATGTGTTTTTTCTAGTAATTTATTTTTTTCTCGCTGTGGAGGCATCATCCACAAACCACAACTACATACTGCAGTCATAGGTTGCGCTCCTGGGCCAACGATGAGCGGTGTCACTCCAAACTGGACTCTGGACGTGGGTTGCAAAATAAGAGCATATGAAAACGGCCTAGTTTGCCTCGCGCGCGCTGACCTGCTGGGCCGCTTGGGTCACGAAGGCTATCGCCGTCGCCTGAGATGAAAACCGCATGATCTATCAGTATCAGGCCCCCCGATAACCGAGGAAAAGGAGAGAAGAGACAAGGCGGCCGTGGAGACCACACCGATGGCGACGGGCGGCGAAGACGGCGGCGGCGGCGGCGGCGGCGAGTTCTACCTGCGGTACTACGTGGGGCACAAGGGCAAGTTCGGGCACGAGTTCCTCGAGTTCGAGTTCCGCCCCGATGGCAAGCTCCGCTACGCCAACAACTCCAACTACAAGAACGACACCATGATCCGCAAGGAGGTCTTCGTCTCCCCCTCCGTCCTCCGCGAGGCCAGGAGGATCATCCAGGAGTCCGAGGTACTTACTCTTCTCTCTTCTTCTACTCTCCCCCCTTCCCCTTCCACGAGCAAACCTAGGGTTAGGGTTTGCTGAGATCTCTAAATCTAATGGATTCTTCTCGATTTTGTAGATTATGAAGGAGGACGACACCAACTGGCCGGAGCCCGACCGCGTGGGCAGGCAGGAGCTCGAGATTGTCATGGGGAACGAGCACATCTCCTTCACCACCTCCAAGATCGGCTCCCTCGTCGACGTCCAGACCAGCAAGGACCCGGAAGGGCTCCGCATCTTCTACTACCTCGTCCAGGTCTGACCAAATTCTATCCTTATTCTTAGAATAATTGCTTTGGATGCTAGTACGCTCTAATTGATACGTAGGTGTTGCGTGCCATGGCTGATGAAGTGATGCTCATATTATATATTTGATGGCATTCTTATTGTCTGCATTGCTTATACACATTCGTTCTTAATTTGAATTTTCTACTTAAAAAATGACCAAACTCATCTACCGTAGTTAACAACTTATCATTACATCCTTAATCTAATGTTAGGTTTGCTTAGTGGACAAATGTCATGGACGACCATATTAATAGATTTGATATCACAGTTAAGGAACTACTAGGGATGTACCCACGCGTTGCTGCGGGTTATGATGAAGCTATATATGAAAAATTTGTTTTAACACAGATGGCTATTTGATTCTACAATTTTCTCGTTTATCTTTTGACCATACTTAAATTGCCCAAGTAAACATGAAGTTATTTCAAACATTGTGTTATTATGATGCATAATAAACTTTTGTAAAAATGGAATCAACGAACAGAGTTTTTATACACAATACATATAATTCTATTTTGAAATACTTTGTGTAATAATGGGCTTCTTCAAGCTGGGTAGGGGAACCAAACTTTACATAAGGGGGCTTTGAGGCCCTGCTTCAGAACCATCGAATTGTGTTTTGTAAATCATGACCCAATAATGTTGAGGTAGACTCTCACTTAGGGCTCTATCGGTGCACCAAGCATGCACTGTTTACAGTGTTTTGTTGTCGCACTGTGCAGCCATTATGTATATGTTGAATTGCCTTGGAAATTGCAAACGGGACTGTCCAGCAGAGCGAATGAGCATATGTACATATGTAGCTTGTAGGAGGGAAAGAGACAGAAAAAAGGCTAAGCGCAAACTAAGATTGATTAACCATGGTCAGAGTAAGAAACGTGGTTAAATAATAAATATAACAACCGGAACTTGTTGATTAGAGGAAAGTCCTAATGCTGGTTTTAGTATATCTTAATTAATGACCCATATAAATCTTGTTTAAAGAAATGGCCACTATAAATCTTTTTGCAAGAAAGCAGCCATTGCTGATTGAAAATACATGTAAGAAACGCACAGAGGCAGGAGGCAGGAATGTCAGGCAAGAACCATCTCTCCAAACCTAACCAATACACAGTCACGCATTAGTTAAATCTATATTCTTTACCTCTTACAAGTTACAGGAAGTTACCAAGTATGTATGTTCTCGGGGTAGTTCCTTGGTGACGATGACCTTTCAACTGGTTGATCCTGAGCGTGGCGATCTTGGACGGTTCACATCTCCTGGCCATAACTTTGTTCTTCCCTCTCCTTCTCTGGTGCCCAGCTACCCATGCTAGGCTCCACAAAGATGACAATGTTTTTTGCAATACCGAATTTCGTTTATAACATTGCTCGTATTCAGTAAGGGCGGTTCCAACTTCCAACCCTTCTTTCTCCATGTGGGAATTCATCAAACTGAGACTGATCATTGAACTTAAGATCAAAGAGTTTGTATGTTAATCGATTTTGATCCAATGGCTATAGTTTTAAAGGTGATGTGGCTTAATGTGGAGGCTGATTTGATAGTCAATTTTTGAGGTAATGATGATTAATGGCATGTGCAGAGTTAAAGTGTAATGAGATGCTAACCCCATCCAGTTTCTTGACTATTTGGTTTAAACTCCTCAGACCTGTAAATGAAAGCTATTCCTAACCATCTTTTATGTTTTTGTGTGCAGGATCTGAAGTGTTTCGTGTTTTCACTAATCAACCTCCACTTTAAGATCAAGCCTATTCAATCTTGAACTCCTTTGTCTCTCCTAATCGTTTATGGTACTTCAAGTGTTAGAGAATTCTGTATATTATGTTAGATCCTTTGAGTTGCTCATGATGCAGTTGCGTGTGTGCAGAACACGGTAGGTGGAATCTTTTGAGTTTGCCTGGGAGTCTTGTTGGATTGTGCAAACTGCGAGTAGAGATATTTATGCTTGTTCCTTTTTTATTAGCCGGTTTTTATTAGTGCAGCATTACTTCTTCTTTTTGGGTTGTTTACGCGGAACCTCCTGCCGCCTTCTTGTCCGTGTCTATCACTAGTTTGTGATCGATGGCTACCCAGTTTCTTTGTGGTTTACCTGGGGGTTTTGATCCATCAAGGCAGGCATCATACAGATCTGTTTGCCTGTTGTCAACTTGTTAGACAAATCTCTAGGAGATTTTTAATTGGAAGGCCCACTGGGAGGTTTCCTCTCGTTACTGTGCAGATAATCTTTGATCACCACAAACTGTTATTAGGTTGGCTAGCATGCAAAACGGACTCGTCAAAGTGATCCGGCCCAGCTACTTGTCGAGACCAACTTTACTTGCCCAGAAAAAAACACAATTGGGATGTTAGTGCACTGCAATCTGCAAGCAAACAGCATGTGTTATTAGCGTAGCTGTCAATTCCATTCCGGAATTCCGGAGGTTGTTGTCAATGTCTGATCTATTCCAGAGGTTATTCTAGTTTTCCTCTTGGTATAGAGTATGCCGATACTGGTTTATTTTGATGTACTGTTCTGGATATATATATATATATATATATATATATATATATATATATATATATATATATATATATATATATATATATATATATATAGGACATTGTTAGACTCACGGGAGTACATACTCTCACTCAATATACTACTTAAACAAATATATTATACTTCTTTATCATTTTCAATATACTTAAATACCAATTATAAGATACTCTAATGCGATTTGATTGAAAAATTTTCATCGAGTCCTTTATTTTTACTATATACCCTTTTTCATATATAAAAGAAATATATATACAAATTTTACTATAAAAAGTGGACTTTAACGATTTTTTCCATAGAACTCAAATTGGAGTATCTTATAATCATTATTGAGTATACTCAAGTAGATAAAGAGGTATCATCATACGATTTAAGAGGTATATGAGAGGTGGAGTACGATCTCTGTGAGTACCATACCATTTTCATATATATATATATATATATATATATATATATATATATATATATATATATATATATATATGACACTCGTATATATATATATGACACCCGTTTCGTACTCCCGGGAGTATGTACTCCCACTTCCAATATACCACTTAAACGAATATATTATACTTATTTATCACTTTCAGTATACTTGAATACCAATTATAAGATACTCCAATGTGACTTGATCGGAAAATTTTCATTGGAGCCCTTTATTTTTGCTATATACCCTTTTTCATACATAAAAGAAGTATATACACGGATTTTGGTATAAAAAGTGGATTTTCATGAAATTTTTCATAGAACTCATTTTGGAGTATCTTATAACCATTATTGGAGTATACTCAAATTGAAAAAAAGGTATCATAATACAATTTAAGTGGTATATGAGAGGTGGGAGTACGTACTCCCAGGAGTACCATACCATTTTCCTATATATATATATATATATATATATATGAATCCTTTTTTCTATTCCCGGAAGTAGTTACTTCCTATTTCGTATCTCACATATCTCACAATGTATGGAGTATCTTGCACAACCGAAAGTATGCATGTGTAGTATACGAGTATATAAGATCACATAGGTGGTATTTACACCTTTTCAGAGGTGGTATGTATAATTTTTTAGACATATTCTTTTTTATGTGCGAATATGAAGATATTTACAAAATATGCTAAAAACTATGGACTCTTGCAAAATTTTCGTATAGTTCACATTGGAGTATCTTATAATTAGTATATGAGTATACTCAAAATGATAATAGAGTATGTCAAGTTCTTTTAGGTGGTATATCAGAGGTGAGAGGAACTACTCCCGGGAGTAGAAAATATTTTTCATATATATATGTACACATAATTTCATTTGGAATCTCACTTCAAATATATAACCATAGAATAAAAATGGCACATAGTTCAATGACTTTATAAATACAAAGGTCGTATGTAGTTAAATAATACAATATGAGTTTATAACTTCATATATTTTACCATAGTCTAGTATAATTTCACTTACCGAAGGAGTAGTATTAGACTAGGTCTTTCGAGCTGATTCAAAGGAGTCGAACCCGGGAGCGAAGGATCTCAGATTCTCTATATTTCATACACTAGTTCAGGAAACATGCCAAACATTCATAATAATTTGAGTAAGGTGAGTACAAATGAATGTACTCCGCAAAAGGGGCATAAAGCCAAATCCAAAATAAAGTGGAAGCCGAACAGCAAGGTAGACCACACGATTCACCACAGGCAATCGTCTAGGGGCATAGTCTAGTCGTCCAAGGTCTCGATCTCCTCGTAGCATTCTTCTCCTGATCAACAATTTATTAAGTAAGGTGAGTACAAATGAATGCACTCCGCAAGTTATACCCAATTAACAGAATTATATACATAGATATATCAAAAGAAGGCTTATAGAATTATTATTTTTTGCATAAAACAATGTTTCTTTTCAAATATTTGTACTAAGTTTCAAAGTAGTCTATTCCATAGCTAAAATTCATTTTCTGAAACTCAAGTTTTATAGTCAGATAACATTTACATAAGAGTAGTGAAGGATACCCTCCTATCACAAAGCTACCCACCCAATTTCTGATTGGATAAGAAATCCAAAATCATTTAATAAAATCTTTTGAAATCAAAATAAAAAATCTAACTTTGCATTGGCTTTGCTTCAGCATGTCCATGACCATGGACACGACCATTTGAATAGTTTTTCACTCTACAGAGGTGTACAGCTTTACCCACATGACACGACTTCTCTAGTTTGTTTGGTATCCGTCGATACCACTGCTCACTACCTTAGGTAAGCAGTCTAGAGCACATGCCAAGGCCGTTACAACGCGTCATCCCACCGCAGTCCCGCCTCGCTAAGGTTTCACCTCCTTTGGATAGAAACCTGTCGGATTCAGGCCTCCTCTTGCGTTAGATGGGAATACATAAAAGTAGGTCGTAAAGACACCCACGCAACCAAATGGCACGACCACGATGAAATGTTGTAAATTAGTTAGCCAGGTTCTGCCCACTCAGGACATGTGGTCGTACGGTGAGGCTTGGCAAGATGCGGCTTGAAGACTGGTCCTTAATTGACTCGAATGACTTCCAATAGAACTCTAGGCATCGATCATAAAAATGAATCGATCCCGTGCATGAACACGCACCCATCCAAACATCTATTTCGCCTAAGTTCAAACCAATTTTTATTTTATTTCAGTTTTTCAAAGCATTTGTAAACTTTCATGACAAACCAATGTCATAGATACTATTTTAGACAACATTTGATCTTTTAGCTGTAAATTCCCCAAATCAAGATTTTTGGTCTAAGCTTCGACTAAGCATAATTTTTCAACATGCTCTAGTCATACTAATGTATCGACCAGATTTTTTACTAAGGTGACAAGGAAATGACAACTTCAATTTCAACATAGGCTGTACAATGTAACATGGTTAACTAGTAATTTAAAACATGAGTTTAAATTACTGGAATATAAATAAGGATGCAATAATAACTCAAAATAGAATTTAAATATTTTTAAATACTGGACTCAAATATGATCAAAGGATGTAACTTGCCTTGCTCAAAAGCCTGAGGATCTACTTCGTCGAGATACTCGGTTCCCCGGAGTCGTCGAAATCTACACGTGAGAATGAAACGAGTTCAAATAGAGTCCAAATAAAATCCAAATGAACTCCAAATCAAATAAATTTAGGATAGGAAGCTAGATCCTGATTTTAGATGAACTCATAAATTTGAAACTCTCGAATCGGAGTTCGAACGAAGGAGAACGAACTCTCGGAAGTTTTGAAGTCATAAGGTCGGAAGGAAGCTCGACTACCTGGTCAAAGGAGGTTCGACTACCTGGTCGAAAGGAGATTTCGACTACAGGTGGTCGGAAGGATACCTGGTCGGAAGGAGATTCAACTACCTGGTCGAAAGGAGGTTTCGACTATAGGTGGTCAGAAGGATACCTGGTCGGAAGGAGGTCGAATGAAGGCTTCGACTATCAGGTCCTAAGAAGGATACAACTACTCAACGTGGTCGTAAGAAGGATATGAGAAAGAAGAGGGCATGAGAAACTCACCAAGACTGAGAGAGAGGTTGGAGGAGGAGGTCGGAGGAGGAACGACGGTTGAAGACAGCGCGGCGCTCCGGTGAACTCTCGGTGAAGACAAGGGGAGCCTCGGTAGCACGCGGTCTTGCGAAGCCGGAGGTGAAGACAACGCCGACGGAGAGGCTCTGACGACGGCGCTAGAGGTGAAGGATCTAGAACCGCCATTATGTGTTAATGGAGTATTTTGGTGATTAATGACAAATGCACTTGTGAGACTAACACTCTTATTGTTATACCTTGTTTAGTCTCAGCTAGGATATAAAAGGAAAAATCCAAACAAGTATGCTTTCACAATGACAAATCTATTTGTGAGACTAACACTTCTATTGTTATACCTATTGTTTAGTCTCAATTGGATAAAAATGTGAAAATCAAATAGGTATGCATTCGACACCATATTCTTATATCTTGCTACATTCCTCGGATCCAAAATATATGTTGAACTTCACTAAAAGTTTAACTTGAATATGTGCATATGTTTTTATTACACATTCATGTATGCACACATTTAGGGTGAGTTCACTCTATGTTTTGTGGTTTCATCAGTATTGATCCATATTTCTTTATCCACATATATTGAGGATCTCTACTTTGAAACATATCCTTTGAGTATATAAAACTTGTATAGTTCATATATACTCATATTGCTTTATACTCAATTATTTGCAATTGTGTTATGGGACTAATGTGTGTGCTAAGATGTTTCAAGGCTTAGTCCTAGAGTTTGAATGGTGATATGAAAAGAAAATACAAAGGTGATAAAAGATCGACATGGCTCAAGACAAAGGAGTCTACTGGTGATAAGCGGTACTACTGGTGTGCGGTAGTACCGGGTTTTACATAGTGGTATGTTCATTCCAAAGAGCTTGTTTTTGATGTTCTGTTTTTCTCAGCAGTATCGGTAGTACCGGAGTTATCTTGGCGGAACTACCGCATCACGGTAGTACCGCAGTTCCTTGAGCGAAACTACCGCAACACCGGATGTACCGGCCTTAGTGGCGGTATGTTTTTTTTTCGAGAATGTGTTTCTTTGGATTGGTTTGCTCTTTTGTGGAACGGTAATACCGATGCTGTTGTGCGGAACTACCGGAGAGTGGAACTACCGCATGATCAACGGCGGTTGTACCGCACCTGAAAGTATTGGCTTGTTTAGAAGCATTTTAATACAGGTATATCATATTAATTAATGTCAATAACATTGTGGGACTAACATTTTCCATGAGTTGGATGAATAAGTTATGTTCCGGGGTGATAAAGACTTTGGATGTCATCATGAGTTGATCGTCATCAAGTCAAGGTTCAAGAAGATGATGTATCATATGTTGATATATATCAAGACGTCGAAGAGAAGATAATCATGAGTTGATCATTAAGAAAAGACTCATCATGTGTTGATGGTGGTCAAGTAAAGGATGCATCATGGGTTGATGCATATCAAGACTCGAGATAAAGGATGTCATCATATGTTGATGGACATCAAGTCAAGATCCCAAAGTAAAGAAAGTCATCATGTGTTGATTAGCTTTCAAGTCAAGAACCCGAAGTTGAGGCGAGGATGCACGTCATTAAGCTTCAAGTGGATGCTCAAGGCAAATGTATAACTAGCTAGGGCTAAGGATGTGTTCCTAGTCTTTTACCGGTCTTGGTGTTTGGTTGGAAGACCGGATTGCTAGTATAGGGTGCCGTACTATTAAGATGGGTCTTGTCTAGTAGCTTGAGTCTCATCATGTGTTGATAGCTCAATCTCGCTTGATCTAGCTTATCGTGGCATGATGCTATTATTTACAAATGTGTTTTACAAATAGTCGAGGCTCATGCGTCTAATCCTTGTAGCATGTGACTATACCTTGCAAATGTGTTTTGCAAATGGTTGAAGTCCATGGTCCTACTCCTTGTGACATGATCTAAGTTTGCAAATGTGTTTTACAAATTGTTGCGATTCATGCATATTCCCTTGATATGGTCTAAGATTGATTGTTGATTTTTTCCTTAAGACTTAGACCACAGTTGTGACTCTCTGAAGTTATTGTACTTTCTACATTGATATAATGTGTTTGAGATTATGCAATTAGGTGGGTTGTGTAGCCCTCTGAATAAGCTTTCAATAGAGTCCAAGATCACTCAATTCCCACACCAGAGTCAAAAGTTATGACATTTTTACCGAGTGTCGTCTGTGCTGATTTTGGGTTGCGATACGACCGCCATGAAAAGAGAGGTACGACCGCCCAAAACGGTAGTACCGGCTCTTGTGAGTGAGGTACGACCGCACCAAAGTTTTAATGGCTAGTTTTTGAGCCGTTAATGCACCCTTTCTGACCGTTGAGTCAAAAATGGTAGTACCGGCCTTTGTGAGTGCCGTACGATCGCTTTTTGGCCGAATTTGTTGTTTTCTCTTCCAACGGTTAGTTTTTGTTGTGAGGCCTATAAATACCCCCTTGACCGGTTGAGAGACAACTTTTGGCATCTCATTTCACTCACTTGAGCTAGTGTGAGCTTCTCCTCTCAATTGTGCATGTGTTACACCTTGTGAGCAAGGAGAGAGGTCTCTAGTTGCATGTGTTGCATCTAGAGGTGGATTTCGTATCCACTTGAGCTTGTGCATTCATTGCATGTGGTGAGAGTCAAGCAAGGGGCTTGGCTTATTACTTTTGGTGTTTGCCGACACCTAGACGGTGTGGAGGCGTCGTGGCCCAGTGATCTTCTCAAGTGAAGCTTGCGAGAAGGCCCGGTGTTTGTGAGTGGCTTGGTGCTCGCTATCTCCGGAGTGGAGTAAGAGCAACTCTAGTGGAGCGAGGTGTTGATACCTCGGAGGAAGGCTTAATTCGTAGAGCCGGCCCAATTGGTTTGGGTTTCCCTCAACGTGGATTAGGGGAGACCGGCAAGTCTCCGATCACCACGGTAAAACATCGCCGTGTCTTTTGTGGTTTGCATTCTATTGCTTTACATTGTGCAATTTATATTTCTTGTATTAAATTGCTTATTCATTGTGTATGAATGCTTGAAATGCTTTGTGCTATTTACATTGCTAGAATTGAATAGTTTACAAGTCTTTGCTTAATTGTAATATTCATCAATTGACTTGTATTGTTGGTGCACTTAGTTGAACCTAGTTGATTTAGGCTTTAATTGTGCAAAACCGTATTGTTATAAGCTTTAATTGTGCAAAACCGTGACCAGCGATGTGGTGGCCTTCCATTCTTGTTGTGGTGGTCTTCCATTCTTGTTTGTGGGTGTGCTACGTGAGAGAGAGTTGTCGGTGTTTCATGTGGTGATAGTTGATGTTTGCCTGTAGCCAGCCTAGTGTTTGTTGTGCCTTCTTTAGTGTTTCCAGCAAGGACTCTTTCCTGTATATGGGGTATCCCTTTTGAGACTGGTGTTTTATTCTCATCTCCATTAAATGAAGGTGGTGTCTAGGGAGTACTTGAGTGCTTTGTTGCTAAATAGTACTCAAATTTTGAACTCTCTGATCTAGATTCAATGGATGAGATCACTTTACCACCTCCCCTCCCATCTGAGTACTATTTTGTCCGGGAGTACTCCATTTTTACACGTTGGATGCATATCTGCGTCCGTCCACTAGTTTGCTGCATACCCTGCACTCATCACGTTTGCTCATATGTGATACATTGAGGAATGCTCCAATACATATTATTATTATTATTTGCATGGCCTTTTTACATAAGTTATATACTAGTTTTACACAAATTAAATTATGTAAAAAATGATGCGACTATTTGTAAAAAGGAGGAACAAAACAAACTATAAGAAACACAACAAAAACTATAAAAAAACATACATGTTCATTTATGTTGCAGTTCTCGACAACCCTAAATAAATTGATTACTCACTTATCACATTGTTTACCCATAGAGAAATAACAAAGCACTACGTGGATAAAAAAAACTCGAGTACTCGCAAACAGAAAAAACACTCCAGTACCATTTAGCAAATTCCTTAAATGAATGACAGAGCTCATGCCCTTGGTTTTAAAGAATTGGCTAAGGTTAGACAACTTGTCATATGGAAATGTAAACGAGGACTAGGTCACAAATACTCATGTCGATCTTGATAGGCTCGATGCCGCTGGCCGTGAACCTAACGGAATCGAATGGTTGGCCGTGAACCTAACGTAATCGAATCATTTGCCTTCACACAGGGAAATGCAGAGAAGACCAATAGCATGCCTACCTTTGTTGGATCACAGGAATTCCATTTGGAGATGAGCGCTCGACTGCTATAGCACCATTGTTACTGTTGAAGTATAAGTGAATTG
Source organism: Ampelocalamus luodianensis (assembly GCA_036346255.1). Taxonomy (NCBI): domain Eukaryota; kingdom Viridiplantae; phylum Streptophyta; class Magnoliopsida; order Poales; family Poaceae; genus Ampelocalamus; species Ampelocalamus luodianensis. Next base: position 76,019,464 of record CM070620.1, read on the forward strand.
CCCACCTTTCCTCATCAGCTTAAGCTTTTAGGTGAATTAGTTGGTGCATGCAACTCAATATGGTATCAGAGTCAAGAGGTCTTGAGTTCAAGACCCGGCTTGGAGCGCAAGTGAACGCCCAATCCATTCAGGTTCGATCCTCTGGGATCATACTCACACGTCTCACCTGGATAATTAGAATAGAGTATACACACGTGTGTAGGTTCAGTGGAAAAACATGTGTCCATGCTATGTGAGACCTCAGTGCCTCCGCAAAATTCTCAGCATGTGTAAGGTGACGTGCACACGTGCGTGTGCGTGTGGTGGTGTGAGCGAGGTGTGAGTTGAGTGTGTGCGTCTACCTTGTATCCTATATAAAAAAGGGCATGACAACTAATTCACACGCTGAAATGTGTACTTGTTAGCATTCTTTTATTCATTTTGGTATGAGTTCGTGCAAGATATTATTCTCAATGCAAACATGCAGGGGAAGATATTATGAGCATTTTTATATTTTCAGTTTTCCTATATGAGAAGTAAAATACTTTCTTTTTGTTTCCTTCTTGGACTGAAGGACTGTTTTAAGAGATCCATGGTTTTCGTACAAATTTAAATAATATACCATACTTAAACTATATACTTTAACTATGTTTTTCTAGCACATTCCTGAAAAGAATTGCTTCTACTCCAACATTTTAGTTTATTGGGATTTGTCATTTCAAAATAATGGCCCCTTGAGGTTGAGGGAATCAACAATCTAGCAGTTATTCAATCTTCTATCTTTGCTACTAATAATTTGAAAGATGTTGAGCGGTTGAAATACATCGTTTTATAGGGTAAACATGGTCCAATTTGATAAACTATTAGTCTATCAGTTTTGCTAATTTGAGGTCACCCTCACCAATTCTTTGTTGAGAGCGTCTTCACTTCGCGACATTTGGCGGTATTTGCTTCCTCCTCCCTTTTCCTTCTGACTCAAATGCTCTCTCGTCACAACATGTGGCGGCATCCCTTTCCTCCCCCTTCTCTTTCCCCTCAAACTAAAAAAAAAACATGTTTTGAAATTTCCATGAGTTGAAATTTTTTCGAAGTTGAAAGTTTCTGAGTTGAAAATTTTCCAGGTTGAAATTTCCCAAGCTGAAATTTCCCGAGTTGAAAATTTTCAAGTTGAATTTTCCTGAGTTCATTACTTAGATGCCCTCTTAGTCTATTACTTAGATTGTTTGCCTCTCTAATATGTGAGCATCGAGTAATTGGACAACTATTTTGAAACATATAGGTAATAAGTAAGTAGGTTTCCTATACTAACTAATTAATTATTTGATTACTTCACAAGCCAAAGAATTAGTTGAACAACCATGAGTACATTACCAAAAGATGGAACAATGTATACATTACCAAAAGATGGAACAATGTATCCGCCTTGTCCACGCTCCCACTCGACCAAGGAGATATCCTTCGAGAGATACCGCTCGCTGCACCTTTGTTGTTGTCTTGCTAAAGTTCATTTGGCTCAACGTACATAATATTTAGATCAATTTGTCATAGAGACATACACATAACATGGAGTTTTCGGCCAAAATGACAGTATTTGCCGGCGTATTAGCAAAAATGGCACTCGTCGCGTGGAATTTGCAGAAATGGCGCCTCCATCACACGGCCATCGCGTGGGAGGACCGACGAGCTGACACGTAACCGCGGCCGCACGACCGCCGTGTGGATTAGCCAAAACCACACGGGCACTATGCGGTGGAGGCGGCAACGCATGGCCACCGTGCGGTGGCCCCAAAACCGAATTTTCTCGAAAATTCATTTAAGTATACTTTTTGTAGGAATTTTTAAATATAGAAAGCGAGCTCCAAAAATTATAAAGTTTTTTGTGGAGCCTCCCGACATAGTGCAATTGCTTTTGTCATTTTGTTATAATTTTATCCATTATGAATTTTTCTCGAAAATTCATTTAAGTATATTGTTTGTAGGAATTTTTTAATATAAAACATGAGGTCAAACATTATGATTTTTTTTGAAGGCTCCTTACACAGTGGAATTGATTATGTAATTTTTCTAGAATTTTATATGTTCTGAAATTATCTCAAAAATTAGGATTTTAGGTTTCAAAAATTAGGGTTTCATGATTTCACGTGACTTGGAATGTGAAAAGTTTAGTACCACATGACTACTCTAGGTAAGAGACACTCATTAAGGGTTTAGGCCACCGCCCGACCTCCCTCCTCCGCACATCTGTCGCCTCGTCGCTGATGTCCCCTTTGCCGGCAGTGTTGCGCCTCGACAACGCCTCTGAAATTCCCGACGCCAACGCAGTGGCTTCCCCTAGGAATTCCCGGAAGGGATGCGAAGGGCCGAGTGAACCATTTGTTTAGTTCCTTGGTACAAGCCTAGTTCACCATGCAAGCCCGTAGTGAACTATTTGTTTAGTTCCTTGTTGCAAGCCTACTTACTTTGAAGAGCTTAAGGGAAGCGTAGTCGTGACAAAAGAGCTATGCCAATCGCTACCGCCGTGAGCTAAGCTTTGAAGTAAACAATTATGTTTATCTCAAGGTCTCACCGCTGCGAGGCATCCGCTGTTTTCAGGTTCACGGGAAACTGGCACCTCAGTACATTGGACCGTATCGAATCATCAAAAGGAAAGGCGAAGTAGCATACCAATTGGAGTTGCCACCGCAACTCTCATATGTGCACTACGTCTTCCACATATCCCAACTCAAGAAATGCCTTCGAGCCCCGATCGAACTCACTCAGTTGGAGAACATCGATCTCCAACCGAATCTTTCTTATCGAGAACACCCGATCCGAATCCTAGACGAAGCTATGCGACATACTCGCAATTGCGCCATCAAGATGCTAAAAGTTCAGAGGAGCAACCATACCGAAGAAAAAGCCACATGGGAACAAGAGGACCGTCTTAGAGCCAAGTTTTAATATTTCTTTATCGAGCCCACCGAATCTTAAGGGCAAGATTCTTTATAAGGGAGGTAGGTCTGTAACATTCCAAAAATCTAGGCTTATTTTCAAATGTGTGAAAATGTGAAATTTTTAACAGTTTTTGATGCATTCTATTGTCATTCGCTTTTCTTGGATTTTCATTGAAGGTGTTATCTAATTATAAAGCTTAAGCATCAAATTTTGAAATACAAGCCTAATTGAAAATTTAAAATAAATTGCAACAAAATATGATGATTACAACAAATCCAAACTTGGTGGAATTGTACTGATAATAAAAGGGGAATTAATTAAAGCATGTTTTGAAACTTTCCTCTCAAATAGTAAAGATGCATACAAACAGAAACTTAAAAGATTTTTAGAGAAAAATATAGAACAAACAAAATCCTAGAAACATTACACAGTGATCTACACTATGTCAGGAGCCTCCCCAAAAGTTTACATAATTTTTAGAGCCAAATTGCTATGTCTAAAAATTTCCCAAAACCTCATCCTTTTTAGGATTTCTAGAAAATCTAAATTCCCTTTTCTCTCCCGCTGATGGGTGGGCCCTACCCGTCAAGGTTCTTCCTCCACGGCACAGCACTAGTGCCATGGCTGGCTCCACCATGCCCATGTCGCGCCAACCACCTCGCCACTGGTTTTGACCACCTGGCCCAGGTTTCACCGTGCCCACGCGCCGCCCCGGTCACGATCCCGTCCCTGCCCGCTCAACCGTCCCGCCTAGAGTGCGTCGCCGCTGGATCACTTGGGTTCCCTCTCGAATACTCTGTCCCCTTCCCTTTATAAGCTAAGCATCGGGGGCCTCACCTCCTTTTCTCCATTTTCCCACATCTCCCTCTCCATTTCCCTCCTCCTTCAAGCTCAATTCGAGCGAAGACCCGAAGGTCAGTCACGACCATGGCCGCACCGTCGTGTTGTCGGCGACCCTGGGTATACAACCCCAGGAGCCTTTGTGCATTCTGAACTAGTCACAGATCAGTAGCTAGCTCGCATAGTTTCAACATAGATGTAATTGTAACACCCTGGCTATTCGGAAGCCAAAATGCTACCTAAAGATCTAACATAACATCATACAATGGAATAACTTCGTCATTAATTCATCAACTAAGTTAAACAAGTCAACATCAGTTGGAACAAAAACAGGAATGTAATAATGGATCCACTAAGGTAAACCTATCAATGAATAATCAATGAACACAAACAACTATTTAATCAAACTCAGCGAAAGAAAGTTACCAACCATGTCCAAGTTTATCTATTACAATCCAACAATTAACGAATGAAAGACAATAACAATTCTTTTATTGAATCTAGTGTAAGGTGAAATAATTGGGCAGTGCGTGTCTACTCCTTCCCAAGAGAAACTTCATCAACGATCACCTAAAAACAAATAAACAAAGCAAGAGTGAGTCCAGGACTCAACAAGTACATGAAATAGATTAACATACAACCAATATGGACAAGACAACCTCTTCACAATTTCTTAACATTCACGGACAAATATTTAGGAATGCATGGAATGAATGAATGTAATCAAAGGATGGACTGCACACATGCTATACCGGTATAACTAGTGACACACCCGTCGGTGTTCACTTAAGCCCGTATTTATCGAAATACGGGGATCCAAAATACCGTATGAAGAACGTTTCATACGGGTGTCCAAAACTGCCCACATTGGAATGGTGAGACTTCACTTGCCCATACTGGAATTGATGGGACTTTAGACTCCACTCCCGTGGATGGAACATGAACATGGATGCATAAATAAATTTATGATTAATGACTAATATCATCTCCACACATATGAAAGAGTATACGCAAAGAACATAATCATCGAAACCTCTTACTACCATAATCTCCACTCCCGTGGATATTTCACTCCTATGGACGGAACATGAACATTGAAGCTTCTCACACATCAACAAAAACACAATACTACTCAACGGGCATCCAGTGTTTACAAATCACACAAAAGTCATTGTACTTGCCTTTAGCGTTGCAACGCGTTAGGAGGTAACGACGATGCCGCTAATCTCGGAGCCTCACCTCCTACACCATTAGATTACTCAATAAGAACCACGGAGTCAAGACACTACTTGCTACACTTACCCCCAACACCCCAACGTTTAACTACACAATTTTACTCCAAATGAACTACAATCCATCAGAAAACTATAATGGGCAGCAATACTAAAATTGACATAACTTTAGCTCTGAAATTCATAAAAAAGTAAACTCAGGCTTATTTGAAAGGTAACAAGATTATCTACAACAACCTAGTTGATGGAAGACCCAAATTCTGAATATACCAAGCCCCAAAAGACCGATGAGCATCTTCTGTCAAAACTGCCCGGCACTTCTGGGCAGCGGCACGAAAATGACCATAACTTCTAATTGGCTAAACCAAACTTAGAGTTCGTTATCAATATCAAAAGCTAAGACCCAGGCCTACAATAACCTAGTTGTGTGAAAGCCCTGAATTTGCCATTAACCTAAACATATATTAAAAGGCAATTTGACAATTCATTCTCATCAGGGTTCTAGACAATCAACTTAAAATGTTCATAAATTTTTTTTCTACAAATCCAAACGGGGTGTTCCGTATCAATACTGAAAGCTACTGAGATCACGTACAAAAGTCGTTATGGGCAAGACTTCTGAATCTTCCTCTAACTAGGTCAAATATTAACAATTACAGAGTCTGCTAACTCTCGTCAGAATTCTGGACAGCAGAAACTAAAACGATCATAACTTTTGATCCGTACGTCGGAATCAGGTGTTCTTGGCGGCCACCGAAAGCTAACAACATTATCTAAATAACTCTAGGATATCAAAATCCCTAAATCTGCCTGTAAGCACACGAAACAGGCCGCGCAAGAAACTGGACAGAACTAACTTTCTAACTGCAGCAATTCAATCCAATCAATCCTAAGCGATTTCGCATCTACCACTAACCAAACAACGAAGGTCGACATTCGTTACCCTTGCAGCACCCAGGAAGACGTTGGATGAACCTTGGAAATGAAGATCTTCCTTCTCCTCACCTCCTTTGGCCGGCAGTCCCGCTGTCCTCTTCGTTCCCTCGCGTTGGTCAGGAGCTTGGAGTAGCACCAATGGGGAAGAATTGCCAGAGTAGCTGCTGGTCGTAGGGAGGGGGTGCGGCTAGGAGATGGAGAGGTGGTGGCGGCTGCTCAAGGGGGAGAGGGGGAGGCGCACAAGGGGAGGGGGAAGGGTTTTGGGGCTGCTAGGGTTAGGGGAAAGGGGTGGCTCTCTTTCCCTATGGCCGGCTCCCCCACTTGGGCCTCTTGGGCCAAGGCCCGGGGCCCAAGTTGTCGTACATTTGCAGAAAACTCCTTTTCAAATGATTAATCTCTCTATTCTTTATTGCATTTACTAACGAATATTGAGTAAATTTCCCTCTCCGACTAATATTCTCGCTAAAAGATATTCGGGGTATTACAGTAATCATAACCATACAAGAAAATAACGATGAAGCAGACAAATTAATATTACTGAGTAGCAAAAGGACCTTATGGTCAAGTCTTACAGAGTTGCCACGCAGGGCTTAACAACAAAGACAACTTGCAGCAGAAACCAAAATATCTCGTGGTGGCCACACGACATGCCCACAAGCAATCGAGTGGAGGACGCGACCTAGTTCGCATAGCCTTCGAAGTACTCCTCTTCATAGAATTCTGAGCTTCCTGGGTCTTCTTCAGTGACTGATAAACCAGAGGGCATAAAACCATGAGTACTTTGAATGTACTCGGCAAGCTGCAGGGAAATACATGCAATTATTATTCATGCACGGCTTGACAAGGATAACTTTATGTTTATTTTGCAGAAAATAGCATTTATAGTAAATACCATAAGTAGATTGAAAAGCACATTTTAAAAGATTAATACATAAGTAATTCAGTTCTTTGAAACAACTAGAGATCATCCCAACCATTCCATCCAAACCATCATTCCCACCATTTTAACGAAAACATCTACCCCTTGCGTGAAATCTCCGAGCATGTCCATAACCAGGGACACGACTATTCGAATAGTTTTACACTCTGCAGAGGTTGTACAGTTTGACCCACAAGAGATAATTGACTTATAATGTTCATCTGACACACTGTCGAAGGTGTGCGACTAAGTCATTATCACAAAGCTTTTACAAATCTCTATTTTGACTCGGTTCTGCTCGCTAAGGATTCGCTTCTAACGGGTTCAACTCCCGCCAGATTCATGCCCTCTATTGCGCCGTGTTTCAGCCCAAACAGAACCAAATCAAAACATTGTTAATTAGTTGGCCCAGTCCACCCCATCCTGGACCTGTGGTCGCACGGTATGACCCAGATCAATGGCGTACAATGTTAAGTCCTTAGTGATCTGCTCAGACAAGACTATCCGCATCCCAATGTGCTTCCGCACCCACAGTCACCACCGCCCACTTGTCCAAGCATAAATCGTTTTCGTTCAACCCGTCCTAATGACAATCCCTGTCATGGCACAACATCTTTTAATCATAGTGGCCACGCCATAGTTCCATAGTTCATTAGGTCATGTTTATTCATATGAGCATGTGATCATGAGTCCGTCGTGCTACTATAGCATGCCTAAGCATATTACGATACCTGTGTTGGTAGTTTATCAATGTCCAACTAAAATAACCTATCCTATGGTGTCCAAGGATTTATGTCATTTAAGGGTATATATCGATAGCAATTTTTCAAGGGGGCATACATCAATTAGGCAATTATCTACTCCCGAAACTATTTAATATAAAACTAGCAATGCATTTTTATATCAAACAATATAGTTTTATAAAGTGGGTTCAATATGATCAAAGGTCTACAACTTGCCTTCGTTGAAGAGTTGAGGTGCTTCGGTCGTCGGGTCCGATAAATCTTCCGAAACGCTGGAATCTACACGTGCGAAAAGAACCAAATAAATAAAACAACTCCAAATAAATTCCAAACAAATACCAAATTAGCACTAACAGCAAGAGGAGGATTTTAGATGAATTTAGAAATTTGAATCACTCAAATCGGAGTTCGAACGAAGAAGTTACAGCATCCGGAAGATTGAAAATCAAGGAAAAAGAATTTTCCTGATTTTTGAAATTATTTTTCTAAAGCAAAAGGGATTTATTGCGCCAGCTGACCTCAGTGGTGGGATTTAAATTTCTGGCCAAATTATTTTTCAACGGAAAAACCCAGAAAAATCCACGCGGGTGCTGACTGTGTTGTCGCGTAAGCAAAGGGTTGACGTGGCTGCTAACGGGGCGCTACGTGGCGCTGCCACGTCAGCATCGAGCCGTGGCACGCACGGCCCAATGGTCGCCGGTGATTGGCGACGCGGCAGCCGGCGGCGAGGGTACCAGTGGCGAGAGGAGAACGCGGCGATCACGATGCTCACAATCTTGACGTCGCGGCGCCAAGGAATGGCCGGCGGCGAGGAAGAAAGGCGGCAGCGACGGAGGTTGAAGACGGCGACGGTGCTCCGGTGGGCTTCAGAGGGCGGGGAGGTGCGCACGAGGTAGGCAGCGGTCTTGCGAAGCCAGAGCTGGAGACGATGATGATAGAGGAGGCTTGGCGGCGGCGCAAATAGCGACGGCGGCCGACGGCGAAGAACTCCAATTGCGGCTGGAGGAGTGTGAGAGAGAGCGGGGGAGAAGGGGGGAAAGAGAGAAGAGGAGGCGGGGCACTCGGTGCTTGCCTTAAATAGGCACGGGGAGGCCTGAGAGAGGGGGACAAGGCCTGAGAGAAGAGGCTGCATGGGAAAAAGGAGAGATGGGACGGGGAAATGGTGGCGGTAGCAAGCGCGGCGGAGGCGGGAGATAACAGGGCGCACTTCGGCGACAAGTAGGACAGGCACGAACGCGGCCGACGCAAAACGCGGGGAGGCACGCGCTGCGGTCGCGCGAGGAAGAAGACAAGGGGGAGGAAGAAGATGAAACTGACAGGTGGGCCCCACCTGTCAGCGAGAGGGGGAGAGAGAGGCGCGCGCGAAGCTGCGAAAGCAAGAGCCGTTGGATTTTGATCGAATGGCTCAAAATGAGCGAGGCGATTGGACCTCCGGACGCACTGACGCGATCGTGACCGTTGGATTCAGATCGGACGGCTCACAATCGGGGAGGCGCCGTGCGCTGCGAGTGGGCAGCGAGCTGTGGGGAGGGAAAATGGGAGAGAGATTTGGCCCAAAGCTTTTTAGGGGATTTAAAATGGATTTCCGATTAAAGAAATCCTAGAAAAGCAAAAAGGCTTTTAGAAAATAGCTAATAAAGTCTAAAAATTCCAGGAAAATTCACAAAAGTCCCTTGAATTATTTAGAACTTAATAAAAATAATTTTAACTATATTTTAGTTTTAAATTTTGCAAACAAAATAGATTTTAACATCGGACAAAAAGGAAAAACCAATTCTAAAATCCAGAAAAAGCAAGGAAAGGCTTAAAATCCGAATAAAATCTAGAGAACTCAAATAAACTAACTTTTTAATTTAATTAAAGTTGGATTAATTCAATTTAAATGGTTTTTTATTTCAAAATTCCAAGTTAAGCTTTGGCAACTTACTTAACCCAAATGGTTATTTTTAAATTTTGAAAATTTTCAAAAACTCTGCAAATTAGGGTTGTTACACGTGTCACCGTGACATTTCCTGGCCACACCGACGAGCTTTAACCCATATCTTCATGTCCTTGATGATCGCCTCTACTTCCTCTTTCCATCCCTCGCCTTCTTCCTTCTGTACAGCTGAATCATCGGGAACGACTGCGTCTTCTTCATGTCCGGTGACGTCCAGTGGACAGTCGTCGGTCCTGTCTAACGTTCTGGTTGAAGCAATGAGTTCTTTCGCTAATAGACTGTGTCACCTCGTTTTCTTAACCCCAAGAGTCTTTTACCCCCATTTAATTGGGTATTTCCTCCGCAGGAGCACCTCGCCACCACTGTCTTCCTCACACATGACCAAAACTGCCGCCGTCGACGCCGATTCTCGTTTGGTGAGCTCTAGCCCAATTCCTCATGCTCAGAATATCCCCTTGCGATCTCCTAGCTTTCCCCACCACCCACCCTCGCTCTCTCTCTCTCTCCGTAGCACCGTCGCCACAGTGACCCCGTCGCGCCGCTTTGGGTCTACATCACCGGACCGCCTCGGCACCGCTCCTTCATCACTGAGAGCTCCAGTGAGACCCCTTGCTCCCCTGAAGCTCATGTTCCCCCTAACTCACCCCCGATAGCTCCTGAGTGCCACCTCCTCATTTCTTCCCCACAGCCAACTGCCACTTTCCCATGCCGCGCCACCACAAGGCCACTGGAGCCACGATGCCACCTCCACTAGCATCCTCAGGTCGTCAGCAACCCATTTTTGGGGTTAGCTCCACCTCACCGCCGTTCCATCGCCGGCGATGAGCGCCGCCTGAGCCACCTCCCAGCTCCTCTGCTATGCTCTTCTCTGTATATCTCCCTCTCTCTATTAATGACAATAGGACCCACCTGTAAGAATATCAGTGCTATTAGCTAAGTGTTGTGATTAACTTTTGAATCACTCAAAAAATTTGTTTAACAAATGGATATTTGAATTGGAAAGAAGGTTTAGTCACTACTACAAAAAGGCTAATACTGGACGCCTCATCACAGATAGTTGACCAAAACTGTCTATATTAAATACAATCACAAACGGTTTTGGTTTTGCGACCATCTGTGTTACTGGTTGCGCTAAAAACCATCTGTGATGACTATAATATCAAAGACGGTTCATGTTGAAAACTGTCTGTGAAGTACTACAGACGATTCTTAACAAGAACTGTGTGTGATATTATGATCAACACAGACGATTTTTGTTTGAAACCGTCTGTGATTCGCAGCGCAGGATGGCGAAAATTTTTGGACACGTGCGCGGGAGGCGAAATATTTTGGTATTGTCCTTATATATTATAGCCACCCCTGTCTTGTCTTCCATCAGTCTCTCCCTCTCCCCTCCCCACACCGAGCTCGACTACCGTCATGAGCTCCTCCGCCTCCGGTTGTGATGCCACGGTTCACTGCACAAGACACCCTTGTCGTAAGAGTGTCTTGTGCAGTGTCATCGTCGTGACACGACGGTGATGCTGCCACCACTTCTACTTCATTACCGGTGATATCCACCATCTGATCCCCTCCTCTCTCTTCCTTGTTTATATCCCCCATGCGAGTAACTGATCAATCGCTTGTTACCTCTCCCTACCTTTGTTGCTTTTGGTGGCTCTCAGTGATGATCATGGTTTTCTTGTGAATGAATAGATCAAGATAAGATTGCGGACATCGGCAGTGAGTACCTCAGCATCCCTAACTTCGAGTACTCGTCCGCCGCCTCTTTGTCTCGGACTCGTTTTCGTGCACTGTTTGGTAAAACAACCATAACTTTGGCATACGAACTCGGATTGCGGTGTTCTTTGGATCGCTGGAAAGCTAACGAAAAGTTCAATCCAAAAATCCATAATTCAAATTCAAATTCTCTGCGTGAGGCCCTGAAAAAGTGAAAACCCTAAAAAAGTTCATTTAGGGCCTCAAATCTGCCTCCAAAGTTTCAGCACCAGTTTTCGTCATTCGTTTGCTGTCTAGTTTGAGTTTTCTTTCATTCCAGATTGTGTAATCAACCATATGCAGATACTTAGGTCCAACTGTCCAGCAATTGATTTGTTTGGCTCAGAATTCGATTTTTTTTTACAATAAAAAAACTATCACAAATGGTTTTTTAGTAAAATTGTCTATGATAGTCTATTTTTACAGACGATTTTGAACAAAAACCGTGTCGGTGTTTTAGAACCGATCTTACGTAAAGATTGTTTGATTCGGGGGGTCTCCACAATTGATCACACAGACGAAGAAGACACGGGGATTTTTATACAGGTTCAGGCCTTTTCCGGTGAGAATAACAACCCTACTCCTGTGTATCTTGTATTTGCTCTCTGGATTACAATCGAATGAGGATTTTCCTAATTGTACTCCAGAAAAGGCTCTCTTTCTTCTCTCTATCAAGCCTCTTCCCTTCTATCTCTAACAGATACCTATTTATACTAAGCAATAGTGGACGTTGTCAATCCAGCTAATTAGTCGCTCATTATTATGCAATAATGAGAGTAATTACCGAGTAGTAACCTCCCATGCTTGTCAATCGCTTGTCGATCGAGATAGTGGGAATTATCTGCAGTTATGTCAGAGATAACTGCGTATTTTGACTGCTTAGATTCTCACTATTTAATGGGCCATCAAACGGGTGGGTCCAGTAAGTCGTGAGGAACTCAGAAGTGTGCCCAATCGAGAAAAACTTACGACGGATGTACTCGTATCGATTATACCATAGTCGTAGCAGAGCTTACGACTAGGAGGTAGTCGTAGCGATTATACCATAGTCGTAGAAGAGCTTACGACTAGGGGGTAGTCGTAGGGGGTCCTACGACTTCCTAGCTAGTTCTTCCTTTTTGATATTTTAAGGGGTATGTCTTGTGACGTCATATTTCTTGATTATGGAGTAAATAAATGAGGATTATTTAGATCCTCGTCAAACCGTGTGTGATAGCTTTTTTCACAGACGGTTCAAAAACCGTTTGTGATGACCCATGTCATTACTGACCCATAAAGTTAGACGGTTCAGAAACCATCTGTGATGACGATTTTGAACTGTCTGTGATTACCTTTTCTATAGTAGTGAGTTAACAAACAATCCTACTCAAAAAAATTCCTCTAATAAGATGAAATGACCAAGAAGGTATTTAGATGAATATGTGAAATGACAATGGGCTAACGACATTTCTAATACAAGTAATTAGAGATTGTATTGATTTGGTTAGCCAGTAGAGGTAGATCTAACAGAAACAAACCCATTTGAAAACAAGTATTGAAAATGGTTATTCAAAAATAAACAGTGAACCATTAGGTGGTTAAAGAGAAGAATGATTAGTAAACTAATTAATCAGAGAATGTTTTGATTAGGCCAATACTTAATAGAAATGATGAACAATAGAAAAAAAAAAGAAGGGAATGAGACAGTGAGATGGAGCCAAGACAAATGCCAAAATAAGTTGATTAGAAAATATAAGGATTTATTGGTAATCACTCTAAAAGAGTAAAACTAATTAGGAATCGATATCTAAATAAATAGTGAACCCTAGGCCACAAGTATACTAATGTCAATAGGTTATGAAAAGGTTAATCAAAATGGGTAAAATGAGTAGATATCAACTTTTATCAGTATGCACCTAAGGAAATTCAAAAGATGGTGCTCCAAATTACAAATCAAGTGGAAATTTCTAGTTTTGCTAGTAATGGCCATATCTATCACATATAAATTCCAAATCAAATGATTCTTTTTTTTTCTTTCTAAATTCCTATAAAATCATGTTCTATATGAATATATGAAAACATTTGGATTTGGTTACTATTGAAATTATTTTGCCCTATTTAATTTGTTTTTGGCTCTTTTTGGAATAGACGTTGATTGCTCGAGCGAATATTTCGACGACCCTTCGTTATCACATTCAAAGCAACCAGAGCAAGGCAAGCAACCCCTTTGATCATGTTGATCCTATTATTTAAATTATTGTACTTCTTTTTTTGCAAAATCTACCGTATGTTTGATATGAAATTGCTATGTTCGGGAAGTCGATAGTTGTAAATCCCATCCGTTGCCCGATCCTCCTTGATATGTTAATGTACTTTCTATTATAGCCAATACAATTATGGTTTAGATAACAAATAATGTCAAATTGGGTTTTTCAAATGTGAATCTCGCATAACTGCTTAATCGGACAATAGTCTTTCATGAAAATTATAAAAAGGACGACATGATAAATATGAATTTGGGAGTTTTGAAAATAATGTGTAGAGGGGTGTACCTCCGTTATTTTGTATAAAAATAAAATGAAAAACCTAGTTTTCGACACGAGCGAGTTATATTATTTTCTGAGAAGTGTGAGAGAGGAGTCTCACAGGTAGATAGGGGGATATTCTCGCCTACATCAATTAAGGACCGAATATCAGCAACTCCAATCTAAGCCTAAGCGTACAACCATATGTGCCGGTATGAGACAATATTAGCTAATTAAGTCATTGAAAACTAGCCTTGCACGTTGGTAGGCTGTAGTAGTGTAGGCATGGCCGGTGTATGCATGTTCGAAGGGGCTCCCTTCACCGAGGTGTTGGGCACAGAGCCTTCCGACACAATGGCGAATGCCTCACTATGACGGGGGTGTACCCGGGTGAAGTAAGGGTATTCATTCGCCGGGCTAGTGCAAGGGTAGGACTATATGATGTAAAGGCTTCGACATGTGCTCTAGACTGGCTACCGAAGGTAGTGAGCGGTGGTATCGACAGATGCCAAACAAACTAGATAATTCATGTGTTGTGGGTAAAGTTGTACACCTCTGCAGAGTGTAAATCTATTTAAATAGCCGTGCTCGCGGTCATAAGCGTGCTTAGTGCAGACTTAATGGGTATAGTCTTGATTTTTATAAAAACAATTCCATCGAAAAACATGAGAAATGTTTTGTTGGTTCATATTTGAGTTAAGTGCCATGTTTATGGCTAAAAATAAAAATGTTGCTCGCAGTTGAGGATGGTTACGAGTTGTTGATTATTTAATTACTTACTTGTTGTCTTGTATCTATTTAACTGCTCTTTAAAATTTCTGTTACAAAGTATTACATATTGATATTGCAAATAAGATCTTCTTAATGCGAAATAACTTGTAGCTTAGAGCCCCACCTCTTGATTATCCATGCATTTATATAAATTTTACGATACACTACAAGTCTTGCTGAGTACGCACTGTACTCAATCTTGCTTAATTTATTGTTCAGAGTTAGATGACGATTCCATGCCAGACGACGACTTCTTTACACCTAGATCCGGTGGGTTCGGTGATAGGCCTTGTTAGGACTTGTCTCTAGTCGGTTGCTTGCGGGTTTTGGATGGGCATGCCGCTGGAAATTATCTACTTTTATCATTTGTACTTCTGTTGCTACTTTGGTTACTCTGTTGGTACTTGTTTTTATTTGGCCGGACGGCCTATGATGTAATTATTGTTGTCGCTTAAGTTAAGTACCATTTTTGCTTTACTTTGTACATATGACTGTATGGATGTGATATCAATGTTGGAGTTGTATGTACTAGCCACTGATCACAGGACTAGTACGATACACACACGGGGACTTCGGGTATTCAATGCCTGGGGTCCGACAACCCTCTTACTTCTATAATGTACTTAATGTAGTAACATGCAGTGTTCTAAAAATTGGGTCGAGCGTCGCATAGCCGCTTGGCAGACCCTTCCGCTTGGATTTTGGCAATCGACCGGTTGGGCGGAGCTCGGTTGTCGTTGCTTGGGTAGACACCATGATTTCTTGGTGGGCGCGTGGGGGTGGGTGAGATTGGTATAATACATTTGGGTAGGGAACCCCTCGCACCACCGCTCGATTACACACCCCTCGCTGCCAATCGATCTTGTCTCCTTGCCACCGAATCAACATTCCCCGGTCGATCCAGCCTCCCCCGCTACCGAGTAGACCTTGCCCCGCTCGATACCGCCTCCCCCCTACCGAATCGACGTCTCCTGCCGAAATGGAGTCCCTATGCTCCAGCAGTCCAGCTTCAAGGAAACAAGGTTGGTTTGCCTCCTCCTTGGTCCCTTTGGGCTACCCTCACTTGTGTGGGCCTCGTGGGATATGGCGGGTTGCCTCCCCCTCAATTCTTTTCTTTTCTTTTTCTTGTTCCAACAGTTTCCTCACTAGGATAGGCTGCCGTCATCACCCATGACTTCCTCCTCCACCCAAGCTGGCCACGGTCTCCACTTCCACCACCTATGTGTTGCCTGAGTGTTGGTTGCCTAGGTGGGCTAGGCTCTAGAGGTGAATATGTCACCGGACTAGTACCTAGCGTCTTTTTGTAACACTTGTAATGTGCTACCATATATGATACACACATGTTTACTTTGGCGTGACTAATACTCAAAAGGTTATATGTTACCACATCCATGCATGTAAAAAAGCTGTCGTACGAGTTACTGCATAAAATTAAAAATGATGGAGATGTGATAATATAATATCCTATACAAAGAGACTATCTATATTTAAATTGGATAACTTACGCCTATGCACGGGCCAGGCTCTAGACACGAGTCCGTTGTCCGACTAGCACCTAGCGCCTTTTTATAACACTCATAACATGCCACTATACATGATACACACCTATTACTTTGATGTGACTAATACTCAAAAATCAATATGTTACCACATCCATGCATGTAAAAAAGCTTTCGTACAAGTTACTGCATAAAATCCAAAATGATGGAGATGTGATAAAATAATATCCCTGTAGGAAGAGACTAGCCATATGTAAATTGAATCACTTATGCCTAAGTATGGGCTAGGATCTAGGCATGATTCCATCGCCCGACTAGTACCTAGCGCTTTTTTATAACACTCGTAACATGCTACCATATATGATACACACTTGTTACCATATGTTCATTTTCACGTGACTAATACTCAAAAGATAATATGTTACAACATCTATGCAGGTAACAAAGTTGATGAACTCGAAGGTCCGATTGTTGGCCCGATCTTTCAATGAGAACGATAAGTTCGGTAGGCGTCGCTCAACTCTCACGATCCTAGCTACGAACACGCAAAGCTCGAAACCACGCAATCGCTGAACTGATCGACAAGTCGTTATCAACCGTGCACGAATACCCGGATGACCTGATCACGAAGGTCGATTCCTGCATACACCGAAGAAGCACGTAAGAAAAAGATAAAACAATCTGAAATTACAAATATGAATTGAAATATTGAATTCAGTTGGGATTCTGAAGCGGTATTATGGTTGGTCTAGTCGACACAAGCCAATACACAAAGTTGCAACAAGGCTAACTTTTAACTAAACAAAATCCAAGGAAACTAGAGGGGGTGCGTCCTCCTTAAATAGGGGATGAGGAGCCACAAATATAAAAGAAATAGCGGGGTGGAACTAATTCTCATGGTACTGTTCACATGAATAGTAACCACACCCCTAGGTGGGCCGTCGGCAGATGGGCCAAGTTCAGTATGATTACAAAGCCCAGATTGGCCCAAACAAGTGATATAACGTCTTCTTTTGATGATTGTGATCAGTCCAGAAGGAATTTGGAGGTGAGGCTGGATCCGTTCGAAAGAGGACGAAATAAGCTTTCAATCAAGTACTTGTGGACCTCAAACGGACTCCGTATGTGAAAGTTATGTCTGTTTTAAGTTGGTGTTATCAAGCTGATTCCGGAGGCCGAAGTGGATTCCAAAACAGATCCAGCTCGAACTGCTTGCTTGTCTTGGACCAAAAGTGACACGGTGCTGCACATATATATATATTTCATCATTAGGTAGCATCATATAGTTCATATAATATAAAGACACTCCTAAAAACAAGCTCACCTGATAATTTAAGTGAAGCGTACGAGCTCTTATACTTGAAACAGTAAGCATAGCAAATATGGTTGTATCCATAGGGGTCATGTCCTCATCATCATCCTTTTCTTGAAAACAAAGCCGTCCTCGGCTTTTGATAAGCTGAAAATAGGGTAACAAAGAAGCCAAAGTGTATACATAGTATATGTATATGTCATCTGTTTTAACGGTTCTTCGTTGTTGCACAATTAATGTTAGACGACAGCAGCGATCATAAAAGATCATTGTATTATTAACCCAAGAGTAATTATATATGTGAATGATCAAAACAAAATTTCTCACACAACAATTATTGCAACTAGTTTTGCAAATGTAAGTGAAGCGTTTATGCAATTCAAATCTCTCAAGTTGTAAACTTACAATGGTAGCACATATGGGCAAATCTACAAGTTTTGGAATCAAACAAAATTCATCCATATAATCAGATTTCAATCGAGCAATAGCAAATTCATCTAGCAATGGTGAAAAGATTTGTAAGTTCTTACATAATTCAACATCTTCATTCAGATTGTCCATACTAGATGGTGCAATAAAAGGTGAACACATAGGCATAAGATGAGCACTAAATTTTATTTTACTCTCATATTGAACAAGATTCAGCACACAAGAATTGTTGTCCAAAACAGTAAGCTTCAATTCATCTATGTGATCACAAGTTATGCATATGCGATATACCAAAAAATGATTGTCTACACCATAATCTCCAATTAACTTAAAACAGTAGGTGTAGGTGCTAGAAAGAGAATTTAGATATGAAATTTTAGAAACTTTCTCCATAGCACATTCCAGACTAATGGGATCATTAAGCATGATATAAAACAAAGCTTTAGGAGGGGATATTCTCTCCAATACTTTCTTATGTGTAATTAATTCAACATGTGCAAAATTATGAGAATTCAGATCAGCACATGGTTCATTCAAGTCAACACAAGGAATATCAAAAGATTGCACCACTACAAAGCAGTATATACTCACAAGGTTGCTCTATGTCTTGTCAGTAGCACTAAATCGATACATTTGTCATTATCGTCCTCATCGACATCTGAGGTACCTCAAGCTTCTCCTCTATAAGATGCGCTAGATCATCGTTCATTTCTTCAAGCGTCTCGATGGTATCTGGAGATGGAGTAGGAGCCAAAACAATGTCAGCATTTTTAGTTACCTTAGGTTGCACCTCGCTTGTGACTGTGGGTGGTGGAGGTACAAAACGACGTTGTAATTTCTTCTTTATCTGCTCCCATGTGTACATGAAGTGGTACTCCAGATTCGATCACCAATGTTGAACATCACCGATCAGTGCTGTCATTGCCATGGTCATCTTCTCATAAGGATCAAGGTCCTGTCTTTCAAAATAGCACCCCAACATATTAACCCATATAAAGTAGTCTAACGACGTACTCTCAGCGGTGAGTGGCAATATGTATGCAGGTAGTTGTTTCCCTTTGAGTTCAAATCTGCCCGTGATGACATCGTAATCTACCAACTTGAACAAACCTGTCATTGTTAGTAGAAAACAAGAAAACAAATCACAAGTATATGTTCCTATCAACTACGAGGTGTGGTTTATCAAGTCACACACACTAAACTTATACCAAGTTCTTACAAGTTCTTACCAATGCAGCAAGAAAATGGTACAACCGGTGGCTGGTTCGTGATACTCTCACTTGCGATTAGCCCAACGATTACGAGGAACGACACTTTGAGTTAGTAGGAAGTGGAGCTTGAAGGCTTCAATATGGTAGCAAGGATCAACAATAATCAAATCAGTTAATGCAAGTTGAAAGATTGTTCAAAGTATTAGCTAATGTTGCTGATCCTAGCCTAATCAAAGCTAGCTAATCAAAGCCCTATATAGAAAAGTATATATACGCACACGCAACGATCAATGTGACTTGATGCAAGCAAGGAAAACCTCACAACAAGTGCTAGAGAGACGCCACCAACTACTCAAACTTTTGTAAAGGGCACAAGATTGTTCGCACGACGTGGAGCAAAATAGACAAAGAATATCTACAAGAATGCAAACAACCCTCTAGATTGAGCAGAAACAATAGCTAGTCTCAAACGATGAAAAGCAAAGTTTTATATGGTTTATATATGCTTGTTTGAAAGGTTTTGACGAGATCTACAACTTTGCGATTGAGGCTAACTCCAAATTCAAAAGAAGATTGAAGGAAACGGCAAAAACAGAAACCAAAAACTTGCGACGCGAATTCGGGCTGAAGATGGCCGATTTTGGGGCACTGGAGGCGACTAGTGTCTTACATGGAAAAGATGTGCCTCGTCATTAGCTTCGAAACTAGCACAAGAATGTCAAAAACTGACACCGTATGCAAAAGTTATGCCCGTTTTACTGAAGGTGTCTCGGATACGGAATTCTACTCGGACTCGAAACCGTCTCGGGTTTAAATTTGAAACTGTTATATCTTTCAAATCCGTGGGCCAAACTTGCTAAATTTTTTTGTGGAAACTTTTGGTTATATGTAGAAGGTTTCCACCAAATTTCATGCACTTTTCTTTTATCTTTTTTTTTTCTACCGCGGCTTTTGTTCTATGCGGCTACCTCTTTCTCCTTCTAATATTTTGTCGGCCCTAAGGTTTGCCGTAAGTCGCAAATAACATCAATTCTCCCAAAATATCACAGCAACCCTCTTTTTTTCCAGATGAACAGCAGTACGGTTTTTCTATTTTTGGTGCGGATTAGAGGAGTTCTAACCCACGAATTTTCTATTTTAGATGAAGAAACTAATAAGCCTAAAAGAATGATCAAGCGACGTAAAGGAAACACGAGATGCAACTAGACAAAGACTAACTAGACAATAACTAGAACTAGAAATCAGCAACTAGACACGACGATGCAACCAATGATTCAACAAGCAAAATAATCGAAAAGAAAATTGCAATGGCTCAAAGGGTTCAGATCGATGATAGATGCAATAATTTTTTTGGGCAATTTTCTGAACTCTAGGTATGAAAAACAAATCTACTATTAGAAAACTAGAAATTCTCACCGATCAACTGAAGCTCTGATACCACCTGATGAACCTGAAAATAGGGTAACAAAATAGGGTAACAAAGAAGCCAAAGTGTATACATAGTATATGTATATGTCATCTGTTTTAACGGTTCTTCGTTGTTGCACAATTAATGTTAGATGACAAAGAATGATCATAAAAGATCATTGTATTATTAACCCAAGAGTAATTATATATGTGAATGATCAAAACAAAATTTCTCACACAACAATTATTGCAACTAGTTTTGCAAATGTAAGTGAAGCGTTTATGCAATTCAAATCTCTCAAGTTGTAAACTTACAATGGTAGCACATATGGGCAAATCTACAAGTTTTGGAATCAAACAAAATTCATCCATATAATCAGATTTCAATCGAGCAATAGCAAATTCATCTAGCAATGGTGAAAAGATTTGTAAGTTCTTACATAATTCAACATCTTCATTCAGATTGTCCATACTAGATGGTGCAATAAAAGGTGAACACATAGGCATAAGATGAGCACTAAATTTTATTTTACTCTCATATTGAACAAGATTCAGCACACAAGAATTGTTGTCCAAAACAGTAAGCTTCAATTCATCTATGTGATCACAAGTTATGCATATGCGATATACCAAAAAATGATTGTCTACACCATAATCTCCAATTAACTTAAAACAGTAGGTGTAGGTGCTAGAAAGAGAATTTAGATATGAAATTTTAGAAACTTTCTCCATAGCACATTCCAGACTAATGGGATCATTAAGCATGATATAAAACAAAGCTTTAGGAGGGGATATTCTCTCCAATACTTTCTTATGTGTAATTAATTCAACATGTGCAAAATTATGAGAATTCAGATCAGCACATGGTTCATTCAAGTCAACACAAGGAATATCAAAAGATTGCACCACTACAGCAGGTATATACTCACAAGGTTGCTCTATGTCTTGCTGTAGCACTAAATCAGTACATTTGTCATTATCGTCCTCATCGACATCGAGGTACCTCAAGCTTCTCCTCTATAAGATGCGCTAGATCATCGTTCATTTCTTCAAGCGTCTCGATGGTATCTGGAGATGGAGTAGGAGCCAAAACAATGTCAGCATTTTTAGTTACCTTAGGTTGCACCTCGCTTGTGACTGTGGGTGGTGGAGGTACAAAACGACGTTGTAATTTCTTCTTTATCTGCTCCCATGTGTACATGAAGTGGTACTCCAGATTCGATCACCAATGTTGAACATCACCGATCGCTTTGCCATTGCCATGGTCATCTTCTCATAAGGATCAAGGTCCTGTCTTTCAAAATAGCACCCCAACATATTAACCCATATAAAGTAGTCTAACGACGCACTCTCGTGTGAGTGGCAATATGTATGCAGGTAGTTGTTTCCCTTTGAGTTCAAATCTGCCCGTGATGACATCGTAATCTACCAACTTGAACAAACCTGTCATTGTTAGTAGAAAACAAGAAAACAAATCACAAGTATATGTTCCTATCAACTACGAGGTGTGGTTTATCAAGTCACACACACTAAACTTATACCAAGTTCTTACAAGTTCTTACCAATGCAGCAAGAAAATGGTACAACCGGTGGCTGGTTCGTGATACTCTCACTTGCGATTAGCCCAACGATTACGAGGAACGACACCTGCTGAGTTAGTAGGAAGTGGAGCTTGGAAGGCTTCAATATGGTAGCAAGGATCAACAATAATCAAATCAGTTAATGCAAGTTGAAAGATTGTTCAAAGTATTAGCTAATGTTGCTGATCCTAGCCTAATCAAAGCTAGCTAATCAAAGCCCTATATAGAAAAGTATATATACGCACACGCAACGATCAATGTGACTTGATGCAAGCAAGGGAAAACCTCACAACAAGTGCTAGGAGAGACGCCAGCCAACTACTCAAACTTTTGTAAAGGGCACAAGATTGTTCGCACGACGTGGAGCAAAATAGACAGCAATATCGGCGCAATGCAAACAACCCTCTAGATTGAGCAGAAACAATAGCTAGTCTCAAACGATGAAAAAGCAAAGTTTTATATGGTTTATATATGCTTGTTTGAAAGGTTTTGACGAGATCTACAACTTTGCAGTTGAGGCTAACTCCAAATTCCGAAAAGAAGATTGAAGGAAACGGCAAAAACAGAAACCAAAAACTTGCGACGCGAATTCGGGGCTGAAGATGGCCGATTTTGGGGCACCTGGAGGGCGACTAGTGTCTTACATGGAAAAGATGTGCCTCGTCATTAGCTTCGAAACTAGCACAAGAATGTCAAAAACTGACACCGTATGCAAAAGTTATGCCCGTTTATCAAGGTGTCTCGGATACGAATTTACTCTGACTCGAAACCGTCTCGGGTTTAAATTTGAAACTGTTATATCTTTCAAATCCGTGGGCCAAACTTGCTAAATTTTTTTGTGGAAACTTTTGGTTATATGTAGAAGGTTTCCACCAAATTTCATGCACTTTTCTTTTATCTTTTTTTTTTCTACCGCGGCTTTTGTTCTATGCGGCTACCTCTTTCTCCTTCTAATATTTTGTCGGCCCTAAGGTTTGCCGTAAGTCGCAAATAACATCAATTCTCCCAAAATATCACAGCAACCCTCTTTTTTTCCAGATGAACAGCAGTACGGTTTTTCTATTTTTGGTGCGGATTAGAGGAGTTCTAACCCACGAATTTTCTATTTTAGATGAAGAAACTAATAAGCCTAAAAGAATGATCAAGCGACGTAAAGGAAACACGAGATGCAACTAGACAAAGACTAACTAGACAATAACTAGAACTAGAAATCAGCAACTAGACACGACGATGCAACCAATGATTCAACAAGCAAAATACCGAAAAGAAAATTGCAATGGCTCAAAGGGGTTCAGACTGGGATGATAGATGCAATAATTTTTTTGGGCAATTTTCTGAACTCTAGGTATGAAAAACAAATCTACTATTAGAAAACTAGAAATTCTCACCGATCAACTGAAGCTCTGATACCACCTGATGAACCTGAAGGTCCGATTGTTGGCCCGATCTTTCGATGAGAACGATAAGTTCAGTAGGCGTCGCTCAACTCTCACGATCCTGGCTACGAACACGCAAGGCTCGAAACCACGCAATCGCTGAACTGATCGACAAGTCGTTATCAACCGTGCACGAATACCCGGATGACCTGACCACGAAAGTTGATTCCTGCATACACCGAAGAAGCACGCAAGAAAAAGATAAAGTAATCTGAAATTGCAAATATGAATTGAAATATTGAATTGAGTTGGGATTCTGAAGCGGTATTATAGTTGGTCTAGTCGACACAAGCCAATACACGAAGTTGCAACAAGGCTAACTTTTAACTAAACAAAATCCAAGAAAACTAGAGGGGGTGCGTCCTCCTTAAATAGGGGATGAGGAGCCACAAATCTAAAAGAAATAGCGGGGTGGGACTAATTCTCGTGGTACTGTTCACATAAACAGTAACCACACCCCTAGGTGGGCCGTCGGCAGATGGACCAAGTTCAGTATGATTACAAAGCCCAGATTGGCCCAAACAAGTGATATGACGTCTTCTTTTGATGATTGCGATCAGTCCAGAAGGAATTTGGAGGTGGGGCTGGATCCGTTGGAAAGAGGACGAAATAAGCTTTCAATCAAGTACTTGTAGACCTCAAACGGACTCTGTATGTGAAAGTTATGTCTATTTTAAGTTGGTGTTGTCAAGCTGATTCCGGAGGCCGAAGTGGATTCCAAAACAGGTCCAGCTCGAACTGCTTGTTTATCTTGGACTAAAAATGACATGGTGCTGCACATATATATATTTCATCATTAAGTATTATCATATAGTTCATATAATATAAAGACACTCCTAAAAACAAGTTCACCTGATAATTTAAGTGAAGCGTACGAGCTCTTATACTTGGAACAGTAAATATAGCAAATATAATTATATACATAAGGATCATGTCCTCATCAAAAGTTATCGTACAAGTTACTGCATAAAATCTGAAATGGAGATGTGATAATATAATATCCCTATACAAAGTGACTAGCCATATGTAAACCAGATCACTTATTCCTAGGTATGGGCTAGGGACTAGCACCTAGCACTTTTTTATAACACTCCTAATATGCTACCATATATAATACATACATGTTACCATATGTTCACTTTGATGTGACTAATACTCAAAAAGTAATATGTTACCACGTCCATGCATGTAACAACGCTTTCGTACAAGTTACTGCATTAAATCCAAAATGATGGAGATGTGATAATATAATATCCCTGTACAAAGAGACTAGCCATATGTAAACTGGATCACTTATGCCTAGGTATAGAATAGAAAATGTTCTTAGGAAAATTGAGGATTTGCCACTCAAAGGAGTGGCATGAAAGGATTTTCCACTATAATATTTGTAACCGGAGGTTTGCCACTCAAATGGTCGTGTTATTTACAAAGT
This sequence comes from Ampelocalamus luodianensis, assembly GCA_036346255.1. NCBI lineage: Eukaryota > Viridiplantae > Streptophyta > Magnoliopsida > Poales > Poaceae > Ampelocalamus > Ampelocalamus luodianensis. Next base: position 76,044,325 of record CM070620.1, read on the forward strand.
TCCATTATCCTCTAATTTTTCTCAATTTGGGCTTATTTCTACAGTCTCCTTCTGTGAATTGTCCATTTTGCCCTTGGGTTAGAATGGCCACTTGTAGCATGATGCATGCGCTTCATGTTGAGTCGGACCCGGTAGCGCTTGGTTGAGTCGGGCCATTTGGGTTCTCGACCGTTCGAACATATAGGCCACCCTGGCACCAAGTTCCCCTACTTCCACCGTCACTTCCGTCATCTATCTCCACCCTGGTGTTGCCAGATGCCACCTACCCAATCCCACCATCGTCCCTTTCAAGTCCCTTATCGCACCAGTCCAGTTCAGACTTACATCTAGAGTAGCAATAGCATCTCAAGTCATAGCAAGAGTAGCAATTTAATTAGCTCTACACCGGCTTGCTGCTAGGCCTGGTCATACATAATTAATATATCGTGCTCTCACTTTGCAGTTTTGCTACTTTCACGGCTCGTGTGAGCTCACTTAGGACGCGTTTGGTTACCTGAATATATAGGCCTCGGCTTGGCCTAGTGTATTTTTTTTCCGGATTGTTTGGTTCTTTCGACGATTTAGTGGGCTGTCCTCACGCATGCAAAAAAGAGGTTGGAGCTCAAAAAACGAAAATAAGGTCCGTTTTTTTCGAGCCTGGTCTGGTCCATGAGCCGTGCAACAAAGGGGTTACAATCACTCCCCTCTATTCAATTCCTTTCACTCGCCAATGGAAGGAAATTAGGCCTTCCCTACCGTCCGATCTTTCTCCCACCCCTCGCGTTGTAGCGAAGTAACGGTGGATGTGAAGGGCCCCTGCTGAGGCCCTCCCGCAAAAAAATTATTTTCCTCGCCAATAGCCACCACTAACCTCATCGATTGTTCACCTCACGCCGCCGCCGCCGCCACCGCCAGATATGCGATGCTACTGCTTAGACGAGCTTCGCCGTGTATTACGGCGAGATCCTCTCCTACTGAGCCACCACGACGATGGCCAGAGTTTAAGGTGACCTTGACGACGAGGCGCTGCATCAGATGCAAAACCGTGCGATGCAGCTTCTGCTCAAGGAGGACTGGGAGGGGTACATCGGCGTCTACTCCCGCATCATCGAGGTCTACGACGGCCCCGACTCCTGCGACGCAAACGACCACCTATGTTCTCTTCTAAAGGAAATTAGGAATCCTAATCCAATTAGTATTAGTCTATAAATTTGCATAGCTCTTCGAGTCCTAATAAAATTAGTCTATAAATTCTTGTAGCACTCTAAGTCCTAATAGAATTAGGATATGAGTCACATTTATGAACATACAGCATTTAGTGAAAATGTTGTTTGGTTAAAACTACCTTTCAATTATTCTAGTATTTAATTCAATTTTGAAAAAAAATATGGGAGTTGTTTTCTGTAAAACCCATAATTTGAGTTTTAGCGAAACTGTTTTTTTAATCTATCATAACAAGGTTTTAGTAGTTAGGCCCTAATTCTCTAGTTTAACAAAATATTCATTCTCACCCATCCGTGTTCGATCCCTACGATCAACATGGTGTGCCTTATTTAATCAGAGTACACGCATGCATATGTGTTTAGTGGGAATATGATCTGCAAAATTTTTAGCGTGTGTAATGGACACGCAATCTGTGTGTGCGGCGTGAGTGATGTGTGTGCATTGTGGGCGTCCTCATTGTACTCTCTCTCTCAAAAAAAAATTCTGGTTTTCATAAACCTGCTATCCAAACAATCCAGAATAGTTATACATTTATTCATGAACACAATAGCTACACATTTTGAGAATATATTGTACTAACTCTCTTAATTTCCAGCCTCTTCAGATTGTCAATATACCTCAATTTTGAGCTTATGGCCCTCATTCATGGACACAGCTAAGAATAAGACTTCACGTGCCAAAGGGATGGGCTAGCTCCTCAGCATGATGAACATCACCCGATTTACCATTTAAAAGAACAGATCTCCACACTTCTCATTGAGTTAGATCCTTGAAACTATATTCAGTTGCTTTAGTAGCACAAAACAACACAATCCAACCAACACTACGTTTCATATCATCATACATATGATACTATACCTCGTTATAGTGTTTATGCGACCTAGGCACGTTCGCTTACTCTTGAATAATTGGCGCAAGAGTACTATAGGTGAGCAATTAGGTGAGCAATCTTTTGATCCTTTTTTTTAAAGAGAAAAGCAGTCTTTTGATTATATATTGGACTAAACATTACTAATGGTTCAAATGTAAAAAGGCCAAAAAGCATTCATGTGTATATGAAAAGGCAACTCATATGCAATTAGTTACATCAAAGTTTAGGGAAAATTTAGTATTTAGTTTATAACTTCCATTGGTTTTATGCTTTACCGACCAAGAATATAAAAACATATTACACTTGAATACATTTTGCTAATTGATACCCACTTGTTCTCAACACACTAACTTCCAAACTGTTTCAATCACTTCCTTGCTCAAGAAATCGAAAGAATAAAACTTAAATATAAATATTAGCAATTCTTTTGTGATAATTGGTTAGTTAGTTAATTGTCAAATGATGTTTAAATAGTTCAATTGGTATGTCGCTTGTGTTGTGTGGCTAAAGGCACGGTTCAATTCTCGCTGACGGTTGTAAATATGAGCAATATTTTAATTCCAAGTTTTACTAGGAGGCAAATTTTGCAAATGTCAAGTGAAGCAAAAATCGAAACTAATAGCGGGCAACACAATTACTTCGAAATATACGCAAGAACAGAATAATAATCAAGTCGATCGGTCACACGAACGACTTACAAACGGGTTTGATGAAGAATAGAAAACAGCACAAAGACGAACGTGAAGCCGAAGCGAGCGGTCGCGCAGGTGGCATTGTCCAGAAACCAACCTTTATTCCCAGCGTACGCTGAGGAGAAGGCTGACATCGAATCAAATAACTGGCAACTGCTAATTCAAAACCAGGTCGCAAGTCACATGTTTTTCACAAGAAATATATGCGTGCACATGTGTGTTTAGCCAAAGTCCTCTTCATGACATCCCACGTCATATGTCACATGTTACAAGAGATGTAAAGGACTACACCTTATAAAATTACTCTCCTACCATTTGGGTAGGCAATATGATACTAAACCAATAAATCATGCATGTTTTGGAATTTTAAAAAGAAATAGACCTCAACACATGGGCCAATTTCAAGCACTAACTCCATGTTAGATGGATTTGTTAATAGATTTTTCAGGATTTAATTCCATGATACATGGGTCGTTGAGTCCTAAAATTAACATGTTTATCATCTACACCATTGGGGAAAAAACTTAAATTACCCATTGGTGTTAGATCTAAAAAACCGATAAGAGCGATGTAGACCTGTTCAAACGGCCGGTACGACATGGCTTGGCATGGACCTGTTTAGGCACGGCCCCGCTGGCCCGGCAAGTTAAACGAGCCATGTTTGTGCCGACCTGTGGGCTCAGCCACCAACCCAAACACGACTCGCTGAGTTCACAGGCCGTGCCGTGTCGGCCCGAGCATGGTTTGCTCGACGGCCTAGGGTTGACCCATTTAGCCCATATAGAAAATGGGGGATTCCCCTATTCCCTATCTGCCGTCACCGCCTTAAGTCGTGGGGCCGTGCGTCGCCGCCTCCTCCTCAACCGCTGTGAGACCCCGGTTTATTAAACTTGTAATACTTAACCTTCCACTGGTTCTAGTATCACAAATAGAATAATCCGCGTCTCGATGAACATGTGCCTCCCAGAACAAGCAGCACACATACATCAAATCAAAGCATGCATCATTTCCATACAATGTAATATAACAAGTCTACCAAAAGACATACATAATATAAGTTATTACAACACAAATGACCGCCAAATGACATAAGTACCAAATAAGTAAGCAATGAAGCAAAGTTGCCATAAGATGGCTCAAACCAAAAGACGACCGGTTAGCCACATAACACCACAGGCAACCGACCAGCCGCCAAGCTAATCGCCCTTAAATCGCCACAAAGACAACTCACAAAAGTGAGGTCTATCGGACTCACTATCATCCTCTGCACAACACAAGCAATGCAGTGAGTACAAAAATGTACTCGCAAGACTTACGAGTAACAAGCATATACATAGCTATATGAAAGTGTATTCAAAGGAATGTGGTTATATGGTTCTTTGGACGCACAAAGCAAGTTTTATTTGCAATAATGTAATAGGTTGAACAATAGTTTGTAAAATCTGTTTTTAAGCATTTAAATAACAAGCGAGTAAACATAAGTAACAAGTATCCACCTAGAAGTGACTTTCCTAAAGCCACCACAACATAGCACTAATCCACGATTCGTACCACCATCAAGTTTTAATTATAAAAGGTTGTAGTCTAACTCTTGAAAGACTTCCCAAGCGTGTCCATAACCTAGACGAGGCTATTCGAATAGTTTTAATCCTGCAGGGTGTACCAATGTACCCACACTTCGACCGCCTTTTGCCAAGCTATTAAGCACACTTCCTTTGGTATGCTTGCACGGCTAAGTCCTACTGAACCCTTTCCAATGGAATATGCTAATCAAGAGACGCACGTATGGGGGTTAATCCTTAGTGATCTGCCGACGAAATATGGATCACAAGGACCCATACGTGGAGCAAGATACACCGGCCTCGGCGGGTGTTCCTCTCCCTACAAACGTGTCCATGTTGCATATAATCAAATATGCAACCCACCACGCGACTCATTAATTAACACAGCCCAAAGTACTCAGCTAAGAGAGGTCCCATATCCCTCTAGTGTGGTTAGCACGCACAAATATTTGGTTTGGTGTAACAAGTAGCTCGGTCCTTAATTGACCCGGGCACCATTTCCTTCACGCCCAAAAGATCACACCATCTTACCATTGTGCCCAAGTCTAAATTGTTTTTCATTTTCAGTTTTAGTTTTGCAATTTAGACATAGCACAAGGCTGAAATATACAGATTATAACAGTTTGTGTGATCAAGGTTATCGATAAGTCGATAACCGCCCATTTCTACCGATAGCTACGCATGGCTAAGCACAATGACACGCAAACTACTAAGTGACAAGGGTTCATCCAGCGAACCCAAAATCACAGCAAGTAATCCTAGGCTCAGTAGTAGAGGAATCCACATTTCCTACTGATAATGCAACTACTGGGCCAACTATCGACAATAGTTTAAAACAACATAGCAATGCATACATAGAATTTGCAAACAACATATTAGAATTTGAAAATAGTAGGAACAATATGATCAAATGAATGCTACATCTGCTTGCCTTGCTGGAGTGCAGGATCTGATGGCTGCTGTGGCTCAATATCAGCAATAAAATTATCTTCGGAACCTAACGCGAAAAGGCGATAAGCAAATAAGAACGAAGAACACCAAATAAACTCCAACAGCAAAACACATCCAAATCTGGTGAAATTTACAAAACAGCTAGGGAATGATCTAAGACAATGATAGAAACAAGAATTATGCAATTTGGACTTAACATGCAAAAGATATGGACAAAATGCCCTTTCTCAGCCTTACATCAACCTAATTAATAATTAGCACTGTTCATGACGAAATTTTCTAGAATGATCTAAGGTCTGGAATTTTTATAGCAGGTAGATTATGACATCCCAATAACAGCAAAGTTGAATTTACTAAATTTGGAGTTATACACATTTACTTATGATTTTTCTAAGTTGTAAATCTAATGCAAGTCATTTTACAGAATTATGAACATGCTCAAATCTTATTCCATATGAAAATATACTAACAGATGAATTTAACAAAATTGATTTTGCACAAATTGGATTTATACAGAAAAAGATATGCATTTTACAAGGTTAAATCCATTTCTGGAATATTCAAAGTGACAGAAATCAAGTTATTTCTAGTTATACAATTTTCTGCTACTGGAATATGCTTAAATCCATTTTTATAATAAACTTAAGTGATAACACAATTTATTACAGTTGGAATTATCTAAACAGCAGTTAAAATGGATTAGTTATGAGTTTCTAAAGTTTTTATATCATTATCAGTTGTTAAATAAATACTTACCGAAACACAGACAAACTCAAATAAAAGAATAAGACGTGGACACTTATCCACCCTTGATCTAAAATCCTATGGCTCACGCGCGCCGGAAACAGCGCACGCGCGCGAAACCCAACAGAAGCCCACCGTTGGATCAAGATCCAACGGCGCACACGAGTGTATGCATCCGGACGGTGCGGTTGCTTGGGCCAATCCCAGCCGCAGATCTGCAGATGGATGGTCCAGAGCGCACCAACGGTCGGAAAGTCCGATTGCATACAAGATCCCAGCCATTGATCGCAAGATCGACGGTCGAGTGTGATCAAGGCATCCGGAGGGTCCGAACGCATACAAAGATCTGGGCCGCAGATCTAAAAACGAACGGTGGCTAAAGATCGAAGTTCAAAGACAGATGCTGACACGTGGGACCGCATGTCAGTGACCTCAAGTCACAACCGCGAACGTTTAACCCACGTGCACAGTGCACTGGGCCCACATGTCAACGACTAAGAGTGGCGGTTTAGGACAGAATTAATGCTTCTAATGATTATCATTAAATAGACGCTAATGACTTCTGAAATTTGATTTTTAACCCCTCGGGCCCACAAGTCAGCGACCCAAAGGTGAATTCCGACAGTGATTAATGCCAACATATTAATTAACCAATGATTAGGTATTAATGATGTCGGAACAGCGCGGGATTGCGCTAGCGGGTGATTTAGGGATGTTGGGCCCACTGGTCAGTGGCTCAACGACAAAGATTAGGACACAATTAATTAACTAATGATTGGCAATTAATGTGCCCTAACCAAATGACGAAAACGGGAGTTCTGTGCCGGCAAAATACCGAGCGGCTACAACGGCTCGTCGCCGGCGACACTGGCCGCGGCGGCGCCAACCAAGCACTAAAATGGAATCGCAATAACGCCTAGAACCTAATGGTGGCATTCTCGCCGGCGGTGAGGGACTAGAACGCCGGCTAGCCGGAAAATGAAAATGGGAGCTTTTACTGCTAAGAGCGAAAATAGCGAAAAGCTCACCTGCAGTCCAAAGAAGCGGGTGCCAGAGCCTCTAAGGACTAATAAGAAGCTACCTTGATGAAGGGAAACTTTAAAGATGGCCGGAGATGCTTGTCCACGGTGGAAGCTCGCCGGACTTGGAGAAGAAAGATCGAAAAAGACACCCTGAGCCAAATGAGTGATACCAAAGCATCAATATAGCTTCATTAAGGTCCACAGAAGCTACATGAGCAAGTAATTAGGAAATGGAGCACTCACCTGAGCTGAGGAAGAAGGTGACCAATTTCGGCCGAATTTGAACAAACCCCAAATTGGACAATTCCTGAGAATCAAATCCAAAATTAAGTGAGGGGAAATGTTCAAGATAGAAAATGGATAAGGATAGGGCAAGGAAACATGAAGGAGAACGACTGGAACACCAAGAACACCAATGGAGCTCTTCGGGTCAACAATGGCGACTTGCCATTTTTGAGGTGCTAAGCTCCAATACTGTGAATGGAGCTTGATGGTGGTCTAAAGAAACTCCAGGAGGTGATTTGGGTGCTTATAAGGCCTTGGAGGCATTAGGGTTTGCACCACAAATTTTTCAGGCGGCAAAGCACAGAGCACAAGGTAAGACCGACAAGGAAAAAGCTAGTAGACGTGCAATAGGGTATGGCTCGGCCGAATACCTCTCCCACGTCCCTCACTGTTGACTAGGGTGGTCGTAGGAAGCATGAAAAGACACTGCCATGCCCTACACTGTGCTCGCACGGCTAGAGGTTGAAGATGACCAGAGGAAAGGCTCGGGCGTTTCAGAGCCCCACGATTCGAATCGGACGGCTGAGATTACGCCACGCCACTGCGGTTTAAAACACAACGTAGGATATCGCAAGCCCTAGGATTAGAAATGAACGGCTCAGATTGCCCCACGTCGCGAACACGATTTACCACAGAGGGACAAGCGAGCGTCGGATCTCAATCCAACGGCTCTGATTCAAACCAACAACCGGAGGGTCCGAACATCACAGAGGATCTGAACGGTTGGATGGAGATCTAACGGTTGACATTCATTTAAGCAACCGGAAGGTCCGAATGGTTACACGCACGTGGGCCGCGCGATCAAGATCCAACGGTCAAGAATGTACGCGCGTCTATAAAGAGAGGCTCGGTGCAGTTAGTTGACTGGACCGAGTCAGTTGGCTCGAGCCCGAGTCTGACTCGAACCCAAAGCACAGTGAGACTAGGTTTGACTTTAAAATTAGAACAGAGACTTTGAATGATTTATTTGAGGTAGCAAAACAACTTCAAAAATTATGAAATTTTTACAGGAGCTTGCTAACTCAGATACTAACCTTGTGTAAAATTTTTAGAGGTTTTTATGCTGTGAATAAATCTCCAAAAATTCTGCAAGGCTCTGTTTTAATGTTTGACTGGAATTTAAACAGGTTTGACTGCCCCTAAAATATTCAAATAATTTCTACAAATTGTGAAATTTTTCAGAGGGGTCACACACCGATGTTACAAAACCTCCCCCCCTTACAAGAATCTCGCCCCGAGATTCTGTTTACTCGGAGAAGAAGGATGGGTAATCTGCACGAAGACGATCTTCGCGCTCCCAAGTTGCCTCATCTTCATAATGGTTTGACCACTGAACCTTAAGGAACTTGATGACACGGTTCCTTGTCCTTCGTTCAGATTCTTCAAGAATACGAACAGGATGCTCATGGTAGGTCAAATTTTCTTGCACATCGAGATTTTCCAACGGAGTTTCCTCAACTGGAACACGGAGGCACTTCTTCAAGTGTGATACATGGAACACGTCGTGCACACCCTCAAGTGAAGCTGGCAACTCCAATCTGTATGCAGCAGCTCCAATCCTCTCGATGATGCGATAAGGCCCAACATATCGAGGAGCTAACTTGCCCTTGATGCCAAAACGTTGATGACCCTTCAAGGGTGAGACCTTGAGATACACAAAGTCATTGGGCTCAAAGCTCAACTCTCGACGACGACGATCCGCATAGCTCTTTTGCCTGGACTGGGCTACGCGCAGATGCTCACGAATCAGCTGAACTTGGCTTTCGGCCTCATTGATGGAATCTAGCCCGAAGAACTAACGCTCACCAGTTTCGGACCAGTTCAAAGGGGTTCTACATCTCCTCCCATACAAAGCCTCAAAAGGTGCCATACCAAGACTAGCTTGGAAACTGTTGTTATAGGAGAACTCTGCAAACGGCAAGTACTTCTCCCACTTCTTCCCATAGGAAAGAACAAAGGCACGGAGCATATCTTCCAACACTTGGTTGACTCTCTCCGTCTGACCATCAGTTTGAGGATGATAAGCCGAACTGAAAGAGAGACGTGTACCCATCGCCTCTTGCAGACTATGCCAAAAGCGAGAGGTGAAAAGAGAACCACGATCTGACACAATCGTTCGTGGCACACCATGCAAACTCACAATCCTTGAGACATAAAGCTCGGCCAAGGGCTTCACACGGAGCTGGGTCTTGACAGGAAGAAAATGTGCCACTTTAGTCAGCCTATCAATCACGACCCAAATGGCATCGTTCCCTTTGGGTGAGCGGGGCAATCCGGTGATGAAATCCATACCAACGGAATCCCACTTCCACTCAGTGCGGCAAAGGTGAAGAAGGCTGGCTGGACGCCGATGTTCACCTTGACACGACAAAGACACGTCGCACTTCAAAGAACGAACACCGCAATCTCGCGCTTCATGCGAGTCCACCGAATCTCGTCGAAGATCTTGATACATCTTGGTAGCTCCGGGATGGATAGACAAAGGAGTCATGGACCTCACGAGAATCAACTCCGCAATTCCATGACCTTTGGAACCACAAGGCGCTGTCCAAACCACACAACACCGTGCTCATCCTCAGAAAAGCACTTAGCTGTCCCGTTCTTGATGTTCTGCTTGATCTGGATCACACCAGCATCTGTCTGCTGGGCAGACTCGATTTGATCCACCAAGGTTGGTTGCACAACTAAGGTAGCAAGAGAGCCATGCTCAATCAAGCCCAAGTTAAGCCGCTGAAATTCTTCAAGAAGGGTGGGTTGTTGCTCTTGAAGTAACAAGGTATTGCAATATACCTTATGCATCGAGTGCATCAAGAACAACATTAGCCTTGCCCGATGGTACCGAATGCCCATATCATAGTCCTTGATCAATTCCAGCCATCTCTCTGCTCGAGGTTCGAGATCCGTGGGTGAACAAATATTTCAAGCTCTTGTGATCGAATACACCTCACGCGGTTACCAATGAGGTAATGCCGCCAAATCTTGAGTGCATGAACCATCGCAGCTAACTCCAAATCATGGGTAGGATAGTTGAGTTCATGAGGCCTCAACTGCCTCGATGCATAGGCCACTACCTTGCCTTCTTGCATAAGAACACAACCGAGTCCTTGACGAGAGGCATCACAATAGATATCAAGCTCTTATGCACATCGTGAGAACAAGCACTGAGCCGAAGTCAACCGCCTTTTGAGTTCTTGAAAACTCAATTCACAAGCAGAAGACCAAACGAATTTCTTTTCTTTCTTGAGCAATTCGGTCATGGGCTTAGCAATTTTGGAGAAGTTCTCGATAAAGCGGCGGTAGTAGCCCGCTAAACCAAGGAAACTCCTCACATCGGTGGATCGACTTGGGCTGCCCCAAGATAGGACATCGACCTTGCTAGGATCTATCATGACACCACTGCTGAAAGAACATGGCCCAAGAATGCCACTTCCTTCAACCGTAACTCGCACTTCATCGAACTTGGCATACAAATGATGCTCACGGCTTGCCCAAAACAACTGCAGTGCTCAAGATGCTCCTCTTCACTCTTGGAGTAGATAAGAATGTCATCAATGAAAACCACAACAAACTTATCCAAATACTCCATGAACACCGAGTTCATAAGATTCATGAACAAAGCTGGAGCATTGGTCAAGCCGAAAGACATGACGGTGTACTCGTAAAGGCCATAACGAGTAGTGAAAGCCGTCTTTGGAATATCCTCAGCCCTGATCCGGACTTGGTGATACCCCAACCTCAAGTCAATCTTGGAGAACACACAAGCTCCAGTCAACTGGTCAAAGAGATCATCAATACGAGGCAAAGGATACTTGTTCTTCACCGTCACTTCATTAAGCGGACGGTAATCAACACACATACGCAGGGTCTTGTCCTTCTTCTTTACAAAAATAACCGGACAACCCCAAGGAGATGAGCTAGGACGGATGAAACCTTTTGCTTGAAGCTCACCCAATCGCTTCTTCACTCCTCCAACTCATTAGGAGGCATTCGATGCGCGCTTTGAAATTGGAGCGGTACCGGGCAACAACTCAATCACAAACTCCAAGTCTCGAACTGGAGGCATACCAGGCAAATCTTCAGGGAAGACATCCACAAAGTCACAGACTGTGGGCACATCCTTAATCTCCATGGCTGGCCTAGCTTCAAGGGCACAAAGATGTGGCCCCTGCAGCTGCGGTGAAATCCCAACTTGCTCGCCTGAGGGACTAGTGAGGAAAACCATCTTCCTGGCACAATCGATTTGCCCCAAGTGTTGGGACAACCAATCCATACCAAAAATCACATCCAGGCGCGCTGAGTCAAGTAAGATGAGATTTGCCAAGAATTCCACTCCTTCAATATTAATGGGAACACCCCGGCATTCTTGATCAGCTCTCATTTCCGCTCCCGGAGAGCGAATAAGCAAAGGAATCCCCAAAGGAACAAAGTGAAGGTCACAATCAGCAGCAAATGACCTCAAAATAAAAGAATGTGATGCTCCCGAGTCAAACAATACTGCAGCAGGACGATAACTAACAAGGAACGTACCCAACACAACGTCGGGTGCCTCCTGAGCCTCCTCAGCCGAGATGTGGTTGACTCGACCACTCCCGACACTGGTCTTCGATCACCTTCGGTCGGTGTGTGACCATTCCGCGTCCTCCATTAGGACGAGGGCCACTCGATCTCTCGAGGGCAAGCGCAGCATAGTGGCCCTTCTTGTTATAAGCGGCGGTGACATCAGCCGGGTTGCGGAGCGCAACTCGCGCCGGGTCGCAGTGCACGAGTCGTGAAACACGCTACGCGGGGACGAGCAACCGCACCAACGGCCTCGGCGGTGGTGAAGCCAAAGCAAGAGCCCCGGTGCCGCCCAACACGGACGAGTGAGGCCGGCTGTGCGCACCGATGGGCCTCCCACTTGCGCTATGGACTCACTCAGCGCCTTCGCGCTTTGTGCTCGGCGACGATGGCCTTGTCAACCAAGGCCCGGAAGTCGCAAAGTCCACAATAGACGACTTGTCCTGCGGCCTCGGACAAGCCATCCATGAACTTCTCCTTTAGCCTCATCGAGGCCACCTCTCTCGGAGCATAACGAGCCAAGTGATTAAACTCGTAAAGATACTCCGATCTGCACTTGCGCCCTGTTTAAGCGCAAGAAACTCCTTCTTCTTGAGCTTCATCGGCCATCGGAATGTGGGCCCGACGAAAGCGATCGAAACTCATCCCACGAGACAACGTGGCTCGCGGCCGCATGGCGAAAGTTCTCCCACCAAGAGAGTGCCGCACCTCGAGCCGATGGAATGCAAAGAGTGCCCGCTCCCGCTCTCGGCATCGAGCAATGTTGAGCTTCGCTCAACCGACGCAGCCAATCATCCGCGCCCAAAGGGTCCTCGACCGAGAGAAAGTAGGCGGTCGCGTGCGGAGAAACTCCGCAAGCCCACCACGAGACCGGTGGCCACCACCTCCGCACCTTGAAGCACCGGCAGGAGTGGAGGTGTTCTCGCAATGACCTCCAAGATCCGGTCCGGTCCATGCGATTCCGCCGATCGAGCCGTAACCTCGACCATGGTCGAGGAGGGGAAGCTCCTCATCGGAACCACCTACCGATCACATTGCGGGTGGTTCTTGCCATCCTGTTCCACAAAAACAGGTTGAACACAACTCCGGAACAGGAGACAAAGAAGACAACTGACCACACTACAACACTAACTTTAAAAACTCAAGTAACAACACAAAACTGCAGCAAGATCACAAAGGTACCAACCACCTTCCTATTATGACTAACTCGTATGGGAGAACGAGTAATCAATTTTCAGGAAGGCAAATTTCAGAATATTAACTTCTGTTCGAAACAGCTAGGAAATAGGGTGAGAAATTTACTAAAGAAAGGTTAGACACTTAGCTAACTCATATCGCTTCTTACCCTTTCATTCCCACAAATTTTAGTTGACTTAACCTCTCATTTCAGCACCTTCTACTAATTAAATGCTAGCTGTCCAGAAATTCCTACTTGCTGTCCAGATTTTCTTTTTCACACCTCTGGCCGAAATTTGTAGCTTCCAGTAGCTCCTAATCTTCTCAAGATAGCCTACACTTTCATTTTACAACTCTCATGGTTTACCCAAAACCAATCTACTCGGTTAACAACTATCTTTTGGAAGAAGATGAGAGGAAAACTCACTTTCAAATTCGATTGAATAAAGCGAGATAAGCAAGCTAAGATAGATAAGGAGTAAAATCTGAGAACTTACTTAAGATTTTCAGGAAAGCACTTGATATTTGGAAAGTAAGTTTTCAAAATATACTAGGGACGACCAAGCTAGGGGTTTCTACGGTCAAGATGGCTCGATACAAACTCGTGAGACCCAGTTTATTAAACTTGTAATACTTAACCTTCCACCGGTTCTAGTATCACAAATAGAATAATCGCGTCTCGATGAACATGTGCCTCCCGAACAAGAAGCACACATACATCAAATCAAAGCATGCATCATTTTCATACAATGTAATATAACAAGTCTACCAAAAGACATACATAATATAAGTTATTACAACACAGTGACCGCCAAATGACATAAGTACCAAATAAGTAACAATGAAGCAAAAGTTGCCATAAGATGGCTCAAACCAAAAGACGACCGGTTAGCCACATAACACCACAGTGGCAACCGACCGGCCGCCAAGCTAATCGCCCTTAAATCGCCACAAAGACAACTCACAAAAGTGAGGTCCATCTGACTCACTATCATCCTCTCGCACAACACAAGCAATTCGGTGAGTACAAAAATGTGCTCGCAAGACTTACGAGTAACAAGCCTATACATAGCTATATGAAAGCTGTATTCAAAGGAATGTGGTTATATGGTTCTTTGGACGCACAAAGCAAGTTTTATTTGCAATAATGTAATAGGTTGAACAGCAGTTTGTAAAATCTGCTTTTAAGCATTTAAATAACAATGAGTAAACATAAGTAACAAGTATCCACCTAGAAGTGACTTTCCCTAAAGCCACCACAACATAGCACGAATCCCTGATTCGTACCACCATCAAGTTTTAATTATAAAAAGGTTGTAGTCTAACTCTTGAAAGACTTCCCCAAGCGTGTCCATAACCTAGGACGAGGCTATTCGAATAGTTTTAATCCTGCAGGTGTACCAATGTACCCACACTTCGATCGCCTTTTGCCAAGCTATTAAGCACACTTCCTTTGGTATGCCGGCACGGCTAAGTCCTACGAACCCTTTCCAATGGAATATGCTAATCAAGAGACGCACGTATGGGGGTTAATCCTTAGTGATCTGCCGACGAAATATGGATCACAAGGACCCATACGTGGAGCAAGATACACCGCCTCGGCTGGTGTTCCTCTCCTACAACGTGTCCATGTTGCATATAATCAAATATGCAACCCACCACGCGACTCATTAATTAACACAGCCCAAAGTACTCAGCTAAGAGAGGTCCCATATCCCTCTAGTGTGGTTAGCACGCACAAATATTTGGTTTGGTGTAACAAGTAGCTCGGTCCTTAATTGACCCGGGCACCATTTCCTTCACGCCCAAAAGATCACACCATCTTACCATTGTGCCCAAGTCTAAATTGTTTTTCATTTTCAGTTTTAGTTTTGCAATTTAGACATAGCACAAGGCTGAAATATACAGATTATAACAGTTTGTGTGATCAAGGTTATCGATAAGTCGATAACCGCCCATTTCTACCGATAGCTACGCATGGCTAAGCACAATGACACGCAAACTACTAAGTGACAAGGGTTCATCCAGCGAACCCAAAATCACAGCAAGTAATCCTAGGCTCGAGTAGAGGAATCCACATTTCCTCACGATAATGCAACTCATTGGGCCAACTATCGACAATAGTTTAAAACAACATAGCAATGCATACATAGAATTTGCAAACAACATATTAGAATTTGAAAATAGTAGGAACAATATGATCAAATGAATGCTACATCCGCTTGCCTTCTTTGGAGTGCAGGATCGATGGTCATTGTGGCTCAATATCGACAATAAAATTATCTTCTAACCTAACGCTAAAAGGCGATAAGCAAATAAGAACGAAGAACACCAAATAAACTCCAACAAAGAAACACATCCAAATCGGTGAAATTTACAAAACAGCTAGGGAATGATCTAAGACAATGATAGGAACAAGAATTATGCAATTTGGACTTAACATGCAAAAGATATGGACAAAATGCCCTTTCTCACCTTTACATCAACCTAATTAATAATTAGCACTGTTCATGACGAAATTTTCGAGAATGATCTAAGGTCCGAATTTTTATAGCGGTAGATTATGACATCCCAATAACAAACAAAGTTGAATTTACTAAATTTGGAGTTATACACATTTACTTATGATTTTTAAGTTGTAAATCTAATGCAAGTCATTTTACGAATTATGAACATGCTCAAATCTTATTCCATATGAAAATATACTAACAGATGAATTTAACAAAATTGATTTTGCACAAATTAGATTTATACGTAAAAGATATGTATTTTACAAGGTTAAATCCATTTCTGGAATATTCAAAGTGACAGAAATCAAGTTATTTCTAGTTATACAATTTTCTCACATCGAATATGCTTAAATCCATTTTTATAATAAACTTAAGTGATAACACAATTTATTACAGTTGGAATTATCTAAACAGCAGTTAAAATGGATTAGTTATGAGTTTCTAAAGTTTTTATATCATTATCAGTTGTTAAATAAATACTTACCGAAACACAGACAAACTCAAATAAAAGAATAAGACGTGGACACTTATCCACCCTTGATCTAAAATCCTATGGCTCACGCGCGCCGGAAACAGCGCACGCGCGCGAAACCCAACAGAAGCCCACCGTTGGATCAAGATCCAACGGCGCACACGAGTGTATGCATCCCCGGACGGTGCGGTTGCTTGGGCTAATCCCAGCCGCAGATCTGCAGATGGATGGTCCAGAGCGCACCAACGGTCGGAAAGTCCGATTGCATACAAGATCCCAGCCATTGATCGCAAGATCGACGGTCGAGTGTGATCAAGGCATCCGAAGGGTCCGAACGCATACAAAGATCTGGGCCGCAGATCTAAAAACGAACGGTGGCTAAAGATCGAAGTTCAAAGACGATGTCGACACACGGGACCGCATGTCGCTGACCTCAAGTCACAACCGCGAACGCTTAACCCACGTGCACGGGCACCGCCCACATGTCAACGACTAACAGTGGCAGTTTAGGACAGAATTAATGCTTCTAATGATTATCATTAAATAGACGCTAATGACTTCTGAAATTTGATTTTTAACCCCTCGGGCCCACAAGTCAGCGACCCAAAGGTGAATTCCGACAGTGATTAATGCCAACATATTAATTAACCAATGATTAGGTATTAATGATGTCGGAACAGCGCGGGATTGCGCCAGCGGGTGATTTAGGGATGTTGGGCCCACTGGTCAGTGGCTCAACGACAAAGATTAAGACACAATTAATTAACTAATGATTGGCAATTAATGTGCCCTAACCAAATGACGAAAACGGGAGTTCTGTGCCGGCAAAATACCGAGCGGGTACAACGGCTCGTCGCCGGCGACACTGGCCGCGGCGGCGCCAACCAAGCACTAAAATGGAATCGCAATAACGCCTAGAACCTAATGGTGGCATTCTCGCCGGCGGTGAGGGACTAGAACGCCGGCTAGCCGGAAAATGAAAATGGGAGCTTTTACTGTAAGAGCGAAAATAGCAAAAAGCTCACCTGCAGTCCAAAGAAGCGGGTGCCAGAGCCTCTAAGGACTAATAAGAAGCTACCTTGATGAAGGGAAACTTTAAAGATGGCCGGAGATGCTTGTCCACGGTGGAAGCTCGCCGGACTTGGAGAAGAAAGATCGAAAAAGACACCGTGAGCCAAATGAGTGATACCAAAGCATCAATATAGCTTCATTAAGGTCCACAGAAGCTAGATGAGCAAGTAATTAGGAAATAGAGCACTCACCTGAGCTGAGGAAGAAGGTGGCCAATTTCGGCCGAATTTGAACAAACCCCAAATTGGACAATTTCTGAGAATCAAATCCAAAATTAAGTGAGGGGAAATGTTCAAGATAGAAAATGGATAAGGATAGGGCAAGGAAACATGAAGGAGAACCACTGGAACACTAAGAACACCAATGGAGCTCTTCGGGTCAACAATGGCGACTTGCCATTTTTGATGTGCTAAGCTCCAATACTGTGAATGGAGCTTGATGGTGGTCTAAAGAAACTCCAGGAGGTGATTTGGGTGCTTATAAGGCCTTGGAGGCATTAGGGTTTGCACCACAAATTTTTCGGGCGGCAAAGCACAGAGCACAAGGTGCGGCCGACAAGGAAAAAGCTAGTAGACGTGCAATAGGGTATGGCTCGGCCGAATACCTCCCACGCCTCACCGCTGACTAGGGTGGCCGTAGGAAGCATGAAAAGACACTGCCATGCCCTACACTGTGCTCGCACGGCTAGAGGTTGAAGATGACCAGAGGAAAGGCTCGGGCGTTTCAGAGCCCCATGATTCGAATCGGACGGCTGAGATTACGCCACGCCACTGCGGTTTAAAACACAACGTAGGATATCGCAAGCCCTAGGATTAGAAATGAACGGCTCAGATTGCCCCACGTCGCGAACACGATTTACCACAGAGGGACAAGCGAGCGTCGGATCTCAATCCAACGGCTCTGATTCAAACCAACAACCGGAGGGTCCGAACATCACAGAGGATCTGAACGGTTGGATGGAGATCTAACGGTTGACATTCATTTAAACAACCGGAAGGTCCGAATGGTTACACGCACGTGGGCCGCGCGATCAAGATCCAACGGTCGAGAATGGACGCGCGTCTATAAAGAGAGGCTCGGTGCAGTTAGTTGACTGGACCGAGTCAGTTGGCTCGAGCCCGAGTCTGACTCGAATCCAAAGCACAGTGAGACTAGGTTTGACTTCAAAATTAGAACAGAGACTTTGAATGATTTATTTGAGGTAGCAAAACAACTTCAAAAATTATGAAATTTTTACAGGAACTTGCTAACTCAGATACTAACCTTGTGTAAAATTTTCAGAGGTTTTTATGCTGTGAATAAATCTCCAAAAATTCTGCAAGGCTCTGTTTTAATGTTTGACTGGAATTTAAACAGGTTTGACTGTCCCTAAAATATTCAAACAATTTCTACAAATTGTGAAATTTTTCAGAGGGGTCACACACCAACACAGAAACTTAGGAAAATATATTTTCCCAAGATGATCACTAAATTTGACAAGATTTGCTTTTGGAATATCAAACTCTGGACAAAAAAGACTTGTGACTTTGTATTTCCATAACTTCTTACAACAGATGATCAAGGTATACAGGAAATACATGATGTAAGAAAAAGTTTTAATTTCTACTGATTTTCTTAAATTTGAAACACAAGTCCAAAGATGGGATGTTACAACCGCTGTCATGCGCCGTCTCGTCCTCCGCCACCTCGCGTCGCGGGGGCTGCGCGCCGTCTCCTCCGCTGCCGTCGACGCCGCGCTTCGCTCCGCACGTTCCTTGCTGACACGCGTCACCGTGGTCTACGTCGACACGAGGGAGACTAGCAGAGGAGTGAGTGATGGACGTGGCACGAGACGTACGGCAAGATGGCCACCTGATCGGGGTGAAGGCGGAGAAGAAAGTTGGCCAAATGAGTAGTGCCAGTCGTGTCTGGACCGGACAGCACCGAACACGGTACCATATCAGCCCGCTGGACCAAGGTCGTACCCCCAAGTACGACACCATAAGTCCGGCCGTGTATCATGCTTCGGTCGCCTCACGGCGGTTAAACCTAAACCCCGCAAACCCCTCGCCCATTCTCCACACCTCCTCAAGTCCCCTGTTATGTTTACAATGGCAGCCTCGGCCGTCGCCGCCCGATCTAGGGTCTTGGCCCGCGCCGTCTCCTCCTCCCTCCTCAGCCGTGGCCTCCTCCCTACCACTCGCCGCGCCTCCTGCATCAGCAGGTACACGCCCCGGCCCCGCCGCGCCGCCTCCTCTTCCCACCAAACCTGCCCAAGAATTCAGAATTCATCCATCCCCTTTTCTTATCCTCATACTGGTTGTATCCCACTGTGCTTTGATCCGTGTTGCAGGCTGCCTTTGGTGTCCGGGGGTTTGCTCTCCGCGCTGCCGCTCCACAGCGCCATCGCGTCGGCGCGGTTACGGTCGGCGATCGCGCCCGAGTCCCAGACCTGGGGTTTGGTCCCTCAAGGTGCGGTTCTTGCTTACATTTTCCTGTAATGGCTCGAAGTAGTTGGGATTAAAGGGGGGTCTGGGAGGCCTCTAGGGTGGGTTAGTCAGGGGTTGAGTTCGTCAGGTGCTCTGATTTCTGCATGTATATTACATCTTGGTAGTGGTTATGATTTTTATTTCTGCAGTGTGGTTTCTTGCAACAGCTATTACAAATGATTAGAAATGATGGGTTCTGTCGGGATTCTTCAAATTCGGCCAAACTAGATTGGAAGTTGTTCTGACTAGATGGAAATCAGGGATTGGAAGTTGTTCCGACTTCTGACTAGTTGGAAATTAGGGCCTCTTTAGTTTCCATTGGAGGTGGCTTTGGCATCACACAGAGTTGTTTGATTTGATAGGATAGGTAGGAGCTGGTTTCAAAGGAAGGTAGCTTGAGGTTGGCCACTGGACGGCTGGACCAAGAAGCACAAATTGCTGTTATTAGATTTCATGGAAAGGAAAATCTTAGCCCACGATTGCTTTTCTATACGCGATTAATCATTTATTCGTTTCCAATAGATATTGGCGTGCATGGCTTGCACATTAGGTGTCTTTGCAGAAGTGTTCACTTTTTATGCTTTCCTAAGTATGTGTAACATAATAAGCTTGTTTTTTTTTCCATTTGTGTTTCAGTGGTTACTGGTTTGGAATGCAAGTGAATCTTGAGGTTTTTGCTTTATCACAAAGGATTAATAGATGAATATTTACCTAACTAATCATGCCCGTTGATGCCAGAATCTATAAGAACACTATGGTGATCGTTTAGTGACTGTTATGCACAATGTTATTGACATCTTGAAGGTTCCAGGTGTTGCTCTGTTGTGAGTAGAAGAGCTCGTGTAAACCATTGAATGTGGTGATCCATAGTGATAACCGAAGAAAATGTAGCAACTATTTTAGGCTTTTAGCAGTAGAGCTTCTCTTCAAGAATCGGTTAGACGACAAAACAATGATTTCAATTGTATTTGTATTGCTAACCCATTTTCAAAACATCAAGTTAGCACCAATATTAGTTTTTACAGATGGTTTGTACTTTGGCATCAAGCTTGATGGTCAAATAGGCTAAAACTAGTTTGTCCAATATTTGATACAAGAAACATTTAACCAAAAGCATCGATTTGGTGCTGTGTGCAAAAGATGTACATTTTTCTAAATTTACGTTGGCATCCCATTACTCATAGTACACTCATTTGTCATGTTTGGTTATATGCACTAAATACATATACATAGGGTTCAAAAACATACAATTTTTTTTTGTCAAGTATAGCATTGTCTTCTTTTCAAATAAATGATCTGCATAAATAAAGAAATTCTTCCCAACTACAGAGAAGAATAGAAAACAAGTTAAATGATATGTAGCTTGCATTCAGTATTTCAGTTCTACTTCCCCTGTACCGACTCAATATAAGTACATAAGGGTTCGACTATTGGTGAGATTGGTTGGTATTAGTCTATCAGATTACATGGTTCAGCCATCTAAATTAAAATTATAGAGCAAGTTACTTTAGTGCAGTACTATGAACGTTGCTTATACACATGCCTTGCGATACATACAAGGATAAACAATTCTTGATAAACTACTTATGTCGATGATTGTACCTTAAATTCATACCATACCATGCAATCATCATTTATGCTGATCTTGATTTTGAAAAAAAAGCTAAGCTCTGAGTAAAGTTATATATGCCAATTTCTTTGTTAGTCCTGGTAAGATGAACAGAAACGGTGTCTATTTTTGGACAGATTTGAGCTTTGCTTTTCACTAAACGATACACTGTAATACAAACTACTCAAACTTCCTTTACTTTCTTCTTTGCAGGAACTCCATGCCTTTATGACAACACCAATTCTCCCTTTATGTTGTAACTGTCCAAACAATTTGGGATTTTTTTTGAATTTTTTTAATGCTCATTTTACAATCGGAACTACAAATGAGCTTACAGGATGCTGTCTTTCCGCAGTAAGAACAATTCAATGGATAAAAGCCATGGATTCTTTCTGTGTGCTATATCCAGCTATGTAATTCTATCCAGCTATGTAATTCCATGCTCATGTGAGTATGTGACATGAATTTCAGTGGTTTTTTATTCACTGCATATGCTTATTTGGATGTATTTATTTCCAATTACATCATTCTCCATCAGTTGCTTCAACCTCCTGAGGCGCAATTTCTGACGGATTTTTTTTTTCAAGAGAAGCATCTTGTTGGGCTTCATTCTCATTCCTCGAGTTATTTCGGCCGCAAGAATCATTTCTGAGGTGTTTACTGAAACCTCTAATGCTTGCCATTTGACATTTTATTATTTGGTTGGGCAATGGCTTTTGAGTTCTGACCATGAGATAGATCACATATTGTCTGAGGCACTTTTGACATGCTCCATTTTGTCGTGTACTTTGTTGTCCCCAAAGCATCTTATTTGTTCTAGGCTTCTCGCTCCGTTGTTCAGGGACCTTTGCATTGACAAGACTGAGTTTAACTCTAAACGAGAGATGCTGCAGTGCTCTTCCTAAGAGCCAAAAGCATTGGGATTTTGAAGACAGTTTTTTTTAATATTCATTTATGGTGAGAAGTGCAAGTTTCACAAAATAATATTTGCTGACATGTGGGCTGTACTTCACATTGAGAGGGCAAGTGATATACTTCACATTGAGAGGGCAAGTGATATTTTGTTGAACTTTTTTTTTTGTGGTATGGATAAAAGAATGGACTCGAATACTTAGCGGGCGACCCTTCTTTTTCTCCATCTTCGTCCACGCGCCTCCTTGGTCTCCCGCTCTGGTGTTCCCCTCCATCGCTGCCTGCAACCAACGCTTCCACCGCCCACCATGGCTTTCAGAGCTGCAACCAACGCTTTCACCACCCGCCGTGCTTCCCTCGCCACGAGCCGACAGCGCCTCATCGCACCGCCTCCACACCTGTTCGTCTTTGCTGCAGCCCCCGTCTAACCCAACTCCTCCATTATCGTCTTCGTTGTACCGCCTTCCTTCGAATCCACGACTGTGTGGCATCTGTTAAACATATAAGCACATGTAGGTTCAATTTATTCCATAAATTAATCATGACATCATGCACGCAAAATAACAGAACCATCACAGGCATAACTGATTAGTCATGTCAACCAAGAAAGGAACATGAACAGATCTAAAACGGAGAACATGACCGTTACGCATCGATGATTACGTTCGATCGGTTTGTCGATGGTGACACCGCAGTACGGTGTGGATGACACGGTCGATGACGATTCGCCGGCCGGCGCCGAGGAAGACGAGCGAGCTACAAAGAAGCGCCGCGCAGCGCTTCCCAAAACCTTATTCGCCCTCCGGTGCGTAACTGGGCGACGTTCCGAGACCGCTCTCCCGAACGGCGGTGCACGCCGCGAACGGGACGGAGAGACTACGAGAACGGCGCAAGACAATGGAAGAGGCGAAACCCTAGATTGATTTCGTCTCGTATGGAGGCGGCGATTCAAGATTTATGGAGGAATCGGGACGTGTGATCAAGACGCCTACACGTTCTCCATAACTCGAATCAAACGGATTAGTCTCAGAACCGATCCGGATTCACCGCCACACAAAACAAAGAAAAGATAAATCGCAAAGGAAGCGGCGTCTGCGCGCAAGCACTGACGCCGATTTGGGCGACCATTCACGCAGTGCCGTGGCGCGCGCGCGCCTCGCCTCGCCGCCGGCCCGGCGAGGCGAAAGCGCCGTGTGTGTTCCTCTAGTTCTCTCCCACACATGCCTCAAGTGACTAGGAGTGCACCATCCCTTTTAAGGTGGTCTTCCTCTCCTAGAACTAGCAATATGGTACTAAAGTTCACATGCAACATTCCTTTGCATGAGTGGGCCTTTGAGATTTAATTTAGGAATTATTCTTCTTGTATGGGCTAGGCCCACATAATCCAACAATCCCCCACCGATCTCAAAGTCCCACAGAGATTTAATCAATTCCAATGTATTGCTTATATATCGGTGTTTGATGGAGACCAATTAAGGTTGAACATCCACCTAGAACTCCAAGCTACACTTACTCACAACTTGAACAATGGACTATGCCTTGAATTGCAAGTTTGGTGCAACCAAGCTTCACTTGAAGTCTTAACTGATACTAGGCCGCCAGTAGGCTACCCCTCGGTTGGAGCGTATAAGTCATACTCCTTGGTCTCTTCATGAGCTTAGTAGAAGATTTCCCCAAAATCTTCATAGACTGCGACTAACAGTCGGGCTCATATAGGTGTGTTCTTTCAAGAACGTTCTGCAGGATAACGTCTTCGCTTCTGAGAGTCAATGGAACACATTAAGGCCTTAACCAACCTGTCTTGCAGTTTTTTGAGAGTATTGCATCTTCACATAGAGAGGGTTGAAATTACTCTCCTCCAGTTAACTGATGGCTTGTTTTTCCCAGATCTTAATTCACGGGATCTCCGATCACATAGGTTGGGTTACTACCATAGATAACTCACATGGGTCTCATACCCATCTCCTTCGATGCACTATCTATCACATTTCGTGATAGTCCCTTTGTGAAGGGATCTGCCAGGTTTCTAGCTGTTTGGATGTAATCTAAGGTTATAACTCCGGAGTTTCTCAATTTCCTGACAGACTTCAATCGTCTCTTGACATGCCTAGACGATTTCAAATTATCCTTAGAACTGTTCACTTTAGCGATAACGGTTTGATTATCACAGTTCATGAGGATAGCTGGCACTGGCTTTTCTACCGTAGGTAGATCCATCAATAGATCCTGTAGCCATTCTGCCTCAACAATAGCAGTGTCTAGTGCCGCAAGTTCTGCTTCCATGGTTGACCTCGTCAAAATGGTCTGTTTGCAAGACCTCTATGAAACAGCACCACCACCAATAGTGAAAACATATCCACTAGTGGCTTTGATCTCATCAAGATCGAGATCCGCTTGGAATCACTATAACCCTCCAAAGACCGACGGTACCCAAGATAGTGAAGTCCAAAGTTCGAGGTACCTTTCGGATAGCGCAACACTCGCTCAAGTGCCTTCCGGTGATCATCTCCTGGGTTAGATGTAAACCGCTCAACTTGCTCACAAAGAAAAGATATGTCCGCCTTGTTGCACTAGCTAGATACATAAGAGAGCCAATTATCTGAGAGTATTCCAGCTGATTCCTAGCAATTTTCTTATTCTTACGAAGTAACACGCTAGGATCATAAGGTGTTGGAGAAGGCTTGCTATCAGAAAAACCAAAACGGCTCAAGACCTTTTCCACATAATGAGATTGCAAAAGTGTAATCCCATCCTCACCTCTAACCAATTTAATGTTTAGAATAACATCAGCCACTCCCAGATCTTTCATATCAAAATTTTGAGACAAGAATAATTTGACTTCATTTATCACATTGATGTTTGTCCCAAAAATCAGGATGTCATCCACATACAAGCAGAGAATAACTCCCTCACCCCCACCATAGCGATAGTATACACATTTATCCGCCTCATTGACAGTGAAGCTCATAGATGTCACTGTTTCTATCGAACTTTTCATGCCACCGCTTAGGAGCTTGTTTTAGACCATACAAAGATTTCAACAGTTTTAACACCTTGCCTTCTTGACCTTCTACTACAAATCCATCAAAGTTGTTCCATGTAAATTTCTCATCCAGCTCTCCGTTAAGAAAAGTGTCTTAACGTCCATTTGATGAACGAGAAGACCATGTGAGGCAGCCAAAGCAAGTAGTACTCGATTGTGGTCGGCCTAGCAACAGTGAGTAAGTGTCAAAGAAATCTTCGCCTTCTTTTCGAGTGTAGCCCTTGGCAACAAGCCGAGCCTTGTACTTTTCAATAGTACCATCAGCCTAAGCTTCTTTTGAACACCCACTTGCATCCTACTGGTTTGCACCCATAAGGTCTATCTGTCGGCTCCTGTGTTGCATTAGTGATAATGGAATCCATTTCACTACTGACACCTCCTTCCAAGAGTCCTGCATCGAAGATGCATATGCTTCTAAAATAGACTTGGGAGTGTCGTCCACAAGGTACACAGTGAAATCATCACCAAAGGATTTGGTTATCCTTTGTCTCTTGCTCCTTCTAGGAGCTCCACTATCATCCTCCTCATTGACAAGTTCATGTGTATGTTCAAAAGGTTCTGTGGTGTGATTGAACTGGAATTATTTCAGAGGGTTGGCTAGTAGTGTTATGTGTATCCTTCATTGGAAAGATATTCTCAAAGAATGTTGCATCTCGAGACTCCATAATTGTACCAAATGCATGTCGTATCTCGCTTTAACTATCAAAAATCTATAGGCAATACTATGATTAGCATATCCCGTAAAGACACAATCCACGCCTTAGGTCCAAGCTTGCGTTTCTTAGTTATTGGCACATTGACTTTCGCCAAGCACCCCATGTACGCAAATAAGAAAGTGATGGTTTTCTCCCAATCCATACCTCGTATGGTGTTTTGTCCTTATTTCAGTTAGGAACTCTATTTAATACATGATTAGACGTTAGCAAAGCCTCCCCACCATGCCTTAGGTAAACCCGCAGTTGTCTAACATGGCATTCACCAAGTCATCAAAGTGCGGTTTTCCTTTCGCAATCCCATTTGACTCGGAGAATAAGGAGGTGTCCTCTCATGTATAATGCCATGTTCCTCACAAAATAAGTCAAATTCGCTTGAGAAATACTCTCCACCACGATCCGACCTAAGTCTTTTATCTTTCATTTAAGCGGTTTTCAACTTCGCCTTATAGATTCTAAAATAGTCTAAAGCCTCGTCTTTCGCTTTCAATAAATACACATAATGTAACCTAGTTGCATCATCAATCAATGTCATGAAATATCGCTTTCCACCCTTCGTTAACATTCCATTCATCTCGTAAAGATCCGAATGCGGAGTTCTAGTGGTGCCAAATTTCTCTCCTCGCTGACCTTGTGAGGCTTACGAGGTTGCTTTGATTGCACACACTATGGCATTTAGAACCTTTGGTGATGGAAACGTTTGGAATTAAATTCATACCGAAAGCCGAGACATTAAACCAAAATTAATATGACATAGACGTGAGTGCCAAACGTTAGCCTCATCATCCACACCGCCACAAATATGGTTCACGCTTTATTGCGTAATCTGAAGGGAAAAGCGGAACAAGCCTCCGCACTCTTAGCCTTTACCAATAAAATATCCATGTTTAGACACGACTACTTTATTAGACCCAAATACCAAATTAAGCCCGTCTCTACATAAACGGAGCCACTAACGAGATTCTTGTCTATAGAAGGGACATGTCTGCACTTTCTTCACCGCACGATCTTCCGAAGTAAACTTCGATCTACCGTACAACACCATGAGCAGTGAGCATGTGACCCATTTCTCATTAGGACGGAGGAATCTGGCGACTGATAAGAGGAAAACAACGAAATATCGGCACACACATGTACATTAGCTCTGTATCAATCCACGGTTGGTAGATTGACTAACCGAAAGAACGATGAGGTAAATTACCATACCAGTCCCATCTCCGCCTTGCCAATGGTCACGCTGGATGACTTAGAAGTCCGTCCCACAGTGCCTTCTTTCCTTTGCGCTGTGGGCACTTCTTGGCCATGTGACCAGCTCACCGCACACAAAGCAAGTTCTATCATCCCGATTGTTGTTGTTCTTCTTCTTCTTGAAGTTGGTTGTCTGTTGGACTTTGACAAATTTCCTTTGTTCTTGCTTGAGGGTTTCTGTACCACATTGGCATTGGACCGCCTCCATCACCCTTAGACACAAAGATCCTTTTCCCGAGCTTTCTCCTCAATTTCAAGAGAGCCAATTAGACTCTCAACAGAGTGCTCTTGTCTCTTGTGTTTGAGGTCGTTCAAATTCCTCCATGAAGAAGGTAATTTCGCAATAATACATCCAACCACAAACTTGTCTGTAAGGCACACTTCAGAGTTCGAGTTCCTTGCCAATGGATGTATCTCATGAGCCCGATCTACTACGTAACGGTTATTAACCATCTTGTAGTCATGAAATTACTCCATGACATACATGTCATTGCTTGGCATCGAGAGCACCGTATTTGGAATTCAATGCATCCCATAACTCCTTTGCGTCTGTCATGTGCATATACACCTCGCATGCACGATCGAAAGAACACTAAGAATGCATCCAACAAAGAGAGTAGTGGCGTCTCGAATTCTTTCTCGCCAAAGATCAAGAATACCTTCAGCTTGCCATTACTAACCCGAATACATTCATAGCAAGAAGCCACGAGTGACCCCGATCGCCATCTCTTAAAGTGCACACCGAGAACTTCTCCGCCTCAGCATCGGCAAATCCACCATAGTAAGACCACGATTGCCTAAAATAAGGTTTTTGGATTGTTAAACATATAAGCACATGTAGGTTCAATTTATTCCATAAATTAATCATGACATCATGCACGCAAAATAACGAACCATCACGCATATAACAGATCTAGTCATGTCAACCAAGAAAAGGAACATGAACAGATCTAAAACGGAGAACATGACCGTTACGCATCGATGATTCTGCTCGACGGCTTGTCGATGGTGACACCGCAGCACGGTGTGGATGACACGGTCGATGACGATTCGCCGGCCGAGCGCCGAGGAAGACGAGCGAGCTACAAGAAGCGATCGCAGAGCGCTTCCCAAAACCTTATTCGCCTCCCGGTGCGTAACTTCAAGGCGGTTGCCCGAGACCGCTCTCCGAACGGCGGTGCACGCCGCGAACAGACGGAGTAGACTACGAGAACGGCGCGAAGACAATGGAAGAGGCGAAACCCTAGATTGATTTCGTCTCGTATGGAGGCGGCGATTCAAGATTTATGGAGGAATCGGGACGTGTGATCAAGACGCCGCGACGTTCTCCATAACTCGTGAATCAAACGGATTAGTCTCAGAACGATCCGATTCACCGCCACACAAAACAAAGAAAAGATAAATCGCAAAGGAAGCCGCGTCTACGCAAGCACCTGACGCCGATTTGGGCGGACCATTCACGCAGGTGCCGTGCGCCCGCGCCGCCCTGCCCGGCCCGGCGAGGCGAGCGCGCTCGTGTGTGTTCCTCTAGTTCTCTCCCACACATGCCTCAAGTGACTATGAGTGCACCATCCCTTTTAAGGTGGTCTTCTTCTCCTAGAACTAGCAATATGGTTCTAAAGTTCACATGCAACATTCCTTTGCATGAGTAGGCCTTTGAGATTTAATTTAGGAATTATTCTTCTTGTATGGGCTAGGCCCACATAATCCAACAACATCACCGCTGCATCGTCGCGCTGCCACCACCGCTGCCCACCGCCGAGCACCACCTCCCTTCCCTCCCTCTATACTTGGTGCCGATGAAGCTTAATCCTAACCCCTCATCGTTAAGAATGCAACAGTGGGTGTAGTCGAGGTGGTTGCACAATAAAACTAAAAAGTGCGCACTTACTAAATAGATTTTCCTAAAAGAGTTTCTTTTTTATTAAAAGGAAAATGACATTGAGTTTAATTGTTGAAATTGAAAAATATGCAAATGAGAATTTAAATCTAAATAGGGTACGTAATGTTCTATATATTTTAGAGCCTATTTAGAACGAAGGAACTTCCAAACAAAATTGCATGAAAGGGTGCAATTCCGGAAGAATTTCTACGAAATTCCTATTTTCAAAATGAGTCCTTATTATGTGTTGCAAATATCAACATTTAAGAGAAAAAAATAATTCAGTAAACCTCTCCTCTAAATTGACAGATTTATCGGTGATAAAATGCCAAATACATGTTAGTATGATTTAGTAGCAGGCCTAGGATTTCAACCCTGGTGTTCAATTCCGTAAAATATTCTCTGTTCGGATCATAGGATTCTTGCAGGATTGCACTGTTTCACGTAAAATTCATATCAAAATCCAATCCCGCGTTCAAGATAGAGGTTGGATTCGAACGCATTGTATGCGAACATCGCAACATGAAGTACAGTCATTTTTTCTAAAAAAAAATGTTTGACAAATATGGAAAAATCACATACTTTGATTTTGCGTGATTGTCTATTCGTCTTGTCGTTTGACCAAACCTTATCCCTGCTCCGTCCCAACTCCGACCTCTTTTAAAAGCTCGCTCCGCCACTCGCTTCCCTCCCGCTCTCGTGGCAGCGCGCCATGGCCTCCCTCTTCACCCTTCGCCCTCTCCCCACCGACCTCCTCTTCTTCCCCGCCGCCTCCTCATTTTCTGCTGTCCTGGGGCGTCTCCTTCCTCCGGTCTCATGCCACGCCCGCAACCTGCTCAACGTAATGCCCCAAAGAGACCGCAGCCCTGACGGCGGCGCAAGAACCGAGGAAGATGGCAGGCTCAGGAAGCGCCTCACGTGGCACGAATGGAGCAACGGTGCAGGGAGATGTGACACGGGAGGCGAGGGTGTCGGTGCCACAGGGAAGGAACCATGGCGCGAGACGCTGGAGAAGAGGGCACAGGCTTGTGCTCGGAGAACGCGCCAGCAGGGAAGTTCAAGAAAAGGGTTTGAGCGGAGGCCCGGCGAGGACCGGGGAATTCAAAGGACGCAGGGAGGGCAGACGCTGGACGAGAGGCGGAATGCGGGTGCGCAAGTCTGGGAAGACTGCAAATTTTGCAATAGACGATAATAGACGAAATGTTTGTAAGAATGGGAAGCGAGCAAAGGGTAGTGAGCACGGATGCAAGCTCAGAGTTGAGCTGGATATGTGCTCAAAGAGAGGTGATGTGATGGGGGCTATCGCCCTGTATGATTCTGCGGTGAAGGAGGGGATCAGAATGGGGCAGCACCACTACAATGTGCTCCTTTACCTGTGTTCTTCTGCCGCCCTAGGATTTGTGCAACCGGCGAAAAGTGGCAATACCAGTAGTGGCATTGCTAGTATTGGTCCTGCCTGTAAACTAGATTCATCATCCACTGGAAGCTCAGGACATTTGGAGGACGACGATGTACCTGAAGGCCATGTTCAAGACCAGGAGGGAAATAAGACCAATTTGTTTCGTTCAGAGCAAACAAGTGGCATACCAGTAAGCGATGAGATCAGAGAGTATGCACGGACTCGAGGGTTTGAAATATTTGAGAAGATGTGCTCGGAGAAAGAGAGAGTTCCGATGAGTGAGGCTGCTCTGACTGCAGTGGCCCGTATGGCAATGTCCTTGGGGAATGGTGACATGGCCTTTGAGATTGTGAAACAAATGAAAGAGCTTGGTATAACACCAAAGTTGCGCTCATATGGTCCCGCTTTAACAGCATTTTGCAACAGCGGCAATGTTGAGAAAGCGTTTGAAGTGGAAGCGCATATGTTGGGGTCTGGGGTCATGCCCGAAGAGCCTGAGTTGGAGATGCTTCTCAGGGCTAGTGTGGCTGTCCGACGAGGAGACAGGGTCTATTATTTGCTGCATAAGTTCAGGACTACTGTCAGACAGGTATCTCCATCCACAGCCGAATTATTCGAGGCTTGGTTTAGGAGCACAACAGCATCTAAAGTGGGGAAGAGAAAGTGGGATGCAGGTGCTGTAACTAAAGCTATTGAAAATAAAGGAGGGGGTTGGCATGGGTTGGGTTGGTTAGGGAGGGGGAAATGGACCATAGCACGCTCACACATCAACAAAAATGGTGTCTGCCTTGCTTGTGGAGAGAAATTGGCTATCATAGATCTTGATCCAAAACAAACAGAAGATTTTGCTACATCAGTGGCAAAATTGGCTATCAAGAGAGAGAGGAACTCAAACTTTGAGAACTTCCAGGTGATCTACCTCGGATTGCTATTGTGTTGTTTTTACTAGGTTCTGCACGTGTTAATATATGAAACCAAAATGACATGGAACTGATAATGTTACACTGAATCTTTCAGAAATTACTATTTGAGACCACAGATATATGCATATAAAAAGATTAAAAAAAACAAAACGAATTTACAGTTTTGAGTAAATTTGCATACTCAGAACATTATCCAAATATAAAGTGACAAGAAAATATTATCAGGTAGCAATATTTTTGCAACATAAATCAGTTTAGCCAGCAATGTGCAATTAAGTAAATTTGCATATAAGCTACAATATATTAATTCTGCATTATTTGTCAGCAAACTTGGTGCTGCTGTCTTGGAAAAAGAATCAATAACTTTGAGTCAGAAATAGTTTAACACTTTGGTGATAAATTTAGGACCGTGTCAGGACTGTATTGTGTACCTGATGCATCGGAAATAGGTATGCTGGCTTGTCAATTAAGCCTAGTTTACGTATGATAGATGCAGTATACATGTTTATATACTTATTATTACAATGTGTGAATTGTGATCATGGAGCTATTTCCCATGGTTCTTGATGTCCTTGTTATCCTTCAACTCTCATTAGACATCTATCTTAACTTTTGCGCCTTATGTTTCCATATGCAGAAATGGCTGGAAAAATGTGGCCCTTTTGAAGCAGTTGTGGATGCTGCCAATGTTGGCCTTTTTAGCCACAGACATCTTTCCTTGAGTAAGGCATGTATTGTGATAAATCTTTCTTCTATTTGTATATAAAAAATATTCACCTTATTTATTTTGGTTTGTCTTTTTCCCCCCTAACTGGACAGGTTAATGCTGTTGCTGATGCTATACGACACAGATTTCCATCAAGAAAGTGGCCTTTGGTAGTTGTACATAACAAACATCTGACTGGAGAGCGCATGAGAAAACCTGCTAATCATAAGTTGGTCGAAAAGTGGAAGCAAGCATATGCTATATATGCAACCCCTACTGGCTCAAATGATGATTGGTAAGCTTTTTGAGATGCCTCAAGGAAGCTATATAACAACTATTTCTCTGAACTTGAAATTAGTTTCGTTTATTCATGTCTAATATTTATGATTTATCTGCATTTTCTATTGTTTAGTCTTCACTGTTTTGAATATTCACATTAAGAAAAGAGCTTGTTTCTGATGAACAATGTATTTAGTATTTGTTGCTCCTTAAGAGTAGTTTATGTTATTTGTCTCACACGACCGAAGTTTCAAAATCCTTGCCTTTTCTTCCTACTTCATTGCTACCCATGTATTGTTTATTTGTTTCTAATTGTATATGCTGCTCTTGTGCAGTAAGTAATATTTCGGGCATATAGTTCAGGTACTGGTTGTATGCTGCTATCAGATGCAAATGCTTGATCATTACCAATGATGAAATGAGAGACCACACGTTTCAGCTCTTGGAAAAGACTTTTTCCCCAAGTGGAAGGAAAGGCATCAGGTGTGGATCATGTATTTGACAGAAGAAAAATGCTTCATCTATGAATAGTTGAAGCTAATTCTACTGTTGCTATATTCAAATCTCGACCACAATGTTGCATTATACTGTTGGTTGTGGATCTTGTGCAAACAAGCTAATCATTTGGGCAAATAAACCATTTTCATCTGGAAATCTCAACATGTTGAAGATAAGTATGGACATGAATGAAAAAGCTTCAAGTTACCTGTATTCGTATATAAAAAAGAAACTAGACGGCCATGGAAATAACATGTATTTGTATCTACCTGCTATATATTTTGCAGAAAATTTCAGATACAAAGTATAATTTTCATGAGGTTTCAGGGCAAAACTATGTAGCACACTAGCAACTGATATTTTCCTTGGCACTATCATATTTCCTAAATCATTGCTTAAAGGTTAAAGGACATAAACTGATATCATGACATGAATTGTCCTTTTCTCAATACATCTATAGATCATTGTGTATTTGCAGCAGAGCTCATTCACAGTGTCATCTTCACTAACAGGTACACTTCACTTATGAGGACAGCTGTGTTACATTTCAATTGCCACCTCCTTGCTCAGTTGTAATTCAGGTTTGAATTTAGCTATTGAATTAATATTTTATTTTGTGGTACGTAGCCATGCCAATAATCTTTGACTGAAAAGTTAAGTAAACCAACTTTAATATCTGTAGTTCTAGATTTGACCTTAACTGTCAGGAATTAACTGGACACATATTTGTTGGCTTATGCACATACAGGGTCTGCATTTGTTTTAAAAGCTTTCAGTCTGGTCCATCTAGCCTTTTTTTCTTTATCTGGCCGGAATTTATAATTGTTCCATTCATTCTCTTTGAAACTCAGGAATCTGAGAAAGGTCATTGGCATATCCCTGTCTCTGAGGAAGGTTTGCTAGAGAGAGAACGGACCTGGTTATGCGTGACACGCGGAATTCACAAGCATAATATAACGAAGCAGGAGTTCATTCAGTACTTCGATGTGAATAAAGCACAACACGGATTGACATCCTTGTAAAGACAAGTTGACCATTCTTTCTGAACTTTCAGGTCGGTGTCTCAGTTTGCCATTTCATCATCTGTCTACAGAACTAAACTAGTTTTGAGTGTCTAACTTGACAGGTGATCACATCCCAACTAATTAAGAGAAAACAAAATGTGACATTAAACTCCAAGATGGAGATATATCAAATTGTGCTTTCTGGAAATTTACGAGTATCTAATGACAGACATTAGAGATCTATCATTGTTATCTGGTTAAAGTTGGTTCTGCATTCTTGAATAAACCATGTAACTGATTGCCTGCTCCTTGAAACAGGATCTCTTCTAACAAGCAAGCACTTGCTGCTCTATCATTTTCTTTTTCCCAGCTGACAAGAGGCTCTCCTACAGGATCAATAACCGACCATACCGACTTCGCTTTCATAGGTGAGTTCCAAGCCTCCTTTCGACCATGAGTGGAAAAAGTCGGCCTGGTCGTTCAACATTCAGCTATCATGTGGCTATACAATGTGTCCGCTTGTTCTTTTTGGTCTGTCAAATTCGATCGTTCAATCTTCACTTGTAAGATATCTTGTGTACAGCGAAATTCATGAACTTGTTCCTACTTCGCACTCGAGCCTTCATGAAAGGATCTTTTACTCTGTTTCCCGAAGACATGCAACTGGCTACTTTGAGATGTCTCCGGATAACATATGCGTTTGGATTATAAAATAGCTTCGCTAGTTTGCTACACCCTAGGTAATTCCTTGTGTGAAATTGTTACAAACAATCGCCTTGCCGAAGTACAAGATTTGTGCTGTTTTATACTCTAATGTTTCGAGTTACTCATTCCCTGACCTCCATTCTCAACCGGTGGCCATGGTGTCGCCATTGGGGATGGCCTCACGCGCTGTCTGAAACTCAAATAATGTAGGCGTCGAGCTACTCCTTCTCGAGCTGCCCGGGGGACGATCCCCAAGTCTACCGAGCTAGAGGAGTTTGTCTCGCTTTGGATCCGCCTCCAGGAGGTGCACCTGCAAACAGGACACCATCTCTTGGCGTTGCACTGCAAACGGAACTTACTCCACCAAATCGGCCTACCTCGCCCAATTCCAGGACTGCTATGAGCACTACAACACAAGCCTTATCTGGAATGCCTGAACATAAAACAAATGCGAGTTTTTCGCTTGAACACTAGTTCAGAACAAAGTCCTAATTCGGACAACTAAGCGCTTTTGAGGATGGCCACACCAACCGCTCTGCTCCCTCTATAACGCTCACCTAGAAACAGGTGCGCACCTGTGTCTCTGTTAGAGGTGTAAATGGAGCAGATGATATCTGTCAAAACTGACCAATTAAAGGTTTGCGGAGCGAATATGGAAGTGATAAATGAGTATCCGACACTATCCGTATCCGACTCCAACTCCGAGGAAAAAATATGGAATATGATACAGGATGAATGATTTTCGTCCATATGTATCCGTATATCATGTGGTATGAGAAGTCTATTGTAACTTTACTTAAGAATAAGATAATAGATAGGTGGGTTGCTGCATCTGAGCAGGCAGGGGATACTAAGTGTTTTTCCTTCAACATCTTAACTATTAGTCTCTCTGTGTTCGCTCTGATTGCACTCCTACTGTCTAATGTCCTGTAAAGGTGTAAAAGAAGCGGGTAATTTTCGTCCGACCGACTGAAGGCTCGCGGAGCGAATACAGAATGGAGAAATAGGTATCCGATACTATCCGTGTCCGACTAAAAAAAAAGAATAGGATACAAGATGAACAATATCTGTCCGTATCCTCTCCGATTGCTGTGGTGCGTCCACTTTATGACTTAAAACTATATTTCCCCCATTGTGCAATCCAATAGCGTGGACTTCATTTGTGCCCTGGGACCCCTCTTTGCCACTTCCACACATCCACCATCTAAAGCGTGAGCTAGTTTATTCACCCTCCTTGTTAACATCATTGATTATAATGATCTTTTTGACAAGAATGTCCATTGAATTCCGGCTGGGTCCTTGTTTTACAAGGTAATACTGGATGGCGAACTATCTTTGATTTTTCATACCTAGCCACATAAAAAGCCAAATACACTTGTTGAAGTTGGAAACCTTAAAGTTTTGGTGAGAAATATTGAGCGACTAGTGAGAAATTTGTTGAAGAAGGATTGTTATAAATCTTGGGCTGAGGAGAATTTTCCATTGCTTTGTAGCCTTTCAAAAACTTTGGTGCTCTGATACCGAAAATAATTAACTTGGTGAGGGTAAGACTCTGTGATACTGATTATCTGAGAAAGCTGTGAAAGCTACAGAAGGGCTGAATCCTTGAGTTGTCTACTCCCCAATTGCATTAACATTGTTATGAGTTATTGATGTGCTGAAGTTTGATGGATGAGATTTGGTAATTTGGATAGTGGATGGTTATGGTTTGGTTTTCATCGACTCTATTTGAGTACAATGACTGATTCCAAATTTTGAGGTTAATCTTGCCCGAGGACAAGGAAGGACTTTAAAATTTTATTTACTGTTTAAAATAACAGAGGTAATCTCCTTTGAACCATAATAATTTGTCTCTTCCAAATCTTGAGTAATGACTGTTCTCCAGACTACCAGTTTGATATTGATCTTAGCAGGGCTAAGCTTCATCGACTCGGATGATCTAAATTTCCCACATCTATTTGTACCTACTGGGGATATTATTACTATGATGATAACAGCGAGAATACCAATTTATCAAGGCATGGTAATGCAACAAATGAGATTTAACTATCGACCTTACTTGACATAGCAGTTTTTATCAAAATGCACACATGCATAAATACTTGTAAAATAATATACATAACATTTTAAATATGGGTTCCACATGATCAAAGGGGGTGCTTGCCATGCTCGTTGGGTGATGGTTCTTGCTTTGGAACGGCGACAGAATTTTTCGGGGTGTTGGTATCTACACGCATAACAACGAATAACACCAATAAGGTCCAAAAGAATTCAAAGAGAGAAAAAAATCCAAATATTTTGCATAATATGAAAGAGGATGGTTTTAGAAAATTTTATAAACAAGTTTCACTTAATTGGGAGTACATATGCAAAAGTTATAAGCATTTGAATTTGGTTTGGTTTGAAAAATCAAGAAAATCAGAAAAGGAGGTGACGTCGTGTAATCTCTGATTTTACGCTTTCTAACAGAGGAGATATATTTCTCTAGAGCTGAAGGCGGTTTTTCCATTTTTCCATTTTTCTGAAAATTATTTCTTTACATGTGGGTCCTACATGTCAGTCTCTTGAGTTTTTAATCACATTTTAATTACCAAAATAGTCACTAATTAAGTAACTAATCATTAACCCGGGTTAAACCGTGATAGGTTGGGTCGATCTACGATGAACTGCGTTTATGAACATGTCTTCAAGGTAGTGGGGCCCCCATATGTCAGCGACATAGTTTTTTAATCTCAGTTAAATTAGATTCTGGGTTAATTAATTGGTCGGTCCCACATGTCATTGACTTAATACTTTTAACCACTGTCATTAGCGGTAAACAAATCCTAATCTACTAGTGGGGTCCATAAGTCAGAGAGAGAGAAAGAGAGAAGGAACAGAGCATAGCGCGGCCAAGCTTGCGGGCGAGCTTGTCGATGACGAATGACGCAGCGGCTCAGCTCGAGAAGGGGAAAAAATGGATTCCTGGGTTGACGACGAACCTACTGAGTGGTGACCGCGGGGCAATGGACGATCGGAGCGTCGGCAGCTGCGACTTCTAGAGGCGGCGCGGGACGGGGGCTGCAACGACTTTCACGAATGGGGCAGAAGCAAGGCGAAAGGAGGCGCGCATGGGTTCTAGGAAGTCTTTGTGATGCTTTCAGTAACGCCACAGAGACCAAGGGTCGATGAAGCAGCGACAGCAACGCTTTCCACGGCGACGCCATGGACACTTACAGGGAACTCTAGGATACACAAGCTAAACCTTGATTCTACCGAGCGCATTAGCTCTACGTGGCTACTAGGAGTTCACCGAGGTGGTTGATGACATCGGAGGTGCCCTTGTGCGAAAGATGAATGGGGCTAAGCGATATGCAAAGCTGTGGGATGTCAAAATGCATCGGTAGGGGAGCGTTCTGCCTTAGATCAGATTACATTTGTTTTGATTGTAGATTGGGTCAGTGTGGCACCCAGAATTGAACTGGGGATAAAGGATTTGCAGTCCCCTGCCTTACCGCTTGGCCATGCCGCCAAAAAAATCTGATGTAAAATAGAGAAAGGAGCAAGTATTCATAAGCGACTATAAGGGCACACATAAGCTTTCTCACCTCTGTGTGTGAATTGGGAATTTCACTTGTCAACACTCAAGCTACTGTGGTTGCCCCCTAGAGGAGGCTCTAGACCTCCTATTTAGAAGAATGAATTTTGAGAAGCCAATATGCATGTCGACAAAGGCACCTGGAAAACCAACCAAAGAATGCAAGGACTGCGCAGATGTTGATCGAAACTGAACTTCAATTCCACCCAGCTCAGATTCTATGCAGCAGTGGGGAAGACCAGTTTATACTTTATTTGATAATTCCATTTCTTCCTGCCGCACCCCAATTCTTTCCCAGCAGTTGAAATCCAAGAATTTCCTTCTTTACTACATAAAGCATCAGCTGCTAGATAGAAAGCAAAAGCATTTATCTATAGCTCACAGTTAGCTTTCGCTTGATTTGTTTCTTATAAAATTACATTTGTTTTGATTGTAGATTGGGTCGGTGTAAATAAAGGGTCAGCTCCAAACTGTCACTCCTTAGTTCATCTCTTGGTAGAACAAGGCCCTATGCAGTGGGCTCGACTCCCACAGGAGGACGCAAACATAGCTAGCTCATGAAAGAAAGCCTTGCATTTTTTTGTCTGAACGCTAAATGAAGCACGACTGGCTTCAGTAGTAGGAGTTGCCCATTGTTCATTGAAGTCGTCAGAGATGGAATCCTCTCACTTTTCATTGGACAAAGAGGCGGTCCCGTGATTGGCTAGAACAACCATCCATCCAGGGCTTGATGACTCAAGAGTAGACTTTTGCAATTCATTGATATTGCAATATTTTATATTGAAAAGACGATAGCCAATAAATTATCTAATTTGAATTCGAATGTACAATTCGTATAATTATTATTGTTGAAGCAAAAAATTCAAGTCTCTTGGCTCTTTTCACGCTTTCTCACAAACAGATTAAGAAATATATTGCATTATTTTATTTATTTATTTGTTGAAGTTTGGATAAGCCATTGCTTCGTCTGGTGTACTACAATACATACGACTCATATAGTACTAATTTCATCTTTACCAGATCAAAAATTTGTATGTTGACAAGGCTTGAAGCTGTAGGTGGTTCCAAGGGTTTGGTTGTTCGCCCATTAATGTGGTACATGAGCTAGGTTCAAAATATCGTGAGATAGTTCGGTCCATATCCGGTGTGGGCGTTAGAGCATTGAGAGGACCTTTCCCTAATACGAGAGGATCAGGAAGGACGCCTTTTCTTCGAAAAGAAAAGATGATTGCGATCCCTTGCCTACTCGATTAAAGAAAGTGGGATATGTGAGGGCACGGATTTTTCTCTAAAGGTGAAGACTCTACAGTGGGCGAAGACTCAGCCCAACAGGCGAACATGCCAGCTCCGGCTCCGCGCACCTGCTGACACCTTTTGAAGCACTTTCACGTGTGAACCTAAGTCGTCTTGCCAAACTTCTTCCTTTCTTATTTTAGTTCTTGCCTTTTTCATCTTCCATCCCTTTATCAAAGGCTCCCTTCCCTATTGATCATACAACAAAAATGAACGTGGTTAGAAAGATGGCACATCGATCTTCTGTACACCCTGTTCGTGTTGCGGAATGAAGAAAATCTGCCTTTCTTGGTTCGGACCGACGAAGTAATGGCACTCGTTGGTAAAAAGCCGCGATTTATTGGCGATTGCTAGAATTATCTATGATGTATTTTGGAAATCCTTTTTTTGTTTAAACTGTTTTTTGTTTGCGAGATGCCAGAATTCCTTATTTCTAAGAAATACAAAAATGAATAGAAAGTAAAATGATTCAATCCTTTTTTGTATTTTAATAAATATCCTTCAGGTTAAAGACTAAGAGCAAAACCAAGAACGTCGTGGATAGAAAAGTGAGTGCTTCCTCTGATACTATGCTAAAAAGTTTCGTTTGGTCACTTTTCAAAAGAATGATGCTATTCTGTTGTTGTATGTTGATGATATCAAATTGACCAGTGATTGCTCCGTTACCATATCGCTGATCAAGTGTGACCTTGTTCTTTTCACTTTCTGGGCTGAGATCGTCCAATTTCATTGCTAATTCCTCTCAATGAAATTTGCCATGTTGCACTAAGTTACTTACGGATGTGATTTTTGACGGAATCAAAAAGACATATCTGGTAGAATCATAACCTTTCAGGCATATAGAGTTAGTCTCATCCAGAGCATCATGAGCTTAACTACTACTACCATACCTTTTTTTTTCTAGAAGAAAGAGGGTGGGACTAAGGAGTGGGTACGAGAGCTTGACCAGGAACAAGATAATGAGAAGTGGATTAACCTGGGGTGGGCTCACCTACGACCACTCTTCGATTATTGAAGTTCAAACGTTCCTATTCAAAGTTTTTGAGGTATCAAGCGATGCATTTTAGTTTCTCGACGTACTTCAAAAACAAAATAGTTCTCCTATCCCCGACCCATCTAGTAACAAGAATATGAAATCGTAAATAGCGAAAAATTCTTGCCTTGCGCGGTCTCAGTCAACAATTTGGAAAAGGGATTAGCGCAGCTTGGTAGCGCGTTTGTTTTGGGTACAAAATGTCACATGATCAAAGCCTGTCATCCCTACCTATTACTTCTTTCTTCTTTATGGGCAGTAGCGAGGAGATCGATGCCCTACAATCAAAAATAGATGAAAGAGTGCGAAAGACAACTATCGACTTCAGGATCAGCATGAGATAAAGTGAAATATCTATCCATTTTTGTTTCCATTTCTTCCTAACTGGAAAATAAAATGTCATTGTGTGTAACACATCTAATTTGAAGTGGTAACATTGTTAAAATACTTCTACGAGAGGGTTTTATTGAAAGTGTTCAGAAACATCAGGAAAGTAACAGATATTTCTTGGTTTCAACTTTGCGACATCAAAAGACAAATACTAGAAAAGGAATATATAGAACTAGAACCTTTTTAAAGCGTATCAGCTGACTCGGCTTCGAGATCTCTTTTTTAGTTTCTAATCATTAGAGGTTTGTGTAAATCCATATCCGAAACGCCGCTAGACTGAGGCAGAGCAAGAGTGCAGCTTCAACCGATCCCCGGTGACATCTTTTAGGCTGATCTTGGAAGTATCAGCTATCTCACTTGGAGAGTTAGGAAAGAAAATGGTCTTGATAGCGTAAATTGAAGGAACGATTTCTGTCGAAGAATCTCATTCTGAAGCAGGTGCCTAGCTCTGGAAGGATGGGCGGGATCATACCTATTTAAAGAATACCGTAAAATGGTCACTTAAACCTCATACAATTCTCCACGTGAAAACAGGGTTAAGGTAGGGCAGGAAAGACTGGCGCCGAAAGATATGTTTTGAAGAGAGAGATCCGCAAGCAAAAATCTTGAAGTAAGGATTGACTGAAGGAAGGAACAAACCGTAGAAAAAGCCGAAGAAGATGACCTCTTTTCAATCAATCTTTCATACCGTCTGCCTTTTCTACGCCTAAAACAAGTTCATGTCTCTCCTCTATGAAAAGTAAGTCGAACCTTA
Organism: Ampelocalamus luodianensis; assembly: GCA_036346255.1. Lineage (NCBI taxonomy): Eukaryota > Viridiplantae > Streptophyta > Magnoliopsida > Poales > Poaceae > Ampelocalamus > Ampelocalamus luodianensis. The sequence goes on from CM070620.1 coordinate 76,085,877, forward strand.
ATGAAAAGTAGTACACTTTCTTTCATGGTGTTCCGGATCCCATGCTCTGTAGTCCACACATGGCTTTCTCTAACGAAGCTAATGCTGAATTAAAGACCTTAAACGGAAAGACACAGGAGGTGGCGAAAAATGAAAAAAAAGGGAAAGAGCTTACAAACTTCTCTGAACCCGGTAGCCAGCGGAGCCCTTATTCATGGGTTTGGGACTAGCATTGAACAAAGTTGGTGACAGCCGAAGAAAAAGTGAAAGGGCAAGTAAATAGTCTAAACATGCGGGTAAGCAACAAAAAAGAATAAAAGTAACGCGCCCTACCTGTTAGTAAAGTAAGGCCTTCCAGAGCTTATATAACATAGACATACACACAGATGAGGGCATAGAAATAAATGGATGTCGATCCAGTACTAAAATTGCATAGAAAAATAAATATGTTCATACTTGATGAAACACACATCATCCATTGAATGATTTAAGAACACAGACATAGATTTCAAGACGTTATTTGATCTGAGATACCAAATATCCATGAGGAGAATGTGTGACCTCCAAGCCAAGCTCTATATTCCATAGTGGAAAAACCAAATAATTAAGAAAAATTAAAAAAAAAAGGTCTAATTAGATCTATCTCGAATTTTTTAGAACCCTTTGAGAAGGCATTCACTGCTTTTAGGAAAGAAGCCTACAATTCTCTTTCACTTGAAATTTAATTGTTGTCAGTATTGACATGTAGAATGGGACTCTCTCTTTATCCTCGTCTGATTAATCTACTTTTTAAAAGACCTTGAAAACTATGAATTGAAGGACTTGATTACTCAATATTCGATTGGAATGGATTCACAATAATTCTAAAAAATTCAAAGGGGAGAAAACAGAGCATGTCACAACAAAAGCGTCGATTCGAGGCGTCAACATGGTCGGCGGTGGTAGAGCAACGTTGGGCAGGGGCGGTGGTGATGGCGTCACGGTGATGGTGCATTACAGTGATGAAGGAGCTACAAGGAGGTGTGCATTATCTTGCACGCACTCTGAGGACGACTAGGACAGAAGGAACCGACCAGTGACTCACCGAGGTAGTAGCGATCGGTGAAAATGGCGGCAACGACCAAAAATGGAGAAGCACAAATCCAAGTATTCTCTACAGGTGGACCAACATAAAGTGAGGGTATTGCATTATTAGGGTATGAAACACATTATGACGTAGTCGGGTGGGGCTCAAACTCACTAGAATGACGAGAACGTGTCGGCTTGGATCGGGTGTGTGTGCTGGAGACGAAGACGACGAAGGCATTACAAAGCTCTAGTGGCTACATTAAGCAAGGAAATAGCGTGAGGAAGATGTGAGACAGATGGTGACGCAGCTGTCGAGGGGAAAAGAGCTCACCAATGGCAATGGTGGCTTGGAACGGACTCACCGGTGTCGAGGAAGACACTCGTGTTCCCGCAGAACCAAGGAGTGAGGAGCTCTGGCTCTTGGAGGGAGGTGAGAATGGTGAGCTGTGGTGAAGATGACACGGTCAGATGGCTCATATACTAAAGAGAATCACGTGAGATGAGGGGAAAGAAAATGGTGGGCATGGCGAGAACTCGAGGGCGTGCTCTTGTTCTCCGCCCGATCAGGAAAAGGGTGTCGGCAGTGGGATGGCTGGCCACTTGAGGGTGACGGCCATGCCGGGCAAGGAAAACTATGGGCGGCGATCGCAACCCGGGGGTGAGCTGGCGCGAGCACAGACATGGGTGCGGGCGAGGTGGAAGAAGGGAGCTGGCAGGTGGGCCCGCAGCATCAGCGAGAGGGGGAATGGGGGTGAGGTGGGTTGGCGTGGGCCGCATCAGTGTTAGGCTAGAGCGAAGGAGGTGGGCCGCGGTTGGCTTTCGGCCCAAGAGGAGGGCGGGAAAAAAGGTTTGGGAATTTTTGAATAAGTGGAATGTTTGAGGAATTTTTAAATATAGTAAACGAGCTCCAAAAATTATGAACATTTTTGGGGAGGCTCCTGACTTTATATATTTTTAATAAAATTAATCCAACTATTGTATCAGCTTTAGGTTTTCCTCAAAAATTATTTTGTTGCTGCAGCCTTTAAGAAAAGCTTTTAAATAATTAGGAAAAACAAGAAAATATCAAAATTCAAGCCAAAATATTTTCATGCACTTTCAAACAGGAAACACAAATTTAGGGCTGTTACAGTATTGGAGCTCGTTCTATACGATCCACTCCCCCATATTATCATCATTTATCTTAGTAATTGTGCTTAAAACTATGGCACCTAGCAACTAACCCTAACGCTTTTTTGGAGATATGTCGTGTTTAGTTGATCTTGCAATAAAACGCTAATAAGAGCCAAAAGAGAGAGTTTTGGAACCGTTCAGAAGAGAGGGAGACTACAAAGTACAAACGGATATTCCTGATTTTCCAAGTAAAATTTGTGCCAAAAATATCCAAGAGGGAGGCTAGAAAGTACAGATGGATATTCGTGATTTTCCAAGTAAAATTTGTGCCAAAAATATCAAAGATTTTGCAGATGGAAAGTTCAGAGCATTTACTAAAGGGATGCAGAGCGGACCCACCAGTCGGCTGTGGGAGCCAACCCGCGCCGCGCCTGCTAAGGTGTCGATCATGCCTCCACGAGCATTAGCCCACACCACAACGGGTTCCTCCGGGACTCCCCCTTCCAAGCTATTAAAAATGTTGAGCCCTTTGCGGGACCACACACTAAGAATTCACTGAAAAATCCCCAAAAATCCAGAGAAAAGCCGAGTTAGGTTTCACAAAAATTATAGAAGAAGTCGTTGATCTGCGGCGTCTCAAGGCGCCGACCCACTCTGCCCTAGGCGCTGAGGGCGCTACCAAAGTGTCGGCCCACGCTGCCTTTGGCACCGACCCATGCCAGAGAGGGGATTTAGTCATTTTGCCACTTCTTCCATGATCTTGCTATGTAATCGGCAATGTATGTGATATTATGGTACTTATTGAGTTGATTAGTATGCTTAGTATGTTATTTTGTTGGTGTGCACACTAGCTTGTTAGTTGCTAGATTTAAATGTGGTGTTCTTGAGGATGTGCTAGGTGTGAGGGTGAAAAGTGCAGTATTGATTGGTAGGGTGAGAGAAATTTTGGTACATTACTAAAGGGATACGGGTACGCTACACTAGCTGGCAATTCAAAATTTCTACCACATAAACAGGAAGCAAAGCAAGTGGATGATCACAGATCGTTACCACTAGATGCGCAGTGCAGCAAAAAAAGAGTTGGAGCAGCCTAGTCCAATGAAGGGCACGTCGATGTAGTCATAATCGATCGTCCAACGTAGTCGATCGTCTCCTCCAGCAACCAATCGCTTTCCTTGAGAAGTCGTGGATCATCCTCAAGTACAACAGCAATCGCAGTAGCACCTCTACGGTATCCACACGTCCAAAAAAGGAACACCATATGCCAGTGTGCTAGCACCAAGTCGCACAGGAAAGCTCTCTCAAGAAAATGGCAGCTAGGGTATTGATCAACTCATGTCAACTCCTATATCGTATATACTCTGTCTCGTCGCTCTCTTCCAACAACCTCAAGCATCTCCATATATAGTCCCCATGATGGATCCTATTCGAACACGTTTGACGAATCGTATCCATACTGGTTTGTTCTAACCTGTTAAGTGTGTGACCCGTCAGGTTCATGCGTAATCGGTTGTGACTCAGAAACTCCTTTCCGATCACGAGTTGTCAGTGGCTCCTAGCAGAACATAATGATTCCCGAATACACATGAATTATATCGGATGAACCTTAATGCAATATGATCTACGACCAGGTTTATATCACTAACGACCAGCTTGTATCTCTATACGACCAGCTCATATTTGGTCTCGGCTAGTTTGTAACTCCTTACGACTAGGTTTCGACCACTTAGTGATCATATTTGACCAGCCTACGACCAGCTCGTATCTCCACACGACCAGTCTGTATCAGATCAAACTTAAAGACCTGCTCGTGCATTCTCCTTTTGCCTCACAATATCTGGTTGAACTCCAGGTGAGATTTATGTCATCCATGGACTGTTCAATACTTTCTCGATTGAGTGTCGGATAACCTCATGTGGTCGAACACTTCGACCACTAGTGGTATGGCCATGCACTTTCTTTATCCGACCACATCGAGGGGCCTAGAGATATCTCTCCTGTTACAAATCTCATATCCGACTAGTCACATTCTTCTGTATGTTTCATAGCATACCCGAAAGCTACCTTTATAACTATCCAGTTATGGAGTAGCGTTTGACAACCTCTAAGTGTACTATTACACATGTAGAAAACTATGCTGATATCAGGTCTAAGGATTATACATCATCATTGCTTGAAACTAACTGACGACATATAGAATCATAACAATCTCAATAGTGTCTCAAGGTGGGTCAATCCAACGCCATGTTCTCTAACATGTGTCCATATTATTGATTCGATATCTCTATATCCATGACTAGTGAAATATAGTCATCAATCAATACATGTGCCGGTCGATAAGTCACTAGTGTTCCGACCTGTGATATTCGACCAGGGATACATTTAGAACGACATCATATAAGTTAAAAGAGTTTCACCAACAAGTCACATACTTGTTAATCTTTATAACCGATGATTCATTCAAGGAGCAAAATAACATTTATTCAATAACTCATAAACATAGACGTGATATAATCATCTCCATGATTGCCTCTAGGGCATATCACCAACAGTCCCACTTACACTAGAGTCAGTCATATAGTTATCTTATACCCATTGCTCTTATATGCGCCTCATGCTTAGGTTGCGGGAGATGCTTTGTCAATGGATCAGAAATATTCAAATCCATGTGCACTTTGCATATTTTTACATCACCTCTTTCAACGATCTCACGAATAATGTGATATTGTCGAAGTATGTGCTTAAACTTTTGATGTGCTCTAGGCTCCTTAGCTTATGCAATAGCTCTACTATTGTCACAATAGAGATCCATTGGACTGGAAGCACTAGAAACCACACCCAGTTCATAAATGAACTTCCTAACCCATACAACCACTTTTGCAGCTTTCAAAGCAGCAATGTACTCAGCCTCTATTGTAGAATCAACAACCGTTCCCTGCTTGGAACTCTTCAAGTTTACTGCTCCTCCATTAAGATAAAACACAAACCCTGATTGTGATCTAAAATCATCCTTGTCGATTTGAAAGCTAGCATCGGTGTAACCATTTATGACCAGCTCTTCCTCACCTCCATAAACAAGGAATGCATCCTTAGTCCTTCTCAAGTACTTAAGGATATTCTTGACTACTATCTAGTGACTTTCACCTGAATCCGACTGATATCTGCTCGTAACACTTAGAGCATATGACACATCTGGTAGTGTACATAGCATGGCATACATGATAGATCCGATGGTCGAAGCATATGAAATTCTACTCATTTGTCTCGCTCATCAGTGTTCATAAGACACTGACTCTTGCTAAGATTAATGCCATGTGCCATGGGCAAGAAACCTTTCTTGGAATCTTGCATGCTAAACCATTTTAACACTTTGTGTATGTACATATCCTGGCTTAATCCAATTAGCCTTTTAGATCTATCTCTATAGATCCTTATACCAATAATATATGCTGTATCTCCTAAATATTTCATTGAGAAACTATTTCTTAATAAAATTTTAATAGATTCAAGCATTAGAATATCATTTCCGACCAGTAGTATGTCATCCACATACAATATCAGAAACACAAGCTTGCTCCCACTAACCTTCTTGTAAACACAATGTTCTTCTTTGTTCTTGATGAAGTCAAACCCTTTGACCACTTCATCAAAACGAATGTTCTAACTCTGAGATGCTTGCTTCAATCTATATATGGATTTATTAAGTTGCATACCTTTCTAGCTTCCTTTGCATCAACAAAACCTTTAGGTTGTGTCATCTACACATCCTCACTTAGGTTTCCATTCAGGAAAGCCGTTTTGACATCTATTTGCCATATCTCATAATCGAAATATACAGCAATAGCTAGAATGATCCGAATAGACAAGCATTGCGACATGAGAGAAGATTTCATCATAATCAACATATTGAATTTGTCTGAAACCCTTCACAACTAGTCGTGCCTTATGAATGTGAACATTTCCATCCATATCTATCTTTTTCTTAAAAATCCACTTGCACTCGATGGTCTTAACACCATCAGGTGCATCAACCAAGTTCCAAACTTGATTATCATACATGGACTTTATTTCGGATCTCATGGCTTTATGCCATGACTCAGAGTCTGGGTGCACCACCACTTTCGCATAAATTTTAGGCTTATCATTATTCAATAATAAAATATTATGCCCATATCTTATAGGAAATTGACATGACCTTTTGATCTTTGTGGGGCTGATGCTTTATCTACAGGTTTTACAACATTTTGTTTATCCTGTAGAGGTTCAGTAGGAGTTGAAACACTTTCAGATGGTTCCTGAATTTCTTCTAGTTGCACCTTGCTCCCACTGATTCCTTTGGAAAGAAACTCTTTCTCCAAGAAGACACCATTACAGGCAACAAACACTTTATATCAACCCGATTATAAAAATAATATCATTTAGTTTCCTTAGGATACCCCACAAAGAAACACTTATCAGACTTGGGTGTGAGTTTATCAGATGTCAAACATTTGACATATACCTCATAACCCCAAATCCTGAGAAAAGACAATTCAGAACTCTTTCTGGTCCATATCTCATATAGTGTCTTCTCTACAGTTTTTGATGGAACTCTATTTAAAGTGAAAGCCACTGTTTCTAGAGCGTATCCCCAGAATTGCAATGGAAGATTAGATTGGCTCATCATTGACCGAACTATGTCCAACAATACTCGGTTCCGTCGTTCCGACACCCCATTCCATTGAGGTGTTCCCGACGGAGTAAGTTGTGGAACAATTCCACACTTCTTTAGATGATCACCAAACTCATGGCTCAAATATTCACCTCCACGATCAGATCGTAGACATTTGATTGTCTTGCCAAGTTGATTCTGCACTTTATTTTGAAATTCTTTGAGCTTTTCAAAGGATTTCGACTTATGTCTCATTAAGTAGACATAGCTATATCTACTGAAATCATCAGTAAAAGTTATGAAGTACTGAAAACCACCTCTGGTTGGAGTGCTTATTGGTCCTCATACATCCGAATGTATTATGACCAATAGATCACCCGCCCTCTCACCTCTGGTCATGAAGGGCACCTTTGTCATCTTGCCAAGTAAACAAGATTCACATGTTTCAAATGATTTGAAATCAAATGAGTTTAGAAGACCACCTTTATGGAGCTTCATCATGTGCTTCTCATTTATATGACCAAGACGGCAATGCCAAACGAAAATGGGATTCACATCATTAGGTCGAAATCTCTTAGCATTAATGTTGTAGATGGACCCATCCACAAGATTCAAAACATACAATCCATTCACCAATGGAGCATGACCATAAAACATATCTACAAAATAAATCGAACAATAGTTGTTCTTTATTCTGAACTCATAACCTTCTGCTCCTAAACAACAAGAAGAAATAATGTTTTTTCTTAAGGCTGGAACATAATAACAATTATTTAGTTTCATAACTAATCCTGAGGTTAAAGCTAATGGTAAAGTGCCAATAGCTAATGCAACGCAAAATCAACATCTCCTCTTGCCAAGCTTCTACTCCTCATCAGTCCCTGCATCGAATTACAAATATGAGCAACCGATCCGGTATCAAATACCTAAGAACTAATCGAAGAAGTGGTAAGATTAATTTGTATAACATTTATACCTGAACTGAAAGTCTTACTTCCTTTGTTTATTTTTATTTCAACTAAGTACTTCTTGTAGTTTCTCTTCTAATGCCCAGTCTCATGACAATGGTAACATTCTATATTAGGCTTAGGACCCAGTTTAAGCTTTTAAGCTTAGCCTTGAGACAATCGATCTCATCTTTAGTCTTTCCTTTGCCTTTTCTTTTTCCTAACTTACCCTTCTTCTTGAAGGTTGTAGTCTTTTGAACCATTATAAAAATGATTGGAACTTTTCTTGATGCTCTCCTCGGCACCTTTAAGCATGCCATACAACTCGGTCATTGATTTCTCTATGCCATTCATATGAAAATTTAATATGATAGGCTCAAAGCTCGCAGGGAGCAATTGAAGAATCACATCAGTAGCTAACTTTTGGCTAAGGAGAAAATAAAGCTTTTCCAAGCTCTCAATGTGACCAATCATTTTGATCATATGAGGACTGACCGGGTTGCCTTCTGACAGACTATAAGAAAACAATGCCTTAGAGGTGTCAAACCTCTCTGCCCTTGCTTGATCCTGAAACATATCCTTCAGGCTCACAATTATATTGTAAGCATCTGTGGTCTCATATTACTTCTGAAACTCAGAGTTCATGGTAGCAAGCATTAGGCAGTGCACATCGACTACGTCATTGCAATGCTTCTCATAAGCATTCTTTTCAGCACGAGGAGTGTCGGCACTTGGTTCCTCAGGATAGGGACCCTCTAGAATATATTCATTCTTTTCTTACATGAGAACAATTCTCAGATTACGGAACCAGTCAATGAAGTTTGAACCATTCAACTTTTCTTTCTTAAGAATAGATCGCAAATTAAAGGTAGGTGTATAAGAAGTAGTAGGTGACATGATCTACAACAGAATATGCAAAAATCGGCATTAAGTTTATGGAAGATCTTCTATTAGACACTCATGTTGGTGGTTATGTTCGACCGGTCTACGACCAACTTGTATCACCATACGACTAGTCTTTACTTGGTCGAACTTAATCATCAACTGTCAATAAAAGATACTCCCACTATATGTTCTAAACCATGTTTCCTCAAACATCATATAGTGAGTTCAAGATTCAAAAAATTATTAAGTCCTAGTGAGCTTTGGCATCACAAACCTGGTGATTTTAGGTAGGCAACCTCTTGCCAATCATATCACATATGACTCTTGTTTGTTGGGTGATATCTCTATGCCCTGGCGACCAACACTATACCCCGACGACCAACACTATGCCCCAAGTCTCAAAACCATTTTGATAGCCTTGTTAAGTTAAACCAACACCATGCATGTAGGTGTCCGACACCTACCCTATCTTATTAATATAGTTAAAGGTACCCTACTTTGGTAGACCTGCCAATTAGCGATCAAAATCGTGATAGGCGCAACAATTGGAAATGCATCAAATTTACTTAATTTTTCTCGAGGGATACTATTCTACCATGTTAAAACATCTAATGATAAAACATGATCAATAGTATGACAGGAATAAACATTCACAGATAATCAAATTAAACTATGAAATAGTATGGCCCTTATCATGATGATCTCTATCACCATGCTTTCTGTCCTCTGACCATCATGCTTGAAGTCTCCGACCGCATTCATCTACTAAGAAATTACTCCTAAAAGCTAGTAATGAATTACAAGTGATAATATCAAGCATCACATATCGGTACGCAGAACGTTATATAATAATATGTAGCTCGATGGCTATCTCACAGCATGACACGCAGGCCATGAAAATCCATTCATGCATCATATACATAATGGGTCATACTATTCACATCAATCCCTCCAAAAATGAGTTATGCATAGAATCCAATTCTATTGGGCGACATGAACACATACTACTATATAACGCGGCTACGACCACGACGGTCCCTCTAGTCGGTTAGCGGGCGGGGTTTGAAGGGGCAGCACCCCTTGCTGTTCGAGGGCAGTGCTCTCGGAAAATTTTCCCGAGACATGAATATTAATCACGTAACTGAGCCTCGGAAATCATCAGATCAATCATATTAACCATATTCCGAACCAATCTGATCACTTCCTTGATACGACCACGCACTGTGGCATACCCCGATGGTGGAATTTCGACCGGTAGGAGTATCATGTAATTTGGTCATGAACAAGCGCAGAAGACCATCCGGTCCTTTCTGCTCATACCTTCTGCAAGCCCATCTACTACCGCCGAAAATCCGGTCGATCTTATCGACTAGTGCCTAGATCGTTCCATCTATATGAACCGATCTAGGTTATCAGATCCGACTAGTAATAGATCCAAACTACTACTGCCACATATCAAGCATATGCGATCGATCCAGATCAAAAACTATGCAGGATAGCTCTGATACCACTGAAGGGATACAGGTAGGCTACACTAGCTGGCAATTCAAAAATTTTACCACGTAAACCAGGAATCTAAGCAAATAGATGATCACAGATCGTTACCACTAGATGCGTAGTGCAGTGGAAGAAGAGTTGGAGCAGCCTGGTCCAACGAAGAGCACGTCGATGTAGTCGTAGTCGATTGTCTCCTCCAGTAACCAATTGCTTTCCTTGAGAAGTCGTGGATTGTCCTTAAGCGCAAGAGCAACCGCAGTAGCGTCTCTACGATATCTACACGTCTAGAGAAGGAACACCGTACATCAGTGTGCTAGCACCAAGTCGCACAGGAAAGCTCTCTCAAGAAGATGGTGGCTAGGGTATTGAGCATCCACGTCAACTCGTATATCGTATATACTCTGTCTCGTCGCTCTCTTCCAACAGCCTCAAGCATCTCCTTATATAGTGCTCGTCACGGATCCTATCCGAACACGTTTGACGAATTGTATCCGTACTGGTTTGTTCCAACACATTAAGTGTGTGACCCGTTAGATTCATGCGTAATCGGTTGTGACTCGGAAACTCCTTTCCGGTCACGAGTCGTCAGCGACTCCTAGCAGAGCATAATGATTTCCGAATACACACGAATTATATCGGATGAATCTTAATGCAATATGATCTATGACCAGGTCTATATCACTAACGATCAGCTCGTATCTCTATACGACTAGCCCATATTTGGCCTCGACTAGTTCGTAACTCCTTACGATAGGTTTAGACCACTTAGTGATCATATTCGACCAGCCTACGACTAGCTCATATCTCCATACGACCAATCCGTATCTAATTGAACTTAAAGACCGCTCGTGTATTCTCCCTTTGCCTCACGATATCTGGTTGAACTCCAGGTGAGATTTATGTCATCAATAGACTGTTCAATACTTTCTCGATCGAGTATCGGATAACTTCATGTGGTTGAACACTTCAACTACTAATGGCATGACCATACACTTTCTTTATCGGACCACATCGAGGAGCCTAGAGATATCTCTCCTGTTATGTTAGGAGGGGCAAATCCTATATCCGACCAGTCATATTCCTCCGTATGTTTCATAGCATACCCGAAAGCTACCTTTATAACTATCTAGTTATGGAGTAACGTTTGGTAACTCCTAAGTGTACTATTACACATGTAGGAAACCATGCTAATCTCAGGTCTAAGGATTATACATCATCATTACTTGAGACCAACTGATGACATATAGAATCATAACAATATCAAAAGTGTCTCCAGGTGGGTTAATCCAACACGATGTTCTCTAACATGTGTCCACATTATTGATTCGATATCCCTATATCCATGACCGGTGAAACATGGCTATCAATCAATACATGTGCTGGTCGATAAGTCACTAACGTTCCGACTAATGACATCCGATTAGGGATACATTTAGAACGATATCATATAAGTTAAAAGAACTTCACCAGTAAGTCACATACTTGTTAATCTTTATAACTGATGATTTATTCAAAGAACAGAATAATATTTATTCAATAACGCATAAATATAGACGTGATACAATCATCTCTATGATTGCCTCTATGGTATATCACCAACAATTACCTATGCATGCTTTTGAACCTAAACCTGGGGGATCTGTTAGACCTTGGTGAAACCTAGAAAATTTCTAGTTCCTGTGATTAGTTGGTTTAATTCAAATCCTCGGACAACATTATGTTAGTAGTAGTTGTGCATCTTAGTGATGATTCCATATGTTCCCTATGATTCAATACCCTAGAATACTCTCGGTGAGAAACTACAGCTGATCCGTGCGCTTGTGGTACAATTATTGCATATAACTAGTGTCAAAAGAAGTTTGCCGACCTTAAGCCTAGAACACCTCATGGCAATCTTTGTTCGCCGCGAATGCATGTTTTCTTTGTCCTCTGCACATATCTTGTTCTGTTAGTTTGTTGCATTTAGCTTTCTCTGTCAGCTCTAGCAACGTCTTAAACGCTTCGGGCTGTTGTACTCTACTTGCATCAAGCATGTTTGTTTCAATGTTAATCTGAAGCATTACATTTTCCCCGTGTTCACTTGCTTTGCTTTGTTTTATGTTTGTTGTTTTTTACCACCTTTTTTTCTTTCTCTGTCTTTACCGAAAGCAGCACTGAACCAAAACTGGAGTCGGTTTCTTCAGGCCATTGCCATGTCACTTGCCAAACAGTAGAGCCGTTTGGCATTTTAAATGGAAATAATTACCTGGAATGCCACTTACCAAACAGCCGTTGCAGCAGGGGCAAACTTTTTCATTTTGTACTTTGTAATAAGGGTGAAGGGGCTGTGCTGCCTTCCTGTTTCTTCTCCTCCTGTTTTTCTTTCTTTTATCTTTCAGTGCTTGTAGTACTTGTTTACAGGTTATCAATATAATTATAATGTAGAGACTCCTCTACCTTCTTCCTATAAACAACACTGCTCAGTACTGACTTAGCCCCAACGTCTGATAAAGAGAATAATAGACCCACGGTTACCTGTAACTACATACATTAGACCCCACAGGTTCCAAAGCCACTAGACACCATTGCTACAGTTCATATGCTCTGAAGTCTGATAACTTGATTTGCTCCAACGCTGATAAAAGCATCTCTCTCTCTCTCGGTTTGAGGTGTGGTGTACACCCAGGGAAAAAACCGCGGTTACCGGAAAAACTGGTGGGAACGGGAGGGAAAAATTGTTCAAAAATTTTTCAACTTTAAATTTAAATTTATGACTGCATAATGCATTTTTTAGATTGGTTTAAGTTTTTTTTTTTTTTGCTAAATTACCTATTGTATGAGCTAAATAAGTTTGAATTATTGTACTATCAAGTCTCAATATTTTTTACACAATCTAGCCTAGCTAGTACATACTAGTTGGAATCTTGGAAATGACCTTGAGCAGCATGAGCAGTAAGGAATCCTAGAAAGCACCTTGAAGGCTTGGATTTGGACTCTTTTACAGCACTACATCAGTAAAGAAAAGAGCAACAACAGCAAAGGGAGAGGAGATTTGGACTCTTTTACAGTACTACATTAGTAAAGAAAAGAGCAACAACAGCAAAGGGAGAGGAGCAGCAGCAGCTGCAAGGTAAGGGAGAAGAGCAGCAGCAGCAGCAAGCAAGGAAGGAGAAGAAGAGCAGCAGCAGCAGCAGCAGCTAGATCTGTGAGTTTCTCTCCATCTCTTTTACTCTTGCAAATAGTTATGGAAAATTAATCCCATGAGCTAGAGTATCATTTCCAAATAGCTTGCTAAGCTATATTAAGTTTTCTTCTTCTTTTCCTTAAAATCATTTATGGAAAATCATTCTCATAAGCAGATAAATTTTAAAAACAAATTACATTAGTTCCTGAACAAATCTGAACCAGTATATTTCTATCCAGCAATCATAAATAAAGTTAGAACGCAGATCTTAGATTTGCTTTGATAGATTTTGGGGTGCTAATGCTGCTGCATGATATTGTAGGTGATGGCTCCTAAATCTATCAATGTTTGAGAGCATGTAGAGAGACTAGGAGGTGCCGGTTGAAAGTACACATATTGTAATCTTACCAAAGCAGGCGGAGGAGGTATCACCCGCCTAAAAACATCTTGCTGGGAAACACAGGGATGTTATTCCTTTGCGTTGGGGTTCCAGCAGAAGTCCGAAGGCTCATGCTAGCAAGTTTTGAAGAAACGAAGGCAAGAAAGAAATGAATTGCTACTCCATTATTGTTTTTAGTATGCTAGTTAAGTTATCATTCATTACTATTAACTTATATTTTTATTATCTTGGAGTTGAGGGCTTTTCTAGAGAGTCAAGCTAGCAAGGAGGGCTTTTTATGTACAACATCAAGCTTCTTACAAATTTCTAACTAGACATCAAACTCCTTATGTATCAGGATTGTTATTTTATTAAACAATTTCTAATTAATATTTGTATTATTCCAATTGCTAATTACCCATAACCGGCTTTCTCTATTTTTTTCGGTTTTGGTAGCAATTTTTCCGGTTTTTAGTAGCAATTTTTTGGTTTTTTGGCGGTAACCGTTCCGGTTACCGGGTTTAAAACATCTCCAATTCAATTTTTCAAATTCGAATTTTAACCGGTTTTTCTTATTACCAGCCACCAGACGGGTTTTTCTCCGGTTCCGAGATTTGTATCCTTGTGTGCACCCTCATCACCTAGGTTCAAATTCAATGCCGCTCGTATTTGAATACCTATTTCTTCTTAATTAAATCGATACTCAATTCTTCCTAGGTATCCCACATTTTCTCTCTCTGGGAACACGAGAGATCCTTGTGTTGGCTCAACTAAAAAATGCATTAACATCACGACTCAATGCAATTAGAAAAATGCATATATGTCCCCCAATAAACATGTATCCTAAAGCCTGCAACCAAATCACTAGAAGAAAGAATTACACAGTACCAGGGAACTATATATTCTCAGGTGCTTAATTATTGCAAATATTGCAGGCTCTCCAAAAATACGATACAGCCAAGATGACAATCCCTTCATTGGCTTTAATCAAACATCACAGCCCAAAACAGAACTAGATAAACATCACAAACAGACATGGCAGAACCTCTAACAGAATAAATGGAAAACACAAAAATTGATGAAAGGGTAATCCAGCACGTAGCAGGTAAAAATAAGATGGAGATAAAGAACAAAAGAAAAGATATGGGGAAAGGAAGGGAGTGCTGGGAACCTTTGTCAAGTATTTGTACAGAAGGATATGGATGACACTATGATTATGACACAACTTAAGAATTTGTATATAAACACACTTGCTATGAAACATCATTACAAGCATCTCAAAGCTCACACTACTACTTTCCAATATATATATTCCTACAATCCTACCTAAAGTGAATTTACATCAATAAGCTGTCTGGCGTTGCACAAAAAGTGGCAACCAGAATTATGTACTATGAGGAAAAGCTTTTGCTGCTGGCAAATGAGGTGAAATCACGAATCTACTCACTCATCGTTAAAAGCTGCCAACCTTACCAGCCGCAGGTTTGTTCTGCTTCATTTTGGCGATACTAACAAGATCACCAAAGAGTGAATCTTCAGGTCTGCTTGGTTTATTTGCCTGCTGCCGGGAAAAGGACGCCGTTGTTCCATTCGAACTGCCGTCTTGAACTGAAAGGCCATTCATTCTCTGGGAAAGTTCATTTGCACTGGCATACGCGTAGGCAGCATTTGGAATATAGTAGCCTCCAGATGACTGCCCATATCCATAACCGGCCATTTGAACAGCATACAACTGTTGATGGCTCATCCCGTAAAACTCTCCACCGACCATTGGTTGGGAATACATGCCCATTCCTTGGTTGATTTGCATCGAAGGATACATGCCCCCGTATTGCATGTTCAGGATTGGCTGTGGTTGCAGAGCCCCAAGCTGCGGGCCAAGCGCTCGTTGCAACTGCATTCCTCCTAGTTGTCCCCTCTGCATTTGTTGCGGATACATAAATGGTTGCCCAAGATGACCAACTTGCATTGATTGGGGTTGCATGCCTACAGGTTGTCCTGGTTGCAATGCCATCCCACCAAGTTGGCTGGCTTGGGGTTGGTTACCCATGGACTGCTGAATTTTCCAGGGTGGTGGTGGAAGGTTTCCATTTTGATCCTCTGCACCTGTTAACAAGAGACTGTCATATGCTTCTAAAATGGAAATGAGGTGCACAAACTTTGTGGACCAAGCTGAAGAGCTAAATATTCGACAAAGCATTAGCCCCACATGTGGCAGGATATTTCAGAGGTTAGAACAAGGTTCATAGTGAACACTAGTGTAGTCTAGGCACGTACAAAACTACCTCTAAAAGAAGACAATAATGTGTCCCTGTTTAATGTGAAAAGTTTTACACCTATCTTGTGCTTTATTGATAGACACTATTTAAAAATATAAAATTCATTAATTAAGGATACAGTGAGTGTTTTTACCTTAATTTCAGATAAATAGACACATGATAATATTATAGACCTAGCAAGCACTGGGAAAGTAGTGTAATACCATAATTTAGTGCCTGCTGTTGGGGATTTATTCCATAAGCAGGCTGTCCATTCCATGAACCTGCAGAGTTCAAGTGGGATTGTTGATCATAAGGTACTATGGCATTGGAGGTAGCCCCATTTGAATAAGCAGCGGGATGCTGAGGCAGAATAGGTTGTTGCACTGGAGCAGGATATGATTGAGGTGAAGGAAAGTAGAATTTGGAGTCAATGAATTAAAAGAGTTTGTAAGGTTATTATTAATATTGTTTGCAGTGGCACTATTTTGTTCAAACATGTCTGCAAGGGCTAAGACATTCTGGTCGGAAGCCGAATATTCGCTAGCAGGAACAAGCGCCAGGGAATTTGCAGGTTCAGGTTTGATGTAATCATCTCCACTAAGGAGGTCGATACAAGGAGCTGGTGCTGCAGGAGCTTTTGGACTGATGGATGATGGAGGCGCAGGAAGTGCTAATTGCTCAAAGGGAGACTGGTTGCTTGCACTTGTACTTCCAGAAGACCTGAAATATAACGAAAGAAAAGATAAAAAGTTAGGGAGAACAGGCAGTTCTGTTTTGGGTGGGTGGGTGGGGAGGATAATTTCACATTCAGTTCCAACTTCCAAGAGTTCCTGAGAATCCTCTTACGGGTTATCATATTTCTAGTAGATATTTTGGAATAATTTGAACAAAATGCTTGACATAATGTGTCAACCTTTGAACTGGTTCTTTTGTAGTCTCTGGCTTTGCTGGTGGAGAACTGTCAATCTGGGCCGGGAGAGATTTCGGCTTTTCCACCCGAACTGCTATGCCTGCAGCAATAGCATCGTGTTTTCCTAGAACACGCTGCAAATCATCATTCAAAGAAAGACCCTGGCTGAGCAACTCCTCATCCCTGTAACAATTCAGTATAAGAAATAAGAAGTCTTCTACTGATACAGAGCAAATAGATAACAAATCCTGGACTAACAGAAAGCCAAGTCACCATTCCTGTTGTAAGAAAAAAAAAGTTCCAATACAAAACTCGGTGCAACAGGTTATTCGCCGTCAATAACGAATACCAAGTAACCAGCTATGTTAACATGCTAACAAGTCAGATGATGAATTTATATTGAACAACACACGGCATCAGTCTGAATTTTGACTACCCAGTGTCTTAGAAATAGTGTTTGAAACAAAAGCCAATCCAATAACTGGCTCTCTCTCCCCTTATTGTGCCTACAACAAACCCTTGTCAGAAAAAGCTCCCAATAGAAAAATGCATCCTTACTTATACTAACTACTACCCATGCTTTTACTCGGCACTCACAGTCACAGGTGTACTCTCGTGCTTCCAAATTGCCATCCTGATATGTTGCAAGTGAGTCCTCCTGCACCCTCCCCTTAAAGTTCTCCCACTCTGGTTCAGCATTGATCCACCATCATCTAGGTTGAACAAATCGTCCATCTTTACTCTAAGCTACTGTCTTTGTCATCATTGTCATCGGCATCGTCAACTAGGACCACCACTATTGAGTCAATGTCATGCTTTGAGCCAAATATGATATCCCATGGTGTACCACATCTCCAGAAATTATCTCCTGCTGACACTCCAAATCTTAAACAATCTCCTGAAGGATCTCTACACAAATATTTCCTGAACGATTGGTGTGCTCAAAATATCTTTTTGGCTTTAGGTTTTTTTAGAAATTCCTGAGAAATCTCACTAACTTTCAGGTGAGTTTCGATGAATTTACATTTTTTTTAAGAATCAGATTTAAATGTTTAAGTACATAATTTAAGACATATTAAAAAATTATTAAGATAAATATAAATTCAAAATAGGAAATATCATCCAAAACTTGATTGTTTACTGCCTGAGACTTGCCAGTTCATGCCAATTTTAGCATAGATAGGCCTGCAATTTGATATACTCATGTAGTCATGTACACATGAATATGATCATTTCCAAACTAATTCTAGCGATAACAACAGCTGCATGGTGTAAACAAAATAAGATCCCGCTTCTGACACAAGCAAATTGTGCATTTAAACATGTAAACCGCTATACTTATGTAGAAAATTTTAGCACAACATAAAATAATGCCCAATAAAATATGCACTCCACTACGATAATAGTATACTAACAGGCAGCTGAAATTATCATCAAGACGTAAACATCCACACAAACATTAGTACTAGTAGTTCTTCAAATATGGCATAAACACATCAGAAAAGTAATTTGGGCCTTCAGTTGCACCATTGCAATAAAAGAATTGGGCATATTTACACTCTGCAACAGAAATATCAATTATTGGCACCATGTTGTGTGCAGCACTACACAATTTGTCAGCACTAAATATTTAAATTGCCACAACACGGTAAATCTGATTGGCCGCCTTGGAACTGGCAAGAGACATCCAAGAAACTTACAAGGTACTGTTGACAAGATGTACCACACTCTGCTTGTAAGAACGGCATTGATCCACAAGGTCAACAATGACCTCCTGCCTAAGTCCCTGCATATTCAGTATATCTTAGAAATCTTGAATTGTCAGTAGGTTGGTTTGAATTGAACAAGTTTAGAGCTGATGAAGATGTCATCTTGAATGATCCAATTCCCCCAAAATAAACTTGATTGATTTGGTCTAATACCAACTTTATTGAAGTAAATTGGTAATTTTATGAGGATAAAATAGCAGCAGGTGCATCAGGAAAGTACCTCTCTATTACCAGGATCTAAGGCATTCAACATCTCTGAAAGAACGTCCATGATGCCACGTGCATTCTGAATTTCTGTCAGGCTGGTGAAACAACAATGGTCATTTCCAAATTTGTATAGAAAAGGGGTTTCAGGTTCCAAATAAGTTAACCAACGACAATAAAAAGTACGCAAACTTTGTACTTCCAAAACAGGAAAAGAGAGAAATCAATCAACCATAAAAAAGACACTGAAAAGCAGTACGATGAAAGTAGGAGGATAACAAAATCCTAGCTACTTCGATTCAGTAGTTAAGAATGTCCATTGTGTAATAAAAGTTTTATAAGTGGTATACCTTAATGCAGGCAAATCTGGCATTGACGATTCAGGTGCCTCTTGCTGAGCATTGCGTAAAGAGGGAGGATAGTTTTGTAGAGGCTGAGTCTGTGGAGGAGTAAATATTGGCACAGAACCATTTGATTTTTGAGGAAATACGGCTCCAGCACGCTAGCATATGATGGAGATTGGAGAAACAATATTGTATCAGTTCATAAAAGTTTGATATTCAACAAGGAATATTAATTTGGAAACAACATAACGACATTCTTGCATGGTCAACAATTGTAAGCTTAAAAAATCAAAGATAAACGCTGCTTATTTCTGTTATTGGCTATTGCCTTATTGGAAGATGATAACCTTTGGGGAAAAAATGAGCTTGTAAAAATCTAAGATGATTAAAAGATCACAATATATTTGATATGTGTGGGATGATACCAAAAGCTCCTGGTATGCTGCGTAGTATTGTGGATATCTTGCACGTGCACCGCCAAAAACGTCTTGCCAAGTGTCTATCAGCGTGAGAATCTTCTCTTTTACGTGGTGGTCAGGCTAAAAACTCCAAAAGAAAAAGACATTAAGACCTTATTATTGACAACCAGTAAATTTTGAAGTTTAAGCTGTGTGCATACATACCCTTTTCTTAACTATCTTCACCATTTCATGAAGTATATCTCTCTCAGCAACATGCATATGGACTATGTCCCCACAGTTTTTAATCATCGTCTCAAGCAACTGAAAAAAGTAGAAGTAATTAAGTAAAGGATTACTTAAATGTGGTTACCCATTTCAAGCATGGCTAGATTAGACCATTGCAAATGAAGAACACTGCAAAATTTATCTCTTGTCCTCTTGTCCAACCACAAGAATGTCATAGAGTATAACATGACAATTTACAAACAGTTAAAAATTAAAATGCGGAATAAATTGCAGGCATTATCAAGGCTCACAAAAATAACAAAATACAAGAAAAGAAGACATAAAACAGCTTCATCACTGACCAGTCTTCTAACTATGCCTTTGTCCTGTCATATCCCATCCCATTACCCCTTACTATGTCATACAGCTCTATTGGCTGCATTTCTCAGTCAACTTTTCAAGCATACTAAGTTTTCATCTTGCAATCGTCGACCAAATCCTCCTGAATGTGTCCTTAATCTTCCTTCTAGTGCCAAATGCTACATTGCTACATGGAAATATATCCACGGTTCAAGGGTCAAGCTGGAAAGACCATCAGACAGCATTCAGAGCCAACTGTTATAATACACAGCTCATCACGGTGTGCTTCAAGAAAATGTGCATAGGTACAGATCATATCAATGGGTATGGTACATCAAAGAGGACAAAACAACAGAATAATTCACAAAGTTCCTACCAACAAACTAACAGTTGATGAATCAAATTCATACACAGAAAAAGAGGGGTTTTAAATCATACTTACCGTGAGAGCAAGAAGCTGGACCTTTGGCTTCTTGTGTGCAATTCGTTTCTTGAGGGACTTCACAGCATCTTTTGCTTGCCTATGAATAAGATAACACAAAGATATTTACCAAAAAGTGATAAAAGCACATCAAACGTACTTTGCAGGAGCACTGAGCTGACTAAAAGTACAATAATGCAGCTCCAATTTCATGGAAGTTTTGCATGTCATATATTTCATTGGTTATTACTTAGTAAAACAGATACAATGAGGATCAAACTCCATTAGCAGTTATAGTGTTATGATTTTTTTACTCAAATAAACAGAAAAGTAATGTCAGAATCAAACATAAACTTCATCAACACATTGTGGCATTGAACATAACACAAGAGTGCAAGACTAGCTCAAAAGAACACAAAATTAACACAAACCTCGAAAGTAATGCCAGTAAAACACTGAATCTTGAACAATTGATAGCAAACTAGCATCAAGCAAGAAGCGAGACCTGGGAAATAAGTGTGACATTTGTAAGCACTCCTCAAGCCAGAATCATTACCCAGATTGTGAAGCAATCCCAAAATCACAAGGAAATTTGGAGGATATGCCACTCCCCTATGTTGAGTTTAAGGATGTGCCACACAAAATTACATAGCAACACTGGCAAAGACTGAATTTTTTTAATAGAAACTCTAACAGAGCTAACCCTAATGTAACAAGTCTGGTCACGTGCTCCATCTGAGCACTACCAAGTTCAAATGCTTAACTATAATCAAATGGTTTGATAAACTTCAAAACACATGTTTGAGAATTCTTAAATTAAAATGGAAGAAGTCCATTTTACCCCCCTCAAGTATCGACATGCGGACGCCTAACCCCCTGAACTAAAAAACCGGATCTTGACACCTCGAAGTTGCAAAACTGGACAACCTACTCCCTAAGGTTGTTTTGTGCGGTGGTATTGCGGACGTGGCGTCCGTTCAGCCTGGTTTCACCACGTAGGCCGCTGACTCAGCACACCTAGCTGGTGGGGTTTTTTTTTATGAGGGCTACCATTCTTCTTCCCCAATCTCCATCCCGTGGCTCTCCACCTCCCCTCCCCAGGCGCCGCCTCCGCCATGGCGACGCCGCTGCTACCGGCCTATTGGCCTCCGCCCGGCCTCTCTCTCTCGCTCGCTTCTCTACTCCCTCCACACCTACATCCTCCGCTTTGCTGCCACCGCCTCCACAGTTGGCGCCCCTCCGGCTCCTCGCTGCATTTCTTGCTCCCACCATTGCTTCCTGGACAGGTTGTTGGCAGCAGCAGAATATGACGAGGTGACACATCAAGACCGACGCTGCCGTAGTGGAAGCTAAGCAGTAGCGAGGAGGATGACGAGGAGGTGGCTGAGGCCGGGCCCTTGAGGCCGACGACTCGGTCCCACGTGTTGGCCTGGATAGTGCCCGTACTGGTGGTCGTGATCACCGCGGGCTCCACCTGCGGTAGCAGACACTTGGTGGTCTCGCCATCGGTCTTGTGCCCCAACTCCCGCGTCAGCTGGAACACTTGCGCGGTGCAAATCGTCGGCATCCAGATGCGCCGCCCGTGCCCGTCCACCTTCGTGTGCCGGTTTTTGGTCGAGGTTCGCTTCGGCGGCGCTACCTTCCTCGCCTGCAGTTCTCCCAGGGCCAACCCATTCGTCCCCGCGCCGACGCCGACCCCAGCAGCTGGGGAGGTGGAGCACAGCTGGTCCTCCGGACCCTCCAAGCGCGGCGGCTCACACGTCCGCGCCTCCTCAGTCCAACTTGGCCTCTCTCCCTCCCTAAGCGTTGCCTCCCCCATAGCACTGCCGCTGTTGCTGGCCTGCTGGCCTCAGCTCGGCCCCTCTCTCTCTCTCTCTCGCTCCTCTTACTCCCTCCACACCTACATCCACCCGAACGCCATCCCCTCCACCACCCCCAACTCCGCTCCGGACCCTCCAAGCGCGGTGGTTCTGGGAGTGGTTGGCGTTGGGGATCGGGGTGGGGACGAAGGGGCGGCCATTGAAGGTGGCGATGAGGCGGAGGGAGCGGTCGAGGGAGGGGGCCAGGTTCGGGACGAGGCGCTGGAGGGAGGCGACAAGGCCGAGCTGCGCCTCGCGGCGGGATGAGGCGCCACGAGGGAGCTTCGGCCAGGGAGCAAAAATTTCCAGAAAGAAATAGAGAGAGAAGCAACGGAGGAAAAGAGAGAAAGGAAGAAGAAGCAAAAAGAAGGTTGGGAATGAGCCGGGAGCTGTGTCGGCTGAGTGAATGGATAAAGGAGAGAGAAAATGCTCTAATTGTTGTGGGCTCACTTACAGGTGGGCCCAAGTGCCAAGAAGCCAACTCACTTCCGACCTAGCGAAACCGGGCCACCCGGACGCCACATCAGCAATACCACCGCACAAAAAAGCCGGATGAGGTAGGTTGTCCGGTTTTACAACTTAGGGGGTGTCAAAGAACCGATTTTTTAGTTCAGATGGTTAGGTGTCCGTATGTCCATACTTGAGGGGGTAGAATGGACTTCTTCCAATTATAATTAACATGTGAACCACAAAATTAAATAGGAAAACTTGCGAAGACTGAATCCTACCATAAAACTTCACATAAAACCGGCTCACCCCTAAAAAATAATTGACCCCCAAAACCAGCAACTTTGATCAAGCATTAAAAAAAACTTTGGCCATGCACTACATCTGAACACCTCAAGCCCGCATGTTGAGAAGAAAGTAGCACCACAGTATATGAAAGCTTCATGATTCAGAAATACACTCGTATGCATCAAATCCTCAACAAATTCCAAAGGACACTAACCCCAGAAGACCCACAGGGAATTGATTATTTGTATAATACACCTCGAGTGCAAAAATTTTACTGATACAAAAACAAGGCTAGCTCAAACACGACGCCATTCAGAACCTGACACTCCAAGCGTGGTTATTAAGGCGGTAAGGCGAGGCGAGGCGACTCACCCCCCCTCACACCTTTTAAACGGTAAGGCGTGAGGCGAGGCGACGCCTTACGAATGGCGTAGGCGCGGTAGCGCAGAGCACCGGCGAGGTTAAGCAAGTCGCACCTAAAAAGGCGCAGAAGATCCGCCGCCCGCCGCCGCCGCCGCCCTACTACTCGCTGCCGTGCCCCGCCTCATCTTTTTCCCGCCGCCTGCGCCGAGCGCTAGCGCCTCATTTCGCCGGCCGAGCTCGACGCCTCATTTCTCGGCGCGCCTCGCCCTCCCGCCGCTCTCCCACAACGCCACCTCCTTGCTCCTCCTCTTCCATTGCGCCACCGACAACTAGGAGCCGAGGCCCGGATCTGCGGCCGTGGTGGTGGCGAGCAGAGCGGCGACCACACGACGCGTGATGAAGATGACGACGATGGCCGGCAGCGGCAACCACGGTGGCGGTGATAGTAACGACGGAGGCAAGACAAGCTAGGTTAGCTCTCCTCTCCCTTTGATCCATATCGGGTTTGGAGGTGGTTGTGGCGAATGCGGTAACGAATAGATGGGCTGGAGACGGGCGACGGGCGACGGGGATGGGCAACAGGCGACGGGCGACGGCAAGGCGACAGGCGACGGTAAGGCGGGGCGACGCCTCAGCTGCGCCTTACCGCTTAGGCGTCGCTAGCGACGCCTTAAAAACCATGACTCCAAGGTCAAAGCTCTCGCTAGCTTAAGTCACCGAGTCCTAACCCAAAACCGCATAATTCAAAACGAGAGCCACCCAGAACATCGATTCATTGCCCCCAAAATTCACATGAATACATGCAAACCATAGAATTTAATTACGAAACACAATGTTTTTCAATACCTAAGCTAACAGAAAATTAGCTCGAGGCGCGGAAAAGAAAATTGAGCGTAGTACTCCACAAAGTGGAACCTTTAACGGAATTAACAGAGCAATACGACACCTAACCAATGCAACAGTAAAATTAATTAACACTAAAACCGCGTGAATAAACACACACACACACAGAGAGAGAGAGAGAGAGAGAGAGAGAGAGAGAGAGTCCTCGTGTGTCCTCACCCCGGGTCGCGGTTGAGGATGTCGCAGATCTCTAGGTTCATGGCCCAGTCGGGGCCGATAAGCATGTCGCTCGTCGCGCGGTCGACCAGCACCGACGGCATCTCCGCTCCCTCCGAAACCAACCAACCCGCTAACCGAAGCAGGGGCCGCCGCCGACCAACCCAAGAAAGCAAGAAATCCTAAAGCCGCAGCCTTCTTGGCCACAAAAACTCCTCCTTTCTTGGCCGGCCTCCGGTAGGAAAGGAAGAAGGCAAGAGAAATGTTTTTTCTGTGTGGATTCGGTGGCGGAGCGAGCGAAGGTCGTCGAAGGATTCGCGCTTCTGGATGGCGCCGTTCGTGCCGGCGAGCACGATAAAAAATTCGATAATTCTGACTCTGCTCGTCGTTCGTTTCTGCTTGTTTTTGTTTTGTTGGTTTCCTTCGTCTCGTCCCCTTCGCCCTCCTCCTTTCCTTCTTCAATTCCTCTGCCCCTTTCTTGTGTTTTTTCCCTTTTTGAGCTTTTTCCTTTAACTGCCCAGGAAAGGTATTTGATTTGGACCAATCATGCAACTATTCTAGTGCTGCTTCTGTAATGTCATACGCGATTGCATAATTAATACGCGTCCAACTGGGTGACGTAGTTGAATGCTGTTTGTGTCTTAATCTTGTAAGCTATCTTTGTTGGTGATGCACGGTGGAGAAAGACTCGATGATAGTATAGCGGTTAAGATTTTGCATGTCGTTGTGTGGGAATGGATAAATAGGAGCCGAGTCCTCATGGGTAGGATGAATTTGCGGTTTAAAATAGTAATTTTGCGTGACCTATCCTACTCAAAATTCTATTTTTTTCATAGAAAAGGATTATGGTACTCAATGTGAAAATCTTTCTTTTTTTTTTTTGTCTTGCGCGACCTAAATTCTGACGCAATAAGGTAAACTTTTGGCATCTAAGTTGGTGAAACTTCAATGCTAGAAGAGAAAGAAAAAAAAGAACTGAAGCTACGCTAACACTTGGCAAAACAGGCAAGAGACAATATGCTTGTGGAGATTAATCTTAAGAAAAATGTATAGCGAATTCGAGAATTTCGAGACATAATTTGGAGAACACAAGGGGAATTTGAAAAGAAAAACACATAGTGGAAACTACACTGGAGCAGGAAACATACCCATCAATCAAATGGCTTGTCATGGAGCAAAATGTATGGGTCCCCTGCTCCACGTTGACATCTGAATTTTTGGCTGACCAATAATCCACTCCACTGACCAGCTAAACCAATGAACGCCATGAGATGTCCTTCTCCTGCCACACGATAATAAACAAAAGTCAAGAACTAATTAGGACCGGCAATTTCAAAGCAAATGGAGAGTCCAAGTCGTATCTGCATGGCGGTGACGACGACCGGCAAGCGAACCTAATCCACACCTCGGTGACCGACCGACCTGTTTTAATTTACCAGTGTTAGCAGCAGGTGGGGCCCTCGAGTAAGACGGCGATGACTAGGATTATACTAATGGAGTCCAGCCTGCAACTTCACTACTTGGCAGCACAGTTTAGCCACTCGGACACTGTTCACTCCATTTTGCACAAGATGGTTATTACTAACTTTAAAGCTTGGTGGAAAGCGCCGCTCCCAGACACTACACGCCACCCGGAAAAAATTGGATCGTCGGATCTTCACCGGGCGGCCGAGATCGCGTGGGGTAGGGAGGCCATCCGAGCGCGCGCTGATCGCCATCGGACGGCTGCTACCGCGTGCGAGCTCTATCACTGAACCCCGTTCGTCGCTTTCCTCCCATGTCAGCGGAACCTCCTCGATTGCGCATCCTGCCGCTCGCCTCTTCTCCTCTGCCTCCCACACCTTGCTCCGGCGCCGTTCCTCCCTCTAGCGCCACCGCACCTTCCCTCTCCCCTCCTCTCTCATGCCTGGCATATCCATCTCCTCCTCGCACTCGCTCGAGCCCCGTGCCACGTGGGCCCGCCGCACCCCCTTTCCACCTCCCATTCCCCTCCCTCTCTTTTCTCCGCCTCCCTCCCAATCTATCTGCCCCCGGCTCTCCCTCCGTGTCGGGATCCAAAATTACGATTCTGGAACCCTCTGTGTATAATGCACTAGTCCAGGATCACGCTAGTGCACACAATGTCAACACAGGTGAATATCGATCCACACAAGCGATAAATAATGTAACGATTAGTTTGGATAACAAATAAGGGTTTTGATTTTATGGTCGAGTTTACACTTATTGAGCCACGCATGGCTAACAGAGAATAAAATAGCAGCAAAACAGAAATAACTTCAGCGTAGATCCCATCAATTCACCACAGGCAACCAACTAGGATCCAGACCTTAACGATCAACAACCTTCGGCGAACTACTCCTCGAAAGCAGGCGTAGACTCCTCCTCTTCTGTAGGTTTGGGCGCAAGTTTTACAACAAGCGTGAGTATACAACCGTACTTGCAAATCATACCACAGAATGCAATTTATAGATACAGGCTTATTCCAAAAGAAAAGGATTTTGTGGTTCTTTTGCATAAAAGCAATATTTGCAATTGAATACAATAATAGATTGAAAGCATAATTCAAAACAAATAGACAATAATAATTTAACAGTTGTTTTCACAAAGACACAAAGCTAAACAGATTATTTCACATAGCCATATGACTTAGATCACATAGCTCCCATCCCAATATTTTATGAAAACTACCCATCGTGTGAAATCCCTGAGCATGTCCATGACCGCGGACGCGACTATTCGAATAGATTGATTTAACACTCTGCAGAGGTTGCACATTTTACCCACAAGATACAACTAGTGTATCTAGCACTAATCATAACAAAACAGTTCGGAAACTTCATCTCAAACATTGACATTCCCGATGTGCTTTCCCGCTAGAACAGCTCACAAAGAACTAGTATAACACACACTGCTGGACAGGGATGCGGCGAACCGTCCCGCGATGCAACCAACAAGTAGTCACACCTCCACTCTGTCACAAAGCCTAACCTATCCACCTGAACATCAATGCCGAGAATCCATAACTTACTAAGTTAGGCCCGTCCCATACCAAGCATGTGATCGTACAATAAAGCTCAGTTCAATGGCGCACAAAGTTAAGTCCTTAATTGACCAAGGCAAAACTTCCATGTTTTAACTAGATCACAAAGATTATCATTCCCATTCACAAAGTCCACCATATCACAAAGTATCCACCACTTGTCTCAGTCTAAATCCTTTACCACCCAGTTGGTTTTAGTGCAACACATGCTATCACGAAGTAATAACACATAACACATAGTTTTACACAAAGTTCCATAGTCACTTAGTCAAATTGAATATTTGCAACTTACATGAGATGTGAGACTCGTAGCATGGCTAAGCAATTGTACTCGTATCTAACCAACCCACGTTGGTTCTATACTATTACCAACTAATAAACCAATCTAGGGTGACAAGGAAATATGATATACAAGGCCAAGGTGTGATAACAATTTAGATAATAACTATACCCAAAACATTTAAATAAATAATTAAAGTAGAATGCAATACTTTGAAACAAAGTAATTTGAAAACTGGATTCAAGATGATCAAAGGTATGACTTGCCTTGGAAAAGGTCTATGTACTGGTATTGATCTTGGGGTGCTCCTTCTTCAACAAAATTCCCCGACGAATCGACGTCTACTCGCAAACGAGAAAATAAACAAAACAAATAAATAACAGAGTCAAAACAAACTCCAAAAATTAAATAAAAATCTCAGATAAATATATCTCGAATTTAGATAAATTTAGAAATTTGAATGAGCTCAATCGGAGTTAGAATGCAAAAGGTATGAGCTCTGGAAGATTGAAAATCTAAAGAAACCCTAATTTAGATTTTCTGAAATTTTCTGAATTATTTCTTAACAGAAAAATTGGATTATTGCGCAAGCATGCCGTCAGCACAACGATTTCGGAAATAAAAGAAATTAAAAGAAAACACTGACATGTGGGACCCACATGTCAGAGACACGGCTCACGGTAGACTAGGTTTACCGAGCCTCGGGTTTTGGGGCGAGGTGGACTGCCACGCGGTGCTGACGAGGACGCTGACGCGGCGCCACACGGGACGACACGTGCGCACCGCGGCCGAGGTGGATCTTGACGCGATCGCCACGTCGAGCCGCGGCGATGACGGCTCGGGAACCAACGGCAACGGCGAACGGCGGCTCCTCGCCAGCGGTGAGTGGTACCAGTGTGTAGAAGGCGCTATTGCAAATATATTGGTGCAACGCCGGGTGCTTGGGGTGGATGGTGGCGACCGGCGGCGAGCTCAGAGCGGCGGAGAGGTTCGGCTTTTGTCGGACAGGGGTTCCGGCGAGGTTTTGGCGATGGCGAGAGCTCCCAGAGGTAGACCTGGCGTCACTGAACCCGGTGGTGCACTCGACAACGACGCGGCGACACTGGTGGCGGTGCAATTCAAGGTTTAGCCGGGGCGGCCGAAACCCTAAATCCTAGATTGCGGCGGCGCTAAGGCGATTGAGGTGAAGTGGGTGGTGGCTCTGGGTTGCGGTCGAGAGGGCAAACCCGGGGGTGCCTTTTATAGCGGCTGGGAGGGGCTAGGGCGGCGTACGGTGGCGGAACCCTAAAAGAGTCCGAGACGGCTTCGTGAGAAAACGGAGATAGCAACGAAATCGAGATAAGATTTTGATCCGAGAAGATGCGGGGAGGTTGGGGATAAGATTCTACGCGTTTTCTAGAAAGGGTTTAGTTGGAAAAAATGCATTTTCGTACGGGGCTTGAGCCAAAAAAACATGGCGGACTGGCGCGGCCGCACGTGAAGACGAAGCTAGGCGCGAGGAGGATGACGAGGGTGTGGGGCCCACATGTCACGCAGACGGAGAGGAGGCGCGCGCGCCGCGTAAAGCAGACTTAAGGATCTGACCGTCCATCTAAGATCGAACGACCCAAAATCAAAGTGGTTATTCGGACCTCGAATCGATCACGCGCATCTGGCCGTCCATCTTTGATCGAGCAGCGGAGTGGCGAATGGCAAGCGTTCGGAAGGAAGAGAGATGAGCGGAGAGCGGCAGTGGGGTCCACTGTCGGTGAAGCAGCTTGAGTGGGAGTGGGGCCGGAGTTTTGGATTTTGGCCCGAAGAAATTTCTGAGATTTTAATTAGTTTTTCTATTTCAGAAAATACCAGAAATTCAAATAAACAATAGAAAATAGCAAATGAACTCAGAAAAATTCTAGAAAAATCTAGATAATATATCTGAGCACATAGAACCCAAATAAAATAGTTTTGGATATTGTTCAAGTTGGAATTATTCATATTAAATGTTTTTGATTGTAAAGTCCAATATTAAGCTTTTGAATTTAAATTCAAATAAATCCTAATGGTGACTTTTCCCCTACTAACTATTTAAAAGATTTTTAAACTCAGAAAATTGGGATGTTACACTCCGCCATCGCGTCACCCTTCTCCTCCTCCTCGCTCCTTCCCCTCTGCCTCCCGTGTCCTTCTTCTCTGTCTACCGCAAATCTGCTCTCCCCCCTCGGTTCCCCTGAGTGGACCATCGCCGATCTCCTCCTCGCTCCTTCCCCTCCACCTCCCGTCTCCTCCCTCTTTGTGCGCCACCAATCTACTCATGTGGATCTCCTCCCGTCGTGGCCATCCTCCCCTTTTGGTTCCCCTAGGCAGCTGCCGCCGATCTGGTTATCTGTTTTTTTTACCACATGGTGATATTCATTCTCTAGATACGCTCCTACCTTGTCAATGTGTTTCCTGTTAGCAAGTTAATTCGTATTCTTAACACACCTCCACGTCGCCAAGGCCGCTTCTCCAGCACTAGGACGCGTTGATTCCCTGTCACCCATCCATCACGGTCTTGTCATGTCCATCACTGCCCATGCACTTGCATGCATGCAAGCCGCACGTGGGAGGGATTCCGATTCCTCCCGTCGCTTTGCGGTCGCCGTGATTTGTGCATTGGGCGACTATAAATTTTGAGTCGACTGCGAGAGACTTCGCTCACTCTCATCCTCACTCGCTCCCTCATTCGCAGCCTCACTCGATTTTGTTTTTGCTGACGATTAAGGATTGTTTAGAGCAGTCATTAGCGGTTATATTAGCAGGTAATTTTTTTGTCGTATGTATTTTATTTTTACTATGTAGTTAGTTAATTAGTCATAGTTAATTAGTTGTAGTTAATTAACTAATTGTTATTATCGTTTAGTCGTAATTAATTTTGTGTCGGTTAATTAGTTACAATTAATTAGGTCGTAATTAATTAGTCATAGTTAAATTAATATTACATAATTATTCATGGCATAGTTAATTAGTTATGAATTAATTAGTCATAATTAGCTAGTGTTAGTTAATTAATTAGTCATAATTAATTAGTCGCAATTAAGTAGTCATAGTTAATTAAGTCTTAATTAATTAGTCGTACTTAATTAGTCATAATTAATTTAGTCACCTCATTAATTCGTAATTAATTTAGTGGCCTTATTAAGTCATAATTATTTATTTATAATTAATTAGTCATAATTAATTTAGTGGTATTTAATTCATCGTAATTAATTTAGTCCTATATAATCTAGTTGTCATTATTAAGTTGTAATTCTTTATTTATAATTCATTTATGATAATTAATTAGTACTAATTAATTTAGTGGTATTTAATTACTCACATTAATTTAGTCACAATTAATTTAGTCGTACTTAATTAGTCATAATTATTTTGTCACAATTATTTAAGTCTTAATTAATTAGTTGTAATTAATTTGGTGGTAGTTAATTATTCTACATTAATTTGTTGTCTGTATTTAGTCATAATTTTTATTTTCTAGTAATTCATCGTTATTATTAATTTATTCACTAATAATTTGTGTCTTTCATCTCTTGCGAGCCATACCTTTACCGAAGCTACTAGAACCCTTCTACGACAAGCATCACCGGTGCAAGTTGTGGATCACCGGGAACGCGGATGGCCCTCCACCACTCGCGCTTCGGTCCAAGAAGCATTATTGGCAGCTCGATGCTCGCTATGTCCCAATCCTTTGGGACACAGGCTTCTTGCCCTTTGCGAGGCAGCTCTCGATCGGATGATACTTCACCCTAGATGGTAGTCTGATATCAACACTTGTTGATAGGTGGAGACCCGAGACACACACCTTCCACTTTTGTGGGAAAGATGACGATCCTCTCGGGATGACCCGTCTCCGTCGGGGTGAGCCACTTGTTCAGTGCCGCCCACCGCGGATGGAAGGCGGCTGGGGCATCGGTTTGGCATACCTGTCCCGGACAGCGCTCGTGGTGTCCCTCAGATACGGTTGAGGAATTTCAGTCAATGTCTGGCGGATGCACCTAACGAGGTTGTTAGGACGCACCTCATCGCTTACCTTCTTCATCTCTTAGGTTCGGACCTGTTTTCACCACACAGGACGATTGGGTGTACCCTAGCTTCGTCCGCATCGCCGAGTCTTTAGCTGACGTGGAGGATGGGGTGATGCCCTAGTACAGTTGGGGATCAGCTGTCCTTTGCGGCACATACAAGGGGTTGTGTGAAGCTTTGCAGTGCAACACTAGTGTGAAATCGGTCCTTGCCGTCTGCTACGTGCTCCTGCAGCTGTAGAGTTGGGAGCACTTCCCTGTTGGGCGGCCCTCCATCGGGGCAGTAGTTCACCCATACCACGAGCTGTCCAGTCATATTTAACTTCCTGTTCGGGGGTCCTCCACCACCACCCTGTTGTCCTAGGCTCCTCCGATACATTTTCAATAGGGTCCAGTACGTAAGGTTTCCATCACTGGAAGGTCTTGGCTCGTATCGTGTAGTTCAATATGTACTTCTACCGGATGGACACTCTATCGTGCATCTCTAGGCCGTTGATCCATTGGAAGAAGTTACAACACATCTCGGGCTGCCATTATGCGCGAAGGAAGTTAGGAATTTGTGGAATGCAACGTAAGGTGTGAAAAATCGATGTGTGCATATAATTCTCTTACGAGGATGTTCTCGCACGTGTAGTACACCTGAGCGGCGGTGGCCGGGTGTGTGGACTGAATGATCTTCGCCAGTTCTTCACACACACATTGTGGGCATGGAAACTCTGGTGATACCGGCGCATCCTTTATAGAAAAATCTAGGTAGTGTTTAGCCCTCTTGGAAAGCCACTTGCGCTTCTGAAGTATCTTCTCATACAAGTTCGATGACGAGTCCGACATATTGAAGGTAACCCTAATGTTTTGATGTTGCACACAGAACAAGGGTGAGTCAGTTCGGAACAAATAGAATGCCGAGATACGTACGCGTTAAGAAAAAATGA
The DNA here is from genome assembly GCA_036346255.1 of Ampelocalamus luodianensis. NCBI lineage: Eukaryota > Viridiplantae > Streptophyta > Magnoliopsida > Poales > Poaceae > Ampelocalamus > Ampelocalamus luodianensis. The sequence goes on from CM070620.1 coordinate 76,118,759, forward strand.
CGTACAGAAATTCACAAATATGAGCAGACTACACATTTACATGAAATGACGGTCCCTGTACAGGCAGACAGTACAATAAATTATGACACAGAATGACGACTAGATGAGCTCGATCTGTTGAGGCAATCTTTCATAGAGTGGCCAAGGGTCTTGCATATCCTACACTTCGTCGTATGGCTCAGGCCCCACGCTGGCTGTTGTCCTTGTCATTTCGGAAGCACCGCATCTACTGTTGTCCTTTCTCAGTTTACTTCAAGGCCTTGCTCGGGTCCCATTTCACCCTATCAAGCCAAAGATCCCTATAGTTCATATCCACGCCATACGAGTGAAACTTTGCACTCTATGTACCAAAAATATGCTGCATATCGTAGTACTCAGGGATATACGGTGTAGACATCTACCTGAGTTGGCACACGCCTTGTACACATATGAGCATGGCTTGTGCAGGAGCTTCGGCTTGTTGCAGGTGCATGTAGCTACATCACCCAGGGTGCATGCATGTTTCCTTCCCCCCCTAGCATGGCTGTTGACATACTTTTGCCTCGACCTGATCTCGTACTTCCTCCTGACACCATCGATCACCCGGATATTGTGCATTCGGGCCTTCTGCATCTTCTGGTCCATATAACTCTACATGTTCTCGGACCACTGCTTCCCTTCTTCCAGCTGTCGCATCGCTGCGATGGCTCTATTGACGGAGTAACCGACCGTGCAAATCCAAGTCTCCTCAACGATTGTGTTGATAGGGAGGCACCGCGCACCTTTCAACACGACTGTTGCACACCTCGAATATGTTGATCGTCATAATTCCGTACCTCACACTGTCTATGTCATAGAGTAGAAACCATTTCTCCAACTCGTGAGCGTGGAGATTAATCCACTATGTGAAACTTATGATGCTCCTGGCTTGTCCGCTCATGGCCTACTGCCCCTCCTGTGCCTCCGGAGGGGACTCCCTTGTATGCTTTGTAGTCTGGTGTTCGAGGTTTGTCCAGATGGACTCAAACTTATGCCTTTGGTTCTATATGCACAATGCCTTGAATGTTTTCATTAGCTCCTGACTAGGGAACCATGTGAAGAAGTTCGATGTAAGATGCCTCATGCACCACCGGGTTTCCACATTGTTCCACTAGTAAGGGGTTCCATCCTATTCTTCATGGTGTTCAGAGCCGATAACAACCCATCATTATGGTTTGTGATAAGGTATATGTTGGGCCAGTCTCCCACAACCGCCCGATTCACATTCACCAGGAACCACCACCAACTGGATGTGTTCTCATTCTCTATGATGGCAAAAGCAACCAGGAGAAGCTGGTCATTCACGTCGCCCACCACTATGGTGAGAATGGCGCCATTGTACTACCTCGTGAGGAAAATACCATCCATCATAAGCACCGGACGAAAGAACTTGAAGCCCTCTATGGCCTAGGCGAAAGCCTAGAACACCCAGTCCAATATGAAGCAGTTAGGGCCTCCATCAGAATCTTCACTTTCAACCTTGTTTATGTACGTGCTGGGGTTTGCTTCAGCAATCTGGTGAAGCATTCTCAACACAAGGTTGTACACCTCTTCGTATGTCCTGTACATGGACTCGATAACCTTCTACTTGGCTCTTCTGACCTTGCTATAGCTAACTAGATAACCAACCATATTGGTGACTTTTGACAGCAGCATCTCGGGGGAGACGGACACATCCTCCACAACTAAGTGGTTGATGAGGCTTGCCACATATACGAAAGTCACATTCCGATGCTGCCGCAGCGGCTCGCTAAGCTCACAAGTGTAGTCGGTTACCGCCTTGACTGTGAAGACCGAGTCGAAGAACTTTGCTCGGTAAGTCTGACCTTGCTAGGGTAGCTTTCCACTAGGCACTTCACTGTGTAATGTCCTAGGTTAGACCGGTGCACCTGGTACACATGGCTGATAGACAATGTGTACCGTGCTATAGCTTGTTACACGGCCGCTTTGCTAGGGAAGTGCTGCCCAACTAAGAGGGTGTCAGCATCAAACCCCCACTAGGACCCTTCTTCTGGCGGTAGTACGAGAGACTGCGCTATGACATCATCAAGTCTGGATGCCACGTAAGGCACCTCTGATGACACAATTTCACCGATCAAACCACCACCCTAGGGTGCATCCTCCTCGTACCATCCGAGCCTTGGTCGGCATCCTCGACACTTGGACTCCAACCTGAGAGGCTGGTCCGGTAGATACTCGTGGCAGTCATTGCAGGCCGACAACCATAGTCCAGCCCTCTCATTTTGCCCAAAATTATCCTCAAGTCTTCTCTCATATACTTCCTCCAAAATAACACATTCTGTGCTACCGTCTTCAAGCTCCGCTTGTGGTTGCCCGCTTCCCAAGGCACCAAAATCATCAATGTTTCCCACCGCCCTACGTACGAAAATCACATACACCACCGGCTTCCCGTATATAGCTGCATCGGGCTGGGAAGCAATCTGCATGTATTGCCCCCATGCTACGCTTGCATTCAACTTGACTAGCTCCCATACACCCTGCCTGTAACACCTTGGCTATTCGGAAACAAAAATGTTACCTAATGAATCTATATACAACCAGATTGCGGAAGAATTTAAACAATAACTCATCTAATGGCTTAAGATGGTTAACATATTATAGAACAAATACAAGAATATATTCCAAATCCAATGGCAGTTTATTCAAGTCTACTAAATCCACTAAAATAGTTATATCAAATAGGTAATCGTGGATCACAAGCAATTATTTAATCAGTCTTAACATAGAGAAAGTTACCAATCACTTCTAACTTTATTTATTACAGTTCATCACTTAACGAATGAAAGACAGAATCAAGTCCTATTATTGAAACTGGAGTATGGTGAAAAGAATGAATAGTGTGTGTCTACTCCCTCCCGATAGAGTCATCATCAATGATCACCTAAAATAAACAAACAAAACAAGAGTGAGTCCGAGACTCAGCAAGTACAGTGAATAATTGGACATAAAACAAATATGAACAAGCCAACAACATTAAAGAATAGGAACATAACACCGAATGTTTATATGAATGAATGGAAGGAATGGATGTAATGAAATGAAAGGACTGCACTCCTGCTTATACCGATATAGCTAGTGACACACCCATCGGTGTCCACTTAAGTCCGTATTTAACAAAATACGGGGATCCAAATCCCGTATGAAGAACGTTTCATACAGGTGTCCAAATCTGCCCACATTGGAATGGTGGGTCTCACGTGCCCATACTGGAATTGATGGGTCTTTATAATCCACTCCTGTGGCTGGAACATGAAAATGGATGCATGTAATGAACTTATGAATAATGAATGACACCATCTCTAAACATGAAAATTTCACATATGAAAGGAACATAAACATTGAATCTTCTCACATATCATATAAAAACACAATACGAACATCAAGCATCCAGCATTCAAAATCATAAGAACATCAAAATACTTGCCTTTCGTGTTGCGACGCGTTAGGAGGCAAAGATGGTGCCGCTAACCTCGAAGCCTCACCTCCTACACCATTAAATTACTCAAGAAGAACAATGACATCAAGATACTACTCACAATGCTCCTAACTCATATCCCAAAACCCAACGTTTGATTATATACTTTACTCAACTTGAACCACCTTCTAGCAGGAAGCCGTAATGGATAGCATTATTAAAAGTGACATAACTTTTGCTCTGAAATTCTTAAAAATGTAAACTTAGGTTTGTTTGAAAGGTAATAAAATTATCTACAACAACCTAGTTGGTGGAAATCCTGAATTCTATATGTATCTAACTCCAACAGACCGATGAACACCTGCTATCAGAACTACTCGACAAATCGGGGCAGCAGCACGATAAAAGCCATAACTTCTAATTGGCTGAACCAAACTTAGTGTTCTTTATCAATCTGGAAAGGTTACAAAAATTGCTACAATAACCTAGTGGGATGAAAACCCTGAATCTTCTATTATCATAATCATAATTTAAAAGACAACTTGATAGTTCAATCTTGTCAGGAAATCAGGATAGCAGGAAAGATTATATCATAACTTTTGAACCGTAAGTAGGAATTAGGTGTTCTTGGCGGCTACTGAAAGCTAAGAATAATTACCATATAACTTTAGGAAATGTAAATCTCAAATTCGGCCTCTAAGAACATGAAATCGGCCACGCAACATTCTGGACAGAACCGAACTATTAGCAGTTGGAATTCGATCCAACAATTCTAATCGAAATCGCATCTACTACGAATCAAACAGCGAAGAACAACTTCCGTTACCCTTTAATACTCGCAGGAAAACGTTGAACAAAACCCAGAAGATGATCTTATTCTTCTCCTTCTTGGCCGATCAATCTCTCAGGCGATCCTCCTTCTTCCTCCTAGTGGCCGGCAGCAGCAGGGGCTTCCTTCACCGATAGGAGGGGGTTTCAAAGAGGGGAAGGTGCTGCTTGTCATGGGGAGACGCAGGGGGAGAGAGGGGGGTGGGGTGGCCAACGGGGAGAGAGGAGGGGGCGGCTAGGGTTTTAGGGGAGGGGCGCCTCCCCCCTTTATTTGGCCGGCCACCTCATGGCCTAATGAGCCAAGGCCTAGGCCCAAGTTGCCTAAACCCTTTTCAATTGATTATTATCTCTTTTTTTATGATGATTACTAACGAATATTGAGTAAATTCCCTCTCCGAACAATATTCTCCTTAATTGATATTCGGGGTATTGCATTCTACCCTCCTTAAATAGGATTCGACCTCGAATCCTCACACAGCTCTACGCGAAAAAAAAACAACCACAACGGAGATCTAACAACAGTAACCACGTACCCGTGGTGAACAAATCTGGATAACACTCACGCATGCGAAAATCCAATCCCCCAAGTAGCCTCACTTTCGGACTGAGGAGACCACAACAGAAAAACGTAAAACGATGTCTGTCCTAACACTCAACCCGGTATTTCCGGGGTACACATAACAGAATAAAATCGAAGGTAAGACCCTACTCGTTGGTCAACGTCTTTAACGAAAACTCCAAGCTTTGAATTGCCCAGTTACTCACTTAGCACTAGAATGCACCAGACGTTGCGCACCTTGCGTATGTACCCGAGACGGTCGAAGCGACACGCTGACTTCCTAATTTCTGCAACTGTCATAAATGAACGAATGTACCTAGGCCAACTTCCCCTTTGGTACGAAGGCACACAACATGCTCAAAATCGAACTCTTCATCTAACAAGGAGCACCTCCTTTAATCAAGAATGCACAACAGAACTTGTTCTTAAACAAATGTTTTACGAAGAAAATCCAATTGAAAATAAAGAGTTCTCATCGCCACCGTGCAATGCCAACTCTCCACCAAAAGGGTCAAATCCAAGATTGACAAATCATCACAAAAACTATTCCACTTTCTAATTAGGCCATTGTCGTAGTAGAAAAAGACTAGACAGTAAGAGAAGGGGAACCCCGGTGTCCCCAGGGGACCAAGGTATCCTAGGATAGGGGACCAGCTGTAAGGAAGATCACTCCAGTATATTTCTCTGTCCAAAAAAAAGGGACCATCGATTACAAGGGGGGATGGCTATTTATAGCCATTCCTCTTCGTATGTGAGATTACAAGCCCACCCCCTACATGGCCCCATTTAAGTAGGGGTTGCAGGGTCTTTTCCTACCCCTAAGTGTAGCCTTTGGTCCTTGGTGGACCGCCCCGTCCCGGCCACTGTGCTAGTGCACAGTCGTCGGGGCGGATGCGGCGAGGGGATGCGGGCATTCTCTAGCCGAAGCCCTCTGGGCGTCCAGACGATTGCCTCCTCCGGTCGCCTCCGGGGCCCTTCGGCCTTCGCCACCTCACGGGCCCTCGCGGGCAAGCACACGGGTGCTCGCCGCGCGCAGGCGTGGCGCGCCCCTCGACAAGCCCCTCGCGGTCGATGTCTTGCTTCGCCATGGCTGAAATCGCGCCTCTTCCCGAAGGGTGTAGGTACGCCGTCCCCTTCGACCTGGTGAAGGTTCCGTGCGTGCCCCCTGCTTGGCCGGCCGGTTGGCGGTGGTGTTTGCTTCCTAGTCACATAAATGGACGCCGCCTGGGATTCGTTGGGCGCTGTGCACTGTCGGGCGACATAAATGGAGGCGGCCCGAGATGTTTCGGGTGTTGTGCGGCGTCTGCCTCTAGGCGGCATGACTGTGCGTGGCCGTGCCGTACCGTTAGAGTGCCACGTGTTGCCCTTTGTTTGGGTCGCGACTCCTCGACTCCCGTGCTCCGTGTCGTTTTTTTTCCTCCTAGCCTATAAATATGTGGCGTGGCGCCCCGTTGTGTTATTCTTCCGTCTTCATTGTCGCCTGTTGCCGCAACTTCTCTCTGCTGTCGCTCCCCGCTGCTTGTAATGACGAAGCGTAGCAAGGATGGAGGTGCTGTCGCGGTGTACACCGACGAGTTGGGCCCTTCGACCGTGACGCCTGCTGTGCTGCGGGCCCTTCACGGGGAGGGGAAGCTGACGAGGCTGGAGGACGCTCGCGCCCCCGGTCCGGAGGCTGTGCCCACGCCCAGGGAAGACGAAACGGTTTTATTCGTGGCTTTCCTGGATGCGGGTCTTAGTGCCGCGGCGTGCCCTCGTTGTTCGAGGTGCCGCAACAGACGGGTCGATATCGCCCACCTGACCCCGAATTCCATCGTGAAGCTTGGCATCTTCGAGTGGGTGCTCCGGTCCGCGGGGGTTGGCGCCGGGGAGTCAAGGCTCTTCGCGTACCTTCATGACGGCAGGTGCCAGCCGAAGAAGAAGAAGAAGAGTACCGGCGAGACGCTGAACTTCAGTAGTGTCAACTTCCAGACGAAGGGGCGGCTCCTTCAGTACATGCTTGTTCCCGCGGCCCGCAACCGGTGGGAGGCGGATTGGACTCGCCGGTGGTTTTATCACAAATGCGGCGCCGAGGCCGGCCTTCGTCCCCGCGGGGCCCCCATTAGTCTTACTTCGTCCCCAACGATCCAGCTGACGTCGAGGGAGGATGCGCTGCTAGCGCTGTTGCTTCGGGCGTCGCGGAGGATGTCCACCCGGGACTTCGTGGAGGAGTTCTACGCGCTCCGCTTGTGGCCGCTAGCGCAGGGTTGGGACGTTCATGTCGGGGAGCCGAGGGACGGTGTCCCCGCATTGGAGCTTGGGGGCCGCTCAGGTTCGTTTGTGTGGTTGTTTTGGCTGGTGGGTTGGTATCCTTGTAGCCGTCCCCTAACCGCCTTGTACTCGCGTTGCAGTGTGGCCCGTTGGTCGTGTTGTATGATTGTGTATTGTACTTTCGAGATAATGAATAAAGCGGTTGTTTCGCTCGGCTACTGCTGTGGTGTTCCTACGAGGGGGGGGCGAAGCCTCGCGCTGCCGCCCCTATTTTTTTTCTTAAAATAGGGCTCCGCTGGAGCCCTTGTGTTTTGCGAGGGGGAGGCGAAGCATCACGCCGTCCCCCATATTTCTTAAAATAGGGCTCCGCTGGAGCCCTTGTGTTTTGCGAGGGGGAGGCGAAGCCTCGCACCGTCCCCCATATTTCTTAAAATAGGGCTCCGCTGGAGCCCTTGTGTTTTGCGAGGGGGAGGCGAAGCCTCGCGTCGTCCCCCATATTTCTTAGAACAGGGCTCCGCTGGAGCCCTTGTGTTCTGTGGAGAGGGAGACGCCGCCGTCCCCCCCCCCCGGCGCGCCGTTGGCCACCTTGACAAGTGCGGAGTCGGGGTTAGCCCTGCACGGCGTCGTCTTAATTTTTCCTCGTTTAGACATTGAAGGGGCAAAATGTCGGGGAGTACATTTATGGCGATACATCCCCCCAGCGTTATGCGGCGGGGTAGATACGTCGCGGCCGCGTGTACGGTACAGACCTAGGGTAGAACTTACGGAGGTTGTTCGCGTTCCACGTGTGGCCTAACTGCTATCCGTCCAGTGTTGCAATGTAGAAGGAGCCAGCCCACGTCGCCCGGGTGATGATATAAGGCCCTTCCCACTTGGGCTCCAGCTTGCCCACTGCCGTAGGGTTCGCAACTCGCTTGAGGACCATGTCGCCAGGCTCGAGCGGGCGCGGTCTGACCTTCTTGTTGTAAGTGCGCGCTACGCCCTTGGCGTACTTGGTCATGGTTGATATGGCTTGGACGCGTTGCTCTTCGAAGAGATCGAGGGAGACCTCCCACTCGCTCGGGTCAGGCTGCGTTGCCGCTCGGTGAGATCTTGTGGCGAACTCCCCCGGGGTCATCGCCTCATCCCCGAATAGGAGTTTGAATGGGGAGAAGCCTGTGGCCCTCGTCGGCGACGTCCTAATTGCCCATAGTGCTTTCTGCAGCTCCTCGGGCCAGAGGCCCTTGGGGAGGCCGACGAGGCGCTTCTTTAGGCCGTCTAACAAGTTGTCGTTAGCCCGCTCGACTGCTCCGTTGGACTGAGGGTGTCCGACGGAGGCGAAGCATATCGTTATGCTGAGGTTGTGGCAAAAAGCGCGAAACGCCACGGAGTCGAACTGGGTTCCGTTATCAATGACGAGTTCCCTTGGCACGCCGTAGCGGCAGACTACGTTCTTCCACATGAACCATTGGGCAGCCGCGGTAGTTATTTTGGCGACCGGTTCGGCCTCGACCCACCTGGAGAAGTACTCGATGGCGACGAAGGCGAAGCGAAGGCTGCCCTTGGCAACCGGGTACAAGCCGATGACGTCGAGTCCCCAACGCACGAAGGGCCAGACGGGGGGAAGGGGCTGTAATGGTACCGCGGGAGCCTGTGGGTTGCGTGTAACGTCCCAAAATTTGGCTTTTCAAAAAAATCTTTTGAGTAGTTTAGGTCCTTAGAAAATTTCACCAATTTTATTTGAATTAATAAAGCTTAATTGGGAATTTTCTAAATTAAAAATATTTAATTTGACTAATATAAACATTAATTAAATAAAAATTTGTGTTATTTGGCTTCCTTGTCTTTCAAGGAATTTTTGGGTATTTTTGATATTTTTCCGGATTTGTTTGCTATTTATTTGACCTCCTTGATTTTCGTCCTTTTATTTTAATTCTGAAAATTAGTTTTTTCTCTCTCCTGCCCACGTGCTACAGTAAATCACGATTTAATGTTCATCTTCCGGCTCGAGAACCAAACAACATCTCCAGAACGTATACGTGTTGAACTCAAACCTTCAAAATTCCATATCTTCTTCCACGGTGCATATAAAAGCGAGCCGTTTGCGCCCACGCGTCCGTCTTGATCTTCTCTTCCAATCCCTGATTTGGTTTCCTCCAAACCAATCTATTTTTGTCGCAATCTCGAGAAAACCGAGCTCCAACCGAAGTTCTTCTCCGGCGAACTGCGCCTTCATCCGACGTCCCCCGGCCGAACCGTCTGCGATGTTGGCTTCGCATCGTCGCGTTCTATGTCATAGTTCCTTCCTCTTCGCCCGAAGATCACCGGAGCACCATCGGCCATGTCAAGCCCTAAAGCCAAAACATGTTCATCGCGTTCCTCGCTTCCTTGGTAAGTTTTTTCAAAATCCGACCGCGTCATCTTGTGCCCCTCGTCGATACCTTTTTCCCCCTCTTGTAGATTCAAGTTTCATCCACCGTGTGCCGAGAATCGAGCGTTCTCTCGCCTCTTGTTCGTCGTCTTTCTCCGGCCAATTACTCCGCAACCGTTGATACCCTGCCTTCAACTCCACCACCGTTGAGTTCGCGTCGCCGCGTTCTACGCCGTGCTCACCTTCCTTTTCGCAGATTGTCGCTGGAAGTGTTACGCGCCCGTGAGGCCGCCGTCGTTCGCGTTCTTCGCATCATCATCTCCGGCTCGCCGTTTCCTTTCCGTTTTGCCCCTTCGCCACTGTTGGTTCGCCTTCGTTCGTCGTCACCACCTTGCACAAGAACGGTCGCCTCTCTGTTCTTTGTTGGCAACAACATGTATGTCTGTTGCTTGTTTTCAATAGAACGTGGGTTCTGTTGTGACCCCTATTGACTTAGTCACTCTTTTATTTCCTATCTCTCTCTTTCATGTTGGTTCCACACGCAAGTCGTTGTTTAATTCTCTCTGTTGCATGTAGTATTTCTTCAATGCATGCTTCTCTGTTAATTCTTTCTTTCTCTATGTCATGCGACGAAATAAATATCTATCTCACTTTCATGTCGACCTCGCGTGTCATCCTTTCAATTAAACCCTAGATTATTTATCTATCTCACATACGGGTCCCATATGTCAGTCAACTCTTGGTCAACCCTAGTTCATGAGCTTGGTCCACCGTGGACTAGCATATCTCTGTGGATCTGGTCCATACACTAGTTGCCCACATGTCAACCCCTAATCCTATTTTGGGGAATTAATTTATTTCTTGAAAATCCTTTTATCTTATTGGTCCCACATGTCACTCTCTCTACCTTATTTCTGGAATTATTTTAATTCTAGAAATCCATAAATACCAGTCGGTCTCACCTATCATACACTCATTCTTTTTCTAATATTTTCGGAATAGAATATTCTGAGAATATTCCGTAGAACTTTTTCATCATTTCATGTGAATTCCAATCTTCCGAGAGCAATATCTTCTTCATCCGAATTCCGATTGAACCCATTCAAGTTTCTAAATTCATCTAAATTCAATATCTACCTTCTAGTACCATTCAATTTCAATTTGGAGTTTATTTGATTCGCCTTTTGAATTTAGTTTCTTTTGCACTTTCTTTTTCATTAGACGCCGAAGTCCCGGAATCGTCCGAAGGAGCTGAAGATCAAGCAAGTAGAAGATTGAAGATAAATTAAGATCACCATTGCTATAGCAAGGCAAGTTATACCTTTGATCATATTGAATCCCAGTTTTCAAAATTACTTTGATTCAAATTATTGCATTTACTTTAAGTAATTATTTAAAGGCTTTTGGGTTTAGATATTAATCCAATTTGTTATATCCACTTTGTCTATTGTATGTCATAATCTTTTGTCACCCTAGATCGGTTCATATTTAGTTGGTGCTATGGTATTACCAACGTGGGTTGGTTAGTACGAGTAGATTGCTTAGCCATGCAACGAGTCATCATCATCACCTGAGTTGCAATTATAAATTTGACTAAGTGATTATGTAACTTTGTGTAAAACTGTGTGCTATGTGTTATTACTTCGTGATGGCATGTGTTGCACTAAAACCAACTAGGTGGTAAAGGATTTGGACTGGGGCAAGTGGTGGATACTGTGTGATATGGTGGACTTTGTGATGGGAAAGATAATCTTTATGACTTAGTTAGAATATGGAAGTCTTGCCTTGGTCAATTAAGGACTTAACTTTGTGCGCCATTGAACTGAGCCTTACTGTACGATCACATGCCTGGTATGGGACGGGCCTAACTTAGTAGGTTATGGATTCTTGGCATTGATTACTCAGGTGGTAGGTTAGGCTATGGGTGGAGGTGTGTACTACAAGGTAGTCGCATCACGGGGCGGTTCGTCGTGTCCCTGTCCAGCGGTGTGTGTTATGCCAAAGCGCTTCGTTTGGGTTGGCATAGCGGTTTGTAAGCACATCGGGAGTGTCAATGTTGAGATGAAGTTTCGAACCATTTTGTTATGATCGGTGCGCCACACCGTTATATCGTGTGGGTAAAGTGTACAACCTCTGAGTGTTAAACAATCTATTCGAATAGCCGCGTCCGCGGTCATGGACATGCTCGCGGATTTCACACGACAGGTAGATTTTCATAAAACCTTTGGGAAGGGACAGCTGTGTGATTTAAGCATATGGCTATGTGAAATAAACTGTTTAGCTTTGTGTCTTTGTGGAAACAAGTGTTAAATTATTATTGTCTATTTGTTTTGAATTATGTTTTCAATCTATTATTTGTATTCAATTGCAGATGTTGCATTTCTGCAAAATAACCACAGAAGCCATTTCCTTTGGAATAAGTCTGCATCTATACATTGCATTCTGTGGTATGACTTGCGAGTACAGTTGTGTACTCACGCTTGTTGTAAAACTTGCGCCCAAACCTATAGAAATGGAGGAATCGTCAGTCAACAAGGTCTACTTCAAGGATCGAGAAGAACTTGGTCGCACACCCCAGCCGATTGCCTGTGGGCATATGGATGGGCTTCACTAAAGTTTTTCCGTTTCGTTCCGCAGCAGCTTCATTGAGCTATTCGCCTTCTGAGGTATTAATTGTAAGCTTTGACCTTAAGATCTTTACTCTGATATTTATTGTTATTTGCCTATTTATTAGTCATCTTTGTATATGGAAATGATATTTCATCGATGTTGCCACTGTGTGCACTAGCGTGATCCTGGACTAGTGCAGTATACACAGAGGGTCCAGAATTGTAATTTTGGGTCCCGACATTGCGGCTGGTCCACTGGCACCCCTGGCACCTTTGGACGAGGTCTCGTGCATCGCTGAGCGCGGTCGGCCAGTAGAAGCCTTGGCGGAAGGCCCTTGCGACGAGTCCCCGCGGCGCTTGATGTGCGCCGTAGAGGCCCTCATGTATCTCCTTCAGGAGGGAGCGGCCCTCCTCTTGGCTGACGCACCTGAGAAAGGGGGCGCACACGCCCCCTTTGTACAGTTCCCCGCCCATGACGCGGTAATTCCTTGCTCTGTGCCGCAGTCGCCTTGCTTCGTTTGGGTCTTCGGGCTCATGTCCCTCGAGGTACTTTGCGATTGCTTGCCACCAGTCGTGGGTGACGACTAGGACTGGGCGGCTTGGCGCTTTCGTTCCGGGCGCAGCCCCTTCTGCTTCTGGCGCGGCCCCATGTGCTTCGGGCGCAGCCCCTCGTGTTGCAAAGGGCGCGCTGACCACTTCGTAGAAGACCCCAGGCGGGGGATTCTGTCCCGAGCTGGCCATTTTGGCCAGCTTATCGGCGTCTTCGTTGTAACATCTTGGTATTGATTGGACGGTGATGCCGAGGAAGTCCGCCGATGCTGCTCGCAGCGCGGCTAGATAGCCGGCCATTTCGGCGCCCCTTGCCACGAAAGATTTGTCGAAGTGTCCCGCCACCAGCTGGGAATCCGTTTTCACGATCACCCTCTTTGCCCCGAGGGCCTTCGCTTTTCGGAGGCCCAATAACAATGCTTCGTACTCCGAGGCATTGTTGGTGGTTGGGAAGTCGAGACGCGCGGTGTGCGACACGCGGCGACCGTCCGGTGCGACGAGGATGGCCGCCGCCCCGGCTCCGATGGCGCACCATGATCCGTCGGTGGACATTGTCCATGATGGTTCGATGTTGGTTGGTACGCTCACTTGCGGGTCCACCCGGCCACGAAGTCCGCTAGCGCTTGCGATTTTATCGCCGTTCTTGCGATGAAGGTGATGTCGAACGGTGCCAGTTCGGCCGCCCACTTCCCTATACGTCCTAAAGCGTCTTTGTTGTGGAGCATGAGCGCCAGCGGGTACGCGGTTGGGATGGTGATGGAGTGCGCATGGAAATAGTGTCGTAGCTTCTGCAAGGCCATTAGCAGGGCGTACGCCAGCTTTTCAAGCTCCGTGTATTGGACCCTGGCCCCCTGTAGGGCCTCCGAGACAAAGTATACGGGGCATTGGCCTCCATTTTTGTGAACGAGTACGGCGCTCACCGCCGCGTGCAAGGCGCTATATCTGATGAGGTCGCCTTGTTCGGGTAATGCGAGCTTGGCAACTGGGTGATGTACTGCTTGAGATCTTCAAATGCTTGCTGGCACTAGTCCGTCCATCGGAATGGCTCTGCCCCCCGGATTGTTCTGAAGAATGGTAGGGCCCTTTCAGCCGATCGGGACAGGAAACGGCTAAGGGCGGCGAGGCGGCCCGTGAGTTTTTGTACCTCGCGAGCATTACTGGGGGCTTCATCTCTTGGATGGCCCTTATTTTGACAGGGTTGGCCTCGATACCCCTTTCGGAGACGAGGAAGCCCAAAAGCTTGCCAGCCTTTACCCCAAAGGCGCACTTCTGTGGGTTGAGCTTTATTCCCTCGGAGCGGAGGCTAGCGAATGTTTCCTGGAGGTCGTCCACGTGCGTCGATCCGAGATTGCTCTTTACCACGATGTCGTCAACGTAAGCTTCTATGTTGCGGCCGAGCTGGTTGGCCAAAACCTTCGAGATGAGGCGGGTGAAGGTTGCTCCCGCGTTCTTGAGGCCAGGGCGTGCGGGTGTAGCAGAAAGTACCCACGGGGGTAATGAACGCCGTCTTCGGCTCGTCCTCCTTGGCCATGAGTACCTGATGGTATCCGAAGTACGCATCGAGGAAGCTCATGATCTCGTAGCCCGAAGTGGCGTCCACGAGTTGGTCGATGCGAGGTAGGGGGAAGTCATCTTTAGGACAGGCTTTGTTGAGATCGGTGAAGTTGACACACATGCGCCACTTGCCTACTTATTTTTGTACAAATACGGGATTGGCCAGTCACTCCGAGTGCTTAATTTCGCGGATGACTCCCGTCTTAAACAGTTTTGCAATTTCGCTTTTGGCCAGCGCCGCGCGCTCTGCCGACATGCGCCGCAGCTTTTGCTTCTTGGGCACCGCGTCGCCCCGGAGGGCCAGGTGGTGTTCAGCTGTAGTTCTTGCCACGCCGGGAATGTCCTCCAGTCCCCAGGCGAAGACATCCGCGTTGGCGCGGAGCACCTTGAGGATGGACTCGTGTGCTGCTGACGGCAGCTCCGCCCCGAGGGCTACCGTCTTCTCCGAGGAGGTGTCGCTTAGGGAGACCCTCCGGAGCTCCCCGTGCGGCTTTGGCTTTGGGGCCCACTTGGCTGGAGGCGCGGCTTCCTGATCGCGCCCGTCCTGCCCCACGGTGTGGACGTGTCATGCCGGCGAGATGGTTTCCAGTTCTATGTGCCTGGCGAGGTCCTGGTCGCCTCGCACTATGACGATGCCCTTTGGTGCAGGGAGCTTCATGCACAAATAGTTGTGGTGGGCGATGGCGCCGAAGGCGTTAAGCGTGGCTCGGCCCAGAATAGCGTTGTACTGGTAGGGCATTTGGACAACATCAAAGGTGACCACCTCGGTGCGGGAGGCGAGTTCGTCCCTGAACGTTACGGCCAAGTCAATCTGGCCGAGGGCCGTGACGGGCCAACCGCCGAAGCCTACAAGGGGCACGCCCGGGGGGACAGGCGGTCGGGGGGGATCATCATCCTGTTAAAGGCGTCGGCAAACAGGAGGTCCGCCGAGCTCCCCCCATCGATAAGGACTCGCCGTACCTCGTACTCGGCGATGTTAGCGGAGACCACGAGGGGGTCCTGGTGCGGGAAGTACACCCCCCGGGCGTCCTCGGGGCCGAAGGAGATGGGTATCTCGACGTAACGAGGCGGGCTAGAAACCGGGTACGTTGCGAGATGATGGATTCGGCGGGCGTACGCGCGGCGCTGTCTCTTGGATGAAATGCCGAGCGAAGACCCTCCGGCGATCATGTTGATGATCCGCTGGTGGCGGTCTCCCCGGCCTTCGTCTATGCGGGGTCTCTGCGGTGGGGCAGGTAATGCGTTGCCGGTGTTGCCCCGGTCCTCCCGCTCGGCCTGCTGGCGGTTCTGGCCCATGTAGTACTTCATGGCCGGGATGGTGCGACACTCTGTGGTTGTGTGTGATCCCTAGCCGTGGAAATCACAAAATAGCGGCGGGCGTCCGGCGCTGGTGCGCCCCCCCGGCTGCCGACCGTCATTACGGCCTCATCCTCGGCCCCAGAAGCGGCCTCCTCGGGCTACTTGCCTCGCGTTCTCGGGGGGCGGTCCGCCGTCCACGTGGTAGACGCCACGTCCCTTGTGTTTGTAGTCGCTGGCGTGAGGCTTAGCGGGTGCGGCGGGTGTGTGGGCGATGGTGGGGCCCTTTCGTGCCGTCCTCTTACATCGCGCATTCTTCCATTTTATCAAAGATCTCCGCCACCGTGTGAATGGGCTTGCGGGCCGCCTTCTCCGAGGGAGGCCCTTCGCGCTCGCTCCGCGGTGGCTGCGTTGATGACGGCAGCCTCGTTGATGCCCCACCGCACTTTACTGCAAACTTCTCAAGAAATCGCGAGGGTTTCGCGGGGGCCCGCCACCGCGTAACAGTGCCCGGCGTCCTTGGCTCGCGTAGTTTCCTCAAAGTTGTTGCGCACAAGGTCTCGCAGCTGCTCCCACGCGCATACTGACCGGGGTATGGTGAAGAACCATGTGAGCGCCACGCCCTTGAGGCGAGGTGATGCTTTTGCGCCAGGTTATCCTCTCCCGCCGCTTCAATGGCGGTCTCAGATACCTTAGAAACTCCGACGGTCTGCATGCGTCCTTCGAATGGTGCCACCTCGGCATCTTAAAACCGAAGCGGCGCGGCCGCCTAACTGATATCGAGCGGGGAGCTAGGATCTCCCAAGCAACGAGGCGGTGGCCGAGGATGGCAATGGCACCGTGGGGTGGCAACGGCGATGCCGGCGGGCGGTGCCGGTTGGCAGCCCCCTTCGGTTGTCGGCGATGTTCGGGGTAGGACCGCGAGGGTTAGCCATTGGCGGTTCCCGAGGATCGGCCATCTCCGGCAGAGATCGGCGCCCCGCCGAACGCCTCGAAGACCCTTGGCTGGCGCCGTGACAGCGTGGAGTCGCTTGCTTCTTCCGGCGCCCATTGTGGGAGGCCCGCCCGTTGGCCCCGGGTGTCTTGATTCTCTCGCCGCTTGGCCTCGCCTCTTGGGAGCCATGTCGCGCCCCGAAATCAAAGCTTAGTGACTTTCCTGCCGCTCCCACGGACGCGCCAACCGCCGAGTAGAAAAAGACTGACAAGAAGAGAAGGGGAACCCTGGCCCCAGTGGGACGTGGTATCCTAGGATAGGGGACCACTGTAAGGAAGATCACTCTAGTATATTTCTCATCCAAAAAAGGACCACTCATATTTAGTATATACAACTTGTAGTTCAGTATATACTCATGGTATATATACTCATGTTTATCTATATTCAATTATTTGAGATTGCATTGTGGGACTAACATGTGTACTAAGATGTTTGAAGGCTTAGTCCCGGTTCATGGATGGCGACATGGTAAGGGAAATGCATGACAATAGAGGGATCATGACTAATAGCTTGATAGCATGTTCTTGTGCCTTATGGATCAAGTTAGGATCTTGCATGCATTTGAATTTGAGTTTTGGAAACTCTAAGTGTTTTTGTCAGAAATCGGATGAACCGACGTGTTATGGCGGTTCGACCGCATGACCGCGTTCGACCGATCTTGGTGCGGTATGACCGCACATCGGTCGTCCGATTTCTAGTTGGCGGTTGCATAAAACCGAACCGATGCATTTGGCTCGAGCTCTCTGAAAATCGGTCGTCAGCTTTTGAGAACGGTTAGTACGCGCGATGCGGTTAAATGAATTTTGTATGGCGGTATGTATTTTCCAGAGCATGTTGTTTCGCGGCTTGGAAACCTCGAAATCGGTAGTACCGCTCCCGCCAGCGCGATACGGCCCTTACTCAAGCAAAGAGTACCTCAATTTGATTGGCGGTTGTACCGTCCAAAGCTTTTCAACGACTTATTTAGAAGCATTTTGCTTGTATATCTTGCTAATTAATGTTAATCATTATGAGACTAACATTTTCCATGAGTTGATGAATAGGTTATGTTCGAGGTAATGAAGACTTGGATGACATCATGAGTTGATCGTCATCAAGTAAAAGTTCAAGAAGAGGATGCATCATGTGTTAATGCATATCAAGATTCAAAGAGAGATGATCATGAGTTGATCATCAAGTCAAGAGAAGACTCATCATGTGTTGATTGAGGTCAAGTAAAGAATGCATCATGGGTTGATGCATGTTAAGATGATGACCGGACTTGAAGTGAAGATGTGTGTCATCAACCTTCAAGAAGATGCTCAAGGCAAAGGTATGACTAGCTAGGGCTAAGGATGTGTTCCTAGTCTTTTACCGGTCTTGGTGTTTGGTTGGAAGACCGGATTGCTAGTATAGGTTGCCGTATCTATTAAGAGGGTCTTGTCTAGTAGCTTGAGTCTCATCATGTGTTAATAACTCAATCTCACTTGCTCTAGCTCACTTAACATGTTGCACTGTGATTTGCAATGTGTTTTGCAAATAGTTGAGGCTCATGGATAATCCTTGTAGCATGTGACTATACTTTGCAAATATGTTTTGCAAATGGTTGAAGTCCATGTACCTACTCCTTGTGGCATGATCTAAGTTTGCAAATGTGTTTTGCAAATTGTTGGGATTCATGTATCTTTCCTTGGCATGGTCTAAGATTGCTTGTTGCTATCATTTGGACTTAGACCATGGTAGTGGCTCTTTGAAATTGTGCTTTTGATTTGATAAAATGTGTTTGAGATCAAATCAAATAGGTGGGTGTGTAGCCCACTGAATAAGCTTTCAATAGAGTCCAAGATCACTCAATTCGACATCAAGTCAAAAGTTATGACCTTTTACCGAGTGTAAATGCTCAGTGCTGATTTTGAGCTGCGGTACGACCGCCATGTAAAGAGCGGTATGACGCCTGTAACGGTTGTACCGCCCCAGTGAGGGCTGATACGACCGCAAATGGTCAGAACAGCTAGTTTTTGGCTGTTTCGTCTTCAAACGGCTAGTTTTTGGTGTAGGGGCTATAAATACCCTTTGGCCGGTTGAGAGACAACCTTTGGCATCCCATTTCACTCTCTTGAGCTAGTGTGAGCTTCTCCACTCAATTGTGCATGTGTTGCACCTGTGAGCAGGAGAGAGGTCTCTAGTTGCATGTGTTGCATCTAGAGGTGGATTTTGTATCCACTTGAGCTTGTGCATTCGTTGCATGTGGTGAGAGTCAAGCAAGGGGCTTGACTTATTACTCTTGGTGTTTGCCGACACCTAGACGGTGTGGAGCGTTGTGCGCCGGTGATCTTCTCAAGTGAAGCTTGTGAGAAGACCCGGCGATTTGTGAGTGGCTTGGTGCTCGCCATCTCGGGAGGCGGAGTAAGAGCAACCCTAGTGGATCGAGGTGATAAGTTCAAGTTGGAGTCGGTTCAAGCGGTTGAACTCACTTAGAGGTGTTGGTTCGGTTGGAACCGGTCCAAGTTGTTTGGACTTACCTCTGAGGTGTTGCTCGCGCTTTGGAGTCGATCCAAAAGGTTGAACTTACCTCAACGTGGATTAGGGGAGACCGACAAGTCTTCGATCACCACGGGAAAAATATCGCCGTGTCAATTGTGGTTTGCTTTCTTGAGCTTTACCTTATTGCAATTTACATTCATTGTATAATTGCTTATTTATTTAATTGCTATCATGTATGTGCTTGATTGATCATATCATTAGTTGAAAGCTTACAAGTTCATGCTCTATTGATTATTATCTTTATACTTGTATTGTTGGAGCACTTAGTTGAGACTAGTGATTTTAGGTCTTAATTGTGCAAAACCGTATTAATATTAACTTCCGCATTAGAAATCGGTTTTAGTGCATAAAAGTTTTAAAACGCCTATTCACCCCCCTCTAGTCGGCCTACTCGATCTTACACCCCCCCGGCTGCCGACCATCATTACGGCCTCATCCTCGGCCCCAGAAGCGGCCTCCTCGGGTTACTTGCCTCGCGTTCTCGGGGGGCGGTCCGCCGTCCACGTGGTAGACGCCACGTCCCTTGTGTTTGTAGTCGCTGGCGTGAGGCTTAGCGGGTGCGGCGGGTGTGTGGGCCGATGCCGGCGGGGCCCTTCGGGTGCTGTCCTCTTCTGCCCGGGCGTACTCTTCCATTTTATCAAAGATCTCCGCCACCGTGTGAATGGGCTTGCGGGCCAGCCTCTCCGACAGGGGGCCCTTCTGCAGCCCGCAGGTGGCTGCGTTGATGACGGTTGTTTCGTTGATGCCCCCCACCTGGCACTTTACTCGCAAACTTCTCAAGAAATCGCGAGGGTTTCGCCGGGGGCCTGCTTCACCGCGAACAGGTGCCCGGCGTCCTTGGGCTCCGCGTAGTTTCCCTGAAAGTTGTTGCGCACAAGGTCTCGCAGTTGCTCCCACGCGTACACGGACCGGGGGTATGGTGAAGAACCATGTGAGCGCCACGCCCTTGAGGGCGAGGGTGATGCTTTTCGCCTTCGTGCTATCCTCTCCCCCGCCGCTTCAATGGCGGTCTCTTATACCCTTAGAAACTCCGACGGGTCTGTGCGTCCTTCGAATGGTGCCACCTCCGGCATCTTAAAACCGAGCGGCCAGCGGGCCGCTTCCAATCCGATACTGAGCGGGGAGCTAGGATCTCCCCGAAGCAACGAGGCCGGTGCTGAGGATGGCAATGGCACCAGGGGTGGCAACGGTACCGAGGGCGGTGCTGAAGTTGACAGGGCAGCCCCCCTTCGGTTGTCGGCGATGTTCGGGGTAGGACCGCGAGGGTTAGCCATTGGCGGGCCCCAGAGGACGGCCATCTCCCGGCGGAGATCGGCCAGCTCCTGCTGGAACGCCTCGTAAGACCCTTGGTTGGCGCCCCCCGTATTGTGCGTGGAGTCGTTTGCTTCTTCCGCGGCGCCCGCTGGGGAGGCCCTGCTCCGTTTGGCCCTGGGGTGTCTTGATTCTACTGCCGCTTTGGCCCTCGTCTTGGGAGCCATGTCGCGTCCCGAAATCAGGCTTAGTGACTTTCCTGTCGCTCCCCACGGACGGCGCCAACTGTCGTAGTAGAAAAAGACTAGACAGTAAGAGAAGGGGGAACCCCGGCGTCCCCAGGGGACCAGGGTATCCTAGGATAGGGGACCAGCTGTAAGGAAGATCACTCTAGTATATTTCTCTATCCAAAAAAAAGGACCACCGATTACAAGGGGGGATGGCTATTTATAGCCATTCCTCTTCGTATGTGAGATTACAAGTCCACCCCCTACATGGCCCCATTTAAGTAGGGGCTGCAGGGTCTTTTCCTACCCCTAAGTGTAGCCTTTGGTCCTTGGTGGACCGTCCTAGTCCCGGCCACTGTGCTAGTGCACTGGTCCGGGATCATGCGTGCCAGGGGATGCGGGGCATTCTCTCTAGCTGAAGCCCTCTGGGCGTCCGGGCGATTGCCTCCTCCGGCCGCCTCCAGGGCCCTTCGCCCCCTTCGGCTTCCTCCAGGGCCCTTCTGGCGGGGCAGGCATGCTTGGGTGCTCGCCTGGCCGCGGGGGCCGGTGCACCGCCCCTACGACAGCCATTTACGAATGAACACCACGAAAGCCAAAGGAGAAATCACTCGAATGCTTAAGTCAAATTTTCCTTTTATTCTGTTTGATCTAGAAAAAAAACACATGCCAACACAGCGCCAACTCAAATTTCGGAAGACATCAGTCAACAACACAAAGCTCAAACGAGAATCAAGGAAACGCTTTACTATCCAAGAAAACATCATTTTTCTCAGCTTATCTTTTAGGAATAAAGTATCTCTCAAACCTTGGAATTCGAATTCATCACATACCACACGGGCTCAAACCTCTTAATTTAACATCCTCAAATTATACTTAACCGAAATACATCATCCACACCTTTATGGAGAGACTCTATTGATTGCACTGAACACTCTAGACAACTCTTTCAACTGACGAAATTAATTTGATAGAAGGCACCAAAGCACCTCAAAAACCCACACAATCCCATCACCTCCAATTCTCAAGAATAACACCTGGAATCCTCAGTACACACGCTCATGTACTATATTAGAAGAGTTCTATCAAAGATCATTCTACTCCTCTAGAAACACCATTAATCTATTTTCTCTACACACCATCATTTGGCGACCAAAGGACTAGTATAAAAATGCAAAGCCCAAATTTAACCTCCAAGACCTCTACAACGAACTTCTCTTATAACAGATAGAGAAATCATCACATTAAATCTCGAACATGCCCACAATTCTAACATTCTCACTCATTGACATCATCAAAAATCACCTACACAATCTCGCAATACTTTCCAATTGCGTTACTCTGTACAATTGATCAAGGTTTCCATACCTTCAATAATCCCCAACATTTCAACATAAACTAAAGTTCTAGAATTTCACTATATCATAGGTTCTACTTAGTTGTACCACTATTCAGTTTTTATTCAACGCCATACATTCCATTGGAAATCAAATTTCCTCCAAGAGGTACATGTCAAAACCAATTCTTCTACTACTCCTCCAATAGCTTGGTAGCAAAAACTCACCACTACAAATTCTTAACCACCACCAAACAGTTGCCAATTACGCTTTGTAAAACTTTGCAATACAAACTGTTGATCATTTCTCGAAAGAACGAGGCGAATAAGGACAAGTTTCGTTACACAGGAAACCGCTGCTCCTCACAGCGAGCACGAAACCAAAAGAATTAATCTGATAACGAGAATCTTGGAAAAAACGAAAGTTGAGTTCATAGCTAAAGGCACACATCCCTCAAAAAGGAATTAACAAGAAGCAACTAACAAGAAAATAACATTACGATTGAAACTCAACATCTCTTGAGTGGAAAGAGCAGAAAGTTTAGGCATGATTCAAATAACCACAAGTTACAAAACTTGACTCAAATTCGCAAATACTTCTACTGCACTCTTTCCTTTAACACTGAAATGCGCTTCCATTAACGTTCTACAATGCCTTCCCGATAACCCACAAATAACTAGTTAGTTCTAATCTGAAAACAGATGACACGATCATAGAACTGACTCTGGACAGCAGCACGAAATCACTCATATCTAACAGTCTGGGACTCGGAACGAGGTGAGCCCAGATCCTAAGGAAACTTAACAAACATATATTCGAAAACCTAGTTGGGGAGATAACCCAGATCGGCCAAAGAAATATGCTAACAAGCAGCTGAACATGAAAAACAGCTTCTGTCCCGACTAAGATATCATAACAAGGCCTTTACAATGCCATGTCCTAACTATCAACCCACCCGAGGAACAGAAAACCCCATGGGAGACTAAGAATCTCCTGACCACAGGTGAACCCCGTTGTGTAAGTAAATCCTTTTCAAACAAGAGACCGTTAAGAGGAGGTAAGACAAAACTTAAAATGCCCCCACCAGATTGACAAGAGAACAATTAAAAATAACAATAACAATTGTCAACCTGATTGTGTTCTGATAACTAACACACAACAAATTATTCAGCCAAGCCATCGCCCATAAACCCGGCGTGTGGTTGTACGTAAGACTTGGTTCATCACACCACAGACCGGTCCTCATATACTCGGACGGGGCTACACGAATCCGGGACCACCCCTTCATCACCCTATCACCCGTCCAAGTCCAACACACAACAATAACCCACCTAACAAGTCACAATAACCAGATTCAAAGATCTGGAAACAATCCTCAATATCAATATAATTCAATCCATATAATCCTCAAATTTTATCAAGATTCAATTCAATCCACCGGCCGATGGACTAGCTCCATCAACCGCTTTCAGCTACAACTACTAGTATGGCTAAGCATCGTTCTACAAACTAGCAAACAACCAATATAACATATAACCTTAATTAATCAAGAAAAAAGGGGTAATCAACATTCAAAGGAGGGCTAATGCAGCAATTAGGAGATTAACTACTTCTACCCATGAACATATATTTCAAAATAGCATGCAATTACGGTAATTAAACTCACACAAAACTTAAAAAAAAACCACTGGGAGCAATATGATCAAGAGGAGGGTGCTCGCACCTTTGCTGTACCACTTATTCAACCTCAGGTTACACTCATGAATATGTCCGGATCGCCGAAAATTTATCGAAAGAACGACATTGCAATAAACACCAAATAAACTAAAATATTCAACATACTAAAAAATGCATGAAATTTATGCAGTAGGTAGGTCATGATTTTAGATTAATTTAGGTGAAAGAATTATTCCATTTGAATTTAGTATGTGAAAGTTATGATAGTTTGAAGCTAACATCTTTGGAAAAATCAAATTTAAATAGAATCTGTTACTGTTCATGTGAATTAAATTCTTTGGTGAAAATTTGCATAATAGTGGTGGGGATAAGGATTGCATGGTTGGAAATATAATAAAAAGTTATGTTCAATAAAAATTGAATCACTCCATTTGGAGTTCAAATGAATTTTCTATGAACTTTTGAAGTTAATTCAATTTCTAGTGTAAAAATAATTCTTTTTTTGATTTTTTCTAATACATTTAATACTTTTATACTCATTCTAACCTAGCCTCTGCCATTACAAATGGGACCTACATATTTTATTTTCTTTTCCATTTAATTCCTCAAGGAAAACATCTACCGACAAATCTAATCTTCTCATAATCATTTACTTAACCGATTCTCTGGTGTTGAATCCAATCACATACATAACACTTTCTGATCATATTCTCATATCTTGATCTAAATCCCATACTAACCTCCGCTGAGGCATAATCAAGGTAGTTAATCCAACCAATAACTCCCGGACTCATAAACTTTCATCTACACAATCCATCCGGTAGTTGTACGAAATCTACCATGTGATAAGCATATGACCAAGACTAAATCTATCAATCATTCTCTGATATACTGTATAAGCTAATATGAACTATCTAGCTGTACTAGTCTCACCTTGGCAAATCACATTCGCATACGCCCAATTTTCCACCGATCGAGGTTTAATTGACTAACCGACACCTAATGAGTTTTATAATATAAATTCACATATGATATTTAAAAGTTCACTAATCAATCAACTCATATCTAAATCACTGAAATAGCCATGTATGACATCTACCAATCCAATCACATACGTGCCTCTATGATCGACTAATAATCATTTAGCTATCAATCCAATAGAGAGTGCAATTCCATCAATTCGGCACATATGGTTTATCTATTGATTACATGGCAATCCAATTAGTTGTCTGAAATCAAATAATCCATTCCTACCTTCTCCCAATTCTAGCATACAAGATTCATGTAGCTATTACTTAGGACATCCGATCAATTTGCTCAAGCTTAAATAAATCATCCGATTCAATTAATCCAATAATGTATATATAATCCGACATCCACCGAGCAACAATACACATGTCCCCCAACAAAAAAAACTAATTATTTGCATTCACAATATTTCATCACATAATCACGCCTTCGCACAAAGATGACCTAACCGGAGAATTATACCAGTCGTAAGCTACCAATTTTTTTTTTAATTAATCATGTATAACTAGATGCCATGTTCATGACTAATATGCAACATGCACGACTAATATCATAACGCGGTAACAAAAATAATACTAAAGATTTTACCGTAACACTAGGCGTGCGAAATATCAACGGACGTCTTCTCGGGTCCGCGTCCGCCGTAGTCGTCACCGAGTTCGTCCACGTCCACGTCCACGTCCAGCTCCTCATCCATGTCCGCCATCCTGGTGCCGCCGCATGCGCCACGCCGTCGCGTCGACACCGCCTCGCCTCGCTCGCCCTCGACGCCGTCATCTTCGGTGCTCAGCTCGCCCATGGTCTTCCGCGCCCTGCTGTCGTCATGCCCTTGGCTGCGCCTTTGGTCACTGCCGAGCCCGGCCGCGTCCATGCATGGCGTCGGTTGCATGCACCACCGCTTGGCTTCGTCGGCTCGCCATCTCGGTGAAACCATGCCACAGCGAGCCTCCGCTGTCCGCTCCTCCTCTCTTCCTCCCGTCGACCGACCACCGGTGAGCCGATGCCGACGCCGACGTCGCTGCTGCAGCGCAGCCCCTCAGCCTTTGGCTCTGCTTCGCCGTGCTCATGACGCCGTCGATGGTGCCTCGACGCCGTGGTGCTTTCCCAGGCACCACACCGTTCAAGTCACTCGCATGCCTCGCCTCGCCGAGCTACTGCCTCCTCGCCTCGGTGCCGTCGTCTTCGCGCTGCCATCTCGTCGGGTTCGTCACCGGGCTTCCGTGCCGCCACGTGCCGCTGCAGCACCTCGTCTTGCTTGGGCCGCCACTCCCTCGCCTAGGCGTCGCATCGCTGCATGTACGCAGCCCCTCGGCCTCGCCTCGCCGAGCAGCTGCGCCGAGTGCCGCTGCTCCACCGGCCTTGTCTCCTCGCCTCCACCTTCTCTTTGCTCCGGCCGAGTCGGATCCGGCCATCACCGAGCCACGCCTCCGTCGGCCTCCACCAGGCCACCTTGCTCGCTGGCCACTCGCTGCCCACGCATGCAGCACCACCACCACCATTGCTCCTCTCCCTCTCTTCAAATCAGTCAAAAGACTGTGCATGTAAAATATAATTGGATGAATGAGATGCTCATGAGATGGAGAACGTGATGGTACGACATGCATAGGGGGATTTTTGGTTTCTTGCTTGGATTGGGAGGAGAGAAGATGTATAGTTGAGCTCAAGATAGAGAAAGAAAAGAAGGTGCTGCTGTTGGGGAGAAGGAACAGTGTGGGGAGGAAAAGAATCGAGGGTGGATGGTTCAATGGTTCGGCTGGGCAGTGAGAAAAAGCATGCAACGGGGAGAGGTTTGGTGCTGGACACAAGCAAATGGGCATTGTTGAGAAGGAATAAAAAGAAAGGGGAAGGTGGCAGCTCGGTTGGGAGTGAGAAATGGCAGTGGAAGGGGATGATTTCGGCTGGGAGTGGGATGAAATGGGCAGTGGGGAGCTGGGGCAAAAGCAAATGGCAGGGTGTTTGCTCTTTTGGGAAAAGGAGATGGCAGGGGATGGGATGTGCTCAGGGAAAAAGAAAATGATGCTGGAGGGGAGGATGGACCGGCTGTGCAATGGCAGTGAGGATACATGATGAAGTGGCTGTGTACTGAGAAAAGAAATGGGCAGAGGTGGGTTGGTTCGGTTGTGGAAATAAAAATTGAAAGTGGAATAAATAGCAGCATTTCTTCCTCCTTTTCTACAACCCGCTCAAACGACCTCGCATGCATGAGCTAGTCGCTAAAATGGAACGCTCTCGATACAACGATCGCAATGGTATAACATGTGTTGCAAGATTTTTGGTTTTTGGTTGTGATTGCGAGGAGAGAAGTTGGGAAAAAGAATGGATACGCAGCGTCTACTGGCCGATCGATCGAACTAGAACAGAGCGACGGTACTAATGCATGCATCATGATTTTTGAAATGCATGTGAAAACAAGAAACAAAATAATTTAATTTTAATGCATTCTCTCAAACAATTCGATTTAATACTGTTGGTCATCATTATTATTATTTTCATACAACTTTTGAACAACTCGATTGATTTTAAAAGAAACCTTTCACTTAAACATGAGAAAATTTTTAAAACACGATCAAATATTTATTATATTGCCAAATTAAATATTAACACCCTTATTCTGAAAATCAGGGTGTGACAAACCTACCCCCCTTAAAAAGAATCTCGTCCCCGAGATTCAGACGAGACACGACTCATAAGTCCCAACTCCAGAGCCTTTCTTCCAGCCAGAATTATTTTTTTAAAAAACTTGTCTCCTCAGCTACGGACGAACGGGGCTTCACTACTTCTTCTCCTCTCCCTCTCCTTCTTTCCCCTTTTTCTTTTTTTGGATTAAAAGTGAATTATGCCCTATTTTTTGGCTTTTTTATATACTGTCCTCTATCGCTATTAGGAATGGCATCAAGGACCATGTCCCTGTCGCCATTCCAAATGGCGATTGGGAATCCAATCACTTTGGAATGACGGCAAAGGCATTTACTGCGGGTTGGATGGTGACAAGGCTCCTAACACCATTCCAAATGGTGACGTGACCATTTCGTCATTTAGAATGGTGACAGAGGTCCATTTTTGTAAATGTATGAAATGAGCATTTATTTTTGTAATTCTAATTTTTTAAATAAATCCTATCTCCCTTACCGATTTATGTGTAGCATCCCCTCTTCTAATTCGTTGTGACCTTAGCTCCAATATTTTCCTTTGAGTTTTTGGCTTAAATGGCACTGTTCACGTCGTTATTAACAAAAATTGTTGTTCACACGTCGTATTGCCAAAAATAATATCACATATGTGTTAGCGGCCGACACGTGTCCACGTCTGTGCCTCCCATGCTCGAAGTCCATCTGCACCGTTCCTGGGAGCGACGGACACCCCCATGCCGCCACATCACCATTACCGCGTGCTCGGGGCCTAGATAGCGCTCGTCCGCGCCTCTGGCGCCCAGACCGCAATGCGGTGGTGCACCTGGCGCCCAGACAGCACGCCTTCGCACCACCCTCACCCGGATGATGCCACGTCGGCAATGTCACACCCCCTTGCCCAAACGAGCCTCAGCCGCACATGTGCGCGCGGACACCCCCTCTATCATCTCCCCATCGCCCAAATGTGCCACGTTGTTGCCTCCGCCCCCCTTTGCCCTGCAGCCCCTTTGCCGTGCCATGGTGGCACGATGCTGCCCCAGGTGCCCGCCACATCCCCTACTATGCCCTGGTGGCATGGTATTTGAACCTACCTATTGGGCCAGGTCGTGCCTACGACTAGGGCATGGGCGTGTTTTCTACTTCCACCGAAAGCATTCCCTGTCCCCTCGATCTTTTCCCCCATCCTATCCATCAACTCCATCACCTCGCTACCTCCATCCGCATGCATGCAGAATCCCAGTGCACAACACGCGGGATTATCTCCTGTTGCCTCGCGGTCGGTGCGAAATGCCTTCGCAGCTATAAAAACCAGCGTCGCGCTCACTCTCATTCTAGAATTCATCCTTGTTCTCACGCTAGCCGCTGAGAACACAGAGAATTGAGCTAAATTTTTCATATTACGCTGTGAATTAAGCAGTGCTTAGGACCGTATAAGCATAGTGAGGTCGACATCAAGGTAAGGTAAAAAAAAATTCCTATGCTTTAGTTGTAATTATTTCAGTCGTAGTTAATTAGTTGTAATTTATTAGTGGTAGTTAGTTAGTGGTAATTTACCTGTAATTCATAAGTGCTAATTAAATTAGTGGTAATTAAGTATTCGTAATTAAATACTAGTAGTTAATTAGTCGTAAGTAATGAGTGGAAATTAAGCATTAATTAATTAATAGTCATAATTAATTTAGTTGTAGTTTATTAGTGATAATTACATTAGTAGTGCAAATTAAGTGGTCATAATTACGTAGTCATAATTAATTTGTTGGTAAGTAATGACTTTGTAGTTAATTAGTGGTAATTAAATAATCATAATTAATTATGATAATTAATGATGTGTAGTTAATTAGTGTTAATTAATTAATTGTAATTAAATTAGTGGAAATTAGTTAGATGTAATGAATTACTCGTAAGTAATATATTGATAACTAATCAATTTATTGATAATTAATTAATTATTCATATTTAATTACTCGTGTTTAATTGCTTACTTGTATGTAATATGCCGTAATTATTTATGTCATGGGTATTTAGTGGCAAATAAATTACTCGTAATTAATTAGTATTAATTAGTTTAGTTTTATTTAATTAGTGGTAATTAAAGTAATAATCTCATGTAAATAGTCCTGAAGAAAGGTTATGTGACAGATATTTGGCGAGATCGGTGGATCCTGGATGGTGTTAATTGTAGGCCAGTTTGTAAAACACAAGGGGCTCCATGGTTTTTCCCGGGATAGAGATTCTCTTCAGGAGAATCTAGTACCATGGACATACAATCAATTTACCGCATCCCTTTGGGCCGTTTGGATGAAGATTTGTGGGCTTGGTCGCTTGAAAAGCATGGAGTTTATTATGTCAAATCAGCCTACCATCTCCTGATTGAAAATACCCATGAAGCACAGGAGGTAAGATCAGGAGCTTCATCGACGTTGGTGAGCACAGATAAGGCGGGCACCGGCGGAAGGACCGAAGCCCGAAGGGGTCAAGGGGCCTTACTGCCTTGGGGCTGG
The DNA here is from genome assembly GCA_036346255.1 of Ampelocalamus luodianensis. NCBI lineage: Eukaryota > Viridiplantae > Streptophyta > Magnoliopsida > Poales > Poaceae > Ampelocalamus > Ampelocalamus luodianensis. Next base: position 76,148,371 of record CM070620.1, read on the forward strand.
CCGGCTGGGAGTTTTCAGGACTCAGGAGTTGGTGGGCAGTTGGCTGGAGCTTGGAGGCTTGGAGCATGGAGGAGAAGCAGTGAAGCATTGAAATTGGTTATTACTTTATTGGTATGCCGTAGCCGTTATTGTTTTACTAGTATGCCATAGCCCGTATGTTGTTTGTCACTGTTACATTGTTATCATGTTCATGTTATATTGTTTTGTTAATCCGTGAATGTGAGCTTAATTGTGAATAGAAATTTGATAAATGTGTTACGATATGTCAATGTAGATTGTAGCGATATGAAGAGGAATAGAGACATTCTTTCTTTTTTTCGGAATCGAGAGGTGAAGGCAAAGAATATTTCATCTTCTTCATCACCGGCTGAAGGGGTCCAGGGGTAGAGAAGACTAGAATTGTGAGTATGAAGTTCACCTCCACCATTTAATTTCTAGATCCGTCACTGCAGATAACCCTACATGGAAGGCGATACGGAGTATGCAGATTCCGCCAAAAGTACGGGTGTTTTGGTGGCGTGTGATAAATGAGTTCATGCCATCCCGTGCAAATTTGAAGAGAAGGCATATAGAAAAGGTAAGCTTCTGTGAAACCTGTGGAGTACGAGAGGAAACAACATATCATGCTCTGGTGGAGTGTACATATGCCTGTTCCTTTTGGCTACGACATGGAGAATCCCCGCTAGCCGCCAGGGATCCCGCAAGCGGTTGTGTGGGTAAGGGATACTGCACTGGATCTGATCCATGCCTCCAAGCCCACTCTCGTGTGCATGCTTCTGAGCATTGGAAACTGCCTCCGGAAGGTATGATAAAAATTAATGTTGATGGAGCTTTTGACGTGGACAGTTTCATGCGAGCATCAAGAGCAGTGGCTAGGAATGATGGTGGGTGTTCTTGGGTGCGATATCGCATTGGTATCCGTCCTTGTCAAACGCTCTACACGCTGAAGCACAAGCTTGCTAAGACGAGATTCGAATGATCGTTGATTGGAATGCTGACCATGTCATTGTTGAAACTGATTCCCTCCAACTCGTTAATTTGTGGCACTCAAGAGGCAACCATCGGTTGGAGATCGCGGCAATCCTTGCCGAAATTCAAGAGCAAAGTCTTTTATTCTCTTCTTTTGATATAGTTCATGTAAGGCATTCGGCAAACCTGGTAGCCCATTTGTGTCCTAGACAGTCGTCGCTGAATAGGACCTCCTATACCTGGTTCTCTCAGGCGCCAGCTTTCTTGTTGCATTGTTTGCAACATGATTATGTATGCATGATTAGTGAAGAGAATTGCTCTTTGGTCTAAAAAAAGACCAAGAGATAAAATAAAAAAAGTTAAACCGCACGTGCAGAGGAATCAAGATGGAGATTTTTTTTTGAAGAAACTACAACTGCACATGCGAAACGAATAAAGATCGAGAAACAGGTACCTAAAGCATCCTTATCAATATCATTCCGGAGACCATACCACTTTGGCTATTGGAAGGAGACATTTTAGTGCCACTCGTACCGGTGTAGCATTCTGGAGTTTAATATAATAATATATATTTATAAGTACATATATATTTAACTATATGCACATCAAATTTTACTTATAATATTATTCTAAATATATAGTAGTAGGATCAAATATAACTTATAGTTTAATGAGTATCGATGGCGATAAATAAAAGACGCACTACTACGAAACAATCATCACGCATTTTTGTTCGAAGCTCGTGTAAAGTAAATGTGCAAGCTTTATTTAAGTGGAGGACTGACTTACTTTTAGCGAAAGCAAGTTTTCTTTTGCAATAATGTAACCGTCAAATTTTATTTGATAAGTGATGAAGTAGTCTCGATAACCCGTTCATACCAGCCCATCAAGTGGTTATCACAAACGGTTCGCAAACCGCAGGGTGTGATATGAATATCACGTATGGAGCGGCACCGGACAACTACCATGCTCCCAACACCATCCTCCTGCGACCTTTTTAGGTCCCATATACTCTAGTGTGGTTGCACGCAAAAATGCTGGAAAACCGCCACACCCAAAACACACCAACTTACCATTGTCAAGTCGAAATCATTTTGTTTTTAGTTTTTAGAATGCAGAGGCGATCAAAGTTACTGACAAAGTCGATAACAGCCCAATTCTACGGTATCTAAGCATTGCGCATCATATCGCAAAGACAAATAAAAGACCCTAAATCATTCACCGGGCTCTAATTCACGGTGAGAATAATATTCCTAAGGTAGTGCATATTTCAAGGCAAAATGCGATTAACTACCTCTAATCGATAAAATTAATCATTGACACAAAAGCATGCATACGTCTGAGTAAAACAAAGTATTAGATTTTAAAGTAATGGGATTGAGTGGATATGATCAAGCGCTTGCCTTTGCTTTGCTAGAGACAATCAACTTCTTGCGAGAGGATCACTCTAGATAACAACGTCATCTAACGATAAAAGCGCAGGAAAAACAACGAATAAACACGGAATGCCAAAAGTAACCAAAACCAATTAACACTGTTATTTCTAACTATACTTAGATTGCCTTCCCGCTCATGAAGCTCAATAGGAGAATTTATTAAGAGAATGAGTATTTGCTAACTAATTCAAATACCCAAATAAACAATGCTTTAGAGTAATCAGTTAGTCATTTAATAGGTTTATGAAGTCTCTTCCTTGCATAAATGTTACAGCAGACAATTCTTTTGAGCTTAAGTACTATGTTGTTATCCTACTCTTCTCACTTAACTCAAACATCTATATTTGTTTTCAAATAGTTTGGCATCACAGCAGACTCAAGTGTTCAAAAGACTAATTGAATTATTAACATTTCTAACTCTTATTTCCTTACATTAACCTATTGCCATCATGAAGTAACTCTGATGAGAACACTTTCTACATTTTAGGTGCTATCAACCCAATTTCTCTCTGGAATCACTTATTCAATTGTCGATTAGGTTTGAGTAGTCTAGAAGTTAAACTATATTTGAACTTATGCTGAACTTCCTTCATCGACACTTTTCACCATCAGGCAAATAACTACAGCAGCTCAAGGTTTCAAGAAATGGTTAAGACATGGTTAAGACACTCTGCTCAAGCAACAATTAATGAAACCATTTTCGGATGAAATGCTACTAACTAAATTCTTACTATTTCAATTTTCCATCTTCGTCAATTTGATTGAGATTCAAAGGACCTCATGGATTTGCTATTAGCACCCTACAGGTGGTTCCTATTGTCGATTGAGCATCTTAATCGGACTTCTTCTGATTCATCAAATCAGACAATACAAACCATCTATGTACTTAAAGTGCTACTCTCAAATTCAATCTTAAACTTTTGTTAATAATTTAGAGTGACTCAGAAGACATTAACAAAGTTGATTAGCAATGAGTGGTCACACTTTGGGAGAAGCAGAGGGCACAAACGAAGAGCGAGGGCGGGGGCTCGGGCTGGTTTTGGGCGGCAAATCGCCGATGGTTGGGGCTGTGGGGAGACCATGGCGATGGCCAAAATGGGTCGAGGGAGGCTCGAGGATGCTAGAGGTGGTCTCGGGGTAGCCGGAGGAGCACCGTGGCGTCGCGACGATGGCGGCCGCTGCCGTGGTGGAGAGAGAAACAAGCGACGGCGCTCGGGTGATTTTAGGGCCAAAATGGGGAGCATGAGGACCGTGGTATACCCGGAACACGTTGCGGTGGTCGGCGAGGCGAGGGAGGCAGGGTGGCGCGGCGGCGCTTGGCCGCGACCGCTGAGGTAGCTCTCGTGGCAGCGGCGACACAGGGATGGAGTAAGGCACAAGTGAGTGATCGGGAAGATAGAGGGTCTAATACATGCTCTGGGAGGAAGGAATCGAGAAGGAGGCATCGGAGAAGGAGTAGCAAAGACTGGCGGTGGTGGCGGCGAGGTGGAGAAGAACCCGTGCGGCTCCACGGTGGCGCTGGCTAAAATTGATGGAGGGTTTGACCGCTGGGGCGTATGGCGCAGTGCGACGCATCGGTGGTGATCGGAGTCGCCGAGCGACTCGCGGGCTGAGGCGGCGCGCCGTGGCGAATGCGATCGGAGCTTAATGGGCGGAGAGGAGAAAGGAAACCAGCGGTTAGGGCTCTCGGGCGGCCTTTGTAGGCAGACGGCGGATAGCAAGGTGGAGGTAGCAAAGCGCGAGGTGGCCGGCTGTTTCGGCGTGCGGCATGCATGCGCTTGGCAAGCGGCGTGCGCGCGGTGAATGGCCAGTGCGCTGGAGAGGCCCAGCTGTGAGCCCTTGCCGCCAGTGGAGAAGAAGTTTCGCGGCGGGGCCACCGGTGAGGGAGAGCGACTCGGTGCGAAGCGGTTTGGCCGGACCAGCCTAAAGGTTTAGAATGCGGTCGGGGTTTGACTCGGGTCGATCGGAGGACAAAGCTTGATTGGGCTAGGGTTTGGATTTAATTTTTGACCCGAAAACAAATGAGTTTGACCAAGGCAGATTTGAGATAGAAATAAAATCGAAAAATTCTAAAAAATTTTGTGGGCACTCTGAGGATCAACTAGGACTTAGGAAAATAATTTCAGACATTTTATATATTAAACTTTGTTAGAATAAAATTATATTCAAATCTGCATTATTGATTTGATTTGAATTTTAGTGAAGGCAAAGACACTTCTAAAAATTTGGTAAAAATAACTACAATTCAATATAAATAATCTAGTATTTGAATAAATTATTTTTGGAAACTTTCATTCACACATTTTTTCTGGAATTCAAATAGAAATGGAATTTAAGTTTAAAAGTTTTGAAATTTCAACACAAACTTTAATACAAACATCAAAAGTTTAAAATTGCACACAAGTTTGTATAAAACCAAGAGCATGACCAAGAGATACAACAAAAGTTTTTAAATTTTAATACTTTTATATAGTTAAAATACAAACCCTAATTTGGGGCTGTTACAGTAGGATCAAATATAACTTATAGTTTAATGAGTATCGTAGACGCACTACTACAGAAACAATCACGAGACGGTTGGAACCGTCATCACTGCATTTGATTTTCGAACCGTCTCGATAAATTGGTCTCGATAACGGTGGTTATCACGTGCGATCTGCAAACCGTGATAGAATATCCTGAGGCGGTTACGTGTAAAACCGTCAGCGAATGAAATCCAGACGATTGTAAAACCGCGTCTGATGAAGTCGTGTATGATATTCGACTATGAAGAGCGCTCGCGTGATTTGCGAGCGTACTGTAACTGCTCGTGATACTCGGGCATTCGCTGCATATTCACGAGCGGTTTTATAAAAACCTTCGTGATAGTTCATTACACTAACTACATTTTTACCGATTTTTGCTAGCCTCATGAATTGCTAGCCATGCCCTCTGAAAACAAGCATGCAGAAAAAACAGATACATCACAGATAATCAATTGTCGACAAACTCAATCTGATCATTACTCAAAATAAATTACAAAAGATCACATTTGCTCAAGTATTACTACAAAATAAATTGGATTACAATTGAGTCAATCGTTTGCAGGTGGTTGAGAAGTGTCGGCGGGGTGATGCACTGGGTCGGCGACAGAGTGAAATTCTCCGGTGTCCTTAATTATCTCTGATATAATAAAGCTGCAGACTTTCCTCGAATGTCCTTGATCTCATTCACAAAGAGTCCATCTAAATCTATATTCAAGGCATGTCGCTAGCAAGAGTAAAGTGTTAAGCATATATATTTAAATTTATAATTAGGAAATAATTATTTTGAGATTCACAAACCTCGGGATCCTTCTTCCTAGCTCTAATGATTTGCTCCATATGATGGCAAATGTAGATTGCACATAACTCATCATTTTTTTTTTGCTAGCGGCACTGCAAAAATAGAATTACATATATCAGTTTGAGATGCGTTATTATGAAGTATGATATAAGATTATCGTGTTGTAGCGTGTACCGAAAATTGTCCTGTGTGTTAGTTCGGCGCTCTTTCCATCGTATATTCCTTTGTTGGCAACATAGTCGATGAACGACCTACATGATTCCAAAAAGTTATCCTAGACCATTTCAAACTAATGAAGACTAAAATAGAGTTATGTATGAAGGAAATGAGCATACCTGTTGAGTATTTCTCCCAGAATGCTGAACTTGTGGTTGTTGCGGATTAGGGAATCAAGGTATATCACATGGTTCCTCCTTGGTATGATGACTAAAAGGATCCAGTGGTACCTACTCATGTATGTCACTATAGTCATTAAACCTGAGTTCGTGCTGCGTATAAAGTACAAATAAAATTTGTAGAGCAAGTAGTGAAACTTACCCCTCGTTGTAGGGCACCACGATGTACTTTATGTTCTGCTGACGAAGCAATGCCTACGTTATGTATTTCTCGACGAAGGACGAGTCTGCTTGGATGGTTTGCAACGATACCATATATGGGTCGAGGAAACCCATTGGTTCTTTCCATTCCCGCACATTTTTCATCATGTATCTATATATAAGAAATGAGTTGTGATATTTATCGGTATTACGTGAATGTAGAACTTGATTGTATGCACTTACAGTGTCCAACATCGTAGAAGCGAGGCGTCAAGGCCAACGAGGTTGAATAGGTCATATAAGTCGTTGAAGCCCACGACGAAGTGGTTCGTCCCGTTGAAGAAATGCTTATACTCGTATCTGACGGTGATTCCAGTATCACATCCCTCCTTTTGGGTCTTCTCCAAGTACCAGGCATACAAAGCCTGACAAGCATATCCAGCACGCCCTAATACTGCGTCGGAGCACAACGGTTTTTCGATGATGTACTTCCCGGATATTCCCGACTTGCCGGACTTGAGAGGTGCCTTAACGTTCGTCGATTTCGATTTGGTCTTAAGGATTGGCAGCGTCTTCCTGCGAGACGACTCGGGACCCGATACGGCGGCACGCTTTTCTTGTTCCTTCGACGTCTTCTCCACGAGAACCGATAAGGTGGCCTTCTGAGGCGAAATATGAGGTAGAGTCATGGAGGGTCCCGTTGGAGAGGAATGGTCGTGTTGAGATCACGGCACTGCTGGGTCCAGGAGGATGTCATTCTTGGGCCACTGGATAAAACTGTGCACGGCATCCCCTAGTGTTGTGATCTCTTCGTTCGGACGAATCTCCAGCGGGACGGCCATGAAATATTCATGTACCATGTCCACCTCCACCCTGGCGTAACCCTGCACCACCTAGACACCGTGCTGCACTACCCCTTCCTGGTATGGATGCACCATCCCCCGCCTAGCCTCAATAAAAATGGACCCAACTAACCTCACTTGGAGCTTGCAGGCCGTCGGCTCCTACAAAACGATACGCAATTAGCTAAGGTGTCCTATAGGTCTATCTTTGCTGCATTCCATAGATGTACATTACCTTGATGTCGTATATCAGTAATTGGACATTGTCATGTTCAGAATTATGCGTGGACGCGACGCTACACCGATGTCGAGCAGGACTGGCTCCCAAATTAACAGGGGCGACTTGCAACTGCGATTGGCTCAGGAGTTGATTCATTTGATCCTACAATGCTGCCAGCTTTCCTTCAAACTTTTCAGTAATCATCTGTACCAACCGGTCCTTGCGCTCGGCCTTAGATCTCTTCCTACTCCTGTACGTGTAGTAGTCTGTGAATCCATGACTCCAAGGTACGTTAACCCCAAGGTCTCGCGTGCGACCTGGGTGCTCCTTGTTTCCTAGGGCCGTAGAGAGTATATCCTTCTTCCTGTCTACATTGAAGGAGCCTTGGGAAGTTTGGGCAGACAATTCACGCTGCAAGAGGTCATCATGTTATTATAGACACTATGAAGTTATATATGGACTTATTAATAACTAGGTAGTTCGACATACTTACCACACGTTGAGACACTTCCTGGTCTACCGGGTTTGTGAAAGAGATGCTGCCCGAAGATGAGACTTTTGCCCTCGCTTTTAACCAGGCTAGGGAACACGGGTCCGTGACATCAGGAAACACGTTCTCCTTCGCCGCCGCCCATTCGTCGTATTTACCTGCGTACCCAGCAGTGCCGAGTCTGTGCGGATGAGTGTTTCGTGTCTGGAGAGCTTTGTGTGCCGCACTTTGCTCGTTAAATTCGGGCGTCGTCTTCATAGAAACAAAGGCGTCCCATGTTTCCCGCGTCAAGAATCCGTACTTCGCGAAGGGTGTTTGACCCGTGTTCACGTACTTCGTGACAAGAATGCTCTTGAACGTCCTCCACGATTTATCGATTGTGAGCATCGCCGTCCGTTCCACGCGTGCCATGTCCGCTCGGGATAGTGAACTTTGTAATAATTCCGTCCCACAAGACGCCTCGCTTATTTCGCCGATCCTTCCACCTTGGTGTGGTGATGGGGACCCGTTTCCTTGAAAGTATCCCGCACATGAATCTCGCCGCTGAGCTCTTGGGACGCAGAGGGACCCCAAACTCACTAACCTCCGTGATGACCAGTCGGCCCACAGGCATCTTCGATTCTCCTCGCCATCTCGCCAGATCATTATAAATCGACGGATTAGGTGGCAAAGATGGTGCCTCTGCCATCTGCGGCATCGGCGACGGCGGGGAAGATGGTGCCTCTGCCATCTCGCTTACTTGCTATCTATATAATTTACATATGCATAAATATGTAACAATAATTAATTCCAACAGATCATACTGGAGTGTACCATTTGCTTCATGCCGTGGAGGATTGGCATGAAGCAAAGGTACACTCAAGTGTGTCAGGATTGACGAAGGAATGCTAAGCAAAGGTTTAATGCTTCATGTACATAAGAATTGTTCTCAATTGACAAATTGCATAAGACATAGTCTTTGCAATCTCAGTCCTCTGTCAAAATCTCTTCCCCAATCAATTTTGATAATTACAAAACAGATCTTGAGCTCAAACTACAACACATAAAATATTCTGTAAACAGAACATCTAATCATATGCCTTCAAAATAATTCACAAATTTATATCAACAATAAGCCTAATTGATAGATTGAGAATAGAAATACAAATATCTCACAGAACATACAAGTGTAATCTTAATTCCGCTATAACTGAAAACAAAGAGTATAAAGGCTACTAATTATAACTAACCATATAAAGCAATATGCTTAACCTCAAGTCTTGTTTCTAATCATCTATTTGATTTCAGATTTCGACTATCATCACGTAAAACATACAAGTGTATCTTAATTCTCTATAATGAAAACAAAGAGTATAAAGGCTACTAATTATAACTAACCATATAAAGCAATATGCTTAAGCTCAAGTCTTGTTTCTAATCATCTATTTGATTTCAGATTTCGACTATCATCACATAAAACATACAAGTGTATCTTAATTCCGCTATAACTGAAAACAAAGAGTATAAAGGCTACTAATTATAACTGACCATATAAAGCAATATGCTTAAGCTCAAGTCTTGTTTCTAATCATCTATTTGATTTCAGATTTCGACTATCATCATAGAAAACATACAAGTGTATCTTAATTCCGCTATAACTGAAAACAAAGAGTATAAAGGCTACTAATTATAACTGACTATATAAAGCAATATGCTTAAGCTCAAGTCTTGTTTCTAATCATCTATTTGATTTCAGATTTATACTATCATCACAGAAAACATACAAGTGTATCTTAATTCCGCTATAACTGAAAACAAAGAGTATAAAGGCTACTAATTAAAGCAATATGCTTAAGCTCAAGTCTGTTTGTAATTATCTATATGATTTCAGATTTCGACTATCATCACAGACCATCAACAAGGCATCATCAGAACCTATCACAGAGCATCAACAGAGCCCATCACAGAGCATCAACAGAACCCATCACAGAGCAAGGGAGGCGCGAGGGAGAGGAAGTGACGAGTAAGAGCAAAACCTAGTGTCGGGCGCCGAGGTCGGAGGCGGCGGTGTCGGGGGCGAAGAGGTCAGGGGCGTCGAGGTCGGGGCGAAGAGGTCGAGGGCGCGGTAGGGGCGAAGGTGTCGGGGCGGTGTCGGGGGCGCCGGTGTGCGGGGCGCCGAGGTCGGGGGCGTCAAGGTCGGGGGCGCCAAGGTCGGGAGCGGTGGCGCCGAGGTCGGGGGCGGCGGTGTCGAGGTCGGGGGCGGCGGTGTCTTGGTCGGAGGCGGCGGTGAACGGGCGAGCCCTAGAGGAGGCAAAAGAGCGCGCGATAAACTCAGGGGTGCGGGAGAGGAAGTGACGAGTAAGAGCAAAACCCTAGCGGTTCCCACCTTATAAAGAGGCTATCACAGACGGTTATTTAATATAACCGTCTGTGATAAGGAATCATAGACGGTTATTTAATAATAATCGTCTGTGATACGTTCCATATCATAGACTGTTTGTTTATAGAACCGTCTGTGATAAACTCATATCACAGATTGCCAATAGGTTTTGTTAGGCTATCACAAACGGTTCTACAATATAACCGTCTGAGATAAGCTTATATCACAGACGGTTCTTTATTAGAACCGTCTGTGATTCATTATCACAGACGGTTATATAATAGAACCGTCTATGATAGCCTGACAAAACCTATTAACAATCTTTCGTATCCTGACAAAACCTGGTGACAAGTATATATGATGACAATCTCATAACACATTTGACTTCAAAAACCAATTGTCGGTTACAATGAACGTCCATATTGACATCAATATCAAAATATATGAGAGATGACAAAACCTGATGACAAGTATATATGATGACAAGCTCATAACACATTTGACTTCAAAACACATTTGACATCAATATCAAAATATATGAGAGATTACAAGTCCATAACACATGATGTTATGGAATAAATTAATTACAATGGAGTAAATTCTTAATTAAAATATAGCCCTTCATGATGATCGGCGCGCATATAGCTAGCTTCCTCACTAGGTTCTTCCTCGAGCCTGATGCCATCTCCGAAAGGAGGCAACTCGTCAAATTGATTGTATTCTTCCTCGTCCACTACATTCTCAACTCCGACAATCCTTCTTTTTCCATGAAGAACTACGTTGCGTTTCTTATTTGCCGGGTCGGTTACATAGAATACTTGAACAACTTGATTAGCCAAAACGAATGATTCGTCTTTGTATCCGACGCGTTCAAGGTCCACGGTAGTGACGCCGTACTTGTCAACCTTCACCTGTGGGAGATGGACCCAACGGCACCGAAATAGGGGATCTTGAAAAGCACGAGTCGAGCTCCCATATCTCCTCTATTTGCCCACAAGACGAGCTCCTCAGCCCATCGGTACTGAATGTATCTATGCGGACACCGTTGTTCTGGACTGTGCTCTTCCTATCCTGAGCTGTCGTATAAAATGTGTACGCATTTATGTCGTATTCTTGCCATGTGACAATTGTAAATTGTGGCCCTTGTGCCAACCATAGTAGTGTATCATCACTTGATGACCTCCTAGTGATTCGCACCTTTAACCATTCGTTGAACCAACGGTTGTGCTCTCTCATGATCCAAACCTCCGACCGGTTTGGATTCTGTTGGTGTACCATGTCTTTGTGCTCGTCCATGTACGGGGACACTTCGGTCATGTATTGCAAGACCGTGAAATGGGCTTGAGCGTATATATCCAGATCGGGAGTGATTGATTTCCTTCCGATGGTCCCGATACCATCTAGTCTCCCCTCATGACAAGATAGAGGCAAACCTATCGGATCCACCTGAGCCATGTAGTCGACGCAGAACTCAATGACCTCTTCCGTTGCATAACCTTCGATGATGTCGCCCCTGGTCGAGATCGATTCCGCACGTAGGACTTGAGAATTCCATGTACCTCTCGAACGAGTACATATGACGAGGTACACGGGCCGCATATCTTTATCTCTTTCACAAGGTGAACAATGAGATGGACCATGATATCGAAAAATGACGGAGGGAAATACATCTCAAGATGACATAGAGTCGTCACCACCTCGGCCTGCAGAGCATCTAGTCCTTGGGGATCGATGACCTTCTGAGCAATTGAGTTGAAGAAATAACATAGCCTCAAGATTGCTACTCGGACCTTGTTCGACAAGATACTCCTAATTGCAACAAGAAGCATTTGTGTCATCAGCACATGACAATCATGCGACTTCATACCAATTAATTTCAAATCTTGCATAGAAATAAGTTTCTTAATGTTAGCAGAGTAACCAGACGGGACTTTCACACCATGCAAGCTCTGGCACAATTCATTTCTCTCGGCCTTGGACAGAGTGTAGCAAGCTGAAGGAAGGTACGTTCATCCTGTATCAGTCTCTTGCGGTGCTAACTCGGTCCTTATGTTCATATCGACCAAGTCTCACCGTACGTTAACACCATCCTTTGTTTTGCCACTAATGTTCAGTAAGAGACCAATCAAGCTATCACATACATTCTTCTCCACGTGCATGACGTCGATGCAGTGGCGAACTTCTAAGTGCTCCCAATAAGGCAAGTCCCAAAAAATTGACCGCTTCTTCCAGATGTTCTTCTGACGGGTTCTTAATTGACGACCCTTCCCAAGCACAACATCGATATCTTTAACCATACAATAGACATCTTTCCCTCTAAAAGCCCTTGGAGCTGAACCATCCTCCTTATTTCCGTCGAATTGTTTCTTCATCTTGCGGTATGGGTGACTCCTGGGAAGGAACCTACGGTGACACATATACACAGTTTTGCGCGAGTTGTTTAGCCATACATTCTTCATAGCATCTAAGCAGTGCAGACAAGCTTTGGCTCCTTTTGTACTGAAGCCCGACAGGTTACCAAGGCAGGAAAATCATTGATGGTGTAGAACAATATGGCGTGTAAAGTGAAGTTCTCTCGTTTGTATGCATCCCATACTGCACCTTCGCTCCACAAATGTCACAAGATCTTCCAAGAATGGTGCTAGGTACACATCAATATCATTCCCAGTTGTTTGGCCCTTTGATAAGTAGTGACATCAAAATGTACTTCCGCTTCATACACCAAGGAGGAAGGTTGTACATGCATAGATTCACGTGCCAGTGCTATGTCATTGCTCATGTTACCGAAAGGATTCATTCCATCAATACTCAACCCTAACCTTATGTTCCTCGTTACGCATCGAACTCTTCAAGCTCCGATCGTTTCTCCACCGAGCGTAATCAGCAGGTGTCTTAGCTTTCATCTTTCTTACGGTCCTGCGAGTGCCAACGCACCAATCTTGCCTCCTTTGGGTTCGCAAATAAACGCTTCAAACGTGGGATCACAGGCGGATACCACAACATCTTAGCAGGAGGTCCTTGCTTCAACCTAGCAGGATTCTGACGCTTGTATCGGGATACTTTGCACACGGGACATACATGCATATCTGCATACTCTTTACGGTAGAGGATACAATCGTTCGGACATGCATGTATTTTTTCTACTTCCATTCCCAATGGACAAAGAACCTTCTTTGCTTAGTAGGTGGTGTTGGGCAACACGTTTTCCTCCGGAAGAATGTCCGCTAGGAGACCTAACAACGTCGTGAAACTCTTATCGGACCAACCATTGCTTGCCTTTAATTTAAGCAGTTCAATCACGGTTGACAACCTTGTGTATTCCAGCTTGCAGCTAGGGAATAAAGGTCTCACCGAGTCCTCCATTAAGCGCTCGAATTTACAAAACTCTCTCTCACTGTAGTTCTCTTCTGCATCGCGTAGCATCTGATCCAGATTGTCATCGTGTGACCTATCCTAATCAAAAGCACAGTCTACATCTGGCATATCGTTGACTTCCTCGGCGATGTCGTTATTACTAACTTCCTGTGTAATCTGCTCTTCACCGTGACTGGTCCAACATGTATACCCTTTTTTGAAACCCCTTCGAATCAAGTGTGCTTCTATCTGCGCCGAGTTGGTAAACATCTTCAGATTACCGCAATCAATGCATGGACAATACATAAATTTTATCCCCTTCTTCAACATATCCTGCTCGGTGGCTCTTCTAAAAGCAACCACGCCATTAATGTACTCTTGACTCACACGGTTCATACCATACATCCACTTTCGGTCCATCTACGCTACACATGTAACAAAATATATAGTGTCAAATTAGATTAATAAAATCTCTCTCAACCGCTCTCTCTCTCTCTCTCTCTCCATTTTCTTCCCCCTCACAGAACTTAATGCATATACCAACCACCCAATGAAAAATATTATTCTATTTCACTGCATCCGGATGCAAAAGTTTGCATCGGTTCCTAGAGTTTTGCTACGGAATAGGCAGCTTTCACGTGTGGAATCGGTTCCTAGCATCAAATCTAGCCATTTGAACCAGCTAATTAAGCACGTAAATTTCAGATGCTCTAAAGGGTTATAGATTGTTACCATCGGAGCTCACGACGAAAATACCAAATCTCTTGAGATTTCTCTCCTTCTCCCTCCCTTTCTCCTCTCCTTCTCCTCCCCTCCCTCTCTGTTGGCGACGTAGTGGGCGTTTACCTGGTGTCGGCTCAAATGGGAATGGGCAGAGGTACTCCAGGAATCTATAGTGCGAGGATATCACAGACGGTTCAAAATATGAACCGTCTGTGATATACAAATATCACCGATGATTTCTAAATAGAACCGTATGTGAAATATCACGGACGATTCTATTTATAAACCGTCTGTGATACGGGAGATTATCACAGACGGTTTCTAAAGAGAACCATCCGTGATATTTCATAGCCGGTTCTATTTAGAAACCGTCTGTGATATGGGAGATTATCAAAGACGGTTTATTAATAGAACCGGCTATGATATTTCACAGACGGTTGTATTCATGAACCGTCTTTGATATATGCCTATCACAGACGGTTACTAATAAGAACCGTCTGTGATAGACCGACAGTACAAATGCCGCGTCCCAACAGACCCAACATAGATGGTTCCAAATGAACCCGTCTGTGATGGGGTGTCTACTATAGCTTGTTTTGTAGTAGTGACGACATTATCAATTCCGTTGGGATGACCAGTATCGAAGTCGGTATTGAACTGGTATGGCCGTTATTAACTGGTATCGAGGCCGGTACGGAACGTAAGACTGCTTTGTATCGGTTTAGGTGGCGAAATGGTATATACAGACGGATGCCGGAACGATATTGATAAGTTTGACCGAAAGCGCTAGCTGGATTCTCGCATTGTCTTGATTGTATTAGGCATTTGCAATGTACCCGCCCTCACAAATTCCCTCGAACTTCCGGCCTGCTTGCTGAGTAGGCCGGAATTAATAATAGATGACAAGTTTAAGGAGAGGTAGAGGAGAGCTGCCCCAATCCATCCATGAAATCCATCAACGAATCGGGCAGTTGCAGATCAATTAGAGTGCTTTACTCGATGAACATGCATGCAGAGAGGAGCTGCATCTGACAAGTTTAGAGGGAGATGATGAGGTGGACACTTCACTCCATGAGCATTGCACGCCCCTAGGATTCCATTCCACCACATTACAAGAGACCTCAGCTTGGTGAGCCTACCGAGCCCATCCATGAAGCTTACGGAGGAAAATTCCGAGATCAATCAAAGGATAGCTCCTCCAGGTCCAGGGCTTGCGGAATAGCAATTCCGTCGGGCAATATATGGCACACGTTAACCGACAAAGGAATGCTAATTTCTGTAACAGAACAATACTCGCTGGAAAATTTTGTTATAGGATTCCCTCTTAAATCTAGTACCCCATCCGTTCTCAAATACATGTCGTTCTAGCTTTCAATCTTTGTTCTCAAATACATATGTCGTTCTAGCTTTCAATCTTTGTTCTCAAATACATGTCATTCTATAATTTCGATGTAACCTTTTACCATGTTTTCCTTTGCATGCCTCTCACATTCATTATCCTCGAGATCATTTACTACTATGTACCAGACTAACACACCCTGTCCAAAATGAATAAGTGGCCCAATAAAGAAGGGTAATATGGTCTTTTGTATGCATTACTTTTTTTAGACTACACATTACTTGGTTGGAGTGCAAATTGCTAAAATAATATCTATTGCGAAACAAAGAGAGTACATTAGACACTGCAGGTTTCCGATTTGTTCTGGAGCTCAGAGATACGAGTGCCACTAATTCTCAGGTACTTTAGTTGAAAGAAATTTCCCATGCACTCTACAAGACAGTTCTCTCCTAACGTCTAGTGCCTTCAATATCCAATACTCACAAGAGCTGACGATCCAAAAACTGAGGGACTTGATTAACCTGCCTGTGGAAGAACTTTTCAAAACATACCAAGTGATCGAAGATGAGACACTCTTCATTGCTTTTGTCTGTTAGTCGCTGGATTCTTGCTCTTGGTGATAACAAGATCTTTACTCTCATCGAGAGGATGACACTTAGAGATGTGGCAAATTTTCTAGGTTTATTTCTCACACAATGTCATGCCAACCTGAGGGGTTGGGGATACAAATTTATAGGCTGTCAACCAGCCAAGCATATGCTAAGATGCTAGTCTAAGATGCTGTCCTAGATGCTAGTCAAGATGTCCTAGATGCTAGTCAAGATGCTGTCCTAAGATGCTTGTCCTAAGATGCTATCCTAAAGAGAGCATATGCTAAGATGCTAGTCTAAGATGCTGTCCTAGATGCTAGTCAAGATGTCCTAGATGCTAGTCAAGATGCTGTCCTAAAGAGAGCATATGCTAAGATGCTAGTCTAAGATGCCCACCCCACAAAGACCACAGTACATAGACTTATTCATCATTCTCCCCCTAAGTCTTGTGCGTCGTCTTGTGGGAAAGTTGAACCATCCCGATCCTGGAGCAGAGCTCGAGGAATTTGACCCTCCCAAGAGGCTTGGTGAGCAGGTCCGCAAGCTGATCCGTGGTGTTGATGTAGCTCGCCTTGATGCTGCCTTCATCCAAACAGCCTCGGATGAAGTGGTACTTCACCCGGATGTGCTTGCTCCGTTCATGGAAAACGGGGTTCTTTGCCAGAGCCAGAGCGGACTTGCTATCCACCCTGAGCGCCACCGCTTCAGTGTCTCTGCCGAGGAGATCACCAAGCAATCGAGCGAGCCAGAGCGCCTGAGTCGAAGCGGTGGAAGCCGCTATGTACTTGGCCTCACAGCTGGACAGGGCCACCACCTGCTGCTTGACTGACTGCCAGCTAACGAGGCACTTGCCGAGGAAGAAGAGAATCTCGCTTGTGCTCTTCCTGGTGTCGATGTCGCCTGCGTGGTTGCCGGGACACCTCGGGTAGTGCAAGCTGTAGTCGGAGGTGCCAGCAACGTAGCGGAGGATCCTCTTCACGGCCTGCTGATGCTCCGTCGTCGGTCGCTGCATGAACCGACTGACGTAGCCGACGGCAAACGCCAAATCTGGACGCGTGTGGACGAGGTAGCGAAGGCTGCCCACGATGCGCCGGTACTGCATCGCGTCCACCTCCTCCGCCGTGCTGTCGCGGCTCAGCTTCAGCCTTTCCTCCATAGGAGTATGGGTTGGGTTGCAGTCGGTGAGCCCGCCCAGCTCGACGGTGCGCTTGGCGTAGGCGGTCTGGCGAAGGGAGATACCGGAGC
Organism: Ampelocalamus luodianensis; assembly: GCA_036346255.1. NCBI lineage: Eukaryota > Viridiplantae > Streptophyta > Magnoliopsida > Poales > Poaceae > Ampelocalamus > Ampelocalamus luodianensis. The sequence goes on from CM070620.1 coordinate 76,165,798, forward strand.
TGTCCTGGTGGACCTCGATCCCCAGGTAGAAGGAGAGAAGCCCCAAGTCGCTCATCTGGAAGGTGGTCTTCATCTCCGCCTTGAACGCCTCGACCTCGGCCTCCTTGGAGCCGGTGATCACCAAGTCGTCGACGTAGACGCCCACCAGCAGGGCGTTGCCGCCCTTGCCCCGCCGGTAGACCGCAGCCTCGTGTGCGCTCTGCTGGAACCCCATTTGCTTGAGGGTGGAGTCTAGCTTAGCATTCCAGGCTCGTGGTGCCTGCCGCAAGCCGTAGAGGGCCTTGCGCAGGCGGAGAACCTTGCCCTCCTTGCCGGGGATGACAAATCCCGCGGGCCGGGCGACGACCTCCTCCTTCAAGTCACCGTTGAGAAGGCGGACTTGACGTCCATGTGATGGACGCGCCAACCCTCCTGGGCTGCAAGTGTGAGGAGAAGACGAACGGACTCCATGCGCGCGACGGGTGCGAAGGCGTCGTCGAAGTCGACTCCCTCCTGCTGCACGAAGCCTCATGCCACCAAGCGAGCCTTGTGCTTGACGATGGCGCCGGCTTCATCCCGCTTCAGCTTGAACACCCACTTAAGGGTGATCGCGCGGTGACCGGCAGGAAGATCCGCTAGCTCCCACATCCGGTTCCGCTCGACGGCGTCCATCTCCTGCTTCATCGCAACACGCCACGCCGCGTCTCCCTCCGCCTCAGCGAAGGAGCGGGGCTCGCCGTCATCGCACGCCAAGTGCGGCTCGCTGGTCGTGCCGCCGATCTGTGGACGGCGCGCTTCGAGGATGTTGTCCATGGTACGATAGCGCGAGAGGCTCGTCGTCGTGGTAGGCGCCGACACGGTCCTCGTCGTGGGGCGAGTAGCGAACTCCACCGCGCGCCGCCGCCGTGGATCGCCGCGTGGGGCCGATCCCGGTGGTGTGGCCGCCGGTGCGGGAGAGTGGTGAGGTGGTGCGAGAGCGTGGAGTGGCCGTGGTGAAGAGTGGGCGAATCGGTGCCGAAGGTGGTGGAGCACTCGCGGAGCGGTGGCGAGCTAGGTGTCGAGGTGGACGAGCTCGGTGAAGACGAGCCGCTAGCTCCCCGCTCTCTCGGTGGGACGAGTCGACAACGGTCCCCGCGAGTCGGTCGAACCGTGGTCCACCGCCTTGTCCCACGCCCGCCGCCGCCAAACACAACGCCACGCGAGATGCGACCTTGCTGTGTAACAGGTCGAGGATTCGTGAGGCCTTCGAGCCCTCCGCGTAGCCGATGAACACTCGAGTGCTCGCCGCCGAGCTTGCCGATGTGGCCAAGCTCCTTGGCGAACGCGAGGAGCCAAGACCCGCAAGTGGGAGACCGCCGGCTTGCGCCATGCCAAGCCTCGCACGGCGCCCGCGCCGAGCGCCTTGGTAGGCGAGCGGTTGAGGATGTAGACGGCCGTACCACCGCCTCTCCCGAGACACCGGCATCCCCCTCGCGAGGAGGGCCCGAGCCATCCCCACAACCGCCTCGATTGCGCCGCTCGACGACGCTGCTTCGCCGCGGGTCAGTCGGTAGCGGAGTAGTGGCGCGAATGCCCTCATCGCAAAGACGACGCGGTCCACCGCCGTGAATTCGCCGCCGTTGTGCGTGCGCGAAGACGCGCAGCCTGCGCCGCACTCCGCCTCAGAGCGACTGCGGCGCTCGATGGCGCCCGCAGCCTCTCCCTTGCCGTTGAGGACCATCACCCACATGTAGCGGAGAGGTCGCCGACGAGCAAAGAAGAAGTGGCGTCGTTCTCCCGGTGTGGCGGTGTCACCGGCCACACAAGTCCCGTGCACGAGCTTGAGCCTCTCCTGGCTCGAAACTTCCCGCCTTGGGAAAGGAGTCGCCGCGCCGTCAACACGCAGACGTCGCAGAATCGCTCCACATGGTCAAGGCACAGCGGGCTCGCACCATCTTCGTGGCACCGAGCCGCCTGTGGCCTCGGTGAAGGTGCCCAAAGCGCTGCGTGTTCGCGCCACGCTCGTCGTCCCGACGAGCGCAGCGACAGAGGGGTTGTGCCACCTGCACGTGAAGGATGTAGAGTCGATTTGCGCCTCTGGTTACCTTGGCAAGAAGGCGGCGACGAAGATCCCAAATCCGCAGCACCCCGTGCTCGATCTCGACACGCGAGCCGTTCTCATCCAGCTGTCCCAAGCTGATGATGGAGTTCCGCAGATCGGGGATGTAGTAGACGCCGATGAGCAGCTTGTGCTCACCAGACATGGTGGTGAAGATGACGGAGCCGACACCCTTGATTTCCACACCGGAGGCGTCCCCAAACTTGACGGAGCCTCGGACGCTAGAGTCAAGCTCGGCGAAGAACTCCCGTCGACCGGTCATGTGATGGGTGGCGCCGGTGTCGAGGCACCACCCGTCAGTCTTGTCGTTGCCGGAACTGTCGCCGAGGAGGGTGTGTGCTTTTGGCTCTTCAAGGTGGAGGAGAGCCGCTGCGGCCGGTGCCGCTGGAGGTAGTTCGATGCTCGCATGCGCAATGAACAGCGCCGGCTGCTCCTCCTCCTCCGCCTGCGCGACGTGGGCCTGGCCGCGTCGTGGCTGTCGACAATCCTTGGCCCAATGACCAAGCTTGCCGCAGTTGTGGCAAGAGTCGTCTCGTGCCGGCTTTTGCTTGCCAGCGGCGCCGCCCTGGGCGCCTCCACGGTCATCGCCCTCGGCACGTCCTCGCGCCCCTGCCCGGGCGTCTTTGCGCGGCTTGCCGCGCTTGCCACGCTCGCGGCCGCCTGTCGTGGAAGAAGGCTCCCCCTTCTTCCTGTCACCTTGGCCGGCAGCCCACTGCTCCCGAGTGAGGAGGAGCTTCCCGCCAATGGTGACGGGTCCCGAGAGACGCTGTGGCTCATCGCTGTCAACGACCTTGAGGCGACCCAACGCCTCCTCGATCGTCATCGTGGAGAGGTCCAGCAGAGACTCGATCGAGCGAGCCATCTGCTTGTACTTCCCGGGACGCAACGAAGAGCTTCTCCACGCTCTCTCGCCGTAGGTGTCGCCGCCGAACTACACCATCTTCTGCAACACAGTGTTGAGACGGAGAGCAAAGTCATCAACGTCCTCACCTGGCTTGAAGGCCAGGTTCTCCCACTCCTTGCGTAGTGTCTCTAGTGTAGACTTGCGGGCGCGGTCGCTGCCGATGCGTGCTGCAGCGATGGCGTCCCAAGCCTCTTTAGCAGTCCGCTTGTTGGTAAGCGAGAACTGTATCTCGGGCGGGACTGCAGCGATGAGAGCATCCAGCGCCCGTCGATCCTGGTTGTAGTCGACGTTGCCGTACCGGACTGCATCCCACATATGCCGCACCTGGAGCTTTACCCTCATCACCGCAGCCCACTCGACGTAGTTGATCTTGGTGAGGGTAGGCCACCCGCCGCCGGGGCCGACGTCCCTGACGACAGCCTGGTACTCATGGTGACCACGGTACCGAACCGGGGAGAGAGAGCCGCGTTGCCTGTGAAGGCCGCGCTCTCCGTCGACCCGTACGCCGCCGCCGTGCGTGCCTCCTCCAGGAGCACCGCCGGCGCGCCCGCTGCGCCGCTGGCCGCCGCGCTCGTGGCGCGCGCTACCCATCGTGCCGCCGCCTCGCCGCCTCCCTCCGGGCCGCTCAAGGTCGCGGCTTGGCCGTCATCAGCAGAGATGGAGCTGCTGCTGCCTTTGCGAGAACCTCGACCTCCGCTGCGCGCCGCACGCGCCGCCGCCGCCGCCGCCTACCTCCGCTCTGCCCGCCCACCGCTGCTAGCCTTGACGCCCTTTCCGCCGCCGCGGCGCTGTGCTCGTACCGCCGCTCGCGTTCCTCGCCACGAAGTTCGGCTTCTCGCCGCCGCCGCGTGCTCGAGGCGCGGCCGAAGCGCCGAGACCGTCTGCGAGAGAGAGCGCGCGCGTGGAGAGAGCTTCCTCGATGAGCTGCCGTCTCATGCAGCAGGGGAGGAGTGAGCAGAGGCAACCGGAGCTGCTGCTGCTGCTGGTTGGGGCTGCTGCGGGGCTGGAAGCGAGGTTGGAGAAGGAATTGAGCAGGAAATGCTCAGGTTACAGGATAGTATGACTCTGATACCACATGTTAGTCGCTGGATTCTTGCTCTTAGTGATAGCAAGATCCTTACTCTCATCGAGAGGATGACACTTGGAGATGGGGCAAATTTTCTAGGTTTATTTCTCACACAATGTCATACCAACCTGAGGGGTTGGGGATACAAATTTATAGGCTGTCAACCAGCCAAGCATATGTTAAGATGCTAGTCTAAGATGCTGTCCTAGATGCTAGTCAAGATGTTCTAGATGCTAGTCAAGATGCTGTCCTAAGATGCTTATCCTAAGATGTTGTCCTAAAGATAGCATATGCTAAGATGCTAGTCTAAGATGTTGTCCTAGATGCTAGTCAAGATGTCCTAGATGCTAGTCAAGATGCTGTCCTAAAGAGAGCATATGCTAAGATGCTAGTCTAAGATGCCCACCCCACAAAGACCACAGTACAGAGACTTATTCATCATTGTCATCTCCCCAACTTCTAAAGAGTTTGGTTGGATGGACAATCGGCGAATCTGGTTTGAACAATATTCAGAAAGCTCATTTCCATTTAAAGTAGTAACAAATTTCTCATCAACTGATCGAGATATTATGAGGTCCAGTTGTGAAAGTAGTAGTAGAAGTTTGGAAGAAGGCGTAGGCAATCGTGCAATCAAAACGATCTGCACTGCTATGTTTATATAGTTGCGGGATATGCTACCTGAACCGAAAATACAACAACCTGAAGATTGTGCCAACTAACCGACAGGCAATAACCAAATCTAGATAGATAAGAAATAGTTAACAACTTAAACTACACAGCAAATAATTTAACATCCTCCCTCAATCTCGACTTGGTAGCACAAGGTCGGAATTGTTTCTGAGAAAGCTGAATGGTCGCCCTGACAAAGGCTTGATTAGTATATCAGCTTGCTGGTCCTTTTGATGTGATAAACCTGATATCCAACGCCCGTCATGCAACATGTTCTAGCCGAGAGATAGGTCGCACCAAAGTTATCACACCATAACACCGGTGGACGATGCTGAAAAATGCAAGTTCAGACAACAGCGACTGCAGCCAAATTGAGTTGTAGAATTTGAGCACGTTTGAAACAATGAAATTTTTCTTAACAAGAAGCCAGGACAAAAAGAAGCATATATTGAGTATATTCCTATAAAAATAAGTTACCTGACTTCGTGATGATTCAAGACCTTTGCAAGGATTGAGATAGCTAGCTTCCAACATTCATTTCCTCAGCATCCTTTCTCATCCTGCTTCAGTATCCCCAGAACAGAAGACAGACATTAAATGGAGGAAAGTAACAATGCAGCGGGACCTTATGTGTTGAATGGAGGAGACTTGCATATATTGGTTACCTAATAATTCCTGCTCATGAGATCTGCCCGTAGCCTTCGATATTTCATTGCTGGACAGAATTATGTGGATGTTTCATCCTTCAATTGTATCCTCAGCATCCCTGCTAGCCGTCTCTCCATGGTCCTCACCTTCGTTGTCATTGAGCACCATTTGATACTCGCAAATTCTGTTGAATTCAAGGCTGGGACGGTCAGGAAGGACTTCTGCTGCCTTCCTGATGTCATCCTCCAAGGCTTCCACCTCCTTAGCCATGGCACCCCAACAATCCATACTGACAGACATATGTCTGAGGCCTAAAAGATGCTGTACACCAAAAACTAAGCCGCCAAACTTAAACTGGTACTGTGCCCTCAAACTAAGCTTTAGCTTCTGTAGCTTTGGCATAGCCCCTGGCTCAAACATCAACCCCTTTCCATCCCCACTTCCAAAGTTGAACTTCACCAGACGCTGGAATCCTTCGCTCCTGATGATGTGCCTTTCCCGGAAGCCTGGGGTTAACCTTAGTGTAAGAGACAGTAAGACAGGTAGAGTTCCAACCATCCTAAGACCTTCCTCTCCGACTTCACGAACATATGAAATACTTAGGCGCGTGAGGTTGACAAGTGAGCTGATCCATGTCGGTATCCTAGAAATCTCATAGAAAGCAATGACAATCTTCTGGAGATTTGGAGGAGAGCTGCATGAATCCATCCACGAATCTAGGACATCAGAGTCGTTCATTCTCAAAACACTAAGCGATTGGAGGTTGCATGTTCCCAATTTATGGAGAGACTTGATAAATATTTTCTTGCAAGTATCCTAGTTGCTAACTGCATCACGAGAGTCCCGAACTATTCCAAGTGACCTCAATTTACTCAGCTTACCAAGCCCTTCAAAAAATTTTGCCGATCCACGACGGAGATTGATATGTGACAACTCCTCCAGTGCTTGCAAATTCTCAATGCCGTCAGGCAATACGACAATGCTATCAACAAAAAGGCGCACTAATTTATGTAATTGAACAACAGTTGATGGCAACTTTGTGATTTCATTCCGTCTCAAATCTAGTATCTCTAAATGTTGCAGGTTCCCAATTTGTTCTGGAATCTTGCTAATAGATGTATGACTAATTCTCAAGTACTTCAATTGAAAGAAACTCCCCATATGTTCAATGTGACAGTCCTCCAAATATGTAGCATGTTCAATATCCAATACACGCAAAAATCGAAAATTCAAAAACCAAGGTACCTGCTTGACTGGTTCAAAGAGAGGAGATCTAAAAGCACTAAGTGATCGAAGATGAGATGCATACTTGAAAGATTTCGGCATCTCTGAACCTTCTAAATAGTTAGGATGGAGGGATAGCCGACGAATCTTGTTCATTTCACAAAGCTTTTCTCCGGTTAATAATGTAACGAAGTTCTCTTCAATTGATTGATGTATTATAAGGTCAAGAACCATGTCATGGACTTTGCAAAATTTCACAGTGGCATTGTACCGAATATCAATTGCATGGATCATACTTCTGTTAATAAGCTCATTTAAATAACTTTCTCCTAGTTGCTCCATACTTTGTCGATCTTTTGCAGTAAAAAATCCTTCTGCTATCCATCTCAATATCAGGCGTATACTATTAATCAAATAATCCTCCGGGAAAACACTTAGATACAACAAGCAAGTCTTTAGATGGTGAGGAAGATCAGAATAGCTCAGAAACAATATCCTTTTCATTTTGTATACAGGACAATCTTTCTCCACGGCAGAAGAAATTGAATTTTGTACTTTCAGCCACACTTCCTTTGTAGCTGGCTTGCTAGCTAACAAACTAGCTATACTGATAATGGCCAATGGCAAACCACCACATTTCTTCAAAATATCATCTGAAATTTCTCTCAATTCTTGGGGGCAATCTTGATTGGAACGGAAGATTCTTCTAAAAAATAAACTTTCTGAATCAAAGTTATTTAGAGGTCTCATCTCGTAAACATGGTCATTAAAGCTAGAGGAACATGATTCAGCCACGTCTTTAATGCGTGTAGTTACAATTATTCTGCTACGGTAATTGTTCTCGGGCAAAGCGGACTTCACATGTTCCCATGCTGATTTGCTCCAGATATCATCAATGATGATAAAGTACCTGTGCATTTTTCGAAATTGTATTAACAAGTGTAACATTAGGTAGTGTGTTAGCATTTCTGTTGGAAAAGGGATGACTATGGAGTCAGTTTTATTGGAAGAAACCTCAGTCCGATTAAACATTCTGGTTTTCAAGGTTAACCCAGGTATATCATAAAACAGGGAAAAACTAATTAACAAATTCACATATTGGATAGATTTATCATTTCATTTGGTATTGTCCAATAAAAATGATGCCTATGCAGAGTTGTAATAAAAAAAAGTGCCTTGCAATCTTACACAAAAGACATAGTTTTGGGACTGAAACAATGTACCAATTCAGATGTAAAGAAGATATACAAGAGAAACTATGGAGATCATGGGGATATGATCCTAATACTAGTGTGCTGAACATTAGGCAATAGCATCGAGACGTTTGAAGAAACCCTTGTTTTCGGAAAGTTTCAGCTGTTGTCGAGCTGAGGAGATCTGACCAGCCATGGTGGTGATCGGACCGGCCATTGCCGGTGGTCAGACCGGCCTTGGACAGCGGTCAGACCAGCCGAAAGTTGAAAATGTGAATTTTTGGAATCGACCAAAACTCACGTGTAGGAAGGTGTGTAGGAAGGTGAGAGGATGTGTTTGCACTTAGTCTCATTAAAAATAGAGTTTCGAGGAAAAATTATATAGAGTTTGAAAATTCTAGAGAAACTGTAAGTCTAGGGACTTGGAAATTTTCCTAAGTCTCACACTTCTGACCAATCACTAGTTGACGGTCAGGCCGGTGGGGGCGGTCTGACCGGCCAGAGAGAGTTCGTGCACGCGGGTGGGAGGTGATTTCCGTGGGTTTCGTCAAGTCATGAGTTTCATTGCATAGGTGTTGCATGATGTATATTTTAGCTAACGTGGGTTAAATTGCGAAGAAAATGTGCCCAGAATTGATTTATTGGTCTATTGTTATGTAGGTGGCTTGGAGTCATCGACGGTAAATGACAAGAATGATAGGGACTAGACTAGGAAAGTTGAGATCTGGAATGATCAAGGATGTCGTGTGAAGTAATTGGACTCAAACATAGCGCAAGACGGACAAGAACGAGCGAACAGGAGGTTCGGTGCGACGGATTGCATTGGGTGGCATAGGGGTTGGTGCAAGTGTAGTGATGGTTTCGGTGTGAGCCGAATGAGAGACACTTGCTGACATGAAGAGAACCATTGATCAACCTACACGTGGTGAAACATGTGATTGCTTCACAACGATTGGACTCGGTCTTTGGAGAATGATCGAAAAAGGGTATTTTGATATCTTCACTAAAATATCTGGTTGGTAACCTTTGGTGAAACCGCGGCGCAAGACGGCAAAATAAGAGGCGGTTTAGGTTAAGAGAAGATGAAGATTACGAAGAGATGTATTCGGGAGACCCAGTTCGTCATCCACTTCGAGAAGTGTACATGAGTGTAAACCCGTTTGTGTAAGGGTTTAATGGGCGTTCGATAAGGTTTATTTCTTGACCTAGCCTCGACTATAAAAAGAAGAGGTGCATGATTTGAACCCTCTTGACCCTTCCAAATAGAAACTATAATTTGTGATTTGGGGAAGTGGAAATAGAGGAGGCTAGGGATTGAGGGAGATGGATTGATTGAGTACTCAAGTGTTGAGCTTTTATCCTCCATAATAGAGTGACTATAAATTAACAATCTCTTGAATCAATCCAAGCAAGGTTTGCCCCCAAGATGAATTCTATCTTGTTCTTGTTCTCTCTTTGATGCCTTTGAGATTTTGTATTCATTTAGTTTTCTTTGAGTTTTTTTTGTGATCTAGTTTGCTAAGATGTTTGGGAATCCATCTAGGGTCATCTTGTCCATCATCCACCCACAACAAGTTTTTGGATCAAAATTTGAATTTTTCTCAGTTCTTATGCCTTCTTGATCTCATCAAAGAAATTTGTGAAATCTTGGCTTCGATCATCCTGATCGTCAATTGGAATGGGTTTCTAACCTTCTTGATGAGCTATGGTTGAAATATCAGAGGATTTAGATGTGTGATTGAAAGTTAGGTCATTCTGTGATCTTTGGGCGGGTTGTTGCTCTTACAACTAGCAGTCAGACCACGTCTCAGGTGATCAGACCGGCCACCCGGCGGAAAGACCGGCCCTTGGGCGATCAGACCAGCTGTAGGCGGTCAGACCGGCCAAACAGGCTTTGCCTTGGGGATTTTGGTTGTTTGTTAATAGATGGGAAAGGGTCAAAAACAGCATTGTTTTTGTTGACTAGAGGGGAGGGTGAACAAGGGCACCTACTCTTTTTCGACCCCGACGATATTCAACTTCTTCTTCACTTCAGTAGTTATGGAAGCTATGAAGATCAGAAACACAAGCACGATACACTTCTTCTTCACGTCCGTCGTGTTTGTGTTTCTGATCTTCATAGCTTCCATAGCTATTGAAGTGAACAAGAAGTTAAATGCCACTGGGGTCGAAAAAGAGTAGATGCCCTGTTCAGCCTCCCCTCTAATCAACAGTCAACAGAAACAATGCTGCTTTTTGACCCTTTCCCATCTATTAACAAAAAACCAAATTCTCTGGATTGAGATTACACAGTACCCATGCTACAGTGACCTCATGATCCAAGTAACAACAGTGTACCCCAGATGAGCTATAGTGCTTGAAGGGAATCTCAAGCCCTGTATTGTTTCAGATGGTTGTGAGAGGAAAGGCATGGTAGCAATGGATTATAAGCTTGCGCCGTTTTCTTCTCTAAGGCATATGATATGCATCTGTTGTGGGTGTTACGTACCAAAGTACAATTTTATCTGTTTGTTTGTTAGCAAGCACACTGGAATTTAAATCTTTTCATTTATGATATAGCAAGCAACCCGGCAATTCCTCGTAAGGTTGTTTTTGGAATATATTCGATGGTCAGAAAGCATCCTAGAAAGCCCAACCATAACAAATAAAATTTGAGTATGGCCGTATGTCAAAGAAAAAAGTACAACTATTAAACATGAATGTTTCCAAAATTAATTAATAACCTGTGCATTACGTGGGTCACAACTTTAGTATGTAGATTGCTAATCACGAAGGGGAAAAAAATCAAGAATACCTCTTGTCTTGTAAGCACTCTTTAAGTGTACGAATCAGTTGTGGCTCCTCTAATTTTTCGGAATAATCATAGCCTTTGCGATCAATCTGAAACAGTATATCTTTGAGAAGTTTCTTGAGATCGGGAGCTCGAGACACTGAAATTGAAGCCCAACAACTGAATGGTTCTCCAATCTTGTGGTACACCTCCATGGCTAGAGTCGTCTTACCCAGCCCTCCGAGTCCAAAGATGGACACCACTTTCAACAGCTTCTCCTCACCCTTCATCCACTTGATGATCTCCTCCCGTGGGCCATCCACACCCACAAGGTTCTTTGCCTCCTCGTAGAGCATAGGCGCTCTGGGGTCCAAGGGTGCTGCTGGTTGGGGCACAAAAATGCGTTGATCGATGTTGTACCGATTGCGCCGGTGGCTCTCCTCGATAACACGAGTCTTGAGTTCTTTGATCTCATTGGCAATCTGATGACTCTCCCACAACATCTTCATCTTGTGTGCAGTCTTGCGTAGCGCATCAAGCTCGGCATCCCCATGGCTGAGACGATGCATGAAGCGGTCAATGCAGTCCTCGATGTCATAGGCCAGCTCCCGCACCTTATTCCTCCGCTCCTTCATCTGCACATCAATTTGCTCCTCCTCCATGTCGGCTAGCCTCTCTAGTAGAGCGTTCATGCTGCTTAGCTCATCTCTTAGGAAACGGATTTCGCCCTTCACACTTTTGATCAGATTGTATTCGTCACCAAGCAGGTTTGTCAGCTTGGCAATCATGGACCTCATCACACCTGTGGAAACACCTACCATAATCATCACTCCAGGCGGCGCCATCTCGATCTCTGTCGCCCTCCCTTGCTCTTGAGAAGATGCAGTTGTGGAGGTTAATAGAGTGTGTTTGCTTCCTGCATGGCACATACACGTAGATTTTGAAGTGAAAACATGCATATGTTATATAACCTCTGAGAAAAAAAAACAGCAGTTACAAGTGATGATTAATAAAGAATGCACTACACATGTGGGGTTCTATAGTTTTATTAAAAATATCAGCGATAGGCCCCATCTTCTACTCAAACTAGAGTTGAACCCCATTATTATAGTCATGGTGCTGCTTGTTTGTCCAACTAACAGAGAGAAAAACAAGGTGAGCTTTTGTGTTTCGTCTCTCTATCTATTGGCCATGTATCTTCTTTTGCCCTTAAAAAGAAGGGGAAAGAAAAAAGGTTGTTCAAAGAGATCTTCGCGAAGTGTATCACCTAATATCAAAGATGCAACATGAGAACCTTAATTTTACCTCACTGGGATCGATTTGCTCGCAAGATGGTGATTGGTGCCCGGAACGTAGATCCCAGTGCTGTTGCTCAGGCCAGCAGTTAGGAGAGCATCTCTACACTACAGCTTGCAACTATAAAAGAGTAGGGGAGCTGCGGAAGAGGAGGTACAGGTGTGACGGCTTTGGGGAATAGCTTAGCATAGTGCCGTCCACTACTACGTTTCATAAAAGTCATCACGCAGACGGTTCGAACGTCATCACGAGCGTTTTGAACCGCCCGGAAAATGGGTCTCGATAACAGGTGGATATCACGGGCGGTCGAGAAACCGCTCGCGATATGAATATCCTGACGGTTTTATCAACAACCGTGCGTGAAGAGGCAGTATCGCGAGCGGTTCTAAAACAAAACGTCGTGAAGTCGAGTATCCTGAGCGGTTCTATGTAAAAACCGCCTGTAATACTGTCTTCTGACGGTTCTTTACACAACGTCGTGAAGTCGAGTATCCTGAGCGGTTCTTTGTAAACCGTGCGCGATACTCGACTTCCTGACGTTTTACTTAGAACCGCCTGCGTGATACTCGTCTTCGCTGCATCGTTTTATAAAAACCGTCGTGATAGTTCATTAAACTAACTACATTTTTTCCGATTTTTGCTAGCCTCGAGAATTGCTAGCCATGCCCTCTGAAAACAAGCATGCAAAAAAACAGATACATCACAGATAATCAATTGTCGACAAACTGAATCTGATCATTACTCAAAATAAATTACAAAAGATCACATTTGTTCAAGTATTGTTACAAAATAAATTGGATTACAATTGAGTCAATTGTTTGCAGGTGGTTGAGAAGTGTCGGCGGGTGATGCGCTCGTCGCGTGGAGTGAAATTCTCGGTGTCCTTAATTATCTCTGATATGATAAAGCCGCAGAGCTTCCCTCGAATGTCCTTGATCTCATTATCAAGGAGTCCATCTAATTCTATATTCAAGCCCTGTCGCTAGCAAGAATAAAGTGTTATGCATATATATTTAATTTTATAATTAGAAAATAATTATTTGGAGATTCACAAACCTCGGGATCCTTCTTCCTAGCTCTAATGATTTGCTCCATATGATGGCAAGCGAGATTGCACATAACTCATCATTTTTTTGTGGTGCACCGCAAAAATAGAATTACATATATCGATTCGAGATGTGTTATTATGAAGTATGATATAGGATTATCGTATTATAGCGCGTCTGAAAATTTTGTCTGTGTGTTAGTTGGCGCTCTTTCCATCGTATATTCCTTTGTTGGCAACATAGTCGATGAGCGACCTACATAATTCCAAAAGTTATCATCGACCATTTCAAACTAATGAAGACTAAAATAGAGTTATGTATGAAGAAAATGAGCATACACACGAGTATTCCTCCTAGAATGTCAAGTCGTGGTTGTTGCGGATTAGGGAATCAAGGTATATCACATGGTTCCTCTTTGGTATGATGACTAAAAGGATCCAGTGGTACCTACTCATGTATGTCACTATAGTCATTAAACCGAGTTCGTCTTTGCGTATAAAGTAGAGCAAGTAGTGACACTTACCCACGGTTGTAGGGCACCACGATGTACTTCGTGTTCTGGCGACAAAGCAATGCTTGTGTTATGTATTTCTCGACGAAGGGCGAGTGCATTTGGATGGTTTGCAATGATACCACATGTGGGTCGAGAAACCCACCGGTTCGTTCGACCGGACATTTTTCATCATGTATCCGTACATAAGAAATGAGTTATGATATTTATCGGTATTACGTGAATGTAAAACTTGATTGTATGCACTTACGATGTCCAACATCGTAGAAGCGGCGTCAAGGCCAACGAGGTTGAATAGGTCATATAGGTCGTTGAAGCCCACGGCGAAGTGGTTCGTCCGTTGAAGAAATGCTTATGCTCGTATTTGACGGTGATTCCAGTATCGCACCCCTCCTTTTGGGTCCTATCCAAGTACCAGGCATGCAAAGCCTGACAAGCATATCCAGACGCCCTAATACTGCGTGGGAGCACAACGGTTTTCCGAGGATGTACTTCCCGGATATTGCCGACTTGCCGGACTTGAGGGGCGCCTTCGTCGATTTTGATTTGGTCTTAAGCATTGCCAGCGTCTTCTTGCGAGATGACTCGGGACCCGATACGGTGACACGCTTTTCTTGTTCCTTCGATGTCTTCTCCAAGGGAACCGAAAAGGTGGCCTTCTGAGGCGAAATATGAGGTGGAGTCATGGAGGGTCCCGTTGGAGAGGAATGGTCGTGTTGAGATCGCGGCCTCTGCTGGGTCGTGGACGATGTCCTTCTTGGGCCACTGGATAAAAGCGTACGGCATCCCTAGTGTTGTGATCTCTTCGTTCGGGCGAATCTCCAGCGGGACGGCCATGAAATGTTCATGTACCATGTCCACCTCCACCCTGGCGTAACCCTGCGCCACCTGGACACCGTGCTGCACTGCCCCTTCCTGGTATGGATGCACCATCCCCCGCGCGGCCTCAATAGAAATGGACCCAACTAACCTCACTACGAGCTTGCAGGCCGTCGGCTCTACAAAGCGATCACGCAATTAGCTAAAGTGTCCTATAGGTCTATCTTTGCTTCATTCTATAGATGTACATTACCTTGATCTCGTCTATCGGTAATTGGACATCGTCATGTCCTGAAGTATGCGTGGGCCGCTACTCCGATGTCGGCGGGTGGCTCCCAAATTAACGGGGCGGCGCTGATGGAGTTGATGATTTCTTTTGAAAATCCAAAACGTCCTTAGATCTCTTCCTAAAGTGCAGTCGTATGTGAATCCATGACTCCATGGTACGGTAATCCCAAGACCTCGCGTGCGACCCGGTGTTCCTTGTTTCCGGGGTCAGAGAGTATATCCTTCTCCTGTCTACATGGAAGGAGCCTTGGGAAGACAATTCACGCTGCAAGAAGTCATCACGTTATTATAGACACTATGAAGTTATATATGGAGTTATTAACTAGGTAGTTCGACATACTTACCAAACGTTGAGGCGTCTGCGGGTTTGTGAAAGAGATGCTTCGAAGACAGAATTTGCCCTCGGTGGCTAGGAACGCTGGTAACGCGTTGTCCTCCGCCGCCGCCCATTCATCATATTTTGAATCTATCTCTAGGTTTCATCAAAGTCATAACTGATGGAATCTTTCTTTTTGAAAAATCCAAAAACGTCCTATAAAGTCAGTTACCTCCTAGTCCCTTAAGTGCTACAGATTATCTCATCGACAAGATGGGCCCGGATTTCACAAATATTCGGTGGCGTATATTGAATTAATCGTTTTTATTTAGTTTGTACTCAGTAAGTCTAAGATGCCAAACACATCGACAGTGCCGACGACCGACTCTTCACAGGCACAATGTCT
This sequence comes from Ampelocalamus luodianensis, assembly GCA_036346255.1. Classification (NCBI taxonomy): domain Eukaryota; kingdom Viridiplantae; phylum Streptophyta; class Magnoliopsida; order Poales; family Poaceae; genus Ampelocalamus; species Ampelocalamus luodianensis. The sequence goes on from CM070620.1 coordinate 76,181,031, forward strand.
GTTTCTCAGGAGACATTCGATGCACAATGTCAATGATTCAAGTTGAAAGGTCGCCATCTAAATCTAGATTAGATCAGTGGGTAGCTACCTTACTTCCCTTTCATTCAGTGCTAGTCTCTACCATTTAAAAATTGAAGTTGGTGGTCGTCTGTCATTTTCATCATTTTCGGTGTCTGTCGGATCGACGAGAGGGGTACCAATAGTTCAGATTGCATCGCTAAGCACAATGATGATTGACGACCCGACGTGCTATGACTATAATTTTTTTTAATCCGTAGCAAAGTACGGACATTGAACTAGTCTAAGAAAAAGGGAGAGTGCGATTAAATTTCTGTAAGATTTGGAAATAAGTTGGATGAGAAATTATTAATAAAAATGAATTAAAAAGATTAAATAATATCCGTTTGTTGCTGTACTTTTGTGTAGTAAGTACCGGTAACAACATTATAAAATTGTATTCGACGGTGTTGATTATTGGTGGTCTTAAGTGTACGGATTTACCAAGACCGAGATCTCTTTCTGTATGCACTTAGTACAAAGTTTCACTACATGAAACCCCGCAAAAAAAAGTTTTGGTACATAAGGCATTTCCTCGCTCTAAATGTTTGTGAAACTCCGTAAAATAAATATGCTAGTGACACGTAGAAGTGTAGAACTCATCTACTATAAGGGCAGAAGACAGAAATTAACCGTGTGGTAAAAAAGTGATCTCAGCCCTTTGTTAAATCTCTATCGTCGACAATTTAGATGAAACTGTTAGTGAGTCGCTGAGTCAAGTTGGTAGCTTTTTTTTTTTTTGAGCATTGATGAGATCTTACAACTAGTGTGTTGATGAAGTGATGAAGCGCCCCTCTGAGAGACCGTATCCTCTGCCTATGATTTTTTTTGGCTTATTTAGCACTTTTTAAAACGACATAGCAAAGAATATCTCTCAAAAAAAACAAAATGGCAAAATGACACCTCTGCGGATCGAAAACGCCGCGGCATCTAGGCCTGCCGTGCACCCGGAGCGTGGCATGACATGTGGCGACATCCTAGCTGGCAGCAGACGGCCGACTGCACATCCAGATCGTGGCAGGCTCCCTGCCGCTAACCGTCCGCGGCAAGTGTCGTGCATAGGCTATTAGATTTTTATGTAGCTTTTAATATTTATTGTGGTTATTGTATGTTGAACTCAATGTGGAATTGTTCATATTATTGATGTATGCGACAGGGAATAATTTGATGCGAAATTTAACTCGAGGTGCTGTGGATGGCTGTGCTGGAATATGGTAGACATATTTATTGAGATCGAGTCGACTGAAATTTAATATACATGCATATGATTAATCCGGATACAGCATAGGACTAGGTTCTTTTTAGGATCGGCTCTGCAGACTGTTAACCCACATGATCAGATTGGAATTGATCTCGTAAACAATCTGATCATGGTGCATGACTCACATATGTGTGCTAAGGACTAATATATCTTAGACTTATAAAACTAGCATGTCTGATCGTGGTTTGTGACATAGTTCAGGAGTCTCAAAGTATATCGAAAATAGGTGGGTCAGTTTGTAACACCTGAAAGTGGAGTCTATAAATAAGTACCTACCCTCTAGCCTCGGCATGCGATTGTGAGCGACATCACAAAAAAGATAAAGAAATAGAGAGTAGATTAGCAAGCCTCTACAAAATCAATCTAGGGTTTGCACAAAACCCAACATTGGTATCAAAGCCGAGACTCGGAGGCGACATGCACGGCGGACGTCCGCGTCCGAAGCTAAGTCAATGACTCAGAGGGTCATCTCGTTCGTGGAGGTCGCATCAAAAGCGACGTGAGATTCGTTCGTCAAGACGCAGCCAGCGTTTTTTCGTCGTGGATCCGTACGCCATGAGGGAAAAGCAAAAAATGTTTTCGTCCAGCATAGGAGGTGTGCGTCTGCCTTACCGCTTGCGTGTGTCCCATGCTGTTGTCCGTTGTGCCCCTTCATCCTCGGTCGGTGTGCGTCTAGCACAGGTGGAGTGCGCCTGGGCGTTGCTGTACGCAACGCAGAAACAAGACGTGAAGCTTGTTTAATTGTTTCTCTGATCTGAAGCACTACAAATTTAGGTATCTCGCTATGGCAATCAAGAATGTTTTTAACTGCTTAGATCTTGCAAATTGAATGACTCAAATTTCATAGTTTGGAAAAAGAAAAACCACGTTTTTGCTCTGTGCTGAAAACATTGATTATGTAATAGACAAAAACGAACCGGAAGAGACGAAAAAATGTCATTGTTGAGGAAAAAGAAAATTACGCAGAAGAATATAAAAATTGGACAAGGGATAATAAAAGGGCTCATATTTTTTTTGTTGAGATCAATGACTGATTTTTTAGTTGCTAAGTATGAGGGTGAAAGGAATGCGCGGAAAATAATGCGTAGTCTGGAACAAGATTTTGGTGAAGTATCTCTTATTAAAGTTCTTAATCTTGTTAATCGTTTTCTCTCCACCAAGATGTATGATAGCACTTCAATTAATGAGCATCTCAATAAACTCTGTGTTTTAGTAGAGGAATTAAAAAATACAGGCTATCCTTTTTCTGAAAAAGTATAGGTCATTGTTGTTCTAAACTCTTTGCCAAATTCATGGGAATAATTTAAGATATCTTTCTGTCATTCTGAGAGGATACTCAATATGGGCACTCTAAGGCATCATTTACTTATGGAATAAGATAGAAAACTCTCTCAGGGAAAAGAAAGAAATACTTACAATTTTGAGTTACACCTTGGAGAGGAAAAATGTATTAATAAAAGGAATTGGCAAAAGAGGAAGCCTAATGGTGATTTGAAATAAAAGCTTAACAAGAAACGCGATCGAGATAATCTTAAAAATTATAACTCGGTTCAGAGAAATGATAAGTACAAGAATTTCAAGTGTTACAATTGTGGTCAGTATAGGCATTTCAAAGCTGACTGTAGGAAAAAGAAGAAGCAGAATGAGCAAAAGGATCAAAACAATCAAACAGTTGAGCGTAAAGGCAAGTCATCGCCTAACGGTATGTCTAATATTTTTGTATGCATTGAATCTTTATTTACTACTACTTTTCCAAATAGTTGGGTTGTCGACTCTGATGCTAATAGAGCTTTTACTTCTATACGAATAATTTCAATGGAAAATAGATGTCTTTTTGGGCCCTAATGCCAAAGTTGTTGTACTTGGAATTCGAAATTATGTCTTAGAACTCCCCAATGGAGAAAAATGATTATTACATGGCATTTTATGTTCACCAAGTATGAGAAGGAATTTAATTTATGTTGCTCAGTTTGAATCTATTAGTTATAATATACTGTTTAGAAAAGGAAGAGCTAAAATATTGCTCAATGAAAAATTAGTGCATACTGGAACTCGTCATGAAGGTCTTTATTTTCTTGATGAACTATCAAATGATGACAATATTGATTGCTTAGTTGGCGAAAATAACTCCATAGTGAGGAATACTAATGATAGAACACAAGCTCATAATCTTATCTGTGGCATTTACGACTTGGTCACATATCTAAAAACATAATTAAGAGGCTTATTAATTCTAGAATTCTGCACTTTAAGTGGGAGGATTTTGGTATTTGTGAGACATCTACAATGGATCAGATGACCTGTGCGTCTTTTCCAGAGGCAGAAAGATCTAATGAGCCTCTTGCCATTATTCATTCTGCTATTTGTGGTGAGATGTCTACTCCCACTAGAGGTCAAAAGATTTATTTTATCACATACATTGATGATTATTCTAGATTTGGTTACATGTATCTTCTTAAACATAAGTCGTAATTATTTGATGTATTCAAGACATTTAAAACTGAAGTGAAAAATCAATTGAATAGAAAGATCAAAGTTTTGAGAACGGAACGTGGAGGAGAATACACTTCAGGAATATTAAATGATTTTTGTAAAGGGCCTGGAATTATTCATCATTATACCACACCTTACACTCCGCAACAAAATAGTGTTGCCAAGCGGAGGAATAGAACACTTATAGATATGGTTAGGTTTATGATGGTTTATATATTCAGATCTTCCTTTGTGTTTTTGGGGTGAAACTTTACATACTCTTGTTTATTTATTAAAGGAAAAAGTCCGGTTTACTCCTCGAATTATCAAAAAAGTCTGGTTTACCCCCTGAACTACAAAACCGGTTATTTAACCCCCTAAATTTGCGAAAACTAGTCAATTAACCCCTCACAGCAGTTTGGAGCGGTGGTTTTGCTGACGTGGCAGTTGTTTTGCTGATGTGGCACATATTTTGCCATGTGGACGCCCACATCACTCTCTCTCTTCTTCTCTCTCTCCCAGTAGCCGAAGATGGCGCCGCCCATGGCCGCTGTAACGCAGGAGAGCACCATGAACGCGGTGATCCTCCCGTCGTATCACCGCGCCTGATCCTCGCCGCTCGCGCCACCGACGAAACTAGCGTGGTCAAGCTTGACGTGAACCTTGCTTGGAATTTGCCTTATTAGCACTGAGCTGCCTTCTCCACTGAGCCCAACCGAGAGAGAGAGACCTGAGCGTGCACGCGCCACTCATGGCCGTCACACCGCCCACACCTCCCTTTGTCGCGCCGACGACCTCCTGCCCTGACTGACCGCGTCACCCCGCGTGCTAGAGCTCAAGGAGTGATTTCCCTTGACCAATTCCTCCATTCATCCACAGGAGCCCGTCGGAGCCGTCTTCTTCATAGACCCCGGCCACATCCGCCATTTTCGTCGCCGCTCCTTCCTCAATGATCTCCACCCCAATTACTTCCATCCCGAGCACCCCTCCCCTTCCTCATGCCATGCCGCCCACTAACCGCTCCTCTCCTTGTGCAGTGCGGCGTCTCCATGGCGACTCGTCGCGTCGGCTTGGGCTCGCGTCGCCAGGCAGCCATAGCCGCCCTCGGCCCCCTTCGTCTGCTGCGGTGAGCTCCCCTCTACTCGCCGGTGCTCATGCGCGCCCCTTCTCCTCCACTCCTCCCCTCTGGCGCTGTTGCCATGATGGTCGTGCCGCCGCTGCCGTCGTGCCACGCCGCTTCTAGTCCACCATCAGTCGCCTAGAGCTACGCCGCTAAGACCCCTAGGGCCGCCTCGGCCTCCCGGTGCCATCTTGCCCGCACATGACCGCCTCCATCGCGTCCTTCGCCGGCGTTGAGCGCCGCACGAACCGCTGGTTGCCCTCCTCATCTGCTTCTCTGCACTGTGGGGATGAGCTGAGGGGCGCTGCCAAAAGGGGACGGCTGTGGCGGCGAGCCAGGCGAGCGGCGATGGCAAAACTAGGAGCCGAGCCGGCCGGTGGAAGGGGGGAGCTGAGGAGCAAAGCTCAAGAGGGAGTTAATGGAGGGAGAGAGAAGAAGGAGAGATGGAGAAGAAATGGGACATATGCATGCTGACTGGGAGAGAGAGAAGAAGAGAGAGTGATGTTGACGTCCACATGGCAAAATATGTGCCACATCAGTAAAACCACTGCCACGTCAGCAAAACCACTGCTCCAAATCGCTGTGAGGGGTTAATTGACCGGTTTTCGCAAATTTAGGGGGTTAAATAACTGGTTTTATAGTTCAGGGGGTAAACCAGACTTTTCTTATAGTTCAAGGGAGTAAACCGGACTTTTTTCTTTATTAAATCATTCACCATCTAAGGCTGTAACATTCACTCCTAAGTTGTGGACTAGAAGAAAACCCTCACTTTGCCACTTAGCTGTTTGGGGTTGTAATGAACAAATTAGAGTGCCAAATCAAAACTGTACAAAATTACAGCATAAAAGCACACCAGGATTTTTTATTGATTATTCCTTGGAATAAAAAAGGTACAGATTTTATGATCAGGAAAAAGGATAAACCGGTGGAAAGTAGGGATGCAATATTTTTAGATCAAAATACACCTCACCGTGCTACGCGGGCAAGGGTGGAATTATTGGCAACTCCACCGGAAACACAGATGGATACATCTAGTATTAATTATCACACTGAAGGAGGTTCAGCTCGAGAAAAAAATACAAATCAAACTCCGAACACTAACATGCTTAGGAGAAGTAGGAGGAATTTTTGTACACCCCAATATCTAGATGATTATTACTTGTTCTTGGGGGAAGTTCGTGTTATGAATATTGTGTGTATATTGAAGAGGCCCAATGGGCAATATATATAGGGTGTACAAGGGTACAGATAAGGAAATATAAAAGACTCCCTATTCTATCTCTAACATATCTCTAACACCCCCCGCAAATGCAAGACATATGCAATAGCATTGCATTTGGAAAGGGTTGACACTAAAATATGGAAAATCCAAAGTCCGAGTCTTGATAAATGTCGTCGTAGCATGCAGCTCTTGGAAAATGTCGATAAAAGATCTCCTCCCATCCAAGGTCCCACGACAGCTCATAAAGCACAATGTGCAGGAGCAAAGTTGACCGTGGCAATATGACGAAGAAGATGATGAAACCGACAAAAAGAGAAAACTGTCAAATCAAGTCGAATAGGAATAGATAGAAGCATGACGACGCAGATCGAAGCCCAAGACGACGGCGATGCAGTGCACAAGAAGCTCAATAAAGACACAGAGAGCACAAGAAGCGCAACAGATGCACAGTGCAAAAGAAGCGCGGCGCAATGCACAAGAAGCGCAACAGAGACGCAGTGCAGAAGAAGCGCGGCGCAATGCACAAGAAGTACACCGGAGACGCAGTGCGGAAGAAGCGCAGCGGCCTTAAAAGTGGGGCGACGGATCTGCAGCGATTTGAAAAAAGAACAGCGGCTGCTGCCATACAAAAGAAATTCCTATGCTTTTACGACAGACAATAAATTTGTGGACTCGCATGACATAAACGAACTCAAAAATAAAATTTGACGGACTTGGATGAACGCAGCGGAATAAACGACACAAAGAAGAAAAGAAACCTAAGGATAACTAACGGCGGAATAAACGACACAAAGAAGAAAAGAAACCTAAGGATAACTAACGGCAGCAGAACAGCCGAATAACTAGCACAGAAGAATGGCTAGCAGTCGGCAGAAGACCATCTCCTCATCCAGTAGCAGCAAAGTACACGCAACAAACCGATCGGGAGTAGCAGGAAGCTAAGGAATAGCTAGCAGCACGGGATAGCACCAGTAGTCTGAATGCCCAATGGTCACAGATGAACCATCCCAATAGACGAACCATCCAAATCCTGATTCGGATCGCGTGGCCCACGTTCGTGTGAGCATTCGGACCCTCCGGTTACATTAACAATTGGGACCGTTGGATCTCGATCCAACCGTCTAGATTGTAGCAATCGATCGTCCGGCGAGCTCTTTAAATCGCAGCCATCCATTTCCAATCCAACGGTCACCGTTCGCTTTTCGTTCTTCTTCCTTCTCGCTTCTCCGTGCGCGCGCGCGCTCATGGCGAGAGAAAGAGAGAGCATGGGGGCTTGTTGTGTCACTGAGCGTGCCTCGTCAACGCGTCTCTCGCAAGGCATTTAATGCGCAAAAGCTTTCTCCTCCATTGTCACCGTGCTCACTTGCTCCCATCATTTCGTGGTCCACCGCACCATGAACCGAGCTCACCATGGGCTCATGTTCGCGCTCAGAACCCTAATCCTTTCCCTTTATATTGCCCCTAGCTCCTCCCGGTGTTCCGTTACACCACACTTTGCCCTTCTCGGTGTTTGAGCAAAGAAACCACTTCACACCCTCAAAACACCATTGTTGGCCGTGGAGCTCCAATGTGGATCTTGGTGTCCACCGGTTCACCTTCAATGTTTCTTGCACCCTTTGAGCTCCTCAACCTCCTTTATATTTCCCTAACTTGATTTTGGGTTGCATTCACAGAATCACTCAATTTTAAGTTTGGAGATTTTCGTTGGTTTCACCCCCTTTCTTCTCCAAACTCAGGTAAGTGGTTCTTTTGCAATTACTTGCTTTTGGAGCCTCTTTGAGCTATAATGAAGCCGTGGTAATGATTTGGTTCCACTCATTTTGCTCGTAACCTCATCTTCCACTTCATCTTCTTTCGCTCCGTGGACTTCATCGTGTTCAAGTCTTCCCGCCATCTTTGAAGCTCCTCTCGGTTAAGGTAGCTTCTATATAGTCCCTAGAAGTCATGGCACTCGCTTTCCTGATCTGCAATGAGCATTTTTGCTATTTTCATGTTTTACTGAAAATGGCTCCATCTTGTTTTCCGGCCGCCGGCGTTCTAGACCTCCACCACGGCGAGGTCATCATCGTTGGGACCGCAACCCTATTGCGAACCCATTTTGATAGTTTGTGGCGCGCCACGATCGAGTCGCCGCGACAAGCCGTGAAAGCCGCCGACTTTGCCTGCCGTAGCTCCGTTGTCGTCAAATAATTAGGACACAGTTAATGCCCAATCATTAGTAGTGTTAATGGTGTCTTAATCTGGCCTAATGTCTCACTGACTTGTGGGCCCGTAAGCCTAAATCAGAAAACCAGAAGTCGTTATGGCTGATTTTGGGTTATTTATTGCTAATCATCGTTAGCGATAAATGTGTCCGAAATTACCTTTTTGAGTCACTGACAGGTGGGTCCCCGTGCACTGTGCACGTGTGTCAAAGCTTGCGTGTGAGACTCACAGTCACTGACATGCGGCCCCACGTGTCAGCACTCCTGGTTGCATTTCGATCTTGGACCGCCGTCCATTTTGCGATCTGCGGCTCAGATCTTGTATGCATTCGGACCATCCGGTTCCCCTCATCATCCTGGACCGTCCATCTCGTGATCTGCGGCTGAGATCATGTGTGCAATCGGACCTTCCGGTTAGATCTGGTTCTGAGCCGTTCATCTTTAGATCTCATGGTCGTGGTTCGTCGAGGTAATCGCATCCTCCGGTTGCATGCTTCCTCGTGAGCCGTTGGATCTTGATCCAACGGTGGGTTTCTGTTATGAATCGCGCGCGTGCGCTGTTTTCCAGCGTGCGTGGGCTGTTGGATTTTAGATCTACGGCCCACGAGCGTCCACGTCGTTATTTTCGGTTGAGTTGGGTTTTATTTCTGAAAGTACTTATTTATCAACCGAGAATTGTATAGAAACTTTAGAAATTCACAGTAAATTCATTTTAGACCCTTTTTGAGTATTTCCAACTGTAATAAATTTGTTTGACACTAAAGTTTAATATAAAAATGCTTTTAACTATGCTTCTGTAGTAGAAAATTCTGTAATCTGTAATAACTTGTTTTCTGCTATTTTTGTATATTCCAGAATTGGTTTGAAACTTGGAAAATGCATATCTTTTTCTGTATATCTGCTAATTGAATGATTTTAACTTTGATGAACTTGTTATTAACTAAACTTTAATCTAAAAGTGGTGGTAGACCTAAATCAGCACCAGAAAAATATGTTAATAGATTTAACCTTATTAGTAGCAATTAAAAATTCATTTAATGATGTAATAGACACAAATAATTCCCTGTAACTCCTAAAAATAGAAATTTGATGTTAGGAAATCCCTCTGGTATCATTCTATAATGTGAAATAGGTTTTGCACATGTTTATATTTCTGGAAAGTGCATTATGCTAGTTTTGCATCTTAGAAAAATCATAACTAAATCATTTTAACTCCAAATGACCTGAAATTTTATATGGGTTACCTCTATACCAGTAGGTAGCTACCATAAAAATTTCAGCTTCAAAATCTTTCTAGAAAATATTTTTGCTACAGTGCTAATTATGGCCGAAAATGAGTTTTTAGGTAATATCTTTTGCACCACAAATCCAAATTAGGTTTTTCCAGTTTCTATGACTAGGTATATTCGTATTTTACCTTATGTATAATTTTCGTCGCATTTGGATAATTGTTGCTTGCTCATTGGTTTTATTGTGGCTCGTCTTATTGGTTGTTTTTGGTTCTTTTTGCCTCTCGCTTAGGATTCGACATTTGCGGTAATCCCGAGAGAGACCCTCCACAACAAATTGAGCAACAGCAAGAAGGCAAGCAGTTTGATCATGTTAATCCCAATATTTTAAGTATTTATGTTGATTACAAATTCTATGTATGCATTGCTACTTTGTGTTAATAGTTGGCCTAGTAGATGCATTTCCTTAGCAAATGATTATCCTCTACTACCATGAGCCTAGGTTACTTGCTGTGATTTAGAGTTCATGGATGGGCTCTTGTCACTTAGTAGTTTACGAATTAATTGCTTAGCCATGCTTAGTTTCGGTAGAAATGGGCGGTTATCGACTTGTCGATAACCTTGATCACATCAAACTTATTATGATTATGATTTCCACCTTGTGCTATGTCTACTTATGAAAACTAAAACTGAAAATAAAATGATTTAGACTTGGGCACAATGGTATGATGGTGTGATTTTTGGGTGTGACTGGAATGGTGCCCGGGTCAACAAGGACCGAACATCTTGTTACACTGAACCAAGCATTTGAGCGTGCTAACCACATTAGAGGGTATGGGACCTCTCTTGACTTAGTACTTTGGCGTGTATTGGCTCCGAGTCGCAGGAGTCGCGGGAGGGATGGTGTTGGGAGCATTGTAGTGTCAGAAAGACTTCACCCGTGATGGGATTTGTTGTCTTTCGGCTTGCAATGTAAGCGTATGGTGTTTCTACCCATACGACGGCTCGTGAGTTAATACACAAGATTGGAAATGTCTCGTAGGACTTAGCGGGGCGGCATACCTTCTAGTGTGCTTGTGGCTTGAAGGCGATGCACAAGTGTGGGTACATTGGTACACCCTGCAGGTTAAAACTATTCGAATAGCCTCGTCCTAGGTTATGGACACGCTGGCAAGGTCTTTCAAGAGTTAGACTACAACCTTTTAAATTAAAACTTGATGGGTGGTACGAATCGGGATTAGTGCTATGTTGTGGTGGCTAATGGGATAGTCACTTTGGTGGTTACTTGTATGTATCTTTACCTCTGTTACTTTGATAACAAAAGATTTGCAAACTTGCTTTTGAAATATATTACATTATTGCAAATAAAGTTGGCTTCATGCAAATGAGACATACAACCTCCACTGAATAAGCTTGCATGTAGTTTATGAATAGGTCGCTATTCCACACGTCGGTCTTGCGGGTACAAAGAAAATCTTTGTACTCGGATGCTATGCTTAATTGTTCATTGCGGAGGAAGAAGGTGAGCACGAGGGCCTCACTTTTGTGAGTGTGTTGTGGTAGCTTGCGGGGCGACTAGCTTAGCGGCCCGGTCGGTTGCCTTGTGGGTGTATGGCTAACCGGTCGACTTTTGTTGATAGTATCCCACGGTCCTCACCGAACACAGATAAAGCATCGTAGTGATATCCCCTTGCGTGAGCAGAGCAAGACTCCGTCTCTCTCCTCCTTTTCCCTTCCTTCCCCACCCAGACTCTCCTCGCATTGCTCCAGCTGAGGACAGCCATGAAGAGGGGGGACCAAATCCAGGGGCGCCGCCAAGTTGTGGTGAGGGCTGTTGAGCTTCTTGCGCCTCTTGCAGGGGAGCAGCGACAGGAGCGAGGGCTCTCGTGGCGCAGAAGAGGCAGCAGGCCTTCGGGAGGCGCGGGAGAGGGACGTCGGGATGGAACCGGAGAGGCGGAACCGCGGGAGCAGCGGCCAATGCCGGGCGCGCACGCGACGCCCCGCCAGGAGCAGAGCGCGGACGATGATGCCGTGTCCCACCCGGACATGGAGACGTAGGGGTCGCGCACCCCGCGGTGGAATGCAAGGAGCCCGCTGCTGCGGCTGCTCGCACGGGGAAGCTCCGTGCGGTGATGAGGTCGGCGTCACTCGGGCTCGGGCCGGGGGTGACTCGAATTAGGGCAGCCGGATCAGGCGGGATGCTCAGAGGTGGCCCAATCTGGAGCGGCGGCGCGAACAGGCGACGGTCGAGAACCGAAGGCGGCTGCAGCCCAGCGGGAGAGCACGGGAGGTAGCGAGAGACAGCCCCCGGGAGCGAAGATCGGTCCTCCCGGGGGCAGCGCGCAGCGGAGAACGAGCGGAGGGTAGAAGCCGCCGGCGGCGGCTACAGTAACCCTAACTTTGGCTCTGATACCATGTTATGAATATTGTGTGTATATTGAAGAGGCCCAATGGGCAATATATATAGGGTGTACAAGGGTACAGATAAGGAAATATAAAAGACTCCTATTCTATCTCTAACATATCTCTAACAGTTCGCACTAAAATTTCAGATTTAGAAAAAGAACTAAAGACTTATAAAGAAGTAATAAGCTGGTCAAAATCAAAACTATGGGTCGAAGCCATGTGGGAAGAATTAAACTCGATAAAAAGAAATAAAGTTTGGAAACTTGTTGATCTACCAAACAACCGTAAACCCATAGATTGTAAATGGATTTTTAAAAGAAAATTGAATGCAGTAGGTTTAGTAGAAAAATATAAGGCTAGGCTTGTTGCTAAAGGCTTTACACAAAAGGAAGGTATTAACTTTGTGGAAACTTTTTCTCATATTACAAAATTTACTTCAATTCGTATTATTAGTGCTTTGACAACTTATTATGATCTTGAACTCCACCAAATGGATGTTACAACTACTTTGCTTAATGGTCTTTTGGAGTAGGAAATATATATGAAATAGCCGGAAGGTTTTGGACAAAAAGGAAATAAAAATAAGGTTTGTAAGTTGAATAGATCAATTTATGGCCTTAAACAAGCTTCACGGCAATGTTATATTCTTTTTGATAATGCTATCATGTCATATAATTTTTCAATGATGAAAGGTGATCATTGCATATATACAAAAGTTATGGGTAATTATTTTGTCTTATTGTCTTTATATGTTGATGATATTCTCATAGCTTCTAATGATAAAAAATACGTTGACAGAAGTGAAAGCTTGGTTGTCTTTTAAATTTGATATAAAAGATATGGGAGAAGCTTCCTATGTTTTAGGAGTTGAAATACATAGAGATCGGAATAAAAGAATTCTTAGGATGTCCCATAAGGCATACATTCGAAGCGTTTTAAAACGATTTTCTATGGAAAATAACAAATCTGTTAATGTACCTATTGTTAAGGGAACTAAACTCAGTAATAATTTATGTCCAAAAAGTCCTAAGGAAAAAGCTAAAATTCATGGTATTCCTTATTCTTTAGTTTTGGGATGTCTTATGATGCTATGTTATTTACACTACCTGACCTTAGCTATGCCATTGGAATTCTTACTAGATATCAAAAGAATCCTGGGGAAGAGCACTGCTGCATTATGTCAAAGGAGCTATGGATTATTCATTATGTTTTAATAGTCATAATCTTCAGCTGTAGGGTTATACTAATGCTTGTTGGCAAGGGGATTTGGATGACCAAAAATCAACTTCTGGTTATCTATTTACTTTGGCGAGGTGATATTTTTTTGGCGCAGAAGGAAACATAATTTAGTTACTCTTTCCTGTATGGAAGCTGAATACGTTGTTGCATCTAAAGTAGCAAAGAAGGTGTATGGCTAAGGGAATTTATTGTATCACTTAAGGTTGTGGAAGGTGCATCACAACCTGTCACTATTTTATGTGATAATCAGGCAGTGATCAAGGTCTCAAAGGATCCTAAATTTTATAGTAAAAGAAAACACATTGAAGGAAGGTATCACTATATTCGTGATGTAATAAATAGACTCAAGTCTATTCATTTAGTTTATTTGGCTAGCATTGATATGGTTGTAGATCCACTGATTAAGTCAGTTAGTTAGGAATTATTTTCTAAGCATGTTAAAGACATGTGACTTCAGTTTATTGATTGAAATGTTTCAGCCAAGTGAGAGATGTTCGATTTTTATGTGGCTTTCAAAATTTATTGTGGTTATTGTCTGTTTAACTCAATATGGAATTATTCATATTATTAATGTATGAGATAGGGAATAATTTGATGCGAAATTTAACTCGAGGAATTAAAACTCGAGGTGCTGAGGACGGCTGTGTTGAAATATGTTAAACATATTTATTGAGATCAAGTGGAATTTAATATGCATGCATATAATTAATCCGGATACAACATAGCGCGAAATAGCTAGGTTTGTTTTGCAGGATCGACTCTGCAGGCTGTTAACCCACATGATCATATTGGAATTGATTTCGTAAACAATCTGATTATAGTGCATGACTCACATATGTGTTCTAGGGACTAATATATTTTAGACTCATAAAACTAGCTTATCTGATCGTGGTTGGTGATATGGTTCAGGAGTCTCACGGTGTACCAGAAACAGGTGGGTCACTTTGTAACACCTGGAAGTGGAGTCTATAAATAGGTTCCTACCCTGTAGCCTCAGCATGCTATTGTGAGTGGCCTCACGAAAAAGGCAGAGGAATAGAGGGTAGGCCGGAAAGACTCAACAAAATCAATATAGGGTTTGAACAAAACCTAACACAAGTGACGTGTCGTGGACTGGGTTCGCGGAAGGTGGCCTGCCACGATCTTGTGCATGGCAGACCCCCTATCGTGGCATTTTCGCGCAGCAGGGGTGCCACTTTTGCTATTTCATTTTTGAAGAGCTATTTTTGCTATTTTATTTAAAAAAGTGGCTAAATGATCCAAACATTCCTATCTTAGTATTTGAACGGCAAATAAACCCGAGGCAGCATGACAGGTACTTTGGTAGCTACCATCGTCAAGGCACATGCATGACCGGCATCACTCCACAGTTTTAGTAGTACTACTAATTGTTGTTCTGATAACAAAGGGGTCAATTAACCACTGAGTTTGGTGGCCGCCTGAAGGGAAACGGGTAGGCTACACTAGCGCAAATTAAAAAAATTCTACCCGTAAACCAAGATCACTGCAGTTATAGATCACGGTCTTACCATTAGACGCGCACGTGCGGAAGTTGATGCAAGACGGGCGGTGCAGTAGTCGCACTCGGTTGATGCGATGCGTCGAGGCGCAGTAGTCGTACTACTTCCTCGTCCTCGTCGTGGCGCCCCACGCATGCCTCCTTTCTTGCGGTTCGTCCCAACGCCACGATGCGGCGCCTTCAAAGGTATCCACACGTGCGGAGAAGCGACGACGCCGGACTACTAGATCCGCGCGGCGACTAGGGCGTGGGAGGGTGGCGGCGGGGTTTGAGGATGTCACAAAAACTCATCCTCCAACCAAGGCGCCGCCTTCCTTTTATAGACGTCCTTATAATGGGCTTCTACGAATAGAGGCCCATTAGGACTCAATGCCCGATCTAATTCGGATCCAATCCGAATTAGGCTTCACCATAAGTGTGTGACCTATGGTTCACGTATGTTTAGACATGACGCAAGTACACATACTTGGTCAATAGTTGGTAGTGGCCTCTAGCAAGGCGTGCCAACTCCTAAACGCACGTAAAGATCATATCGGACGAACCATCACAACGTTATGTACATGCCAATCCCTTTGCCTCACGATATTCGGCCGAGCTCCAAGTCGACCACTCTTCTCGATCTGTGATCCGGAATCCCTTACTAGGTTAACTCTTAACCTTAAGTAGCATGGCCATGCATTTACGGATCCGATCACTCGAGGCCCAGAGATATCTCTCGGGTAGAGAGGCAAATCCCATCTCGACCGACCATGCCTCGCAAACATGCTTCATGACAAACCCAAAGCTACCTTTATAACTACCGATTCTGAGTAGCGTTTGATAGCCCTAAGTAGGTCGATTCACATCTCAAGTACATGCGACAATCTCGTGTCTAAGGACAAGGCGTATACATTGTGTAGAGAGAACCATAAGAATAATTACTATGTCTCATGTTGGGTCGGTCCAACCCCATGTTCTAAACATGTGTCCACATTATTGGTTTGACATCTCCATGTCTATGACCTGTGAAACATGGTCATCAACCGATACATGTGCTAATCCATCATTCACGTGTGTCCTCACATGAACTCCGACTAGGGACAACTTTAGAATAACCATACAAGGAAAGAGTTTCACAAACAAGTCACATACTTGTTAATCAACACAAAGGTAATATTCAAGGAACATTTATTAAATCATGGATACAACGAAATATCATCATCAATATGATTGCCTCTAGGGCATATCTCCAACACCGCCATCAACCCATCATCAATAATGTACATCGAATTGCTATGAGCTCCTGGTCAAACTCTGGTAGAGAGTGTGGCCTAGGGTAAGTAGGAGAACTAGCACTCCTTATCGTTGGGCCTTAATGCCTAGTAGGAAGATGAATTGGGCATTCGAGCCCTTTGCCTTCAAACAAGTCTTGATACTGGTCTTGAACTTGATCAATTCCTCCTTCCTCGAAAACTCTGGAAGTATTAATGTCTACACGCAAATGAAAGCGGAAACCTAAATAAATACAAAACAGAGCAACAAATAAACTCCAAAAAAATAAATAAATAACACATGAAGGTAGGGCTTGAATTTAGAAACTTGAATGAGCTCAATCGGCCTTCATATGAGGAAGAACAGGTTGTCGAAAGATTTAAATCTAAGAAAAAGAGAAAGAAAACACCATTTCAAATTTTCAGAATTTTCTTTCTAAAGGAAATTTTGAAATATTGCATGAATAATAAATTTTAGAATTAAAAAAATCCAAAAAATATGAAATATAGACTAACGGGTGGGACCCATGGTCTATGGACCGGGTCAATGGAATTTGGTTTACGGTCTATGGCTCACGGGTTTATGGAATAGTAGACTGACATATGGGGTCCACATGTCACAAACACGACTCACGGTAGACTAGGTCACCTAGGTTTAGGTTTTGGGTCTGGGTGCGGGTGGCGCTAACGTGGCTAGGATGCCGATGTGGCGCACACGTGACACACACATGGCAGTGACTAGGCTGACACATAGGCGGCCACATCGACAAGATCAATGGCTGCTATGACTCAATGATGGAAACGACGAATGGTGGCGATCGGTGGCAAATGAAGGTCATTGTCGACATGCTTAGGCTCTAACGAACTCATCCAACTGCTCCGATGCGACGGTGAGGACCAGCAAGGTGCTCAACGGCGATGAGGACGATGGCGGTGGCTCGGGTTGACTGCTAGATGGCGGTGAGGTGCTCCAGCGAGGTTTTGGGTGTGCGCATAAGGATTGCAAGAACCAGCGATGCGACCGGTCATGCGCGAGGACCAATGGTCATCAGTGGCGACAGGAACATGGTGACGACGGCGTAGTAGAGCGACGGAAAGGGCTCTCACGGTGAGACGGCGCTACGCCCTTCCTCTAGTGATGAGAAGGTGTGCACTAGGTAGAACACGACAAGGCGAACCCGATGGTATAGACAACGAAAGGAGCTCACTAGCGGTGGTGGAATTGACCAAACATCGAAGTTGTGGTGCTAGAACTAGATCAAAAATTTCGATGTGACGACAGCGATCTGGGGTTCTGGGCTTTAGGGGATTGGCGGCTAGGGTTGAAGCAATGAGTTTGACGTGAACGACGAGGCCTTAAATAGCCTGTAGTGGCGGGGCTACGGGAGAGTCTGAGGGTGACACGGCGGTGGAGTCCAGTGTGTTCACGACGAGGACAATGAACAGTGATGCAATGGAGAACGACGGTGAAAGAAGGTCATCGCTGGCATGCGCAGGTTCTGGCGAACTCATCCAACAGCTCTGATGCAATGACGAGGACCAGCAAGGAGCTCAATAGCAATGAGGATGATGGTGATAGCTCAGGTTGACGGCTAGACGGTGGTGAGGTGCTCCAGTGAAGTTTTGGGTGCGCGCATAAGGATCACAAGGACTAAGCGATGTGATCGGGTCATGCACGAGGACCACTGGTCATCGGTGGCAATGGGAACACGACGGTGATTACGTAGCATAGCGATGGCGTGGGCTTTGACGGTGAGATGGCACTACAGCCTTCCTCTGGTGATGAGAAGGTGCGCACTAGGTAGAACATGACAAGGCGAACCCGACGGTGACGACGACAGGAGCTCACTAGCGACGGCGGAATCGACGAAACACCGAGGTGGCAGCACTAGAACTAGATCTAAAATTCTAGCACGATGACGATGATATAGGGTTCCGGGCTTCAGGGGATTAGAGGCTAGGGTTGAAGCGATGAGTTTGACCCGAACGGTGAGGCCTTAAATAGCTTGTAGCGGCCGGGCTACGGGAGAGACTGGGGGTGACATAGCGGCAGAGTCCAGCATGTGCATGATGAGGACGATGAACAACGACGCAAGGTAGGCCCACGTGTCAGTGGCGATGGCTAGGGTGTGTTTACGTTAGAAACAACACGTGTGTAGCTGACGGGTGGGGCCAAGGGCTCGAGTGAGTGGGAGAGAGAGAGTGGATTCATGCGGATTTGGGCCATTGGGGTTGGGCTGGGCTTCAGAGAGAATATGACAAGGAATAGGAAATTCAGCCCAAAGGTATTTCCTTCATTTTAAATAGATTTTATATTTTATAAATACCAAAAAATTGAATTGACAAATTAAAAATAGCAAATGAACTCGGAACAATTCTTGAAAAATCTAAAAAATACTTCCATGCGTAGAGAACTCAAATAAAATAATTTGGATTTAATTGACATTCGGATTAGTCACATTAAATTGTTTTGATATTTTAAAGTCCCACTTAAGCTTTATTAAATCAAATAAAATTAGGTGAAATTTTCCAAGGAACTAAACTACTTTAAAAATATTTTGAAACTCAAAAAATTGGGATGTTACAAACATCCCCCCTTAAATGAATCTCGACCCTGAGATTCACGATAGTTAGAGAAAAGGCTAAGAAATTCAGCTCTCAGCTCTTCTTCACGCTCCCAAGTTACTTCACTTTCTGAGTGATTGCTCCACTAAACTTTGCAAAAATGAATAGTCTTGCTTCCGGTTAAACATTTTGCCACATCCAAAATCTTGACTGGTTGTTCCTTGTAAGTGAGATCCTCTTTCAGCTCAATTGAATCCAAAGGAGTCTGGTCAGTTGGCACATGAAGGCACTTCTTCAACCGTGAGAAATGAAAGACGTCATGTACCCCTGCTAATGACTGCGGCAACTCAAGCTGGTAAGCAACTTTCCCTCTACGCTTCACAATCCTGAAAGAACTGACATACCTAGGGGCAAGCTTCCCTTTGGCATGACACCTTCTAACACCTTTAAGTGAAGTAACTCAGAGATAAACAAAATCTTCTAGCTCAAAACTTAGATCACGGCGATGATTATCAATATAGCTCTTCTGCATGGACTGAGCTATCTTTAATCTTTCTCTGATCATGGACACTTGGTCATTTGCCTCTTGAATGATATCTGGTCCGAACACCAAACGATCGGCTGTCCCTTTCTAATTCAGAGGGTTCTGCAAGCATGACCATACAACGCTTCAAATGGTGATATTTGCAGACTAGCCTAATAACTTTTGTTATACGAGAATTCAGCATGAGGCAAACTCTTGTCCCAACTAGTAGCATGAGCTAGAAAACAAGCTCTCAATGTGTCCTCCAACACTTGATTTACTCTTTCGGTCCACCCATTCGTCTGAAGGTGATAAGCAGTACTAAAATTTAAATGAGTTCCCAAAGCTTTATGCAAACTCTGTCAGAAATGAGAGGTGAACTGTGATCCTCGATCTGATACTATCTTCTTGGGCACACCATGCAAACTGATAATCCTTGACATATATAATTCTGCAAGGCGATCTCCTGAGTAAGTAGTTTTGACTAGCAAGAAATGTGCAACTTTTGTTAAACGATCCACTATTACCCAAATGGAATTGTAAGCCGATTGAGTCTGGGTAAACTAGTGGTAAAATCCATACTGATCTCCTCCCATTTCCACTCTAGAATTTTCAAGGGCTACAACAGACCTGCTGGTCTCTGATGTTCTGCTTTTACTCTCTAACACACATCACACGGGGTGACAAACTATGTAACTTCTTGCTTTAGATTTGGCCACCAAAATTTATCCTTAATATCCTGATGCATCTTAGTACTTCTAGGGTGAATAGAATACTTCAAATCATGAGCCTCCTTTAAAATCGCCATCTCAAACCATCAATGTCAGGCACACAGATATGTCCATTGATCCGGAGCGTATCCTGATCATCCTTAGTGAAATCTTTGAACTTTCCTTCTTCCATCTTGAGCTTAATATCCTTAATCACAGGGTCATCTGGTTGGGCTGCACAAATATGCTTTTCCAACATAGACTTTACTTCTAAACTGGCCACGAAGCCTTCAGCTACAATTTCGATCTTTAACTTCTGAAATTCTTCGTGAAGTTCTAGCAATTCTCTTTCATCTTCAAAGCATTACAATAGCTCTTGCAACTTAAAGCATCTGCCACAACATTGGCTTTACTGGGATGGTAGTTGATTATGATATTATAATCCTTTATTATTTCTAACCATCTTCTCTGCCTCATATTTATATCAGACTGGGTGAAAACATACTTCAACCTTTTATGATCCGTATATATCTCATAGCGATTACCAATAAGATAATGATGCCAAAATTTTAAAGTGGACACAACGACAGCTAATTCCAAATCATGAGTAGGGTAATTCTCCTCATGAGGTCTCAATTATCTTGATGCATAGGCAACAACTCTTCCTTCTTGAATCAGAACACCTAATCCTTAACACGAAGCATCACAATAGATATGAAAATCATTCTGGATATCTGGCAGTACTAGCACTAGGGCTGATGTCCAATGCTTCTTTAACTCCTAAAGACTTTCTTCACAGGCTGGAGTTCAAGCAAACTTTTTCTCCTTCTTTAACAACTGCGTAAGAGGCTTAGCAATTATTGAAAACCCTTCAATGAAACGGCGATAATATCCTACCATTTCTAAGTAACTGCGAATCTGAGTCACTATCTTGGGCGGCTCCCAATGTAACATTGCTTTTACCTTACCGAGGTCAACTGCTACTCCTTTGGGTGTCATCACATGACCAAGGAAATCAACTTCCTATTTTTAGATATCACACTTGTTAAACTTAGCATACAACCGATGCTCTCTGAGTTTCTCAAGTATTGTTGTGAAATGCTCGGCATGTTCTTCTTCCGTCTTGGAATAGACCAGAATATCATCGATGAACACTATCAAAATCTTGTCCAAATATTCCATAAAAACCTTATTCATCATATTCATGAAATATGCAGGTGTATTAGTCAAACCAAACAACATGACTAGGAACTCACAATGTCTGTACTGCGAAGAAAAAGTAGTGTTTAGTACATCCTTTGGACAAATCTTCAACTGATGATAACCTGATCGCAGGTCGATCTTTGAGAACACTCCAGCTCCTTTCATCTGATCAAACAAATCATCTATCCGGTGAAGTGGATACTTATTCTTGATTGTAACCTTGTTGAGGGCACGATAATCGATATACATCATCATACTTCCACACTTCTTTCTGACAAACAAGACTGGCACTCCCCAAGGTGATGGACTAGGTCTCACGAAACCTTTCTCAAGAAGTTCTCCAATCTATTTCTTCATTTTAGCTAACTCATTGGCTGGCATCTGATAGGGTCTTTTGGAAATTAGTGATGTTCGAGGCACTAAATCAATAACGAACTCAATGTGACGATCTGGCGACATTCTCGACAAATCTTCAGGAAAAATATCCGGATAATCTTGAACAACAAGCACATCCTCTAAAGATATGATCTTTAGACTATTGATCACCAGATGTCCATCACGCAATGTAGTGGCTAGAAACTCCACTTTCTTTCTATTGGTACCTTTGATTGTTACGGCTTTTGGCCACAATCTAGTGCAGCTTTGTGCTTTGACAACCAATCTATATCAAGTAAAACATCTAAAGTGTACTGGGTGTCTACGATAATGAGGTTGGCTCGATACAAAACTCCAGAAATGAGTAGCTTAGCTCCTAAACATCCCAACTTAGAGCTTAACTCTGCTCCAGACGATTGGATCAACAAAGTATGCTTGAGGTACTTAGTTTTCAAATTATTCTTGCTTGCAAAAAGTTGAGAAACAAATAAATATAAAGCTCCAGAATCAAACAAAACTGATGCAGGCACTGATTTAACCAGAAACCTACCTAGTACTATGTCGGGTGCTTCCTGAGCTTCTTCTAGGGTGACGTTGTTGACACGGCCTGTAACCACGGATTGTGGTGCTCCTCCGGCTTGACCAGCAACTTGAAGCGCTCCTTGATTGTTTACTGGCGCTGTCATGTTGGCTGGGGTAGCTCCAAGGTTGAAACGAACTAGAGTCACCACTCCCTTCTGAGGGCAATTACTAGAAAAGTGTCCTGGTTCTTGGCAGGTGTAGCAAAGTCTAACTTCACTATGCTGGTTGTCTCTTGGCTTGGGGCTGACTGAAGCAGAATTACAAAAATTCTGAGTAGCTGGACGAGGTGCTGACGCGGGTGCAGGCGTCTTAAATGAACTTTGAGGTGGAAAATGAGTAAACTGATGGGGAATTGTCCTCGCTCTCTGTTGAGACTGATGGTTTCCTTACTGAGCCATTATGAGCTTGCGGTTGTCATCCAACTCCTTGCACTTGTCTTCAAGGACTAGGGCCTTGTTGGCCCACTCTTGGAAATTTGGGAATGTATGAGCAATCAGATGGACTTGCAAACCGGTATTCAGTCCTTTTAGAAAATGACTATGTCTAGTTTTATCTGTGGCGACGTCTTCTGCTGCGTAACGAACAAGCTGAGAGAACTTGTTGAGGTAATCGGACACCGTCATACCTCCTAGCTTGAGTGCCCAAAACTCATCCTTTTTAGATCTATGATTCCCTTGGCACATGGTACTGGTGAAAAGCTGTAGAGAACCCTTTCCATGTAATGTTCTGCGGAGTCTCATACGCAACACAACAATTCTCCCACCATTCAGTAGCAATGCCTTCCATCTGATGGGTAGCGTAAAAAACCTTCTTGTGATCATTGCACTGAGTGATCATCAACTTTCTTTCAATCACGCGAAGCCAATCGTAAGCTTCCACTCATGAAACACTTCCGAAAAAATTCGGCAAGCCAGTCCTCATGAACTCTGCTAGCTTAGATTGTCCATGGTGGTTATGAGCAACTGGTGTTTTATTGTTGTTGGCTTGATTGTTGTTCATGTTCTGCATTTGATTCATCATAGTATACATCATCTGAGTTTGGGCGGCCATAATTGCTCCAAAATTCTGCAAATCTATCAACGGTGCTTGAGGTAGAACTGCTCCTGCAGGGGTATGTTCACTTCCCTCTTCTCTGTTGGCTCCATTGGTTCCTGATCCACTGGCAGCGGCGTTGCGAGTCTGAACCATCTGCCAAGCTCCAATGAATTAGATAAGGTAGCAAGTACAAGGTAAGTTAAAAACTAATCGGGGGTAGGGTAAACCCAACAACCACAACACAAAGAAATCAGCTGAAACAACTATATATTAACAATGGTCTTAGTATGGCTGCAACAAGTGCCTAAGGACTCCTACAGCTCATACTACACAAACAAGAAAACGAAAGGCGAAGCTAACACGCAATCTAACGTCTCAAGGACAACACTACTAATCTTAAGCTAATGCGGTCCTCACACACTGAGCCTCAACTGATTTAGCCTAACTCTTGGTTGCCTCATTCACTGAGGTAACCCCCACAATCACAACGGTGCTCTTCCCTATCGTAGGTTGGTGGACAAGCAGGCATCCTTACGTGCTAATCTTGATGACCTGGAATTGGTGCAACAGGAACAAGAGGCTCGAGTGTAAGCATGACCAGCTTCGGCTCCTCAGGTAGGCATACAAACGACTCCTAGACGTACAAAGCTTCCTCTAGATCTGCAATCCTCTCTTCCGCAAGCTGCAGTGTCTCGTAGGCTCCCTGTAGCTCTGTTGTAGTAGTCTCCAAGGCTTCCTCCTGGGTGGCGATGAAGTGAGCAAGGTGGACCATGGTAGCATCTTCTTCTCCATCGGTGGGCGGATAGCGGGCTGGATGGTCCACTACGGAGACGCGGGGATGAACACGAAAGACTGAACCGTTCAACTCATTGGTGTAGATGTTGCACACTCGTATGATGGAAAGAGGTGAAGACTCCTTGATCCCTACATCAAATATGATCCTCTGAATGGTGATGTTCATAGGTCGATTGGCCTTGGTATCCTCTCAAGCGTAGATCGTCAGTCGACACATCACACCACGACTCTGACCATTCACCATCCAATTGGTGCCTCGGTAGAGTGGCCTCTCAAATCCTCCAAGTACTTGTTGAATCTTCCACAACTCAGTAGCAAAACCTCTGGTATGCTCTCCATAGGTGTGAAGCTGTGCCATGTAACAATGATAGACAAAAGGTAAGAACCAATTTAAAACCAGCGCAGAGAAGAATTTTTAGCAATAGGCGGGTCAAGAGAGAGACAAGAAGAGTCAAGCAATTTGTTGATATTGCAAGTTAATTTTTTTGCTTTAGAAAATAGTTTTGAGTTTCTTGCGGACGGCCGACCTAACTAAGGTCAAGACCTATAGTTAGTATGGCTCTGATACCACCTTTATCGGGACCCAAATATACAAATATGGACCATTTGTATATAATGCACTAGTCCAAGATCACGCTAGTGCACACAGATCAACATAGATGAATATCATTCCACACAAGGCGAATATAAGAATAAACAATTTTGATTAATAAATAACGGTTGTGACCTTATAGTTGAGTTTACACTTATTAAGCCACACAGGGCTAGCACTAAATAAAGAGACGGCAGCGAAACGAAAACAACTCCAGTGGGAACCCATCGACTTGCCATAGGCAAATGACTAGGATCAAGTCCTAGCGATCACCCCCCTCGTTAAACTCCTTGAAAGCAAGTGAAGACTCCTCCACTTCAGCTGAATGATTGCATCAAGAATGAGTACTCCGAGTACTGAACAAGTTGTACCACATAATGCAATTATAGATTATGGCTTATTCCAAAGAATGGCTTCTGTGGTTATTTTACAAAAAGCAACATTTGCATTTGAATATAAATAATAGATTGAAAGTGTAATTTCAAACAAATAAACAATAATAGTTTAACTAGTATTTCCACAAAGGCCATAGAGCCTAATAAATTTCTTTCACACAATCATATGAGTTAAATCACACAACTATCCCTTCCCAATTGTTTTTATGAAAATCTACCCTCGTGTAAAATCCCTGGGCATGTCCATGACTACGGACGCTGCTATTCGAATAGATTGATTAACACTCTGCAGAGGTTGTACACTTTACCCACATGATATAACAATTGTAGCTAGTACCAATCATAACAAAACCTTTCTGAAACTTAATTTCAACAATTGACCATCCTGTTGTGCATACTGACTGGCACCAAACCCCCCACATAGGTTGTTGGCCTATTACATACCGTTGGACCTAGACACGGCGAACCGCTCATAAATGTGACTCACCATAGAGATAGAATCACACCTCCACCCTGGCACACAGTCATGCCTCAGTAATCAATTATCAAATCTTAGTAACTTACTAAGTTAGGCCTGTCTCATACCAGGCATGTGGTCGTATAGTTAAGCTCAGTTCAATGACACATAAATTTAAGTCCTTAATTGACCAAGGCGAGACTACCAAACTACTACCAATTACTACATTCATATTTCTCCAAATGCACACAGCTCCACCATATCACAATTCCATCCACTTACCTCGGTCTAAATCTTTTCCCACCCTATTGGTTAAGTACAACACAAGCCATCAACGAGTGACAACATACTGCACATAGTTTTTCATAAAGTATTCCATATTCACTTAGTCAATTCTAGATTTGCAACTCAAAATAACATAACCCATTGCATGGCTAAACAGAATATTCGTGTCTAACAAACCCACGTTGGTGCTATGATAATACTAACTAGTAATTATTTAATCTAGGGTGACAAAAGATCATGGTAATACAATGAGCAAGATGGATATAAACAAGTAGGTGTATAGCTAATCACAAAGCATTTAAAGAATTAAATACTTAAAATAACATGCAATAGTTTGAATCAAAATAATTTTGAAAAACTGAGTTCAACATGGTCAAAGGTACAACTTGCCTTGAAACAAGTCTTGGTACTAGTCTTGAACTTGATCAACTCCTGCTTCCTTGAAAACCCTCAAAGTATGAACGTCTACTCGCAAACAAAAGCGAAAACCCAAATAAATACAAAACAAAGCAACAAATAAAATTGAACAATTAAATAAAAACCACGGAAGGTAGGGCTTGAATTTAGATGAATTTAAAAACTTGAATGAGCACAATCGAAGTTCGTATGAGGAAGAACGGACTCTCGAAAGATTTAAATCTAAGAAAAAGATAAAGAAAACACTATTTCAAAATTCTAGAATTTTATTTCTGAAGGAAATTTTGAAATATTGCATTAGCATGATGTCAGCAATAAATTTCAGAATTAAAAAGAAAATCCCAAAAATAAGAAATAGAGACTAACATGTGGGACCCACGGTTTATGGACTAGGTCTATGGAATTTGGTTCACGGTCTATAGCTCATGGGTTCATGGAACAGTGGACTGACATATGGGGTCCACATGCCATAGACACGGTGTAACATCCCAATTTTCAGTAGTTTTTGAAAATTTTCAAAATAAAAATAACCATTTGGTTTTGTTGAATTTCTAAAGCTTAACTTGAAATTTTTAAAATTAAAAACGGTTTAATATGAGTTAATCAAACTTCAACTAATTTGAAATTTGGTTTGTTTGGAGTTTATTGAAGTACTCTTGTATTTGGAATTCCCTTTCCTTGTCTGTTCCCTTATCCCGTCGACCCATTCCTCCTCCTCTCGTCGTCGGCCGCTCCACCCCCTCTGTTGCCCTTTGGTTTCAACCAACTTCTTGGTTTTGACCAGTCTATTGGTCTCAACCAGCCCTCCGGTTTTGACCAATCTGTTGGTCTTGACCAGCCCTTCGATTTCGACCAGCCCTTCGGTTTCGACCAGCCTTTGGTCTCGGCCAGCCTTTTGGTTTCGACCACCCTCTCGGTCACGACCACCCTCTTGGTTTTGACTAACCCCGCCTGTCAGACCCCTGCTCACCTTTTTATTCCTCCCGTCGTAAATGTCCTCGCGCATTAAATGTCGTCTACGCATTTAATTGCCCGTCCTCCGTCGTACCTACCCCCATCCCGTCCCTGTTTTTCCCCAGCGACGTGTGCATTAAATACCATTGTTTTGCATTAAATGTTGTTGCCTCCCCCTAGCCACCTTCGTCTTCGCTGCGAATCTCGCCCCTTTTTCCTCAGCGTCGTGCGCATTAAATGTTGTTGTCTCCGACCTGCCGTGTTTTTCCTCCCCCTTTCACACCACTCCATCTTGTTGCCCGGTTCTCCTTCCTTCCTCTATAAATAGAGCGCCAGGGAGCCTTTGCCCTCCAGTTTTCCCCTAACCTTTCCAGCTCTTCCTCTTTCTCTCACCTCGTTTCGCCATTCTTCAAGTTTTGCCATTGTCGGCTGGAGCTCGCGCCACCGCCTCTAGCATTGCCGTCAAGCCTCTCCTGCCAACGGTCGAACCACCTTCCTCCTCGCATTCTGCCACCGTCGTTGATTCCCAATGACATCATCCACTCTGTTGAGTTCGCCTCGCGACGTTCTACGCCGTGCTCCGAGTTTAAGCCCCGCTGTAATACCCGAATGTTTCTAAGGAAGGAGAGTAAACGAAAAAGGGGTTTTTTCTATAATACTCCAACTTATTGTAATGAAAGAAGCAGTGAAAAGAGAAATTACACTTTAGAGGAGGGAAAATTGCAATCTTTGACAACCTGGGCTTCGGGCTTTGGCCTAGGAGGCCCATGAGGGGCTGGCCACTAATAAAAGGATGGGGAAACCCTAGCCCACCACCGTAGCACGATTGCTACAGTGTTCGCCACTGCTCTGATGCCGCTACAAGACACGCCTCCTCCTTGAACTCCATTGCTCCCTCTTGGTGGTGCTCTCCCATTGCTGTCGGCCAAGGAGAAAGGTGGAGGGAGAGAGGAGAAGAAGAGGAGATGAGCATCTAGCGGGGGATTTCAGCAGGCACGCGTGTCTCCAAGGGTAACGATTGCCGGTTGTTGTTGTTTGATTAGTCGTAGAAGTGAAACCGATTAAATTTGATTGGATCAAAGTCTGTCTGCGGTAAATTCGAATCTGTCCAGTATGTTGCGTGGTTTGTTTCGGGTTCTTAGAGGCTGAATTAGAAGTTTGGATCTCCTAGAGATATTTAGATAATGTTCTTAGCTTTCGGTGGTAGCCAAGAACACCTGATTCCGACGTACGAATCAAAAGTTATGATAGATTTAGTATCTGCTGTCCAGAATTCTGATGAGAACTACCTAACAAGTTGTCTCCTAAAATATAAATATGATAATGGACGATTCAGGGTTTTAACTCAACTAGGTTATTGTAGAGAATTTGATAATCTTTCTAGATTGATAAAGAACATCCAATTTGGAGTTGTAGAACAAAAGTTATGGATATTTTATTTCAGCCGATATTTTTGTCTGTTAATTCTATCAACAGATTTGAGCCGTGGGCCAAATTTTGTTAGAGGCAAAATCTGAACTTTTGCCCAACTAGACTTTGGTAGGTTTTGTTCTTGGCTTTTCATATTGTTAAAGAACACCAATTTTGGTTCAGCCAATCAAACGTTATGTTCGATACCGTGCTGCTGTCCAGGCTTGTTAGACAGATCTGGACAAATGTTGTTCATTGATCTATTAGAGTCATTTACAAACAGAATTTGAGATGTCCACCAACTAGGTTATTTTATATATTTACATTATCTTTCTAGCCCAATTGAGTTTGCTATTTGTCGACCTTCGGAGTAAAAGTTATGTATGTTTTAAGGGTCCTGTCCAGACTCATTTTCCTTGTTTGAGCTGTCTGTCTTCGGATTAGATAAAATAGTTAGTTCTAGAGTGGTCGGGAAGGTTTTGTAGAACGACGCGGCTAGCATTCTGTACCATGTTGTTCTTATTTCAATTATTTACTTGTTTAGGCGGCGAGTCTTCGGATTTAAGGGCACCTTCGTTGCTTGTTAACGCGTCGCAACACGGAAGGCAAGTACTTTGATGTTCATATGTTTGGTGTATGATGCATGCTTGATGACTGTATTGTGTTTTTCTGATATCCACGAGAATATTCAAAGTTTATGTCCTTTTCTTATATGTTATATCCCTGAGTATATATATGACGTCTTTCATAATTCATACTTCAGTTCATGCATCCTGTTTCATGTGCCTTCCACGGGAGTGGATTATAAGACCCATCAATTCCAGTATGGGCACGTAAGACCCACCAGTCCAATGTGGGCAGTTTTGGACACCTGTATGAAACGTTCTTCATACGGGATTGGGATCCCCGTATTTTGGTTAAATGCGGGCTTAAGTGAACACCGACGGGTGTGTCACTAGCTATAACGGTATAAGCACGTGTGCAGTCCTTCCTTTTATTATTTTCATTCATTTCATGCATTCATAAATATACATTTGTTGTATGTTCAGAAAGTGTGAAGAGGTTGTCTTGTTCATATTGGAGGTCTATTCATATATTCAATGTACTTGCTGAGTCTTGGACTCACTTTTGCTTTGTTTATTTATTTTAGGTGGTTGTTGATGAAGTTCTCTTGGGAGGGAGTAGACACGCACTACTCAAATACTTCACTTGATATTAGATTCAATAAAAGAATGGATACTGTTTTCTTTGGTTAAGCGATGGACTGTAATAAATAAATTTAGCTGTGGATGATATCATCCTTCATGTTATTGTTGTTTAAATAACTGCTTATGTTCCATGATTATTGGTTTGATATGATTATCTTAGTGGATTCAATAGACTTAAATAATTGGAAATTGTGAATTGCTATTGGATACAGTTTTAAATCCTGCTTAGGTTCTAAAAGATGTTGGTCTTTTTATATTAGTTAATAAGTTTCTGTTGAAATTCTTCCGCGGTATTGTTTTATGTTAGTCCTTTAGGTAGCATTTTGGCTTCCGAATAGCCAGAGTGTTACACCCGCATCAATTCTTGTCCCAGAGCTCCTTGAAGCAATCCCCTCACTTTGGTTCAGTTGTGTTTCGCAGGAGCCGCTGCTTTTCCTCTTCTCCTCTAGTCCTGGCTGGCCCCCTTCATCGCCATCCTCCTTTGCCTTCAACTGCGAGCTTCTCAGCCATCCTTCCACCTCCTCGTCACCAAAGAGTTCACTGGAGCCTGTGTTGTCTTCAACCTCCTCGTCGCTGAAGACTCTGCGTCATCTTCAACCTCCTCGTCGCCGAAGATTCCGCTGGAGTCCGCGTCGTCTTCAACCTCTTCGACCGCCGTTCGCCATTCGTCGTCCTTCCCTAGCCTCCTCCTCCTCCGGCCTCTCTCTCTGTCCTAGTGAGTTTTCTGTGTCATGTCCTCCTTCTTCCTTCTTTCGACCGCGTCGAGCAGTCGAATCTT
Organism: Ampelocalamus luodianensis; assembly: GCA_036346255.1. NCBI lineage: Eukaryota > Viridiplantae > Streptophyta > Magnoliopsida > Poales > Poaceae > Ampelocalamus > Ampelocalamus luodianensis. The sequence goes on from CM070620.1 coordinate 76,211,294, forward strand.
TCTTTCTTCTTTCGACCGCGTCGAGCAGTCGAATCCTTCTTTCTTTTTACGACCACGTCGAGTAGTCGTATCCCTCTTTCTTCCTACGACCACGTTGAGTAGTCGTATCCCTCCTACGACCACGTTGAGTAGTCGTACCCTTCTCGTATCCCTCCTATGACCACGTTGAGAAGTTGTATCCTTCTTGGGACCTAGTAGTCGAACCCTTCATTCTACCACCTTCCGATCGGTCGAAACTTCCTTTTTACTAGGCAGACCAAGCCTTCCGACCAGTTGGTCGAACCTCCTTCCGACCACTTGTAGTCAAGCCTCCTTCCGACCTTGTGATTTCAGATCTTCCGAGCGCTCGTTCTCCTTCGTTCGAGCTTTGATTCGAGTGATTCAAATCTCGAACTTGTTCTAAATTCAGTACCTTTCTTTTGGCTCTAGTTTGGTAGTTTCTTTGGATTAGTTTTATTTATTTGGCTCTTTTCGTATGTGTAGATTTTGACATTTCCGAAGAGTTCTTAGACCCGACGACCTCGGCCGAAGCATCTCAACACTTCAACAAAGATTCCGTCTTCTCTGAAGAATTCCTGGAACCATCTGCCAAAGCAACTCAAGCCTTCAACAAAGGCAAGTCGTAGACCTTTGATCATGTCGTATCCTGTTTATAAAATTATATTGTTTTATATCAACATGCATAACTAGTAATATAAAAATGGTTTTGGGAGTAGTTAATACCTACTTGGCAGTATGACTCTTTGAATAATTGTGAGTGACATGTTGACATGTACCCTTGAACACCATAGGTTGGGTAACCTTAGTTGGACATTATTGTGATACCAACATGGGTGCGTATTATGCTTAGTCATGCTTTAGTTATGTGGTGTTTCTCGATCACCTGATTCAATGATGTTAAGTTTGATTTAATGATATATGGAATCGTGGTGCGATACCACTGTTGTGCAACTGTGGTGCGAGATCACGGTTGTGTCAATTGTGGTGCGATAACGCTGTTATTAAAATTTGTTGTACCATGGCAAGGATTGCCCTTTGGTCGGGTCGAACCAAAAATAATTTCATACTCAGACGAATGATCATGTAGTAAAGGGGGTTCAGGAAGTACATTAGGATGAGGATGTATTGCGTGAGTAGTCGCTAAGGATTTAACTTTGTGCGCCATTGATCTGGACCATACCGTGCAACCACAAGTCCATTTATGGGGTGGACCTGGCTAACTAATTAGCAATGCTTTGAGTCGGTTCTATTTTGGTGGAAGTGTGAAACCTGAGATCGACATTCACACGGCGCAAGAGGGAGCCAGGAAGGCAAAACCTTAGCGAGCAGAATCGAGTCAAAACAGAGCTTTGTAAAGGCCTTGTGATAATCTCTTAGTCGCACACCTCGGAAGTGTATGGGGCGGACAGTATAAGATGATTATGTCTTGTGGGTCAAGATGTACAACCTCTGCAGAGTGTAAAACTATTCGAATAGCCGTATCCCCGGTTATGGACAATGCTTGGTGATTTCACACGAGGGGTAGATTTTCTCAAAAATGTTGTTGTGGTTGGCTATGAGTGGTTTGGAAAGTGAACAGGGTGTTCACGAGTTGTTTGGGAAGTGAACAGAGTGTTCATGAGTTATTTCAAAGAAACTTGATTACTTATGTATTAATGTTTTAAATTATGCTTTCAATTTACTTACCGAAATTACTGTCAATACTACTTTCCGCAAATTAACCGTAAAGCTATCCTTGTTAAGCCTTGCATGAATACTATTTGCATACTGTTCCCTACAACTTGCTGAGTACTTTTTGTACTCACGGCTTTACGCCTCTTTGTTGATCAGTCGTCGAAGAAGACCCAAGTATCACCGAGCTCTATGAGGACGACTACTTTGAAGACCATGCGAACTAGGAGGCGCCCTTCACTCGATTGCTTGTGGGCATGTCGAATGGCCTCTACAAGTTGATTTTGTTTCGCTGTAAGTTTACTCTGTTCGTAGATCTGGTCGCAGACCTGATCGTGACCTTAGCTCTGCGTGGCAAGTTTTGTAAAACCTTTACCATAAGGTCCTTTTGCTGTTATGTATTATTAATTTGTCTGCTTCATTAGCTGTTCTGTTGTATAGATATAATTTCATCTATGTTACAACTGTGCGAGCTAGCTACTGATCTGGGATTAGTTCAGAATGTACAGAGGGTACTTGGGTTGCATACCGAGGTCCCGACACATGGCTTATGGTAGACTAGGTCACCTAGGTTTAGGTTTAGGGTCTGGGTGCGGGTGGCGCTGACGTGGCTAGGATGCCGATGTGGTGTACACGTGACACACACATGGTAGTGACTGGGCTGACACGTAGGCGGCCACATCGACAAGATCGATGGCTGCTACGACTCAACGATGGCAACGGCGAATAGTGGCGATCGGTGGCGAATGGAGGTCATCGTCGACATGCTCAGACTATGACGAACTCATCCAACGACTCCGATGCCATGGCGAGGACTAGCAAGGTGCTCAATGGCGATGAGGACGATGGCGGTGGCTCGGGTTGACAGCTAGATGGCGGCGAGGTGCTCCGGTGAGGTTTTAGGTGTGCACATAAGGATCGCAAGAACTAGGCGATGCAATTGGGTCATGCGCGAGGACCAATGGTCATCGATGGCGATAGGAACGCGGCGGCGACGGCGTAGCAGAGCGGCAGCAAGGGCTTTCACGGTGAGACGGCGCTACACCCTTCCTCAGGTGATGAGAAGGTGCGCACTAGGTAGAACACGACAAGGCAAACCCGGCGATGTAGACAACGACAGGAGCTCACCAATGGAGGCGGAATCGACAAAACATCAAAGCTGTGGTGCTAGAACTAGATCTAAAATTCCGATGTGATGACGGTGATCTAGGGTTCTGGGCTTCGCGGGATTAGCGGCTAGGGTTGAAGCGATAAGTTTGACATGAACAGCAAGGCCTTAAATAGCTTGTAGTGGTAGGGCTACGGGAGAGTCCGAGGGCGACACGGTGGCAGAGTCCAGCGTGTGCATGACGAGGATAATGAACAGTGATGCAAGGCAGGCCGACATGTCAATGGCGGAGGCTAGGGTGTGTTTGCATCGAAAACGACACGTGTGTGCTTGACGGGTGGGGCCAAGGGCGTGGACGAGCGGGAGAGAGTGGCCACGTGCGGATTTGGGCTGATGGGATTGGGCTGGGCTTAAGAGAGAATGGGTTGGGGAATAAGAAATTCAACCTAAAGATATTTCCTAGATTTTAAATATATTTTCTATTTTAGAAATACCATAAAATTCAAATGACAAATTAAAAATAGCAAAGGAACAAAAAAAAATTCCAAAAAAATCTAGAAAATACTTTCAAGCGTAGATAACTCAAATAAAATAATTTTGGATTTAATTGACGATCAGATTAGTCACATTAAATTGTTTTGACATTTCAAAGTCCCATTTAAGCTTTATTAAATCATATAAAATTAGGTGAAAATTTCCAAGGAACTAAATTAGTTAAAAAAGGTTTTGAAACTTAGAAAATTAGAATGTTACACTAGCACACAAGTTAAAAATTCTACCACGTAAACTAGGAAGTTATGCAATTAAGAGATCATAGATCGTTACCATTAGACGCACAGTGCAGCAGAAGAAGAGTTCGAACAGCCTAATCTAACGTCGAGCTCGTCGATGTAGTGGTCATAGTCAATCGTCCAACATCCTTAACACCGATCATCTCCTCTAGCAACTTATCATGTTCCTTGCGTAGGTCGCGTATCGTCCTCGATCAGCATAGCAGTAATCACCGGTATCAACACGTCTAGGGATGGAATGTCGTACGTCGGTGTGCTAGCACCAGCATGCACGGTAGAGCCTTTGAGGAGAAGGCAGCTAGGGTTTTGGTGATGCAATTCTTATATCCCAATAGCCCCATGCATCCCCTTATAAAGAGCCCATAACATATCCTATCCGAATTAGTTTGTTCCAACTCGTTAAGTGTGTGACCCTGTAGGTTCTTGTGTAATCAGTTGTGATTTGGAAACTCCTTTCTGACCACATCGGTGGTGGTTCCTAGCAAGACATAACGATTCCGAATACACATAAATACTATATTTGACTAACCTTATGCAATATGATATGCGATCATGTCCTCATCCCTTGCAACCCGCTCGTATTTCCATACGACCAGTTCACGCTTAGTCATCACCAGTTCGTAACACCTTACGACCTGTACTTCGACCAGTTAGTGATCATGTACGACCAGCTCACAACCAGTCTGTATCTCCATACGACTATTTGTATCTGGTTGGACTGAATGACCTTCTTGCGTATTCCACTTTTGCCGCACGATATCTGGTTAAACTCTAAGGGAGATATATGTCATCCATAGACTATTCAATACTTTCTCGATCTAGTGACGGATAACTTTGTATGGTCGACTCTTCGACCACCAGTGGCACGGCCATGCACTTTCTTTATCTAACCATATCGAGGTGCATAGAGATATCTCTCATGTTATGTTAGGAGGGACAAATCCCTTACCCGACCAGTCACATCTCCCCTCATGTTTCATAGCATACCCGAAAGTTACCTTTATAACTACTTAGTTATGGAGTAGCATTTGGCAACCCCTAAGTGTACTATTACACATGTAGGAAACTAGGCTGATCTCAGGTTTAGAGATTATACATCATCATTGCTTGAGACCAACTGATAACACATAAAATCATAACAATCTTAATAGTGTCTCAAGGTCAATCCAATACCATATTCTCTAACATGTGCTCACTTATTGATTTGATATCCCCATATCTATGACCTTTGGAACATAGTCATCAATCAATACATGTGCTGATCGATAAGCCAATAGTGTCCCGACCATTGGCATCCAACCAGGAATACTTTTAGAATGACATCATATAACTATCAAAGAGCTTCACCAATAAGTCATATACTTGTTAATATTTATAATTGATAATTCATCCAAGGAACATATTCTATAAATTATAAACATAGACATGATACAATCATCTCCATGATCACCTCTAGGACTAACATGATATCACCAACATTATACTCATATGGACTAACGTGGGTCAAGCTGTGAAGAACTTGTCCTCAGAAATGATTGCTTGGTCTATTATTGTGCATGTGGCTTGGAGTCAACTATGGTTAGTGGCGAGGAGCACCGAGACTTGGTTGGGAGATCCAAGGTCCAGAATAGTCATGGATGCTGGGTAAGATGGTTGGACTCAAGCAAGGTGCAAGACGGACAAGAACCGTAGGAGGCAAAGTTTGAGCAAAGACCTTTTGAGGTAAAGTGATGCTTCTGGGAGCAAAACTTTGAAGGTATGTGTTCTTGACTCATCAATTGTGTAAATTGATGATTTTGTGTGTCGTGTGGTGCTACATGATGGTTTGGTTATCGATGATGGTTGTAGGACTTTGGAGCTACATCATGGTGAGGTCGACGAGATCGGGACTAAGCTAGGGAAGCTAATGTCCAGGACAATCAAGGTGCCACTAGAAGATGGCCGAGGCTACTAGGGTGGTTACATGCCGATAAGATAAGGAACCGAAGTGGGAGCTACCAGTGATGGACATGACGGGCAACGACAAGGTGGACTGGGACTAAGCTCAGGGAGTTGCTAAGGTCCAGAATAGTTAGGGAAGCTGAGTGCAGTAGTCATGGTGCATGGTAAGACATGTGACGCGCCAAATGACTTGGGCCCGTTTGCAAGCGATGATGGTTTGGTAGAATCCGAACACATGAGAGACTTTGCGGGAAGTCATTGGGGCCACATGGATGATGGCAAAGCATGGGCTATACTTCGATGTGAAGGAATTGGGAAATGTTGGTAGAGGGGCATTTTGGTAAATTGTCCAATACAAAAAAGTGGTGGTGTGCGAAACCACGGCGGTGGCCTAAGTAGATTAATTCAAGGATACTTCATGGAGGACAAAACATGATGGATTTGGTCTAATGGAGCTAAAGACGAGGACGGTGATTTGAGAAGCGTGCATGAATGAGACCCGTTTGTGTGTGGGCTTAACGGGTGTCCGTTAGGGTTTCTCTCTAGACCTAGCCTATACTATATAAGGGGGTGGTGTAGGATTTGTACACTCATCTAAGCCAACAAACCCTAATGTTAAATTTGAGGAAAGTTGAGAGGGGGAGGCTAGGGTTTGGGAGATGTATTTTGAGAGATGAGAGCACGTGTGTGTGCGTGCACACTTCCCTAGTGGCTTTGTCCTCCTAAGGGAGTGGCTATAAACATTCATCTCGAAGAAGAAATCAAATCACCAAATTTATCCAAGTCTTACTCTCATATGCTCAAGTATTGATTTCTTGATTTGGCCTGGTTTTTTGTGTTCCTTCCTCCCCTCTTGATTTTGTTTTGTACCTAGGACGTGTAAGTGATGGATATATCTTTTGGAGATTAGATCTCATCTATCTAGGTACTTTTATTGTAAGTTCTTGAGTTTGTCTCGTTTTGGTGGATGAAATGGTGATTTTGGGGGTTTTGCACTTGAGGGATTTTGAATTGATTCTTGCTATGATTGAGGGTGCTCGGACATATAGGAAACCATTCTTAACTATTTTGGATTGATTCCTCCCACGAGCTCCTTTCAATCATCGTTTTCCCGATTTTGGTGCAACCTTCACCTAAACGGAAAAAAGTCAGAACTTTGGCAATGTTCTTCAAGGTCTTTGATTGGAATAGGTTCCTAACATCCTATAGAAGGCGTGTTTCAAGTTTCATGAAGTTTGGAGTTGTGGATCAAAATTGGATCATTTTATGAATTTGAAATCGTGCTGAAATTCAGTTTACGTGATGATTTTACCGTTGACATGTCTGACCGTTATTGTTCACTGGTTTGACCACTACTGTTCATCTAATTTGACCGGTCTAGTGTTGATTTTGGTGAGTTTTGGTCTTCTTGTTGCCTTGTTCTTGTTGGAATGATTCTTTATGTTCTTTGTAGCTCCATATAGCTATTAGAGTGAAAGAATTTTGAACTCCTTAAGACAAAAGATTTTAAAGAGAATGTTTATTGTGTGCCACCTATACAACCCCTTCTAGTCGCCTCCTCGGTCCAACTGATATTGAGTGAAGTTAATAGCATTGTCCTTGTTCTTATTCCGAAGAGTTATCTCGGTTTTGGCCCATTTCTTTATGTAATGTGCTTTATAAGATCTATTCAAAGGTCTTGGCGAACAGGCTTCATTTGGTCCTCGATGAAGTTATTACCGAAGAACAGAGTGCTTTTGTGTCAGGGAGCTCATTACCGATAATGTGCTCACTGCCTATGAGTGCATACATTATCTCAAAAGAAGGAAAGGAAAATCGGGTGCCTGTGCAATTAAACTCGATATGGCGAATGCATACGATGATGTTGAGTGGTTGTATTTGAGAAGCATCATGTTGCAGTTGGGCTTTGATGACCGATGGGTGCATATTATAATGAGATGTGTTGAAACAGTTAACTTTTCAGTCAGGGTGAATGGACACTATTCTTCGTCATTTTCACCGACAAAAGGCATCCGACAAGGAGATCCTATCTCTCCCTACCTATTTTTTCTCGGCACCGAGGGTCTTTCAAGCATGCTGAAGTTTTTCGGGCCACAGTTTCTCTCCAGAGGAATCAGAGTGGGCGTTCATTGCCCGTGGATTTTCCATCTCCTTTTGCGGATGATTGCTTGATCTTCACACAGGCATCTCGCAGGGGGGCAAAGAAACTATATGATATTCTTGATATTCTTCACACAGGCATCTGGCCAGATGGTGAACAAAGACAAATCGGCCATATTTTTCAGTGCGAGCTGTGATGATGACCAGGAGGAGGAAGTTCGGCAAGGCAAGCTTTGGGTGAAAAGTATTTGGGCCTTCCCACAGCGCTGGGTAGGAGAACTTCGGAAGCTTTTAAGCATTTGCCAAAAAAAGTTCATGATCTCATGGGTTGTTGGAGTGAAAAAAAAAAACCAGCTGCGCCGGAAGGGAAGTACTCATTTAAGTGTAGCTCAGTCAATCTCGACTTATGCTATGAGTTGTTTTCAATTGTCGGTGGCGACCTGCAAAAGGATAACAAGTTATATCTCAAACTATTGGTGGGGCAGCGCAGTGGATAGTAGAAAAATCCATTGGCGGAAGTGGACAGACCTGACTCGATCGGAGTTAAATGGAGGCATTGGGTTCAGGGATCTCCGTAAGTTCAATTTGGCAACGTTGGGCAAACAGGGTTGGACACATCACAAACCCTGATTCACGGTGTGCCAGAGTTCTTCGCGGGAAATACTATCACAATGGAGATTTTCTTTCGGGGCGAAAAAAGAAAAAATTCTTCCCATACCTGGCGGGCAATTCTGGCAGGAAGAATGGCTCTGGAGTTGGGGCTCATACGTCGTATAGGCAATGGATCACAGACGGACATTTGGCCAGATCGGTGGATCCCGGATGGACTTAATTGTAGGCCACTGTGTAACAAGCAAGGACCAATGCGACAAAGGTGAATGAGCTGATTTCTTCAGAAGGATTATCATGGGACATGGATGCTCTACAGGAGAATTTAGTACCGACGGGCATACAGTCAGTCTGTCATTGTCGTATTCCTTTGGGTCGGTTGGAGGAAGATTTATGGGCTTGGTCTACTGAAAATCAATGAGTATATTCTGTTAAATCAGCTTACCATCTCCTGAATGAGTGCCCATCAAGCACAGGAGGTGAGATCAGGAGTTTTCTCGAGTTTGTAAGCATAGATAACCCTGTTTGGAAGGCGACATGGAGTACGCAAATTCCGCCAAAAATACGGGTATTTTGAGGCGTGTGATAAGTCATCCCGTGCAAATCTGAAGAGAAGGCACATAGAGCGGGTGAGCTTCTGTGAAACCTGTGGAGTGCACCACAAAACTGCATATCATGCTCTGGTGGAGTGTACATGTGCCCATTCCTTTTGGTCAGCATTGAAAGAGATGGTGAATGTAAAACTACCAGCTCTCCATCCGTCAACTTGGGCTGCCGTTCTGGTAGATAAGTGTTAAGGAACCGTCCCGGCGAGTTCAGTCCGAGCGATTACCTCGTAGGCAAACTCAGAATAGTAAGAACAATACAAGAACACAAGAACAGAATAATAGATTGAACACAGAGATGTAGAGGGACTTCTTGCTTCTCTTTATTCTTTCATCAAGCGATCAATCCTTTACAATGAATAGCACCCTCTATTTATAGGTTACGATCCTGCTAGGGTTTGGGACGAGGAGCCCACCTTGGGCCAGGTCTGCCGGCCTAGGCCCGGTTTCTTAACACTCCCCCTTGGGCACTCATCCTTCATGTCCATATCTTGTCAAAACTCTATAAAAACCTAGTAGAAAAAATTTGGAGAAAGAGTACATAATACACATTCTGCTGTGATGCACGAATTGTCTCATTAAAAACCTTAACCGAGAAACTTCAGGAAAACTCGTCAAGGGAAAAAGAGTACAATCCACCCAATTTCATTTAATCTCCTGGATTTATTCTTTAGGTACTCGATCTTCATGATCAAGCTTTAATAATGAGTTCGTGAAGGTTCTCCCCGAATATGCACTTCCCTAAGTCTCATCATTCCAATTCACGTATGTATCTTTCAAATCTAGACGTTGGAAGTGACTTAGTGAATAAATCTGCAAGATTCTCACATGACCTAATATGCAGTACTTTGATTTCGTTCATCTTTTGCAATTCATGAGCATAGAAGAACTTAGGGTTGATATACTTTTGTGAGAGGATTCTTCACAAAACCCATCTACACTTGTGTAACACAAGCTGCTTTATCTTCATAGATAATAGTAGAGGTTTGTGTGGTATTCAATTCACATGACTGCTGGATGTGGTGAATCATCCGCCGAAGCCAAGCACATTCTCGTGAGGCCTCGTACAATGCTATTATTTCTGAGTGGTTCGTCGAAGTCGGTACAAGACTCTGCTTAGATGATTTTCATGGAATTGCGGTTCCACCACATAGGAATACATAGCCTGTTTGCTATTTGGCTGTATGTGGGTCCTATAAGTACCCGTTATCTGCATTGTCATTCATAGTTAAATCTTGGTTCTTTCTGTAGAACAGATCAAGCTCTTTGCTTCCTTGGAGGTATCAGAAGATGTCCTTTATTCCCTGCCAATGCCTTTGGTAGGTTCTGCACTATACCTTGCTAGTAGGTTCCCGACAAATACAATGTCTGTTCTAGTACAGTTTGCTAAATACATTAGTGCTTCTATTGCACTTAAGTGTGGGAATTCCGGTCCCAAGACTTCCTCCCCCTCTTCTTTAGGTCTATACGGGTCTTTGTCTTGCTGCAAAGATCTCTCGACCATTGGCACTTTCAAAGGGTATGCCTTTTCAAAGTCGAACATTTCTAATACTTTCTGAGTGTAGGTTGACTGATGTACTAATATTTCTCCAGGGACATGCTCAAGATGTAAGCCTAAGCAATATTTGATTTTACCCAAACATTTCATTTCGAACTCCGACTCCAGGTAAGAGCTTGCTTTCTTAATATCCTTTAGGGTTCTAATGATATTCAGATCATCTTCATACACTGCGATTATACAAAATCCATACTGGGATCGTCGTATAAATACACATGGTTTATTCTCATTGTTTGTGTAGCCTTTCTTGCATAGCATAGGCGATTATACCATATTCTGCCTAATTGCTTAACTTCGTACAGTGACTTTCTGAGTTTCACACTGTACAGATTTCTATTTGCTCTGTTTTGGTTTGGGACAGGGATATATTCAGGTATCTTCATATAAATGTCCGAATCCAATATTTCATAAGGTATGCTGGTACCCCATCCATCAATTTCACTTTTAACTTCAAGTTCACTGCCATTGAGATAAATATTTAAAAGGGAGTTCCGCCCATGACCGGGGAATAGGTTTCTTCATAATCATCTTCTAGATGTCCAGTGAAACCTTGTACAACGAGTCTTGCTTATTTTCATTTCTTTTTCGAACAAATACCCACTTATACCCTACGGGGTGCACAAGGGAAGACGTGCGGTTTACAGCCCAAATGTCTTTCTTTTATTCGGAGAGAATAATTCAGTTTCTATTGCCTTCTCCCAATCTTCTCAATCTGATCTTTTCTTTCATTCAGCGAGCGACGTAGGCTCTGAATCAAGATTGATGATTGTGGCAAGTTTCTTTGCAAAGTAAATGTCGACATTGGCTATTGTCATATTCAAAGATTCTCCCGAGGTCATAAAGTTTATAGCTATTTCTTCAAGGGACGATTCTTCTAATGCTTCTACTTGCTCACCGCTACTTCTAATTACGGGCAAGTCCCTTTAGTTTTTCAGCTCCAATGTGTGCGCACACATCCATGTTGATGTCTCCCTTCATGGGGATGTTCAATTCTGGTATGCCTTTTCTGAAGGTTCTATACTGATGCCAGGTCTCAACTAGCCCCCTTCTGGTTCTGGGGAACTTTGGTAATCGGCTGTGTCAAGTCCTTCTTATCCTTTTTCACCAAGCGTCCCCGGTTACTTTGGATTCGAGGGACCGGAGTTCTCGTCCTTTTATTCTGAGGCCTCTGGACGGGATTAGGGATACCTTCATTGGTATTTCAACCCTCTCCGGTGCATTGCTTGTAGGCAAATGCTACTTGGTCATGCTCTTCAAATCACTAAAGTAGTCCGGCAGTTGATTCGTTAATATTTGCAAATCAATTATCTTCTAGACTTCAATTGTCTTATGGACTTCAATTCAATTATCTTCTAGACTGTAATTATCTTCTGGACTTCTCTATTTGCTTCACTAGTGCGGTCATATGCATATATTTCAATTATCTTCTGGACTTCAATTATTTCCCGACATTATCATCAAGGGTTGATTTCCTCCCCTAATGACGGGAAACTAATCTCATCTAATGTACTATCAGCGAATCGGGCATTATACAAATCTCCAGTCATATGGTCCAAATACTTGATTATGGATCTCGTCTCATAACCAACGATATCCCAGACTTTCGGAGAAGACCCATTGCAGTTTGTTGCGGTGGTGGTATAGGTATATAACCCTTGCAACCAAACCTGCGAAGATGAGAAGTTTTCGGTGCTGACCCTTACGCTAGTTGCATAGGTGGATGGGTGTTATAGACCGACGGTCTAAAATTGATGAGAGATGCTGCGAGCAGGACTGCGTATCTCCAACATGTAGTTGGTAAATTACAATTCTTCAAAGTTCTGCTAGTCCATTCTGGGTGCGGACATACGGTACATAATGCTCAACTTTAATTCTCATTTTCATACAATAATCATCAAATACATTCGGAGTACATTCTCCGGCGTTGTCCATTCAGGTGGACTTCATATGATGATCAAGGAAAATATTTCTAATTTAATTATCTGCGAGATTGGCTTTGCAAAAGCATGATTTCTCGTAAGAAAATAAACATATGTGCGACCATTCCGAGGAAGCATCGATGAGCACTATAAAATACCTAAATGACCCTTACAGGGGTTGTATAGGACCACAAATGTCTCCTTGGATACGGTCTAGGAATGCAGGGACTTCATCCTTCGCTTTCAGAGCAAAAGGTTTAGTAATTAATTTCCCGGTGGCACATGCGGGGCGCACAAAATCTTCCTAATTCGGGAAATTATTTACATTCATATTATGTCCCTATGAATTGTTAATTATATCTCTCATTATCCTAAGACCTATGGCATAATCTATCATGCTAGAGATAGAAAAGTTCAGAGCTTCTAAAATCGATTTTCAATGCAGTATAAGTTGCAGGTGCCTTAATATTAGTGTAGTATAGCCCAGTTTCATATGAAGGAAGATATTCTAATGCTATTTTTCACTTTATTTACGCTTTGTAATGAGCATGTATTCTGTACCATGCACCTTTTCAGTCTCTACGTGAAAACCGTTAGCGCAAATATCCATAAGAGTTCTAATCAATTCTAGGTACAACTAGTCTTGATACGGGGTCGCCCGATCTTCTCGACGTAGGATCAAGATACTCACGTGTGGTCTCTCGAATCGTAGCGATCCTCCGTTGCCAATGCAAGAACGAACACTCTTTAATTCGCAAGGACACACGCGCCGAACTTCATGACCACCAAGCGAAGCCCTATCGCGCTCCCAATTCCCAGCGGAAAGGTTGAACGATCTCAAATAGCAAGAACTCTCAATTTTTCCCGTTGATGCAATCAACCATCAAGAAGAAACAGTAATCTGTTTTTTTGTTTAAGCCTAATAATCTCCTCCCCCGTTACGTGAAGGCGGCGGCTGCTTATTAAGGTGCCCCAGCCTCTCCTAACACACGTACATGGGCCTTGGGCCGGTTTGCAAAAGGACGTATGCATGTGTTGGTACACTTCAGCCAACAAGGAGCCATGCATGTGCTAATTATACTTTAAACTAATACATGACCAAATGACACACTCCAGCCGCATGGATGCATGCATGCGTGAAATAATGGCTGGACCGAAATAATGGCTTCCTTTGCATGCATGCGTGCGTACGTGAGAAACTCTTCCAGCACATGGCTCTTAGCCTGATGATCACATGAGCCGGCTTCATCTTGCTCTCTTGGACTTTTCTTATGGATACTTGGTCTGACTTCTTTTGAATGTATGGACCTCCTCCTGGAGTGCTAGCCGACAGGAGTTCTTCTCCATTGCTGGTTCCTCCTCATACCTAATTACGCATAACATACTAGAATAAGGTAGTATATTGTTCTCATCAATAGAAGGAAGTGCATTAAGAAACAAATTCACCTGTTTATTTAAAAGCTTGGCTCGTGCTCTAGTCATTGGACCTGTTGGTGTTTCATGAACACTTGGAGATATGGTAGTAGTAGTAGGGATGCCCTCATCATCCTCCCCCTCTTGAAAAGGAGTCGTCCTCGACTCTGTATCATCTTGCCCAAAAAATGGTAATAAATCAGCAACATTAAAAGTAGTACTTACTGCATAGTCATCTCCCGGAAGTTCAATCTTGTAAGCATTATCGTTGATCTTAGCAAGTACTTTAAAAGGGCCATCACCACGAGGCATCAGCTTTGATTTACGCTTCTCCGGAAAACGTTCTTTGCGAAGGTGTACCCATACAAAGTCACCTGGTTCAAAGAGCAATTTCTTTCGAGACTTCTTTAGAAGCATAAGCACGTACCTTCTTTTCAATTACCTCTTTAGTCTTTTCGTGGAGCTTTTTCACAAAATCAGCACGCATCGAAGCCTCCATATTAGCACGTTCTTGTAATGGAAGTGGCAACAAATCAAGTGGCGTGATCGGTTTGAAGCCATACACCACCTCAAATGGACACAATTGAGTAGTAGAATGCACCGCCCGATTATAAGCAAATTCGACATGCGGTAGACAGTCCTCCCACTCTTTGAGGTTCTTTTTAATCATTGTCCTCAGCAGCATTGAGAGTGTACGGTTCACCACCTCCGTTTGTCCATCGGTTTGTGGGTGACAAGTTGTCGAAAAAAACAACTTTGTCCCAAGCTTAGCCCACAAAGTTTTCGTAAATAGCTCATAAACTTCACATCACGATCGGAAACAATGGTGCGAGGTACGCCATGCAATCTCACAATTTCCCTGAAAAACAGGTCAGCTACATGCGACGCATCGTCGCTCTTATGACAAGGAATAAAGTGTGCCATCTTAGAAAACCTATCCACAACTACAAAACGGAATCCCTTCCCCTCTTCGTTCTAGGCAATCCTAAAACAAAGTCCATGCTAATGTCTTCCCAAGGAGCACTAGGAACTGGAAGTGGAGTATACAAACCATGTGGATTGAGTTTAGACTTAGCTTTATGGCATGTAACACAGCGCTGAACAAATCTCTCAACATCTCGCCTCATCTTTGGCCAATAAAAGTGATCAGCCAACATCATGAAGGTCTTCTCCCTACCAAAATGTCCCATAAGCCCCCCTGCATGAGATTCCTGCAACAATAGCATACGCACGGAAGACGCTGGAACACATAGTTTGTTAGTTCGAAATAGAAAACCATCATGGATATGATACTTGTCCCATCCTTTCCCATCTTTGCATTTAGAATATGGTGCTGAAAATTCATGATCAGAAGCATATAATTCTTTCAAACTCTCTAATCCAGGTACCTTTATTTCCAACTGAGTTAAAAGCACATTCTTTCTAGACAATGCATCAGCTACCACATTCTCTTTACCTTTCTTGTATTTAACAATGTATGGAAAAGTCTCAATGAATTCAACCCACTTAGCATGTCTACGATTTAGTTTAGCTTGACCTTTCAAATATTTCAAAGCTTCATGATCAGAATGAATGACAAATTCTCTAGGCCAAAGATAATGTTGCCAAGTCTCTAAAGCACGCACAAGAGCATATAATTCTTTGTCATAAACAGATAATTTAATTGTGCTCCGCTTAGTTTCTCACTAAAGTATGCAATGTGTTTTCTTTCTTGCATTAAAACACCACCAATACCTATCCCACTAGCATCACATTCAATCTCAAAAGTTTTAGTGAAATCGTAAAACAAGCAATGGTGCTTCAACAAACACTTCTTTAATTCAGAAAAGCTTTATCTTGTGATGCCCCCATTCAAAAGCAACCCCTTTTAGTTAATTCATTTAATGGGGCAGCAATGGTGCTGAAATCTTTCACAAAACGACAGTAAAACCCAGCAAGCCCACTAAAGCTACGAATTTGACTAACATTGACAGAGTAGGCCAATTTGAATAGCTTCAACTTTAGAGTTATCTACTTCAATTCCATGAGCTGAAACAACATAGCCTAAGAACACCACTTTGTTTGTGCAGAAAGTACACTTCTCAAGATTAGCATACAATTGTTCAGTTCTTAGCACTTCTAGCACTTGTCTAACGTGTTCAACATGTTCTTCCAATGAGCGACTATATATCAAAATATCATCAAAATAGACTACCACAAATTTACCAATGAAGTGTCGCAAAACATGGTTCATTAAACGCATGAATGTACTAGGAGCATTAGATAAATCAAAAGGCATCACTAACCATTCATACAAACCAAATTTTGTTTTAAAAGCAGTTTTCCATTCATCACCATGTTTCATTCGTATTTGATGATATCCACTACGCAAATCAATCTTAGAAAAGATAGTAGAGCCACTCAATTCATCAAGCATATCATCTAACCTAGGAATAGGATGACGATAACGAATGGTAATATTGTTGATAGCTCTACAATCACGCACATTCTCCATGTACCATCTTTCTTAGGAACAAGAATGACAGTGGACGGCACAAGGACTAAGACTTTCGCGACATACCCTTTTTCCATGAGCGCCTGCACTTGCCGCTGAATTTCTTTTGTCTCCTCCGGGTTTGTGCAGATGCGGTCGATTGGGAAGTGGAGCCCCCGGTACTAAGTCAATTTGATGTTCAATGCCTCGAATAGGCGGTAGACCAGCGGGTACCTCCTCCGGAAAGACATCCTTATAAGCATGCAAAACTTGAGAAACCACACTAGGAAGAGAGGTTAAGTCATTAGTAGAAAACAAAACATCTTTGTACAGCAATACAAAGTGCATCAAAGTGGGATCATCTCTCATCTCTCTCAAATCAGATTTAGTGGCTATCATGACTAACTTTTTCTCTCCCTCATTGCTATTTCTTTTTCCATTCAGTTGTAGCTTGTGGCTCTCACTCACCTTTTGTGGAATCACACTCTTTTGCTCCTTCCCTCTCTCATTCGCTACTTTTACCTCAATCTTTTGCATGTTATCAATCACAATTTGAGAAGGGGTTAATGGTCGTAGCACTATTTCTTTATCATTCCACATGAATTTGTATTGATTAGTTCTTCCATCATGAATCACAGAACGATCATATTGCCATGATCTACCTAATAACAAGTGACATACGTCCATGGACACAACATCACATTCTATGGTATCATGATAAGACCCAATTTGAAAGCTAACATCAACAGTATATCCAACATTCATAGAGCCATCATTATTCAACCATTGAATTTGATATGGATGTGGATGTTTCTTGTATTTCAACCCAAGTTTAGTGCAAAGTTCTTTACTAGCTAAATTGTGGCAACTACCACCATCAATAATAACTTTGCAACACTTACCATCTTTACTCACCTGAGCTCTTGTTTGAAAAAGATTGCAACGCTGCTCATGAGTGGGTTTTGCTTGCACACTCAACACCGCTTGTACATACAAGGATAGGACCACCTCGGGTCACAAAACCATCCTCGTGCGCCTCCCTCTCATGTCCTTCCTCATGTACATCTCCAAATCTTTCAAAATCAGCAAGGGCCTCACCTTCCTCCTCGCTAGTAGAGTCATACTCTCCATTCTCCAATAGCAACATAACCTTGTTATTTGGACAATCTTTTGCATATGACCTCGCCCAAGGCATTTGAAACACTGGATGGCACTACTTGTCAGAGAACCCATCAAGACGAGCTAGAAGGTGTTGGACCTTTCTTGGCAATGGGTGTTGTTGTATTTTTCCGCTTGGTGCAAAGATGGTACTAGGAGCAAAACTTCCACTAGATGGATTAGTTTTAAAAGAATTGAAGCGGGATGTGGGTTTACCTCCGTAGGTGCTGAACGGGCGGAAATGATGAGGTTCTTGTTGCTCTCATATCTTGTTGCACTTGTCTTTCAGCCTTGGTTGCTTGATGCACCAACTCTACCATGTTGTTGTAGGGCTGAAACTCGGTGATGCGCTTGATGGAAGGGTGCAACCCAGCAAGGAAGCGAGCCATTGTTTGTTCTTCTTGCTCAAATATATTAGCTCGAATCATGGCCATCTCCATCTCTTTATAATACTCTTCCACCGTGAGAGTGCCTTGCTTCATTTGCTGTAATTTATCAAATAAATCACGTTTGTAATGTTTAGGAACAAACCTTGCTCTCATGTGATACTTCATCTCTTCCCATGTCGTGATGGGAGGTTCGTCGTACTCTCTCCTTTGATTTTGAACTTGTTCCCACCATATGAGCGCATATTTATCAAATTCAAGTGCAGCCATGTGTATTTTCTTTTCTTCAGAGTAATTGTGCATACGGAACACCTTGTCCACCTTGAGCTCCCAAGTGAGGTAATATTTGGGATCATGTGTTCCTGAAAATGTTGGCATAGTAAATTTAAGCTTACCAAATTTCTCTTCATGAGGCCGTTCATTGCCGTGGTGGTGTCGGCGGTGGTATCTATCATCGTAGTGGTACAAGTCATCATCGTCGAAGTGAGGTGCTCCTCCACCTCGGCCTCCATGCCCACGGCCCCGCCCGGGTCCTTGGGCGACTCCCCCACCTCCTTTCCCAGGTGGAGGTGGCCGTATGGTTTGTGCCACCACACGGTCTCGCCGTTGTTGAGCATCCTGGGCGACTCGTGCAACGACCTCCTCATCTCGTGGGGGTATGCGAGCCGGTAGATGCACACTATTGTCTTCTTGTTGCTGACGAAGTGCCCGCATGACATCATTCACGATGCCCGTACGCAACACATTCATTTGTTGATTGAGGTCAATGCGGAGATCCTGCATATCCGTCTTGAGCTCTTCCCCCAGTGCAGTGGTGCCAGCTACAAATTCTTGTTGTAATGCACTCCTCAATGCCTGATGTTGGAAGCGAGTCACCGGGGCATTGAGATCAACAGCATGCTCCTCACCATAATTATCTTCTCCACCTGACATGGTTAGATTGTGCAAAAGAAAACACAAACAACAAGAGTGTATATGGATGATTAGTCAAAATCACTCAATCTCTCTTTTCTCTCCCAAGTAAAGTTCTTACCCTTCCGAAGTGAATTAAGGCCAAAAGAAACTTACACTTGGTGGAAGCTACAATAGCAAAGTGATGATCAAGCGAATTTAAGAGTGGTCACAATTGCACAACAACGGTTATTTAGTGGAGCTTGGTATGGAGGTGTATATCCTAGCAATCTGAAATTCTTGATGTTGTAAAGCTAAGTAATAAGCCAAGCTAGAATATTTTGCCTAAGTGCTGATCCAAAAGGTTTAAGTGAAGTATATGAACGCACACGCAAAGATCAATGTGACTTAATGCAAACAAAGGAATGAGCTAGTGAGATGTAATCTGAAATTGATATGAAAACTAGCTCGTTTTGCACCAAGTACTACGAGAGACGCTAGCCAATTGCAATAATATGAAATGTAAGGGCACAAGATTGCTCAAAGAAATTAAATACACAATCTGATTTTTTTTTTTTTGAGTCAAGGTTATCTTGTTCCCAAATTTCGGCCAATATCTTTTTTTTTTTTTTACTTCACAGCCACTTTTTTTTGACTTGTGGCTTGCCTTTTTTTTTTTTTTTTTTTGCCGAAACTAGGGTTTAAGTTCCTCTCACAAAGTTTAAATTTTCAGCAAGTGTAAATTAATACTAAGAGCAGCCCTTAATGCAATCTCAAAAGCTAGTCTCAAGATGAATAAAAGGCTTCAAAGAAAGGGAAAAAATTTCTGCAAGATCAGAGCACCTCGCCATCAGAGATATGCGCGCATCAGAAAGGTGCGCGAACACTATAGCATCTCGAACACAAGAAATACAGCAAAGCACAAGTAGACATCAGAGTGAGCCCCACTGCATCAGAGCAACACGGATTCAACCTCCTGGTGCTGCGCGCTAACTCACTATCGCTATAGATCGGTTTTTTTTTTTTGTTTTGACTGGATACAACGATTAAGAAACGCAAAAGAACACTACGATCAGCACTAAACAAAAATTCTAATGGATTAAAACCTAACTAAACTCACAGGAAATAATAGATGCAAAAACTAGGGTTTGGAATTTTTGTGTTGCAGTTTTCGGTTTATGGACTCTAGGTATTAAGAACAGCAAATAAAATCAATCTAATTTAGGGATAAGTAATCCTACCGAGTCAACCGCGCTCTGATACCAAGATGATACGGGGTCGCCCGATCTTCTCGACGTAGGATCAAGATACTCACGTGTGGTCTCTCGAATCGTAGCGATCCTCCGTTGCCAATGCAAGAACGAACACTCTTTAATTCGCAAGGACACACGCGTCGAACTTCACGACCACCAAGCGAAGCCCTATCGCGCTCCCAATTCCCAGCGGAAAGGTTGAACGATCTCAAATAGCAAGAACTCTCAATTTTCCCGTTGATGCAATCAACCATCAAGAAGAAACAGTAATCTGTTTTTTTGTTTAAGCCTAATAATCTCCTCCCCGTTACGTGAAGGCGCGCCGCTATTAAGGTGCCCACTTCTCCTAACACACGTACATGGGCCTTGGGCCGGTTTGCAAAAGGACGTATGCATGTGTTGGTACACTTCAGCCAACAAGGAGCCATGCATGTGCTAATTATACTTTAAACTAATACATGACCAAATGACACACTCCAGCCGCATGGATGCATGCATGCGTGAAATAATGGCTGTACCGAAATAATGGCTTCCTTTGCATGCATGCGTACGTACGTGAGAAACTCTTCCAGCACATGGCTCTTAGCCTGATGATCACATGAGCCGGCTTCATCTTGCTCTCTTGGACTTTTCTTATGGATACTTGGTCTGACTTCTTTTGAATGTATGGACCTCCTCCTGGAGTGCTAGCCGACAGGAGTTCTTCTCCATTGCTGGTTCCTCCTCATACCTAATTACGCATAACATACTAGAATAAGGTAGTATATTGTTCTCATCAATAGAAGGAAGTGCATTAAGAAACAAATTCACCTGTTTATTTAAAAGCTTGGCTCGTGCTCTAGTCATTGGACCTGTTGGTGTTTCATGAACACTTGGAGATATGGTAGTAGTAGTAGGGATGCCCTCATCAAGTCTTCTTCAATGACCAAAGTTGTGCCTATTGGGAGTATAATTATGACCCTTCCTGAGCCTATTATACAAGTATCGATGCCTGTAATTGTCGTAAGACTACCAGCATTCTTGCTGATCGACTAGAAAAATCTCTGTTTCTCTCAGGATGGTATTCGTTCTGCCGCTCCCTGCTAAGCACACTTTCTCCATAGGGCGCTACACGCGTTCTAACATAATGTACTTTATTAATATGTAGCAGAAAGCAAGCAACACATAAATAAAATACTTCGGATATCAGAACGTAACTTGCTATTATAAAGACGAGAAAATAAGTCTTGCAGGAATCACAATAAGAATTTAATGCTTTGCTCTCCTAGAGCTTGCAACAATTATTCAATAATTCAAAGTTCTGCTTCAATTACAAACTGCAAGTTTCTATAAAAGATCCAAATGCATTACGTGCACTAGATCGAATCGGCGAAGTATTCAGGAACTTCTGCCTCAATTTGCTCTATGGCGATCTTCTCCTCTTGGGCAATTGCGGTTGTGGTCGCTGCGATGTCCAAAGGAGGGGTGATGGGGGCTGCTACTGGGCTATCCACATCCATAATATGCAACTAATGGATGTGAATCCTCTATACCTGCAATGGCGAGGTATGCCTCATGCTGTCATTTGCCCTTCTTCTTAGACTGGAAAGCATCAATAATATGCGACGCACAACCTTACCCTTCTTGCTCCTCTCAGTCGTGAGAGGCTTCATCACGTTGTAGCTGCTAGCAGTGGCTTCATGGCCAACATTTCTACTAGGTGGCTGCGAGATGTAGTTCTTTCTTAGAACATCATCTTGAGTTTCTGCAACTTGCATGATGTCAATTAATTCGACATACTTCATGTATCCGTCTTGACGATAGTTGCTTGCGGATTGCACCGCGTTCGGGTAAAAGGTAGAGAGTCTTCTCAATCTTCTACTCATCTGTGATTACATTATCACAGAATCGAAGACTGATAGAAATTTTATACAAAATCTGGCCATGCTGGGTCAGTTCTTCGAACTACTGGTTCATGATGACAGTCATATTTATATTCATGTAAAAAGTTCAAAGGATTACTGCTAGTAATCTGCATAAAATGGTTGCAAAATTCTCATAATGCTCATCAAACTCCAGGTTCGTATTTTCGTATTTTTCTATGCATTTATCATGATTTACTGCTATTTTCAGTGATTAAAAGCAATATAAACAATCACAGATAATCAAAAACAGTAAATGCGATACATAAATTGCATAGAAATAATAATAACAAAGTTAAACATGCTTCAAATGCAAAAACTGATTCAAAAATTGAATTCCCGAGACCCTTTTCTGCTAGAGAAAGTATTTTCGGCGAATTCTGCAATTTTCGGGGGTTAAAACACGAAATTTTAGTTCTGAGAGAAAATTCGTGTAATTTTCATTTTCTGAGGGGTTATTCTGCAAGAATTTCTTTATCCCAGAAAAATACTCGTAATGTTCATAATTTTGAGGGTTTATTTGCAAATGTTTCAGTTCTGAGAAAAATTTGCACAATTCCAAAACAACCCGAGGGCCTTTATGCAAAAATCCGGAATTTCTTTTCCTTTCCCTTTTGATCGCTTGATGAAAGAATAAAGAGAAGTAAAAAATCCCTCTACATCTCTGTGTTCAATCTATTATTCTGTTATTATATTCTTGCATTATTCTTACGATTCTGAGTTTACCTACGAGATAATCGCTCGAACTGAACTCGTCAGCGACGGTTCCTTAATAATAAGAACTTTTGCAAGTACGACACATGTATTATTCTTTGTTGTATGTGGTCGTTGTGGACTGCGAGGAATGGGCGAAGACATGGAGAATCGCCGCTAGGGACTTCCGCAAGCTGTTGCGTGGGCAAGGGATATCGATCATCGACTGGAATGCTGACCATGTGATTGTTGAAACCGATCTCCTCCAACTCGTCAGTCTGTGGCACTAAGGAGCAACCACCGGTCAGAGATTGCGGCTATCCTTGCAGAAATCCAAGATATAAGCCTTTTGATTCTCTTCTTTTGATGTAGTTCATGTAATGTAAGGCGTTCGGCAAACCTGACAGCCCATTTGTGCACTAGGTAGTAGTCGCTCAATAGGACTTCTTGTACCTTGACTTCTCAGGTTCCAGTTTTCTTGTTGCGTTGCTTGAACATTACTGTAGTCGCGAACCATTCCTGCTTCTAGTAAAGAGAAGCAAAGGATCACCATATACGCACCAGAATCACGGAATAAAGGAGGAAATTCATGTAAGCATGGAGGCAGGAGAACACTTTGCTTTCAAAAAGGAGAGATTTGTCCGCACCAAAAAATAAAATAAAATGGAATTGCTCCGATTATGTTAAGAGGAGAGTTCGGTCTGTAATGTTCCATGATACACAAGTTTCTGGTAATGAATACATAAATATGGGCATTTAAGAGTTTAGGAATATGAAAATAAGTTTCTCAAAAAATGGAGATGATGCCGCAGGCAGGACTTGGTATGTCTGGGCAAATTCTCACAAAAGCCTGCATGCAGTGTTAAAACGTGAGATGGTTAACTTCTTGCAAGACTGGTGAAGGAATATGCACACATACGGCATTTAATTAATCAGACAAATAAAAGAAGCCATTCATCTATCTACACAAATACAACAGCTCACCTGACACGATTTTTGTCATCACAAAAGAATGGTGTCGATGACTGATAATCATCTGTTCCAAAGTATCTATCTCCGAACTCACCCATTCCAGGGATGACGCGGAAATCATCATTTAGACCAAACTCAATCTCCGAGGTCACAATCTTGACTCTTGGGAATCTCTTGCTGACTACATGCACTCCTTGGGGAGCCTGGGACAACAGCAAACAGTTTTAGTGAAGAGTAGATTGGTTCTTAACCAATACATACTAACTGTGAAGGAAAAAAAAATCTAAGTCAATATCATGATCATGTACAAAAAGGATGAAAAATCAAATCAGGCTTCACACTTCACTGAAAATCACATATTTTTCAATAACTTCTAGAGAGAAATCATCTCCTGCACCCTCCATCCATTGTTCAGCCATCCACAGAACAGCAGATACAAAAGTAACCATAGGCAGTATTGAGATGATCATTAAATATCAATTGTAGTCACCAAATTACTGAAGTGTAGATTTATATTATAGACTATAGTCAAAAGGGACAATTAAGATTATAAAGCTAGAACATAACAAGGTTAAAATAGCTCCATTAAACCATGATCTTATAATAGGGAATTACACAAATGTTATTTCTATTATAAAGTAGCAAAAACCAATTGTGAGCTTCAAAGAGCACTTGTGCAAATTACATGAAAATTACGAAAATGAGCAATATACCCAAATAAATGAAAAGAAAGTACCCAGCACTTCAGAATACTTACTGATATAAGATTAAGGAATATAATATTTGCTTCCTGTACACCCTTCTTCAAGAGCAGAGATATAGCTTGAACAGCTGAATTTCCTGATAATGATCAAAAGGGATAATATGATAACGTGAGATGAGATGAATATCCAACAGTTGAGCAGGTGCACCCACTTGACAAACATCCTCTCTCAGTGACACAAAACATATTGAAACCTTTATTTCAGCAAGTCAATACATAAACAATGTACACAGTAAGGACTATTGGAATGAGGCTTCTTGTCTATTCCAATAGGCCAAAAGGCCAATATATAACATGTACAGGTTGTCAATATGCAAAGAGCACACTAGGCTATATACATATCTAACACTCCCTACCCCACCCCACCCCACCCCAAACTCATGGTGGATCAACAACACTGAGTTTTAAGAGGTAGAAGCTATGCTGAACTCTAATCTGTGCTTTGGTGAAGAAATCTGCTAACTGAAACTCCGAAGGCACATACTGAAGATCAATAATTTAGTCTTGCACCTACGATCGTATGCACGAAGCATCCACTCCAATGTACTTGGTGAGCTCATGCTTCACAGGATCTCGAGCCATGCTGGTCGTACCAGTACTATCTGATAAGAGAGGAGTCGATGCAGCAACAGAAACACCGAGATCCTCAAGTAGCCACCGAAGCAAGGTGATCTCAGCTGTCAACGACGCCGTGGCTCTCAACTTAGCCTCAGCGCTCGATGGGAAACGACAGTCTGCTTCTTAGTCTTCCAGGCAATCAAGGAGGAACCAAGGAAAACATAATAGGCAGAAAGAGACCAACGATCAGAATGATCGCTAACCCAGGTCGCATCAGAGTACACCTTAAGACACAAAGAACTAGAGCGAGGAAAGAAGAGGCGACGAGTGATGATCCCGCGAAGATATCGCAGAACACGAATGTGACTATAGTGGAGCTGAGTGGGAGCAGAGACAAATTGACTCAGGATGTGAACTAGGTGAGAGATGTCAGGGCGAGTGATCCCAAGGTAGACAAGGTTCCTGACAAGATGGCGGTAGCGAGTGGGATCCTAAAGAGGTTCATCATCGGTAGGCCAAAGGTGAACACGAACACCAAGCTCTATAGGAGTATACACCACACGCTGATCAGTGAGACAAGCGCGAGTAAGAATATCCTAAATGTACTTCTCCTGGGAGAGATAGTAACCCTCAGGTGTAGAAGTGATCTCAATCCCAATGAAGTAACGAAGAGGACCCAAATCAGACATCAAGAACTGCTCACTGAGACGCTCCTTCACAAAGGCAATGTACTGAGAGTCATCTCCAGTAATGATCATATCATCCACATATAGGAGGAGCGTCCGACCACGAGGAGAGGTGTGAAAATAAAGGGCAGGGTCGTGATCACTAGTGGAGAAGCCGGTAGTAGTGACAACAAAGGAAAAGTGGTCAAACCAAGCATGAAGAGCTTGTTTGAGCCCATAGAGAGCGACGAAGGTGACAAACCATACTATCAGGGATAGAATACCCAGGGGTGGCTGCATGTAGACCTACTCACGCAGCTCGGCATTGAGAAAGGCATTCTTAACGTTCAACTGAGAGATAGGCCACTATCGAATAGAGGCCACAGTAAGGAGAGTGCGTACAGTGGTTATGTGAGCAACAACAGCAAAGGTCTCATCGTAGTCACAACCATACTCTCTGCTGAAAACCACGTGCCACAAGACTAGCCTTGTAGCGCTCAAGGGAACTATCCGAGCGAGTCTTGATCTTGTACACCCACTTGCATGTGATGGGAGTGACGCACAGGTAAGGACACAAGATCCCAAGTGCCAGTACGCTCCAAAGCAGCAATCTCCTCAGACATCGCGAGTTGCCACTCAGGGTGAGCAGCAGCCTCAGGGTAGGTCGTAGGCTCAAAAGGAGTAGCGGTTGCAAAGCCCTAGCGCTCAGGCGGCCTAACAGTGTGATGATCACGAAGACCATAGATCCAAGTATGATGAGAATAATCATCAATAAAAATCACATAGTATCGATGACCCCCTTTCGAAACGAAGAGAGCCGAATCCCAAACATCAATGTGAACAAGATCAAAAGGACAAGTAGAAATAGAATAACTAAAGGGATAGGGGAGCTGCATCTGCTTGCCAAGCTTGCAACCCATACAATGTAAAGAGGTGTCCCCAGAAACAGACTCAAGAACACCACGATCTACTAGAGACGATAGACGCGATCCGCAGAGGTGACCTAGACGATGGTGCCATTGAGCGAAAGAGGTAGTCGAGGACGCGGCAAGACCAGAGGTAGTGGTAGCGGCTGATTGGCTGGTGGAGATAGGGAAGAAAGATGAAACCAGTCAAGCTCCCAAAGACGCTACGAATAACGGCGCCAAGGGCCAGTACCAAGCAGAGTCCCCGTGCAGCGGTCCTGAACACAACAAGAGTCAGACTCAAGAACAACACGACAGTCGTGATAAGTGATCTGACCAGCCGACATAAACTACATAGTAAGCTGAGGAACATGAGGACTGCAGGAACATGAAAAGAAGTGGAAAGGGTGCCTCGCCTACAACAGGAAGAAAGGTACCATCTGCAATCTAAAAAGTAGAGGAAAAAACTGTGGGACGCACGGAAGCGAGGTAGGTAGAATCTGGTGTCATGTGAAAGGAAACACCAGAGTCCAAGATCCACGGAGACAAGATACCTAACGAGGGAGGAGGCGAAGGCAGAGGCGAGGAAGACTGCTGAGAAGCAAGAGTCAGACGAGTAGAACCCGAGGAGTCTGAGAACGAGCCGACACCAAAGCGCTGGAGCAGTGGGAGGATCTGCTGTGTGACATCACCGAGGAGCCCTGGCGAGACGCGCAAGCTCTGAGTGGGAGGAACCTCTAGAGCCCTTCAGGGGACGTCCACCCCAACGACCCTAGTCCCTCCTCCACTTGTAGTAGTCCTGATACCTGTGGCCATCACGTTGGCAGTAGGTGCAGTGAAGACCCGCAGTAGAGGCAACAACCACAGGTGCGCTAGGAGCTGGGGCAGGGATCACTGTCGGTGCTAGAGAAGCAGGTGTTGAAGCAGACAAGACAACCTGCATCTGAGCTACGCCACAGTGACGAGTCTCCTCAGCACGCACACTCGTGAGGGCCTCCACCAAGCTCGGGCACGCGTGGCAAGTCAGGAGTTGAGCACGCACAGTCTCAAACTCAGGCCGAAGACGCATCAAGAAGTCGTAGAGACGGTGGGTCTGGCAGACATCCGGCCCCAGAGACAGGTCCGGCAGACATCCGGCTCCAGAGAGTCAAGCTGACGCCACACCTCAGACATCTGTTGGTAGAAGTCATCCACAGTGGCATCGAGCTTCTGAAGTGAATGCACCTGGTGCACAATTGAGAGGTACATAATATCATTCGTCGGCTGGTAGTGAGCTCAGAGGCACTCCCACATAAGTTGTGTCGTCGACAGCTCCGCCACATCCATGGAGATGGCCACAGGCATGCTACTCACCAGGATGGTAGTAGCACGAGCCTCGACATCCTGCCATCGCTCGTAGGCATGCAGCTCAAACTGGTAAAGCTTCAGGGCCTCCTCTAGTGCAGTATTGGCGGCCTCCTGAGCCGCCTGATCCGCACCACTAGGAAGAGCTGGCAAAACTGGCGTCCTGGTGAGATGACCCAGAGGCACTGACTGTTGACGTGAATCAGGTGCACAGCCCACTCTCGGAAGTTCGTCCCGTCGAAACGAACTAAAGAGAACGGGATGGCGAAGGAGACGCCGGCGGAAGCCATCTGGAGCAGAGTGGGGGTGTGGATGTTGAGGTCCAGGGCTGGAGAGGCTGGAGAGGGAGCGGGAGCCGAGGCGACCGAACCGTAGGGGCGCCGAGCCGCCAGCGACTTTTTCGCGGCGGCGTCGGGCGCAGTCTTGCCGCCGGAACACCAGACGATGTCGCGGCGCGGCGACGCGTGGCGTCTGGCGCAGATCTGCCGCCGCCGGAGCAGGCAGCGCGCGAGCCGCCAAGATGGTGGCACGACGCGAGGCTCCAGCGACGGCGGCCGACGTCGAGAGGGGTCCTGACGGCAAGATCCGACACAGGCGGGGCCCTGATGGCGGGATCCGGCGCAGGTAGCGCGGGTCCGGCTCGGGTGGCGCGGTGATGACGAGATCCGGCGCAGGCGGCACGGATCTGGCTCAGGCAGCGTGGGGACGGTGGGATCTAGCGGCGGTCGCGGGATCCGGCGGCGGTGGCGCTAGCTCGAGAGCAGGGGAGGCTGCGGCGGCTTCGGTGGAAAAAACAGAGCACGTGGTTCGTAGGCGGTGGCGGCAAAAAACAGAGGAAGCTTTAGTAGAAACAGAGGAAGAACAGGGAGGGTGGCAGCAGCGGCGGCCGACGATAGCAAAATCCTAACCCTAACCTTGCTCTGATACCATGTTGGAATGAGGCTTCTTGTCTATTCCAATGGGCCAAAAGCCAATATATAACATGTACAGGGTTGCCAATATGCAAAGAACACCCTAGGCTATATACATATCTAACAAGGACAAGGGATGCATTGAGAGCGCTTCAGCAGATGTATGGATTAGTATGAAAAAAGGATAATTTGCTAACAAACGCTAATTCTATAAAAAAAAAAACTTCGATATCATCATGTTGATTTAATGGCTTGCACACACCGAAAAGAGATAAGAAGACTCCACTATTTTGTTTCTTTTTTGAGGTTGCATACCTATTTGTTGAGGTGCTTTTACAGAAAACAAGATGAATGGCATGCCAACACTATTTTGTTTATGTGAGGACAGGAAGGTACTCACATGCACACTAGAGAGAGATTTTATAATTTTATTCACATGAAAGTACTCCAGTGCACAAATGTGTAAGAATCATCAAACAAACCTGTTCCCAGTATGGGGTCCAACAACAGAACATGCCTGTTTGCAATATCTTTCGGTAAATTGTGATAGATGAGCTGCAAAAAAATTTAGAGCTTAGTACTGACTCACCCTAACATATAATACAAAAGTAGATAGTAGATTAAACCAAACCTGCTGCCCATTATCTCCCTCCCTATGAATAAGAATCTTCCCAATCTTTATACCTTTACAGCATGCCCGCAGTGCATTCTCCATACTTTCACCACTGGAAAGCAATTACAGCGAATCATTAACATAATTATGCATTACTATTCAAGGATGTATGATGTACTTTATTCACATATGCCTAACTAATGAATTGTACATTTGTATTCTAGTGCGTGCGTTGCTCAAAAAAGCACGTTTACCAGTCACTAGACAACTACGATATTATTTTTAAAGGAATGAAGCCCGCACAGCAAAGCTAAAGAAGACTGAAACCAAGTTCCCAACACTTTCTGGTGTGGAGCACTGGAGCATTTGTAAATTACCATTGTTTCATCTGTTCAAGCTCTCAGGCATACAAGCAACCTAATGATATCACTGATATACACAGTAGCATGGCACAAAATCAGGTATTTTTCATCCTCCTATATGTGCCAAAGTTGTTCAATCAATTTTTTTACCGAAAAACGGTAGGAGAGACTCCAACTAAGTTCACTCAATTAAAACCTCAACAACGTACAAGATCGAAATATTTTGGAAAACTTAGTACCTCCTAATCACTGAGATACCACACAATCTTTTAGAGAACTCCACGCCGGTGTAAACAGATCCTGCATGCATAGGAAAGTGTGTCAGGGCAAACTATAAATTACTTACTGGAGAGAGTACAAGTGCAGGTAACTTCAGTAAACAGGCTTATTACAAAAGAATAGAATTATGGAGGTAGATAAACTATTACCCATATTTGGGCTAACAATGACATTGGCTGTTTGTAAAAACCACACTGCTGTTTTCCTATAATGCTAAAACATGGAATTTTAAGTAAGCAAGCAATCCCAAACAAATATAACAAATCATTTGTAGAAAGTCTTAGGTCTTTTTTTCAGGTTAAAAGATGGCATCAACACTCACCTAGTTGGGAATTGGGATGATATCTTGTAACTTTGATCATTGATGTTCCCAGGTTGTAAGGAGGTGATTGGCCAAAGGCACCAGAGTTAGATTATGGGAGGATTTCTCATCTAAGAAAAAAAAAAGGATTTTGGGAGGATCGATGGCTATTATATGAACCATTGGCCTTGCTATATCCTGACCTCCAGTGTTATGTGCACGATACCGCAGCAAGGGGCTAGGTGCAAGTGCATAAGGCTGCGCCGCGGCGAGGCGCGTGAACAGTACCATGTTACTGTAGCAGCACGAGAATAATGTCCGCTGGTACTGTAGCATGTTACTTACCGTGCGTGTTGATTTGTTTCCTAGAATAAAGAATAGTTAGTTAGGTAGATTATTTTGGGATTTCTTATCTATTTAGTTATTGTTAGGAATATAATCTTGTTTGTTAGGAAGGTTATTTTTAATAGTTGGAAAGATTAGATTAAATTGATAGGTTTCTTTATAAATTATTTCTTAGGCGTCAAGTTGAACTGTCCCTATAAAAGGGATAGCATGCATCTATTATCAATCAAACAATGAGAAATCAAAAGTTCAACTACGTCTTAAAGCCTCGCTACATTGATAGGGAAGAGCCCTACCGGCGGTTAGATGAGGGCGAGTGCCCTACCCTCGATCTTTGGACCCGTGCCCAACCAACGACCACAACATTTGGTATCAGCGCCAACTGCTGCTCCGTCATCCATGACCAGCAGCGGGGGTTTCGATTCCATGACGACTAGTGCCAAGTTGGATTACATTCTAGCACAATTTCCCTACCCTTGACAACCACGATGTGCTGCTTGCACGCTTGGAGAATGCGATGTTCGGTGAGCCAACCAGAGTGGAGGTTGTTCGTACGACAACAACCAACATCAAGGGTGAGCTGGTCGAGCCACCAGCGCTACCACCGGTGTCGGCATCACCACTAGCATCATCACCTCTGGTTTCGAAACCAGCACCACTGTTGGTCTTGCCATCGCCCCTTCCGGCGTCACATCTGAAGGGTAGTAATGTAATAGTCATGTATAGGTTAGGGGTAGTTATGTAACTGTAGTCTAGCTAGGGTTTCTAGTCTAGGGTTTCACTCCAGACTTTGAATCTCGTCAGCTTCGTCGTCGTCGCTGGCCATCTCCATCACCAGCTCCTGTCGGGGCCGGCCATCTCGCCGGTTTTGATGTCACCGCCGGTCATCTTCATCTCCAATCTCGGTGGGACCTCCAACGAGGAGCCGAACAGCAGAGGCAGCGAGGAGAGGTCGAAGTCGAGAGGGCACCAGACGAGCTCGAGGTGGCACTGCTACACGGATCCGGATGGCTTCGATGGTAGTCGTGAGTCGATGGACGAGCTCCGGATCGGGCAAGCTCTCGGGATCGAGGCGAGCTCTGGATCCCATCGGATCTAGTGGTCGATGATGCGCCGATCTAGGCTGGGTCGACGAGGCGGCGGCGGAAGTAGGGGATCGAGCGCTAGATCCCGACGACAGCGCCGGTGTTGAACCGGGACCAAGGAGGCGAAGGCGGCGCGGATTCGTGAGTAGGGGCCCCGAGGCGAGGCGAGGCAAAGGAGATCCAACATGCTCGAGGCAACGCCGAGCGACGAGGCGACAATGGTGACGCCGGATCCGCGGCGAGACAAACCGCCGGCTCGGTTGCTTGAAGAAAGATGACGATCGATTGGCCGATTCGTTGCGTCTTCGCCGCTTCATCAAGACCGTGAAGCATCGATGCTTGTTGTGCTGCTGGACACCAGACACGATGGAAATTGCTACAACTGAGGAGGCTACCCCAGGGATTGGAGATTGCTCCTCCCGGGGGCAACAGCAGCGGGAAGAGGATGGAATCTAGACTATGGATCTAAGCTCTGATACCATATTAGATTTTGGGAGAGGAGAGAGGAGAGAGGAATAGGAGCTTAATTCTTGATCTACTGCAAGAGCTCAAAGGGTAATATATAGTGTACAAGTGAAACCCTAGACTAGAAACCCTAGCAAGACTACAATTTCATAACTACCCCTAACCCATACATGACTATTACATTACTACCCTTAAAACTTCTGTCACGCTATCCGTGCCATCACGACATCTGCTCCGTCCCTGGCCAAAACAGTGCCAATGGCGCGGTGGAGCATGACGACGGTCAAGTGGGGGGCAGCAACGTTGTCGTGTTTCAACCGCCATAGTTGTGTTACGTGATGGGAACGGCGACAGTGTTACCCCTCATCAGTTCCCCATGGTACTAGCATCTTCCTCAACATCGGCTAGCGCCACAACCTCCATGCTAAAGCCGTTGATCCTATGCCTGACGCAGCATCGACGATGCAGCTTATCTTCGACGTGGGATCATGACGGGCTTCGTCCATAGCCGCCACCTAACAGCTCGAGGACGAGCTATCTTGCAAAGGGTGGTGAAGTTGTTATGTGCATGATACCGTAGAAAGGGGCTAGGCGCAAGTGCATAAGGCTGCGCCGCCGCGAGGCGCGTGAACGGTACCATGGCATCAGAGTGACGCAAACAAGATCGCTGGCATCGAGCATGTCGCTTCGTGCGTCTACTTGGTTTCCTAGAATAAAGAATAGTTGGCTAGATAGATTATTTTGGGATTTCTTATCTATCTAGTTATTGTTAGGAATAGAATCTTATTTGTTAGGAAGATTATTTTTAATAGTTGAAAAGATTAGATTAGATTGATAGGTTTCTTTATAGATTATTTCTTAGACGTCAAATCGGACTGTCCCTATAAAAGGGATAGCATGTATCTATTATCAATCAAGCAACGAGAAATCAAAAGTTCAACTAAGCCTCGCTACCTCGACAGGAAAGAGCCCTGCCGGCGGTTAAATGAGGACGAGTGCCCTACCCTTGGTCCTTGGACCCGTACCCAACCAACGACCACAACATCTAGTGCTTTGCAAACAATGAAGAGACTACTGTCCAACAGGTGCTAAGTGGGCAAGTCAGATTCACCTTTAGAAGAAATTGTCTGCTAATCAACGTATTAGCTCTCTCAGCTCAAAGAAAGATGTGTAACTATCCACCTCACCGAGGAAGAGGAGATGGAGATGGGATAAAGCTGGTAAGTTCACTGTCCCATCTTTCTGCAATAAGCTGATACAGGGATCTTGTATCAGGGGGGTGAAGAGGATTTGCTCAGCTTGAATCCCTGTTAAGACTAGGATTCTCCTGTGGCTGATGAAGTGATGAGCAAAGGTGCCATTCTCACCAAGATTAACATTGTGCAACAAGGCTGGATAGGTAGTGATAGATGGTATATGTGTGGTCAGACAGAGAGCATGGATCATCTATTCTTCGACTGTCCTATTGCTAGCTATGTGTGGAGTATCACCAGCAAAGGGCTTGGTGTTACACTGAAACCTAGATAATTGTAAGCTTATCAGTCATGGCCGCATCAGTATGTGCGATGGATGCCAGTCATTGGTTTAGTTGCGGTTTGCTGGGCCATCTGGAATGTTAGGAATGACATCTGCTTTGACAAAAAAAAAGGTTTCGTGATTTTATAAAATGTATCTGTTTCTGCTGTATTGGGCTGGATTACATAAGCCAGATTTGGAGAAGCACATGCAATAAGGCGCAAGATTAATTCAGGTGACGGCCCGGAAGGTGGTGAACAGAACTTCTTCAGCCATGGTCATATTGGATTGATATCCTACCGTTCTTGTAGAGCGGAAGCTGTTTTCTGTTGGTGTTAGATGTTCTTTGTAATGAACTTAGCAAGTAGCAACAGCCGCTTTCTCTCCCCTCTTAAACACCAGCTGCAAGTGTCGTATTTGCTGGGTATGCTGTAAAACTTTGGTTGTGTTCATGTTCTGTTTCTACGAAAGTGGAAACAGGGGCACTTGCTCTTGTTCGAAAAGAAAGAGAGAGGCAAATGATGAATGGTTTCCAAACATCCAACTGGGAACTGTAGCCTAAGAATTTCAACTTCATGAATCCGATAAGCAGATGCATGTATACAATGCTAAATGCATAATGAAAACAAAAGAGATACAGAACCATGATACGGCAGGTACACACTTCAAGCAGAATGATGCACCATATTAAAGTACATACAGTAACATTATGATTAGAAACACAAGATTATAAAATACTACAAAAATATATAAATTGAATTTGATGGACAAAAAATGTTAGGACAGGACATTGCATCCAATCATGCATTAGCACCTTAATGCAAACTAGCAGCAAGCAACATCCCCAATGCATTTGAAGAGATAACTTATATGCATATATACAATGCAACAATCCAGGGGAAGATATGCAGACGACCACTGTGCAATACTACTTACCAGTCGGAGTTATGACCTGCTTTTCCTTGAAAGGGAGATGACCAAGACCATGCTCGACAACCTATATTCCACAGGGAAGTTCAAGCCACCATGGGAACCCATATAAAATTGAACTCATCAAATACATGTGCATACTGACCAAACGAATCAACCGATCAGCATAAAATATGAAATCATGTGTTGTCGTGGCAGCATCCCGTATTATTGTGTGCATGCCTCGTATCTGAAAGAAAGCAGCATTAAGAATTCAACAATTATACACCATAAAAATCATAAATAATTGCAGATTATGTTCAATTTACTATGGAGACATCAAACAACAAGCAATTGATTTTTTTATTAAAAAATATTTATGTTTACATTAGATACCTGATAAGTAGTCTGAATGACATATAAATTGGGGTGTATTTTACAGAGATCATGTTGACCAAGCTTAGTGCGAATATGCTGAACGATTAGGTCAATTGCGACATCATTATCTCCGCCTCGTGGGATGATAATATCAGCGTACTTCTTCGTTGGGAGGATGAAGTCTTCAAAAGCAGGCTTAACAAATTTCGAGTACTGTGAAAAAAAGTTATATTCAATGCCAAAATTAACATAAACATAAAGGACAAGTGTGGATAACAAACAGCCTTTTGTAAATGCCTTAATTCAAAGGTTTTTTTTGCGATAAAAAAAAACAGAACTTCTAGATGAGCTGAATGTTGAAAAACCTAATGGAAAAGAAAAATAGTAATAGCTGAAGCTATGTAACCTGATCTAACACAGTTTTGATATCTCTACCCTTCTCAATGGTGTCACGACGGATCCTCCTTGTTAATCGCACATCAGCATCTGAAAAATTAATAGAATTGAATGCATTAACAAAAGATGATACACTCTCAGGATGGGATGGATAGGGTACAAGGCAATTTTGCATGTATTGAAAGCCCGGTCTACTGACAGAAAATACTTTCAATGTAGAGCATTGAGGAAAAGTTACAACAAAAAATTAGAAGGGTGTCTCAAATTCATCATTTAGGGCAAGTGCAGAGTGCTAGCCTTGATTATGTCCATTGTTGCACTTTGTGCAACACACCCTGCGATATATTTATGACTTCAAAAACAAATGTTTTCTTATTAAATGATAAATGTACCAGCAAAATGACTACAAAACCCTATGTGAACAGTGCATCAAAATACGCAAGAAAATGGCTCAAAATTTATTGTGAATTGATACAAAAGAACTTATAAATGTAAAGATCTTTCCAGGCAAACCAATACCTGTATCAACAAAGATCTTCATGTTCATCAAATCCCGGACACGTGAATCATGGAAAACTAGAATTCCTTCCAAAATAATTACATCTGAAGGATTAACCTGGCATCGGTCATAAAATTAGAGTTACTCTGAAAAATAAAGTAATAGAAGTATGACTAATAAAGTGAAGAATAATTTGTAAGCAGTAAACCGACATTCTTGGAGCAAATATTACAAGATTCCATATAGCAAAAAGGTGTTTAGTGTTTACTAAAAACTGTGTCAACACTTACCACACTAGATTTTTTACAATGATAGTTGTGAGGAAGCTATTATTGGGAGTGTTCATAACACTGTAAATTCTTCAGTACAGAGTGCGGATATTGATTGGAAACTTAAGACAGTAATTCAAAGTCTTATAAAGCCCAGGACCAGGAACCCTCAGTTTACCAGGTGGGTAAGTTATGAATATTAAGAGTCGTTAAGAGTTGTACACACAGTCTCTCCCTCCTTCCCTCCCTCTGTGTGTGTGTGTGTGTGTGTTGTGGACGCATTTGTTGGAAAGACTTATCAAGGACGCAAACGCATCAGCAGCAAGGTAGCTTCAGCAGGGGAACCTTCGGCTGACGCTGCTGAATTGGGACCGGATTTGGTTCCTGTTGCGGTCACGTAAACAGCAAGGCTGCTGTTGCCAATCAGGAGTAGTTGAGTTAGGGAAAGAGGTAAGCATAGTTAGGAAAGCATAGGTTAGTATCTCCTTAAGAGATAGAGTTGGTTATTTTTCAGATACGTTGTGCTGTCTGGTTTTGGAAATACCAAAATCTTTTGCTATAAAGATAGCAGATGTAATTGAGAGAAAGGCAATCAATAAAGAAAGGGAAACGTTCCCACACATACGTCCGATGAGGACTTTTTGTATCGTATGGGTGATACTAAAGAAAAACAACGCAGGGATCAGGTGAGTGTAGTGCGTGAGTGGTCCATGACCACTCGGATTGGACGCTGGATCGATGACCATGATTGAGGATTAAAACCCGTATCGATCAAATCCGCCAGGTCGAACGGAACCGCCGACATTCGAAATACCGAAAATTTTCGCTGAAATTGCTCGAATTTAATTAAAACCATTCAAAATTCAAAATCAGAATTTGAATTTTAAAACCTAAGAAAACCGCCGATTTCATTTCGATACCCACCGTAAACCGTTATCGCGTAACCGCCGCTATCACGGTTTTGTTTCCATGATTGAGGAGCAAGAAAACAAAGCATTGTGGATAAACATCGTGGCCAGGTCCAGCCTGTGGTGACCGCCTTGGGCTGCTATACTCCCTTCAAGGGCAATTTGGTCATGTTAGATAAAAAATGTTGATTACGTAAGTAACCAAACCTTGGTTGATAAGTACTTGTTGCAGTATATCTATGTCCAGACTCTGTTTTTTTATTTGTGATGACGCTGTCCAGATGCTTTGTTTTTTTATTTGTGATGTTGCACCCATTATCCGGGGATGTTGCAACAATTGTCCTAAGATGTTACAACCGTTGTTCAGGGATATTGCAACCATTGTCCTACGATATTACAACCGCTGTCCGGGGATGTTGCAACAATTGGCCTAGGATGTTACAACCGTTGTTCGGGGATATTGCAACCATTATCCTAGGATGTTACAACCGCTGTCCGGGGATGTTGCAACCATTATCCTAGAATGTTGCAACTGTTCTCCGGGAATGTTGCAAGTGAACATTGTCCTAGGATGTTGCAACTGTTGTCCGGGGATATTGCAACCATTGTCCTAGGATGTTACAATCGCTATCCAAGGATGTTGCAAGTGTTGTCCGAGGATGTAGCAACCGTTGTCTGGTATGTTGCAACCATTGTCCGGGTATATTGCAACCGTTCTCCGGAGATGTTGCAATCATTGTTTGGGGATGTTGCGACTATTTTCCTAGGATGTTGCAACTGTTGTCTGGGGATGTTGCAACCATTGTACGGGATGTTGCAACCATTGTCCGATCATATTGCAACCATTGTGCAGGATGTTGCAACCATTGTGCAAAGATGTTGCAACCGTTATCTAGACATGTTGCATTTTCAGACCGTACGGACCTATTCCTATAGGCCACACCATCTTCTAATTAATCAAGTAACTGAGGGGTGTGAGGCCACTATTGAGGACATCAATTCACCAGATGGGAGTCAATAGTTTTGATCAACCTTCGTTACTTTAATCCAACGGTGGCCGAACCGTACGATGAAAATCTCGACGTCGGACGTACGAGCCGTAGCAGTGTCCAACAAAAAAAATATTACGACCGTCAAAAAGGGTAATGATCCCACACATACATCCAATAGAAAGCAAACCGCTTGTACGCCTCATCACTTAGGGTTGCTAGTATCACCCGTATAAATAGGAGAGCATGCAGCATGATTGCTAGCTCTCATACTAAGACATAAGCGAACTAATTAGCGCATGAAATAAATGGCAGTATGGCACCGATGCTCATTAATCTTCTTCGGACCGTACGGGTGGGACGCTCTACCCGTACGTCCGACTACTAATAGCGCCCATAAAGAAAAGACTTACCTCCATCTAGCAACAGGAACAGAGCCTTGCGCGGCCAGGACAGCGCTGCCGTGCACAAGGGCTTTCTTCGTCCATCTGCTACCTTCTTCTATCGATCCTTTGCTTCCACAGCCCACGCCATATCACTCTTGGCCCATGTGACACATGTAGCCCATGAGGCCGATGTAACCCATATCTATATATACCCTCCAAATAATGAATAAGATGCAGAGTTGTGAATAGCAAAATCCCTCTCCCAGAATTCTACAAGGTATCAGAGCTCGTCCTCCCTAACCCTAACCCTATTTCTTAGAATCACAGCCGCCGCCATCTTCCTAGCCTCCTCTCCGCCGTCGCCCGATGCCGCAGCCAGATCCACGCCTCCTCTACGCCGGGACCACCTATCTTTGCTCCTGCGAGGACCCGTCGCTGAGCTCTACCTCTCTGCTCCGACACCATCACCTCCATCTGCGCACCATCGAGCGCCACCTGGATCCATGCCGTCGAGCTCCATCGAGCTCCCTCCCCTCCACTCTCCGTCGCCAGATCCACACCTCCTCTTCTTCGACCACAAGGCTGCCGACCACCTCTCTGCTCCCGGCCAGAACCCTCCGCCGAGCTCCACCTCTCTACTCCAACGAGGCTGTCGTGCCTCCTCTGCTCCGACCAGAAGGCTGTCGCACCTCCTCTTTGCTCTAACGAGGTTACCACACTTCCTCTCAGACCACAAGGCCGGCAACTACTGTGGTATCTCCTCTGGTTGAGCTCCAACGTGCTGATTGTTGTTGATGCTACTAATGTCACTACTACTATTGATGCTGTTATTGCTTCTTTTGTCCCTGCTAATGCTATGGAGTCTTGTACGACTCAATTTGGTCAGATTCAGGCTCAAATGAGCAATCTTCAAGCCTAGTTGTGTCGATTGCAGGCATCTTCCGATGGATCCACCGGTTTTACTGCACCATGTCGTATGTCGGATGCTTCACTCCCATGGTTGTTGAATTCAGGGGCTTCTTTCCGTGTGACATCTGATGAATCTCAGCTCACATCATGTCGTTCTGCTGCACAAGGTATCAAGATTAAGACAACTAATGGAACACTATGCATGATCACTCATCATGGTACTCTTTCCACCTCTCACTTCGCAGTTTCAGATGTCTCACTTATCCCCACGCTCTCCATGAATCTCATCTCTGTCGGGCAACTCGCAGATATGAGCAGTTTTGTTGGGTTCGATGATAGCTCCTACTTTGTGCAAGATCGTCGAACAATAGTTATGATCGGTACAGGTCATCGTTAGAGAGGTTCTGCAGGGCTCTATGTTCTTGATCATCTGAATCTCCCATTATCCTCAATTTCGAGTATTGTTCCTGCTCCTCTTCCTTTATCCTCTGTTGTTGGTTCATCTACTCCTTGTCCTTTTGCATCTACTTTTGTTTGCAAGTCTGTTTCTCAATGGCATCATCGCTTGAGACACTTGTGTGGCTCACACCTCTATCTTGATTCATCAAGGTGTTCTTGGTCATGTTTCTGTTGACACAAAATTTCAATGCAAGAGTTGTGGACTTGGCAAGCAAGTACAACTCCCATACCCTTCTAGTTTTTCTCGATTTGATCGTCCCTTTAATTTGGTCCATTCGAATGTTTGGGCTCCTCCTTTTGCTTAGAAGGGTGGTCACAATTACTATATCATCTTCATTGATGACCACACTCAATACACTTGGATCTACATGAAACACCGTTCGTAGTTCATTTCTATCTATCAGTCTTTTGTTCAGATGGTTCATACTTAATTCTCTTCTGCCATCCGTATTTTTCGCTCTGACTGGGAGAAGAGTATCTTTCATCAGTCTTTCGTCAGTTCCTTTCTTCTGAGCTCTTCCTCAGCTCTCGTGTCCTGATGCTCATGCTCAGAATGGTGTTGCTGAGCGCAAGCACCGTCACATCATTGATTGCTCGTACTCTTCTCATTTCCTCTTTTGTTTCCTCTCACTTCTGGGGGGAAGCGGTTTCTATAGCAGTCTATCTCATTAACCGTCGGCCCTCTTCCAAGCTTCAGGGCAAGTGTCCTGGTGAGGTCCTGTACAGAGCACCTGCTCGCTATGATCATCTTTGTGTTTTTTGTTGTGTCTGTTGTCCTTCTAGCACCTCGTGAGCGCACAAAGCTGCGCCCTCAGTCAATTGAGTGTGTTTTCTTGGGTTATAGACCTGAGCATAAGGGTTATCGTTGCTATAATTTCTCAACACGTCGCATTCGCATCTCTCGTAATGTGACCTTTGATAAGGTCAACCCTTCTTTTATCATCCTTCTACACATCCCACTCCTTCCACAGATTCCACCTCCTTTTTATGTCTACATCCCATTCCTTCACCAAACTTGCCTTCTCAGATACACCAGTTCCACCAGTTTCTAATACTTCCACTTTTCCTTTTCACCATAGTCGCCGATAGAGAGTTCCTTCTGATCCTTAGACTTCCATTCCTCTTGAACCTTCTAATCCCCAGTCTTCCTCTCCTCCACTTGACCCTCCAGCTAGTACCACAGACTCTGACGATCATTTTACTACATCACGGTATGCTCTACGTGATCGTTCCTCTATTTAGGCACCAGAGAGATGAGGTTTTCCTCATGCATGTGCAGTATCTGAGCCTAGTACCTATCAGGAGGCAGCCGGTATACCTAAGTGGTAGTTGGCTATGACTGAGGAGCTTACAGCATTAGAGTGTACAAGTACTTAGGATCTTGTTCCACTACCATCTGGAGCTAAGCCTATAACTTGCAAGTGGGTGTACAAAGTAAAGAACAAATTAGATGGTTCAGTGAAGCGATACAAGGCTCGTCTTATTGCAAGAGGTTTTCAGCAGACTTATGGTCGGGATTATGATGAGACTTTTGCTCCAGTTGCTCATATGACTAGTCCACACTCTCATTGTTGTTGCAGTCGTACGCTCATGGACTATATCTCAGATGGATGTCAAGAATGCTTTCATTCATGGTGATCTACATGAGGAGGTTTATATGCAGCCACCCCCAAGTGTTGAGACTCGTACAGGCTATGTTTGTCGTCTTAGACGTGCTCCATATGGTCCCAAGAAGACTCTCGTGCTTGGTTTGAGCGTTTCAGTTCTGTGATTCAAGCTATTGGTTTCACTCCAAGTGAGCACGACCCTGCCTTGTTTATTCACACTTCTCAACGGGGTCGTACTTTGCTACTACTATATTTAGATGATATGTTGATCACGGGAGATGACATGGACTATGTGGCTTTTGTCAAGAAGAAATTGAGTAAACAATTTATGATGTCCGATTTGGGACCATTGAACAATTTTCTGAGGATTGTGGTTCATTCTGGTGGTGATGGCTACTATCTCTCTCAGCATTGCTACCAAGGCTATTAAGTTGGTAAGTCCACACTACTCTCCTAGTGATCGACTACTGTTCACATGGTATACATAGCACAACACACACAACCGACACACACACAGTCACACACACAACACATCACACCACACACCACCACACAGCCACACATACACAGCACATCACAACACCACACACACACAGCCACACACACCACGCACTCCACCACACACGCAGCTACCGCACACAACACAGGGAGAGGGAGCAGAGGAGGGCGAGAGGAGCAGAGGAGGGCGACGGGGAGCGGGAGCAGAGGAGGGCGATGGCGACGGCGACAGCGGCAGGGAGCTCGTCGCCGACCACATCGAGCTCGCCTCCACCTCCCCGACACCGGATCCACGTCGCCTCCACCTTCATCGTCGGCGAGCTGGGAGCTTCAGCTCCCGCCGAGGGAGACGAAGGGCGGCGCTGGCTGGGAGCTGTGGCCGAGGGCGACGATCTCCGGCCACATCGAGCTCGCCTCCACCTCCCCGACCAGATCCACGTTGCTTCCATCTCCGCCGTTAGCTAGCTAGGAGCTTCAGCTCCTGCCAAAGGAGAGGAAGGGCGGCGCCGGTTGGGAGCTGCGGCCAAGGGTGACGATGGGCGGCGGCGACGAGCTGGGAACCTGGCAAGTTGAGTCGTTGGACCAAGTCGCCCATGCTCCACCGACTTGTCGACTAGTCGTCAACTAGTTGACGACTTAATAAGCATGATTGCTACGTTCAAGATCTGCTTGCTCATTCTGGGATGACTGATACTCGCAATGCTGCAACACCCATGGAGCTCCACCTGTAGCTTCAATCTACAGACGGTGTACCACTGACAGATCCTTCCCGCTATCGTCGGCTCATTGGGAGCCTTACTTATCTCGCTGTCACTAGGCCACACATTGCTCATGTTGTTCATGTGCTCAGCCAGTTTGTCAATGCTCCCACCTCAGTCCACTATGGTCATGTTCTTCGTGTGCTAAGATACTTGAGGGGGGTTGCGTCCAGATGTCTGTTTTATGCTAGCTCGAGTCAGCTCTAGCTCCACACTTACTCTGACTCCACTTGGACGAGTAATCCTGCTGATCGCCGATATATCACTAGCTACTGCATCTCTCTTGGTACTTCGCTCATTGCTTGGAAGTCTAAGAAGCAGACTGCAGTGTCTAGTACAGATGCTGAGCTTCAATCCCTTGCCGCTACCACCTCAGAGATCATTTAACTTCGATAGCTCTTAGCTGATCTTGGTGTCCATTATGATAATCCTATACCTCTGTTTTGTGACAATACAAGTGTCATTCAGATTGCTAGTGATCCAATCAAGCATGAGTTGACAAAGTACATTGGTGTTGATGCATCCTTCACACGGTCTCATTGTCAGCAGTCGACCATCGACCTCAAGTATATACCCTCAAAGCTACCAGATGCAAATTTCTTCACTAAAGCTCATACTCGAGAACAGCGCATCGGCTTCATCTAAAACTTAGTGCATCAGATCTTCATGATCTACCTTGAGTTTGAAGGGGGTGTTAAGGCCTTATTTGGGAAGCCCAAATTCCCATCCCAATGTTAAGGGCTTGTTTGGGAAGCCCACATTCCCATCCCATCCCCGTGGATGGGCCAGGATTTGCCCTAAGGGTGGTTAAGAGTTGTACATTATCTTTCTCTTTGCCCATGTGACCCATGTAACCCATGTCTATATATACCCTCTTAATAATGAATAAGATGTAGAGTTGTGAATAGCAAAATCCCTCTCCCAAAATTATAACAATGAATAGCACAAAAATGTAAAGTACTACCTTCCTTGCAAGTGCAACACTCTTATATGTTTTGAAGTTGTAACTAGGAATGTCAACAGCCTTGCCATGTTTCAGGTTTTCCATACAAGAGAGTAGTAGCTCCGTATCAAATGCATCTGAAAATAAAACAGAAGCGGCGCAGCAAAGTCAGTGCACATCTCTTGACTGGCATACTAAGACATTAAATTCTCGTGAAATCATGCATTCTACCTGGATGATCGAAGTTATAATCATGAACATGGACCAATTCCTCATCAGACAATCCATAATAAAAGGACTCCTGCAATATTTCAGATAAGCAGTCGTATTGCTTGCAAGATTGTAAATAGCATATGGTGCCAATATGATATTTAGCATCGAGAGGTGTATATTTCTGGACATAGCACGATATAATGGTTGGTAAATACTAAAACTGGCATGTTTGTAAAATAAATTTTGTTTTCGTAGTTGGACGGAGTACAGATCATTAACAGCAAGTGTTATATACAATAACACAAACTAACAATAATTTACCAATAAAAATGCCTCTTAACATATTAATACATGAGATGATTTAAAAAAATAATAATACATGAGATCGTCATAAGCAATCATGTTATGCCATTTTTCAAATAGTGGTAATTGTTCAGATACAACATCACAGAAGTAGCAAGCTAAGCTCAGCAACACCAATACAAAAAATAATTAAGGAGCAACTGGAAACTTGAATTTTTTAAAAGAAAAAAAAAAGCCCTATTTAAAACATAGCTATGGCGGCCACCGACCCAGAAAACAAGTTCTGTGAAGCAGTCAGCCATCTCAATATGCTCATCATGATACTTTGAAGAGGGTAGGGACAGGAATATTAAGGGTTTTTTTTAACTACTGAATTTGGGCTTAAATTTTTTTGGCAATTGTGTCATGCTGACAAATGTAAAATTTTAGTAATTAGCAATATATCAAGTATGATGCTGCACGACATATTGGTGCTAGTGCAATAAATTGCAGAAAAAAAATGCTAAATCCTGTTTTTTTTTATTTTCTTAGCAGCGAGGGTTATATACTCAATATATAGTCAATTGGGCCCTAAGTTGCCAACCTGAAACCATAATTGTTTTGTCAGCTTCGACACATGATTCAAACTTATGAACTCAAGGAAATTTTTGATATACTCTTTATTTAACGGTGAACTTTTGGTGCTAGCATCCTAGTCCCACCAAGTTAGTCCAGACATACAAACCTCCAGCAACTAAGACGACAAAAGGTTCTTGTAGTAGTGATGCATGACATAGGGGACAAAAGTTCAGAGAAAA
This sequence comes from Ampelocalamus luodianensis, assembly GCA_036346255.1. Taxonomy (NCBI): domain Eukaryota; kingdom Viridiplantae; phylum Streptophyta; class Magnoliopsida; order Poales; family Poaceae; genus Ampelocalamus; species Ampelocalamus luodianensis. The sequence goes on from CM070620.1 coordinate 76,256,068, forward strand.
AAAAGAGTGGTGGATATTTTTCACCTTAATACTATAGATACATACAAATTAAAAATATGAAGGTATAATCATTGTCACAACAGACTTCTACACCAAAACAAATGAACCATTAGTTAATTTTTAGAGGATATTGCACTTAGCCCCAGGTACATCGTCGTTAGTTTCGTAAAACCACAGGTTTAGCCAAAACTTTCACTTAACCACAGGTTCTTTGACTCATTGGTGTGCTTTGCCCTAACCTGTTGGCATGGCTCGAGTTTGAGGTTCTTACTAATCGAGTTTATCCGGATGGGGACGGCAAGTATCAATTTCTAGTACATAAGCATTATTTTGTAATGCAGGATGTGCGAGTTCAGCTGCTCCCTAACTCCTGACGCCGAATACAATGGCTTCAACAGGAACAGGAAATAACATGTGAGTGGCCCCGATGAAAATGACAAGGTAAAGTGTGCATGTTTAAGCTCTGAAAGCAAACCTGTATTGTTTGTTAAAAGCAAACCATATCATACAGTAAATAATTAAAGATAAAAAGGTAAAAATATCAATGAGTGTTTGCATGATATAATAAGGACATAAGAACAGTAGCTTGACATTGAACATGACTTAGTAGCATACGTTCCAACATCCATTAAACTGCTACAGGTTCAGATTTTTAAAGAAAGAAAATAGGACCCAAGCAAAACCTTCACAGCATCATGTTACTAAGTATGTGCTGCACCGAAAAGACAGAAGGGGCAAAACCTTCACAGCATCGAGCCATGCCAACAGGTTGGAGCAAAGCGCACCAATGATTCGAAGAACCCATGGTTAAATGAAAGTTTTGGCTAAACAAGAGTCTCAGACTCGAGCCATGCCAACAGGTTGGGGCAAAGCACGAATGAGTCAAAGAACCTGTGGTTAAGTGAAAGTTTTGGCTAAACCTGTGGTTTTGAAACTAACGACGATGTACCTGGGGTTAAATGCAATTTCCTCTAATTTTTATTATAAAAAATGAAAGGATTGTCTAAATACCACAAGAAGAAAAGGTGTAATCAAATAACAAAACCAAAGTTGTGACAGACAAACCTGAGTAACAACAACTACACGCTGATCACGCAGTTGATCGATGATCATTTTGCATACAGTACTTTTACCTGAAGATGCACCCCCAGCAACACCTGCAATGCAAACCAAATCAGTGTGTAGCGCATTTGGGAGCTAATAGGCTACACTACACACAGCAATCGACATTTACTTATTTCCACACAACAAATAGATAGGCAGCGCTTAGCATCTACTAACCAATGACAAATGGCTCCTGGTGCCCATTCTCCAGGCCTGACGTCGTCGGTTGTTCCTGCCCCGACATGGGCCCTTGGAGATCCAGCTCGTCCAAACGGGGTGCCGAGTAGTGGACCCCGGCGGCAGCGGCATCAAGAACTTCGTCCACCGATTTTGACCCCATAGATTGTTCCACGAACCTGCTACAACCACCAGGATATCAAACATGCAGGTCTTGTAAATTTGCAGCAAGCAGTGGAAAACAATGAGGAATTTTTTTGCTTCGAACAAACCATAAGTTGCTGAGGCCCGCAACTACAACAAAAAGAAAGGAAATTGATGGAAATGAAGCATGTTTTGCCAACCAAACGCAAAAGAAAATCTCTAGAATTTCAGCACATACAAGATAGCAAAAATAATTAGCTGCTACCACCACAAATGCAGCTGAATCTTATCTGACAGCTATTCAAACCTTACAAACAGTTCGGCCAACTTACCACGCACTGGGATCGCCGCCGGCGCAAGGAGTTAGTCGGCGAGATCACCAAGAATCGTACCCCCGGCGACAGATCCGGAGACAGGGAGGGGTGGAGGAGGCGAGGAGGGGAAGGGAACGAATTGAGGGGAGGAAAACGGGAGGAGGAAATGGGACGGGAGGGGAGGGGAGGGGAGAGAGAGAGGTTGGCGAGTCGGGGAAGGAGAGAGAGAAGGGAGGAGGGAGGAGGGCGGGTGGGAGGTGGAGGACGACGCCGAGGTCGGCGCTAGGACTAGGAGGAGTCTACTATGAAGAAATTCTGCTTCTTTTTGCTATTTCTTTTACTCGGTGAAATGTTGGCTTTTATTAGAGGGGTCCAGATGGGCGTAGTCTATATTGTTTATGAGTCAGATCGGCAAAGCATGAAGGCCCGTGTTGTATTTGGGCTGATCCTGATATGATGGGCAGTCTAGCGCGACACGAACAACATCGGGTCGCATGAGACATGGCACAAACCTAGTACGGTCCACATAGCTCGCTTGCAGAGAGGCCGAGGGAGGCATGCTGCCAGGCGGCCTAGGTCGTAGGGAGCACCGGGAGGGAGGGAGCCACAAGAAGGCGGGCGAAGGTGTGGAGTGCGGCAGCGACAGTGGGCGTACGGTGTGCAAAGACTCAGCGCATTACGCACGCGCGCGCAGGTACGCAGAGTGAGGGAAGAACAAGGGCGCGGAATGGTGAGGCGGCCAGCGGCAGGCGATGGGCGCAACGGGCTCGTGGCCATGCTCGCACGGCGCACACCCGATTAGAATCTGTCTATTGTGCGTTTTTTTGCCTCTTTTTATTGTTTTTGACCATTTGACCTTTTAAAATAGAAAAAAATCAAAAAAATCCAGAAACTTTTTATATATCTTTCATAGGAGCTATGAGTATTCTTATAATTTACTATTATTATTTATGGAGGAATTGATTATTTACCATTCGCTTAGATGTGTTTCAAGATTATACCATCATTCCCGATGTAATTATTTTTTATCCATCGCTTCATAACATCCAAAAAAACACATTTTGGGAAAATAAAATAAAAATAAATGGGAGAATAATTTTGAGTATGTTTATGTGTGAGAAAACTATTTTTATCATGATTTTGAACTTTTGCATAAATCAAATAGGGAATTTACATACAAACAGCAACTTGGATGAATTTTTGAGAAAATAATAGAACATATAAAACCCTAAAAATTTTACACAGGAAACTATACTGTGTCGAAGCTCCCAAAAAATGTTCATAAATTTTAGAGCATGTTTACTATGTTTAAAAGATTCAAACAACAATCAACCAGTTTGAAAATTTAAAAACTTAATTTGAATTTCCATCGAGCCAAATGGGCCGAATTCACCTGGCCTATTTCGCCACACTCGCTCCAGCCCGTGCCGGTCCTCACTCTCCCTCTCGCTGACTTGCTGGCCCTACCTATCGAAAGCCTTCGTCCACCTCAAGCCCATGCCCGCGTGCCTCGCCTGCTCCGTCGCTCACCCACAAAACACGACCAGCGCCCATAGTTTAGAGCCTCACCTACCCCCATCACCTCCGCCTACCATCGCCCAAGCTAGCTACCCTGTCGACGTGCCATTATCCCGCACAGGCGATCAGACCAAAGCTTGGCGCAAGAAACTCGTACGATGCACCATTTTCTTGCGGCATCTCTCAAGCCATTCTCGGCCGCATTTAAGCCCCTCGCCGCGTCACGAGCTCCTCAGCTCGCTATTCTCGCTTCCTGCAAAGAATCAAAGCTTCTCGTGCTTTGCTTTGCCGAGAACAAGAGTGTCATTCTCGGCGCCAGTGAGCAAGCCTCGCACCGCTATTTCCTCTGGTGAGCTTCCTTGCCCTCGCGACCTGCGTCATCATGCGGCCCTTACCTCACTGATACTTCCTCTTTGCTTGATGTAGCTCTGGGAACCTCATAGCATGATTGTGATGTCATCTTCTTCGTCTTCAACGCACACCCCGTTTCAGACCTCCGCGTTCCCGACGCTCTGGTGAGCTTGAACCTCACATAATCATGTCATATCGTGTTCCATACTCCACTAATCCTCTTTCCTTGCTTAATGTGGATCCAAGCTCAGGGAATCACCAGAATCGAGCTCTTTCCCAAATACGGCTACCGTCGACTCCTTTTCTGTTCGCCGTCACTCCGATGAGTTCTCATTTGATTTCTCGCTCATACACCATCCTAGGGTCTCCTGTGAGCTAATGCTACACTTCTTATAGCGTCTCTATCGCCACAAAGCGCCAGCACCGTGAGACACCTCTGCATCGCTGCTGTTCAATGTCGACACGCTTCTTCGGCTATCCCCCTGATGTTATCTAGACCCTTTATGGGCTTCTGGTAATCCCTTAGAGCTTTTGTGTGCATTAGCTTTTGTGTGCATTAGTTTGGACAATTATCTAGCGTAGTGTCGAACTCGGGAGCAAAAGATCCTGGATTATCTATGTTTCACACACTAGTCCAGGAATAGCTAGTATACATAGTCAAATAAAAGTGGATAGCATAACCATACAATGTCATCCATTGAAATAATTAAAGTTGTTACAAAAGGGGGCATAAAGCCAAGAGCAAAATACAGCGGAAACCAAAGCAGTATGGTAGACCACACGATTCGCCATAGACAATCGTCTAGAAGCGCAGCCTAGTCGTCCAAGATCTCAATCTCCTCGTAGCATTCTTCCTCTACTCAATATTTGAATTAAGCAAGAATGAGTACAAATAACCGTGCTCGCAAGTCATATCCGGCAAGTAACAGATTATAATGCATGCAAGGATTTATCAATGAGAGGCTTATATGGCTCAATTTGCATAAAGCAACATTTTCTATTTAAATATTCATACTAAGTTTCTAAAACAATTTATTATATAGTTAAAATTCATTTTTCAAATCTTAAGTTTTATAGTCAGATAATATTCATCAACAAGTGATGAAGGATACCCCCTATCACATGGCTAACCGCCCAAAACCCAATTAGATAGAAATCCAAAATCATTTGATGAAGTCTTTTAAAAACAAAAATCAAAATCTAACTTGGAGTGATTTTGCCAGCATATCCATGACCATGGATACGACTATTCAAATAGTTCTTAATACTCTACAGAGATCGTACAGCTTTACCCACACGACACGACTTCTCTAGTTTATTTGGCATCTGTCGATACCACCGCTCATTATCTTAGGTGAGCAGTCTAGAGTACGTGACAAGGCCTTTACAAAGCGTCATCCCATCGTAGTCTTGCCTCGCTAAGATTTCACTTCTATTGGGCTAACCACCCATCGGATTTAAGCCCCCTCTTGTGCTATGTGGGAATACATAGAAGTAGGTCGTAAAAGACACCCACGCAACCGGATGACACGACCACGGTGAAACGTCACAAATTAATTAGCTAAGTCCTACCCATTCAGGACATGTGGTAGTACAGAAAGGCTTAGTAAAATAAGCTCGAAGACCGGTCTTTAACTGATTTAGGCGACTTTCGCAAGACCTATGGGTGTCAGTCATAGAAATGACACGATCCCGTGCATTAACGTGCACCATCCAAGCATCCATTTCGCCCAAGTCCAAACCAATTCTTACTTTGTTTAACAAGTCAAACCATTTTATAAATCTCTATGGTAAAGACGATACCATAATATCATTTTAAACCATATTTGAATTTGTGGCTAATTTTCCCAAAGTAAATATTTTTGAGCTAAGCTTCAACTAAGCACAAAGTTTTTACAACATGTCCTAGTTCATACTAATGTACCAACTAGCTTTTAACTAAGGCATCAAGGGTGATTCAAACAACATTCAAGTGTGGATGTACAAAGGAATTAGGAATAACTATAAAGCTAAAACAGGGATTTAAATTACTTGAATTTAATTATGTATGCAATAATAGTTTAAAATAGAATTTAAATACTTTGAAATACTGGGATTCAATATGATAAAAGGTATGACTTGCCTTGCTTGAATGCTTGAGGATCTACTTCTTCGAAGTGTTCGGGTTCCCGGAGTCGTTGAAATCTACATGTGAAAACGAGCCGACTTCAAATAAACTTTAAATAAATACAAATGAAATCAAATGAACTCCAAATTAAATAATTTTAGCGTAGATAGCTAGATCTGGAAGCTAGATGGAATTAGAAATTTAAATCATTCGGATCAGAGTTCGAACAGAGGAGAACGGGCTCTCAAAAGTTTGAGAATTACATGGTCGAAAGAAGGTTCGACTGGTCGGAGGGAGATTCGACTACAAGTGGTCGGAAGGGGTTTCAACCAACTGGTTAGAAGGCTTGGACTACCTGGTCGAAAGGAAGTTTCGACTGGTCAGAAGGTTGATTCGACCACTGGTGGTTGGAAGGTGGTCGAATGAAGGCTTCGACTACCAGGTCGGAAGAGGGATACAACTACTCGACGTGGTTATAGGAAGAATACGACAAGAAAGGACTCGACTGCTCGATGCGGTCGAAAGAACAAAACAGTAGAATAGGGCATAGGAAGTTGGCCAAAAGAATCAGAGAAAGCAGGGTACGGGAAACTCACCAGAATATAAAGAGAGAGACTAGAGGAGGCTGGTGGAGGACGGCGAATAGCGAATGGCGTGGGTGCTCCAGCAAAGTCTTCGGCGATAAGGAGGTGACGGCGGGTGCTCCAGCGAACTCTCCAGCGGCGAGGACAAGGAGAGCCTCAGGTAGCACGTGGTCTTGTGAAGACAGAGGTGAAGACAACGCTGACGGAGGGGCTTTGACGATGGTGCTAGAGGCGGTGGCGAACTTGGAGCTCGGCGAAACGAGGGACGAGAGAGAGGGAGAGAGAAAGACAACAAGGAGGGTAAAAGGGTTCCTTGGTGTTCTATTTATAGAGGAAGGGGAGGACCGAGCGACAAGATGGAACAGTGTGAAAAGGGAAGGAAAAATGCGTCGGGACAGAGACAACAACATTTAATGCACACGGTAGAGGGACGGGATGGGGGGCAGGTGCGATAGAGGCGACATCATTTAATTCACACATCACTGCGAAAATAGAGGGAGGAAAGAGAAGGTGAGGAGGGGCAGACAGGTGGGGCTAGTCGAAACCAAGCGATTGGTCGAAATCGAAGGGTGGTCGAGACCGGTCGAAACCAAAGAGGTGGTAGAAACCAATGAGGTGGTCGAAACCAAAGAGGTGGTCGAAACCAAAGCGGTGGTCGACACGCAGGGAGGGAAAAAGAGATTTGCCGAGGGGATATCGGATCAACAGAGGAAGGGGAAATTTAAAACCAAGGAACTTCACTAAACTCAGAATAAATCAAAAGGTAAATTTTAAAATTTGAAAATTTTCAAAATGCTCAGAAAATCGGGATGTTACACGTAGCATGGAGTTCACCATGGTCGCCTATGGCACTACGGCGGCAAAGGGTATCGTTGCCTCTCCAGTGACCATTGGTTCTCAAGCCGCTGCATATAGCATCGTAGTTGTACCCTAGAGACAATGCACACCATCATTCGTCGCCGATTTGCTCCATGCGCGAAAGCCATTTTGGACGCGAGGAGCTCCGCTGCTTATCGCTGGCATAGCGTCGTCTCTGTTCATATCTCCAGACTCCACAACCACCCGGTGGAATTGCCGTCGAGAGGGTAACTCATTTTTCCCATCCCCAAGACAAGTCATTGTGCCGTTTGTCGCCGGCGAGCTCGCCATGGCACTCGACTGCGCGTAGCAATACTCCTTCCTCTTTTCTCTCACTGACAGTGGGACCCACTCAGGTTGAGTCTTAGCTTAACACTAGTGACAGTGGTTAAGTGAAACTAATCAATGACACGTAGGCCCGCTAAAAATTTAATAAAAAACTAATTTAAAACACGTTTAGTATATGAGTCATTGACATTTGGGACCACCCACAGTTTTTTATTTCAAAACATGTTTTAGAAACCGAGAGACTGGCATGCGAACCCTAGTTGTCAGTTAATAAAATAAAAAAATAGGTTTAATCATTACTAAATAAATAACAAGTCTATGATATGTGGGACCATCTATATTTTATAAAGAAAATCAAGAAAATGAAAATATGAGTCACTAACAAGTAAGCCCCACATGTAAGATAATAAAATTCAGAAAAATGAGAAAAGCCGCTTTCAGTTCAAGGGAAAATACTCTTTCTCTATTGGAAAGCATAAATCTTAGAAGAACTCAGAGAAAAATAAGTGTAAATCTTAGAAAATACGCTTTCAACATCACCCTTTTCTTATTTTCTCGAATTTTCAAACCGAAGTATTTTAAAACATTAATATCTTTTGTATACGAACTCCAAATTGAATTAATCCTTTTTATAAGTTTATATAAAATCATGCTCTATCTTAATATCCAAAAATATTTGGATTTTATTGCTATTGAAATTATTTTTTTATAATTAATTTGCTATCAGCTCAATTTGAATAGACGTCGATAGTTCGAACGAAATTTACGACGATCCTCCATCCTCACACTTTGAGATACCAGAGCAAGGCAAGCACCCCCTCTAACCATGTTGATCCAACTGTTTCAATTATTGTACTTCCTTTTGAAAAATCTATTATGCATGCGCGTATGTTTGTTTAAAATTGTTATATTTGAGGATAACGGTAGTTATATTCCTATTCAGTGCATGATCCTCCTTGAAAATATTGGTATCCTTACTGTTGTAGCCATTATATTATGGTTTAGGCAATAAATGATGTCAAATTGGGTTTTTCGAATGCAAATATCACATAAATACTTAGCCGGGCTTTAGTCTTTACTAAAATCTAAAAGTAGATGGAATATTGAATATGATTTAGGAGATTTTGAAATGATGGTCAAGAGGAGTAACCTCAATTAATTTTACATAAGAATAAAAACCTATATTGCCACACGGGTGAGCTATAATATGAACTGATGGATGTGATAGGGTTTCTAACATGTATATAGGGGGAGATCCTCGTCTGAGTCAATTAAGGACCGAACGCTAGTAAGTCCTATCTAAGCCTAAGCGTACAACCACATGTGCTGGTATGGGATGACCTCCGCTAATTAAGTCATCGAAAACTAGTCTTGCATATTTGTAGGCCTTAGTAGTGTGAGCATGTGTGATTGCTCGAAGGGGCTCCCTTCATCGAGGCGTTGGGACCAAAGCCTTCTGACACAACAGTTAATGCCTCACTTTGATGGGAGGTACCTGAGATTGAAGTGAGGGTTTTCATTGCTAGGCTAGTGCAAGGCTAGGACTAGGTGATGTAAAGGCTTTGTTACGTGCTCTAGACTACTTACTAAAAGATCGTGAGCGGTGGTATTGACGGATACCGCATAAACTAAAGAATTCATATACTATGGGTAAAGTTGTATACCTCTACAGAGTGTAAATCTATTTAAATAGCCGTGCTCGCGGTCATGAGCGTGCTTAGTATAGTCTTAACAGGTATAATCTCTATTTTCACAAAAACGATTTTGTTGGAAAAGTTGGGACGGATATTTTTGTTGATATTTGAGTTGAGTGCCATGTCTATGACTGAAAGTAAGATGTTGATCGCAGCCAAGGAGGGTTGTGATTTGTTATTTATCATGTTACTTACTTGTTGATTCTTTATCTATGTAACTGCTCTTTAAACTTCCGTTGCAAAATGTTATGTATTGATGTTGCAAATAAAACTTGCTTAATGCCGAAAATAACTTGTAGCATATAGCATCCTCCCTTGTTAGCCATGCATATATATAAATTTTGTGACACACTACAAGTCTTACTGAGTACGCAATATATTCAATCTTGCTTAAATTGTTATTTAGAGGATGAGGATGACCAGATGCCGGATGACGCCTTCTACGGACCCGGTACCATGGGTACGTGGACCGGTCTTTCTAGGACTTATACTTATTGATTGCCTGAGGGTTTGGATGGGCATACCGCTGGACTTTTGGACTTTATTTATTATGCTTCCACTGTTTAACTTGCTACTTCCGATACTTGTCTTTTAATTTGGCCGGTCGGCCCCTGTATCGTAAATTATGTAATCGCTCAAGTTTATGTACCATATTTGTTTCATGTTATATGTAATTGTGTATGGATGTGTACACTAATGTTGTGGATGTGTGTACTAGTCACTGATCATGGGACTAGTACGGTACACACACAAGGATTTAGGGTATTCAACGCCCAGGGTCTGACAGCGCTAGTATCAGAGCCATACTGACTGTAGGACAAGCCCTATATAGAATGATCGTCAAATTAGGAATTGATTTTAAAAATGCAACCTATTTTAACTATGAAAATAGTTATGAAAATTTAGGAGTTCTTGATTGGCTTACCTCCCTTAGCATTCTTCTCTCATCTAAGCCATTCTTTTGTTATCCCTTCTCATCTTATCTCAAAATAATCCTAGTTTTGGAAAGAGAGGTGCTCTATGAAAATACAAGTTTTTTTTACCATATTTAAGGTATTAAAATAGAACCAAAATATTTTGAAAAATCCCTAAAACATCATACATGAAGGTCTTTTGAAAACCCGTTTTAAAACTAGCAAAAATGCCACTATAGATGGCTCTTTACAAGAATTTCATAACCTAACTATGTACTGAAAATAATGTGATCTATTAGTCTTTAACTCCTCCTACTTTCACTTGGTGTTGATTTGATTGGGCATTACGGATGTCTATTTATACATAAAGACCAAGGGGTACTATAACCTAAAAATTAACCCTAGGTGTTGGTTAAATAATATAGAGAATGAATAAAAACTTGTGCTACAATTCTTTTCTTGTCTTAGTGTCATTTCTTATCTATTGTAGATAATGAATAAACCCTAGGTGTTGATTAAATATTGTATAGGTAGCCGTACTATGAAGATGGATCAATAGCAAGTAGCTTGATAGCAAAGTGTACCACAATGCTCAAACTCACTTGGTTAAATCTTGGATTTCTTTGTGATCGCTTGGCCACAATTCATATGTTCCTTATTTGCTTGGCCGGACTGACCGGTTCCCCGGATCAACTCAATGGTCAGCTTTTTCCCGAGAACTCCTATTTTGCATTCGTGCTGGTCAGACAAACTACAGGCATAAGTCCGGATTGACTGGACCCCTGGTCTAAGTCGGGCGGTCAGCTTTTTCCAGAGACTCTCTTTTGGCTTCAACTCTTCTCTATTTGTTATCTGTACTGACTATAGTTGGAGGGCCGGACTGACCGGACCTCCGGGTCTTTGATGCGGTCAGTTTTGTTTTCAAAGAAGGGTGTTTTTGGTCTTGATATTGATTTTCTTCATGCTGGGCTGACCGCCAGTGTTTTCCTGGACTGACCGAACCCCCGTTCAGCGTAGAGTGGTCAGCTTTTTCGAGTAGCATGTATCTTCTGGTTTGGATATCTTTGAACCCGGTCTGACCAGACCTTGAGTGGGCGGACTAATCAAACCTGGCATAACGGGTAGTTTCTATAGCATTAATTGCAGCAGAGTTTACTGTTATACTTTAGTCCGGATTGTCTGGCCCTATGCCTGCGGACTGAACAGACTTGCTGATTTTGCACAGTCTCGAGTGCTAATGAATAGTAAAGTAGGTGGAGGCTATAAATACCTCACCCACTAAAGCAAGGGGGTCTTTAAGAATCTCATTGAATACTCTTGAGCCTTTTGCTTACTCTTCTACTCTTTGAGAGCTAAAATTCAATCTTGCAAAGGTTGTAGAGGTTTTTCCATGTGTATTAAGTTGAGTTTGATTCTTGTGGCACTTGAGCATCTTTAAGCGAAGTGTTATTGGTTTATTACTCTTGGAGGTTGCCGCCTCCTAAACGGCTTGAAGAATGTGATTTGGTGATCTTCTCAAGAAGTTTGTGACTAGACCCGGGTGTTTGTGAAGGTTGGAGCTCACCTTTCCAGAGTGGAGAAGAACTATCTCTAGTGATTGAGGGACGTGCTCGTGTGGAGCCAATTTTATTTGTTCAAACTTCCTCAATGTGGATTAGTGGAGACCGCAAGTCTCTGAGACCACAGGGAAACATCGGTTGTCCCTATAGGGTGCTCCAACTTTCTTACTCTACTCTTTGTGCATTTACTTATATGAGCAATAATACATCTTGATTAGATTGTTTATCTTGATCTAGAGTAAGTAGTGCATTTAGAAAGACTTAGATTATTTAGGCCTTAAATTGTGAATTGTATTTCATAGCTTTAAATCGCTAAAATCTGTTTTTAGCGTAAAAAGTTTTAAAAACTGCCTATTCACCCCCTCTAATCGGTTATCCTTGATCCTACAAGTGGTATCAAAGCTTGGTCTATAATCTATTAGGCTTCACCACCCAGAGAAAAAAAAGATGTCTAGTGAGGGATTTTTAATTGGTAAGGCACCACAATTCGACATCACTAACTATGCTTATTGGAAGGTTTATATGACCATTTATCTTAAGACCATGAGCTCAAGCATATAGAGAATTGTATGAGAGGATTTTGTTGTGCCCATTGATCCCAATCATCTTACTCATTTAGATGAATGGAACGCTATCCCAAATAGTCAAGCAAAGAATGCTCTTTATGGAACCTTGAATCCAGATGAATTCAATAGAGTGAGTTCGCTTGAGACGGCTTACAATATTTGGAGAACTATCTTAGAAATTAATGAGAGAACATTCGTGGTCAAGGAGGCCAAATTTCATACGCTTACGATCAAATATGAGACATTCACCATGTTGCCACATGAAAACATCAATGAGATGTACTCATGGTTGAACAATTTGGTAAATGAACTCATAGGCCTTGGTTCAACTCTAAACCGATCTTAATGTTGTTAGAAAATGCTTAGGGCTCTTTCAAACAAGTGTGAGACCTTGGTAACATTATTTCTAAACTCCCCCCGAATTGCCAAGAATGACTTCTACCGGACTCTTGGGAAATCTCATTACTAATGAATTATACAAGAAAAACAAGGAAGATCTCTTGGAGCAAGTTGTCTCCAAGAAGAAAAATATTGCTTTCAAGGCAATGGCAGAATCATATGTAGAAATTATCGAAAGTGAAGATGATTATGATGAAGAGATGGCTCTTCTTGTAAGAAGAATGAACAAATTCATGAAGAGATGCTCAAATTGAAGCTTCAACTTTAACAAAGGCAACAAGGATCAATCCTCAAGCAAGAAGCGCTACACCAACATTAAGTGTTATGAGTGTGATGAGAAGGGTTATATCGCATCTTATTGCCCAAACAAGAAGGATGAAAAATCCAAGTCATTCAAGAAGGACTACAATGATAAGAAAAAGCTTTTCAAGAAGCTTCACAAAAATGGCAAAGGTGAAACTTACATTAGAGAATGGAACTCCGATGAAGACCTTTCTGACGCCGACTTCGAAGATGACGAGTCCTCAAGAAAGAGAGAACTTGCTAGAGTTGCCATTAAAGAAGCTCGATCACTATTCTCTACACCCTATCGTCTTATGGCAAAAGGGGAACAAAAGGTGAACTACAAGACCAGTGAAAGACATTGGGTACTTGATAGTGGTTGTACGCAACACATAACCAGAGACCAGAGAATGTTCATGTGAGACCCCGGTTTATTAAGCTTGTAATACTTAACCTTCCACTGGCTCTAGTATCACAAACAGAATAACCCGTGCCTCGATGTACATGTGCTTCCCAGAAAATGCAGCACACATACATCATACAAAAGCATACATCAATTCCATACAACATAATATAACAAGTCTACCAAAAGACATACATAATATAAGTTATTACAGAACAGCCGACCGGCCAAAAGACATAAGTATTAAGAAGTAACAGCGGAAGCAAAAGATGCCATAAGATGGCTTAAACTAAAAGACGACCGGTTAGCCACATAACACCACAGGGCAACCGACCAGGCCGCCAAGCTAATCGCCCCACACACTGCCACGGCACAACTCACAAAAGTGAGGCCCATCGGGCTCACCTTCTTCCTCTGCACACAACAAGCAATGCAGGTGAGTACAAAAATGTACTCGCAAGACTTACGAGTAACAAGCCTATACATAGCTACATAGCTACATGAGACCTGCATCAAAGGATGTTGGTTATATGGTTGTTTGGACGCATAAAACAAGTTTCATTTGCAATAATGTAATAGATTGAAAGCAATTTAACAAATCAGTTTTTAAGCATTGAAATAACAGTGAGTAACAATAATTATCAAGTAACCACCTAGAAGTGACTAACACAATAGCCACCACAAATAGCATGAATCCCCTGATTTATACCACCCATCAAGTTTTAATTTAAAATGTGTAGTCTAACTCTTGAAAACCTTACCCAAGCGTGTCCATAACCTAGGACAAGGCTATTCGAATAGTTTTAAACCCTGTAGGGGTGTACTAATGTACCCACACTTTAGACCGCCTTTAAGCCACATGATTTAGCACACTTCCAAAGGTATACCGGTACGGCTAAGTCATACGAGACATTTCCAATATTGTGAATCAACTACGAGCCGCTCGTATGGATAAAAATCCATACGCTTACATTGTAAAGCCAAAAATACAACTACCCCTCGGGGTAAAGCTCTTTGGACAACTACAATGCTCCCATACACAACCATCTCATTTTACCACAACGCAACACACACACGCCCTCCTGCGACTCGTAGCCAACACACGTCAAAGTACTAAGTCAAGAGAGGTCCCATTCCCTCTAGTGTGGTTAGCACGCACAAAATGCCTGGATAACATGTACTCACAAGATGTTCGGTCCTTAATTGACTCGGGCACCATTCCAATCACACCCAAAAGATCACACCATTATACCGTTGTGCCCAAGTCCAAATTGTTTTTATTTTCAATTTTAGTTTTGCAATTTGAACATAGCACAGAGCTGAAATATAGAGATCATAATAAATTTGTGTGATCAAGGTTATCGACAAGTCGATAACCGCCCATTTCTACCGATAGCTAGGCATGGCTAAGCGACAAACTCGTAAACTACTAAGTGATAAGGATTCATCCAACGAACCCAAAATCACAGCAAGATAAACCTAGGCTTAGTAGTAGAGGATAAACATTTGCCTACTGATAATGCATCTACTAGGTTAACTATCGACAATAGTTAAAACAACATAGCAATGCATACATAGAATTTGCAAACAATATATTAGAATTTGAAAATAGTAGAAACAACATGATCAAATGATGCTACATCTGCTTGCCTTGCTGGAGTGCAGGATCTGATGGCTGTGGCTCAGAATCAATATCAATATTATCTTCGGAACCTAACGCGAAAAGGCGATAAACAAATAAGAACGAAGAACACCAAATAACTCCAACAGCAAAAGACATCCAAATTTAATGAAATTTATACAACAGCAAGAGAATAATTTTAGACAATTTTAGGAACAAGAAGCATGCAATTTGGATTTAGTATGAAAAAGTTATAGCTAAAATACACTCTCTCAGCCAATAAAATCAACTAAATTAATTACTGGTACTGTTCATGGCAAAAATTTCTAGAATGATCTAAGGTCTGAAATTTTTATGACAGGTAGATTATGACATCCTAATGACAGCAAAGTTGAGTTTACTAAATTTGGAGTTATAATGATTTACTTATGATTTTTCTAAGTTGTAAACCTAGCACATGATACTTCACAGAAATATAACCATGCTCAAAACCTATTTTATATTAAAGTACACTAATAGAGGAATATAAAAAAATTGATTTTGCACAAATTGGATTTATACAGAAAAAGTTATGCATTTTTCAAAGTCTAAATTCATTTTTTGGAATATTCTTAAAATGGTTGATATCAAGTTATTAGTGTTTGTAAAACTCTCTATTACCAAAACTTATCTAAATACATTTTTAGATTAAACTTTAGTTAAACCTGAACTTATCCCAACTAGAATCAATTCAAAAGGAATTATAACAATTTAGATAGGCATTTTCTAAGCTTTCCTAGAATTACAAGAACATTAAATAATGACAGAAATGCATTAATAAAGCTTATAACATTTTCTGCTGCAAAAACAAGTCTAAATGTATTTTTAAATTAAACTATAGTAAAACATGAATTTAATGCAGTTGGAAACACCTAAAAATGATTTAACATGAATTAGTTATGAGTTTCTAAAGTTTTAATACAATTTTCAGTTGATAAGAAAATGCTTACTGAAATATAACCAATCCTAACAAAAAAAAAACGATGTGGACGCTCGTGGGCCGTTGATGCGAAATCCAAAGGGCCACACGCGACGAGAAACAGCAAGCGCGCGCGATTCCCAAAAGAGCCCACCGTTGGATCAAGATCCAACGGCCACACGTGGGAAACATTCGACCGAAAGCGAATGCCTCGACCACCCATAGCCGTAGATCTCAAGATGAACGTCTCGAGCGCACCTCCCTCGTGGAGTCCGAATGCACTCGCGATCGCACCGCAGATCGGCGATGGACGATCCAAAACGATTAGGAAATCGGACGGTCGAACGCTTTCTCTAGATCCGGTCGTTGATCACAAGATCGACGCCCACGATCATCAAAACGCCACGTACGCCCCCGAGAGATTAAGTGCGCCGGGAGGGGTTTAATGAGAGGGCCCACATGTCAGTGAGACAATGAACTAGATTAAGATACATTAATTGCTAAATAATGATTAGCAATTAATGACCCCAACATCGCAGCTTCAGGCCTACGCCCACCGACAAAGGACACGACGAACCGCTTTAAGACATACTAATAATCTCTAATGATTAACAATAATTAGATCATTAATTGTGTCTTAACGACGATGGCACAGAGGGAGTCTCGTCCGGCAAAAACCCGAGCGAAAAGAATGGCTCGCCGCCGGCAGCTCCGGCCATGGCGGCGCAACCTAAAGACTAAAATGGATTCGCAATAGCCTTGCGATCCCGATGGTGGTCACGTCGCCGGCGGCGAAGGTCTAGAACACCAGCTAGCCGGAAAATAGCGACGGTGACCAACTCGGCTAAAAGCGAAAATGCAAGAAAAGCTCCGCGGCAGTCCAGAGAAGCGTGTGCCAAGCATCTAAGGACTAATAAAAAGCTACCTTGACCGAGATGAGCTTCAAAGATGGTCGGAGAAGGTTTGACCACGGTGGAGCTCGTCGGACCCGAGGAAGAAGATATGAAATTAGAGACCTGAGCCAAAATGAACACCACTAGTGGTCAAAATAGCTACAAAATAGCTCATATAAGCTTCATGAGCAATAAATTGAGAAATAGAGCACTGTAATATCCCGTTTAAAAATAAAACAAATAAGTGATTAGTACTGAAATTAAATAGAATTAGAAAAGAAAAATTCAGAAGTTAGAAAGAGTATTAGAACTCGGGACTTCGGCCCAAAGCTTTTTGGCCCAACTGAGGAACCACTTAAAAGGGGGGAGGCAAACCCTAGCCCTACATTGTAGTGGAGTATCAGAGCACGACGCTACAGAGCGCCACACTGTAGCACCTCCTCCCATGGCAGCCCTCCCGCCCCGGCGCCTCCTCCACCGGCGCCTCCCTGTGCACGACTCTCCCCGGTGCACGACTCCCCGCCGCCGGCCATGGAAGGAGGAAGGAGGTGAGTAGAGGAGGCCGTCTTGGGGGGGGGGTGGAGATCGTCGTCATCTACGTCGTTCGTCAAGGGTAACCGCTGTCCCATCGTCTAGATGTTTAATTGTTGTTTTTCTAGCAATGTCGGGTTTAGATCGCGTTCTGTCCAGATTAGTGCGTGGCTGTTTTCGTATCCTTAGAAGCAGAATCTGGAGACCCCATCTCCTAGAGATATGTGGGGTTTGTTCTTAGGTTTAAGTGGCCGCCAAGAACGCCCAAATCCGATTAACGGTTAGAAAGTTATGATTTGTTTAGTGCTGCTGTCCCAAAAATCCTGACGAATCTGCAGTTAACTTGTTAATTAAGTAAGAATTTGATAAGTGCCGAATTGGAACTTGGGATCTCCTAGAGAGTTGTAGGATATCTCGTTATCTTTCATTGCCGACAAGAATCACGTCATTTGGACCTCTGTAGCAAAAGTTATGATTTTATTCTTATTGGGTCTATGCTGTGGAATGGTTGCTGGTCCGACAGGTTTTAGTGTTTCGACCTAAGCGTATATTTAGAGGACAAATCAGAGGGTCTCGCCATAACGAAAATGTAGATAATCCTTCCAGATTTCAGGAAAAGTAAAGATCATGAAATTCGGATGAATGTATAGAAAGTTATGATAGTTTTATTGTTGCTGTCCAGAGACCCGACGCAAAAATTGATGCTTTGTTGAATGGCTTGGTAGGGCTAGTAAAGGGCCGAATCAGAGAACCTCACCAACTAGGTTTAGAAGGGAATTCAATAACCTTTTCAGAATGTCTAAGATCACTTCATTTGGATTTCTGTACAAGAAGTTATGATTTTTCAAGGGGCTGTTCTCCGAAAGGAAATCGCACCGATAATAGAGTCGGGATCGCACGAGTGGACGATGAGTTCATTTGTGATTACAGTTTTGTTATTAGACCTACATGGTAGCCTTAGCATGTCTCATTTATATGTCCAGTGTGGGTTTGGCTCGGGAGCAGTACCTTATCCTCGACATCCACCTTCGCACGGTTGAGGCAAGTACAATATTAGTAGACAGATGTTGAATGAGTGTTGAATTGATTGTTTGTGGTGAATGTCATTTGTTTAGTTAGTTTGAGTATGGAAGTGGCTTATATATGATCCTCATACTGAAATGCATCTCTATGATGAAGTATGCTTATGAATGTTTTTGTTACTGTATTGCAAGTGCATTAAGGAATAACATTGAACTTATTGAGTGGAGTCTTGTGTTATATTAGATAATGTTTGGTGTGAACCATGAATGCCATATGCGATGTGAAAATTATAGTTCGTGTGTAGTGGTGCATATGTTATATACTACGCATTGATGTTGGAAAAGTATGATACCTAAGGATGAGAAAGTTGTATTATGAATCGAGCGATGGACGATCCAAAACGATTAGGAAACCGGACGGTCCGAACGTTTCTCTAGATCTCGGTCGTTGATCACAAGATCGACGACCACAATCATCAAAACGCTACGCACGCCCGAGAGATTAAGTGCGCCGGGAGGGGTTTAATGAGAGGGCCCACATGTCAGTGAGACAATGAACTAGATTAAGATACATTAATTGCTAAATAATGATTAGCAATTAATGACCCCAACACTGCAGTCTAGGCCTACGGGCCCACCTGACAGTGACACAGCGAACCAGTTTAAGACATACTAATAATCTCTAATGATTAACAATAATTAGATCATTAATTGTGTCTTAACGACGATGGCATGAGAGGAGTCTCGTCCAAGCAAAAACCGAGCGAAAAGAATGGCTCGCCACTACAGCTCCGGCCATGGCGGCGCAACCTAAAGACTAAAATGGATTCGCAATAGCCTTGCGATCCCGATGGTGGTCACCTCGCCGGCGGCGAAGGTCTAGAACGCCGGCTAGCCGGAAAATAGCGACGGTGACCAACTCGGCTAAAAGCGAAAATGCAAGAAAAGCTCGCGCAGGATCGAGAAGCGTGCCAAGCATCTAAGGACTAATAATAAGCTACCTTGACCGAGATGAGCTTCAAAGATGGTCGGAGAAGGTTTGACCACGGTGGAGCTCGTCGGACCCGAGGAAGAAGATATGAAATTAGAGACCTGAGCCAAAATAAACACCACTGGTGGTCAAAATAGCTACAAAATAGCTCATATAAGCTTCATGAGCAATAAATTGAGAAATAGAGCACTCACCGGAGCTGAGGAAGAAAGGGGATGGTTTCGGCCGAATTTGAACAAACCCCTAATTTGTCAAATCCTGAAAATGAAACCCAAAATTAAGTGAGGGGAAATGGTTAGGGCATTAAGGAGTTGAAAAGGGTACAAGAATATTTGAAGAAGAACCACTAGAGCTTCATGATCCACAATGGAGCTCCACGGGTCAACAATGGTGATTTGGTGTTTTTGGTGTATTAAGCTCCAAAAATTGAAGAATGAGCTAAGGGTGATGTAAAGGAACACCAGGAAGGGATTTTGGGACCTTTATATCGCTTGGAAAACTAGGGTTTGGCAAAAGGAGCCTCTCGGGTGAGCTAAGTCCATGACACAAACATGGACCGAAAAGCAAAATGGTGGAGATGTAGGAGTAGGGCATGCCTCTCTACCAAAGCACCTGCAAGCACTTAATGCCGACTGTGGAGACGCTGCGAGGAACACGATTTGTGACGCCATGCCTCTCTCTGTTCACGCACGGCGGGAGGTTGAAGATGACCAGAGAAAAAGGCAAGGACGCTGTGAGTCGTTCGATTTAGAAATGGACGACTCAGATCTCTCGAAGCTCCTAAGGTTTAAACACATCAGAGGAGATTGTGAGCGTTGGATTTTAATCCAACGGCTCAGATTGAACAAAACAATCGGAAGTCCGAACGTTTCTGGCTACGCGGACGGTCCGATTTTAATCCAATGGCTGGGGTTCGCCCAAAGCTCCGGAGGTTAGAATCAACAGAGAGGATCGCAAACCCTTGGATAAGAAATGAACGGCCACGATGAGAGATTGCATTCGGACGTCCGAATGTTCACGCGAACCTGGGCCGATCGATAAGGATCCAACGACTGAGATTGAAAGCGCGCTTTTAAGCCTGGAGGTGCGATTAGTTGATCGACCAAGTCAGTGGCTTGGCCCGAGTCCACTCAACCCAACGAATAGTGAAATTAGGTTTTGGGTTTTAAATTGAGCTGGGACTTTGGGGATTTATTTGAGATAGCAAAACAACTCCAAAAATTATGAAAGTTTTACTGGAGCTTGCTAACTGAGATATTAACCTCGTGTAAAATTTTCAGAGGTTTTTATGCAGTGCATTATTCTCCAAAAATTATGCCAGGCTCTGGTTTATGGTTTGACTGAACGTCAAACAGGTTTGACTGCCCTCTAAAAATATTCAAACAATTTCTAAAAATTATGAAATTTTTCAGAGAGCTCACTACCATCCCAGGAACTTAATACAAATATTTACAAAGGATGATCACAATATTTGAGATGAATATTTTTGGAAGACAAGGTTTTGTATCAAAAGACTTGTGACTTGTATTGCCATAATTCTTGTACAAGAATTGTTTAGAACATACAGGAAATACATGATGTAAGAAAAAGTTTTAATTTCTACTCATTTTCTTACATTTGAAACACAAGTCCAAAATTGGGATGTTACAGTTCACCATATTCAAAAATTGAAAACGAAATAATGACAAGATCACATTTGGTGACAATAGCAAAGGGAAGGAATTTGGATTGGGTAAAATTGCTATATCCAATGATCTTTCAATTTTTAATGTATCTCTAGTTGAATCACTTAATTCTAATATGCTCTCGGTTGCTCAAATTTGTGTTTTTGGCCTATCTTCGGCATTCTCTCAAGAAGGTGTTTCCATTTCAAATGAGAAAGATAACTCTTTGGTTTTCCAGGTTTTCGTTTTGGCAATATCTATTTGGTAGATTTTTCTTCAAATGATTATTACCTCAAAACTTGTTTAATTGCAAAAATCTCCCTGGATTGGCTTTGGCATAGAAGGCTTGCTCATGTAAGAATGATTCAACTCAAAAAGTTTTTTAAACATGATTTAGTTGTGGGCTTGAAAGATGTGAAATTGAAGAAAGATAAGCTATGTAGTGCTTGTCAAGTTGGGAAGTGAGTAGCAAGTGCTGGTCATTCCAAAAGTACCATGTCTACCTTTAGACCACTACAGCTCTTGCATATAGATTTATTTGGGCCAACAACCTATAAAAGCATAGGAGAAAATAGTTATTATCTTGTGGTTGTGGATGATCACTCAAGATACACTCGGGTTTTCTTTTTACATGATAAAACCGAAACCTCCGGTATTTTCAAAAGCTTTGCAAAAATAGTCCAAAATAAATTTGAGTTTAAGTTGAAGAAAATCCAAAGTGACAATGGTTCCGAGTTCAAAAACACTTGAATTGAAGACTTTTGTGATAAACTTAGAATAAAGCATGAATTCTCCACTACCTATACTCCAGAGCAAAATAAAATTTTAGAAAGGAAAAATCGAATATTAATTGAAATGACTGGGACAATGCTTGATGAGAATAATACTTCCGATGATTTTTAGGCGGAAGCCATCAATGCCGTTTATCATGTCATAAATTGGCTTTATTTGCATCGTCTTTTTAAAAATAGTTCACATGAGCTTCTTATTGGAAGAAAACTGAACATATTCTATTTTCGTATCTTTGGTTGTAAACATTTTATTTTAAGAAAAGGTGTTCGTCTTTCAAAATTTCAAAAGTCGTTGCAATGTTGGATTTCTTATTGGTTATTCTTCAAATAGTAAAGCTTATCATGTCTTCAACCAAACCACAAGTTTAGTTGAGGAGACATGTGATGTTCAATTTGATAAAACTAACGGCTCTCAAGAAAAGCAAGAAAATTTGGATGATGAAGGTGATGAAGGCTTAAGACAAGTTATGAAGAATATGACTCTTGGCTACATCAAGCCAAAGAAAGACAACGATGATCCATCTTTTTCTACTCAAGTATAATCTTCTACCTCCGCTACGCCAAGTCAAGCTCAACTTGAAGATGTGGAAGATGGACATGCACCGGTGGTTCATGCAAAAATTCATAATGTAATTGCCAAAGATCACCCTATTCATCAATTTTTGGATGATGTTAGTAATGATGTTCTAACGCGATCCCGTGTTGCTTTTTGTGAACATTACTCGTTTGTTTCCTCTATTGAGCCAAAATATGTAGATGAAGCTCTAGATAATCCAGATTGGGCAAACACTATGAACGAAGAGTTAAACAACTTTGTCCGCAACGACGTCATCGATACAAAATGGGTTTTTAGAAACAAACAAGATAAATATGATGTGGTGGTAAGAAACAAGACAAGATTGGTGGCTCAAGGCTACACCCAAGTTGAGGGCTCGGATTTTCATAAAACTTTCGCTCTCGTAGCTAGACTAGAAGCTATTCATATTTTGCTTGGTTTTGCATCATGCTTCGAAATAAACTCTTTCAAATGAATGTGAAGAGTGCTTTTCTAAATGATAAAATTTTAGAACTTGTCTTTGCTGAGCAACATCCCAGTTTTGAGAATTCTAACCATGTTTACAAACTCCCTAAAGCACTATGGTCTCAAACAAGCTTCTAGAGCATGGTATGATTGATCTAGAGATTTTTTTTGTTTCAAAAGGATTCAAAATTGGGAAGGTTGACACCACTCTTTTCACAAAAAAATTGATGGTGAATTCTTTGTTTGTCAAATTTATATTGATGATATTATATTTTGGTCTACTAATCAAGAGTTTTACAAGGAATTTGGTGATGTGATGTCTAGGAAATTTGAGATGTCTAAGATTGGAGAACTTAGCTTTTTTTCTTGGACTTCAAATCAAGCAACTCAAGGATGGGATATTTGTGAGTCAATCTAAGTATGTGACGGACTTACTCAAGAGATTTGGTATGGAGGATGCAAAGCCCATCAAGACTCCTATGGTTACAAATGGTCATCTCGATCTCAATAAGGGAGATAAACCGGTAAATTTGAAGCTTTATAGATCCATAATTTGTAACTTGCTTTATCTTACCATATCTAGGCCCGATATAATGTCTAGTGTTTGTATGTCTGCTTGTTTTCAAGCTTCTTAAAAAGAATGTCATCTTATGGCCCTAAAAAGAATTCTTAGATATTTAAGGTATTTATCTTGCATTGGCTTATGGTATCCTAAAAGTGCTAAATTTGATTTAATTGGATATTCAGATTTCTATTATAATGGTTACAAAGTGGATATAAAGAGCACCTCTAGAGGTTGTCAATTTCTAGGAAGATCCTTAGTATCTTGGTTCTCAAAGAAATAAAATTTCGTAGCTTTATCTACCGCCGAAGCGAAGTATGTCTCCGCAGGTAGTTGTTGTGTGCTCAATTGCTATGGATGAGGCAAACTTTGATGGAGTACGGAATTAACTTATCTAAAATATCTCTTTTGTGTGATAATGATAGTACCGTGAAGATAGAAAACAATCCGGTTCAACACTCTAGAACTAAACACATAGATATTCTCCGTCATTTTCTTAGAGATCATGTAAGCCAAGGTGATATTGTGATTAGCCACATAAGAACCGATAACCAATTAGTGGATATCTTCACCAATCCTCTAGATGAAAGTTGCTTTTGCAAATTGAGAAATGAATTAAATGTCATAGATCTTTCTAATGTTGTTTGATGTCATGATTCTTGCTTAAATTCTTATTTGTAAATCCTTTCGATTATCTTGTGGTTTTGTTGTCTTTAAAAATTATCAAATGGGAAACACATTTAGGGGAGTGTTATACCATCTTCATGTATATCACATCTCTATTATGTGAACATAATAAAAATCATGCTAGAATACCTTTCAAAATAAACCCTTTTTGGTCAAAAGTTAAAATTTGTGTATTAAAAACCAAATATAATGGAAAACTAGCTATATCTGTTAAAATATGTATGTCAAAGGTTTTTGGTTGGTTAGAGCTAATAATTATCTATCTTTGAAAGAAAAATCAGTTTTTGCCCAAAGATGATCTTCTCGTATCTAGTTTTTGACCAAAACTAGATTTTTGTGCAAAATCTATTCCAAAAGGAATTTGATCTTGACCCCAAAAGAAAAAACCTAGAGTTGGCTATTCATGACCTTTTTCATATTCACCAGTTTTTTCAAAATACCAACCTACTAAAAGTTATTTGAGTTTGAATTTCACCGAAAAGCAACCTTTGACCCAAAATGTCATATTCTAGTATGAAATTAGTATTATTATTTGGGCCATATCTCCTAAGTATATTGACTCATGATAGTATTTCATACTCATACATTTCAACACAAGTGAAAAATTCACATTTTTTATCATTTTGGTTTCCTAAACACTGTTTTTACCACAATTGTCCTACTTTCCTACAAAACTTTGTTATACTCAATCTGATGTTTCAATCTAGTTAAAAATCACTCGAAGTAGGCTTTATGTTATGCTTTAAGTATTTGGAGCAAGAACAACATCCAGATCTGCAACTTTCTCAGTTTTTTTTTAAATCGTGGTCAACTCGTGGTTCCCTTCCGGCCGATCGCCTTCCCGGATCGATCATTTCTCCATCGTCACCGCCGCACTTTGTGCGCTTAATTCTCATCCTCCCAACTATTTTTATCCTTTTATCCCTCCAGTTTTTACCCCTCTCTCTCTCTCTCTCCAACAGTTCCCCTTCCTCTCGAAAATCGTCACTACCTCCCTCTCCCAACCCAACGCCGTCGCCTCTTCCTCCTCCTCTGCCACTAATCTTCTTCCTCTCATCTGCACCATCATCTTTCCCTCGAAGGTTTGCTCGATTTCCCCTCTTCTCTCCTCTTTCTATTCTCTCAATCGATCTAGATCTATAGTGCGATTCTCATCTATTTTACATCTTTTATCCTGCTACATTATTCCCTTTTATCAATGTACGTTTGTTACTTGCTCCATTTTGTTGAACCCTTCATGAATGGATGAATGTAGGGTTTTCGATTCTGTTAGGTCGGTCTGACCGCGCATATCATGTGGTCAGTCGACCATGCGGTCTGACCGACATGTGTTGTGCGGACTGACCGGGCCTGCCAAAGTGGTACCATTCCTCTCCAGTCATCATGCCCAGGACAAAGACTACCGATAATCTCGGGGCGTCTTCTTCTCACTCTCTTCCGCCCTGGTAAGCTACTCATCGCCCTCCCATTGATCACAGTGACTCAAAGAGTGCCGAAGACCCTCGTCAGCCCTCCTTATCACCGGTTGCTAGTGACAGTGAAGATATGGACCAAGACTATCAACAAGATGATCCTGCACAACCATTCCCACCAGAGCCTCGAGTTGACCTCCGCTCTATAAAAAATGACTTTATGATGCTGTGATGCAAGAACTAGTATGAGATGCCCAGGACATCCACGGATGAGCATTTCTACACTGTGTTTCTAGAGGACACTTATCATCTTGTCTTTATGCACAAATAGTTTGCCATTCACAAGTATGTCAACTGGAACTATTTAAATGAGCAAACCAGGTATGAAGGACTTCATTCTAAGTTTCGTGTAGCTAGTTTAGATGGAATAGTCAGTTTGAAGTGCAACTTTAACGAAGATATTATCCATCAGTTTTATGCAACCATCCACATTGACTCCAACTTCTCTACTATTTCTTGGATGACTGACGCGGTGGTGCACTATTCTGCCACAAAGCGCCATTTGGAGGAAGCATTGAATTTGCCCCAACGTGACTATGTCAAGCTTCATCTTGAGCCAGCCCCTCAGACTCCAGAGCAAACTCAATATTATGATCCAAATTATGTTGCTTTTGTTCCTAGAAAGGTCATCTGTCTCATACCTCTTCCTAGTGTCATCAACCGGATTATAATAGCTACCATTTTGCCTAGGAGTGGCAATAATGATGCCATTAGAGGATATACATGGAACGTCATCGACATTGTCATAAGAAGTAAAAAGTTTGACGTCATGCATTTAATCTTGACTAAGCTAGCAACATGCAAAGGATATTTGGGCTAGCGGATGTATTTTTCACCTTTCATCATGAGGCTCATCCACCAAGTCATTCACTACAACGGTCCTCTTCCTTTTCCCCACAAACAGTACAAGCCCGAAGGTGACAATCAAAGGGACTTAAGGAACAGGCCTTTAGAAAGGCATCCCCCACAACCGACTGATGATGCCCTAGAGCATCCACCACAAGGACCACAGCCCGCTCCACAGCAGTAGGGAGGAATTGATCCCCTTTTCTTGGAAGTTTTTCATTCTGGGATCAACACCATCTTTTCTTGGAAGTTTTTCATTCTAGGATCAACACCACTTGGATGACTGGCCGTGTGTTACTCGCCACCAAGCACCATTTTTAGGAGGCCCTCAATTTGCCTCAAAGAAATTATGTCAAGATCCACCTTGAGCCAGCCCTTCATACTCCAGAGCAGACTCAATATTATGATCCAAATGATGAGGATTGTAGACTAGTCAATTATCCGGGTATATCTTTATTCTTCTATTGTGAATAACCCAGATCCTCTACTGGGCCCAAGTTAGCTTGCTGGGCCCAAAGATCAATCAAGTAGTCAGGAGGTAGGCTTGAGAGTCTTTCCTTAGACCACCCTTGGACTTCTTCTAGAGGCCCTCTTGGACCTCCCCTGAAGATTTCTTCAGGGCACTCCAGGACCTCTTATCCCAAGACCACTCCAGGACATCTCTCTCATAGAGGAGGTTCTCAAAGGTAGTTGCCCATGTGCGGCTAACAACAACCCACGCGGAGAGAAGGCATTAACTTTTCTATCCATACACACAACAGTTAGCACGAAGAGACGCAACTATTGGTGTGAAGGGACGAGACTATTAGCGTGGAGAGACGCAACTGCAACGAACCACCAATGATTGTAGATTATAAAGGGCCCGGCCTATGCGCCTTTGTAAGGATCCTGATCCATGTTCATTGGATAATCATTCTCCCTGTAATCAGAGCATAACCTTTTGCAATATACATCGCCATTTGAGTCCTTAGGCGAATAGACATCAATCTCTATTTTTTTCTTTATATTTTTTGTTTCTCCATTCTGTGACGAGAGTCCCAGACGTCGACAGCTAGCGCCGACCATGGGGATCACCATCACCATCTTCACTGACTCAGTTCTGGTGATGCATCCAGTGCCTTGCACATGAATCAAAACTTACCAGCGTGGAGAGAGGAAAGCATCCTCGACGTGTCCGATTACGATGACTACATGGAGGAAGGCCTCGTCCTCATCTCTGGCAACACCAACAGTTCCCTCGAGGCCATTATCGAAGTACCATCGCCCATTGAGTCTGCACCTGTTGGCTCTACGCCGGCCGTACCTTCGTCCACAAGTGTTGCCATGGACAAGTACTGTCCTGAGCCTGTCTCCCTTGGAGCAGGAGATTGGAAAGTTCTTAGAGCCCAACGCGTTATGATGATCTCGCTGGCGGCCTCCACGTTGATGGTCTGGAGAGAACATTTGGAGAGAATCTTCTCTCCACCTTACAATACACCTCATCCTCTTCTTTGGAGGATGACGTCATGTTCACCCCTTCTGCCTATTCTGGCGCCCGTCAAGTCGCCATCCTTAGTGACAATTAATCCAATCCCAACGATGACTCTGAGACATCAGGGCATCACCAGGAACGGGAAGAGCGGGAACACCTCCAACAAAAGGAGTAGGCCCGGCAAGCTGAGATACGTGCCGCCACATAGGTGCACATTTCGCAGGTTCATAGTCACTACTACCGAGACACCCCTGGTTCCTCAGCGAGGGTGCCACAACAGGCGATGCATATGCCACCACCATGAGCAACGATGGTAAGGGATCTAAGCGCCTTGCCAACCTCCACGCAGAAGGATTCCCCTATGGAGTGCATTCACTACTTAGCCAACGCCATTGCACGTCCTCCAGAAGGATTAACTACAAAACAGGGAGTGCAAGTGATGCGTCCTATTGCACAAGAGCTGCAGGATGTCGCAAAGAATATCTCCATCCGATCACATACTGTGCTTTCCCAGACGGACTCTCATTTAGAAGGGTCCTCACTTGGACGACGAAGGTAAGGCCAAAATGACAGTGCTCCTAGCCGTCATGTTCAAGGCCATGGTGAGTACGACACTCGTTCTTCGGGACATGGTAAACGCCCCAGATCTCCTATTGATCATATTAATCGTCACAGTGTGTGAGACCCCAATTTATTTAGCTTGTAATACTTAGCTTACCATTGGTTCTAGCATCACAAACAAAATACCCCATGCCTCGATGAACATGTGCTTCACAGAAATGCAGCACACATACATCTTTTACAAAAGTATGCATCATTTCCATACATCAATATAACAAGTCTAGCAAAAGACATACGTAAAATAAAGTTATTACAAAAGATGCCGACCGGCCAAATGACAACAAGTATCAAATAACAGCGGAAGTAAAAGGTGCCATAAGATGGCCATAAACAAAAGCCAATTAGTGTGCCTTAACCCACAAGGCAACCAACCGGACCGCCAAGCTAGTCACTCCAAATACTGCCACAGCACAACTCACAAAAGTGAGGCCCTTCAGGCTCACCCTCTTCCTCTGCACACAATAAGCAATGCAGATGAGTACTAGGATGTACTCGCAAGACTTACGAGTAACAAGCCTATACATAGCTACATGAAAGCTGTATCAAAAGGGGATTGGTTATATGGTTATTTGGACGCGTAAAGCCATTTTAATTTGCAATAATGTAATAGATTGAAGGCAATTTAACAAATCAGCTTTTAATCATTGAAATAACAGCGAGTAGCAATAAATAACAACTAACCACCTAGAGGTGACTAACCCAATAGCCACCACAACATAGCACGAATCTTCGATTCGTACCACCCATCAAGTTTTAATTTAAAATGTTGTAGTCTAACTCTTGAAAGACTTCCCCAAGCGTGTCCATAACCTAGGACGAGGCTATTCGAATAGTTTTGACCCTGCAGGGGTGTACCAATGTACCCATACTTCAGACCGCCTTTAAGCCACAAGATTAGCACACTTCCAAAGGTATGCCGGCACGGCTAAGTCCTACGAGACATTCCCAATATTGTGAATCAACTACGAGTCGCTCGTATGGATAGAAACCCATACGCTTACATTGTAAAGCCGAAAACACAACTGCCCCTCGGGGTAAAGCTTTTTGGACAACTACAATGCCCCCAACACATAAGCTACCTCATTTTACCACAACACAACACACACACGCCCTCCTGCGACTCGTAGCCAACACACGCCAAAGTACTAAGTCAAGAGAGGTCCCATACCCTCTAGTGTGGTTAGCACACAAGAATGCTTGGTTTAGTGTAACAAGATGTTCGGTCCTTGTTGACTCGGGCACCGTTCTAGTCACACCCAAAAATCACACCATCTTACCATTGTGCCCAAGTCCAAATTGTTTTGTTTTCATTTTCAGTTTTCACAATTTGAACGTAGCACAAAGCTGAAACATAGAGATCATAATAAGTTTGTGTGATCAAGGTTATCGACAAGTCGATAATCGCCCATTTCTACCGATAGCTAAAGCATGACTAAGCATTTCAACTCGTACTACTAAGTGACAAAGGCTTATCCAATGAACCCAAAATCACAGCAAAATAGACCTAGGCTTAGTAGTAGAGGATAAATATTTTCCTACAGATTATGCATCTATTAGGTCAACTAATCGACAATAGTTTAAAACAAGATAGCAATGCATATGTAGAATTTGCAATCAACATATTAGAATTTAAAAATAATAAGAACAACATGATCAAATGATGCTACATCTGCTTGCCTTGCTGGAGGGCAGAGTCTAGCTGCTGTGGATCAGATTCAAGATCAATAATATCTTCGGAACCTAACGCAAAAATACAATAAAACTAATAAGAACGAAGAACACCAAACAAGACTCAACAGCAAAAACCATCCAAAACTCATGAAATTTATATAGCAGCAAGGTTATGATTTTAAATGAATTTGGGAACAAGAAACAAGTCATTTGGATTAAGTATGAAAAAGTTGTAGCTAAAACCATATCTCTCAGGCTAGAAATTCCACTAAATTAATTACTGGCACTATTCATGGCATAAATTTCCAGAATGATCTAAAGCCTGAAATTTTTATGGTAGGTAGGTTATGACATCCTAAGATCAGCAAAGTTGGGTTTACTCAATTTGGAGTTAAAATGAATTACTTATGATTTTTCCAAGTTGCAAATCTAGCATATACCACTTTTCAAAAATGAAATCATGATTAAAACCTATTTCCTATTAAATTATGCTAACAGAGAAATTTTACAAGCTTGAGTTTGCTCAGTTTGGAGTTATACACAAAAAGATATGCATTTTACAAGGTTCAATTCAATTTCTGGAATATTCTAAAATGGCTGAAATCAAGTTAATATTGTTTATAAAATTTTCTAGCATAGAACAATGTCTATATGCATTTTTATATTAAACTCTAATTAAAAATGAATTTATCCGGGTTGGAATCATCTAAAAAGGATTTAAAATGAATTAGTTATGAGTTTTCAAAGTTTAGTAATTTTTAGTTAGCAAATAAAGGCTTACCGAAATAAAATCAAACTTATCTAAAGAAAACGACATGGATGAATGTGGGCCTTTGATTCGGGATCCAACGGCCCACGCGCACCGCATCGTAACGCACGCGAGGAGGCCCACGGGACCCACCGTTGGATCAAGATCCAACGGTCCACGTGAATTGAGACGTTCGGGTGACCCGAAAGCTCCAATCAACCTTGACTGTAGATCTTAAGATGGAGGGCTCAGAGTGCGGTAACCTTCGGTGGTCCGAACGTCTCCGCGATCTGAGCCGCAGATCTAGAGATGGGCAGCCCAGATCCATGTGCGGTTCGGGCGACCCGAACGACACATCGATCTCGACCGTTGATCGGGAGATCGACGGCCCCTAGTGACTTGGAACGCTCGGAGGCCCGAAAGTTCCCGAAGATTTGGGCCGTTGATCACGAGATCGACGGTCCACAATAAGCACAGTGCTACGCACTCACGCACGTGAGGTTTTAAGCACACCGAGAGGGTTTAATGGTGCGGGCCCACATGTAAGTAACCCACAGGGCTATTTAGTAGAGCTATTAAATACTAAATGCAATGATTAGTGATGGTTAGCATTAATTACGTCCTAATGATTTCACACAGAGGGGGTTTAAGTGGGCGGGGGCCCACATGGCAGTGGCACAATATACCATTTCGGACCGCCATTAATTGCTACCAATGATTAGTAATTAATTAAACCCAAACTTTGTCCTAACGACTCCGTTACTACGGTTTAGGCCTACGGGCCCACATAACAGTGACTCATGGAGTCATTTTCAGACAGTCACTTAATGCTAAACACTAATTATCAATGATTGACATTAATTGTGTCCTAAAGGCGCTGAATAGGGCCGACGAGTGGGTTTAAGTGCACAGGCCCACTGTCGGATGACCATGCACAATAAAGAATCATCATTAATTTCTAATCAGTCATTACCAATGATTAACAATGATTAGCCTTTAATGGTGTCTTAACGACAATGGCACAGAGAGGTTCTCGTCCGGCAAAACCCGAGGGCAAAGATCGGCTTGTCACCGGCGGCTCCGGCCACGGCGGTGCCCGCAAAGTGCCAAAATGGGTTGCAAATACTATTGTGCCCCCAGAGGAGGTAACCTCGACGGTGGCGATGGCTTAAAACGCCAGCGAGCTGGAGTTCAAAGATGGTGACCAAAACGGCCGAAAGTGAAAATGGCTAAAAAGCTCCACATGGTCCAAATAAGCGGGTGCCACAGCATCTAAGGACTAATTAGAAGCTACCTTTACCAAGAATGTAACATCCCAAAAATTTGGTCTGTTTTGAAGTTTTAAAAGAAAAATAACCATTTGGATTTTTTCTGGTAAAAGTTAATAGCTTAATATGAATTTTCAGAGTTCAAAAACAATTTAACATGATTCATGTCAACATCAACTATTATCAAAATTATTTTATTTGGGTTCTATGTGCTTGGATATATTTTCTAGATTTTTCTAGAATTTTTCCGAGTGCATTTGCTATTTTCTAATTGCCTTTTGCCTTTTCTGTTATTTTCTAAAAAGAAAAACTAATACAAAATCTCAGATTACCTTCGGGCCGAATCTCCCGCTCCCGGCCCGCTTCGTTCTTTCTTTCTTCCCACGCGGCCCATCTCTTCTTTCTTCTCCTCCCGCCGCAGCCCAGCCGCCTCTGCTCCCTCTTCTATCGCTGCCGGTTGCCCCGCCGCCAATCGCCACGTGCGCTTCTCCTTCAATCGTCCCCGAGCCGAACTCCTGGAGTCCGAGTGCTTCACGACTGCGCCGCCGGCCTCCGCTCGGACTCTTCTCTCTCTGGTGCTATTTAAAGCCTCCGCCTCGCGTCAAAAGCTCCGCCTCAAGCCCCTCTCCCGAAACCCTAACATCTCCTCCCCGGGATCCTCTTCTTCACGCCATGTCGCCAAGAACCGAGCACCTTTGAAGCTTCTTCGCCGTCGGAATTCTTCGTCCACAAAGCTTCTCCGCCCGTGATTCTTCCTCCGTTGTGATCGCAATAGCGCCAGCTTCACCGTGCTCCCTCCATCTTCGGCCGAGGACCACTCCATCGCCGTTGTCGTCTTCGTCATCAAAACCGGCCGCCGCCTCTTTTGCCGATCTACCTCTCCGGTGAGCTTCTTGGCCTCCTAAGCGCGTCACCTCGTGCGCAATCTTATTCTCATCTAATCTACACCTTTCGTTTGATCTTTTTGTCACCGAGGTGTCGCCACCGATCATCTCTTCCGTCCCCGGTCATCTTGTCGTTGCCACCACTCCGGTCATCTTCCAGCCGTGCCGAGCTCTCTCGGTGACCTCGTCGACCCCCTGCCTGCTCACCTCCAACCCTTCAGCGCCACTCCTTCGTCAATGTCACCGCACGAGGACCTCGCCGCTTTGTCGCCGCCGCCGTCTCGTCGCCGACTCGCCAAGCCTCCACCTCCGCTGGCTTCGCTACCTCCTCGCTTTCCGCTTTGCCACTTCTCGAGCTCCCCGCCGCCGTTCGCCGTAGCAACCGTGAGCGCCACCGCCGCCATGTCCTCGCCTCTCTTCGTTTTCCCTCCTGCCGATGTGTCCCCAAGTCAGATGCCACCTCATCGTTGGTCCTCGCGTGTCGACCATGTGGCGCCCTCGTCATCCCCAAATCAAGACCAGTTGGCGGCACAAAAATTTCCACCGAGCCAAAGCCTTGTGAACTTGGTTCATGTGCACCCACCAATGCCGTGGGTCCCAACTGTCGAGTTGTTTTCATCCATCCAGATGTTCCACGACGTCACCGACGTCATAATTCGAATTTCGAGGAAAATAATTCGGATGATTCCAGAAAATCAAATTAGGGTATTTCTTTAGATTTCAATCTTCCAGAGCCCATATCTTTTGCATCCGAACTCCGATTGAGTCCATTCAAATTTCTAAATCTGTCTAAATTCAAGATCTATTTATCTGAGATTTTTATTTAATTTTTGGAGTTTGTTTTCTCTCTGTTATTTATTTATTTATGTTATTTGCTTGTTTTGCGAATAGACGTCGATACTTGGGAAGCTTCGAGCAAGGAGTAGCATACCAAGATCAAGATCAATCACGGATTTATTCCAAGGCAAGTCGTGGTCCTTTGATCATATTGAACCCATGATTTCAAAAGTATATTGTTTTATACAATTGCATGCTATATTTATATAAATTGCTCGGGAATAGTTATTACCTATTGTCATTATGCTCCATTGATTATTTGAATGCCATGAATCCTTTGTCACCTTAGCATGGGTAATTTTAGTTGGACATATTTGTATTGCCAACATGGGTATCGTACATATGCTTAATCTTGCTTAGTTACTGATGGGTTTGTCATCACATGTGTCTTAATAATTAATTTTGACTTAATGATTTATGGAATCGTGGTGGTGAGCCACTCTTGTTAAAACTTGTGTACCATGATGGGGTTAGTCGGGGTGTTGGTTAAACAAAATGGTTTTTGCTCTAAGCGAGTGGTTGGTGGATAGGAGGATGTGGATGGAACATGTTGTGGGTTTGTGGTAGTCTCACTGAGTAACTTGTCAAGGACTTAATCTTGTGCGCCATTGAACTGGCCTTAACCGTACAACCACATGTCCGGTATGGGACGGACTGGCCGATTAATTAGCAATGTCTTAATTTCGGTTCGTCATGTGAAGCGTGGTTACGGAAACGATTCTCACGGTGGCGCAAGAGGGGGCCCCGTGCAGTGGAAAGACATTCATGTTGAAACCTTAGCGCGTAATCGGGTTAAGAAGGAGCTTTGTAAAAGCCTTGTGATGATCACTTAGTCACACGCCTACTAAGCGTGAAATGCCCGACATTATAAGTTGATCTATCTCTTGTGGGTCAAGCTGTACAACCTCTGCAGAGTGTAAAACTATTCGAATAGCCGTGTCCGCGGTTATGGACGTGCCTGGGGATTTCACACGGGAGATAGAGTTTCTTTAAAAATGTGTCGGAGTGTGGATGGGAAGTTCACTTGATGAATATAATGTTCGTTTGGTGAATAGGTCATTCACTTGGTGGGTTGTCTCGATTGGTGAATGGGGAATTCACTTATCCTTGGTTTGGTTGGGAAGTGAATGGGAAGTTCATTGTTGTTTCACAGAAATTGCTTAATTACTTATTATTGTTTTCAATTACGCATTTTCAATCTAATTATTGTATTTATGGTAAATGCTGTTTTATGCAAAAGAGCCATACAGCTAATCTTTGTTCAAGCCTTGCATGAATATTATTTGCATACATTTCCCCACGGCTTGCTGAGTACATTCAAAGTACTCATGGCTTTGCGCTCTGCTTGATCGTGAGAGAGGAAGAATACCAAGTCGCCAAAGAGTTCTTCGCCAGAAGACCATGAAGGTTTTGCGGATTAGGATGCGTTCTCCACTCGATTGCTCGTGGGCATGTTGATTGGCCTTTTGAAGAGTTTCTGCTCATTGCAAGAGTTCATTTGTTTCTTTAGCCTGCGTGGCAAGTTATAAACGTTGACCATAAGGTCCATTATTATTATTATTTGTTACTCGAGATCTTTTAGTTAAATTGAATAAATGGATGGTATTTCATCACTGTTTTCCTGTGTGAGCTAGCTACTGATCTGGGACTAGTTCAGAATACACAGAGGGTTCCTGAGATGTATTTTCGGGTCCCGACAAAGAAGAGCTGCAAAGATGGCTGGAGTAGCTTTGACGGTGGAGGAGCTCGCCGGAGCCGAAGAAGATGAAGTGGAAATAGAGACCTGAGCCAAAATAAACACCACTGGTGGTCAAAATAGATGCATTAAGGCCCACAGAAGGTCCATGAGCAATTAATTGCCAAAAGAACCACTTACCGGAGCTGAGGAAGAAAGGGGGTGAATTCGACCGAAAAGATCCAAACTCAAAATTGGTCAATTCCTGTGAATGAAACCCAAAATTGAGTTAGGGGAAATGATTAGGGCATTAAGGGGCTCAAAAGGGTACAAAAAGAATGGAAGGAGAACCACTGGAGCACCAAGATGCACAATGGAACTTTACGGGTCAATAATGGCGATTTGGGGATTTCACGGGTTTTGAGCTCAACACTCAGAGAGTGAGCTGGGTGAATGGAAGGGGTCCATAGGAGGAGCTCGGAGGCTTTTTGAAGCTAACGAGCACGACACAAAAAAAGAGGGCCCCCGCGGCGAGCTACGACAGAGCTTCAGCCGCGACAGAACTAGGAATGAGAGGAAGCAGCGTGAGGCACGGCTTTGGCTGAAAGCACTAACGCGCCGCACTGTCCCGACAGCGAGCGTTGACGAGGGCGGCAAGACTGGACAGAGCCACACCGCGCACTATTGACGCGCATGGCACGAGGAAGAAGAAGGTCAGAGGAGGCTAGGGTGCCCGTGAGCCGTTAGATTGAAAATGAATGGCTCAGATCACACCGGAGCTCCAAAGGTTAAAAGAGCAGGGAAGATCGTGAGCGGTTGGATTTTAATCCAACGACTCAAATTGAACGAAACAATCGGAGGTCCGATTGTATCAAGCAATGTGGGCTGTTCGATGGAGAATGAACGACTCAGATTTAAGTGGACGATAAGGAGGTCCAAACGTTCTTGCGAACGAGGGCCGTCCGATTGATATCCAATGGCTCAGATCGACGCGCACCTAAAGTGAGCCCGGGTGCAGTTAGAGGGTTAGGTTCGATCAAGTGGATCGAGCTAGACTTGGGTCGAGCTCAAACCCAACAGTGTTTTGACTAAGGGTTTTAATTAAGAGCTGAGAACTTTGAAGGATTTTTAAAGGTAGCAAAATAACTCCAAAATTTCTGAAATTTTGACAGGAGCTTGCTAACTTAGATATTAACCTTGTGTAAAATTTTTAGAGGTTTTTATGCAGTGAATTTTTCTCCAAAAATTCTGCAAAGTTGTGTAATAGGGTTTGACTGCCCTCCAAAAGCATTCAAACAATTTCTAAAAATTGGTCTTTATGCATAAAAACAGTGTATGACCATGTGTTGGTCTTTATGCAGGTTGCAAAGCCTTTTCCCCCGGACTAAAAGATGTTACCTAGCCGGAGAAGTTCAAACCAGGGAGTATGGAGAATTTCATCGGAACAAAGAACCTGTTACAGTTTCTCTAGGTCTACACTATGGCCATTCAGGCCGCTGGAGGCAATGACAAGGTAATGGCTAATTATTTGCCCATAGTTTTAAAGGGCTCCACCAAGACCTAGTTATTCAACCAGCCTGAGGGATTCATATACAACTGGGGAAGGAGGATGATTTGCATCGGCTCCGTCAAACCCCCGACGAAAATTTACTTCAGTTTGTAAAGTGTTTCATAGAAGTCCGTAATACTATACCAAATGTTCATGATGATTCTGTAATTCGATCTTTTAAATAGACAGTGAGATATCGAAAGTTCACGGAGGACCTCAACAAAAACCCGCCTAGAACCGTGTCAGAACTCTTCGACATGGTAGATTGGTACTCAGATGCCAACGAGGTAGTAGAGTGGAACTGTATGGTGGACAAAGGGACACCCCTCCTCAGCCAGACCTCGAGGGCACCAAAGAGAAGAAATCCAAGAGGTCTGAAGGCTCTATGAGCAGCAAGAAGAATCCCAAGAAGAAGGAGAAGGGGAGATCTAAGCAATCTACCAGAGAGGTCGCTGCCATCAACCAGTGACCACACTATGACAAAAGCAAAGGTCCCTGGAACAAAAGGAGGCAAGGAGGTTGTTCGAACGAACGTACTGCCCCACATGTTGCAAATACATCTAGAAGTAATGAGCACTAGTGCCTATTGCACAAAGTTCCTAGCCACGACCACCGCAACTGCCGTACTTGGCAGAAGCAGATGGAGGAGTACTACGACGGGAAGAGCCCAATGCCTATTCCGCCAGAAGACAGTGGACCACCAGTAGTCCAAATCAATGACAAAGACACGGAGATGCCATTTCAGAAGATGGATCACCATGTCAATGTCATCTGTGGGTCTGCAACACACCTCCAAGCGGCAGTACAAGGCGGCATGGAGAGATGTCAATAATGTGGAGATCCCACCTGGCCGTCCAGAATACCCCAAATGGTCAAAAACCTCCCTGATCTTCACCAAGGAGGACGCTCCTAAAGGTATGTCTACTGTTGCGACCCCGGGATGTTGGGGATGTCCCGGGCCCGCTCTGTGCAACACACACTAGTCCCAGGAATAGAAGTTAGTGTACACAGTTAAACGAGTGTTGATATCACAACCATATAACGCACTCCAATAAAATACATAGTTGAAACAAAAGGGCGTTAAGCCAAGAGTAGATTATAGTGAAAACAAAAACAGTCGGAGGACCACTCGATTCGCCACAGGCAGCCGACTGGGGGCGCAGCCTAGTCGCATGGCCAGGACCTCCCAACTTAGACGTCCAGGACCTCCTGTCTAGGACCACCCAAGCTAGGATGTCCAGGACCACCCGCTAGGACCACCCAAGCTAGGTGTCCAGGACCTCCCAGCCTAGTCGTCCTGGACATCGTCCTCAACGAAGTCTTCCTCACCTACTTTTCAACAAAGCAAGAGTGAGTACAACAACCGTGCTCGCAAGTCACACCCGTCAAATAACAGATTAATGCATGCAAGGATTATCTCAATGGAAGGCTTATAGAGTTGATTTGCATAAGGCCAAGTTTCTTTTCAATTACTTGTACTAAGTCCCAAAGCAGATAAACTATAACCAAAATTCATTTTCTGAACACAAGTTTTATAGTTAGATAACATTCATCAACAAGTGGTGAAGGATATCCTCCTATCGAAAGGCTAACCGTCCAGGGCCACTCGCCCAAAACCCATTTTGGATAGAGATCCAAAACATTTAAGCAAGTCTTTTGAAAACAAAACAAAATCTAACTTGGAGTAGCTTTGCCAGCATATCCATGACCGTGGACACGGCTATTCGAATAGATCATAACACTCTGCATAGGTTTACAGCTTTACCCATATGACACGATTTCTCTAGTTTGTCTGGCACCTGTCGGTACCACCACTCACTGCCTTAGGTGACAGTCTAGAGCTCATGCCAAGGCCTTTACAAAGCTCTGTCACACCGTAGCCATCCCTCGCTGAGGTTTTGCCCCCTTTGGATATAAATCCGCAGAGTTCCTAGGCCCCTCCCGTGCCATGTAGGAATACAAAAGTAGGTCATGAAAGACCAACCCACGCAACCGGACGGAACGACCACGATGAAACTTCACAAATTAGTTAGCCAGGTCCTTCCCCATTTAGGACATGTGGTAGTACGATGTGGCGTGGTAAGATGTGGCTCGAAGACCGATCCTTAACTAACCTAGGCGACTTGCACAAGAACCCTGGGCCTCGACCATAGAAATGGATCGATTCTGTGCATAGACATGCACCCATCTAGACATCCAATTCGCCCAAGTCTAAACCAGTTTTTAATTTATTCACCACATTAAAACATTTCAGTAAACTCCATGGTACTGACGATACCATGGCAATAATTTGAAACAAAGTTGAGCTTTTGGCTAACAACCCCAAATCAAATATTTTTGAGCTAAGCTTCGGC
This sequence comes from Ampelocalamus luodianensis, assembly GCA_036346255.1. Lineage (NCBI taxonomy): Eukaryota > Viridiplantae > Streptophyta > Magnoliopsida > Poales > Poaceae > Ampelocalamus > Ampelocalamus luodianensis. The sequence goes on from CM070620.1 coordinate 76,295,467, forward strand.
TAAGCGGATAGTTTTGCAACCAGTTCTAGCTAGTTCATACTAATGTACCAACTAGCTTTTACTAAGTCATCAAGGGTGGTCCAGAGGACATTCAAGTTTGAGTGTACAAAGGCAATAGGAATAACTAACAAGTTAAAGTAGGGATTTAAAGTAATTGAATTGAAATACGCATGCAGTAATACTTTGAAACAGAATGTACGTAATTTGAAATACTGGGTTCAATATGATCAAGGGTATGACTTGCCTTGCTCGAAAGCTTGAGGATCTACTTCCTTTGAGAACTCGGGCTCTCCGAAGTCGTCGACGTCTACACGGGAGAACAAAGCAAGATCAAATAAAGACCAAATAAGAACCAAATGAAATTTGAATCAAATAACGCAAAAGAAGACAGCGCAAACTAGACTCAAGAGGGAGGTCCAAAAGATTGGAGGAAGGAGGTCCAACGAGCTGGTCGAACCAAGTTCGACTGTTCGGAGGGAGGTCCTAAGCGACTTGATCAAAACAGGTTCAACGAGTCACGAGGAGGTCCTACGAGTCGATAGGAGGTCCTAAGCAACTTGGTCGAAATAGTTTCAACGAGTCACAAGGAGGTCCTACGAACAAGGCGACTCGAGGGAGATCTTGAACGATCAAGATGATCCGAGGGAGATCCTAAACGGACAAGATGACTCAAAGAGGTGCTGAACGGTCAAGATGACTCAAAGAGATCCTAAACGGTCAAGAGGACTCAAAGAGATCCTGAACGGTCAAGATAACTCAAAGAGGTCCTGAATGGTCAAGATGACTCAAAGAAGTCCTAAACGGTCAAGATGTCTCAAAGAAATCCTGAACGGTCAAGATGACTCAAAGAGGTTGCAAGAACAAGGAAGAGTACGATTACTCAACGCGGTCGTAAGAACAGAGAAGAACAAACGAGGCACGGGAAACTCACCAGAATAAAGAGAAAGAGAGAGCAGAGAAGAAGGCTAGGAAGGACTTCGAGCAGAGAACGGCAGCGACGCTGACTCCGGTGACTCTTTGGCGATGGCAAGCTCCAGTGGACCCTGGTGGACTTGCTGATGACGAAAAGGCGACAACGCAGGCTCCAACAGGCTCCTCTGCAACGGTGAACTCTAGTGGCTCCCTTAGCGGCGGCGAGCTTTAGCGGCGCCGGACACAGGGAAGAACGGAGCTTGAAAGTGACGAGGTTCAACAACGGAAAACTGTTGAACAGAGGTGAGGAAGAAAGGAAATGGAGAGTTGAGTGGAAAGCCCAAGGAGTGAAAAAGGGAACGAGGGCTCCCTCAGGCGCTACTTAAAAGTGGAGGTAGAGGAACTAGGTGACAGGGATAGGGTGACATGAGCAGGTGAGCACAAGGGATGGGGCAGGTAAAGGAGGAGACAAGAGGGGGAGAAGAGCACAATAGGGGTGACAACATTTAATGTGCCGTAGTAGCATTTAATGCTCGAAGACTTCTGCAGCAAACGTGCAGGAAGGATAAAGTGAGCAGGATTGGCTCAAACAAAGAGGTTAGTCAAGGTCAAAGGAAAAGGTTGTGACCAAGAGAGAGGTCCAACCCAAAAGGGTGGTCACAAGAGGAGGTCCTGCAGGAGGAGGTCCTGCGGGAGGTGGTATTTGCAAAAGGGGTAGTTGCGACTGAGAGGGTTGTCTTTGCAAAAAAAGCAGTTGCGGCCATAGAGGGTTGTCATTGCAAAAGAGGAGATCGCGACCCACAGGGTGGTCATGACAAAAAGGCGTGGTCTTTGCAAAGGAGGAGGTCGTGAGCAAGAGAGTCAAGGGAGGTCCAACGAAGGTTACAAAGAGGGAGCCGTCTGATTTAGATCGGACGGTGCAAAGCGATCGGGAACGTTTGAACCATCCGGAAGTTACAATGAGATTCGATCGTTCGACACGATCGAGTGGCCCAGAAGAGAGGAGGGTACAGGGATTGGATTGGCGCACTAAAGCGGCCAAGAAGGAGGTCCAACTAAAGGGAGGTCTTGACCTAAGAGGAGGTCGAGACTGAGAGGAAGGAAGGTCCAAAAGAGGAAAGGGGCAGAACTAAAAAGGAGGAATTCAAACCTGAATTAGAATTACAGACAACTAGGATGCTTGAAACACAAACTTGAGCTTAAGAAGAGCCAAGAGGTTTGAACTAGGGATAGAAGGACAAACAAAGGAGACCGAAAACTAGGAAGCTTCAACAAACATGAAGCTGAACCAAAATGAATTAGTTGAAGTTGAGTTAGTCAATTAAGCCACTTATTAAAATTCAGGTTTTAAGCTTTAACAAACCAATAAACCAAATGGTTCTTTTTATTTTGAAAATTTCAAAAAGGCTCAGAAAAGAGGGGCACTACATCTACTACCCGTAAATTACCTTTAGTAGTTTCCCCTACCATAAGTAATTTTAAAGTAGGGAGAGTATTGATAGATAGCGGTAGTTCTTTAGATCTATTATTTATTAATACTCTAGATGAGATGTAAATTCGTCGTTCTAAGATTAAACCAATGATAAGTCCCTTTTATGGGATAGTGCCAAGTATGTCTGTTACACCTATAGGGAAGGTAGTGTTACCATTAACATTCGGTACTGCTACCAACTTTTGAACTAAGTTAATTACTTTCGAAGTGGTTGATTCGAGTCTGCCTATAATGCAATTTTAGGTATACCATCTCTAACAAAGTTCATGGCAGCTACACACCATGCCTACCAGAAGATCAAAATCCCTGGGCCAAAAGGCATAATTGCGGTGCAAGGTGACCAGTCTGTCGCACTTTTATGTGATCATAAGTCGCTAGAACTTGTCGATCAATTACCTTTGAAAGATCTTACTTTAGAGGATAAAATAGGGAAGGCCACAAAATTCAAGACTACTCCTCAACCCAATGAGCAAGTAAGAAGGCCGCAAAATTCAAGACTACTCCTCAACCCAATGAGGAAGTAAAGATAGTACCACTCAGCACCGATGACTAATCCAGGACGGTCCGAATTGGCACAGGATTAAGTGAGAAATAGGAAGACGAGCTCCTCACCTTCCTCTGGGCCAACTCAGATGTCTTCTTGTAGAAGCCATCTGACATGCCCGGGGTCCTAAGGGAGGTGATTGAGCATAGGCTAGCCATTCAGCCTGAGAAAAAACCAATCAAACAAAGACTAAGACGCTTTGCCCTGGATCATCAAGAGGCCAGCAGAGCAGAGCTCGACAAGCTCCTCAAAGCTGGCTTCATTCGTGAGGTAGATCTCCCCGAGTGGCTCGTGAATCCGGCCCTGGTCAGAAAATCTAACGGTATGTGGCGCATGTGCATCAATTTTACTAGTTTAGACTGTACTTTACTATCAATATCATCTTAATTTTTTCTTCATAAGTTTTTCGTATCATCTCGTATACATGATCACCATCTTTTTTGTTATTTAATAAAGTGCCTACAGTTGATCAAATCCACTAATGGGTCATAGTGTCTTTACTTGTAAAATGGCCATCGGTATTACATTTGGGAAATGACAACTGTCTGGAACCTTTTCTATAAGCCAGTTATCACTGCATAAGAGCCCAACAACTTGACTTCATTTTCCTTAATACACACTGGTCCGGATCATTGACTTTGTAAAGATATACTGGTCCTAAAGCATTAGTTTGCCCGAAACGCTTCTTCCATTGCTGGACAAAGTGTTCCAGACGGGGGACCGTACATAACAAGATAAATAATCTAACTTGCAAGAGAAATTCAACTTCCAAAAAATAGTTACAATTATCATACACCAAATACTTTCATCATTCCACACATTAAAAATGTATTATTACATTATCATTGTTAGTATGGAGAAGTATCAGGAAGCACTTGAGCCAGGTGTACTCGCTGCGGCGAAAGCACTTGAAGGAGTGGCAAGAGCACTAGATTCAATACTTTTGATGATTTCTTCCACCACTGATGTAATCCTGGCTTGAGCCGCAATACCTGCTTCTTTTGTTTTTAACTTGGGCGTAGGAACAAGCTTCTGAAGATCAACAGAATCCCCATAAAGGAGATCAATCTTTAACAGGACTCGGTTCAAAGCTTGACCCATTGCTCTCATTAAATATTGATACACAGTCTTCTTCATAGCAGATATGTGTTTCTGAATGTATATAATCTGAGTATAGATATCATTCCTAAGGTCACCCAAGGTCATGTCGATTGTGGGAGGAGTTACTGGAGCTGTCAGCTGCTCCAGGATTTCTTGCAGTGAAACTGAGATCCGAGAAAGATTCCTTCCTATAACTGTAGTTATTTCCTTACCAACCTTCATCAAGGTCTCCACCTTCTTCTCAAGTTTATGCACGGTGGTGCCATACCGTACTTTCACTTCTTGCAAGTCCTGAATCTGAAGATCCTTGTTAGAAGAGGCCTTTTGAAGATCCTCTTTTGCCTTTTCTTGTTCTAAGAAAGAACGAAAAAAGAGAGTAGAATCCATAAATTGCAAATAGTGACAAGGTTAAATGCTATGAGAAAAGAAGAAAGAGATTTTTTTTTGCCTTCCTTATCCTTAATGAGCACCTTGTTCTGCTCAAAGAGATTGTGGTTTTCCTCGGATTGCTTGCCCAAGATCTCGTGCAATTTTTCATTCCTTTGAGTCAAGAAGCGGATCTCTTCGGCTTTTTCTGCCATGACAACTGCGTTCCTCTCAAATTCTTCCTCCACCTCAGACAGTTTACATCTGAGGGCATGAAGCACAGTTTCAGCATCTTCTTTTTTGGCTTTTGCCAGCAAGCACTCCCTATAGTGCGAACAAAAGCATAAGTTAATTATTCATTTAGAATCTTGCAATTGAATAATAACTTTATACACTTACTTCTCCTTCTCCTCTGCAAAAGCTTTGATCTCCCCTATCATGTCAATGTTAACTTTCCAGCACTTTTTGACAAACATCATTAAGTCATGGAGGTTTCTCTTTTCGGCTCTGGGAGGAGAACTTTCAAGGGGAACTTCATCCTCAGACTGATCTAACTCAACTAAATTGAAAACTCTTCTTATAGGATCAGCTCCGGCATCTTGTGACTCCTAAGATATTCTATGAGTCAGAACTATACTGGTATATTCAAAGATGAAATAACCTAAATTTTTTTTTACCAAGATAAGGTCATCTTCGTCTTGGGTTTCGATGGCCTCATGGACCACCTCCTCTGACAATGTGGTCTCCAGGTCCACTCCTTCTGTTATAATGGACCCGTGTATCGCTTCTTCCATTTGATCTTCTTTGGAGATCCTTTCCGTTAGGACCTCCGTGTCTTGTGACATCTCCGTGGATGTCCAGGCAGCTGTTGCCAAAACATCCTGGACCACCTCAGTGGTCCGAGGTGCTGCCTCTATCTACAGAGTCTCTTCTGTTAGGAACTCCTCTACCACCGGTATAGTCGGTGGCGAAGTTTGTTCTTGAGCCACCAACTGTCCCCTCTTCAAATCTAACGACAAGGAGATGCTAAAAAGGAAGATTGGTCATTACAAGCCAAAATCATGAGGTTGTTATCAAAGAACTTACTCGATCTCGAATCCACTCTCGATGAAGAGTGCCATGAAGACCTCACTCAAAGTAAAGGTAGGTTGTCCCGCTTGCACTGACGAGGAGGGAACCAAGGCTAGGGAGGTTCGTGATCTTGGAGCCTGCCGAAGAGGAGTTCCCTCTTCGGCCTCCTCCGATGATTCTTCACCTTGGATCACCCCAGCCATGAAAGTTGATGTAGTAGACATTGGTTGGGGGTTAGAGGCATATCAAGAAGTTGGAGTCTTGACTTTGGTTTTCAGTATCTTGTGGGTAGAAGACCTCGAAGGACCTGAGGCTGGAGTCGGAGTAGAAGCAGGAGGTTTTGGCGGAACTAAGGCTGAAGCTGACGCGGGCTTCGTTTTCTTCGGCGCACTAGGAGGCTTGGAGCTTGTCCTTGTGCTCTTTGCTAGAGGAGAAGCAAAGCTTGCACCGACGTTTGAGATGGGACGCTTCCTCAATGTCGTCTGTTCAGAAATACACAAGTCAGGCATAGGCGAAATCACTTCTTATGTTTGGCTATTCCTATGAATATTTACCATTGTGTGTTCTGTCCTAAGTGATAAGGCAGCTCAAATCAAGCTCAGGGGCTGCGCATCTAAATCGACCAGTTCCTTTTCTAGGTTCCGATTCTTCAACAGGACTAAGGCCCTAGCCAGGACATCATCATCTAGAAGAGCTGCAATGCGATAAGAGATAACAATTACTTTACTTCAACTACAAAATTTAGTTCAAGTAAAAGAATAATAAACAGATTATTACCATCTTCTGGGGTGCTATAATCACAGGATAGTACTTCCCTCTTTTGGAAGGGGAATATCCTGTTTTTGGGGAAGTCATGGATGATCTTTTGTCCAGTCAGACCTCTCCTCACCACGTCATTTATCACTAGGACCACGCTCTTCTCATCATTGGTGAGCTTGATCTTCTTGTCAGCGACTCGGTTTTTTGTAGACCACTCTAGTGATGCATTACGACTGTAAGTGATCCTACTCTCTTGGAACAACAGAGTAAAACCAATCCCTACTCCATGTTTGGCAAGCATTTTTGGTAGCCAAGAAGGGGAAAACCCTCTTGTTGGAGTCTTGGGGCTTAAAGTAAAAGGAGACCAAGGCACCAGCAGCCTTCTTGTTGCAAATGATTTGGTAGTAAAACCTAAACCGACGCAAACTAGGGGCTATTCCCAAAAATGCCTCAAGCATGTGGGCAAAAGCACTAAGTACCAGAACCGAATTTGGTACAAGGTAAACCAATTCTATTCCATAATGATTAAGAACTCCTATCAAGAAATCGCTCTCGGGCAATCGAAAGCCTGAACGGAGATAAGGCACAAAGAGTACCGTGAAGTCGGCTGGGGGCACGGCTCAATCTCCCTCTCCGACGCACGCCATTCGATGATGGCCGCCTTCGATAGATGCCTGTCTTGCTCTAGCCCCTTGAGCTCCTCTGCGGACACCATCGACAACTTCCATCCCGCCATTGCCTTGGTTTTGTGGTAGTTTTGAGGAAGGCTGGGGGATTCTTCTCTTCAAAGGCTTGAGAAAAATGAAGGGCTCTTGGTGAATGAGGAAAGTGAAAATGATTGGAGTAAATCGTGCCAAAGGAGAGGTTAAAAATCCACACACACACACACACACACATATATATATATATCCTTAGCATCTTTAAAACCCACTACCTCAATGATGTGATAACTACTCCTTGACTAGTGGTGACGTGACAACTCCCATTCGATCAAGGAAGTTGGTCTGCACGTTAGAGATGTGAGAGACAAAACGGCTGAAAACTTCTTCTCTTTCCCCGAAGTGCCCAATACCGTAATCATTATGAGTAAAAAGTATAAAATCTTTAATAAAGAAATCGTCTCGACATGTGCTTCGAATAGATTTGAAACCTTGGAAGAGAATAATATAATCTCTTTAAGATTTGAAGGCTAGCTGACGAGGATTGTTGACTAGTCAATTATCCTGGTATATCTTTATTCTTTTATTGTGAATAACCCACATCCTCTATTGGGCCTAAGTTAGCTGGTTGGGCCCAAAGATCAATCAAGCAATCAAGAGGTGGGCCCTAGAGTCTTTCCTTAGACCACCCTCGGACTTCTTCTGGAGGTCCTCTTGGACCTCCCCTGGAGATTTCTTCAGGGCACTCCAGGACCTCTTATCCCAAGACCACTCTAGGACCTCTCTCCAGCAGAGGAGGTTCTGAAAGGTATTTGCCCACGCGCGGCTAACAAAAACCCATGTGGAGAGAATTCATTAACTTTTCTATACATAGACACAATAGTTGGCACGAAGAGACGCGACTATTGGTGTGAAGGGACGCGAATACAACGAACTACCAAAGCTTGTAGACTATAAAAGGCCTGGCCTATGCGCCTTTGTAAGGATCCTAGTCCATGTTCATTGGATAATCATTCTCCCTGTAATCAGAGCATACCCTTTTGCAATATACATCACTATTTGAGTCCTTAAGTGAATAGACAACAATCTCTATTTTTTCTTTATACTTTTTGTTTTGTCCATTATGTGACGAGAGTCCTAGACGTCGACACCAAATTATGTTGCTTTTTTCCCTAGAAAGGTATCCGGCCTTCTACCTCTTGCTAGTGTCATCAACAGGATTATAAGAGCCACCATCTTGCCCAGGAGTGGCAACAATGATGCTATTAGAGGATATACATGGAACATCATCGACTTTATGTGTGTAATAGGATAGAGGATAAGCTTATTACCTTTTGTCTCATCTTTCGAAGCTTATTGAACCTCTTTTATCTCTATCGTTTGGATGATTATGGTTGTTTGAAATGATATCCTAGTTCCTATCTATTTTGTGATTAGGTATGTGAGATTAGCTAAATGATTATATTGTTGATCATATTATTGTCGCTCAAATCCAGAATATAGAGGAAACACTAAGTCTGATTCAAGAGCATAGCAAGCAATACACTCTGTATACTTAGAGTTAGTCCATTGCCTTATCAAGGACACCCCCTGTAATAGCCCATTCGTATCAATAAAGAAAAGTTCCATTCTCTTCCAAGAAGTCTTTGCCATTGTCCTCCATTTTATTTTGTAAGATCGGTGACTCGATCGTCGACAGCTGGAACCGTCTGTAGGGACCATTGGCATCTGATTTTTTGAAGATCCTACACTCAGCAAATCCTCATCCTTTTTTACTCCATAAATCGCTCATGCGTCTATGGCAGAGACTTGGGATGAGAAAAACTGGTTCGATTTGGCGGACTACTCCAACCTCAACATGGACACATGCGTTCGCGCCATGGAACATGATGCAATGTTGTCATCCCCCTCCTGTCACAGGTTCAATGTTCATTGAGAATAGCGAAGTCGACCGGATGGAGAAAGACACGCCACCAGTGGCGTCCCCAGAGGAACCAACCGTTCTGACCAGTTCAGAACATCCAAGGGCCTCTGTAAGCCCGGCCCTTCCTACTGGCCAAAAGGGTGACAAAAATCCAGCATCGCAACTCGAGGGTCAATGTACTCTCGATATGGTCATGGGTGATAGGTATTCACCAACAACTTCTGGCGATTATAGGGGCCAATCAACACCTGGTGACAATATCCATGAAGCTACCACTGGTCGAAGGCCAAGTGGGGATGATCAAATTTAGCATACGATCGACAATTCACCGGATCAGGCTGAATCCACCACGAAACCCACAAGAGGTGCTAATCTCTGGTCGCTCTCCATCATGGAGACTCCTTGCCGAAGCATTGCAAGGATCTCTATTAGTTATGATAGAAGCTCGTCGGAGGATCATTGCAGGCAGCATGAGGTCAATGCGATCAAAGATACATATCAAAATGTCATGTACGGTCCTGCACAACCTACCTCACCACCACCTACTGGTGGAAATGGTATGGGCCCTCAAGACACCAAATGCCGGAGGCAACAGAGCTGATGGACGTCCATCGGTTAATTCACCTGCTTCTACCGCACCACACCTGATGGGTCAGACAGAGCAAGCCAGGAGGTCAGGGGAAGTTCAAGCTATCGAACACCCACTGCTAGAGGGAACCCACCAAGACCTTCGGTAACAGTACAAAACTTCGAGCAAGTTCAGAACATTTTAATAATCCCGATCCTGCTCTAGCAGCGACTCCAGGTTTTGTCCAATTTATAGGTCAGGTGTCAAAGATCCTCCAACAGACCATGCAGCGTACAGAAGCATACTGGGAATAAAGGAATTCACAAAGTCAAACAATGACTTCATCCCTATGTTCCTCCCTCTGTAGGGGACAAAATGGTTGGATTGGAGACCAATCGATACCAAGACCTCCTCGACGATTCCGACTAGGAGTCATGAGGGAAGAAGGCTATTTCAAGCAACCACTCCTTCCGCTCGTCGAGAAGAACAATCGCTTGGCCCTGACGATCTTCGACATCGTCTAGACCAAGTAGGCGGTCAAGGACGTCAAACTAACGTCCACGGCCGGATCAGGACACTGGATGTCCGGTATTCAAACCTGAGAAACTGGCCCCTGACCGATTACAATCCAACATCTTTTCATAGGAGGCGCCACGACTCTATTACAAGTTGTCGAGCTTTCTCAGCAGGGCTCCAAGCTGTACGCTGGCCAGACTTGTTTCGACTAGCCAACATAGAGAAGTTCTATGGAACTCAGAACCCATTAGAATTCCTCCAAATCTATACCACTGCCATCAGAGCTGCTGGCAGTTCACGAGGATCAAAACCTCTATATATTATCTTTAATATATAAAAGACCATACGTCTTCGTGGTCATAACCCTGAGGTGCACGACCTCACTGGTCGTAGAGATTCCAGAGGTTACATAATGGGTACCCTGGTCGAACGAAGGCCTAAGCCAAGCTTCCGACCAGGAGAACTGCTCGTAGAAGGTATGAATTGATACTCGGAATAAATCCCAAGGTATATTCTCTACCATATGATGAATGGAGCACGTGTATATTCCATGCCATACGACGTATCTTATCCAAACACACCAGCGAACAACCTCCATGCGGTTGTATGTTTCATAAACATATAATCGCCGAACGGTTGATTCCGTATCGACCGTCACTTGACTCCGACCAGACGCAACGCTTCGCATCAGATGTCTTCTCCGGAAGTAAGTGCCGCCTCTTCAAAGGCTATTTAAAGATGGAACCTGGATGGAGAAGAGGAGAGAGGAACAAGATAGAGTCATCAGACTAAAGCACAAGCCATAGATTCATGTAATAGGTCTGAGATAGCAAGAGAGCAAGCAGAGTTCTTAGTAAATACCTTGTAAATTCCAGTTCATATTAATAAAGAGCAGCCCCTTCATTTCCTGAGATTTCCCACGTCACTTTCTCCTTTTTATTTTAGTAAGATCGACGTCTTGATCGTCGACAGCTGGCGCCGTCTATGGGGATCGCGGCGTGGAATCTCAAAAGAATTTCTCTGCTCATCAAATCTTTGTCCATTCCCCATTTGTGACCGCTGATGCGGTTATGGCGGGAAGTTGGGATGAAGAAAATTGGTTCGACTTGGCGGACTACGCCGACCTCGACATGGATGCATGCATGCGCGCTATGGAGGAAAACGGAATCTCTTCATCATCCTCCTCTGCCGGCTCGCCCAGTGTAGAAATCGATGAAGACGACCGGATGGATGAAGACACACCGCTACAATCAGTGGCGGTTTCAGAGGAAGTGCTTCCGACCAGTTCGGAACACCCCAAAGCCTCAGCAAGCCCGGGCCTTTCGACCGGCAAAAGAGGTGACAAAAATTCAACACCGCAACCCGAGGTTCAATATACCTTTGATGCGATCATGGTTGATAGGTACTCACCAACGGCTTCTAGCAATTCCAGGAGCCAACCGACACCTGGTGACGATGTCAATGAAACCTCCATTGGTCATAAACCAAGTGGGGATGATAAAGCTCAGCATTCGATCAACAATTCGCCGGATCAGGCTGAGGCCCTTCCGAAAACCTCAGGAGGTGCTGATCACCGACTGCTCTCCGTCGTGGAAGCTTCTCGCAGAAGCTCTGAAAAGCTCTCCATTGACTACGATGGAAGTTCATCAGAGGATCACTGCTGGAAGCATGAGGTCAATGCGATCGGAGATACGGATCACAATGCCGTGTACGGTCCTCCATACATTGCCCCGTCACCACATCATAATGGAGATAGTGTGGGCGGTCAAGCACCAAATGCCGGAGGTGGCGAGCGGTGGGCGTTCACGGTTAATCGCTGATCCTTCCCAAACCAATGTGAGGACCGGGCAAGATCGATTAGGAGATCGGAGATTCAAGCCATCGAACACCTCCTTCTCGCGAAATCCTCGAGACCTTGGTAACGATACAAAACTGCGCGAGTTAGAGATATGTTAAATACCTCGACCTGCTCTAGCAAAGACTCGTGTTTTGCCCAACTTGTAGGCAGTGTCGAGATCATTCAGCGCACGATGCGCGCACGAAGCATATCGGGAGCGAAGGCACCCGCAAAGTCGAACCATAACTTCATCGCGGCATTCTTCCGGCGAGGGCTCGCATGGTCGTGTTGAGGATCGATTGACACTACGACCACCTCGGCGATTCCGACCAACAAGTCACGAGGAGGAGACTATTCGAGAATCCTCACCTCGCCGTCGAGAGGAGCAATCGCTTGGACCTGGTGATCTTCGACATCACCTAAACCAGGCAAGCGGTCGGAGGCATTCTACTAACGTCTACGACCGAACCGGGACATTGGAGCACCGACAATCTGTTCCTAGAAATCGGTCTCCAACCGATTACAATCCGGCACCTTTTCAAAGATGGCGCCACGAAACTATCACAGGCTGTCGAGCCTTCTCGCGAGGCTCGAGTGATACGTTGGCCAAATAGGTTCCGACCGGCCAACATGGATAAATTCAATGGGACCCAAAATCCCTTAGAATTTCTCCAGATATACACCACCGCTATCAGAGCTGCTGGTGGGATGAAAATGTAATAGCAAACTATCTTCCTACAGTATTAGAAGGATCAGCCCGATCATGGTTGCTTAACCTACCGGTCGAGTCCATGTATACTTGGGAGCAACTCTGCGACCTTCTAATTGCAAATTTCCAGGGTACGTACGATCGACCCGGAAAAGAAGACGACCTCCATAGAATACGGCAAAAATCAAGCGAGACTCTCGGAGTACATCAAAAGATTTAGCCAAGTTAGTAACTCAATACGGAGGTTGCGAATCTTCCGTTATCCAAGCCTTCAAAGCGGGATTAAGAAATCGAAGGCTTACGGAGAATTTAGCTATACATCCCCCACGAACAACCATCGAGCTCTTCGACATGGCTAACAAATGCACTTCACGCCGATGAAGTGATCGAGTGGAGCACGTTGTTGATCGAAAGGATAAAATTCCCCAACTTTGGCTTAGATAGGACGGAAAAGAAACAAAAGAAGACTCTCAAGAAAAGAAGCATGGCGAGCCAACGAAAAATAGGTTCTTCTTTGTTCTGAAAAATTTACTAAAGGAAGAAAAGATTATCTTGGTCGTGGCAAGGCTAAGGCTCAGACCAATGATTACAAGAAAAATAAAAATAGTGTCCTCTTCACCAAAGAAGCGGGACACGATTTGCTATAATTGTCGTGCTTGGCAAAAGAAGTTTGGAAGATTATTATGCGGTAAGGACCACTCCCATCGATTCAAGAGCGCGGAAACAAGCTCCAAGAAGGATAGAGATGGTGACGAAGAGATGGAATACCAAGAACTGACTGCTGTTGATGTGATTTTGGCGGATCTTCTTCATACGAGTCCGGCGTCACCGAAAGCCATGGAGCGAGAGATCAACCTTACCGAATCTTCGATCGCGTTAAACCTTCAAGGTGGTCGGATACAACAATCTCCTTCAGCAAAGAAGACTGCCCCATTCCTTCAACTCGACCAGGTAGGTTTCGATTGTCGTTGAGCCTACTATTAATAACTGTAAGGTTAATCGGGTCTTGATAGATGGAGGTAGTTCTTTGAATATTTTATTTGCAAGTGCTTTGGAAGATATGCAGATTCTCAAATCCAAGGTAAAACCTGTGAAATATGCCTTCCATGGCATTGTTCCTGGGTCTACCGCTAAGCCAATAGGGCACTTGTCCCTACTGGTTACGTTCGGAAAGTCTGATAACTTCCGGACAGAAAAAATTTCATTTGATGTGGTAAACTTCGAGACTGCATACAATGCGATACTTGGTCGTCCAGCTTTAGCAAAGTTCCTGATAGCCACGCACTACGATTATCAAAGTTTGAAAATGCCGGGACCAAAAGGTGTAATCACGGTCCGAGGCGATCAGAAGATAGCCTACGCATGCGATCGGAAATATTTAGAACTGGTCGATGAACTCCCGACCAGGGGAACTAACACCGTTAACATGCAGGTCAAAAATTCAAGACCGAAGATGATACCAAAACCTTTCGACCAGATAAAGAGGTACAACTCGGCGAAGTACTTCTCGGAGGATGCCAAGATACTGGTCAGAGCAGGACTCGACCCTAAATAGGAAGAGTCGCTCGTCTCCTTCCTCCGAGCTAATCAGGACGTATTCACCTAGCAGGCGTCCGACATGCCCGGAGTCCCCAGGGAGGTGATCGACCATAGGCTAGCTCTATAGCCTAACAAAAAACCGGTCAAGCAGAAGCTACGACGTTTCGCATCTGATCGAAAAGAAGCAATCCAGTCCGAGATTGACAAGCTTCTCAAAGCTGGATTCATTCGTGAGGTCGATCACCCAGAGTGGCTCGCCAATCCTGTAATGGTTAGAAAAGCCAATGGGAAATGGCGAATGTGTATTGACTTTGAGATCTTAATAAAGCTTGTCAGAAGGATGACTTTCCCTTCCTCGCATTGATCAACTTGTAGACTCTACTTAGGGTGTGAGTTGTTAAGTTTTTGGATGCTTATTCGAGGTACCACAGATTAATATAAGTAAACAAGATGAAGAAAACTTCCTTTATCACTCCATATGGTACTTACTTGTTATGTAAAAATGCCATTTGGTCTCAAGAATGTTGGTGCAACATTCCAAAGGTTGATGCAAAGACTTTTAACCCTCGGATAGGTCGAATCTTGAAGCCTACATTGATGATCCGTCGTAAAAGCATCAACGGCGCGATCATATTCTAGATCTACAAGAGACTTTCAATAACTTAAGGCGTCATAACCTTAAGTTAAATCCAGAGAAATATGTGTTGGAGTTTCGTCGGAAAGCTTCTTGGGTTCCTAGTTTCGCTAGAGGCATTGAAGCAAATCCAACGAAAATCGCGCCATCGATCGGATCGTGATCCGACCACAAAGGAGGAAGTTCGAAATTAACGGTTGTATGGGCGTTAAGTCGTTTCATAGCACGGTTAGGCGAAAAGGACTACCTTTCTTTAAGCTTCTCAGAAAACATGGGAGTTTGAATGGACTAAAGAAGCAAGCGGCGCTTTGAAGAATTAAAACGGTACCTTACGAGTCCCCAATCTTAGTTTCTCCAAGATTGGGAGAAACATTGCTAATTTACGTGGTGCAACGCCACAAGCGGTTAGTGGTGTCTGGTCGTAGAACGATACCATGTTCAACGACCAATATATTACGTAGCGAAGTCTTGCATGGACCAAAAGAAAGGTATCCGCAGTACAAAAGTTGCTCTATGGTCTCCTTATGGCTTCAAGGAAACTAAGACATTATTTCGGGCCCACAAAGTGGTCGTACCTCACGGATATCCTCTTGGTCAAGTCACGGGAAACAGGAGTCATCGGGGCGAATATCAAAATGGCGGTTGAGCTTGGGGCATTCGATCTCCATTTTGTCCCACGAACAACAATCAAATCGGGCAATAGCGAATTCATTGCGAATGGACAAACCCCGAACCCACCCAAGGGCCCAAATGCGAGCACCACGGCGAGTGGACAATGTACCGATGGTTCCTTGATGTTGCATGGCTCGGAGGTGGGTCGTCTTGATTTCCCCTCTTGGCGAACAAATAAAGTACACTATTCGATTTAACTTTCCGCTACTAACAATGTGGCGAAATACGGTTCTTGGCGTAACTCGAGCGGCTCGTTCGCTCACGGATTCGCAGATTGCTAGTGGCGATTCGAACTAGTAGCAAATCAAGTAGGAAAGAGTATCAATGCTCTAGTACCAAGATGTCATCATATCGCGTATAATGCGGAACTCAAAAGCATTTCTTGGTTTTGAGATCCAACACATTCCTAGAAAGGAAAACTTTCTGGCGGACGATTGGCGGATGGCTTCCACAAGGATATCCGTCCGCCCGGAGTTTTCTCGAAACTTCGATTCACCCTCGGCGATCGAGCCTTCCGAGGACACAGATGTTAGCAAGGAGGTTGCACACCTTGATTACGCAAACATGGATGCTCCACAGTCGATGATGGTTGGCGCCATCACGATCACGGTAGAGATTGGATGACATCGATCTACAATTATCTTCAGCATGACTTAATTCCAGAAGATGATGTAGAGGCTGATCGTATCGCACGAAAAGCCAAATCATACACTCTCATTGAACGTACCTTGTATAAACGAGGATCTCACGGAGTGTTGATGAGATGCATATCTCGCTCGGATGGTATTAAATTGCTAGCCGAAATTCATGGAGGAGTCTGTGGAGCTCATCATTCCTCTGAACTTTGGTTGGTAAAGCCTTTAGGCAAGGATACTCTTGTGCCAGCGCCTTCATGATGCAAAAGAGCTTGTGACGAAGTGCGTACAATATCAATTTCATAGCCGACAAGTACATCAATCGTCTCAAGCTTTGCAAACAATTCCTCTTTCTTGGCCTTTTGCAACCTGGGGACTAGACATTCTGGGACCTTTCCCAAGAGCACCCGGGGGCTTTGAGTTCCTTTTCGTCATGATTGACACGTTCACTAAATGGATCGAAGCCGAGCCGGTTGTAAAAATTACAACTGAAGCCGCCAAGAGGTTCCTAACCAAAAGCGTGATTACACGGTTTGGTGTACCCAGTCGTATAATCACCGATAACGGTGCCTAGTTCTCGAGCAGCAATTTTCAGGAATTCTGTGAAGACCTAGGTATCAAGATACATTTTGCTTTTGTTGCTCATCCACAGAGCAATGGAGCAGTTGAGCGTGCCAATGGTATCATAATGCAAGGAATCAAACGACGAGTATTCGACCAGTTACTTCAACGATCAGGGGCTTGGGTTCAAGAACTTCCTTCGGTATTATGGGTCATTCGCACTACAACTAGTCGTGCGACCGGTGAAACACCATTCTTTATGGTTTACTGAGTGAAGCCATGCTTCCTCGAACTTAAAATTGGTTACGCTCGAGGCGATTACTTTTTTAAAGTAATCAATGTGAGCGACGACATGGCGACATCAATTTCCTTGAAGAACGGCGAAATCAAGCTTTGCTACGATCAACAATCTACCGACCAAGCCATGCGTCGGTACCACAATCGTAAGGTGCAACCTCGCTGACCTAGCCGTAGGTGATTTGGTTCTTAGAAAATTCAGAACCAAGCGGTCGCAACAAACTTTCACCTAAATGGGAAGGTCCATACTGCGTGGTGAAGTCACCCAACCGGATCGATGCGATTAGCTATGTCGGACGGGCAAATTTTGTCTAATTCTTGGAATATTGATCAATTGCGTAAGTTCTTTGTTTAATTTCCTGTATTTTTTTTCATTTTCATATTTCAATAAAGATGCATCTCCTTTTTCCCAACGATAAGTATGGTTGTTTAAACTTATTATTCATTGCATCTGGTCATATGCCTTTCTTGTTGATGGTTGGTCGGAGAAGACACTTATTCTCTCCGATATTCCTTTCAAAAGGATCTCCACTACTCATGGTTGTTGACTTGGTTTTAGTCATGATCATTACTTCAATAATGCGCACACGATCACATATTCTTTTCTAAAAGAAACAAATGAGTATAAGGAGTACCAATCCAGACAATTTACACGGTTTTCGTTCTTTCTTGAATTTGAAGATTGTTATTTTATTTCAACATTCTGTTCTAATCAAGTTTGGCTACTGGTCGGGACACGAAAAACCTCCTGGTTGAAGTCTCTCCTCTCAGACGTTGTCACCTTGCTGGAAGGAGCTTCCTAGTGACGGTCCTTTTCCTACGATCCTCGCTACCAGTCGGATTTGATCATGAGCACGTTTCACGAAATATTTTACAACTCTTCAGTTCTTGAGATTCGATACGACCAGATCCGAATATTTTCTAAACAACGGTACTTATCTCTTCATTTCCTTTTTGCATACATTCTTAATGCATATCTTCTTACCAACAAAACCAGTCTTTGTTATATCTTCTGACTACAAGTGGTATTCGATAATGGACAAGATCTAGGCTAGTCGAAATCATCAGCTGGTTCCGACCACATGATTTCCTAGTATTCGCTGATCGTTGTCATACACATTATCAGCACTCCTCCCATGGTCATTTTAATTACTCAATTTCTTGGTCTACTGCTTTCTTTTAGTAAAGCTCATCTACTAATATAAGCAGTCGGGGGCTAGGAGATATATGAGTATTTAACAACATTGATAAGACAAAGCAGGATCTTCTTTGGTAAAAGGTAAGTTTTTTACATATTCTAAATATTACATCCATTTACATATTGGGACCACCAAACTGGTCGCTACGTGATGGAGATCCGACTTCCATTTCCTCAGCAATTTTCTCTCCGAGAGGTCTTACTTCCTCGAGAAGTTTTGTTGCTTCATTTTCAGAGCAGTCAAAGTCCTCTTCCACAGCTTTAAGATTAACAGAGGGGTTGGAAGCCTTTAGTTTTGCTAAAGCGACACCAACTCCAGTTACAATAGCTTCCTTCATTGTCTGGGTATGGTTTTCCCTCATAGTTTTGAGCAAGCCTTTGAGATCTTCCAGAAGTTGACCAAAATAGTTCATCTTTTCCGTTGGATCTTCTAAAGAAGGCAAGCTTGATCCTGATCCCATATCAAAGATCATTTTGTTAAGAGCCATGATTTTCTCATCAAGGACGAATACAAGGGCTGCCTTTTGACCACGCTCAAACTCGAGAGTCTTCTCCGCTCGTTCAAGTGCTTGGGTGTTTTCTGCACGAGTGGATAAAAAGAAATTAATATACTCTTTACAATTGGAATTATGGAATACTGGTTATGTATACGACCAGTTACCTTTGATTTTCTTCTCGAGAGTCGAAAACCTCCTTTTGTTTGGTCATCGCATGCTCGATCGACCGGTCTTTACTCTGATTTTCTTCCCTCAGTTTTATTATTATGGCTTCTTTAGCCACAATCTCTTCTTTAATTTTCTCTAAATCTATCAAATATGATAGAAAGAGAAGGTTAAGCTATAAGGAGAATCAAGATAATAAACCTTAGGAGATCAAAAAGTGAAATGTACTTACTTCTCAGATCGGAGTGTTTCTGCTCCAAAGTTTTTATTCGATGGGTCAGTCCTCCGACCACAGCATATTTCTCGACCATGTGCTACAAGAATAAAATCCCTTTCTTTGGTAAGCTTTCAAAGCAAAACAAAGAGTTGTAAAGATGGTCGTAGAACACTTACCCGAATTGCCATATCATTATATTCGGAAAAGATTGTATCTGGACCAATCTCAGCTTGACGGTCCGATATCTTTCCCAAGGCTTCATCAAGTTCCTTATCCTCGATAAATCGGGGAGAAAAAGGAAATTTGTTAACCTGAGGAGCATTTCCAGGAGGAGGTGGAACCTGTTGAGGGTCTTTGGGAAGGACTACCTCCGGAGAAGGAGTAAGGATTACTAGAGGATCCTGAGCAGATGCTAAAACCTGCTCGGGGGCTTCTTTTACTACTTCATCCTCAGTAGTTTTGGCTTTAAGAGTATCCTGATCAGGAACCTCCACGACCACTTCTTCCTCACGAACCTTTTCATGAGGGGTGCTCTGGTCGGACACGACCAGAACACCAGAAGATCTAAAAAAGAGAGAGAGAAGGTAAGGAAGATCCAAGGTATGTATATATACGACCCCTTCATTTAATATATGTACCTTGTTGATTTTCTGAATTTACCCTTGTAGCGCATCGAAGCAAAGTTCGTTGCGCTGGCCTTCCTCTTCTTGTCAATTGATTTCACCGGTTCTGAACCGGTAGGATTGACTAGATCCTGCACATCGAATGATTGAAAATCAGAAGCGATATCCGCGACTAGTTCGTCAAGGATAAGGTCCCTGATCTCCGGATCAATGGGTGTAGATTCGTCGACCTCCAAAGCGGTGGCCTCGTGAGGCTTTGGAGGGTCCTCGATGACCTTCTTTGGAAGGTATGACAACCGCCTAAATTCATCATCAAAGATAATTAGGCGATGAACATAATTTGTCCAAAATATTATTTATGTTCGGTCACCTACCTCTGGAAGGTTGACATCCTGTGTGGTCGAAGGGGTGATCGGATCATCAATTGGCTCACATCTTTCAGTGGCCTCGTTGATTCTCAACCCAACCGACTACACATCAAAGAGGATTTATGGTATACCGATCAGAAATAATATGTACGACAACAAAACAGCGGTTGATATTTTACCTTAAGTCTTTCAATCCTTTCTTCAGCGGAAATAGCCGCTAAGATTCGGGGAAAGCTAGCTTTATCGCCAGACTCTCCGGCGCAGATCATCTTGATCCGGCTTCTAATCTCATCAGTAGATAGAGCTGTAAAGGTAAAATGAAAGATTTAAGGATACGGAAATAATCAACTGAGATAGGTAAACTGGTCGGAATCATTAATGGCTTACCATCTTTGGAATCTTTGGTCGTATCATCACGACCAATGTACCAGAGCATCTTATGTGCTCCGGCCTTCAAAGGACTAACCGGCGTGTAGAAAAAATCTTTTACTACATGCCAAGATGTTAGACCCTTGACACTAAGAAGATTGTTTGCTTCGGCCCATTTCTTCACATTTCCCTCTTTCTCTGTAGAGGAGCGCCATCTCGGATTCTTGACCGCCTTCTTACCAGAATAATAAAGGCTGTCTTTCTTCGTGATCTTCATATAGAACCAGCTCATCTTCCACGACGACCAATAAGAGAGTACATAAAAATGTCTTTTCCGTCATGGAGGCGAAGGTGCATTCTCCAGGCGTCCCAATCGTCTTCCCGGACTTTGTCATCCTGTAGTAGTACCTGAATAGATCCAGATCTGCTGGAATCCCCAAGTACGCTTCGTAGAGATATATAAAAATACTGAGATTGGCGATAGCATTGGGAGCAAGATTCACCAATTCAACTCCATAATACTCCAAAACTCTGGGAAGGAAGGAATGAATTGGTAGCCTAAATCCGCATTCAATATATGCAAGAAAAACAGGAATTTCTCCATCTTCACTACTCGGGGAATGTTCCCCAACTGCAGATCTCCAAGAAATCAGGTCTTTGTTGGGAAGCATGCCGATCTTCTCTAGGTTCTCTAACTTCTTCTCACTCAGGTCGAAAACCGACCAGTTAGTGATTTGGTCCGACATGATCAGATTGCTTTTTTGGGTGAAGAAAGCAAAGGAGGTCGGAGGTAGTTTTTACTCGGAAGATGAAGAAGGAAAGGAGGAAGTGAAAAAAACCCTAAGTGTACAAAGGGTTTTATAAGCTTCAGAATTCCTAAGCCGTAATAAGGAGTTACCCAAAAAAGTCCAACGAACACCAAAAACTTTTCAATTCCTAAGGCAAAGTTCTCAACTTTAAAGTGAATACAAACCGCTTCAAAATGCCCTTGCATTTAAATAAGCGTCAGTCCGGTACGATTTCATCGGAAGGAAAGTGTTCACACGACCTATTCATTTAAAGTTCGGGGGCTAGCTGACGAGGATTAAAACCTCTATATATTATCTTTAATATATAAAAGACCATACGTCTTCGTGGTCGTAACCCTGAGGTGCACGACCTCATTAGTAGTAGAGATTCCAGAGGTTACATAATGGGTACCCTGGTCGAACGAAGGCCTAAGCCAAGCTTCCACCGGAGAAGCGCTCGTAGAAGGTATGAATTGATACTCAAAATAAATCCCAAGGTATATTCTCTACCATATGATGAATGAACAACCTCCATGCGGTTGTATGTTTCATAAACATATAACCGCCGAACGGTTGATTCCAGTTCATATTAATAAAGAGCAGCCCCTTCATTTCCTGAGATTTCCCATGTCACTTTCTCCTTTTTATTTTCGTAAGATCGACGTCTTGATCGTCGACAGCAGTGATGGTAACGTGATGGCAAATTATTTGTCCATGGTGCTCGAAGGGTCTGCCCGGTTGTGGTGGCTCAATCAGCTGGTTGGATCGATCTATACTTTGGAGCAGCTTTGTGACCTTCTAATCATGAATTTCCAGGGTACGTAGAACCACCCTGGAAAGGAGGATGACCTTCATCGAATCCAGCAAAGGTTTAATGAAACTCTTCGACAATATATCAAAAGGTTTAGCCAAGTTCATAATTCTATACCAGAGGTTGTAGAATCTTTTGTTATTCAGGCTTTTAAACCCGCGTTGAGAAATCACCAGTTTACAGAGGATATTGCCATGAACCCTCAATGAAGAACTGTCGAGCTTTTTGACATGGATGATAAATATGCCACCGTAAGTGAGGCGGTCGAATGGAACAAAGCTATTGATCAAAAAGAGAAAATCCCTCAACCTGGCTTAGATAAGGTAGAGAAGAAGCAAAAAAAGGCTCTAAATAACAAGAAGAATCGCAAGTCTAACAACAAAGTAGTCCTTGCGATACCTGAAAAATTTAAGGGTAAGAGAGATTTTTCCAGTCGAAACAAGGCAAAAGCTCTGACCAATGAATGCAAGAAGAATAAGAAGTGTTGTCCACTTCATCAGGCTGCAGGGCATGATCTGCGTACCTGTTGAGCCTGGCAAAAAAAACTAAAAGATTACTACTTAGGTAAGGGTCCACTCCCCTCCATATAGGAACTCGGAGAAACAAGCTCTAAGAAGGACAAAGATGGCGATGAAGAAATGGAGTACCAGGAGCCATAACATACTGTTAATATGATCTTTGGTGGATCCTCCTCTTACAAGTCAAGACGTCATCTGAAGGTTGTGGAGCGAGAAGTCAACCTTGCCGAAGCTCCAATTACTACAAAGTCATCCAGGTGGTCCAAAACTGTAATCTCCTTTAGTAAATAAGACTGTCTGATCTCGTCGACTCGACCAGGTAGGTTCCCTATTCTCGTTGAACCTAAAATTAATAATTACAAAGTAAATCGAGTCTTGATAGATGGAGGTAGCTCCCTAAATATTTTATTTTTGGGAGCATTGGAAGAAATGCAAATTCCTAGGTCTAAGGTAAAACCTGTAAAATACGCATTCCATGGCATAGTTCCTGGTTCTACCGCTAAACCGATAAGGCCACTATCCCTACCGATCACATTCAAAAGACTTGAGATCTTCCAAATAGAAAAGGTTTCATTTGATGTGGTGGATTTTGAAACCGCATACAATGAAATCCTTGGTCGTCCGGCATTGGCAAAATTCCCGATAGCCACGCATTACGGTTATCAGAGTTTAAAGACCCAGGACCAAAAAAAGTCATTACAGTTCGAGGAGATCGAAAAATGGCTATGCATGCAAAAATCCTTAGAACTGGTCGACGAGCTTCGGACCAGGGAAACTAATTTATCTTCAACGCAGGTCAAGCACTCAGGACCAAAGTGCTAGGAGAGACGCTAGCCAACTACTCAAACTTTTGTGTAGGGGCACAAGATTGTTCAAACGATATAGAGTACAAAATACAGCAATATCGGTGCAATGCAAATAGCCCACTAGATAGAGCAGAAAAATAGCTAGTCTCAAATGATGAAAAAACAACATTTTATATGGCTTATATATACTCATTTAAAATATTTTGACGAGATCTACAACTTTGTAGTTGAGGTGAACTCCAAATTCCGAAAGGAAGATAGAAGGAAACAACTAAAACAGAAATTGAAACTTGCGATGCAAATTCGGGGCCAAAGATGGCCGATTTTGGGGTACTTGGAGGGAAACTGCTAGCTTAGGTCGAAAGGATGTGTCTCGTCATTAGCTTCGAAACGAGCATAAGAACGTCAAAAACAGACACCGTATGCAAAAGTTATGCCCATTTTATTGAAGGTGTCTCGGAAACGGAATCCTACTCGGACTCGAAACCAACTTGTGTTCAATCTTGAAACTGCTATATCTTTTGATTTCGTATGCCAAACTTGCTGAATTTTTTTATGAAAGCTTGTGGCCATATGTAGAAGGTCCTCACCAATTTTTATATGCTTCTCTTTTATTTTTATTTTTCTTTTTTTTTCTCTACGCGGCTTTTGTTCTTATGGTTGCCTCTTTCTCGTTCCACTATGTGGTCGGCCCTAGAGTTTGCCACAAGTTGCAAATAACATCAACTCTCTCAAAAGATCACAGCAATCCTCTAGTTTTCTTTTGGATTATCAATAGGACGGGTTTTCTATTTTTTGGTGCGGATTAGAGGAGTTCTAACCCACGAATTTTCTATTTTAGATGCAAAAACTAAGAACCCTAAAAGAACGATCAAGCAACGTGAAGAAAAACACAAGAAACAATCTAGACAATGACCAACTAGACAATAACTAGAACTAACGATCAGCAACTAGACACGTCGATGCAACCATTGATTCAACAAGCATAATACCGAAAAGAAAATTGCAAAGGCTCAGATTGGTTCGGTATGGATGATAGATGCGATTTTTTGGACAATTTTCTGGACTCTATGTATGAAAAACAAATCTACTACTAAGGGTACTGATTTCTCACCGAAGAACTGTAGCTCTGATACCACTTGATGAACCCCGAAGGTCCTAATTTTGGCCAGATCTTTCGATGAGAAGATACATTCGGTGGTAGTCGCTCAACTCTCATGATCCTGGCTACGAACTCACAAGGCTCGAAACCACGCAATCGCTGAACTGCTCGACAAGTCGTTATCAACCGTGCATGAATACCCGGTTGACCTGATCACAAAGATCGATTCCTGCATACACCAAAGAAGCACGCAAGAACAAGATAAATAAGCAATCTAATATTGCGAATATGAATTGAATATATTGATAGGTGGGGTTCTGAAGAACAATGTCGCTGTTGATCTCGCAGACCAAGAGGACAAATAATAAAGTAGCAAAGCTAAACTTTAATCAACAAAACCTGAAGAACTAAAGGGGACGGCGGCCACTATGTATATGAGGAAGAGGGAGGGATGGTGGTACTGTTCATGCCTAAACAGTAACCGCGTGAACAGTATGGGCCCTATGGTTTCTCTCCAGATTACAATGCTCGCGGCCCAAATAGGTGATGTAGCACCTTCTTTTGATGATTGCAGCGTGCACATAAGGAATTTTGAGGTGAGACCAGATCCGTTTGAAAGAGGACACGATAAGCTTTCAATCAAGTACTTGTGGACCTCAAACAGAGTTCGTATACAAAAGTTATGCCTGTTCGTATACTAATATTTATTTTCCTCACATATTGAACAAAATTCAGCACACAAGAATTATTATCCCAAACAGCAAGCTTCAATTCATCCATGTGATCACAAGTTATGCATATGCGATATACCAAAAATTGATTGTCTACATCATAATCTCCAATTAACTTAAAACAGTAGGTGCAGGTGCTAGAAAGAGAATTTAGATATGAAATTTCAGAAACTTTCTCCATAGCATATTCCAGACTAACGGGATCATTAAGCATGATATAACACAAAGCTTCAATATGGGATATTCTATCCAATACTTCCTTATGTGTAATTAATTCAACATGTGTAAAATTATGATAATTCAGATCAACACATGGTTCGTTCAAGTCAATACAAGGAATATCAAAAGATTGCACTACTACAACAGGTATATACTCACAAGGATACTCTATGTCTTGCTGTAACATGATCGTCTTCATCAGATATTGTAGGTACCTCAAGTTGCTCCTCTAATGGCATAAGATGCGCCAGTTCATCCTTCATCTCTTCATGCATCTCGGTGTTATCTGTAGTTGGAGTAGGAGCCAAAACAATATCAACATTTTCAGTTACCTTTGGTTGCACCTCGCTTGTGACTGTGGGTGGTGTAGGTACAAAACGGCGTTGTAATTTCTTCTTCATCTGCTCCCATGTGTATATGCAGTGGTACTCGAGATTTGACCACCAATGTTGAATATCACCGATCAGCGCGGTCCTTGCCAGGCTTATCTTCTCATAAGAATCAAGGTTCCGTCTTTCAAAGTAGCTTTTTAACATAGTAACCCATAGAAAGTAGTCCAATGATGTACTCTCGAGTGAGTGGCAATATGTATGCAGGTAATTGTTTCCCTTTGAGTTCAAATCGGCTTGCGATGACATCGTAATCTACCAAATTCATTGTTAGTAGAAAACAAGGAGACAAATCACAAGTATATGTTCCTATCAACTACTAGGATCTGCAGGCTTAAATCAAGTCACTCACACTCAAGCCTATACCAAGTTCTCACCAATGCAGCAAGTTAGTGGTACAACCGGTGGCTGGTTCGTGATACTTTCACATGTGATTAGCCCAACAATTGCGATGAACAACACTTGCCGAGTTAGTAGCAAGTGGAGCTTGGAAGGCTTCAATATGATAGCAAGGATCAGTAATGATCAAATTAGTTAATGCAAATTGAAAGATTGTTTAAAGTACTAGCCAATGTTACCGATCCTAGCCTAATCACAGCTAGCTAATCACGACCCTACTAAGAGAAGTGTATGTACGCACACGCAAAGGTCAATGTGACTTGATGTAAGCAAAAGAAAACCTCACACCAAGTGCTAGGAGAGACGCTAGCCAACTACTCAAACTTCTGTGTAGGGGCACAAGATTGTTCAAACAATGTAGAGCACAAAAGATAGCAATATCGGTGCAATGCAAACAACCCTCTAAATTGAGCAAAAACAATAGCTAGTCTCAAATGATGAAAAAACAATGTTTTATATTGCTTATATATACTTGTTTGAAAGGTTTCGACGATATCTACAACTTTTTAGTTGAGGCGAACTCCAAATTCCGAAAGGAAGGTTGAAGGAAACAGCTAAAACAGAAACTGAAAACTTGCGACGCGAATTCGGGACCGAAGATGGCCGATTTTGGGGCACCTGGAGGGCAAGTAGTGGCTTAGATGGAAAGGATGCGCCTCGTCATTAGCCTCGAAACGAGTACAAGAACGTCAAAAACGAACACCGTATGCAAAAGTTATGCCCATTTTATTGAAGGTGTCTCGGAAACGGAATCATACTCAGACTCGAAACCGACTCGTGTTCAATCTTGAAACTGCTATATCTTTTGATTCCGTATGCCAAACTGCTATATGTAGAAGGTCCCCACCAATTTTTATGCGCTTTTCTTTTCTTTTCTTTTTCGTTTTCTTTTTCTTCTTTTTTTCTCTACCGCGGCTTTTGTTCTTGCGGTTGTCTCTTTCTCCTTCCACTATGTGGCCGGCCCTAGAGTTTGCCGCAAGTTGCAAATAACATTAACTCTCTCAAAAGATCACAACAATCCTCTAGGTTTTTTTGGATTAACAATAGAACGGATTAGAAGCACACAGGAACAAGATAAATAAGCAATCTGATATTGCGAATATGAATTGAACGTATTGATAGGTGGGGTTCCGAAGAACAATGTCGCTGTTGATCTCGCCGACCAAAAGGACAAAGAATAAAGTAGCAAAGCTAAACTTCAATCAACAAAACCCAAAGAACTAAAGGGGATGGCAGCCACTATGTATAGGAGGAAGAGGGAGGGGTGGTGGTACTGTTCATGCATGAACAGTAACCTCATGAACAGTACATGCCTAAGGGTTTCTCTCCAGATTACAAGGCCTGCGGCCCAAATAAGTGACATAGCACCTTCTTTCGATGATTGCTGTGCGCACAGAAGGAGTTTGGAGGTGAGACTGGCTTTGTTTGAAATAGGATGAGATAAGCTTTCAATCAAGTACTCGTAGACCTCAAACGGAGTTCGTATGCGAAAGTTATGTCTGTTTGAAGTTAGGGATGTCTCCGGAGGCCGAATTGGATTCCAGAACGTGTCCAACTTGAACTCTTGCTTGGCTTGGACACAAAGTGACGTGAAAACCTTCCTTGTACCGTGGCGTGGAGTAATGCTCATATCTGGAGGGTTGATGTCCTCATCATCAGGACCTCCTCCTTCGTAGGACCTCCTCCTTAGGACATCCTCCTTTGGGCCTCCTCAGGACCTCCTCCTCAGGACCTCCCCCTTTATGGTCTTGACCACCCCCTTGGTCATGGTCGGCCCCATCAGTCAGCCCCATGTTCATTTTCTCTATTCACCCATGTTTTCCTCTGTGGCAACGTGCGCATTAAATGCGACGCGCGCATTAAATGTCGTTGCCTCCGCCAAGCCTCATCGTCCTGCCGGCAGTGAGCCCATGCCTTGCCACTGCAAATTCCGCCGCCCATCTTGTCACCCGGTCATTCTCCTTCCTCCACAAATAGGGCACCAGGGAGGCTCTTAGCCCTTTTGTTTCCACTCAGCTTTCCATCTCTCTCTTTCACTCTCTCACTCTCGACCTCCTTTGTTCAAGCTTCAGCTTGAGTAGTTTACCTTTCTATCTTCACCTTACTTCAGTATCTTTCTTTTAGCTTTGGTTTGGTGTTTTCGTTGAAGTTTTTGTAAGCTTTGTTTTCTTATTTAGCTTTGCTCGCACGTGTAGATTCTGGCTACTCTGAAGAGTTTGTGGACCCGACAACCTCAACCAAAGCTTTCCAACCCTTCAACGAAGGCAAGTCATAGACCTTTTGATCATGTTGAACCCAGTTTATAAAACTATGTTGTTTTCTATCAACATGCATGGCTAGTTATATAAAAATGGTTTGGGAGATAGCTAAACACCTACTTGACAGTATGCCTCCTTGAATAATTGTGTTGACACGTTCTCTTGGACACCATAGGTTGGGTAATTTTTAGTTGGACATTATTGGTATACCAACCTAGGTATCGTTTATGCTTAGACATGCTTTAGTACACGTTGGATACTTGATCACTTACTTAAAGAATGTAAATTTGACTAATGAGATATGAAATCATGGTGCGATGCCACTATTGTGCAACTATGGTGTGAGATCACAGTTGTATCAACTGTGGTGCGATGCCACTATTGTTAAAACTTGTTGTGTTATGGCAAGGGTTGTCATTTAGCCGGGTTGAACGAAAATCATTTTCTTGCTCAGGCGAATGATCATGCAGTAAAGGGGGTGTAGGACACACATTGGGATGAGGATGTTTCGCCTGAGCTATCACTAAGGACTTAACTTTGTGCGCCATTGATCTGGGCCTTACCATGCAACCACAAGTCTATTATGGGGTTAACAGGGCAAACTATTTAGCAAAATTTTGATTCGGTTTTATCGTGGTGGTGTATGCCGATTCACATGGCGCAAGAGGGGGCTAGAAAGGCGAAACCTTAGCGGATAGAACCAAGTCAGAACGGAGCTTTGAAAGAGCCTTGTGATAGTCTCACCTTGATTCACATGTCAAAGGAAACGTGTGGTATATCAGGCGATTATCTCTTGTGGGTCAAGTGTACAACCTCTAAAGAGTGTAAAACTATTCGAATAGCTATGTCCCCGGTTATGGACAATGCTTGGTGATTTGTCATGAGGGGTAGATTTTGTTAAAAAGGAGTGGTCGTGAGCGGCCAAGGGTGGTCGTGAGCGGATCAGTAGTGGTCGTGGGTGACCACGAGTGGTCCGGAGAGTGAGCAAGGTGCTCACGTGCTGTTTTAAAGAACTCATTTACTTATGTATTAATCTTTCAACTAGAGCCTTGCAATCTATTTATTGTATTTGTTGTCAATACTACTTTCTGTAAATTAACCATAATGCTATCCTTGTCAAGCTTTGCATGAATATTACTTGCATTCTTGTTCCCTGCGACTTGCTGAGTACATTCAAAGTACTCATGGCTTTGAGCCCTCTATTTGATCAGCAAAGGAGGGTGAACCAGAGAACCAGAGTTATATGAAGAGGAGTTCTACGAAGACCGTGCGAACTAGGGATGTCCTCCACTCGATTGCCTGTGGGCATATCGGATGGCCACTGTGACTTATTTTGGTTCCGCTGCAAGTTTCTTTTGTGTAAATCCTACATGGTAACCTTGCAATAACCTTGACTGTAAGGTCTTTTGCTATTAATATTACTTTGTCTGCTTCATCTTTAGCTTGTTGTATGGAAATAATTACATCAATGTTGTGACTGTGCGAGCTAGCTACTGATCTGGGACTAGTTCGGAATGCACAAATGGTCCTGGGGATTGTTTACTCGGGGTCCCGACATCGGTCAAGCAGAAGCTAAGGCGCTTTGCACCAGATCGGAAGGAGGCAATCCAGTCGGAGATCGACAAGCTTCTCAAGGCTGGATTCATTCGTGAAGTCGACCACCCAGAGTGGCTCGCAAATCCTCTAATGATTAGAAAAAGGAACAGAAAGTGGTGAATGTGTATTGACTTTACAGATCTCAATAAAGATTTTCGAAGGATGACTTTCCCCTTCCACGCATTGATCAACTTGTAGACTCGACTTCCAGGTGTGAGTTGTTAAGTTTTTTGGATGCGTATTCAGGGTACCACCATATTAATATGAGTAAAGATGATGAAGAGAAAACTTCCTTCATCACACCATATGGCACTTAGTGTTATGTCAAGATGCCATTTGACCTAAAAATGCTGGTGCGACTTTTCAAAGATTAATGCAAAAAAAACCTTTAGTCCTCAGATAGGCTGAAATTTAGAAGTATACGTTGATGACTTGGTCGTAAAAAGTATCAACGCTAGCGACCACATTTACAACCTACAAGAGACTTTCAATAACTTAAGAATGCATAACCTTAAGTTAAATCCAGAAAAGTGTGTGTTCGGAGTTTTCTCTGGAAAGCTTCTTAGATTCCTAGTTTCGGTTGGAGGAATTGAAGCAAATCTAGTAAAAATATCGACCATCGATTAGATACACCCTCCGACCACAAACAAAGAAGACTAAAAACTAACCAGCTGTATGGCGGAGCTAAGTCATTTCATAGCAAGGTTAGGGGGAAAGGACTACCTTTCTTTAAGCTTCTTTGGAAATAGGGAAGTTTCGAGTGGACTAAAGAGGCAAACATTGGCTTTGAAGAGCTCAAAAAGTACATTACGAATGCCCTGATCATAGTATCTCCAAGGTTGGGAGAAACATTGCTGATTTACGTAGTTGCAACGCCACGAGCAATCAGCAGTGTACTTGTCATAGAACGTGATAATGTCCAACGATTGGTGTATTAGGTAAGCGAAGTCTTACATGGACCAAAGGAAAGAGACCAACAGGTACAAAAGTTGCTCTATGGTCTCCTTATGACTTCAAGGAAGCTAAAGCATTACTTTCAGACCCACAGAGTAATCGTACCGACCGGATATCCTGTTGATCAAGTTCTCGAAAATAGGGAATCATCAGGACGAATAGAAAAATAGGCGGTCAAGCTTGGGGTGTTCGACTACCATTTCATCTCAAGAACAGCAATCAAGTCCCAGGTTTTGGCAAAATTCATTGCCAAATGGACAAACCCTGAACCCACCCAAGAGCCTGAGCACAAACATCACGATGAGTGGACAATGTACTTTGATGGTTCTTTGATGCTCAATGGCTTGAGGCTGGAGTTGTCTTGATATCTCCCACAGGAGAACAATTTAAATACACCATTCAAATAAACTTTCCTGCTACTAATAATGTGGCAGAATACGAAGGTTTGTTGGTAGGACTCCGAGCAACCAGAGTGCTCTGGATTCGTAGATTACAAGTGAAAGGTGATTCTCAACTAGTAGTGAATCAAGTCGGGAAAGAGTATGAATGCTCAAGTACCAATATGTCATCTTATTTAGCGGAAGTACGAAAACTCGAAAAGCACTTCTTCGGTTTCTAGATCCAACATATTCCTAGAAAACCTTTCTGGCAGACCAGTTGGCGTGGATGGCCTCCATGAGGTCACCCATCCCGCTTGGAGTTTTCCTTGGGCAACTCGATTCACCCTCGGTGGTCGAGCCTTTTGAGGACTTAGATGCTCCTCTGGCGGTCATGCAAATCGACCCCATTAGCAATTAGACGACGTTGATCTACAATTATCTTCAGTGTGGCTTTATTCGGAAGATGATGTAGAGACTAATCGTATAGCTCGAAAAGTCAAATCATACACTCTAATCGAACGTACCCATTATAAATGGGGATCTCACGGAGTGTTGATGAGATGCATATCTCAAACGGATGGTATTAAGTTGCTATCCGACATTCATGGAGGAGTCTGTGGAGCACATCATTCCAACAGAACACTGATCGGTAAAGCCTTCAGGCAAAGATACTACTGACCAACAGCCCTTCACGATGCAAAAGAGCACGTGATGAAGTGCGTACAGTGTCAATTTTATAGTCGACAAGTACATCACCTGGCACAATATTTGCAAATAATACCCCTTTCTTAGCCTTTTGCAACCTAGGGACTGGACACTCTGGGACCTTTCCCAAGAGCACCCGAGGGCTTTGAATTCCTTTTCGTCATGGTTGACACATTCACAAAATGGATAGAAGCTGAGCCAGTTGTTAAAACAACAACTGAGGCCGCTAAGAGGTTCCTCACAGAAAATGTGATTACACGATTTGGTATACCAAGTCGTATAATCACAGATAATGGTACCTAGTTCTCAAGCGGTAATTTCCAGGAATTCTGTGAAGATCTTGGTATCAAGATACATTTCGCTTCTGTTGCTCATCCATGAGATTTCTTTGTGATCTCTTGGCCACAATTCATCTGTTCCTTATTTGCTCGGCTGGACTAACCACAGTTGAAGGGCCGAACTGACCGGTTCCCTGGATCAACTCAACGATCAGCTTTTCCCAAAGAGCTCCTGTTTTGCATTTCTACTTGCTGGGCTGACCGCAAGCATAAGTCCGGACTGACCGGACCCTAGTCTAAGTCGGGCGGTCAGCTTTTTCCAAAGACTCTTGATCTAGAGTAAGTAGCTGACGAGGATTAAAACCTCTACATATAATTAAAGATCATATGTCTTCATGGTCGTAACCTCTAAGGCTAACGACCTATGTGGTCGTAAGGATTCCAGAGATTACATTGTGGGTACCCTGGTCGGAGAGGTCTGTACCAACTACTCGACTAGGTAACTGCTCATAGAAACAATGAACTAGCACATGGACTTGATTCCAAGTATATACCTTCTATGTAATAAATGGAACATGTGCCTAATCACTCCAAACCACACGACGTTTTATGGCTCTAAGTCACTAACAGTAACCATCATATGGTTACATCATTCCCTGATATCAACCGCTGAATGGCTGATACTTTACCAACTGCTGCCTCGCTTTGACCAGTCGCGACACTTCCAACAAACGTCTCTTCAAGAAGTAACTACCACCACTTCGGCGACTACTTAAAGGAGACTACGAACGGCAGAAAGGACAATCACATTCCATCAGATTGAAGTACAATAATCAGCATTAGATTCATGTTTTAAGTCTGATTCAAGAGCATAACAAGCAATACACTCTGTGTACTTAGAGTTAGTCCATTGCCTTGTCAAGGACACCCCCTGTAATAGCCAGTTCATATCAATAAATAGTAGTCTCATTCTCTCCCAAGAAGTCTTTGCTATTTTCCTTAATTTCATTTCGTAAGATCAGCGACTCGATCATCGATAGTAGTGCAATTAGAAAGACTTAGATTATTTAGGCCTTGAATTGTGAAATTGTATTTCATAGCTTTAAATCAGTAAAATATGTTTTTAGCCTAAAAAGTTTTAAAAACCGCCTATTCACCCCCTCGAGTTGGATATTCTTGATCCTACATGGTGGCCTAGGGTCTCTTTTCGTGGGACCTATTGTATGGGTAGGATTCCGTACTAGCACCTGTGGAGGAGTTGCCGGAGCCCACCATCCGTATCCGACCGAGTACCCAATGTCCCCGTATGTCGGCTATTTGTCACCACCGCCGCGTGATGGCCATCAACTTCGATGCGAAGGAACTGCCATGAGTGGTGTAGCGACACTGTCTTCATCATGACGGGCATGAGATGACTGAGTTCAACGGTTCATCCTCCTCTGCCGCACCAGACTCGCCTCACGCCGTCGAGCGGAACAACGACATCTAGATCTAGACCAGCAGTCAGAGAGCTTAGTTGTAGGATATTAGTGTGTACCATCCCAATTTTCTAAGTTTCAAAAACCTTTTGAGTAGTTTAGTCCTTTAGAAAAATTCACCAAATTTTATTTGAATTTAATCAATTTTAATAGGATTTTCAAATGTCAAAACAATTTAATGAGACTAATCTGAACATCAATTAACTCCAAAACTATATTATTTGGGTTCCTTGTGCTTGGAAATATTTTTCAGATTTTCTAGAATTTTTCTGAGTTCATTTGCTATTAGGATTTTCTGGTATTTCTAAAATGCTAAACCTAATTAAAATATCAGGAAATCTTCTGGTCGATTTCCTTTCACCTTGGCCCATTCAGCCCAATCGCGCCTGCTTCGTAGCCCATCTCCACACCATCTCCCTGTCACTACCAAGTGGGACCCACCTACCAAACATCCCAGTTGTCCCCGACACGGACTCTCTTCTCCGAGTCCATTACGACTCCGCCACCACGTTTGTTCCAAACACCTCGTCACCGCCTATATAAGAGTACCATGACCCTCATTTTCTGCACCCTAAATCACGCCGTCTTTGAAAACCCTAGCCGTAGCCTCGCACCTATCGCCTAGCCGACGGAATCGCGTGAAGAAGAAAAGTCTCCATCGCCAAACCCTTCATCATCTTCTTGCACCGCCTTGCTGAGCTCTGGGCCTCATCGTCACCACCATCAGCATTGCAAGGTCCCGATGTACACCATCGTCATCTCAACGTCGCCGAAGCACCACCGTAGCTCCATCGCCGTCGATTCCGAACCCTATCCTCCGCTTGAACCTCGCCGCCGTTCATCTCCATCCACGTCCGGCCGTCACAAGTACCTCTTTGAGTTCATCTTTGCCTAAGCTACCTGGTGTGCACCTCCATTTGCTCCACCGAGGCTGCAATCGTTGACGACCATTGGGACCCGAGCCACCATTGAGAAACTGGTGAGAGGCAGTTCTTCGACCAGACTCAATCAATGAGGCCGAAATCCAGGTTTAGTTCATTCGCGAGCATTTGCGCGTGGCCCAGTCCAGGCAAAAGAGCTATGCGGATCATCGTCGCCGAGAATTGGGCTTTGAGCCCAATGACTTTATGTATCTCAAAGTCTCACCTTTGAAGGGCCATCAGCGTTTTGGCATCAAGGGCAAGTTGGCTCCTCGATATGTTGGATCGTCATTTGCTTTGCTTAATTGTTGCAGAGGAAGAAGGTTGATCCCCAAGGGATCGACTTTGGTGAGTTTTGCTACGGTGTGGACGACTAGCTTGGCGGCCCGGTCGGTTGCCTTGTGGGTTATGGCTAACCGGTCGTATTTTGGTTAAAGCCATCTTATGGCTCCTTCTGCTTCCGCTGTTATTGATAATTTGATGTCTTTTGGCCCGTCGGCTCTTTTGTAATAACTTTATATTATGTATGTCTTTTGCTAGACTTGTTATATTGTGATGTATGGAATTGATGCCTACTTTTGTAAAGATGTATGTGTGCTGCAATTCTGGGAAGCACATGTCCATCGAGGCACGGTGTGTTTTGTTTGTGATGCTAGAGCCAAGGGAAGGCTAAGTATTACAAGCTAAATAAACCGGGTTCACAAAGTTAGTATCAGAGCCATACTGACCATAGAAACCCCTAGCTTGGTCGTCTTTAGGATATTTTGAAAACCTTATTTTCAAAGTATCAAATGATTTATGATAGCTTAAGTAAATTCTCAGATTTTACTCCTTACCTATCTTAGCTGCTCATCTTACCCTATTCTTATTAAGTTTTGAAAAATTGTTTTCCTCTCATCTTCGTCTAAAGATAGAGCTTATCGGTTAGGTGGGTTTTGGGAGAACCAAGAAAGTGTTAAATGGAAGTGTTGGCTATCTTTTGGTGAAGTTTAAGAGCTTCTGGAAGTGAGGATTTTGGCCAAAAGAGTGAAGGCAAAATCTGGACAGCAAGCAGGATATTCTGGACAGCTAGCTATTAATGGTCTATAGAATTGAACATGAGAGGTTAATTCAACTAAAACTTGTGGGGATGAAAGGGTAAGATGTGACATGAGTTAGCTAAGTGTCTAACCCTTATTTAGGTGGTTTTACCTTGCTTTTTAGTTGTGTTGAACCAAGGTTTGTGTGCTGAAAATTGTCTTCCTAACCGATTGCTCGTTCTTTCAATACGAGTTAGTCGTGTCGGGAAGTTGGCTTCTAATCTTGTGTTTTCCTTGCTGTTGCTTGAGCCTCTTTGTAAGATTTTGGAGTTGTTTCCTTACCTTCAGTTTTTGGGTTTGACCCTTATCCATCTTGGTATCTGCTTCCACCCCAACCTTCGGTTGAGTTCCCTAGCTTTTTGACTCACCCTCCTTGTTCCTGTATGCTTTAGATGGGCAGCTGGTATTTGGTCAAGGAGACGCGTGCGGAGTACATGGACGGGTATCCCGCACTGCTGCGAGACATGATGTGGCGTGCCAATTTCACCTACCAACCAGAGTATGCCATCTACCGTCGGGACCGAGGACCTGGAATGGAAGAGTATCGATGCGTGGTCAACGTCATCGCAAGGCAAGTGACCGGCAATATTCCGTATAGTTTCCGGGTTCACGCCACCTCCGAAGCCATGGCCATTCAAGAAGCTGCTAGCAGGGTTATGAGTCATCTTCGTCACGACTTGACAGAATTGTCTTAACCACCCTACGACCACTTTCCACAAAGAGGTTTTGAAGCGGACATAAACACGTTCGCTGAGATTCAGTTCGGAGAAGATCCTCAAGTGCGCCAGTTGGCGAGGTTGGTCCACATCATGGACCAAGTTCATCGCTGCAATCTATTTGAGCTGTCAGAAATTCGACGCCGTCTCAGGGAGGCGCAAAAGTACCTTATTATCGGGGTTAGCATGAACCGCGTTCCTCGCAATGTGCTTTATGGTGCTAATGAGACCTCCCCAGCTGCTGCGGCACCACCTGGGTTTCGACTCCCGGAAGTGACAGGGCCAGTGCCTGTCTATGGACCACGCCGCCAAGTCCGCATGACAGCAGGATTTCCTAGCAATCGGAGGCCCGATCCTCCGGAAGGTCATGTTTCTTTGTTAGGATCCCCGAGGCGTCTCTTCAACCCTTGTCTCCACTAGATACCGGATCACCTGGAGCTCATCTTCTGGACGAGTTCCCTGTGAACTTCAACAGGGATGACCACATCTAGGTGTGTGGGAACTACCGTGGGAGTTGTATCGAGCTAATAGCTGTCCTTTGGAAAATGTAATAGGATAGCACCTATTTAGTGATGTATGTTGTGTAAGACTCTGTTGTGGGGCAGTAGCCTTTTTCCTTCCTCAATTAACTAAGAAGGACTTGATTATGCCCAGAGCTAATTGGTGCTTTTTAATTTGAGTGGCACATTTTCTACGGTCATAACCAAGATTTGTACCGGTCACTTGGCCGAGCTTTACGTTTCCAGGATCGTAAGCTCGCATGATGTACCGAAGACGGTCGTTTCTGATCGTGGTTCTCTATTTACTTCTCGATTTTGGCATAATCTGCAAGAGGCTATGTGAACTCATCTTCCTTCCTCCAGCTCAGCTTATCATCCTCAAACTGATGGTTAGACGGAGCAAGTCAACCAAGTCTTGGAAGATATGCTCCGTGCTTGTGTTCTTTCCTATGGGAAGGAGTGGGAGAAGTGTCTGCCATTTGCTGAATTCTCCTACAACAACAGTTTCCAAGCCAGTCTTGGTATGACACCTTTTGAGGCATTGTATGGGAGAAGGTGCATAATCCCACTGAACTGGTCAGAAACTGGTGAGAGGTAGTTCTTCGGCCCAAACTCAATCAATGAGGCCGAAAGCCAGGTTCAGTTGATTCGCGAGCATTTGCCCGTGGCCCAGTCCAGGCAAAAGAGCTATGCGGATCGTCGTCGCCGAGAATTGGGCTTTGAGCCCAATGACTTTGTGTATCTCAAAGTCTCACCCTTGAAGGGCCATCAGCGTTTTGGCATCAAGGGTAAGTTGGCTCCTCGATATGTTGGGCCTTATCGCATCATTGAGAGAGTGGGAGCTGTTGCATACAGATTAGA
Source organism: Ampelocalamus luodianensis (assembly GCA_036346255.1). Lineage (NCBI taxonomy): Eukaryota > Viridiplantae > Streptophyta > Magnoliopsida > Poales > Poaceae > Ampelocalamus > Ampelocalamus luodianensis. Next base: position 76,333,188 of record CM070620.1, read on the forward strand.
GTTGCCAGCTACACTTGAGGGGGTGCATGATGTGTTCCATGTGTCTTACTTGAAGAAGTGCCTCCGTGTTCCAACTGAGGATACTCCGTTGGAGACTCTTGATGTGCAATGAGATTTGACCTACCGCGAGCATCCTATTCGTATTCTTGAAGAATCTGAACGAAGGACAAGGAACCGTGTCATCAAGTTCCTTAAGGTTCAGTGGTCGAATCATTCCGTAGATGAAGCAACTTGGGAGCGGGAAGATCGTCTTCGTGCAGACTACCCGTCTTTCTTCTCCGAGTAAACGGAATCTTGGGACGAGATTCTTGTAAGGGGGGGGGGGAGATTTGTAACATCCCAATTTTGGACTTGTGTTTCAAATGTAAGGAAAATGAGTAGAAATTAAAACTTTTTCTTACATCTTGTAATTCCTGTATGGTCTGAAAAGTTCTTGTACAAGAATTATGGAAATACAAAGTCACAAGTCTTTTGATCCAAAATCTTCTTCCAAAAACATTCTTGTCAAATTCTGTGATCATCTCCTGCAAATATTTTTCCCAAGTTCTAGGGTTGGTGTGTGACCCCTCTGAAAAATTTCATAATTTTTAGAAATTGTTTGAATGCTTTTGGAGGTCAGTCAAACTTGTTTGACTTTCAGTCAAACCCTATTCCAGAACCTTGCAGAATTTTTGGAGAAACATGCACTGCATAAAAGCCTCTAAACATTTTACAAAAGGTTAATATTTAAGTTAGCAAGCTCCTGTAAAAATTTTAGAATTTTTGGAGTTGTTTTGCTACCTCAAATAAATCCCCAAAGTCCAGCTCAATACAAAAACCCTAAAACTAAACTCTGGTCTGAACCAGGCTCGGGCTCAAGTCAAAATGTGACTCGGTCGAACCAAGCCACCTCGTTTTTGAGCCGTTGGATTGAGATCCAACGCTCACAATCTCCCAAGTGTTTTGAACCCCAGGAGCCTTGGGCAAATCTATGCCGTCCGATTAAAATCCAACCACCCACGATCACCCTAGCCTTTCTCTGGTCATCTTCTTCCTCGCGCCGTGCGCAGCACAGGGAGCGGCATGGCTGGGTCACATCTTGCTCCCTCGTCAATGTCTCTCTGGTCGGGACAATTAGTGTGCGCAGGTGCTTTCGGCTGTAGGCACTCCCTACCCCTGCGCCCCATCATTTCTCTTTTTCGGTCCATGGTTATGCCGTGAACCAAGCTCACCCGAGGGGCTCATTTTTGCCTAAACCCTAATTTTTCTAGCTATATAATCTCCCCAAAACCCCCCGGTATTCCGTTACACAACCCTTAGCTCCCCATAGCTTGTAGAGCTCAAAACACCGAAAAACATCCGAACCACCATTTTCGGCCATGAAGCTCCATTGCGGATCTTGGTACTCCAGTGGTTCATCTTCCCTTCTTTTTGTACCATTTCGAGCCCCTTAATACCCTAATCATTTCCCCTCACTCAATTTTGGGTTTCATTCACAAGAATTGACCAATTCTGAGTATGGATCATTTCGGCCGATTTTACCCCCTTTCTTCCTCAACTCCGCTAATTTGAGCACGGAATATTTAACTAGTAACACTTAACCTCCAAATGGTTCTAGCATTACTAATTAAACATTCTAAGCCTCGATGGACATATGCTTCCCAGAATTGCAGCATATGCACATCATCACAAAATTACACATCATTTCCATACAACATACATCACTAAGTTCATCAACGACAAACATAAAGTAAAGTTATTACAAAAGAGCCGACCGGCCAAATGGAACAATAAACAAGAATGACAATGAAGCAAAGGTGCCATAAGATGGCTAGAACAAAAGTCGGCCAGGTTAGCCACACCACCCACAAGGCAACCGCCAGGGCCGCCAAGCTAGACGCCTCGCAAGCTACCACAAAGACAACTCACGAAGTGAGGCCCTCAAGCTCACATTCTTCCTCTCTGCAACAATTACATTTAAGCAAGATAACCGAGTACACAAAGGTACTGCAAGGCGACGTGTGGAGTAGAGACCTATTCATAAACTACATGCAAGCTTATTTAGGTGGAGGTTGTATGTCTCATTTTGCATAAAGCCAACTTTATTTGCAATAATGTAATACTGCTTAAAAGCAAGTTTGCAAATCTGTTTTGTTGTCAAAATAAAGGTACATACAAGAAATCTGTTTTGTTGTCAAAATAACGACAAAATAAAGGTACATACAAGTAACCACTGGAAGTGACTATCCCAATAGTCACCACAACATAGCACGAATCCCGATTCGCACCACCCATCAAGTTTTAATTAAAAGGTTGTAGTCTAGTTCTCATGGGGCGATCCGAGCGTGTCCATAACCTAGGACAAGGCTATTCGAATAATTTTAACTCGCAGGTGTACCAATGTACCCACACTTGCACCACCTTTAAGCCCAAAATCACACTTAGAAGGTATGCACACGGCTAAGTCCTACGAGACATTTCCAATCTTGTGCATTAACTACGAGCCGCTCGTATGGATAGAAACCCATACGCTTACATTGCAAGTCGAAAGACAACCACCATCACGGGAAGCCTTTCGACACTACAATGCTCCCAACACCATCAAGAAGAAGGACCTACAGATCACGCGACAAATACCCCTGAATTGATGATCAGCGTCTTCTCGAAGATTGATCTAAGATCCGGTTATCACCAATGAAGATCGGCCAATACACTCCAAAGTACCAAGTCAAGACAAGCCGATCTGCAGATGGCTCCATTCAAGCTTTGTATGGTAGAAAGTGCCGAACCAGCTCCTTTGGGATCGGGTTGGGAACACCAACTCTTCGGACCTGATTTAATCAAGGAAGCCGAAGGAAAAGTCAAGATTATACAAGAGCGTTTGAAGGTAGCCCAATCCCGACAAAAGAGTTATGCTGATAACCGTCGGAGAGAATTGAGCTTCGAAGTAGGAGATTCCGTATATCTCAGGGTTACACCACTCCGCGGTGTAAGAAGATTCCAGATGAGAGGAAAACTCGCACCCAGATATATTGGACCATATAAGATTCTAGCCAAGAGAGGTGAAGTAGCTTATCAGCTCGAACTACCAGAAACTCTGTCAGCAGTGCATAATGTTTTCCACGTGTCGCAACTGAAGAAATGTCTCCGAGTACCAGAAGAGCACAGACTTCTAGAAAGCTTCGACCTTCAAGAAGATCTCACCTACGTAGAGCGACCAATTAAAATTACGGATGTCGCGGGCGTGTTACGAGCGTAATCATCGGATCGTACAAAGGTACAATGGAGTCATCATCCAGAAAGTGAAGCTACATGGGAGAATGAAGGCGAACTCAAGGCCAACTACCGGATCTCTTTGCTAACCAAGCACTGAATCTAGGTCGAGATTCCCTTTAAGAGGGTAGGTTTGTAATGTACCCAAATTTTGAAGAATTAAAATTTATGTATTTTGTGGATTTTCTGGTTTTTCAAAAGCTTTTCCTAATTAAATTAAAGCTAAACAAATTTATGTGCAAAATATATTACCACAAAATAGCTGGAAATATTTTATTTAAGTCCTAAATACTCCAGAGAATTTCTGTGAATTTTCTCAGAATTTTTGGACTTAAATTACTATATTCTAAAGCTCAATTGATTTATCAGCAATTATTTAAATCAGAAATCAAAATGAAATCTTCCAACAGTGTTTGGGCCGAAACCGCCTCGGCCCAGCTTCTTTCCCGCGCGCACGCGGCCCAGCCGGCCCAGCACTCCCGCGCGCGCCCTTACCCTCTTCCACCGTCGGATGGCGATCAAACGGCCGCCGTCGCTCGCTCTCCTTCCGTCTTTTCGCGTCACAGACAGGTGGGACCGCCGCTACAGCGCCTTCTTCCTCTTTCCTTTCTTCCCCGCGGCGATTTCCTTTCTCGTGCGCAGTCCGCCATGGACACGAATCAAAAGCTTGCCAAAACCGTGTCAATCCGGCATTAAACTTCAAGATTTTGCGCGCACTCAAACCCCCTGTCAATTCCGCACCCGACTATACCTCTCACCTTCCTTTCTTTCCCCGATTTCGTGATCTCCGCCGGAGATGCCGCGCGACCTTCTTGGGCAATACGGCGACACCGTGCCGCCCTCACCCTATTTAAAGGCGCATCAGGATCGCCTCCTCCTCCTCACCCCAACACCTTGATCCACTTCTCCCCAATCTCCCCTCCTTGCTTGGATTCTGAAGTTTTTCATCGGCGGCATCACCACGGTTCTTCTCAAAGTACGACACCACCATCTCCGCCCGAGCCCCATCATCCACCGGCCAGATTCACGAGCCGGTAGCGGCCGGCGCCCACCCACTTCTCGGGACCGGAGCTCTTCTTCGCCTTCAACCCCGCGCCACTGCCGCTAGAGCTCATCGCCGACGGACCCGCCGCCGCGCATTCTCGAAATCTCGGTGAGCATCACGATCGGCATTCCCTTCTCTCTCTGTTGCACCCATCACCGGCCGCCGCCGTGCACCGTAGCGCCGGCGACCATCGATCACCGTGCGCCACCGTCGGGCCGTGCTGGCGTGGCAGCCACCGCGGGTCCACCTGGCGCCACATCATCGCTGCCGCCCGCGTGTCACGCCGGGTCAGCACCCGCGTGGCAAGTCTACCGCGCCGACTCACACGTGGCTCGGTGAGATCAGTTCACCATGAGCCGAGTCACTGACCAGTGGGGCCCGCATGTCAGGATTTTAATTAAATTCTTTTAATTCGGAAAATCCATCGCTGGCGTCAGCATTGCGCAATAATCGATTTTCCAGTAGAAAAATAATTCAGAGAATTCAATTAAATTCCAGATTTTGTATTAAACTTCTAAAATCCATAACTTTTGCATATGAACTCCAAATTGGGTGTTTCAAATTGCAAAATTTGTCTAAAATCATGACCTAGCTAACTAAACCAAAATATTTCAATTTGGAGTTGATTTGATCTGTCTTTTTGAATTAATTTGAATTTGAATTTGAATTTGTCGTATTTTCGCGTTTAGATCTCGACGACTCCGGAGAGTTAGATCCTTCCGACGATTTAGAGTCTCAAGACTTCAACGAAGGCAAGTTACACTATTGATCATGTTGTTCCCAATATTTTAAGTATTTAATTTCTGTTTTCAAATTAATATTGCATGCATATGTTTATATAATTGTTTAAATGTCCTCTTTGTATAAAGTTATTCCAATCTCCATTGTATGGCCAATTTGATTATTGAATATGAATACCATGACACCCTTAGGCAAAGTACTACTAAAATTTGTCATATGCTTAGCCATGCCTAGATCGTAATTATTTGGGAAGGTTTAGCCAAATTCTCTACAAATTGATTTTAAATTTGTTTCTGTGGTATTATTTTACCACGAAAGGCTTATTATGAGTATTTCACTCCAAATAAAATAAAATGGGTTTGGACTTGGGCGAGATGGATGTATGGTGGGTGCAGGTTCATGCACGGGCCTAATCTGGTTAGGATTACGGCCCATGGGTTTGTTTAAATGGAAAGTCGCCCAAGTCAGTTAAGGACCGGTCTTTGAGCCGCAACTTGCTACGCCTTACCGTACCACATGTCTTGTATGGGCAGGATTTGGCTAAATAATTTGGAGGGTCTTAGTGTTATTTATGCTATGTTGTATGTGTGGGCGTCGGTTAGACATTAGTCCCACTTGGCACAAGAGGGGGCTCCCGGAGGATGGTTAGTCCGAAGGTAGCGAAACCTTAGCGGGCATAAATACATTAAGACGCTACATTGTAAAGGCCTCATGATAAATGCTTAGTCACACGCCTTCGGAAGCGTGCATTGGCCGACATTAAAAGCATATTATCTCGTGTGGGTAAAGTTGTACAAACTCTGCAGAGTAGAAACTATTCGAATAGCCGCGTCGCGGTCATGGACATGCTAGCAAAGCCACTCTAAGTTAGACTTTGTTTTCTGGTTTATAAAATGATTTTACCACTGGTTTTAGGATGGTTAATCCTATGGTGAAAATTGGGCGGTTAGCCAAGTGTCAGGAGGGTATCCTTCACTATTCACTTAGTGGAGGTTATCCACTATTCAATGTCATCTCAAACACTGATTCTAGTTATATTATTAAAACTGGCCTTAGAAAACTATTAATGGTATTTAATCTGAAAATGCTGTTTATGCAAAACAACCCTGCCATTATCCTTTGTTTACCTTATGCATGCATTAACTTTCAATATTGGGTGTAACTTGCAAGCACGGAAGTTGTGCTTACTCTTGCTGAATAATCTTTATTCAGGAGAAGACTTCTGTCAGGTCGGTGAGGATCTTGACGACTAGGCTGCGCCCCCAGACGATTGCCTGTGGCAAGTCGTGTGGTCTACCACTACTTTACTTCCATTGTGTTATTTCTTTTCTATTTGGCCTCAGGCCCCTTTTGTAATAAACTCATAAATTGATATTAATAAAGTGCGTGATATGATTTTGTTATCACTTTTGACTGTGTACACTGGAAATCCTGGACTGGTGTATAGACACAGAGAATTTGGGATCCTTCGTTCCCGGGTTCGACACCATACCCTCTAGTGTGGTTAGCACGCAAAAATGCTCAGTACGGTGGCGCAAGTAACTCGGTCCTTAATGACCCGGGCACCATTCCAGTCACACCCAGAAGCACACCAATCATACCATTGTGCCCAAGTCTAAATCATTTTTGTTTTCAGTTTTAGTTTTTTTCATAAGTAGACATGGCATAAGGCTGAAATCATAATTCATAATAAGTTTTATGTGATCAAGGTTATCGACAAGTCGATAACCGCCCATTTCTACCGGAAGCTAAGTATGGGTAAACAATTAATTCGCAACTACTAAGTGACAAGAGCTCATCCACGAGCTCTAATCACAGCAATATCCTAGGCTCATGGTAGTAGAGGATAATCATTTGTCTAAGGAAATGCATCTACTAGGTAAACTAACGACAATAGTTTAACACAAAGTAGCCATGCATACATAGGAGTTGCAAACAACATAAATACTTAAAAATACTGGGATTAACATGATCAAACTTCTTGCCTTGCTGGGATTGGTCTTGCTGCAGAGGGGGGTGCTCAGGTTCAAAGTTCTCTTCGGAACCTAACGCGAAAAGGCGATAAAAATCGATAAGAACGAAGAACACCAAAAGGAACTCAACAGCAAAGAACAACCAAAACCCATGAAATTTCTACAGCAGCTAGGGGCTGATTTTAGACAATTTTAGAAACAAAAATCAATTCATTTGGACTTAGCATGAAAAAGTTATGCCCTAAACAATTTCTCTTACCCTGAAAAATACTAATTAAATTAATTTCCATTACTGTTCATGGTGAAAATTTCTAGAATGATCTGGAACTTGAAATTTTTATAGGAGGTAGATATGGTTATCCTAACAACAGAAAAACTGAGTTTGCACAATTTGGAGTTGAAATGAATTAGTTATGATTCTTCTAAGTTCTAACACTAGTGAATCATTAACTTCAAGTGGCAAGGATCATATGAAGACCTATTCTATATTACAAGACATTCCTAGTGGGTTTTAACAAAACTTAGTTTGCTCAGTTTGGAATAACAGAGAATAAGTTATGCATTTTACAATTTTTCAATGAATTTCTAAGCCACTATTTTCATTAAACAAGATCATGCGTTTCTATCATTTTCTGCTACCTAACAAAGTGCCTAAATTCATTCTCGATTAAAGTTCATACTCTAACAGAGCTACAAAGAATCGGAATCATTCAAAAGAAGCTAAAATGACAAAGTTATGCACTTTTGAAATTTGAAGCAACAAAAGACTTAGAAAATTCGAGCTCTGGAGGTCCAATTGAACTGAAAGACAAAGGAGAGGTCGTGGGCCATCGATCCTTCATCGCACGCCACGGACTCGAAGCACGGCGCACAAAAGACCTCCTCCTCAAGATCGGGAGGTCGGACCGTTGAGATCTCGATCCAACGGCCACGACCACTGCATGCACAACAAGACGCAAAGGAGGTCCTCGCGCTATCAGAGGTCGTGACCGCCGATCGAGATCCGCGTCCCGAGCACTAGGGAGGTCCTAAGGCTTTAAATCTGAGGAAGGAGGTCTAGCCCGTTAGATCTAAATCTAACGGTTTAGACCAGAGGAGGAGGTCCTAAAGCTACGGATCTAAATGATGAGGTCCTAGATGGTCAAGATCTCCAGAGGGAGGTCTTGATCGGCTGGGATTAACACGAGGAGGTCTTGGATGGCTAAGATCTACTCGGGGAGGTCCTAAGCGATAGGGTTTTAATCGGAGGAGATCTGGACGGCTCAGATTAGACCTAGGGAGGTCTTGAACGATCCCGATCGACGCGGAGGGAGGTCCTGAGACTAAGGATTTTACAAAGGAGATCTAACGCTCAGATCTAAATCTGAGGAGGTCGTGAATGGCTAGGATTGAGCCTAAGAGGTCCTGAGCGGGTTGTCTTTGTAAAAGACCAGGGGTGGCTTTTTACAAAGAGGACCCCGAGGGTGGTCTTTGCAAAATGACCAATGGAGGTCTTTTGCGCACAGGAACAGATCTAAACGGCTAGGATTTAACCAGCGTGGTCCTAGATGGCTAGGATCGACACTAGGGGAGGTCCTAGCGCGCAAGATTACTCTAGGAGGTCTGGGACTTAGCGATTTTGTCGGAAACGGCTCAACGGCTCAGATCTAGCCTGGGGGTGGTCTAAGACGGCCATGAATTACCCTGGGAGGTCGGGGCTTTAGAAGGCACGCGCGAGCTGCCGGCAAGACAACATTAATGGACAACCTCGGACAGCCATTAATGCTAATCATTGATCTCATATCCTGCCCGAGTATGACACGACAAAACACCCGAAGTCAAAGAAAGCTCGCCACGGGACATGGACCACGCCGACGGAACCAAGGGCACCACTAAACTCATAAAAGCACCGCAGACCCATCGGGGCTAACTCTCTACGCGACGGCTCGAACGCCGCGAGCCGAGAGGGTGGTAATTAGGTCTTCGGCAAAACCGACAAATACTAAAAGGCTTGCTACGCTCTAATCTAGCTAAACCTTGAGCTCTAAAAGAGTAAAGAGGACTCACCATGGCCAAGGTGAGGTCCTAAGGAGCTCGGAGGAGAGGTTGATGCCGAAGGAGGTGCTCCGGTGACCAAGCTCGCCGGAGACGAAGAAGAAAGCAGGGACGATCTTGAAGAACCGGTACCCACAATGCCTCCCCCTGAAACCAACCGATTTGGTTTAGATAAGATGCCCAAGGTGGATAATTGAACAAGTTGGAAAACCAAGTTCGCAATTAAACCACAGGAGCTCGGGTGATCTTGAAGAACTTCAAAAACCGACAATGGTGGTGTTCATGAAGCTTGGTGGAGGGAGAGGAAGACTAAGGGAGACAAGGAGGAGCTCGGGGTCTTAAGAAGACAAAGGAGCAAAGCCATGGGCAGAGCAAGCTTCAGTGCACACATCCTGCCATGGACTTGCTAGATGTGACAGGAGCTGGTAGGGCTGATTCCTTTTTAGGGCAAAGGTCTGACAGACAATCAATGCATGGCAGAAAGAGATGTCGGGAAGGACCAAAAGTGACTGAGCCATCGCTCGACACAAGCACAAAAGCGGGAAAAATCACGACGACCAGACCTCCAGGAGGTCGTGAGGAAGAAGAACAGAGCCAAGGGGGAGGTCCTGGACGCCCCAGATGCAATCGGGGTGGTCCTGGACGTCCCAGATCACCCGAGGAGGGGAGGTCTTAAGCGGATGAGGAGGTCCTGGGGAGGTCGTGACCGCAGGATGGAGATCTAGTGGCCTGGACCACCCCGAGGCGCTGAGATCAGAGGGGAGGTGCAGGGCACCGATGAGAATCCAACACCCAAAGACGCGCCGCACAAGAAGGTCCGACGGCGCTGGCGACTTTACTCGAGCGAGTCAAATGACTGGGTCGGACTCGGGTCTGACTCGAGCCCGAGTCTGACTCAGCCCTAATTTTGGGTTTCAAACCGATCTGAAGTTTGGGGATTCATTTGAGGTAGCAAACTCACTCCAAAAATTATGAAATTTTTACAGGAGCTTGCTAGCTGAGTTATTGACCTTGTATAAAATTTCCAGAGGTTTTTGTGCTATACATTTTCCTCCAAAAATTCCACAAGGTGCTGGTCCCCAGTTTGACCAGAATTTGAGTAGGTTTGACTGACCTCCAAAAGTATTCAAACAATATCTAAAAATTGTGAAATTTTTCAGTGGGGTCACAAACCAACCCAAGAATTTAGGGAAAAAAAATATTTCCAGGAGATTATCACAAAATGGAACAAGAATGTTTCTGGAGGATCAAGATTTGGATCAAAGACTTGTGACTATGTATTTCCATAACTCTTGTACAATAATCGTTTAGTACATACAGGAATTACATGATGTAAGAAAAAGTTTTAATTTCTACTCATTTTCTTACATTTGAACACAAGCCCAAAAATGGGATGTTACAACTCTCCCCCCTTACAAGAATCTCGACCCGAGATTCCGTTTACTCGGAGAAGAAGGATGGATAATCTGCACGAAGGCGATCTTCCCGCTCCCAAGTTGCCTCATCTTCGGAATGGTTTGACCACTGAACCTTAAGGAACTTAATGACCCGGTTCCTTGTTCTTCGCTTAGATTCCTCGAGAATACGAACAGGATGCTCGCGGTAGGTCAAAATCTCTTGCACATCGAGAACCTCCAACGGAGTTACCTCAGTCGGGACACGGAGGCACTTCTTCAGGTGGGATACATGGAACACATCGTGTACACCCTCAAGTGCAGCTGGAAGCTCCAATATGTATGCAACAGCCCCAACTCTCTCGACGATGCGATAAGGCCCAACATAGCGAGGAGTCAACTTGCCCTTGATGCCAAAACGCTGATGGCCCTTCAAGGGTGAGACTTTGAGATACACAAAGTCATTGGGCTCAAAGCTCAACTCACGGCGACGACGATCTGCATAGCTCTTCCGCTCGATCGGGCCGCGCAGATGCTCGCGAATCAATCGGACTCGCCGCCTCATTAATCGACTCGGGCGAAAAATGCCGCCACCGCCGACCAGTTCAACGGGGTTCTGCATCTCCTCCCATACAAGGCCTCAAACGGTGCCATGCCAAGACTAGCCTGATAGCTGTTGTTGTAGGAGAACTCAGCAAACGGCAGGCACTTCTCCCACTTCTTCCCATAGGAAAGAGCACAAGCACGGAGCATATCTTCCAACACTTGGTTGACTCGCTCCGTCTGGCCATCAGTCTGAGGATGGTAAGCTAAACTAAAAGTAAGACGGGTGCCCATAGCCTCTTGCAATTTATGCTAGAAACGAGAGGTGAAAAGAGAACCACGATCTGACGCAATCGTTCGTGGCACACCATGCAGACTCACAATGCGGGATATATACAAGTCTGCCAACTGACTCACATCAATCTTCGCCCGCACTGGAAGAAAATGGGCCACCTTCGTCAACCGATCAATGATGACCCACAAGGCATCCTTCCCAGAAGAAGTACGAGGCAACCCGTTGATGAAGTCCATGCCAACGGAATCCCACTTCCACTCTGGCACTGGCAAAGGCTAAAGATGGCCTGCTGGACGCTGATGCTCGGCCTTCACACGACAGCACACGTCGCACTCGGCAATGAACTTAGCAATCTCACGCTTCATACGGGTCCACCAGAATCTCTAACGAAGGTCCTGATACATCTTGGTAGCCCAAGGATGGATGGACAAAGGAGAATCATGGGCTTCGCGGAGAATCAAATCCCGCAACTCCATGACCTTAGGAACCACAAGACACTGCCCAAACCATACAACGCCATGCTCATCCTCTGAAAAGCACTTGGCTATGCCATCCGTGATGTTCTGCTTTATTTGACTCACACCAACATCTGTCTGTTGTGCCGTCTTGATTTGGTCCACCAAGGTTGGCTGCACAACCAAGGTAGCAAGAGAACCGTGCTCGATCAAACCCAAATTGAGGCGCTGAAATTCTGAAATAAGGGTAGGCTGCTGCTCTCGGAGCATCAACATGTTGCAATACACCTTCCGACTGAGTGCATCCGCAACGACATTGGCCTTGCCCGGGTGATACTGAATACCCATATCATTGTCCTTGATCAATTCCAACCATCTCCTTTGCCTGAGGTTCAGATCTGGCTGAGTGAACAAGTACTTCAAGCTCTTGTGGTCAGAATACACCTCACAACGGTTACCAATCAGATAATGCCGCCAAATCTTGAGTGCATGAACCACAGCAGCTAACTCCAAGTCGTGAGTAGGATAGTTGAGTTCATGAGGCCTCAACTGCCGCAATGCATAGGCCACTACCTTGCCCTCCTGCATAAGAACACAACCAAGACCCTGACGAGAAGCATCACAATAGATATCAAAGCTCTTGTGAATATCAGGGAGAACAAGCACTAGGGCTGAGGTCAACCGCTTCTTGAGTTCCCGAAACTCACATCACAAGCAAATGGACCACTCAAATTTCTTGTCTTTCTTGAGCAGTTCAGTCATAGGCTTCGCAATCTTGGAGAAATTATCGATAAAGCGGCGATAGTAGCCAGCCAAACCAAGAAAACTCCGCACATCAGTGACCGACTTGGGCTGACCCCAAGATAGCATATCGCTGATCTTGCTAGGATCCACAGCCACACCTCCTGCTGAAAGAACATGGCCCAAGAATTCCACTTCCTTCAATCGTAACTCGTGACTTGCTAAATTTCTCATACGGTGGTGCTCGCGCAGCTTGCCCAACACAAGCTTAAGATGCTCAGCATGCTCTTCTTCACTCTTGGAGTAGATAAGGATATCATCAATGAAAACCACCACGAACCTATCCAAATACTCCATGAATATCGAGTTCATAAGGTTCATGAATAAAGCAGGAGCATTAGTCAAACCAAAAGACATGACGGTGTACTCGTAAAGACCATAACGAGTAGCAAAAGCCGCCTTCGAATATCCTCGCCCGATTCGACTTGATGATAGCCCAATCTCAAGTCAATCTTGGAGAACACCTGTGTTCAGCTTAATCGATCAAACAGATCATCAATACGGGACAAAGGATACTTGTTCTTCACCGTCACCTCATTAAGCGGACGGTAATCAACACACATACGCAGGGTATTGTCCTTCTTCTTCACAAAGATAACTGGACAGCCCCAAGGAGATGAACTAGGACAGATAAAACCCTTCTCTTGCAGCTCACCTAGTTGCTTCTTCAGCTCCTCCAACTCATTAGGAGGCATGCGATACGACCTCTTTGAAATAGGGGCGGTACCGGGCAGCAACTCTATCACGAACTCCAGGTCTCGAACGGGAGGCATCCCAGGCAAGTCTTCAGGAAAGACATCCACAAACTCACATACTGTGGGAACATCGCGAATCTCCAATGCTGGCTTTTCTTCAAGGGCATAAAGATGGGGTTTTCGCAACTGCGGTGAAAACCCAACCTGTTCACCTGAACGACTGGTGAGGTAGACAACCTTCCTGGCACAATCGATTTGCCCCAAGTGTTGGGACAGCCAATCCATGCCAAGAATCACGTCCAGGCGTGCCGAGTCGAGTAGGATAAGATTCACCAAGAATCCCACTCCTTCGATGTGGATAGGAATGTCCCGGCATACTTGTTCAGCTCTCATTTCCGAACCCGGAGAGCGAATAAGCAGTGGGATCCCCGAAGGAACACAGTGGAGACCACTATCAACAGCAAACGACCTCGAAATAAAAGAATGTGAAGCTCCAGAGTCAAATAAAACTGTAGCAGGACGTAAATTAACAAGAAGCGTACCCAACACCACGCGGGCGCCTCGTGCCTCCTCACCGAGATATGGTTGACTCGCCGCCCCAAGCCCGGGTCTTCGGTCGTGGGTGACCACTCCTTGCCGCGCCCTCCATTAGGACGAGGCCGCCCATCTTCTTAGGCAACTACTCGCGTAGTGACCCTTATTGTGGCGAGAGAAGCGGTGACGCCGGCGCGCGGTTGAGGTGAGCAACTGCGGCGGATCGCAAGCGCACGTGGATCGAGTCACGGCCGCGGAGGACGTGGAGGCGGGCCAAGGCCTTGGCGGTGGTGAAGCCAACGAACGGGCCACCGTGCAGCCCAACTCGGGGACGGACGAGGCGGCTCGCGCGCATCGCCAGGCCTCCCACTTGCGCTATGGACTCGCCAGCGCTCTCGCTTGTGCTCGGCGATGATGGACTTGTCCACCAAGGTCCGAAGTCGAGGAAGTCCACAATAGAGAGCTTGTCTTGAAGCTCCTCGCACAAGCCCTCCATGAACTTCTCCCGCTTGACTCATCGGTGGCCACCTCGGCAGGAGCGCACTCGCCGGATGGTTGAACTCATGGAGGTACTCCGTCACGATTTGCGCCCTGCTTGAGCGCAAGGAACTCCTTCTTCTTGACTTCATTAGGCGGCGGGGACATGGGCCCGACGGAAAGTCGACTGAACTCCTCCCACGACCACGTGTCCCGCGGCCGCATGGCGAGGAAGTTCTCCCACCATGAGAGTGCCGCACCCTCCAACCGATGGGATGCGGTGCGCCCGCCTCGCGCCCGGCATCGAGCAACGCTGAGCTTCCGCCAACGAGCGACGCAACACCGTCCGCGCCCAAGGGATCCTCGACACGGAGAAGGTAGGAGGCTGCGTGCGAAGGAACTCCGCAAGTCCCCACGAGACCGATGGCCACCTCCTCCAGATCCAGAGGCACCAGAGGGAGTGGAGGTGTTCCTCGCGATAACCTCCAACACCCTGCGGTCCTCCGAACGGTTGCGTTCGATCTGCATGAGGACTTCAGCCATATTTGGAGGAGGGGGAGCTCCTCATCGGGACTACCCGGCTGATTCCGACCACTACGTGTCCCTCCTGCCATCCTGTTTCACTAAGACAAGTTAGCTACAAGCCCGAGATCAAAAGGCAAAGAAATCCAAACTCAATTAAAAAGGGCTCAAGAATAACCACCAAAGAGCATAAGACCATAAGTCACCAAATCAACTTCCCGAAACGACTAACCCGTATGGAAGAACGAGTAATCGTTTGAGAAGACCCAAAATTTCAGAACTAAATTCTAGCTCAAAACAGCCCAATAATCAAGGTATAACCACCTAATAGAGTATAGGCATTTAGCTAATTTCATATCACTTCTTACCCTTTCATTCCCTCAAGTTTTAGTTGAATTAACCTCTCATTTCCTACCTCCTATACTAATTACTAGCTAGCTGTCCAAATTTCTTTCTCCAAGCTCTCATGGTTCTCCCAAAACCAATTTAATTGATAGTAGTTAATTTTTGAAAGGAAGAGAGGAACAACTTTTTCAAAACTTAAGTGAGATTAAGGTGAGATGAGCAAGCTAAGATAGGTAAGGAGTAAAATCTGAGAACTTACTTAAATCTTCATGAACTGTTTGAAAGTAAGTTTTCAAAATATCCTATAGGCGTACCAAGCTAGGGTTTCTATTTGTCAAGATGGCTCGATACCAACTTTGTGAGGACCCGAATATTTAACTAGTAACACTTAACCTCCAAATGGTTCTAGCATTACTAATTAAACATTCTAAGCCTCGATGGACATATGCTTCCTGCACTGCAGCATATGCACATCATCACAAAATTACACATCATTTCCATACAACATACATCACTAAGTTCATCAACGACATACATAAAGTAAAGTTATTACAAAAGAGCCGACTGCCAAATGAAACAATAAACAAGAATGACAATGAAGCAAAGGTGCCATAAGATGGCTAGAACAAAAGTTGACCTGTTAGCCACACCACCCACAAGGCAACCGACCGCCGCTAATCTAGACGCCTCGCAAGCTACCACAAAGACAACTCACGTATGAGGCCCTCAAGCTCACCTTCTTCCTCCGCAACAATTACATTTAAGCAAGATAATCGAGTACACAAAGGTACTCGCAAGACTGACGTGTGGAGTAGCAGACCTATTCATAAACTACATGCAAGCTTATTTAGGTGGAGGTTGTATGTCTCATTTTGCATAAAGCCAACTTTATTTGCAATAATGTAATACAGTTAAAAGCAAGTTTGCAAATCTGTTTTGTTGTCAAAATAACAGCGAAATAAAGGTACATACAAGTAACCACCTGGAAGTGACTATCCCAATAGTCACCACAACATAGCACGAATCCCCGATCCGTACCACCCATCAAGTTTTAATTAAAAGGTTGTAGCCTAGTTCTCACAGGGTGTATCCGAGCGTGTCCATAACCTAGGACAAGGCTATTCGAATAGTTTTAACTATGCAGGGGTGTACCAATGTACCCACACTTCAGACCACCTTTAAGCCCAAAAGCACACTTCCGAAGGTATGCCGGCACGGCTAAGTCCTACGAGACATTTCCAATCTTGTGCATTAACTACGAGCCGCTCGTATGGATAGAAACCCATACGCTTACATTGCAAGCCGAAAGACAACCACCATCACTGGGAAGCCTTCTGACACTACAATGCTCCCAACACCATCCTCCCGCGACTCCTCACGACCAAGCCAATACACTCCAAAGTACCAAGTCAAGAGAGGTCCCATACCCTCTAGTGTGGTTAGCACGCAAAAATGCTCAGTACGGTGGCGCAAGTAACTCGGTCCTTAATGACCCGGGCACCATTCCAGTCACACCCAGAAGCACACCAATCATACCATTGTGCCCAAGTCTAAATCATTTTTGTTTTCAGTTTTAGTTTTTTCATAAGTAGACATGGCACAAGGCTGAAATCATAATTCATAATAAGTTTTATGTGATCAAGGTTATCGGCAAGTCGATAACCGCCCATTTCTACCGGAAGCTAAGCATGGGTAAACAATTAATTCGCAACTACTAAGTGACAAGAGCTCATCCACGAGCTCTAATCACAGCAATATCCTAGGCTCATGGTAGTAGAGGATAATCATTTGTCTAAGGAAATGCATCTACTAGGTAAACTAACGACAATAGTTTAACACAAAGTAGCCATGCATACATAGGAGTTGCAAACAACATAAATACTTAAAAATACTGGGATTAACATGATCAAACTGCTTGCCTTGCTGGGATTGGTCTTGCTGCAGAGGGGGGTGCTCAGGTTCAAAGTTCTCTTCGGAACCTAACGTGAAAAGGCGATAAAAATCGATAAGAACGAAGAACACCAAAAGGAACTCAACAGCAAAGAACAACCAAAACCCATGAAATTTCTACAGCAGCTAGGGGCTGATTTTAGACAATTTTAGAAACAAGAATCAATTCATTTGGACTTAGCATGAAAAAGTTATGCCCTAAACAATTTCTCTCAGCCTGAAAAATCCTAATTAAATTAATTTCCGTTACTGTTCATGGCAAAAATTTCTAGAATGATCTGGAACTTGAAATTTTTATGGGAGGTAGATATGGTTATCCTAACAACAGCAAAACTGAGTTTGCACAATTTGGAGTTGAAATGAATTAGTTATGATTCTTCTAAGTTCTAACACTAGTGAATCATTAACTTCAGTGGCAAGGATCATATGAAGACCTATTCTATATTACAGTACATTCCTAGTGGGTTTTAACAAAACTTAGTTTGCTCAGTTTGGAATAACAGAGAATAAGTTATGCATTTTACAATTTTTCAATGAATTTCTAAGCCACTATTTTCATTAAACAAGATCATGCGTTTCTATCATTTTCTCACATAACAAAGGTTTAAATTCATTCTCGATTAAAGTTCATACTCTAACAGAGCTACAACAACTGGAATCATTCAAAAAGAAGCTAAAATGACAAAGTTATGCACTTTTGAAATTTGAAGCAACAAAAGACTTAGAAAATTCGAGCTCTCGGGAGGTCCAATTGAACTGAAAGACAAAGGAGAGGTCGTGGGCCGCCGATCCTTCATCGCACGACCACGGACTCGGCACAGCGCACAAAAGACCTCCTCCCGCACCGGGAGGTCGGACCGTTGAGATCTCGATCCAATGGCCACGACCAGTGCATGCAGCGCAGACGCAAAGGAGGTCCTCGCGCTTATCAGAGGTCGTGGACCGCCGACGAGATCCGCGTCCCGAGCACTAGGGAGGTCCTAAGGCTTTAAATCTGAGGAAGGAGGTCTAGCCCGTTAGATCTAAATCTAACGGTTTAGACAAGAGGAGGAGGTCCTAAAGCTACGGATCTAAAGGATGAGGTCCTAGACGGTCAAGATCTCCAGAGGGAGGTCTTGATCGACTGGGATTAACACGAGGAGGTCTTGGATGGCCAAGATCTACTCGGGGAGGTCCTAAGCGATAGGGTTTTAATCGGAGGAGATCTGGACGGCTCAGATTAGACCTAGGGAGGTCCTGAACGATCCCGATCGACGCGGAGGGAGGTCCTGAGACTAAGGATTTTACAAAGGAGATCTAACGCTCACATCTAAATCCGGGGAGGTCGTGAACGGCTAGGATTGAGCCTAAGAGGTCCTGAGCGGGTTGTCTTTGTAAAAGACCAGGGGTGGCTTTTTACAAAGAGGACCCCGAGGGTGGTCTTTGCAAAATGACAAAGGGAGGTCTTTTACGCATGGGAACAGATCTAAACGGCTAGGATTTAACCAGCGTGGTCCTAGACGGCTAGGATCGACACTAGGGGAGGTCCTAGCGCGCAAGATTACTCTGGGAGGTCTGGGACTTAGCGATTTTGTCGGAAACGGCTCTACGACTCAGATCTAGCCTGGGGGTGGTCTAAGACGGCCATGAATTACCCTGGGAGGTCGGGGCTTTAGAAGGCACGCGCGAGCTGCCGGCAAGACAACATTAATGGACAACCTTGGACAGCCATTAATGCTAATCATTGATCTCATATCCTGCCCGAGTATGACACGGCAAAACACCCGAGTCAAAGAAAAGCTCGCCGCCGGCGACATGGACCACGGCGGCAGGAACCAAGGGCACCACTAAACTCATAAAAGCACCGCGGACTCATCGGGCTAACTCTCGATGGCGCGCGGCTCGTAATGCCGCGAGCCGGAGAGGGTGGTACTAGGTCTTCGGCAAAACCGACAAATACTAAAAGGCTTGCTACGCTCTAATCTAGCTAAACCTTGAGCTCTAAAAGACTAAAGAGGACTCACCAGGGCCAAGGTGAGGTCCAAAGGAGCTCGGAGGGGAGGTTGATGCCGAAGGAGGTGCTCCGGTGACCAAGCTCGCCGGAGACGAAGAAGAAATCAGGGACGATCTTGAATAGCCGGTACCCACAATGCCTCCCATTGAAACCAACCGATTTGGTTTAGACAAGATGCCCAAGATGGATAATTGAACAAGTTGGAAAACCAAGTTCGCAATTAAACCACAGGAGCTCGGGTGATCTTGAAGAACTTCAAAAACCGACAATGGTGGTGTTCATGAAGCTTGGTGGAGGGAGAGGAAGACTAAGGGAGACAAGGAGGAGCTCGGGGTCTTAAGAAGACAAAGGAGCAAAGCCATGGTCTGACACGAGCTGGTAGGGCTGACTCCTTTTTAGGGCAAAGGTCTGACAGACAATCAATGCATGGCAGAAAGAGACGTTGGGAAGGACCAAAAAGTGACAGGCCACTGCTCCCAACTGCTCTGACACTGACACAAGCACAGGTGCGGAAAAAATCACGACGACTAGACCTCCAGGAGGTCGTGAGGAAGAAGAACAGAGCCAAGGGGAGGTCTGGACGCCTGATGCAATCGGGTGGTCCCGACGCCCTGCATCACCCGAGGTGGGAGGTCTTAAGCGGATGAGGAGGTCCTGGGGAGGTCGTGACTGCAGGATGGAGATCCAGTGGCCTGGACCACCCCGAGGCGCTGAGATCAGAGGGGAGGTCTGGGGCACTGGATGAGAATCCAACGGCCCAAAGACACGCGCACGAGAAGGTCCGACGGCGCCGCGACTTGACTCGAGCGAGTCAAATGACTGGTTGGACTCGGTCCGACTCGAGCCCGAGTCTGACTCAGCCCTAATTTTGGGTTTCAAACCGATCTGAAGTTTGGGGATTCATTTGAGGTAGCAAAGTCACTCCAAAAATTATGAAATGTTTACAGGAGCTTGCTAGCT
Source organism: Ampelocalamus luodianensis (assembly GCA_036346255.1). Taxonomy (NCBI): domain Eukaryota; kingdom Viridiplantae; phylum Streptophyta; class Magnoliopsida; order Poales; family Poaceae; genus Ampelocalamus; species Ampelocalamus luodianensis. The sequence continues at coordinate 76,353,197 of CM070620.1, forward strand.
GAGTTATTGACCTTGTATAAAATTTGCAGAGGTTTTTGTGCTATACATTTTCCTCCAAAAATTCCACAAGGTGTTGGTCCCCAGTTTGACCAGAATTTGAGTAGGTTTGACTGACCTCCAAAAGTATTCAAACAATTTCTGAAAATTGTGAAATTTTTCAGAGGGGTCACAAACCAACCCAAGAATTTAGGAAAAAAAATATTTCCAGGAGATTATCACAAAATGGAACAAGAATGTTTCTGGAGGATCAAGATTTGGATCAAAGACTTGTGACTATGTATTTTCATAACTCTTGTACAATAATTGTTTATTACATACAGGAAATACATGATGTAAGAAAAAGTTTTAATTTCTACTCATTTTATTACATTTGAAACACAAGCCCAAAAAAGGGATGTTACAGGTAAGTGGTTCGTTTTGCAATTACTTGCTCATGGAGCTTCTATGAGTCTTAATGTAGCTTTAGTGTTGATCTGGTTTCACTCATTTTGCCATATCACCATTTTTTTCACTTCATCTTCCCAACTCCGGCGGGCTTCTCTGCTGTCCAAGCTCCTCCGGCCATCTTTGAAGTTCATCTTGGTTGAGGTAGCTTCTTATTAGTCCCTAGAAGTCGTGGCACCCACTTTTGTGGACCTTTGCAGAGCTTTTCGCCATTTTCATTTTCGGCAGTGCATGTCCCCACCGTTCTTTTCCGGCTTGCCGGCGTTCTAGGCCGTCGTTGCCGGCGAGGTCATCACCATCGGGACCGCAAGGCTATTGCGAACCCATTTTGGCACTTTGCGGGCACCACCATGGCCGGAGCCGCCGCCGGCGAGCCCATCCTTGCCGTCGGGTTTTGCCGGATGAAATCGTCACTGGGAGTTGTCGTTAAGACATAATTAATTGCTAATCATTGCTTAATCATTGTTAATCATTGGAGGTAATTAATATGTCTTAAGCTGGTCCACTTTGCCACTGGCTGGTGGGCCCAACCACTTAAAACCCCCGCTGACGCTAGTTAATTTCGTTGATAATGATAATGAGTGCTTAGCATTAATTGGTGGTCGGAAATGACTCCATGAGTCACTGACGTGTGGGCCCGTAGGCTTTAAACCGCAGTCACGTGGTCTTTAGGACTAAATTTGAGTTCATTAAATGCTAATCATTGTTAGCAATTAATGCTGTCCGAAATGAGCTTTTGTGCCACTGTCAGATTCATTTTAAAACTTTAGAAACTCATATCTAATTCATTTTAAGCCCTTTTTAGATGGTTCCATAACCTACCGCCAACTTATTGAGTAAACCCAACTTTGTTGATCTGTATTAAATTCATGGTTCACTAAACTTAGATCCCATTGCATAGTTTCGAAATTGTTCACCCCGCCACTACCCTAGGTTATTATCCTCACCGGTGAATTAGAGCCCTGGATGATTTATGGTCTTTTATTGTCTTTGCGATTTGATGCTTAGCAATGCTTAGTTACCTAGAATTGGGCTGTTATCGACTTAGTCAGAACCTTGATCACACAAACTTATTATGACTTTACGATTTCAGCCTTGGTGCTATGTTTAATTGTGAAAACTCAAAATGAAAACAAAATGATTTGGACTTGGGCACAATGGTAAGATGGTGTGCTTTTTGGTGTGAATGGTTGGTGCCCAGTCACCAAGGACCTAACATCTTGTTACACTAAACCAAGCATTTTTGCATGCTAACCACACTAGAGGGTATGGGACCTCTTGACTTAGTACTTTAGCGTGTTAGCTACGAGTCATAGGTGGGCGTGTGTGTGTTGTGTTGTGGTAAAATGAGGTGATTCATGTGTTGGGAGATTGTAGTTGTCCGAAAAGCTTACCCCGAGGGGTAGTTGTCTTTCGGCTTTACAATGTAAACGTATGGGCTTCGGTCCATACGAGCTGCCTGTAGTTGATACACAATATTGGAAATGTCTCGAGAACTCACCGTACAAAGATACCTTCTAAGTGTGCTTCATCTAGTGGCAAAAGGCGGTCTCAAGTGTGGGTACATTGGTACACCCTCGCAGGTTTTGAGCTATTCGAATAGCCTCGGCCCTAGGTTATGGACACACTTGGGGAAGTCTTTCAAGAGTTAGACTACAACATTTTAAATTAAAATTTTGCATGGGTGGTACGAATGGGTAATTCTGCTATGGTTGTGATGGCTATTGGGTTAGTCATCTCTAGGATGTCTTATGTTATTACTTATTGTCTCGTGTTATTTATGCAAATAAAATTCAGATTGTCAAAATTACCTTCAAACTATTACTTATTGCAAATAAAACTTGCTTTATGTCTGAAAATTAACCTTGAGCCTCTCCTTGATTAAAGCCCATGTAGTAGTAACTAGGTTTGTTACCTGTAAGTCTTGCGAGTACATTTTTGTACTCATTTGCTTTGCTTAATTGTTGTAGAGGAAGAAGGTTGATCCCCAAGGGATCGACTTTGGTGAGTTTTGTCATGTGGACGACTAGCTTATGCCCTGGCCCCACGGTTGCCTTGTGGGTTATGGCTAATCGGTCGTATTTTGGTTAAAGCTATCTTACGGAACCTTTTGCTTCCGCTGTTATTGATACTTTGATGTCTTTTGGCCCGTTAGCTCTTTTGTAATAACTTTATATTATGTATGTCTTTTGCTAGACTTGTTATATTATGATGTACGGAATTGATGTATACTTTTGTAAAGATGTATGTGTGCTGCAATTCTGGGAAGCACATGTCCATCGAGGCACGGTGTATTTTGTTTGTGATGCTAGAGCCAAGGGAAGGCTAAGTATTACAAACTAAATAAACCGGGGTCTCACATCCAATCTTAGGTGGACTTAGTCCACAGTAAACCCAGTCACTGCAATGTAGGTCCCACATTTCAGATCTAATGTTCCATAGATCAGGAGCGATAGACCAATAGACTGAGTCAGAGACCCGCCTATAGACCAAGGCCCCACCACAACCTCTATTTCCTATTTCCTAGATTTTCTTTAATTCGACATCATTTACGACATCATGTCGATACAATATTTTAGGATTTCCTTTAGAAAGAAAATTCTAAAAATACTAATGAAGGAGGAGTTCATCAAGCTCAAGACCAGCATCAAGACTTGTTTCAAGGCAAGTTGTACCTTTGACCATGTTAAACACAGCTTTCCAAAATTATCTTGATTCAAATTATTACATTGTACTTTAAGTATTTATTTAAATATTTTGGGATTAGCTATTCACCCATTTGATTATATCCATAATGCTCGTCGTATTATTCGATCTTTTGTCACCCTAGCTTGTTAATTATTAGTTGGTATTACCATAGCACCAACGTGGGTTGGCTACACACTGCGCCGCTCCTATAGTCAATTCTTCGCACACAAAGCGTTAATTCCATTTTTGTTTGAGCCATTACGACCCCACTACTCTTGACCATGTTCTCCCGCCATCAATTGCACTTCAACACCCACGACCACAATCAATTTTACAGTTTCCCTTCAGTTTTCAATGTCAACCAAAAATTGTTGTCCGTGTCGACTCGTGTTCCCCATTGATCCAAGTTCCGCCTTCACATTATAAAAGGAGCACCACGTGTCCCTCGCTCCCCTCTTCGTTTCGACCCAAACCATAGTGTCCCTCTCCTCTCTATTTGCCCAGAACACCCGATGACATCCTCTCTCTTCTTCAAGTTCGGCCACGACGCCATAGAGTTGATCTTCTTCTCTGGTGATCCTCCGACCAAACCAACCGCGTCATGTCGTATTCCTGGTACTCATCTTCCCATCCCTCACAGCATTTCAGTTTTTCCCATATCGGGGCATGTCGCCACATCACTTCATCTTCTCCGTCGTCGGTCGCTGTGAGCACATCTCCTCGACCACTCCCGAGTCAAAACGACACCATCATCGTGTTTCCCATGCCATGCCCGTGCCCTTGCTCCCTTCACCTTGCCTAACAAACCACCGGAGGGCTGCCGCCCGCGTCACCCCACGACCGTCGTGCGCCTCCATGGCCGCCGCCGCCACCGAGCCACCTTCCTCCGCACCGCCACCCCCTACAGCCTCACCATGAGGTCGGTGACCCATTTTGGCCACCGGCCCAACCTTCTGGGCCTCCCCTCGCCAGTGCCGTGACAAGAACTGAGCCCTGCGCATGCTCTGTCTTCCTCTCCTGTTTCTTCTTCACAAAGCTTTGAGTCCCTTCCATATGGGGCCCAAGTGTCAATGTCTTGAGTTAATCTAGTAATTCTGAAAATGAAGATTCTAGGGAATATTCCCCTCCCTTTCAATTTCATGGGATTTCTTTGTCCGATAAATTTATGGACGTTCGTTCTCCTTCCTACGAACTCTGATTCCATCGATTCTTGTTCCTAAATTCATCTAAATTCATAATATTTCTTTTGGTTCTGGTTTGATGATTTTTGGATTTTATTTGGATTTATTATATTTATTTGTCTCATTTTGCCCGTATAGAATCCGGCGTTTTCGAAGCCTTCTAGGGTCAATACGCCGGAACAACTACAAACTTCAAGGAAGGCAAGTCGTGGACCTTTAATCATTTTGTACCTATTTTGTAAAATTATATTGTTTTATACCAACATGCATTGCTAATTTTATATCAACTCTTTTCGGGAATAGCTAAACACCTATTTGACAGTATGACACCTTGATAAATTGTGAATGCCATGTTTCCTTTGAAACCCTAGAAATGCATAAGTTTAGTTGAACATATTTAATACCAACATGGGAGATGTAGATATCCTTAGTCATGCTTTAGTTGTAGGATGTGTTCCTATTCACAATGATAATCATGAAAATTTGACTTAATGATATATAGAATTGTAGCGAGGCCACTGTTATTAAAATTGTTGTGCCATGACAAGGGTTTCCATTTGGCCGGATTGAACAAAAATGGTTTCATACTCGGGCATATGATCGTGCAGTAAAGGGGATGAAATTTTGATAAGGTAGTCACTAAGACTTAACTATGTGCGCCATTGATCTAGGCCTTACCGTACAATCACATGTCAAAGATGCGGTGGAGCAGGCTAATTAATTAGCAATATTTTGATTTAGTTTTGTTTGGGTGGAAGTGCTTGGCGCAAGAGGGGGCCTCGAACTGTGGTGTTGTTTGTTGATATGGAAGTAGTGAGTTTGTGGAACCAGTCAGTGGTGAAACCTTAGCGAGTAGAATCAGATCAAAATAGAGCTTTGTAAAAGTCTTGTGATAATCATTTAGTCGCACACCATGGGAAGTGTGTTAGATGGACATTATAAACCGATTATCTCTTGTGGGTCAAGCTGTATAACCTCTGTAGAGTGTAAAACTATTCGAATAGCATGTCTCCGGTTATGGACAATGTCTGGTGATTTCACACGAGGGGTGGAATTTTCTCAAAAATGTTGGAAAGGTGGTTTGGTTGGGATTTGAGTAGTTAGTTCTGGTGGATTGGTTGGGAAGTTAACAGGTAGTTCACTAGTTGTTTCAAAGAACTTATTTACTTTGTATTTAATCTTTTAAATTATGCTTTTCAATCTATATATTGTATTCACTGTCAATGCGGCTTTCTGCAAAATAACCATACAGCTATTCCTTGTTCAAGCCTTGCATGAATACTATTTGCAAACATTTCCCTACGACTTGCTGAGTACTTTATGTACTCACGGCTTTACACCATTGTCGAATAGTCGCTGAGAAAGACCTAGAGAACACCGAGTTCTAAGAGGAGTAATACTTTGAAAACCATGCGAACTAGGGTGTGCTCCCCACTCGATTGCCTGTCGGCATGTCGAATGGCTACCACGACATGTTCTTCCGCTGCAAGTTTATTTATTTGTTGTCGAATGGCTACCACGAGAAGTAGCTATACGAGGATGGTGATCGTTAGGTCTTGATCCCAGTCGGTTGTGTGTGGCGAGTCGATGGGTATCCGTTGGAGTTGGTTTCATTTCGCTGCCGTCTCTTTATTTAGTGTCAGCCCTGCATTAATGTAAACTCGACCATAAGGTTACAACTATTATTGATTAATCAAATTAGTCATTTATTCATATATTCGTCTTGTGTGGAATGATATTCATCTATGTTGATATTGTGTGCACTACCATGATCCTGGACTAGTGCATTATACACAGAGGGTCCAGATTTGCATATTTGGGTCCTGACATAGCGTGATCGCCTTTGGCTATTTTCGCATGATAAATTGTGTAAGGTGCTGATGTATGCTGATTATAATTTGCTACTTATGATGGTTTAGTTGCTTTTTGTAATGCTTATGCAACAAGCATGCGAACCATGTAAAACTTAACTAATATGTTAAAATTTCATAAGTGTTATCTTTATGATAAGAAAACATGCATATTTCAGTTTTAGATGAGTTATTTTAGTATGGGATGATGTTACCTGCCGACCCACTTAACTTATGCTTATTTCCCCTCATCCTGTACACAAATTTGTTAACCTACATGTTGTATGAACAGGATGCCAGTAACACACTCCATTAACCAGCTAATGGCTTCGGGAGCTGCCTCCGGATCATGGAAACCAGAAGGCAAGGTCCTCAATCCTCTATAACCTAACCCGTTGCATCAGCCTGCTCTTGAGGATCAGCACGCTATAGAGGAAGCGGAAGTGTTGCCTCCACCGCCCACAATGGCGCAAGTGCTCGCCATGAGCGAGAAAGGGCGGCAGACGAACACTCTACTGCTACAACAATTAGTGCCGCCATGCCACAGTCGAGGAAGGGCGGCAGAAGAACGTGCGTTTGATGGTTGCGACCACAAGAGGTGGAGCTGCCGCCATGCCACAGTCGAGGAAGGGCGAGTACATATGAACTTGGCCATTTACCTTCTTGTCTAGGGTGGATCCTCTCGACGTCGATGACTGGCTTCACTTCGTCAAGATCAAGTTAGTTATTGCCCAGTGCAATGACGAGGAGAAGGTGCTTTTATGTATCTTATTAGCTTCAAGGAGCGGATAGGTGCTTAGTGGGAAAACCATCAGGCCATCCGTGGAGAAGGCCAGACCATCTCTTGGGCCGCCTTCAAAAAGGCAATCCATGATGCCCACATACCAGCGAGTCTCACGGACATTAAGAAGCGAATGTTCTATGAACTCACGCAGGGGAACAGGACAGTGATGGAGTTCCTCCACCGCTTCAACTACTTTGCCCGGTACACTGCTTTCGAAATACCAGATGAGGGGAGAAAGATTGCACTCTTCTGGGAGTACCTCAATGATGAGATACGGTGGTCACTCGCTGCTCACGACATCCCCAACTTCCAGAACATGATCAACAAGGCAATCCGGGTTGAAGATAGCACTCGGATGGTCATAGAGAGCCGTAAGTGCAAGTGGCTAGCGTAGAAATCAGCAAGCAGCCTCTCGCCAAGACCGCGCGTTTGGCAACCATCAAACGCACGTTCTTCAGCACCACCATCACCAAGGTATCATTCACAAGGCCCCACCCATAGCAAGCCGCGGTTCAGTCATATAACTATGGAGTTCAACCATCTGAGACACAAAACCAAGCAGCAACTATCGCTTGCTACAATTATAGGGAACACATGCATTACTCACCAAATTTCCCACAAAAGCAACTCTCAGAGCCTCATCCTCAACCCCAAGGCGTCCAGCAGTGACCCCAGAGCCTTGCACAAGGTCAAGGAGGGCAGCAAGCCCCCAAATCGATGCAAGGCTTCGGGCGCAGTCGTTTGATCCATACCACCACCGAGGAGGCCAATGCAGCACCCGATGTGGTGATGGGTATGATTCTCATGCACTCAGTACCTACATTGGTGTTATTTAATTCTGGAGCTTCTCATTCATTCATAAATAAGAAATTTTCTATGCAACAAAACAGAAAAACTACACCTAGAAAACAACAGGTAGTCTATTCCCCCACGTATGTCATGAGGGAAAAACTGGGTTGTTTTGATGTCCAAATTGAGATTAATAGGGTAGGATTCAAAGCCAACTTCATTATGATAGATGCACCTGGGTTAGATGTGATTCTTGGGATGGATTGGTTGTCTAGACATAGAGGATTTATCGATTGCGTAGAATGGGCCCAAAATTTGGCTTTTCAAAAATTGAGCTATTTGCCTTCTTAGGTATTAATTGTAAGCTTTGCCGTTAAGATCGTTACTCTGATAATGTAATACTCCAATTTAATCAAGAGAGAATAATTAAATTAGGGAGAAAAACCTATTAGCAAAGCATTTTAATCAGGGGATTAGAGGGGGATATCTGTAAAGTTTTGGCAACCTAGGCTTGGGCCTTGGCCCAAGTGGCCTTGTGGTGGCCGGCCAAAGGGGGGAGGTGCAACCCTCCCCCAAAACCCTAGCCATACCCCCCCTCTCCCCCTTGGCCACCACCCCTTGGTCCCTCCGCCCCCCCCCCCCTAGGTGTTCTCCCTACCGTCGGCCAAGGACCCCACTCCTCACTGCCAGTCTAGTGGAAGAAGAAGGAAGGACGCCCGGGAGATTGGCCGGCCAAGAAGAAGAAGGGAGGGGGAGAAGAGAGGAGGGAAAGGGAGGGATCGCGGGCTGGCATCCATGTTCTTCAGTGGTTCTCCAAGGGTAATCCCGAATCCGTTCATTTAGTAACGAAATTTTGTATTTAGGTAATGTTAGTTTTAGATTGGTTCTCTAGCAGTCTGTAGTATTCATTTGATTTGGGGTTGTTAGCCACGAAATCTGGTCTGGACATCTCCTAGAGAGTTGTAGATAACGTCAGGAGCTTTCGGTAGGTTCTTGGATCAGGTCGTTTGGATAAGTGGATCAGGAGATATGATTTTCGTAGCATCGTTGTTCTGTGGTTCTATCATATTCGACACCAATGTTAATCGGTCATTAGCAAATAGTTAATGAATTATTTAGAAGATCTCACCAAAACGAAAGTCGTAGGTATGTTCATAAGGTTCTCAGAGAGCTAAAGATCATAATTTTTGGATAATTATACTGAAAGATAGTTAGTTTTAGTCTCGCTGTCCAGAACCCCTGACGAGATTTAGTTATTCTATTAAACTGTTTGGTAAGGCTAAAAGATGGTTGAATCTGGAAACCTCACCAACTAAGTTTATGTAGATAAATTAATAAGCTTTCAAGAGAATCAAATAACACTAGATTTGGATAAGTAGATGAAAAGTTATGAAATTTAGAAGAAGGTTGTTCTGTTTTGGGATAGATCAATGTCTATAGAAGTTGGTGTTTTAGGTTGCGCTAGGGAGCGTAGTTCGTCGTATACTTATTTCTAGCAATGTCTTGTCTATAAATATTCTCTTAGTGTGATTATTATATATACTCAGGTGGTTTGATTCCGGGAGCAGCGCCCTCTCCGCATCATCAAGCTTCACACGGTTGAGGCAAGTACAAATAGTGATAGAATAATTAAAAGTGATTGTTCATGTTTGCTGGTATTATGTGTATATTGTTTACTCATGGATGTTAGATGATGTGTATGTCACTGTTCATGAATGCTTTAGGTACGAGTATGCTCTTTATTCATGTATGTTGCTGCTGGCTAATACATGTTTATGTTGGATAAAAGAATTGTTGAATAAAAGAATTAATTCATATGCATCATGTTATCATCTTTGAGGTTTGGTCACGTGGTGACCAAGCATTAATTTTGATGTCCCCGTCATGTATTGGATGGGCTTGTGGTCCCCACACCTGTGGATTGTGGGCTTATGGTCCCTGTGCTAGAAGGCATAGGCATGGGTATGCATCGACGGATGCATACTCTGCATTATCGGTATATGCAAAGAGAAAAAAAGTTGAATTTGTGCATTTGCATTGCATACGCATGTGAATTGGTTGATTATAGAGAATTGTGGCTAGATGATGATGATATAGTTGTGTATGTTATTGTCTCACTAATTTGTACTTTGCTGAGTCTTGGACTCACTCTTGTTGTGTTTATTTTTTTTAGGTACCTCTTACGAGAACGGCATGCATGGGAGGGAATAGTCATAAGTTTGGTTACACACTGCCACGAACTATTTATAATTGGTTAAATTTGAAACATGCCTTAATAATTGAGCAAACCGTTTAAAGGATTCTCTATTGGTGATTTCTTATGCGTTGGATGTTTTTGTAATAGAGCCGATTAGCATGTTATGGTTGCCTTCATGTTCACGTTATTGATTTGATGATTGGATTATTGTTTATTGTTATTAATAACTGTGCGAACCTCTGGTATGGTTAACTATACAAAGGAGGTTATGCCGAAATTTAGTATAATGTCTTAGCTTTAATTTGATACTCAGTTATTTTAGTAGCATTCCAGGCTCATGTCGGGCTGGGGTGTTACAGATAATTATTGTTATTTGCCTATTTATTAGTCATATTTGTATATGCAAATGATAATTCATCGATGTTGCCACTGTGTGCACTAGCGTAATCCTGGACTAGTGTAGTATACACAGAGGGTCCAGGATTACATATGCCCACAAGCAATCGGCTGGAGTAGCACGACCTAGTTCTCCATGATCCTTGAAGTAGACCTTGTTGACCGACGACTTCTTCACTTTATCTGAATGATTGCAGCAAGAATAAGTACTCCAAGTACTCAACAGGTTGTACCACAACATGCAATTATAGATGATGGTTTATTCCAAAAGAAAATGGCTTATGTGGTTATTTTGCAATAAAACTGCATTTGCAATTGAATACAATAATAGACTGAAAGCGTAATTCAAAACAAATCAATAGTAATAATTTATCAATTATTTTCACAAAGGACATAAAATCCTAATAAAATTCTTTCACACAGCCATATGTATTAAATCACACAGCTGTCCATTCCCAATTGTTTTATGAAAATCTACCCCTCGTGTGAAATCCTTGAACATGTCCATGACCGCGGACGTGGCTATTCGAATAGATTGTTTAACACTCTGCTGAGGTTGTACACTTTACCCATAAGATGCAATCAACTGGACCAGAGTTGATCACAACAGATCCTTTTGAAACTTCATCTCAACAATTGACACTCCCGATGTGTTTTACCATCGTACCAACTCAAACATAGTGCTTTGGCATGACACATACCGTTGGACATAAAGACGGCGAACTGCTCATAAATGTGGCATACAAAGTAGTCCACACCTCTACCCATCACTGAGCTCCTAACCTACTACCTAAGTAGTCAATGTCGAGATTCCATAACTTACTAAGTTAGGCCCACCCCATACCAGACATGTGGTTGTACGATAAGACCCAGTTCAATGGCGCATAAAGTTAAGTCCTTAATTGACTAAGGCGAGACTTCCAATTTCTAACTATGCCACGAAGATTAATATTCCCAATCACAAAGCTCCACCAGATCACACAGTTTTCACCACTCGCCTCAGTCTAAATCTTTTTCCACCCTATTGGTTAAGTGCAACACATGCCATAAACGAGTAATGACATACATCACACAGTTTTACACAAAGTTCCATAATCACTTAGTCAAATTTATATTTGCAACTCAAATGATATAAATGACTCGTTGCAAGGCTAAGCAAACTATTCGTATCTAACCAACCCACGTTGGTGATATGATAATACCAACTAATAATTAACCAATCTAGGGTGATAAAAGATCATGACATTACAATAGACAATGTGGTTATAAACAATTTGGATAAATAACTAATCCCAAAGCATTTAAATAAATATTTAAAGTAAATGCAATAACTAAATCAAAGTAATTTTAGAAAACCGGGTTCAACATGATCGAAGGAACAACTTGCCTTTCCATAGCAATGATGTTCTCATTTTATCTTCAATTTTATACTTCCTTAACCTTCAGCTCCTTCGGACGATTCCGAGACTTCAACGTCTAACGAGAAAGAAAGCGCAACAACAAACCAGATTCAAAAAGATAAATCAAATAAACTCAAATTTTAAATTGAATGGTACTGGAAGTAGATATTGAATTTAGATGAATTTAGAAACTTGAATGGGTTCATTTGGAGTTTGTATGAGAAAGAACGAGCTCTCGGAAGTTTGATCGGAAAGGAAATTGCTAAAAAAGGAAAACTGAAACTGACAAGTGGGACCCACAGAATATTCCTCAATTATTTTATTTCAGAAATTCCAAAAAATGGCTGAGTGTATGACATGTGGGACCTACTGATATTTATGAATTTTTAGAATTAAGATAATTCCAAAAATAGAATTTGGGAATGACATGTGGGTCACTAGAATATAGACCAGGTCCACAGAGATATGCTAGTCTACAGTGGACCAAGCTCATGAATAGGGTTGACCAAGATTTGACTAACAGGTGGGACCCGTATATAAGAGAGAAAAAGAATTAGGGTTTTGAGTTGGGTGGATGACATGTGGGGTCCACATGTAAGTGTAAGAGATTTGTTTTCTTGCATGACATATGGGGCCTATTCGTCATAGAGAAAGAGCCAATTAGAGAAGAGAACATATAGAACAGCCTGCGTCAAAGGAGAACTAACAGAACAGAGGACAGAATGTCGTGCGGCCTGTTTCTTAGCACATGGTGGCACGACATGGCAAAGATAGAGCTGAGAAAGAACATATACACTTGGACCCACACAACATAGAGAAAGAAATCAATGAATCAGATAACAAAACAAAGAATACAAATCAAAGACAACAGAGGACAACAGAGAGCTACAGGCTGATTTTGGCGCACCACATTGGCAGTGGTTGGCAACAAGGCGGCGGCAAAGGGGAAAAACGGAACACTGGCAACGAGGCGGAGGTGGTGATGCGGTACAAACGTCGAGGAATAGTAGCAGTCGCCGACAATGAGGCAAGAAACGGTGGCCAGCGACTGCCTCACAGTGGCGCACTACTTCGGGCGACTTTCCAAGAAAATGGAGGAGAGCACGATGTAGAACGTGGTGATGCGAACCCAATGGTGATGGAGATGAAGGTTGGGGCACAACAGTTGCAAAGTATTTTGCCAGAGAAGGGAGGTAGGTCTAAAGTAGAGAGGAAGCTTGATTCTCGATGCACGGTGGATAAACCTTGAAACTAAAATATGAGAAAAATAGATAGAGACGAGGGACACAAGATAACACGGTTGGATTTTGAAAAAACTCACCGAGGAAATGGGGAACGCGATGAATGCATTTCAGCGTCATGGCTCGACATGGTCGGCGGTGATTCGGTGGTCTTCGGGCGATGGGGATGGAAGCAAGACGTGGAACACGTCGAGGCGAACTCAATGGCGCAGACGGTTGGGTCGGGGGATGTCGGATGGCGTTGGAACTCAACGGAGAAGATCTTCAATGGTGCTCAGTTCTTTTGCATATAGCGATGAAATGAGAGCGATTCGGAGGAAACCAATTTGGGGGATTCGAAGAGGAGATCCAAGAGGATCAATATAACACGGTTGGTTTGCTTTATATGCACCGAGGAGGGAAAGACAAAATTGGGAAGGTTTCGGTTGCTTGTGTACAAGTTCTGAACTGCCCACTGTTAGGTTGGAGAAGATAATAAACAGTGCATGCCAAGTAGCGGAGAGAGAAAAAGGAAATTTGGAATTAAAGAAAAGGCCAAAAATCAAGAAGACCAAACAAATAGCAAACAAACTCGAAACATCCCAGAAAATACTAGAAAATTCCTTGGAACACAAAGAGTCCAAATAATATTGGTTTTGATTTAATTGATGTTTACATTAGTCAAATTAAATATTTTGAATTTAGGAAAATCCTAATTAAGCTTTATTAATTCAAATATAATTGGTGAAATTTTCAAGAGACTTAAACTATTCACAAGATTTTTGAAAAGCCAAATTTTGGGACGTTACAATTAAATGTGATTCTTGAGACTCCCCCTCTTGGTGTTTCGTGATCGATCGGAAAGAAGCAATCCATCGATGAGATTGACAAACTTCAAAGTTGGGTTCGTTCGTGAGGTCGACCACCCAGAGTGGCTCGCCAATCCTGTAAGGGTAAGAAAAGCCAATGGGAAATGGCGAATGTGTATGGACTTTACAGATCTTAATAAAGTTTGTCCGAATGATGACTTTCCCCTTCCTCGCATTGATCAACTTGTAGACTCTACTTCCGGGTGTGAGTTGTTAAGTTTTTTAGATGTTTACTCATGGTACCACCAGATTAATACGAATAAAGAAGATGAAGAGAAAACTTCCTTCATCACTCCATATGGTACTTACTGTTATGTAAAGATGTCATTTGGTCTCAAAAATGCTGGTGCAACGTTCCAAAGGTTGATGCAAAAAACCTTTAGTCCACAGATAGGTCGGAATCTTGAAGCCTACGTCGATGATCTGGTCGTAAAGAGCATCAACGCCAGCGATCACATTCTAGATTTACAGGAGACTTTCAATAACTTAAGACGTCATAACCTTAAGTTAAATCCAGAGAAATGCGTGTTCGGAGTTTCGTCGGGAAAGAGAATACGAAGAGCAAGGGATTAAGGGTGAAAGAGAAGAGGGAGAGGATCTTCTCATAGGGGTAGTTCATCATCTTCCTGCATTATTCAAGGGTAACGAAGATCCTCCCTCGCTATATGTTTTTTATTAGACGCGTTTATGAATTCGTTTAGTAGATCAATTTTCAATTTCTGCTAGATCGTGTTCTGTCCAGAGACTTGAGCGACTGTTTTCGGTCATCTAGAGTCCCAATCTGTGTATCCCATCTCTTAGAGATAGTTGGGATTTGTTCTTAGCTTTCCGTAGCCGTTAACAACACCCAATTCCGAATTACGGTCTGCGAGATATGAATTTTTTAGTGAGTCTGTCCTACTAATCTGTCGGTACCCTAACAGTAGTTAGTAATTTGAATTAAGTGATTAGCTAAATGGAAAATTAGAGGAGCTCTGTCGACGATCAAGACGTCGATCTTACAAAAAGAAAAGGAGAGAGTGACGTAGGAAATCTAGAGTAATAATGGGACTGCTCCTTTATTAGTATGAACTGGGGTTTACAGGGGATGCCTCCAGACTGGATGATGAACTATTCCTGTTTACACTAAGAACACTACTTGTTATCTTACAATGCCAGACTTAAAACACGAATCTAAGGTCTATGATTTAGTCTGATGGCCATACCCCTCTCTCTTTGCTCCGTCCATGCTCCATCTTTAAATAACCCTTGAAGAGGTGGCAGTTACTTCTGGAGAAGACGTCCAGTGTGAAGCGTCGCGACTGGTTGGAGTCGGATGACAGTTGATGGAAAGTCAACCGTTCGGCGGTTGTATGTTTATGAGACACACAACCGCATGGTGGTTATTCATCAGTGTTTTAGGATAAGAAACGTCGTGTGGTATGGAATATACATGTGTTCCATTCATCACACGGTAGAGAATATATCCGGAATCAGTTCCAAGTATCAGTTCATACCCTTTACGAGCAGTTCTCCTGGTCGGGAGCTTGACACAGGCCTTCGTCCGACGAGGGTACCCATTATGTAACCTCTGGAATCTCTACAACCAGTGAGGTCGTGCTCCTCAGGGGTTACGACCAAGAAGATATATGGTCTATTATGTATTAAAAATAATACATAGAGGTTTTAATCCTTGTCAAGCTCAATATAATAAAAGTTGTAGATTATTGTCTCAGCTTTCCAGAAAGCTCAAGAACACGAAATTTGGACAATCGTACCAAAAGTTATGGTCGTTTTGGTCTTACCGTCCAGATAATCTGACATGAATTCGATGTCTTATTAATTGGCTTAGTAGGGGTATTAGATGGCCGAGTCAGGACGGCTCACCATCTAGACTTAGTTGTAGAATTTGTTAACCTTTCCAGGAAGTCCAAGAACACCTCATTTGGACTCCTGTACAAAAAGATATGAATTTTAGAATATGGTTGTCCACAGAAGGGACAGATCGATCTTTAGGAGTTGGAATTGGGAATGCGCTTGAGAGTATAGCGAGTCCGGTTGTGCTATTGTTTATGCTTTTGATCCAATATGATTGTCTTAGCGTGCTTTATAATTATATTCAGGTGGGGGACTGGTCCCAGGGGCAGCGCCCTCTTCGCGTCCTCCGTTCCCGCACGGTTGAGGCAAGTATTCTAGTTGTTGATATAATTATGAATGTTTGGCAGTGAGTGCTTGTGTTTTATACATACTAGCTATGTATGAATGATAGTGTGATATGTATGTATAAGATTGGCGAATGCTTGAGTTATGGTTAAAGGTTATTCGTGTATGTTGATGATGCAATGCATGTTATTTAAAGTTGGAGATTTTGGTATATAATTGTGGATTCACATGTTATTGAAAGATAGAGCACTAGTACATATGCATGTTGAGAACATAACTGAGACTTGGTCACGTGGTGACCAAGTATGTATAATTGAGGTCCCTGTCATGTAGATGACGGGCTTGTGGTCCCCACATTCGTGGAATGTGGACATTAAGTAGAGGTGCCCATCATGAAAATGATAGGTTGTGGTCCCTATACTTGTGGAGTATAGGCTCTTGATCCCTGTGCTAGAGGGCATAGGCAATGGTATACATCGACGGTTGTATACCCCGCATTACCGGTAAAATGCGAAAAGAGTAAAAGAGAAAATGATGCATTGCACGTTCGCGTTACATAAACATGTGAGTTATTTTAGTGTAATGTTTTTTATGGTATGTTGATGTTATAACTGTGAGCTTAATGTTTCCTTTTAGATCTACGCCTTATGTTTAAATTGTTATCTTGTTTATTTAGTAGCATTCCAGGCTCTAGTTGGGCTGGGGTGTTACAGTTGGTATCAGAGCTGGCTTTAGGTCCATGGTGAATAGATTAATTAAAAATTACTAGTGTTTTATCAACTTAAAATTTTGACACACTAGTGCATGAGGATGGGAATGGGAAAAGCATTGTATTTACATTTCCGCTATATCATATTGATGATTGCTGATATGAATTGAGCATGATTGTTCATTAATTGATTTTATAATTATTGTGTGTGGGGATAACCCATGTTGAGATGTTGAGGTCGTGGTTGTGGCCTTGGGTTTTACCAGGTTACACCACCGTTCGTGGAATGAGAATAGAGAAGTGCTACTTCAGATGTCTTAGTACAGGCGTAGATAGTGAGTATATTTAGAGAAATTGTTCTCTTCCTTGACTTTGAATTTGGTCTTTTCAACTCTACACACTTCTTTTGGAGTAGTTGGAATGTTGAAGTTTAGTGCATCTTCTTTGAGAAAGAAAGTACCAGAACTCTTTTGTAATGTTTTGTTGTGTTAAGTGAGAGGTTTCAAGTATAGAAAATAAATTGATAACTTATGAGTTATAAAGTTGTGTCTGTAATGTGGTACGTAATCAATCTTAACCAAGATCCTTGGAGTGAAGTTGATAAATTTGGTGTTGTCGTGGAGTAATTACATGATGAACTTGTTTAATAGTATGACCATTTATACTAGGAGTCCAATATTTATTAAGAGGTGTGGTATATTGATGATTTGGTCTGATTATTAAGATTGTGGAATTGGTAGATTTATTGGATAATTCGGAGTAATGTGTCTCAATGGATTAGTCTACCCATTAGTGATGGTTATGTTAGGGTTGTGTTTGAACGATGCCTTAGAGGATATCAATCTGGAAATTTTCATAAACAGGTTACTTGATGGGCATACATAATTGCTAGATTGAAACATGCATGCCGGATTAGATGAATGTTGAGGTAGCATCTTGTGAAACCCTGTTTTACAGAAATGATATTATTGAATGTTTAATTATACTTTGCCTAAACTCGAGCATAAAGTGGAATGTTGACTTTGTGTTTATAGATGGTTATGTGACTGCAAATAGAAGTAGGACCCTATTTGCATACGTGATAAATACAATTGTCAATTGTTAATGATAGTTGGAGTGGGTGTTGAGCAACACTAATGGTCGAGTGGATGAGTGAATAAGTAGTCTCTCATAGCATGATCTTGTTAAAAGAGGTTTGTTTCAACCTCGTAGTTTGTGTTTCTTTTGGAGAGGTTTATGATGGGATTTTAATAGGTGACCCGTGTTTGCATGATGGTGAAGTTATCGGATTATAGTATGCCTTTGATGAAAGGGTCTTGTATAACCTTCAAAGTTGGGTAGTAGATTCCCTCTAAAAATAAAGTGGTTGTAGTGAGGTTGAAGATTATGGTATACTCTCAATTAAGGATGAGATGATAAAGTGGTATGTAACAGTTTGGTGAGCCTTTGGGGGCTTTATAATGGAAGAGTAAACGATGGCGATTCGTGTTAAGAATCTATTATTCTTGATGTTAGTAAGATTTTCTGCAAGGGATTGTGATTTGTGGGAATGGTGATGATTCTTTTAGAAAGAAGGTAATTTGACCGCCTAATATCGGTTAAATGGAAAGTTTGGAGTTTTGCATTTGTGAGCTTTTGGTAGTTCATGCTTAATGTGGTAGCCGAAATTGTTGAGAAAGGCGATGCGTGAGAATGTTCTAATGGGTTCTTAAGTGATTGATGTGAATTATTTTAAAAGTATTTTATCTTTGGGTTAGCAAGTGCTGATGTAATCAAAGGAAATTGTTTTCTCTGTTAAAGGAAAAAAGGTGTACCATAAGTATTTGAGGTTGGAGTTCAGGATTGTAACCTGCAACTTTTCTATCATTGCCGCTTAAGTGTTTCTTGAGTTTCAAAAGCAATGTTTTATTGTGATTTATTGATGTTTGAAACTCCCTTCTTGTGGAAATTGTGCCCTCAATTGTGGTCCCATCTTTTGTTTTTCGCGATCAATGCTATTTGACTATTTCTCTTGGTCTCGTGCTCACTGTGAGGAGTAGTGTTTCCTCGTGTGTTAAAACTTGTATTTGTTTGTTCTTTCCTATTGAGAAAAGATTAACCAACTTGGGTTGCAAGGTCTTATAGAGTGTAATGTGGCAATTGATTGGTGGTGGTCAAGTAAATGATCACAGTGAGAATTATGAAGGCCAAGCTATTTGAATATCAGTAAAAAGTGATTTGGTTTTGTCCTATAACTCTTGGAAAGAATTAGATTTAAATGGAATGATTGTCGTTGAAATAAAACAGATGAGTGTTACAACTAGTGGAACCCATAGCAAATTATAATCCAAGAACCTTCATTCATGTTGGAATGTTGGGATTATCGAAAGTCTGAAAGCTTGATCAATGTCTTAGAGTATCGCGATTGGGTAATTTGCAAGGTTGGGTAGGTGATCTATGATGGTGTAGTTTAATGAGAGTAGGATTAGCGAAATAATCTAACCGTAATGTTAATTGATGAGATAGTAGGTAAGGTTGAGTTGTCGGCAGGTATACCCTGGCTTTAGTGAATAACCTTCGGGGAGATATAATTCTTCTAAAATATAATTTGGTCGAGAAAATATTTACGTGTGGATGATAATGATTGAGTATGTTTAGAGTGTGGGAATTTTAGTGAATGAATCTGGGGATTTCTCGATCATTTATACGAGAAGTTTGTTGTAGGAGTCTTAGAGATTGAATTTGGGCTTTGCATTTTTATGTTAGAATCTTGGTTGCCAATGATT
The DNA here is from genome assembly GCA_036346255.1 of Ampelocalamus luodianensis. Classification (NCBI taxonomy): domain Eukaryota; kingdom Viridiplantae; phylum Streptophyta; class Magnoliopsida; order Poales; family Poaceae; genus Ampelocalamus; species Ampelocalamus luodianensis. The sequence continues at coordinate 76,372,631 of CM070620.1, forward strand.
ATGTGTAAAAGTAGTAGAATAAGAGTGGATTCCGAATAGTGGGATGATCATTGATAGTATCCTTTGGGGGTAGTAAGTGAGAGTGTGTGATGTGAATTTCAAATTGTTTATTCTTAATGGATTGAGGGATGTGATGGTGGGCGAAATCTATATTGAGTTGTGTTGGGAATTATTTTGTCAAAGTAATTCATTCGGTAGAGAAGTTGGCTAGAGTGTGATATTGTGGATCGGAGGAGTCTCCCTGCATAAGTGTGGATTTGGTGTTCGGTAGAACATAGCTTTGAGGTTGCTAATTTAAGAGAAATGAGTTAATGTGTTATGCGATGATTTGGGATCCTATGGTTTAAGAGAAAGTTAAATTCTTAAAAGAAAGATTGCGGAAAAGGGTGTGATCTTGGATAGTGAGATATTCTCTTAGTTCTTACTTGAACTATGTGGTTATCACGGATGTCAATTACAAATTGAGCTGGTTCTTATCGGTTTGTGTGATTCCTTCCAGTTAAGAAAAAAAGAAATGGTTAATCTGGTTTTTCGAGTGATTTCGCTTTTTGCTTGTGTGGCATTTATTTCTAAACTGCCTACTTGAAAAGTGAAAAAAAAATTCGTGGTAAATCCATTGATTTTGGATTGGGCTCTTCTAAGGGAAGATGGTTTTGAGTTGGATGCATTATGACTCCTTTGTTTTCAGTTGAGTTCTTCGGATAAGTGAGTTGGTAGGCAAGTTCTTTGTGCGTCCCTTGTTAAAGGAGATGCTACTTGCATAGGTAAAGTGATCGACTGAAAGTTGGAACAAGAGTTCCGTGTGTTTTGTGCAAACAGTGTACTTCGGTACCAAAAGGAGGTTTAACCAAATGTGTGTTGGATAGGTTCCTTAGTCACGGGAATTTGTAGATTGGCGTATCGCTAGGACCGTCTCGAGTACTTGCGTAGAGTACGCAATGTCTTGTATATTCTGGTGCTGAGAGAGCCCATGAGAGGTCCAGAGCTTGAGATTTTGTTAGAGCTGTTGGCCAATGAGTAAGACCTTACCTTTGAGTCCCATGTGTTGAGTGTACCTGTAAAGGTCGAGACTAGTGTTGAGGTGAAAGACGTATCCGTCAAGGTGATGTGATCCCATAAGTCCAAGAGGGAAGCGACTTGTGAATTGGAGTCTCGCATGCGCGAGCAATGTCTGGAGTTATTCACAGTAGGTATGTGGTAATGTTGGTAAGCTTTAGCTGTGAATTTGTCTTTGACGTTAAACGTGTTGAGAATTTGAGGCGAATTTTGTCTAAGGGGGGTAGAATGTAATACCCCAGAATCATTTGAAAGATTTATCGGGGGAGAATTAAATTGAATTAATGGAAAGACCAAATAGAAAATACTTAATTCGGCAGTTAGAGAGGGGGATCTGATATTTTTACCTTAACTTAGGCCCGAGCCTTGGCCCATGTGGCCTTAAGGGGTGGCCGGCCAAGGGGGAGGCGTCACACCCCCCTTCCCTCCCAAAAACCCTAGTCGCCCTTCTTGTTTCCCCTCTCCCCCTGGTTGGTCGCCACTTTTCCCCCTCCTCCACATCCTTGGCCGCCTCCCTGCTGGTTCCCCATTGTCGCCAGCACTTGAGGTGTGCTCCCCGCTACCGGCTTGGAGGAAGACGAAGGAGGAGCTCCCGGGAGTCAGGCCGGCCAAGAGGAATACGAACAGGAAGGGATTAAGGGTGAAAGAGAAGAGGGAGAGGATCTTCTCATAGGGGTAGTTCATCGTCTTCCTGCATTCTTCAAGGGTAACGAAGATCCTCCCTCGTTGTATGTTTTTTATTAGACGCGTTTATGAATTCGTTTAGTAGATCGATTTTCAATTTCTGCTAGATCGTGTTCTGTTCAGAGACTTGAGTGGCTGTTTTCGGTCATCTAGAGTCCCAATCTGTGGATCCCATCTCTTAGAGATAGTTGGGATTTGTTCTTAGCTTTCCGTAGCCGCCAAGAACACCCAATTCCGAATTACGGTCTGCGAGATATGAATTTTTTAGTGAGTCTGTCCTGCTAATCTGTCGGTACCCTAACATCAGTTAGTAATTTGAATTAAGTGATTAGTTAAATGGAAAATTAGAGGAGCTCAATATAATAAAATTGTAGATTATTGTCTCAGCTTTCTAGAAAGCTCAAGAACGGGGAATTTGGACAATCGTACCGAACGTTATGGTCATTTTGGTCTTACTGTCGAGATAACCTGACGTGAATGTCTTATTAATTGGTTTAGTAGGGGTATTAGATGGATGAGTTGGCTCACCATCTAGACTTAGTTGGAGAATTTGTTAACCTTTCCAGGAAGTCCAAGAACACCTCATTTGGACTCTGTACAAAAAATATGAATTTTAGAATATGGTTGTCCACGAGAAGGATGATCGATCTTTAGGAGTTGGAATTGGGAATGCGCTTGAGAGTATAGCGAGTGCGGTTGTGCTATTGTTTATGCTTTTGGTCGATATGATTGTCTTAGCGTGCTTTATAATTATATTCGGTGGGGACTGGTCGAGGCGGCGCCCTCTTAGCGTCCTCCTTTCCTTACGGTTGAGGCAAGTATTCGATTGTTGATATAATTATAAATGTTTGACAATGAGTGCTTGTGTTTTATATATACTAGCTATGTATGAATGATAGTGTGATATGTATGTATAAGATTGGCGAATGCTTGAGTTATGGTTAAAGGTTATTCATGTATGTTGATGATGCAATGCATGTTATTAAAAGTTGGAGATTTTGGTATATAATTGTGGATTCACATGTTATTGAAAGGTAGAGCACTAGTACATATGCATGTTGAGAACATACTTGAGACTTGGTCACGTGGTGACCAAGTATGTATAATTGAGTCCCAGTCATCTAGATGATGGGTTTGTGGTCCCCACATTCGTGGAATGTGGGCTTTGAGTAGATGTCCCCATCATGAAGATGATGGGTTGTGGTCCCTATACTTGTGGAGTATAGGCTCTTGGTCCCTGTGCTAGAGGGCATAGGCAAGGGTATACATCAATGATTGTATACCCCGCATTACTGGTAAAATGCGAAAAGAGTAAAAGAGAAAATGATGCATTGCACGTTCGTCTTACATAAACATGTGAGTTATTTTAGTGTAATGTTTCTTATGGTATGTTGATGTTATAACTGTGAGCTTAATGTTTCCTTTTAGATCTATGCCTTATGTTTAAATTGTTATCTTGTTTATTTAGTAGCATTCCAGACTCTAGTTGGGCTGGGGTGTTACAATCACCATGGGAAAGCCCAGTGCTATTCGTGAAGAAGAAAGATGATAATCTGAGGATGTGTATTGACTATCGTTCTTTAAATAAAGCCACCATCAATAACAAATATCCTCTCCCAAGGATTGATGATTTGTTTGATCGAATGAATGGTGCTTGTGTCTTCTCCAAGATTGATCTAAGGCTCGGGTATTTCCAACTCAAGATCAAGTTGGGAGATATTCCAAGGTGCATTCACCACCTGATTCACGGTTTCTACAGTACATCGTAACGTCATTCGGACTCACCAATGCTCCTACAAGTTTTATGAATCTTATGAATAAGGTTTTTATAGAGTATTTGGACCAGTTCATGTTGGTCTTCATCGACGACATTCTTATCTATTCCAAGAGTGCAGAGGAACACAAGCAACACTTGTGTATGCTGCTTCACAAGCTACGCAAGCACCAATTGTATGCAAAATTCAGCAAGTGTGAGTTTTGACTAAAAGAAGTCGGCGTCCTAGGCCATGTTCTTTCTGAAGGAGGTGTGGACGTGGATCCAAGTAAAGTACATGATGCGCAAGCTTGGGAATAGCCCGGCACTATTTTTAAAGTCCGAAGTTTTCTTAGCCTAGATGGATATTATCGTCGGTTCATCGAAACCTTCTCCAAAATCGCAAGACCGATGACATAAGTTCTTAAAAGGAAAAGAAGTATGAATGGCAGTGGCTTGTGATGAAAGTTTCCAAGAATTGAAGAAAAGATTCTACATGACCCAGTCCTTGCTCGCCCAACATACACAAAAGCTTCATTGTGTATTGCAATGCATCCCATACGGACTCGGTTGTGTGTTGATGCAAGAAGGCAAAGTGGTGGCCTATGCCTCACATCAGTTGTGGCCTCGTGAAGCTAATTATCCAACCCATTACTTGGAATTAGCGGCCGTGGTTCATGCTCTCAAGACTTGGAGGAATTATCTTACTGGCAATCGGTGCCAAATTTACACTGATCACAAGAGCCTGAAATATTTCTTCACGCAACCACATCTGAACCTAAGGCAAAGAAGATAGCTCGAGTTAAACAAGGACTATGATCTTGGCATCTATTAATACCCCAGTAAAGCCAACGTTGTAGCCGATGCTCTCAGCCGGAAGCTTCATCGCATAAACATGTCAATTGAGGCAAATCAACCGACGTTGCACAAAGAGTTCCAAAGGCTTAACTTATGATGAACTATAGAGGTTCTGATTTGGCCCGATCTTTTGATGAGAAGATAAATTTGATAGAAGTTGCTCAACTCTCACGATCCTGACTACGAACTCGCAAGGCCCAAAACCACGCAATCATTGAAGCGCTTGACAAGTCGTTATCAGCAGTGCATAAATACGGATGACACGATCGGAAGATCCATTCCTCCATACACCGAAGAAGCACGCAAGAACAAGGTAAAACGCAATCTGATGTATTGCAAATATGAATTGAAAGTATATTGATAAGTGGGGTTCCGAAGACAATATCGCTGTTAATCTCGTCGAATAAGAGGATAAAGTATAAAGTAGCAAAGCTAAACTTCAATCAACAAAACCCGCGGAAACAAGAGGGGTGACGTCCACTATGTATAGGAGAAGGGAGGGGCGGCCGTGGTACTGTTCATATGTGAATAGTACCATATGAACAGTACCAAAAACCCTAGGTGGCTGGCCATATAGGCCAAATCAACCCATTCATTACAAAGCCCATGGGCCAACAATTGGTGACGCAGCACCATAGCATGTAGAAGCGACACCATGGTATGAAGGCGCAGACAATAGCATGTAGACGCGGCTCGGCTCGTATGAATAAAGTAGCTCGGTCCAATTGGAGAATATGGCAGTGCAGTAGCCGAAAGTCCTATCGGAGAAGACGTAATTGAAGTAGAGGATGCAGTGCAGCGGGTCGAAGTAGTGGTTGCATCCTTAGAGTTGATGTCCTCATCAACTTAGAAGTGGTTGAGGAGGGTTATGTTGCTGCCCTAGTGCTACAATCTACCCTCGAATCTCAGATTAAGGCTACACAACTCGAAGATCAACTGATCGTGGAAATCAAGAGCCAACTACAGAACGGTGAAAATTTGAAATTCACCGAAAATGGAGTGGAATGATTATGCATGGACAGCAGTTATATGTCGCAGATAATCACGATATCAAGGAGCCAATCCTCAAAGAAACACATGAATCACCACTCTCCATTCATCTGGGACTACGAAGATGTATCGGGACCTCCGGAAGCAATTCTAGTGGCCTGGTATGAAGCAGGACATCGCTGCACATGTTGCCATGTGTGACATGTGTCAACATGTTAAGTAGGAACATCAACGACCAGCGGGGTTCCTTCAAACCCAAAAGGTTCCCGAGTGGAAGTGGAATGACGTCGGCATGGATTTCATATTGGCTTCTTAAAACCCGAGCGGGACGACTCGATATGGGTTATTGTTGACCGCTTGACCAGAGTGGCACATTTCATTCCGATCAATACCACATATCAGGGTGTCAAACTCACAGAGCTCTACATAAACAACATCGTCCGCTTGCATGGTATGCCAAAGACGATCACGTCCGATCGATGCTCTCAATTCACCTCATGTTTTTGGGATAGCTTGCACGAGCTATTGGGAACCGAGCTATTCTTTAGCATGGCTTTCCACCCACAAACGGGAGGCCAAACGGAGAGGACAAATCAGATTCTGGAAGATATGTTGAGGGCTTGTGTGTTGTCCTATAGCACGAATTGGGAGAAATGCTTAGCGTTCACCGAGTTTTCCTACAACAACGACTTCCAGTCAAGCCTCCAAATGTCTCCGTTCGAAGCACTTTGTGGGAGAAAGTGTAGAACACCTCTATTCTGGTCCGAGGTTGGTGAGAAGCAATTCTTTAGACCGACCATCATCCAAGAAGCATAAGAGCACGTTGACACGATAAAAAGCCACTTGAAGGAAGCAAGTCACGACAAAGAGCAATGCCGACCATCGCGGCGTGAGTGAGCTTCAAGGTAAACAATTATGTTTATCTCAGGTCTCACCTCGTGAGGCTTTTTTGCTTTCATGTCCATGGAAAATTGGCACCTCGGTACATCGGACCGTGCAGGTGTTGAGAAGAAAGCGAAGTGGCATACTAATTGAGTTGCCACCTCAACTTTCAGATGTACATGACATCTTCCACATGTCGCAACTCAATAAGTGCCTCTGAACTCTGAATGAGCTCAATCAGTTGTAGAACATCGATCTCCAATTGAAACTTTCTTGTTAGGAGGACCTGATCCGAATCTTAGACAAAACCATGCAATATACTCATAGCTACACTATCAAGATACTAAGAGTATAGTGGAGCAACCACATGGAAGACGAGGCCACATGGGAATGAGAAGACTGTCTTAGAGCTGAATTTCCATTTTTAACATGATTTTGAACTTTTGCATAAATCAAATAGTGAGTTTACATGCAAACAACAACGTCGAAGATTTTTCAAGAAAATAATAGAATAGATAAAACCTTGAAAATTTTACACAAGAAACAATACTATGTCAGAAGCTCCCACAAAAAAATCATAAATTTTAGAGCCTATTTACTATGTTTAAAAAAATTGAACAACAATCAGCCAGTTTGAAAATTTAAAAACTTAATTCAAATCCCTAGAGAGCCAAATGGGCCAAATTCGCAGCCCATTTTCGCTAGCGCTAGCTCCAGCCCGCAGCAGCCCTCACTGTCCTTCTCGTTGACTTGCTGACCCTACCTATCGGAAGCCTTCGTCCACCTCGCGCCCACGCGCCAGTGCGCCTCGCCTGCTTCGCTACTCGCCCATAGAACACGACCGATGCCCACAGTTTAAGCCTTACCTACCCCTATCACCGCCGCTTGCCATCGCCCATGCTAGCTGCCTCATCAACGCATCGTTATCCTGCGCAGGCAACGGCGAAGCTCGGTGTGAGAAACTCGTACACTGCTCCATTTTCTCGCCACATCTCTCGCGCCATTCTTGGCCGCATTTAAGCTCCTCACCGCATCACAAGCTCCTCAGCTCGCCATTCTTGCTACCTGCAAAAAATCAAAGCTTCTTGCGCTTTGCTTCGTCGGGAATGAGAGCGTCGTTCTCGACACCGGTGAGTAGGCCTCACACCGCCATTTCCTCTGGTGAGTTTCCTTGCCCTCACCACCTGTGTCATCATGTGCCCCTTGCCTCAGTGATACTTCCTCTTTTGCTTGATGGAGCTTTGGGAACTCCGTAGCATGGTCGTGCTGTCATCTCCGACGTACACCCCATTTCAGACCTCCGCATTCCCAATGCTCTAGTGAGCTTGAACCTCACTTAACCGCGTCATATCGCGTTCCATACTCCACTAATGCTCTTTCCTTGTTTAATGTCGACCCAAGCTTAGGGAATCACCATAATCGAGCTCTTCCTCAAATCCGACCGCCGACTTTTCTATTATTCGTCACTCTAGTGAGTCCCTATTCAATTCCTCGCTCTGTACCATCCTAGGGTCTCCGGTGAGCTAATGCTACACTTCTTGTAGCATCTCTATCGCCACAAAGCGCCAAAGACCGTGAGCCACATCTGCGCTACCGCACTGTTCAATGTCATGATGCTTCTTCGTGCGTCCCTCGACATCATCTACACCCTTGGTAAGTTTCTAGTAGTCCCCTAGAGCTTTTGCATGCATTAGTTTGGCCGATTAGCTAGTGTAGCATGGAGTTCACCGTAGCCGCCTATGGTGCCACCGCGGGAAAGGGTATCGCCATCGCTCCGGTACCCATTAGTCCTCGAGCCGTTGCCTATAGCATCATAGTTGTCCCCTAGAGCCAATGTGCACCATCATTCACCTTCGATTTGCTCCTTGCGCAAAAGACATTTTGGACCCGAGGAGCTCTACCGCATATCATCGGCGTAGCGCCGTCTCCATTCATATCTCCGGCCTCTACCACCACCCGATGGGATCGCTGTCGAGAGGGGAACTCATTTTGGCTATCCCCGAGCTAAGTCGTTGTGTCGTTTGCCATCGGTGAGCTCGCCATGGCGCTCGGCCGCACGCAGCTCTGCTCCCTTCTCTTTTCTCTCGCTGACGATGGGACCCACTCGGGATGAGTAGTAGCTTAACACTAAAGACAGTGGTTAACTGAAACTAATCAATGACATGTGGGTCCGGCTGAAAACTTAATCGAAAATATAATTTAAAACACATTTAGTATATGAGTCACTGATATGTGGGACCACCCACTGTTTTCGGTTTTAAAACATGTTTTAGAAACTGAGAGACTGGCATGTGGACCCCAGCGTTTAGTTAAATAAATTCAAAAATAGGTTTAATCATTAGTTAATAAATAACGAGTCTATGACACATGGGACTGTCTCTATTTTTATAAATAAAATTAAGAAAATCAAAATATGAGTCACTAACAAGTAAGGCCTACATGTAAGATAATAAAATTTCAAAAAAAATATGAGAAAAGTCGCTTCCAGTTCAGAGGAAAATACGTTTTCTCTGTTGGAAAGTGTAAACCTCAAAAGAACTCAAAGGAAAATACACTTTCTCTATTAGAAAGCGTAAACCACAGAAAATATGCTTTTGACATCACCCTTTTCTTATTTTTTTGAAATTTTCAAACCGAAGTAAATTAAAACATTAATAACTTTTGCATACAAACTCCAAATTGAATGAATATTTTTTCTAAAATCATGCTCTGTCTTAATATGCAAAAATATTTTGATTTTATTGCTGTTGAAATTATTTTTCTATAATTAATTTGCTATCGACTCTTTTTGAATAGACGTCGATACTTGACGTAATTTCTGATGATGCTATTTCAATTATTGTACTTTTTGCAAAATCTATTATGCATGCATGTATGTTTGCTTAAAATTGCTATATTTGAGGATAAGCTGTAGTTATATTTCTATTCAATGCATGATCCTCCTTTAAATATTGGCATCCTTCATTGTAGCCATTAGGTAATGGCTTACGCATGAAAATGATGTTAAATTGGGTTTTGAATCGAATATCGCATAAATGCTTAGCCAAGACTTTAGTCTTTACTAAAATTTGAAAATAGATGAAATATTGAATATGATTTGGGAGATTTTGAAATAATGGTCCAAAGGAGTTACCTCTGTAAATTTTGTATAAAAATAAAAAAAAATCTAGATTACGTCACGGGTGAGCTATAATATAAACTGATGAATGTGAGAGGGTTTCTCGCATGTAAATAGTGGGAGATCCTTGCCTAGGTCAATTAAGGGCCGAACACCGTAAGTCCTATCTAAGCCTAAGTGTACAACTATATATGCCGATATGGGATGGCCTCAGCTAATTAAGTCATCAAAAACTAGTCTTACATATTGGTAGGCCTTAGTAGTGCGAGCATGTGTGATAGCTCGAAGGGGCTCCCTTCACCAAGGTGTTGGGACCAAAGCCTTCCGACACAACAGTTAATACCTCACTTTAACAGGGGGTACCCGAGATTGAAGTGAGGGTTTTCGTTGTCCGGATAGTGTAAGGCTATGACTAGGTGATGTAAAGGCTTCATTGTGTGCTCTAGACTACTTACTGAAAGATCATGTGCGGTGGTATCGATGGATGCCGGATAAACTAGAAAATTTGTATACTATGGATAAATTTGTACACCTCTATAGAGTGTAAATCTATTTAAATAGTCATGCTCACGGTCATGAGCATGCTTAATGCAGTCTTAACGGGTATAGTCTCTATTTTTCAGAAATACAGTTTTGTTGAAAAAGTTGGGATGGATATTTTTGTTGATATTTGAGTTGAGTGTCATGTCTATGGTGAAAGTAAGATGATGATCGCAGCCAAGGAGGTTGCGATTTTTATTACCAAGGTACTTACTTGTTGATTCTTTATCTATTTAACTACTCTTTAAACTTCCATTGCAAAATACTATGTATTGATGTTGCAACTAAAACTTGTATCTGAAAATAACTTGTAGCATAGAGCCGCCTCCTTGCTAGCCATGCATATATATAAATTTTATGATACACTACAAGTCTTCTTGAGTCATAATGTACTCAATCTTGTAAATTGTTGTTCAAAGATGAGGATGATCACATCTGGGACGATACCTTCTTCGATCCCGATCACAGAAGTGCAGGGACCAATCTTTCTAGGACTTATCCTTGTCGATTGCACGAGAGTTTGTGCTTCATTGTTTAACTTGCTACTTCTAATACTTTTCTTTTAATTTGGTCGGTCGGCCCCTATATCGTAAATTATGTAATCGCTCAAGTTTATGTACTATATTTATTTCATGTTGTATGTAATTGTGTATGGATGTGTATGCCAATGTTGTGGATGTATGTACTAACCATTGATCATGGGACTAGTACAGTATACACAAGGATTTCGGGTATTCAATGCCCGGGGTCTGACACGCTTGGTTCGATCCTTGATTAAATACCATGTTTTGATTATTTTAATAATTTCTAGGGTTTTCCGTTCTAGCCACATGAAAAGATGGAAATATCCTCGCCCATCCACGTCTTCGTCCGGCTCGCACCAAAGAGGAGATCTACGACCCCATCCTCCTCCGCCGATCCCGAGGATGTCCTTCAATGGCTCACGGAGGAGAAGGTGCGGATCCGGGTGCAATAGGTGGAGATCCAAGGCTACTGGCCGGGCGTGTCACGCCGCGGTGGAGAGTCGTCGCGCGCCGACCTCCTCGAAGCTTCTTTCGCTCGGAGTTAGCTCCCGAACCTTCAGAAGCTTCCACCACACGCCTGAGAGCACCTCCATGGCGTCCTCCGGAGGTGCGGCCATCTTGGAGGGGCCCGCGTCGCCATCCTCAACGGCTTCGGCGGTGGAGTGGCACGATCCTACCGAACTGAAGAGCCGGTGGTGTTCTTCGACATCCCATTGGGTCCATCCCGCTGGCGCATCAAGATGGAGCTCATGCGCTCTGCGCCGTGGCCGGCGGCGGCTCGTCGCTTTGACACCATCTCCATCACCACGGATGCAGCACCTCGGGGCTCCTACCAATGAAGCCCGGGCGGCGGAGGCAAGAAATGGTGGAGCTTGGAGAAGTCGAAGGTGAGGTCGACGTCGCACTAGAGGCGATGGAAATGGCGAGCCGTGGGGCACGTGAGGATGGCCTTGTAGCGCCACGCATGCGGTGGATCTTAGTGAGCTCCACGCCAGTGCTTGTGACGAGGAACAACGGAAGGAAGGGAAGAGGCGCAGCGAGCGGAGGAAGAGAGGAGGAGAGTCTTTGTATGGGGAGAGGCCATCGAGGCGGAGAATTGGCGATTAGGTGCGAGCCCGTGGAACCTTTAGTGCGGCCGGCGTCGAGTGGAAACGGGTTCGCGCAAGGGCATTAGTGTCTTTTCGCGTGGCTATAACGGCAAAAACTGACCGATATTATTGAAATAAACAAAACGGGGTATTTAATAAAGGATCAAACTAAACGAGGGGTAAAAAACAATTACATCGGGAATGAGGGTATAATCTTGAAACACGTCTAAGCGAATGGTAAATAATCAATTCCCCTTTATTTATTGTTGGACAGCTCGAATTACACGGGAAGCCTGAACCCATTTCTTTAATTGCGGGCAGCATCGGACCAAAGTTCGGCTAATGCAAGCCCACTAGAGTCAAGTTGGGTTTTACTCCGTGTTAGGCGGGTTTATCGTCCTGTCGATGTTAGGTCTAAAAGAGAGTGAGTATTCCTAAACCAACCAAATTGTGTGTGCGTAGGTGTTTTTGGCAATTCATGTTGAAGTTCAGTTAGTTCTTATGTATTAGTTAGTTTACAGTGAATGCAGCTAGCCATTTTTTACTTTTACAACGAATCTGACTAACCTTTGTCTACTTTTGCAAATAACAACAATTATATATATATATATATATATATATATATATATATATATATATATATATATATATATATATATATTTATATTTATATTTATATATATATATAGAGAGAGAGAGAGAGATTGCACAACCATGAGAGCGATGGCGCAAGAATGCAAGAATACCTATAATATCGATTTATACTAGAGAGATCATTTGAACTAGAAAGGTAATTAAGTGAATTAGAAAGAAAAAAATCAGAAAATTAGGACAACTTTGTGTGTGCGCAGGCCACGGCAACCTGGGCCTAAAGGGGGTCAGCCATGGGGGTTTAAGAGGGGGGTTGCAGCCCCAAACCCTAGCCACCACCCCCCTGCCGAACACCCCTCCCCCTACGCCTCCACCTCCTGCCGCCATCCCCAAACCTGCTCCCTTGCCGCGCCAACCTGCTGCCCCTACCTCTAGGCATCGCCATTTTCTACTAGCCACATGAGGTATCAAGGAGGACAACAAGGGTTCGGCCAGGAAGAAGAAGGAAGGAAGGAAGGAAGGAAGGAAAGAGTAGAAATTCGCGAGTTTTTGTGATCCGCCGCCATCTTCAAGGGTAACACCTATTAAACCTTAGAATTTACCTAAGTTTAGTCATTGTTAAGGTCGTAGATAGTTTTCTTAGGGAAAGTTTAATTTTTAGCATGCCTTAGTTCGCTGAGGTTAGATGAAGAACCTTGCGGGCGATTCGAGGTATTTAGGTTCGGATTGAGTCGATCTAATTAGAAAAAGTTAGATAATCTCATTAGCTTTCGAGAAGGTCTAGATCATTAGAAGTAGTAAGAGAAGCGTTACGGCCTCGGGATAGTCCTTTGTCTAGAATTTAGACTCGGTTGATAGATGTTGTGAAGAGTGGCGATTTCATCTAGTAGATGGGAAAAAATATGGTGATAACTTGAATAAGTTAAAAAATTTGTGTAGTTTTTAGAACTGTTATCGTTCATATATTTTTCAAGTTTTAGAATTAAAGATATAAAATTATGAAGCGGAATGTCTTGGCAGATTCTGTGACGGTCTTCGGGAAAGGAAACTAGAAACAAAATGGTAGAATCAAAAGTTCATCATAACTACAAAGTTGTAGCCATTTTTGTGAGGATTCCAGAAAATCTTGGTTGGTTGAATTTAAAGTTCGAATAAATAAGTTATAGAGTTTTTTACTACTGAGACAGCGGGTAGCGCGTCTCGTGGAATTGGGTTAATTGTACCATCTTGGCGTAGACATGTGAGAACGATTAGTATAATGTTTTGGTACTGTGATAATGCGGTTTTGAGATTATTTTAACTTACTTGTTTAGGGATTGTGGCCTCATGCGTCGTGCCACAATTTCGTCACCTAACTTCTAAAGGCTAAGAGGCAAGTACATGATAGAATGATGAACAATGGGTTGTTCTCTATTGTCATTGATATTATTTATCATGTTATTTATTATGTTTTCATCAAGTTTATTCATATACATGATATTCATGATATTGAGTTAACGATATTATGATATTGAGATAATGAGAATGATATATTGAGTTAATGAGATGAGTTGTGTAAATGATTAATTATGATGTTGCATCATTTACATTAATCATGATAAGAATGCACGAGCTAGGTCGGTGAGAAAGTCATGTAACTATTCCAGTGAGGTCGGTGAGAAAGATACATGACTAGTCTGGAGTACTCTAGATAAAGTCTTATATTTGTAGAAACTAGTTAAAATCCTACAATGTATGAACCCCATCCTAACGAAGATGGAGGAAGAGTGTGTCATCGACGGATGAACACTCCATTATACCGGTATCAACTGATGAGATGCATATGAGCATGAGTATGATGGTGCATTCACATATATGAGTAAATTGTTAAATTGTGCAAATTTACCTATATGGAATATGACTTATTTATTTGAGTATGAGAATGGCATTAAATAGATAGATGAGAATGATAACCTTTGATTATGGTTGATAAATAGTTTTTTATGGCTTTATTATATATTTACTGAGTCTTAGAGTCACTCTTGCTTTATTGTTGGTTTTAGGTGACCGTTGACGATATTTCACTTAGGAAGGACTAGCGCACTTGGAACCATAAACTCACACTCAATTATTTGATTCATTAGACATTAGAACATTTATTATAGAGTGATGAATTATATTTAGGACTTGTTAGTTTTGAATGACCTTTGATAATAGGTTGAAGTTGAATATTCATCGATAAACTTTATTCGATTAGTTTTGCGTTATTCTTGGATTATTATCTTACTATACTTCCTAAAGATTAATTATATATGATTGTTATATCATTATACTTGCTTAGTGTGACCTGCAGACGGGTTTTATCGTTAGGATGCTTGCTGTAATTTATTGTTAATTAATGTTAAAATTGATAGTTAGTATAGTTAGTGGCATTACGGGCTCTGTGATAGGCTGCGGTGTTACAATACCCATCTTCTTATTTGTGATACATAGAAGTTCTAAGATAAACCTCGGGACATAGCAAAGCGAGGATAGAGTTGGGCCTCGGGCGTAGGGGCAATAGTCAGAGATCTAAAAAAGTACATAAAAATATCTTGAAAAATCATCAAAATATGAGTTCGATATAAGACAGTTGGCCTAAATGTGGCCGGCTCGACGCATGCGTACCATCGTAGGACCCATGACATCGCCATCTTGAGTCGGTCATGCGTGTACGAGGGCAACGCATCTTGTGCTCCTCCTCCAATCGGATGACTATCGGGCATGCGGCATTGCGGCTCAACAATTAAACAAGTCGGACTAATTCTTTCGTTTTGTTTCATTTCATTTGAGCACTAAGATATAGTGCTCCTCACTCGATTGCATGCGCTGTTGCTTTCATTTCTTGTGTAGTATAAAGCAACACACGATGATTACATCGTACAACATTGTACATTCATGGAGCTGTATTGGTTGCTCTATGACATAGCTCTAAAAGAAAGACAAGCTGCTATTAAGTGAATAACCACTATTTAGTTAAAGTGAAAAATCGAACAACCATATTCGGACAAGAAAGCGTGATTTGGACAAGAAAGCGACAAATATACCTTCTTCTCCACGGCGGCGATATCTCAGACAAGGGCTCACGAGCTAGGGTTAGGGTTCACGGACCCACGACCTAGAGGGAGACAAAGCGATGGCGGACCGGCGGTGAGTGCGGCTCTGACAAGCGGTGAGATGGTGGTGCACCATGTTGCCGGTTGGAGGAGGCGGTGGCGGCGGGGGTGATGAGCGATGAGCAATTAGGAGGCGGCGGTGGTGGTGGATCGAGCAGCGATGGCCGTCTAAGACAAGGAAGAAGGCGGGGTGGGGAGGAGGAGGTGCCACTACTAGTCTACTACAAAGCAGGTCATCTTGGGCGCCTCATCACATACGGTTCCAAAGGCCGTGCGTATTAAACCTCTGAGCGGTTCCTTTTGGAACCGTGCTGTGATAACTTCTCACCTGAGGCGGTTCTTATTAGGAACCGTCGCGAATATCCTGACGGTTCCTAATAAGAACCATCGTGCGGTATCACTCTGTTAATTCTACAAACCATCGTGTAGTATCGCGAGCGGTTCCTAATAAGAACCGTGCGTGGTATCACTGACGTTAATTCTACAAACCGTCATGTAGTATCATAGATGGTTGGTAATCGAACCATCACGTGATATTGGCGCCTCATCACGAGCGGTTCCAAAGGAAGCGTCGTGTTGAACTTTTCTGACGGTTACATTTGAAGCAAATGCGTGATAGTGACTTATCACGAGCGGTTCTTTTACAAACCGTGCGTGATATAATTAAACAAAAGATTAGAAAAGATCACCGTCGTCGACATAATTAAACAAAAGATTAAGCGTCTACGATATAATTAAACAAAAGATTAAGAAAAGATACTTGATCTTCAAAGGTAGAAACCGAAAAATTTATAAATAAAGTTTTTCTAGTAGCGGAGGTAGTGCTATCTCGTCTTCAATACTTCATAGGCGGCGTCGGCATCGGGCGGTTCTGATCGGCGGCGAATGAAGCCGAAATCGTCCACGCGTGTGCGCTCGTTGATGTCTCCTCAAGACCATCGTCTTGTAGAATCAAAAGTATTGAGCCCATAGCCTCTCTTTCCTTGCTTGGTCTCGGCACGATGGATTCGATGCTTCTTTGCCTCGATAACGCTGATCCAAGTCACGACAAGCCTCTTGGAGATGTGCAGCGTCATTTTGGAGGACCACGTCAATGAAACGATAAACTTCGCCGAAAGTGGGAGATCACCGGAAGACATGGTGGAGGAGGATGTCAAGGCGACAAAGGTGGTCGTCACCTGCTCGGTAAATTCGGCGGCGGAGAGTGAAGAACTGTATTGAAGCAGTGTTCTTCTGCGCGGCACGGTTTCGTGTCTGAGAGAGGTGCTCGTCTGATGCGGCCAGAAGGCCATCAATGCAGCGACAAGGAAGAAGCGGCCATTTCTATTTTCTTATAAGTGTGTGGGATGATCATCTTCAATGGCGGATGATCCTTTTATATAAAACAAGAATAAATTGAGCATGAGGCGAAGAGCGCCAAATCATGGGAGTTGTAGCGACTATCACGAGCAGTTTATAATAAGAGTAGTCGGTGATATAGAACATCATAGACGGTTCTATATTCAACCATATGTGATATAGTCCACATCACAGACGGTTCTATTTACAAACCGTCGTGATATGGTTGAAATATCACGAGCGATTCAATTTAGAACGAAATGCAGCTTAATATACTAGTATCACGACGGCTCTATTAAAGAACAAATGCGTGATATTATAATTCTGAATGGTTCCACGATAGAACCGTGGTGATATTATCATCACGAGACGGTTCCAAGATAAAACTGTCTATGATATTTCCTACCTCTTCGTCTCCGCGCGATATGTCTCTTCATCTCACCATCGCTGTAACCGTCTCTTCGTCTATTACGCGATTACTCCTAGTTCTTTATAAGGCAGAATAATTCACCAAAGATTAAACTCCCATCGCTCTTCGTCTCACGGTTTTGAGTGCGTCGCGCGGCAATCGCCAAGGTGAGCATGCGAGCATGATGGCGGCACCAAGGCGAGGAGGTCGGTGATGCGCTCTTTCTCACGATGTCATCGTCGACATGCCGTCGGGCGTGTGCCGCGAGCTCTCTCGACCCATGGAGGACCTATGCGGCCTCGATTAGCGTGCGTACATATTTATACCTACAAAATACGTGCGTATGTACTACTATTTATTCTAACATCTTGACTTTCGTATATACGTATATTGGGTTGCAAGGCCTTGTACAAGGTGTCGAAGGCAGCGGTAGGGGGCGCGTGGCGGCTGGCGAAGGAGGCGATGAAGTGGCGAGACAACGGCGCTACCTCGCGATCGTCAACCACGGCGGGCGCGGCAACGGGGGCTTGTTTCATCGTCGGCCTCGGGCTTGTCTTCGCGCCCCAAGACATGCGGCGCGGACTCATGTTCCTTGAGCAGGCGGCGTGGCGCCACAAGGCAGCGGCCTCGTGCTCGGTCTCCTCCTCTACGGCCGTGAGACACGCGATGTTGGGAAGCACTACATCGGCCGGAGTCGAGGGCGAGCGCGGCGGCGGAGTGCGAGGCGGCCAAGACCAGCGGGAGTGCGGCGGTGCGTGAGGCTCGCGCGGACATGGTCGAGCGGCGGTGTGGGGAAGAAGGTCAGACCTCGGGGCGGGTGTGGCGCTATCGGAGGATGGCCACGGTGCCGAGCAGCGCTGCGGTGTGGAAGGGTGGGGCGACTACGTGCGTCTTACGTAGTGACGGCTGCAGGATTAGGCATGAGTATACGGTTTCTTTGCAAAGGTGTTGGACTATTTGCCATAAAATTTTAGTTTTTAGGTTTCTAAAAGGTGGTGCAAGCTGGACTATTTTCCAAATTAAATGAATTTTTAATGCACCAAAATATATGGTCCACAAGGGCGGGAGCGATTACAATTCCGCGTTGACATCAAAATATATCGTCTGACAGATTACAAGTCCATAACACATGATGTTATGGAATAAATTAATTACAATGGAGTAATTTCTTAATTAAAATATAGTCCTTCATGATGATCGTAGCGCATATAGCTAGCTTCCTCATTGGGTTCTTCCTCGAGCACGATCACGAGTCTCGAAAGGAGCAACTCGTCAAATTGATTGTATTCTTCCTCGTCCACTATATTCTCAACTCAGACAATCCTTCTTTTCCATGAAGAACTACGTGGCCTTCTTATTTGCGGGTCGATTACATAGAAGACTTGAACAACTTGGTTGCTTGATGCAGAATGGTTCGTCTTTGTATCCGACACGATCGAGGTCCACGGTAGTGATGTCGTGCTTATCGACCTTCACTGTGGGAGATGGACCAACGCACGAAATAGGGGATCTTAAAAGCACGTAGTTGAGCTCCCATATCTCCTCTATTTGCTCATAATGCGAGCTCCTCAACCCATCGATGCTGAATGCATCTATCACGGACACATTGTACGGGTATGCTCTTCCTATCTGAATTGCCGTATAAAATGTGTACCCATTTATGTATTATCCTTGCCATGTGACAATTGTAAATTGTGGCCCTTTTGCCAACCATAGCAGCTATCATCACTTGATGACCTCCCGTCATGATTCGCACCTTTAACCATTCGTTGAGCCGGCGGTTGTGCTCTCTAGTGATCAAACCTCCGACGAGTGCGGATTACGTTGGTGTACCATGTCTTTGTGCTCGTCGATGTGCGGGGACACTTGGGTCATGTGTTGCAAGACCGTGAAATGGGCTTGGCGTGCGTATCGGTCGGGAGTGATTGATTTCCTTCCGATGGTCCCGATACCATCGGCCTTCCCTCATGACAAGATAGAGGCACACCTATCGGTTCCACGAGCCATGTAGTCGACGCGAGAACTCAATGACCTTTTCGGTTGCATAACAGCCGATGATCTGCCCTCGGTCGAGATCGATTCCGTATGTAGGACTTGAGAATTCCATATACCTCTCAAGCGGTACATATGGCGTAGGAACACGGGACCGCATATCTTTATCTCTTTCACAAGATGAACAATGATATGGACCATGATATCGAAAAATGACGGAGGAAATACATCTCAAGTTGACATAGAGTCGTCACCACCTCGGCTGTAGAGCATCTAGTCCTTGGGATCGATGACCTTACGAGCAATTGAGTTGAAGAAATAACATGACCTCAAGATTGCCACTCGGACCTTGTTCGGCAAGATACCCCTAATTACAGCGAGAAAGCATTTGTGTCATCGACACATGACAATCATGAGACTTCATACCAATTAATTTCAAATCTTGCATAGAAACAAGTTTCTTAATGTTAGCGGAGTAACGGGGCGGGACTTTGACACCATGCAAGCTTTGGCACAATTCATTTCTCTCGGCCTTGGACATAGTGTAGCAAGTGGTGGAAGGTATGTTCGTCCTTTATCGGTCTCTTTCGGTGCTAACTCGGTCCTTATGTTCATATCAACCAAGTCACGTCGTGCGTTAACACCATCCTTTGTTTTGCCACTAATGTTGATAAGAGACCAATCAAGCTTTCACATACATTCTTCTACGTGCATGGCGTCGATCGATGGCGAACTTCTAAGTGCTCCTAATAAGGCAAGTCCCAAAATTGACCGCTTCTTTGGATGTTCTTCAGCGGGTTTTTAATTTACGTCCTTCCTAAGCACAACATCGATATCCTTAACCATATCATAGACCTCTTTCCCTCTAAAAGCCCTTGGAGAGTGAATTGTCCTCCTTATTTCCGTCGAATTGTTTCTTCATCTTGCGGTATGGGTGAAACACAGGAAGGAACCTACGGTGGCATATATACGATTTGCGTGAGTTGTTCAACCATACACTCTCTGTAGCATCTAGCGATGCGGACTGGCTTTGGCTCCTTTCATACTGGCCCGACAGGTTACAAGAGCGGGAAAATCATTGATAGTGCGAGAACAACATGGCGCGTAAAGAAGTTCTCTCGTTTATCGCATCCCATACTTGTACCCGCCGTTCCACAGTGTCACAAGATCATCGATAATGGTGCTAGGTACACATCAATATCGTTCCCAGTTGCTTGGCCCTTGGATAAGTAGTGACATCAAAATGTATACACTTCATACGACCCACGGAGGAAGGTTGTACATACATAGATTCACGGGCCGAGTGCTATGTCATTGCTCATGTTACGAAAGGATTCATTCCATCTGTACTCAACCCTAACCTTATGTTCCTCGGTTCGCTTGCGAACTCTTTGAAGGTCCGATCGAAGTTTCTCCTTTGGCGAATCGGCGGGGTGTCTTAGTTTTCATCTTTCTTACGCTCCTCGAGTGCCAACGCGCAATCTTGCCTCCTTCCGGTTCGCAAATAAGCGCTTCAAGCGTGGGATCACGGAAGATACCACAACACCTTAGCAGGAGGTCCTTGCTTCACCTTAGCAGTATTCTTACGCTTGTATCGGGATGCTTTGCACACGGGACATACATGCAAGTCTGCATACTCTTTACGATACAGGATACAATCGTTCGGACATGCATGTATTCTTTCTACTTCCATTCCCAATGGACAAAGAACCTTCTTGGCTTGGTAGGTGGTGCTGGGCAACACGTTTCCCTCTGGAAGAATGTCCGCTAGGAGACCTAACAACGCCGTGAAACTCTTGTCGGACCAACCATTGCTCGCCTTCAATTTCAGCGGTTCAAATCACGGTTGACAACCTTGTGTATTCGGCTTGCGGCCGGGGAACAAAGGTTTCCGAGTCCTCCATTAAGTGCTCGAATTTACAAAACTCTCTCTCACTGTAGTTTTCATACGCATCGTGTAGCATCCGATCCAGTTGTCATCGTCGACCTATCGTCATCAAAAACACGATCCACATCCGGCATATCGTTGACTTCCTCGGCGATGTCATCATTATTAACTTCCTCGGCGATGTCATCATTATTAACTTCTCGTATAATCTGCTCTTCACCGTGTTGGTCCAACATGTATACCCTTTTTGAAACCCATTGAATCAAGTGCCCTACGATGCTGCGCGGGTTGTTAAAAATCTTGATTACGCAATCAATGCATGGACGGTACATAAATTCTATCCCCTTATTCGACATATCTGCTCCGCGGCTCTTTTAAAAGCAATCACGCCATTAATGTACTCTTCACTCACACGATTACGCAGTACATCGATTCGGTCCATCTACGCTACACACGTAACAATTAGTAGTGTTAAATTATATTAATAAAGCGCATATCGTTACTCCTCCTATTAACCAAATACACTAAAATTGATTAAAGATAAACCTAGAGCAAATATAAAGAGTTAAAGATCGTTACCCTCGGAGCTCACGACGAAAATTCCTAATATCATGATATTCCTCTTGTCCTTCTCCTTGAGCCACGGTGCAATGTGAGACTTAAATGAGCAGGGCAAGAGAAGAGCCACGATCAAATGCACCTCCCCATAAGCTTATCCCACTCGGAAAACACCCTGCAGTAGAAACAAAACACTCATTCACAACACCCAAACCGAGAGCTACCACCAAGCCAAGCCTCACAAAGCAAGCATGCAAGCCAAATAGCCATAAGTTGCTAAGGCAACCCACAACCAAGAACAAGGCAAGCAAAATAAACAAGCCTCCTCGGTAACAACACAGCAAAGCTTCTCAAGCCCTCTATTCCAAAGAAAGATCGGGCGCTAGGCGAGGGTCTGTTGGGTCTTTATATTTATAGGGTGGCATATCACGAGCGGTTCTTATTCCCAACAGTTTGTGATATGAGTATATCCTGAGCGGTTCCTCTAACTAACCGTCTATGTTGAACTTTCTCTGACGGCTCCATGTGGAACCGTCGTGATATCCTCCATATCACAGACGGTTAGTAAGGAAACCGTCTCGTGATATCCACCTATAAAAGAGCGCACCGCTAGGTTTTGCTCTTTACTCGTCACTTCCTCTCCCACGCCCGTAGGCTCTCGCGCTCTCTCGGCTCCTCTAGGGTTCGCCGTTCACCTCCCGGCCGTAAGACCAGCCGCGCCGCCCCTTCATCGGCAATGCGCCTCGCCTCGGCGCGGCCTCCTCCCGTGTCGGCCTCCTCCCTCTACACCGGCCTCCTCCCCTGTGCCGGCCTCCTCCCCGCGCCGTCCTCCTCCCCTGCACCGGCCTCCTCCCGGCGGCGTCCTCCTCCCCGCGCCTCCCTCCTCCCCGCGTCGGCCTCCTCCCCTGCACCAACCTCCTCCTTGCACCGTGAGTTGTTGTGCGGCGTCCTCTCTGTGAGTACTAAAGATATTGCAAATTGATCAGTGGGCTTTGTTGACATGCTCTGTGATGAACTTTGTCTTATCACGAGATTGAATGTGATAGTTAGTTGATTATTGAGCTCTATTGTATTACTTACTCATCAATTTGATATATTGTTAATTTGTTACTTTCGGTTGAATGCTAGTTATCACAGACGGTTGAATGCTATTGTCAATTTGATATCTTTGTTAGTTCATTCTTGAGCTCTATTGTATTGATGAGCAAATGCGTGATGTGACTTTGATAGTCTTTGATAATATGTGAACTGAAATTGATCGGTGGTGCTTTGTTACAGTTCGCTCTGTGATGAACTTTTGTCTTATACGAGATTGAATGTGATAGTTAAGATCATTTTGATATGATTGAGATCATTTGACGATTAAGCAAAAAATTGTTTAGAGCTCATAGTTTGAATTTATACTATCATATTCATTTAATGAAGAGTATAGACAATAGGATTGAGATGGCAAAGACTTGTTCTTTCGCAACTCTCATACGAGAGCACAAACTACCATCAATCCTTCTTTATATATTACGTTTGTGCATCATTTTCGGTTAAGTTGAGTAAATCTACTTGAATCAGTCGGTTAGAGCTTACGCATATTGCCGTGCATATATAGATAGCAAGTAAGCGACATGGCGTCCTGCCGTCTTCGCGTCATCGGCGTCGCGAATGCGTCTGGATCTCAGAGAAAGTGTTACGTCGCGAGATGGCGGAGGAACATCGAAAATTCCTCCGGGCCTAATGGCCGTCCACGGAGGTCAATGCCAATGGGATCCTGTGAGTCCCCCAAAGCGGCGAGTCCGGACCATGTGCGGGATACTTGGAAGGAGCGGTCCCCATCACCACTGCGAGTGGGACAACGTGTCGGATGTTCGGAGCGCGGCGTGGGGCGAAGTTTTAAAATCGTTCACTTTCCCACCACGACTGGCGCGTGGAGCAGTAGGCGTTGCTCTCGATCGGAAGGCGTGGAGGACCTTGAGCGTGCTTGTCACAAAAATGCGTGAACACGGTCGACGCCCTTCACGGCGTATAAATTCTTGTCGCGGGATATATGGGGCGCCTTTGTGCAAATGAAGACGGCCTTGAATTTCTTGAGAAAGTGCGACGCACAAGGCTCTTGGACACTAAACACTCACCCCCACAAACTCGGCACGCCCATTGTGCACGCGGGTAAAACCGCGCAATGGGCGGCGGAGGGCGAGAACGCAACAAGGCCATTTGCTCGGATCACAAGCAGCGCGCTCTCTTGGTTAGAGTGAGGCATCGTCACATCTTGGACAAATCTCTTTCACAAACCCGCAGACCAAGGATGTAGCCAACCGTGTGGTAAATATGTCTTGAACTACCTAGTTGTTAATAAGTCCATAACCGTAATGTCTATAATAACATGATGACCTCTTGCGGTAAGAATTGAGTTCGCATGTTAGAAGGCTCCTTCCAGCGAGCGGGGAAGGATATACTATCTATAGCTCAGGAAACAAGGAGCACCGAATTACTTTACGAGCAAAGGGTTAATGTATCTTGGAGGATGAATTCCCACGACTATTGCGTATAAAGATCCAAGGCGAGTACGACACGAGTTGGAACATGTGCTTACTACAAAATTTGAAGGAAGAGAGCAGTGCTTCTTGCAAAATTTGAAGAAAAGATAGCAAGATTGCGAGGACCAAGTGAATCAACTCCTACTCCTCAACCGATTTGCAAGCCGCCCGTTGTTTTGGGAGCAGTCCTCCTCAACATCGAGTGGCGTTATGTCCACACAAAATTATGAACATGATGACGTCCAATTACCTATCGACGACATCAAGGTAATGTACATCTCTAGAATGCTCCAAAGATAGACCTATAGGACACCTTAGCTAATTGCGTATCGTTTTGTAGGAGCCGACGCCTTGCGCTCCAAGTGAGGATGGTTGGGATGTCTATTGAAATTTGGGCATGGGGTGGCGTATCCATGCATGGAAGGGATAGTGTAGCACGGTGCCCAGGTGGCGCAGGGTTACGCCAGGGTCCAAGTGGACATGGTACATGACAATTTTAAGGCCATCCTACCGGAGATTCGCGACGACAACATCATAACACTAGGGGATGTCGTATGCGATTTTATCCGATGGCCCAAGAAGGACATCACCACGGACCTGCGGTGCCGCCTCAACCTTTGATGACTCCACCCCAACCATCTCAACACGACCATGCCTCTCCAACGGAACCAAGAAGGACGCGCCGGACCTGCGGTGCGCCTCAACCTCGATGACTCTACCCCAACCATCTCGACGACCATGCCTCTCCAACAGGACCCTCCATGACTACACCTCAACCTTCGCTTGAAGCCCGCCTCATCGGTTCCGTGGAGAAGACACCGAAAGAACAAAAAAGTGTGCGCCGTTTGGTTCCGAGTTGTCTCACGGGAGGGCGCGTAGCGAGCAAGTCGTTCGAGACAAATCGAAATCGAAGAACATTAAGGCGCTTCCACCTCCTAACCCTAAGAAATACTCTTTGGAAGTCAGTTGGCGACCACCGCATATTGGCCTCTGTTGGATTAGGTTGTCGAGTTTGCATACCGTACTTGCACAAGACCAAAGAGAAAGGTGCGCGATGGAATCATCATCGGATACGGAGGACTATTTCCTCCACGAGCCCTTCGTCGTGGGCTTGACGACTTATTCGACCTATTCAACCTCAAAGCCCTCGATGCCTTACTTCTACGATCTTTGGACCTTTGTAAGTGTGTACAATCAAGTTCTACATTCACGTAATACGAATATAACAACTCATTGCTTATGTATAGATACATGTTTAAAAATGCCCGGCGATTGAAAGAACGGTGGGTTCCTCGACCCACACGTGGTCTCGAGCAAACCATCTTGGCGACGCATCCTACGTCGAGAAATACATAACAACATGATTGCTTGCTCAAAAGCGACAAGGACTACATAATGGTGCCTACAACGAAGTAAGTGCTTTACTACTTGCTATACAAATTTCATTTGTACTTTATACGCAGCGCCACGAACTTAGGTTTAATGACTCAAGCGACATACATGAGTAGGCACCCCGGGTCCTTTTAGTCATTATACCAAAGAGGAACGGTACTATACCTTGATTCCCTAATGAAAAAGCCACGACTTCACCCTTATGCGAGAGTACTCGGCGGTGTGCTTATTTCCTCCATACATAACTCTATTGTAGTCTTCCTTCGTTTGAAATGGCGAGGTTAACTTTTTGGAAACATGTAGGTCGTTCATCTCCTATATTGCCAGAGGAGGGCTATACAAGGAACGAACGCCACATTTAATCACAGGACGCGATTTAAGTGCGTGCTACAACACAATAATTCTATCATACTGTAATAATGCATCTCGAACTGACTATACCTATATATGTAATTCTATTTTTGCGATGTCGTCGGCAAAAGCGAAGAATGTGCATTCTCGTTTGCCATCATATGCGATTCTCATGAGTGCTAAGTTGGAGGATCCGAGGTTGGTCAATCTCGCAATAATTATTTCCTAATTATAAATTTACATATATATGCTTACTACTTCTTTGTTGCTAGCTACGGATCTTCAATATAGATTTAGATTCACTTGTTGAGAGAGATCTCGGATGTTCGAGGGAAGCTCGCACCTTCATCATGGCGGATATCATTAGCGCCAACGGAGAGTTTCACTACTCCAACACATTGAATGACCTTGAATGATTCATTAATGTAATTCACTTTGAATAGTTGTAATTCAATTGTAACTCCGAGGCTAGCCAATATTTGATACATATTAGTGTCGAATTGATTTTGAGTTAAATGATCACTTTGAGTGTCAATGATTGATTCATCTGTAATGTATCTATTTTACGCTGCTTGTTTTGAGAGCATGGCTAGCAATTCCCGAGGCTAGCCGAAAATCAAAATTAAATTAGTTATCTTTGAAGAGCTATCACGCAGCGGTTCATAACTATTGTAAATGCATGATAGATGGATATCACTGAGCGGTTCGTAAAAATCGCCGTCGTGATCTATGGATATCACGAGACGGTTCATAATTATCACCGTGCGTGATATGTGGATATTCGAGCGGTGCTAATTATAACCTCGCAGCGATATCCATATATCACGACGGCGATTTTGACGAACGCTGCAGATATCCATATATCACGACGGTGAGAATTGTGAACCGCTCGTGATATTGATATTACAAGCGGTTCGTAAATATAGCCGCTCGTGATATATGGATATCACGAGCGGTTGTTTATTAGAACCGCTCAGTGTGTTACTTATCACAGCGGTTTTTAACAAATGCGTGATAACGCCGATTATCACAAGCGTATAAAAACACGCGACGATGCTAAACCGCTCGTGATGAAGGTTTCAACCGTCTGTGATAACGTTTTATATAGTAGTGTGTGGACGGCGGCGCCGAGAGGATATTAGGGTAGAAGGCGTTGATGGCGGCGGTGGGATAGAGGGTGGCGAGCACGGTGGCAAGGCCGCTGCTTGCCGTGGGTGTTGGAGGCGGGGTGGTGGTGGGCGTGCGGGCGTGCGAAGAGGAAGAAGGCGAGCGGTGGGGGTGGTGGCGAGCTTGCCGGAGAGGAGGCGAAAGGAGCGGAGAGGAGGCAGTGGTGCACTGAGTGGAAAGGGGACACGAAAGGCTAAGGTGGGAGTTGTCCACCACTTAGGTAAGCGGTGAGTGTTCACCACATAGGGCGTCCCAAAAGAAACTGCTGTTTTAATTTAGTTGAGATTAATATGCAGCAGCAACTTTAGTACCCAATTGTGTGTTCGTGACAAACCATGGTCATTTGAGAGGGAAAGGTGGGTTAGTTGCTGCATGCACGTAGCTTTGAGGACAAGCGACGTACGACATGTCTAATTAATAGGGTGTAGTTTGTATTTATGGTCGCGTAGTTGAAGAGTGTTTCAGGAAGGATACGTAATGGTAAAGTGTTCAACGTGCTCAGTTCAGTAGCACCGTCTCCGTTTAGAAATATACGATATTTTAAAGAATATTTAGTTAAACTTTCTTAACTTTGATCACTAATATATAAAAAATAACTATTTGTATTGTTCATGTGAAAATAATACCATTAGATTAGTTATGAAAAATATTTTTATAATATAATGATTTTATATTATTTTATGAACATATTGATATAAAAAATAATGGTCAAAGTTGAATGTTAGAGACTGTGTCAATGTCAAAAACGTCATATATTCTTGAACAGATGGAGTATAACCAAACATATTTTTTAAAATGAATAAAGTACACTGTAGGTCCTTAAACTTGGCCGGGGGGCTCACTTGGGTCCAACATCTTTGAAAGTGTCCAATCGGGTACCTAAACTATTTAAGTGGGTCAACCAGGTCCAAAACAATCCGGGCTGGCATTGACCGGTGATATGGTCGGTTGACCGCTGACGTGGACGCTCCAGCGTGGATGGTGGCTTGCATTTTCATCCTCGTCGCCCCTAAATTCCAAACCAAAATTCCAACCGGCCATTCTTTGCTCTACGTCCACTCTTCTCCGGCGAAGAAGGTGCAGCTCGCCGCCTGTGCGAGCGGCGCCGAGAGGTGCGGCGACGGCGGACAACACGGGCATGCAACAAGCGGTATTCTTGGGGTGGAGCGGTGAGGGTGGCGAACACGGCGGCGGTGAAGGGGCGATGGCAGCCGCGGTAGGAGGGCAAGGGTGGTGGACCTCGTTGGCGTCGCACAGCGAGAGAGAAGAGCGAGTTTGAGTTGGAGGAGCTGCTGCGTGCGTCGACGGAGATGGTCGGCCGAGGCAACCTTGGGACCGTGTACCGCGCGGTGCTGGGGGACGGCCGCATGGTCGCCGTGAAGTGCCTGCGCGACGCCTGGTCACGGCCTCCAGCTCCAGCCCGTCCTCCCCCTCCATCGGCAGCTCGCGCCTGGTCACGGGTGTGAGGCGGCCGGAGCCGATGAAGGAGAAATGGGCGGCGGCGCTGGAGAGGAGTAGGGAGGAAAGTAGCGCATGCATGAGCTCCAGCCGGGTGTGGGGAACCCATTGGAGTGGTTGCCGGCGGTGGGAGTGGCCGAAACGGGCCGGCAACATGAACCACGGGCGGCGCAGAGGGCTTGCCATGGGGGCGCCATTCAAGTGAGGGAGAGCTCCAGTAGGTGGGGGAAAGGTTAGAGGGCGTTGTGGTGGTGATCTAGAAGGGAATAATTGACCGGAGACCTACCGAGCAAGAAGAAGAGGTCGTGGCGGCGGGTTTGGCCAGAACTGATGAAGATAGAGTTGGCGCGAGCTCCGGTGGGGAAATCCTTCAATTTCTTGGGGGCTTTTGCTCGGGATGGTGCGGGACGTGGCGTGACCTCCCTCATGGGGCCGGGAGGAGCCGAGGCCTCCCTCATCTCCGGCGCAGGCGCCACCCCGACGAGGCCTTTGCACCATGGTCTGCCTCCAAGCTGTCGCCGCCTCAGATCCACCACTTCGAGAACGGGAGCGCAAGCACGCTCACAGAGAACCACAGCCCCCCGTGCATGCCTCATCATCGTCAACCTCCAGGCCGGGGATGCGCCGGAGGACCGGGCACAGGGAGCAGGAGCAGGCCGCGTCGGGGCGGCTGCAGCCGGTGGCGGTGGGAGAAGAAGGCCACGCTGGAGACCTTCCCATGCGCTCCGAAGGGGGGCGGCACCGCGTGGGGAGGAGAAGGGGCGGTGGCGTACGGGGAGGAGGAGAAGAAGGGGGCCGGGGAGGAGGGAGGAGGTGGGGCGGCGGGGCGGATCCGGGGGAGGAGGTGGCGGCAGGGAATGACGAGGGGGAGGCTGACGGCGGCTCGGGAGGAGGAGGAGGAGGAGGGGGAGGGCGACGGCGGCTCGGGAGGAGGAGGTGGAGGGAGGAGGCGGTGGGAGAAGAAGGCCACGCTGAGATGTTCTTGCGGGGGAGAAGAAGGCCACGCAGGTGGTTTGGTGTGCCGCACGTGAGCTGTCATCCACGCTGGAGCCATGCTGGAGCCACGCCGGTCGGGTCAATGTTCCACGTCACCGGTCAATGCCAGCCCGGACTGTTTTGGACTTGGTTGACCCACTTAAATAGTTTAGGTACCCAATTGGACACTTTCAAAGATGTTGGGCCCAAGTGAACCCCCTGACCAAGTTTAAGGACCTACAGTGTACTTTACTCTTTTAAAATTGTACACCCTCTACTTTATATTATAGGTCATTTCAAATTCCAAAATTAGCTTTGTTTAAGATGTCATAGCAGAGAAAGCATTTTGTAGAGACAATGCGGTTGCGATTAATTGGGGATATTCAATGGAAATAGAATGGTAAATTTGCCTCAAAAATAGGATTACCTATAGTGTGAAACAAAATTTTAATACAGAGGAACGCAGGCGTGTAAGTGCGTGTTTTTAGATTCAACCCTTACCCAAGTAGGAATGAAAACACCCTCGTTAGAAAAGAAGAAAAAACTTCTCATTGAAGACTGTAAACATCAACAGGGGCGAATCCACGTAGAGTTACATGGGTGCACGGGACTCCGGGTCCAAAATGATTTTGTCTTTTCAAAATCCACATACGTATAAGTGTGTGTCCTGCAATTTAAGCTCAATAGACATGTGATAACATGTACAATGACATCCAGTCGGTTTCATTCTAGATCCGTCATTAGATATCTACTGTCCAGACAAAGTATGATGCTTAGAGGAGTATATACTTTAGCTCAAAACATACTATATGTTTCTGATGTGAAATGTGCTGGATTAATTTTGGATCTGTCTACACGCATCTGACTCTCTTGTTTAGTTGGCACACTGGCTATCTTGGAAGCACGTGCTGTCGATTACAAGTTTTTATCGAGTTTGTTTAGCTGCAGGGCAAGTGGAAGTGATTGACTCGTCAATGACTCAATCTAGTGCTTGTGCGTAACACGTGTGCATAGTTGTGCTAGTACTTATCTTGATATAACCAAGAATCCAAGATGACCACGGAATTTTATGGATAAAATCCATTAGCCTTTTCCCGTTCCAAAGGCTTTCTTTTCAATTTTATTTTATTTACTCTTACCATTTTCCAGCTCGATTTCTTTTTCACCCCTTTTAAGCTGAAAAGAACTCGGAGTCAGGAGGCTCCATTGGCCGCCGTGAGTGATCGGGTCGACCATCTGATTGAGGTGCAGAAATTTTATTCCCGACTCCCACTCGAAAGAACGACTTTTCATAAACCACAAAAAGTGGATTTCGAGGGTGTTTTCTGAATAAAGTTACCCAGTCCTCTCCTTTTGTCTTGGTTTGTGTCTTTACGTTGCCGACAAGTAGGCAGCGTATTTCGAACTTTACCTTGGTGTGGGTGGGTCCAATTCTTAAGTTATTTGTGCTTAGATAGTGCAACTTGAGTAGAGGATTTGACAACGAGGTTTCCATATGGAACATGGAAGTTTTACATAAAATTTGTTATATTTAAAATATAGAAATTTTGGGCGTTACTCGGCTCAGATGTACGGTGGGAGCCTTCCCACCATAGGGTACGGGTCCGATGTTGCAACATCTCGGTAAGAGCAGTGCAACATATTCTTCCTTTTGTTGCAGTATATCAAACACTCATATGTAATATGACCTCAAAATCTCCGATCAAGCAAACAAAAATTCTCAGAATAAAAACAACACAACTATTATCAGACAATCAGTCACACAAACACATCTGGAGACGCCAAACATATCAAAAAAAAAAATACAACATCTAAGAATTTTGTATGCAACATTTTATTCCGTCGTATGCAACAAATTTTCTTCTCGTGTGCAACAAATTTTTTCCATGATTGCAACAATACGGGAGGTGCCCGAGGGCTCGCCGGCGCCACGCGAAGGCCAAGCCCCGGGCCGAAGGCCAAGCGCGAGCTACGGGCAGGCTGAGAAGCAGGGATGCAGTGGCGAACCGAGGTGGCCGGCGGCCAAAGGAAGGAGCAGCGCGAAGGCGAGCTACAGGGGCGCGTCGCTGGTGGTGAGGCCTCGGAGCGCGCGGGGACGGCGGAGGATGACGCCGCCAGGCGGTGCTCGGATGCCGACACAGAGGCAGACGGGGACGGCGACGTGAGGAAGGCGACAGTGGAGGGGGGTTGAGAGGTAGTGGCTCGCGAAGGCAGACGGGGAGGAGGTGGAGCAGCTGCGGGGTGGGAGGCGGTGGCGGTGGGGGGAGGAAGGTCGGGGGAGGAGCGAGGCGGGCATGAGAGCGAGTGGTGGAGGCGAGGACGATAGCGATGGGGATAAGAGCGACTGATCGAGTGGGTGTATGGCATAGGAGTCGAGAAGATGAAGTGAAGTGAAGAGTGGTTTGATGTCCGGTGCGCTGGACACACGTACTCTATCATTACCTAGAAATTTTACAAAAAAATTGACCTGAAACAACTAATTTCCTATAGTAATCATATTCCCCATTCTAAATGGGGTCTTCGTACGAAACAACTCAATCCTCATTGAAAAATTCATGTGTTCCGAATGTGTTTGATATTCTAGATGAATTATGTAGTATTGCGCTACTACTGTGTAAGAATTTTTGTGTATAAGAGTGTTTGGTATATAGGAATAACTTAAAAGTCAAACCCTTACATAAAAAAATACTTTCGTCCACTTTTGGATGAATATATACACATGAGCTCAAATCTCACCTACAATATTCCTTTATTTTGAGCTGTGCGGGTGGGGCCAACGCGCGTAGAAGTCTGTGCGATCTGTACGTGATCAGCAGCTTGTGTCTGCACACGGGAGTACACGCACCGTCCAAATGCACACGTGGCGCGGTCGCGGTGGCTAGCCAGGCTCGGTGGCGCAGGAGGGGGGACCCACGCGGACGAAGGCCGACATGTCAGTCCAGGCTGCCCATCACGGTGTGTGTCCGCCAGCCTTCGTGCGGCGGCGGTGCTGCGCCTGACGTCATCCAGCCTCCGGGACGGCTTGGTGTGTCGCATCGGCGGTGGGCCCCACGAGATCGCGCTGCTGAGTCATCTCGGGCGTGGCACCACCGCACGGCGCTGTGCTCGCACTGCTTCTCCGTTGATTTGCCTCGTTTGGTGGTGCGACTGTGTTCCGCGAGTCGATCAAGGTGTGTTCACCATTCACTGTGATGGTTGTGTCATTTGTGTGACAACCCCGGTTAATATGCTCCTGTTCGTACGTTAAAAAAAAAACTGATTAATCTGTGGGCGTTTTCTGTAGCCTTCGTGACTTCGTCATGTGATTATTTTTGGGGGTACGACTCTGTTATCTATGCCGCCTGTTGCAAGCAATTCCGATGGGATACCGGCCACCGGGTTTCGGTGAGATTCAGGTCTCAGGAATGAGATACCAAGCAGATTTCAGCAAACTTTCGACTAAATTAAGAAAGTTTCATGTTTTAGCTTTAATTTGAAAGCACGCTGGGTATGCAGGGACAGGGAAGCAAGAACGACTCGGCAGCGTACTAGCGCTACCGAGAGCTCCATTTAGAGCAAAATCGTGTGGCTGGATCACGACACCCAAATTTAGCTACGAGGCATTGATTCGGGCACCCAGCGTCAAACTTGACTGTGGAAGGGGAGGAAGCCAACCAAGGTAAATTGAAAAATCGAGAAATATATGCAGTGTCGTAGAACTGGGATCACATGGCCGATAACGATCACACAAGAACGAAAGATTTAGACGAGCACACACGAAATAGTCCCGATAGCCTCTCAACTTTGTTACTCTTGCATGTAGGACTGGATGCGTATGTTACATTATGCGCCCCCTCACCCCCTTATATAACTCTGAACCAAGTGTCAACACGCCACAATTCCATAACACTCCACATTGGACACTTAGCCTATAACATACTCATATCTCATTAAAAACTCATTTCAAAAAACTAGAAAAAATCGGTAAGAAGAAAAGAGTACATAGCTGGCATCTTTTGCTATTGCACGTGCTGCCTCATTAAAAACCTTTAATTGAGAAAACCTAGTAGGACAAAACTCAATTAAGGGAAAAAGAGTACAACACTTTATCCCAAAAATGAAAGTTCATGAAGACTATATACCTCCCCTGGAGACAACAACGATCTAAGTCTCCTCATGGCAATGCCATGTACATGTTCCTCGAATGTAGTAGTACGCAAGGTCTTTGTAAATAAATCCGCAAGATTTTCACTAGTTTAGATTTTCTCCATTTCTATATTCCCATTTTTCTGTTGTTCACGTGGATAGAAATATTTGGGGATAATATATATGCTTTGTCATCTATGTCTTCACATAGCTATTCTTCATTTGTGCAATTGATGACACCGAAAGTGCACGGTGTCGTTCGTAGCTATTTCCTTCAGAGTACTCCAAGGTTTATATCAATTCCTCATGGATGCGTGGATTATTCTTACTACCTTTTGAACAACTATTAATTTAACTACAATTATAATAATAGTGAGGTAGGTAATTATGGCAATAATAATGAGGTGCTAATTTACTACTAAAGTAATAACAATTCTAATATT
This sequence comes from Ampelocalamus luodianensis, assembly GCA_036346255.1. Lineage (NCBI taxonomy): Eukaryota > Viridiplantae > Streptophyta > Magnoliopsida > Poales > Poaceae > Ampelocalamus > Ampelocalamus luodianensis. The sequence continues at coordinate 76,406,473 of CM070620.1, forward strand.
AAAGAGGTTGTGATTCGTATGATGGAGGATAGGGCCTAGGGCATTAGGATCACATGCAACGTTAGTAAATATTAGGGATGACAATAATATTAATGATCTAATAAATGAAAGCAATTATGGTAACCATGTGTTCATGTAGGTGGCACACCCTAAATGCATCTCCCTTAGACAAACATCATGTGGGAGAATCAATTGTCCCGCTCACGTGCATGCAACTGCACGTCACACTCACAATTAAGGAATTACCGCGTAGACCAACCAACTTACAACCGGACTAACGCATTAAGTGTTGTGGTTATACCATGCTTCCTCAGATAGATCGCATCGAAAGCCAAACTCTTTCATTGTCACCGACTATGTCAGTCATTCTTCCGCTCACCACCTGTTGTTGACGTTCCTTGCATCGACCTATGGAGCATCAGGCCCATCGAGTCCTAGTATCGAGAAAAGACAAGATAACACTAATAGTCATGATAACATAAAAACATACATGAAAGTTAGATCATCCTCTTGATTACTAATGCTACATGGCTACCTTAACCCCTATCCCTTAGGGAATTACTCACTCATGACCACAGGAACCAAGAACAATAGATGAATAATGAAGAACATAATGACAACAATCTGGAAATAACAAAGATATGTTATAAAAGATGTTGCCGACGTTCCGATTACACCAATGGACGTATGATTACAAAGACGGATAAATGGAGGATGAACTATGGTGGAAACTATGGAGGAATGGTTGTTCTAGACATGGTAGATGGCTCTGGATGGTGTGATGGTTGCCTCCTCTCTCTTGTAGATTCAATCAGCTCTTTAAATAGCCGATCCTAGGGTTTCAGTACTTCGAAGGGGTTTGCGTCGCTAGGAGGCCGAATATCACCTTGGACCCTTCATGAAGTGTGATCCATTTGATATGGCGATCCCGTAGGAATGTGGTACTGTCGCCAGGGACCGTACCACTTCCTGTATTCTCCTCTAGAGGGTCAGTTCGCGGTGATCCAAGTGGGGTTTCCTTCCTTGTGATATCCACTTTTCATATCTGCTCCTAAAAGTGTGTGATTCCATTCGGATCATGCAGATAACATCAACTAAACCATATCTTGTGTATTTGGTAATTAATTAAATATAATATGAGAAATTAATGACAAATCAAGAAATTAATGCACTAAACTACATAGGAATGATGTGCCAATTCAGGCACATCAGCAATGCAAGCAACATTATCCTCATAGAGGACTGTGGGAGTTAAGTTCACCTTTGCACCGCATGACTCTTGGGTATGACAAATTAGTCTTCTAAGCCAAATGCACTCTCGAGTTGCCTCATATAATGTGATTATTTCTGAATGATTAGTTGACGTAGCAACTAAAGTCTACTTTACAGACTTCCAGGAGATGGATATTTCTCTGCTTAGAAAGACATATTCAGTCTGTGATCTGGCATTATGGGATCAGAAAGATAGAAAGCATATGAGTAACCAACAACTTTTTGTCTTGACTTTTGGGGAAAAATAGTCCAATATCACTAGTACCCTGTAGGTACATGAGAATGTCTTTTATTCTATTGCAATGCCTCTTAGTAGGCTGGGAACTATGTCTTACCAAACAACTCACTAAGAAAGCAATGACAGACCTTGTAAAATTGGCAAGGCAAAGCAGTGCTCCAATGGCACTCAAGTATGGGGCCTCAGGCCCAAATACATCCTCATTTTCACGTTTAGGTTGTAACACCCTAGCCCAATATGAGCCTGGAATGCTACTAAACTAATAATATAACAAATTAAAACTAAAATATTTTACTAAATTTGGGAGAACCTCTTTTGTATAGCTAACTATACCGGAGGTTCCAACAGTTACAAATATCATAATTAAATAATCCAACATCCAGCATAATCAAAGGTATCCAAAATATGTTACTCGTCACTATTACAAATAATCCAACGCATAAAGTATAACCATAACGAATCCTTTAAGCAGTTTGCTCATTTATTAAGGCACGATCTAAACTTTAATCAACTATAAAAAATTCGTGGTCGTGTGTGTCCGAACATATGACTTCTCCCTCCCAGACATGTTGTTCTTGAAATGTGTACCGAAAACAACAACAACAGCAAGAGTGAGTCCACAGACTCAGCAAAGTACAAGAAAAAGACATTATAATACAAAATTATAACATCAACATCCACTTCCCAAAACTTTGCAATTAAAACATAATGCATGCTTATGCAATGCACAATGTATACTTTCTCTTTAACTCTCTCTTTGCATTTTACCGGTAATACAGGGTATGCAACCGTCGATGCATACCCATGCTTGTGCTCGCAAGCACAGAGACCAAGAGCCCAATACTCCGTAAATAGTGGGAACCACAAGCCCACACTCCACAAGTGTGGGGACCACAAGCCCGTCATATGCATGACGGGGAACTCAAAAATATACATGCTTGGTCACCATGTGACCAAGCCTCAAACATGATCTCAATATGCACATGCACGGTTACTCTATTCATCAATAACATGTAATAGCAGTAACATCATACATGAATACAACTTAATCATACTTTGAGCATTCACCAATATTAACACACATATCATTCCAACAACCATGCATAGCTAATATGTATCAAATACTCGCAATCATGATCAAGCATTCACAATTAATCTGTCAATCAAAGTACTTGTCTCAACCGTGCGAGAATGGAGGATGCGAAGAGGGCGCTGCCCCCGAAACCAATCCCCCACCTGAATTAAGTTAACAAGCACTCTAAGATAACAATACTGGGCAAAACAAAGCTAGAAGCAATTACGAAAAAGCTATACTCTCTCGCACAACCCCAATTCCAGAATCCTAAACAGCAGTTTGTCCCCTCGACAGACATTTATAATCAAAAATTCATATCTTTTAGTGCAGAGATCCAAATGGGATGTTCTTGGACTTTATGGAAAGCTTATCAAATCCTCCATGTAAACCTAGTTGGTGAGCCTTCCAGATTCGGTCATTTACTACCCTTACTAAGCTGATTAATAGGACAGCTAATTCACGTCGGATTTCTGGACAGTGATATTAAAACTATCATATCTTTCAGTACAATTATCCAAATTTCGTGTTCTTTAGCTTTCTCGAAAGCTAAGCCAATTATATATATTTTTGTTATAGTGAGACCTTCCAAATATTCCTTTAACTATCCGCTTATGCCTGATTACTAATAACTGTCAGGGTTATAGCAGATTTACCGAACAGCAGCGCTACGAAATTCATAACTTTTGAACCGCTCATCCAAACAACGTGATCTAGTACTCTAAGAAAAGGTATTGACGTTTCCTACAATTCGCTAGGAGGCGTCCTGGACAGATTCTGCCATTAAACTTCTCAAAAACGTCGGCCAATCCTATCTGCTCTAAACAGATCTAAAGAGGCGATATTACTAATAATCAATTAATTAACTAATCGAAAGGGGATCGAATCTTACCCTTGAAGAACCGTTGAAGAACACGAACCTAGCCCGCGATCCCTCTCCTCCCCTCCCTTCTTCCTTCTTCTTGGCCTCAGCGGGGAAGGAGCTTGGCAGGGAAGAGAGTCGGCCATGGGGGCAGCAGCAGGGGGTTGCTACAGTGCGATGGCGCTATAGTACACCATGCTACAGTAGCTGGTGTTTAGGGTTTGTTGGGGGGTTGCCTCCTTCTTATGGCCTGCTCCCCCTTGGGCCCAAAAGCCGTGGACCGAAGGCCCAAAGTCTAATTCTCTCATAAAATCTGAATTTCCCTCTTTTAATTCCTTTAATTTTCTTTCTAATTTATTTGCACTCTCTAGTGATATTCGGGATATTACATAGGTCCATATGGATATTTCTCAATATCCAGCTACCTAACGATCCTAGGTGTACTCAGTGGATGAGATTTACCAAGATAAAATCTCTCCAATACTTTCTTGGTGCAAGTGGTTTGGTGCAAGAATATGTCACCAGGCAAATGTTCAATATGCAAACCGATACAATATTTGGTTTCACCTAAATCCTTCATTTCTAATTTCATCTTTAGGTATGAGCCTGCTTCGAAGATATCTTATGTGGTTCCGATGATATTCAAATCATTAACATACACAGATATAATACAAAATCCATGAGTGTATTTATTTATGAGTACACTTGGGCATACCTTGTTATTTGAGCATCCTTTATGAAGATGGAACCCACTCGGTCGGTTGTACCACATACAACCTGGTTGTTTCAATCCGTATAGTGATGTTTGCAATTTCACACACTATGTATATCGATCTTCATTCGCGCTCATACTTGGGAGTTTCAATCCCCTAGAATTATCGTGTAGATTTTAGAATCAAGTGACCCATATAAGTATGTAGTCACAACATCCATGAGATTCATAGTTGTTGCCATAGCTATCAAATAATGGAACGTTATGTCATCCATAACAGGAGAGTAAGTTTCATCATAATTGATGTCAGGTTTCTGCATAAAGCCTTATGCTACTAATCTTGCTTTGTATCTCACCACTTCATTATATTCATTCCTCTTTCTTATGAACACCCACTTGTATCTAATAGGAATAACATCACAAGTTGTCTTTACCACAGGTCCAAAGACTTTTCTCTTATTTAGTGAGTTCAGTTCAGCAGTAATCGCTCCTTTCCATTTATCCCAATCGAGACGACCTTTGCACTTGGCAATAGTTTCGTTTCAGATCTGAACTCTCGATATGGAAAGCAACTTTACATGCAAAGCATATGCTATTAGCATATACTTGACTCAAGTATAACTCTCCCATTTCCACATAATTTGTGTCGAATTCTTTATCCAATTCAAATGACAATTCATTGAAATCAATCAGCTCTCCATGATTTCCCAACATGGCAGACTCTGAGTGTTCCATTGCCTTAGTGTCAGCGGGTGCACTCTCCCCTGTGCTAAGCGCCACCCCATGGCATGGGGTACATCAACTATGTCCAGTGGACATTCCTCATCCGTGTTTAGATCTTGGAGTGTCATCTCTCCTTGTTCAATACATCTATTTTGCGAATGTTTCCACGGACTGAGATCTTTAGAACCAAGAGGTCTCCCACTCTTGCGCATGGGAGGAGTTTCTTGAGTAGAACCCGAGCCTGGGGTGGTTCAACTTTTACTAGCGCATTTACCACTGGTATACACAACTTTGTCAGTCCTTTGTGATCCGTGAATAACTTTGGCAGATTATTTGCAAGAACTTGCAAATCAATTATCCTTTGAACCTCTCATTCATATTCTTTAGTTTGTGGATCCATGTTATGAGGACTACTATCTGCGCCATGATAGTTCCCAGCATTCCAATTTAGGATCCTTTTCTCCCCCTAATGCCAGGAATAGTTCTTCATAGAACACACAATTAGCGTATCTTGCTTTTAAAAGATCCCTCGTCATGGGCTCTAAGTATTTGATTATAGATGGATATTCACATCCCATGTAAATTCCTAGTTTACGGTAGGGGCCCATTGACGTACGCTGAGGTGGTTAGATCAAGACGTATACGACACAACCGAATCCACACAGATGGGAAATATCTGGTTCTTTCCCACACACTAACTAGAAAGGTGAATATTTATGGTATGCAGATGGCCAAAGTTGTATTAATGTTGAGGCATGTAATACAACATGTCCCCAACACGTTGTTGGGAGATTGCACTTCAACAAAAAAGGTCTAGCGATCATCGTAATCCTTTTGATGAGTGCTTTTGCTAGTCCGTTCTGTGTACGACCATGTGGGACAGAGTGTTCCACCGTAATGCCTAAGGCCACACAACAGTCCTCAATAGGGGTAAAAACGGATCAGATAGTTTCGACCGATCCAGACGAAAAACAGATTCAGATGGTCTCGGATCGGATTTTCTCGGGTAATTCTCGGATCGGAAACGAATTCTGGTTTTTTTTCGGAAACGGAAACGAGTACGGTAGGCATGCTATCCGGCGGATACGAATACAGATTATCCGGATAAGACGAAGGCGGATTTCAGCCCAAAAGAGGATTTCGGCCCAAAAGAGAAAGGGGATTTTAATTGATTTCTGAATTTCATAAAATCCAACAAATCAAATAGCCTTTTAGAAAATAGCAAATAGAGTTCAAAAATTCTAGAAAAAATCACAGAAATTCTTTGAATTTTTTTGAACTTAATAAAATTAATTTCAACTTAAAGTTAGTTTTATGTTTGCACATAAATTATTTTAAATTTCTAAAAAATAGGAAAAACCTTTTTAAAATCCAAAATTCAAGAAACTAATTAAAAAAGTTCAATTTAAATCCAATAAAATACCAGAAAACTCAATAAATTTTATTTTAATATTAAAAACTAGGAAATTAAATAATTGATTTTATTTTATTATTTTTTCTTTTTAACCAAGAAAACTCTTTTAAATCTTAGAAAATCCAATAAAATAATAACTATATTAATTTTATTTTTGGTAACATACTTTAGGATGTTACAATCATTTGTGTATAGATTAACCATCCAGCCTGATCGATGTTAGTGTGAATTAAGTTTTATGTATGTGATGAACTAAGTGTGAATGTGTGACGACTTGTGACTTTGTGAGTTATGACTTATGAGCTAAATAGGGTAAACTAAGTGGTATATTTGTGATGAACTAGTTAATGCAGCTTGCTAGTGTTGGTATGTGTGGTTGCTGAAAATATGAACAATTCATGAATGTTTGCATCAAATAAACTAGTTATATGTTTTCGTTAATTTCTAGCATACAATTTAAGAGGTTTTATGTTCCGAAAAATATTCGCGACCGTATTCGTTTCAATTCGTATTCGCTCCGTATTTGTATTCGATATTATTCGTATCCGGGGTATCCGTATTCGTATTCAAATCCGGGAAAAAATGAAAAAAAAATATGGCAGAGTCATTATCCGTCCGTATTCGATCCGTTTTCACCCCTAGTCCTCAAATGCCTTGGAGGTAAACTCGCTAACATTCTCCATCAGTATGGACTGAATCCTATGATCTGGGAACTTGTCTCTTAGAGCAATAATATGTGATATCAGCTTGACAAAAGCATGATTACTAATGGATAGTAGGCACGTACACGTCCACCACGTGGATGCATATATTAATACCATAAAATACATGCAAGGCCCCGACATGGGCTCAATCGGTCCACAAATGTCCCCCTGAATCCCATATAGAAAATCAGGTAGTTCATCCTTAACTTTGTGATACGAAGGTTTTGTAATCAACTTGCCCTGAGCACAAGCATCACATACAAACTGATGTGGTTTAAGGATGTCACTGTCTTCAAGTGATGACCATAAGAATTTCTTATGATTTGGCACATCATATTATCTCCAGGATGACTAAGATGTTCATGCCATGATTTGAGCAAGTCTGTCTCCTTTAGGAATGTATTCATTGCAACATATTGTTCATCATGTTTGATAAACATGTAGTGCAATCCAGATGAAAAACTGGGAAGCTTCTCCATAGCTTCCTTATGATAATCTGTTCTCTTAGCGAGGATAAGGTACTTTGATCCATTCTCTTCCTTTGTTTCCAAGTGGAAATCATTCCGACGGATATCCCTGAAACTTATGAGATTTTGTGTTAATTCTGGGAATAATAATGGATCCTCGATAATTATTCGGATTCCCATTGGTAACACAATCGTAGCACTTCCAGTACCATCGATATTACTACAATTGCCAGCTATGGTTATCACATTGCCAATTTTCTTGCTCGGAAGTACTTCATATCCTCAAGGATAGTATACGTGGTACATCTGTCAACAAGACAGATTTCTTGTTCCTCTTCTATCGATTGTACTCTTTCTAAAAGCAGGAATAAATTTAGCATAAATTAAAAGATTGCATAAATCAAATGCAAAGTAAATCTTGCACTCAACCTGGAAAGCTTTATTTAATTCATGAACCAAAATTACAAAAAGTAACTTTAATTCCTAATTGCTGACTCTTAGGATCAAAACTTGGTGTTTTATATTTATAACACCGTCCTAACTTTACATGAATTGACTCTTTAAAACTTTTAAGGGGGAGATATGGGAGAGGCGTATGTGCCAAGTCCTTATTTGCTTGGGAGAGGCATATTTGCCAAGTCCTTTTCTTAATTAGGCGATTTTCCGCTGCCTTCACTTGCCGGGGTGTAGTCAGGGGCTCTTCTGACTCCCCTACGGCCTTGTCTTTTGAAGTTGTGCCTATCTGTCCATCCTGTTGTGCTATGAGGCAAGAACCACCCCAATGGTTCAATTAGGAATAGACTACCCATCTTCTCCATATCAAGGAGAGAACAAAGCAGGACATTATACTTCTTGATCTGTCTTTCTCTTAGAACTACCCCCAACAACAATCATGTCCGCTGGGAGTGCTAAGATAGCACACTCAATCTTGTCTTCTTCAGTTATATCTATTCCGAGCATATTGAGAACATTGGTAGTGCTCACGAGGTCGAGGCTGAATGCTGGCACTGAGTTGTATGTTTTCATATCTAGTATCACCCAAGTATTGAAAGACTCAATGCAAACACGCCTCCTTCGCAAGCTGTCAAAATGCTCTTTTAGAGCCTCCCAGAGTTCACATGGATCTCTGATGTATATGAGCTCCTCCAAGCCCAATTCAACACACAAGTGATTCCTGATGTAGATCATAACCCATGCCTTGTTTGCAGCGGAAGCATACCTATCTTTGTTTAGGATGGTATGCATGTCCCTGGCTGTGAGATGATCTTTTACTTGCAACTCCCAAAAGATATGGTTGAAGTAGTTATGACACAGTTCCGAGAACTCCCCCTTTGGTACAGTCCTCGTACTAGTCATGTTGCCCACATAATGTAATGCAACTATTAACAATTGGCTCAGAAATAGGCCACCTGAGTCAAAACATGTGAGTACAACATCACAGCAATTTCTAGTAATTTCCGCTAATTTTATGATCATAGAAAACAATATCTAATGCGGAGAAACAATTTCTAGTAGTTTAATAAAGTCTGAAAAGACTAAACAATAAAACCAAAACTCTTTCAAGGTTTATTTTTTAAGATTTCCATGAGTGGCTACCATCAGATCGAAAATCCAAAAAGGCTGGGGTCTAATCTGCAAAATTTGGCCTCTAGGGACCTATATTTCATAACCGATGACTACTTTGTAATTTGTGAAAACCCGAGGGTCTAATCTCAAATTTTAGCAACTTTCAACTAAATTAGCAAATTTTCATCCTTTAGCTTTGATTTGAAAGCATGCTACGGTATGTAGGGACAGAGATGCAATAACAACTCGGCGGCATACTAGGGGTTGTTTGGCACGGCTGTGACTTTTCTAAAAAGCGGTTTCTGGTTGGGCTGCAGGGCTGAAGGTTTGATATTTGGCTGTCTAATTTTTAGGTAGGCTGACTGCATATTTCGAGATGAAAAAATGTCTGAAATGCTCATGAAGACAGTAATGGCTCAGTAATGACTTGTTTGATGTCGTTTAATGCAATTAACAGCATTTAACGAGAACTAATGACAATTGACGATAATTAACGATGCTAAACGCAATTGACGGCAATTAATGCAATTGATGTCAACTACAACAATTAAACGACGATTAACGCAATTGACTGCAATGAACAATGACTACCGCAATTGATCACATGTAAGGACGATTAACGACAACATACCCCCAATTAATGCAATATACACCATTAACGACAATCAACGCAATTAAAGACAATTATTATAATAAACAATTATGACAATAAATAATTCTTAAAAACAACCATTACAATAAGTAATTATTAAAAACAATTATCACAATGAATAATTATTACAATAAATAATTAATAAAATAAATAATTATTACAAAATAATATATTTACAACATAAAAAAGAGAAAAAAAAGGGGGGGGAGGGGAAGAGGCGACGGCGGCTAGGGTTTAGACCATTGCCACAGCCAGCGGGAGAGGGATTCGACGACAGGACCGATGGAAGAGACCAACGGCTCAGGGAGAGACCGACGGCGGGGTTGAGGTCGGAGGCCAGTGGTGGGTAGCTTTATGCTAGAGTAGCAACCCTCATGTCTTGCGGGTAACAGGTAGCAATCGTGATGCGGACGATTTAAGGTAGAATGGTCGTCCTGCATACTCTTTCGTGATCTAGATTGCGACGGCTAATGGATAAAGTCAAAAGAAGAGATCAAAACCATATACTAGTGTGATATCGAACAGATACGTTTCAGGCATCACATGCTTCTTACGGCAAAATCGAAACAATACTGCTTTGATGACACGATGGGAGGGCAAGTAACCAAAACAGTGCTGTGGTTGGAACCATCAATTGATGTCACTAACTGAACCTAGTAGGTACCTAGAAGGCCCCTATTAACCACCGTACTTGGACCACGCATCATCTAGCGCCTACATGGATGGATAGAGATTAGGGAGCACGAACACGAAAGCGATGGCTCCCCATCCATATCCATTGTAGTGACCGAGACGATCCAGAGGCACGAGCTAGATCGAAAGCGATTGAAGATATTCCCAAATGTTGCCAAGCTGGTTTTGGTTACGTTAATGTGCTCATATATTGTTTATAGTTTTAAAAACTGGATCGACAAGTGGACCGTTAGGGCAATTGGTTCAACGGTCAGACCGACGGCCACGACTCGGAATTAGAGTATTTTAACATGCACTACCTGTCTTGGACAACAAATGAGTGCAGCGCAGGTGGGAAATAAATTCTATGAGCCCCACCCACACACCGTTGGATCTTCCCTACCCTTCCCTCTCTCTCCCGATGGACGGCAGATACGAGAGACCCTTGCCAAGACCCCCGTAGAAGATTTATTTTCACGTAGGTGCTAGGCGTGCACCTGGTTCGAGCTTGCGGCCAAGCAAATTATGCATAAATAAATATTCTTTTTGTCAGTTTTTTTCTAGAACGATCCTACCGCTGAACCATCTGTCCGAGTTTTTTTCCAGTCCAACCGCCGTTCCGATTTTTTTGAACATCGATATTGATCGGCCTAAAATAACTTTGTTAGATTTGAAGGGCTTCTTTGGCCAGCCAGTGGCTACTAAAATTTATCGAAAACGAGCGCGACGCAGAAAAATGTGAGCATGCCCCACCTGGCATTTTTTTTTTCTCGTCACACTCAAAGTGGGCGAGACAAGTCTGGCAATCACGTGTGGACCAACTCCCGCGATTTTTTTGGCCCGAAGATGTAATGCAAAGTTACAAATTTGCAGAAATTATTGTATGTGTGAGCATTTGTGACAAGATACGATGTAAGCTGAGACTTCTGCAAGTTTGGACATAGCCAGGTGCCTTGGCTCACTGACAGTGAACGCACGAACTGAGTGAACAATAATGTTCTATGATGGCCACTGAGGCAGAGAAATAAAAAGGAAGCTATTTATTCGTGGTCACCGGCAGAGCCGGGCTAGGCAGCCCGACTTGGATTATAGCAAAATCTGACCTGTCCCGAAACAAAGACCAGGACATGGCCTATAAGGCTGGGCCAGGCAGGCCCATGTAAGCTATCCAGACCATAAATATTAAAAAGTTGGTAGAAGCTGCAAGCATTTGGCCAGAGATGACCGAGCATTGTTTGGGTGGTTAGTGGAAGTGGTTGCACCCCTAGCTCATCAAGGTTTAAACCTCAGGTTTGACTCTGCGTGTCTTATTTAGGAGGATTTTCTTTCAGTGGGAGGTGACGTACCGTCGCAAGCGAGACGCCGGTGGTGACTTCGTCATTTCTTCAAGCTCCGCTCGTCCGGTCTTCCGTAGATGTCGTGCGTGTGATGGTGTGTGTATGGGGGGACGTCTATATGTTGTACTAGGTATTTCGAGAAGAAAAAAAAAAGACATCCCTATTCCGCAGGCTACACACGATACTCGTATGTCAAAAATCACCTGACAAGATTAATCACAAATGTGAGGATATAAGCTAGATTATTGCTTTGCTTTTGAGTTCAGATTTTCGACTCATGTAGGGGCTATATATATATGCCTACATCAATCAGTATGGGGTTAAAAATTCAAGACATGAACCTGGATAAAACCAGCGTATCTCGTAGGTTTCTTCAGTGCCGCCTGGAGGTGGAAGGCCTAGTTCTTTTCTGGGAGAAGAAACAATAAGGATGTCTGAGAAATAACCATCGGCTGTAAAGCGTCCGTGGGTGGGTCTATGTTCAGGTTTAAGATGGCTGAAAAAGCACAAGGTCGACACACAAGAATGGCTTCAAATTTAATCCCTCTGACTTCTGCAAAAAAACAAAGGTACACTGCTGCCAATATACCCATGTAGCTTTTATATGACTGGAATTTACAACTCTAATAACTGATGCCTTCTTATTCAGGTATAGCCGTGTAATGATCTGTAAAATGTGAGCGATTTCAGTAAAAGGGACGGGGATTCGAACTGAAGGTGGACCAGATCTCATGTCCTCAAGAATGAGGTCGAAAAGCGCTTGAGCAACCGGGGCCTTCTTTGCCTGTGAAGGAACAAGTGAAGCAATCAGCATTTGCTACATGATGGAGTTTGCAGTAAGCCATGGAAAGGGTACAAATCTTCTACCTTTCTGTTGCTAAAAGAAGGTTGATGCTAAGTAAAGATAGCTAGCTGAACATCGAGAAAGGAATTCTCCTTACCTGAGCCAATCACCTGATCATCCCACTAAACAACAGGTTTGACAAGAATGCCAATCACCTGGCCCATTTCTCTGTGCACCGGCCCACCTTCCCGCGGCCTGCTCGTTCTGGCCCACGCGTCTGCCAGCCTCGGCCCGTCCCCGCCAGCCGCTCCGCTCCGCTCCAGCCTCTGCTCCGTCTCGGCCGAGCTCCGCTTCAGTGCCACGCCAACACATCACCTCCCCGCCGCAATTTGACGCCATCACAGCACGACGGCGTCGCCGCACTGCTCACCCTCGCCACCTCGAGCCCGTGTTTCACTCGCGCGTATACACCGCGCGACCGCCTGCCAATCGCGCCGCACAACCCGCACAACCAACCACGCCGCCGCCCACGCGCCGTGCTCACTGCAGCTCTGCTCCTGGCGCCATCGCCTCTGAAGGGCTATAAGGCCCAAGCTTCAGAGGTCTCTCTCCCCTTTTCACTCCCTCTTGCATCCCGCAACCTCACCGCATCACGATTGAGCTTCATCTTCGTCCCGAAGTCCGGCGGAAACGCCACCTCTTTCTTTGGCCATCTGGGGTAAACAACCAAATTCGCCCTCATCGTTGTCTTCCTTATTCTCCTTCACCGCGCTCGGTGACGTCCCCTTAACCATCATGCCATCGGACCCGCCGTTCCCTTATTCTCCTTCACCGCGCCCGGTGACCCCATTACCACTGCATTCCGGTCACCGTCCTCCACCTCTGTGCCCGCCGCCGCCGCTGCAGTCGAGTTCTCCGCCTCTGGGAACACACCGTGCGCCCGCAGTCTCCGCAGCGTGACCGCCATACCTCGCCACTGCCCCTCACCCTCCCATTCCTCTGTTGCGCCCGAGCCGAACGGGGAAGAAGCAGTGTCGGATCGGACGCTGTGCGTAGTTTGCTAGACCAAGCCGCCAAACCGAGCCGGACCCAAGTCCACTCGACTGAGTCCGACCACACCGCACCCGTATCCGACTCAAGCCGCTTCGCTACCTGGTCTGATTGCACCAACTCGTTCGCGTCCGACCGAGCACTGTGCATACTTATCCGGCCGAGTCAGTTAGCCCGTGTCCGACCCGAGTCCAACAGTAACCTAACCGGCCCAGCACTATTAATTGACCAAGCACTTGCGACCCAACACTATTCATGCACTGTTCACCATCGCCACTATTCATTTCGGGTTTGAACTGTTCACACACCTAACCAGGTAAGTACAGTACGAGACCCAACACTATTTGACTAGAACCATTATTGTTTACCTCGGGCCCGATAATCATGCTTATATCCATTTCCGCTGTTCCAAGTCCACCGAACCCATTTTCAACTATGTTCAATCTATCCATGCTTTGTTTAGATCCTATCTGCGCCAACACTCATTTTATAACCCTTTTCGGATTATTTTATTCGCAGCTCGCATTCTCGTAAGCCGAGACTTATATATTTGTCGTTTTGCGATAGGAAACGAGTTTGACAATCATGCTGCTGAAGGAAGATTTTTTAAAAAATAATCCATTTTGTATTCAAAATTACAAAATTATATCTACAATTTTATTTTTTGCGAAAATAGCCTCTTGTCGCCGAACCGTTGGGCGACTAGCTCCAGTCGCCCAACGGCCAAGCGACACCAATGTAGTAGTTGTACCGTTGAGAGATAGAGATGAAGTCAGCCAATGGTCGAACGACTGGAGTTGTCGCCCAACCGGTAGGAGACTGCATCCTGTCGCCTAACGATTTGGCGACAGGAGTCTAGGGCCTGGTTTTTTATTATTTAATCCTTTTCTAAAAATATTTGAAAGTTAATCCCTCTCGAACGTAAATAACTTAAAAGTAGAGAATCTATCTGTGAACCATATATAAGATCATCCTTTTAACTGAGTGTAAATACATATATAAACTGGAAATCTTTTTTTGGATTGATAACTTTTGACACTTCAACGTATATATCCTTCATAAACAACTGCACAATATTTCCAGGTCTTGCCACATAAGTGATACATAAGTGATGCCTTTATAATGAAGCTGGGAATAATACGGAAGAATTGAATGCAAAAACACGAGGAGATTTGATGTTGCAAATTAAAATAGACTTTATAATGAAGCTAGGAATAACACGGCGCATAGGGTTTTGTTACGTGCATAAGGAACAGCATCATGCACGATGCAACAAACCGAAGTACTCCTACGATACATATGCGTCTTTGTGGAATGGAAATAAATTGGAGCTTCGGGTGACTAGTTCGGAACGGCCCGATCTCTCAGTTGGAACATTCGGGGGGTCATTGCGGGGAGGTGCCTTCCTGGCACACTCTCCTTGTTTGTCCCAGTCTGCAACAGCCCTTGCTTGTTCGTCGTGGGCCACAGCAGACCTTTCTAGTTCGCGGGTCTCTTCTCATTGCTTCATCATCTTGTCTCATTGCTTCTTCTGCCTCTTGTCCACCCCGACGTGGTGAAACAAGCTTTGGTTTAGTGTTGGGTTTGATTGTGTAGTGTTCTGTCCCAGATCTCTTCCACCTCCTTTTATAAGCCAAAGGGTTGGCATAGCATGGTTAATTTCATATGAGTAGCCTACGAGGCAGAGTGTTGCCTTGTCATTATGAAAGGTTGCTAGCTCGGCGTAGTGTTGTGACGTCTTATATTGCAAAGTCTTGTCTTTTCGGTCTAAAAAACTGAGGAGGTATAGTGTTGTCATGCTGATCTGAAAAGCTGGCGAGGCATAGTGTCTTGACATCTTACTTTGCATAGTTTTGTCACTTCCTGCTTTGAAGAGTCATTTCTTTTTGGTCTGAAAAACTGAGGAGGTCAGTGTTGTTAAGTCTTCTCGTTGAAAAAAGAAGCCCCGTTTCGTCTTGTCACTGTGCAAAGCTGCCACGTCTAGTCTTATCACTGTGTAATGTTATCTCATTTGGTGTTGTCATTGCCCAAAGCTGTCCCGTTTGGTTTTGTCGCTGCGCAATAAAAAAATTCTACAAGTAATAAAAAAACATGCTTTAATGTTTTCGCATTCTTTTTTTTGTAATTAAATCAAGGTTGCCAGAGATCATGCTCACAACTATTGTATTGTATATGATATATGTTATGTCAAGATGGTTTTGCCTCTGAAGTACAGAGTAAAATTTTGTGTATCCTTTAGGGTCTCTTTTGTTGATAATATCGGGATTTTCTCATATGCTTTCATGTACTTCAACTACTTCTACTCAGATTAGGGTTGTGAAAACCTAACAAACCCATGCCTACCGACTAGGCATAGTTATCTGTATGGTCAAGATTAAGGTAGTGAAAACCTAAAAAAACATGACTGTTGCCTAATACAGTAACATTACTTTATAGTTATTTGTATGGTCCACTTCAAAGCTTGCATAATCATGCCCCAAAGTCTGCATGCAGATAGTTCCATTTTATGCTAAGCTCAGATAGTTCCGTTTTAGTGCTATCGTATATTTTGTGTTTTGAATTTTTTTATATGTTGAGTTTAGTTTGTTGTCTAGCACTATGTAGGTCTCTATATTAGTATCCTTCAGAGAAATTAAAACATCGTCGCTCACCTTCCATGCGTAGTTAATATATTTTTTGCTCATTTGCACCCTATATACATTTGGCTTGCTCATATGCGTAGTTATTATAAATTCTCCTCTAATTAAAGTTTTCTACAAGTGCTACTTAACATTCCGAATTTCTACTTTTTTCTAAAACTAAAATTTTCTACGGGTGCTACTTATACTAACATTTGAACTACACAAACTATTTACATACTACAAACACATACTACAAACAAATGCACTACAAGATAAAAAATTACCCCACGAACGAAGCTTTCCTCCTCCTCTTCTTCTCCCTCCCTCTTCTCTTCTTTTTCTTCCTCTCCTCTCTTTCTTTCTTTCTTTCTTCCTGTCGCGCAGCGCTTCCTCTTATCACTTGGCCGAGCCGCATGCTCTTTATATAAGCCATCCAGTCACCCAACCGTTCGGCGACTGAAGGCTGTAGTCACCTAACTGTTGGGCGATAGGATGTATTGCCCAACCGTTGGGCGACTGCATTAATGTTGCCGAACGGTTGGACGATCGCATTAACGTCGCTTGGTCGTTGGGTGACTGGAGCTAGTCGTCCAACGGTTCGGTGACAAGAGGCTATTTTTGCAAAAAAATAAAATTGCAGGTATAATTTTGTATTTTTGAATAAAAAAATAGGTTATTTTAAAAAATCCTAAAGGAACTCATCAAGACTTGAAAGAAAGGGATATAGTAGAAGACTTCGGACACGGAGGCAAGTCACTATGCTTGATCATGTTGCTATCCAATTAGTTGGGTATATTTTATATGGGTGTTTTCTGCACTATTTAATTATCAATGCTATTTGTTAGTAATTACTTTTGAATAATCCTGTTAAGTAGTTAATGCCTTTAATTACATTGCTTACATGACATCCTTGATAATAAATTGACCTAGTTTCCCACGATAAACCTAGGGCTAGAGTGGGAAATATGAAGCTATAATCACTTATCACATTGTGGTCCGCCGTCACGAACTTATGATCATCATGGTATGATATGAAAATGTTGGATCGCTCGCTTGGAGCACTAATGTGGGAAATGTTAGCTAACGACAGAGATTGGGTGTGTGGTTTGGCAGTGACTGTGTATATGCATGCTACCCGGTGGTTGCGTGCACAAGTCCCTGCTAGAATGGTGGTTCCGTCTGAAGCATATAAGGACCTTGTGCCACGAAATTAACATGATGGATCGCTCAACCACAGGATCGACTTGTCGAACCTGGTCTATATGCTGCCCTGATAAGACAAACTTTCGTAATATGAGAAGGGTTGGTGGAACTGTGCCTGATTTCCCCAACTTGATATGTGGATGGATCGTGGGAACTCTGCATGATTTCCCTGACTTGTAAAATGGGAATCATGTGTGACTTCCCCGACTTGTAAAATGGGAACTCTGGATGACTCCCCAGATTGAATTGGGTCGTGGGTACTCTGCGCGACTACCCTAATGCGTGGTAGGGGTGGATTGGGGCAACTCTACGGAACTTCCCCAACTTCACAACGGTGGGCGACGATGTCAACAAGTGGATAACCCTTGGTAGATGAGTAGATGACACACTCGTTGACTAGTCATTGAAACCCGCTAGACAAAAGTGAAACTTGTCTTGAGTAGTATGATAACCTTGTCTGACCACCGATCAACCGGTCTAACCACCAACTAGTATCCGATCAGACCGCCTAAGAACTTAGCTAAATTTTCGCACTAAAAATTTGCAACCTCTCTGAGATTTTTAATCTTTATTTACTTTTGGCTCGAAACTCCAAAAATTATGTGACCAAGTGCAAATGCATCCTCTCACTTGTCTCCTTACGTGATTTTTGTCTGATTTTCAAAATTCAACTTTTCACCTTTTGGACCAGTTGGTCAGTCGATCAAACCTCCACCAAGGCCGATCTAACCTCTTGGGGACTATTAGCAATAAAAAATGCTCGAAAATGAGGGTTTCGCCAACACCTCGACACAATTGCCAATTGTATCACCATTCTAAGATTATGATCATCTACCCATGATCTCCACAAATAGTTCTGGGTATTTCACCTGGATGCTCATCGCAACATACTCATCATCACGTTTAATAAATGTGTAGTACAATCCAGAGGAGAAAGTAGGGAGTTTATCTATAGTTTCCTTCTGATATTCTTCTTTATTTTTAATGAGAATGTACTCTGGATCATTCTCTTCCTCTAATTCGACATGGAAACCATTGTGTCGGATCTCATTGGAACTTAGTAGAGTTGTAGTTGAGTCTAGGAACAATAATACATTCTCAATGATTATCTTAGTTCCCATCGGTAATACTACCATGGGTCTTTCATACCCAGGAACATTACCACAGTAGCCAGCTATGGTAACTGTATTGCTAGTCTTAAAACTGAAAGTCTAGAAATATTTCATATCCTGTAAGATTGAATTTGTGGTACAACTGTCCACAAGATAGAGTTCGTGTTTGTAACACCCTGTTTTACTAAGTCTTTTTAAAGCTTTCAAAATAAAAAGAACCAGTTGGTTTATTGGTTTGTTAAAGCTTAAAACCTGAAATTTTAAAAGTGATTTAATTGACTAAATCAAACTTCAACTAATTCGTTTTGGTTTAGCTTCAAGTTTGTAGAAGCTTTCTGGTGTTCGGTCTCCTTCGTTTGTCCTTCTATCCCTAGTTTCAAACCTCCTAGCTTTCTTAAGCTCGGGTTTGTGTTTCAAGCAATTCTTGTTGTCCGTAATTCAAATTTAGGTTTGAATTCCTTCTTTTCAGTTCTGGCCCTCTTCTCTCCTTGGACCTTCCTTCCTCCTTGGGCGTAGCCCGTTGCTTTCTGTCATGACATCCTCTTGGTCACGACCTCCTCTTAGTCATGACCACCTTGTGGTCACGACCTCCTTTTTGCAAAGACAACCCTCTCGGTCGTAATTGCCCTTTTTGCAAAGACGACCCTCTTGGTCGTCACTACCCTTTTTTGTAAAGATGACCCTCTCGGTCGCAATTGTCCTTTTTGCAAAGACGACCCTCTTAGTCGCCACCGCCCTTTTTGCAAAGACCACCCTTTTTGGTCGCCACTGCCATTTTTGTAAAGACCACCCTCTTGGTCAGGACCACCCTTTCGGTGAGGCCTCCCTCTTAGTCACACCTCCCCTTTAACCTTGACCAACCTTTTCATCTAGCCCTGCTCACTTTATCCTTCCTGCACATTTGCTGTAGAAGTCTTCGCGCATTAAATGCTATGGTGTCGCATTAAATGTTGTCACCTCTGTTGTACCCATCTCCCCCTCTTGTCTCCTGCCTTACTTGCTCCCATCCCCTTGCTCACCTGCCGGTTGTGTGCCTATGCTGCACCACCGTGAATCCCGTCGCTATGCCCTTGTCACCCAGTTCTCCTACCTCCTCTATAAATAGCACACTAGGGAGCCTTTTGCCCTTTTCCACTCCATCCATTTCACCTCAACACTTCTGCTCTCGCCCCGTAGCTTTCCATCATTGGACCTCCTTCTCTAAAACTTTTTAAGTTGGATTTCATTTGGATCTTTATTGTAGCTTTATTTGATTCTGCTCTGTTCTCTCGTGTAGACTTCGATAACGCCGGGGAAGCAGAGTTCGCTGAAGAAGTAGATCAACAAGCTTTCAAGCAAGGGAAGTCATACTCTTGATCATATTACACCTAGTATTTCAATGTACATGCCGTTTTAAATTACTACCGCATGCGTATTTCAATTGAAGTACTTTAAATCCCTGTTTTAACTTGATAGTTATTCTTAAATCCTTTGCACAGCCAAACTTGATCGTTTTTTGGACCTCCCTTGGTACCATAGTTAAAAGCTAGTTTGTGCACTAGTATGGCTAGAATAGGTTGCAAAACTCTATGCTTAGCTGAAGCTCAGCTCAAATATCTTTGATTTGGGAAAGTTAGCCAAAAGCTCAACTTTGTTTTCAATCGTTGCCATAGTATGGTCAGTACCATAGAGTTTTCTGAAATGTTTTAAATGTGGTAAACAAAGTGAAAACTGATTTGGCCTTGGGCAAAATGGATGTTTGGATGGGTGCATGTTTATGCACGGGATCGATTCATTTCTATGGTCGATGCCCAGGGTTTTTTCGGATGTCACCCAGGTCAGTTAAGGACTGGTCTTCGAGTGTATTTTTTCTATGCCTTCCCATACTACCACATGTCCTGAATGGGCAGGACCTGGCTAACTAATTTGCAAAGTTCCACCGTGGTTGTGCCATCCGGTTGCGTGAGTGTCTTTCACGACTTACTTTCATGTATTCCCACATGGCGTAAGAGGGGGCTTGAATCCGACGGGTGATTAGCCCAATGGAAGTGAAACCTCAGCGAGGCGGGACTACGGTGGGATGGTGCATTGTAAAGGCCTTGTGATAATATCTTAGTCGCACACCTTTGGAAGTGTGTGAGTGGACAGTATAAGTGATTATCTCTTGTGGGTAAAGTTGTACAACCTCTATAGAGTGTAAACCTATTCGAATAGCCGTATCTACGGTCAAGGATATGCTGGCAAAGCTACTCAAAGTTAGATCTTGGTTTTATTTTCCAAAGGCTTTATTACCTGGTTTTGGATCTCTATCCAAATAGGTTTAGGGCGGGTAGCCCTGGGCGGTTAGCCTTGTGATATGAGGATGTCCTTCACCACTTGTTGATGAATGTTATCTAACTATAAAACTGTGATTTAGAAAATGAATTTTAGTATTGTATATCTGCTTTGGAACTTAATACAAATAATTGGAAAGAAACTTAGCTTTGTGCAAATCAATTCTATATGCCTTCCTTTGTTAAATCCTTGCATGCATTAATCTGTTACTTGATAGGTGTGACTTGCGAGCACGGTTGTTGTGCTCACTCTTACTTGTTGACAAGCAGATGAAGAGGTCTTTGCAGAGGACTAGGAGGTCCTGGACAACTAGGATGCGCCCCCAGCCGATTGCCTGTGGTGAATCGGGTGGCCCTCGACTTGTTTTTGTTTTCGCTGTATTTGCTCTTGGCGTTGTGCCCTTTTGTAATTAACTCAAAGTTTTGTTAATATAGTGACAATTGTATGGATGTGTTATCATCTCTTGTTTGATTGTGTACACTAGCCACTGATCATGGGACTAGTAGGGTATACATAGTGCGGTCCTGGGGTCCAAAGAATCTAGACCCATCATTATGAGTTAATGGAGTATTTTGGTGATTAATGACAAATATATATGTGAGACTAACACTTTTATTGATATACCTATTGTTTAGTCTCAATTGGATAAAAAGGTGAAAAAAAAGAGGTATGCATTCAACATCATATTCTTATATCCTGTTGCATTCCTCGGATCCAAAATATAAGTTGAATTCTACTAAAAGTTTAACTTGAATATATGCATATGTTCTTATTACACATTCGTGTATGCACACATTTAGGGGGACTTCACTCTATATTTTGTGGCTTCTTTAGTATTGATCTATATTTCTTTATCTACATATTTTGGGGATCTCTACTTTGAAATATATCCTTTGAGTATATAAAACTTGTGTAGTTCATATATACTCATATTACTTTATATTCAATTATTTGCAATTATGCTATGAGACTAATGTGTGTGCTAAGATGTTTTCAAGGTTTAGTCCCGGAGTTTGAATGCTGACATGAAAAGGAAAATACAAAGGTGATAAAAGATTGACATGGCTCAAGTCAAAGGAGTCATGCATTGTATTTCGAAAAGCTTCTGGAAAAAGTTCAGTGGAAATCAGTATGACCGCATTTGGTAAGCGGTACTACCGATGTACGGTAGTATCGGAGTTTATGTGGCGGAACTACCGTGTAGCGGTATGACCGCAAATCCTTTGAGCGGAACTACCGTGTAGCGGTATGACCGCAAATCCTTTGGTGGAACTACCGCATAACGGTAGTACCACAGTTCCTTGAGTGGAACTACCGCGCACCGATTGTACCGAACCTAAGTGGTGCTACGTGTTTTTGAGAGGCATTTGTTGCTCTTTTGGAAGAGCGGTAGTACCGCTGTTGTTTGAGCGGAACTACCGCACACCGGAAGTTCTGATTCTTTGTGCGGTACGTATTTTCCAAAGAGACACCTTTTGCTCCCTTATAAGTGTGGTAGTACTAATGTTGTCTTTGTGGAACTACCGGAGAGCAGAATTACCGCATGATCAACGGCGGTAGTACCGCACCTGAAAGTAATGGCTCGTTTAGAAGCATCATGAGTTGATCGTCATCAAGTCAAAGCTTAAGAAGATGATGTATCATGTGTTGATATATATCAAGACGCCAAAGAGGAGATAATCATGAGTTGATCATTAAGTCAAGAGAAGACCCATCATGTGTTGATGTAGGTCAAGTACATGATGCATCATGGATTGATACATATCAAGACAATGACCCGGACTTGAAGTAAAGATGCGTGTCATCAAGCTTCAAGAAGATGCTCAAGGGAAAGGTATGATTAGCTAGGGCTAAGGATGTGTTCTTAGTCTTTTACCGGTCTTGGTGTTTGGTTGGAAGACTAGATTGCTAGTATAGATTGTCGTACTATTAAGAGGGGTCTTGCCTAATAGCTTGAGTTTCATCATGTGTTGATAGCTCAATCTCGCTAGCTCTAGCTCACCGTGGTATGATGCTATTATTTGCGAATGTGTTTTGCAAATAGTCGAGGCTCATATGTCTAATCCTTATAGCATGTGACTATACTTTGCAAATGTGTTTTGCAAATGGTTGAAGTCCATGTTCCTACTCCTTGTGGTATGATCTAAGTTTGCAAATGTGTTTTGCAAATTGTTGGGATTCATGTGTATTCCCTTGATATGGTCTAAGATTGATTGTTGTTATTTTCTTGGACTTAGACCATGGTTGTAATTTACATTGCTAGAATTAAATTGCTTTATTATCTCTGTATGTTTGCTATCGTGTCTATAGTCTTTTATTGTTTGTGCACTTAGTAAAGATTAGTTATTTTAGGCTTTAATTGTGCAAAACCGAATTAATTTATGATTTCGCATAAAACTCGGTTTTAGCCAAAAGATTTTAAAACCGCCTATTCACCCCCTCTAGTCGGCCTCCTCGATCTTACAAGTGGTATCAGAGCTTGGTCTCTCATTTTATTAGACTTAACCGTCTAGAGAGTAAAGGATGGCGATTAGTGATATAGTGCACCTCGGTGAGACACCTTTATTTGATAGCACAAATTATGATAGTTGGAAATCCGCATGTCTTATTACTTTAAGGCCATGAGTCCTAAAATTTGGCGAATTGTAGATGTAGGCTTTTCTTCTCTATTGGATCTTCTTTCTCCAATAAATGAGAAAGAGAAATGCTTACATCTCGACGCTCAAGCAATTAACGCTTTATTTAGTGCTTTGAGTATAGAAATATTTGATATCATATGCAATCTCAAGAGCGCTCATGAAGTGTGGATACAACTTCAAGATCATTGTGAAATGTCCACCTTCACTAATGAGGATTGCATACAAGAATGGACGTCTAGAGAAGAATGCTCAGCCTCTAGCTCCGACAATGAGGAATCCTCAACTCCATCCACATCACCTCGTTGCTTCATGGCCAAAGGTAACAAAGAGGTAAATAGTGATGAGCCCTCATATGATGAGTTGATGGATATGCTTGAGGAGCTTATGAGTATTTAGGAAAAGAGAAATCAAAATTCAAAGTTTTGAAGAAAGAGTATGTCTCACTTCAAAATAATTATGATATATGTCTCACTTCAAAATAATTATGATATTCTAAAAGATGAACATGAAACTCTCCTCCTAAAAGAGCTCAATAAGTCTAAAGTGGATATAGGCATAACATGTGACTTGCTAGATGATATGTCATGTGTAGTTGCTAACCCTTACATTGCATCTAAGGTTAGCATATCCACTTCTTGTAATAATTTGCTTGATATGTCTTGTCGCTCAAAAATAGATGTTTTTATTTCTTCTATGTCTTGTGATACTAACCTTGTAGAGGAAAACAAGGAGCTCAAGGCCCAAGTCACAAAATTGAACCATGACTTGGAAAAGTGCTACAAAGGGAAAGCCTCTCTTGATGAAATATTGAGCAAACAACAAAGGATGGATGACAAGAGAGGAATTGGCTTCACTCCCAAGAAAAGAGAGAATAGTAAGACAAGCCACAATGCAAGACACATATAGAATATCAAGTACTTTGATTGCCATCAAAAGGGACACCTTGCCTCTGAATGCCCAAACAAGATGAAGGACAAGAGAGGACTTAGTTTCACCGCCAAGAAAAAGGTGGAGAGCAACCCAAAGCAAAGTGGAAAATAATTTAACAATATCAAATGCTTTGGATGCAATAAGAATGGACACAAAGTCTCGGTGTGTCCAAATCAAGTGGATGTCAAGACAAGATATTCAAAGAAGAGGCAAGCCGTCAATGAGTAAGAAAAGAAGAAAGCAAAAGCCCAACTTGCTGCAATTGTCGTGAGAAGGGACATTTTAGTAAGGATTGTCCCAAAGGTATCACTCATAAGTCTATTATCTATAATGATCATTATTTGCTTAGGAAGGATAGAAATGGCAATGTGTTTGCTAGATGTGTTAGTTCACCTAAGATTATTGCTAGGGCCATTTAGGTGCCCAAATCTATTGTGACTAATATTCAAGGATCCAACCGAGTTTGGGTACTTCAAAGTGCTTAAATGATAAAAAGGTACTTGGAGAGGCATTGGAGGTTTGGCTCACTCATAAAGATGTGGAATCCACCATATGCAAAATTGGAGCCGAGCTTGAGGATAATCATATCATATCAAGAACTAATGTCATTTCGGTAATAAGTACTTACATTGAAGTATCTAACCTCTAGCCTTGTGTAGGTTTTAAAAATTCAAAATTATTAGTATATCTTTGAAAAACTAGTTGAAAAATGTATACAAATGTTTTTCAAAGGTTTTCAAAAGGGTTTTTTGCTTTATAAAAACTTATTTGAAGTAAAATTGAGTTTCCAACCCAAAACTAGTAATCTAGTATCTTATTTTTGATATAAACTAGATTTTTGTGTAAAATCTATTCCAAAAGAATTTTAAAAATCGTTCCAAAAGGAAAATCCTAGAGTTGGCTATTCTAAACCTTTTTTGTATTAAATGATTTCCAAAGGCCAATCTAGCAAAAGTTATTTGATTTTGAAACTCGTCCAAAATCCTAGTTTGACCTAAGTAGTCATTTTCTAGTATTTAAGTGAGTTTTGCCATATGATCCAAAATAATTCATACGAATAGGTGCATAATGGTATTGATGACTCATACATGAAAATGGATGCTTTAAATTTCTTCACATGCTCAATTTGGATCTTTTGAAGAAGCTTCATGAAAATAAGGTTTCATTTGCAAAAACAAAAGACTAATTAATAAAAAATTATATTCTTTGGAGTCTTTTTATCTATCTCATGCATAATGATCCTTAAAAATTATTTATTGAGTGATTATTATAAAGGATCATTTGCATTCTAGCTCAGCTTCTGAACTTTCAAGCAAAAACGGTAATACCACGTCCTTAACGTCGGTACTACCGCTGCCCGGTAATACTGCACGTCAAACGACGGTACTACCGTTTCAGTTGGTGGTTCCAAAATAGTAATGGCCGAATCATTAACTTCAGTTGCTCTCTCTTTCTTTCGGTCAAACCTCTTCCTCTTCTCTAAAAACCATTGATGGTTCTTTTCTCTCCTGCCGTGCTCCACTAAAAAAAACTTAAATATTTCGATTGAGTAAAGTTCTCCTGGATTTCTTGATTGAGATCGACTCTAGCACTCTCTTATCATCAAATCTCCGAGGTACTTGCCTTGATTCTCTCGGTTCTCATCTATTGTTGGCATCTATCTCTCTTTTAGGGTTTGATTCAAAATATGGATGAAATAATCAACTTCTCTTGGGAAAATTGGTAGTAGTTAGTGTTTGATGACATATCATGTCATTTCCATGGATTATTTCATATCAAACACTAGTTAGAATCAAATTCGAAAGAGCCCAAAAAGATTCTGGAACTGGAGTACTACCGCCTCTTAGTCGCCGGTACTATCAACTTGCGGTAATACCGGATATCAACGGCGGAACTACCACTCCAGAAAAGAAAAGTTGAGTACATCATACTCTTCTACATAAATCCTATTCTAATTGTCTCTTCTTGTCTTAGCAACCATGCCTCAAAATTCTAGATCATCCTCCTCAAGAGGAAAAGAAAAGATAGTGTACAAATCTGATGATGACTTTGAAGAAAACTCAACTAACAGTGATACTAGTGATGAACTTTATGTGCCAAATAGAACTCTTTTCTTTGTGGCAGATCTAGCAAGATTAAAAGCAAAAGGTACACAGACTTGAGGCACACAAATCAGTTTCTGCTACTCAAGAATACATATGATCCTCTTTTCACACAAAGTTCCAGGAAAATGTGTTCTATCACATTTATGGCAGTAAGAACTTTGCTCATCATCAGTTTGTCACATGGGATCATCTAAATAAGAACCCCTACTTGAATGGACTTTTCTATACATTTCATAGAGTAAACTTGGACAGCTTGGTGACTCTGAAGTGTGACTATGAGTCTTCAACTATCAAACAATGTTATGCCACTGTCCACATTTCCCAAAGCATGATACTCTCACTTGGATGACAGCATCTTTCAAGATAAGTGCATCAAAAGAATATTGTTAGAGATCATGGGGCATTCCTACTCCTCGAAATGGTCCTATGACCCTAAAGGTACATCTTGAGTATCCTTGAAATTTGGATGAGAGCAAAGAGCTCTATGATACATCTCAGCAATATGAGTTGGCACAGCAATATGACTTTCACCAATTCCAAGTATGATAAACAAGATTCTGAGAGCAACCTTCTTTCCCAGAGGTGGAAACAACAATGAGGTTCATCCCAAAGCATGGAACATCATATATCATATTTTGAAAGGAACCAAGTTTGACATTGTTGACTCCATCATCACTAAAATTGTTCTCTCAAAGAGCGATACAGAGGACAATATCTTTTATGCTCCCTGCATCATGAAGTTGATTAAAGAAAAATTTGGATTCTATCTTGGGAGTGACAGGGTTCACACTGAATACAGACCAAACTACGTTGATTAAGAAGATTGTCAAAAGGGGAGAAGAATAAATAAGAAAGGAAGTCAAAGAGACCGTTTTTGTTATATCTCTTAGTTAGGTCTATAGACCTTGTTTGTAAGAATAAGCTTAATATTATCTCATGTTTCATCTTGTATAAGCTGATTGAACCTCGGATGCCTTTTGTGGTCTTATTTGCTATCAGACTTGTTGAATATTTGAATGTTTATGTTATGGTTTATGCTCTATTGAATATCATTGTCTGTGATATGATGTTGCATGATTTCTTAATTCTTGACTATCTGATTGTCATGCTTCCTTGGATTCTTACATAAAGGAAACTTCGTCAATTTTTTTATAAAATCCTTATGTGCATAAAGTGCCTTCATATCTTAAATGCACATGTTTAGGAAGAGTTTTTGTCTATATGTTTTGTGCTTACTGAAAATCAATTTAAGTTGGATTGCATTTTGGATCATCATTACAAAATCGTTCTCTTTACTCACCTACAAAGCTCTTTTTGCAATATCTCTTGATTGGAGCCTTTTCCTTCAAAAATTCTGGTTGGAAAAGTATTTAAACTTGATTTTAACAAAAGGGGCTTTGCTTTATCTTCTCTTTAAGCTCAACTTGATTTTCTTTTTGAGAAAATGAGCATAGTATCTTTATGAAAAATGTTTCTTGAGAAGATTTCAAGAGTAAGCTTATTTGAATATGTTCCAAATATCATTTCCTTTGTCAAACTCAAAATATGGCCTCATTTCGAGTTGGTTTGCTCTTTTCGGCCATAAAGGGAGAGTTTGTGACTTATTTTAGTTTCTTTCAAATTTTTGAAACCAAACTCCCAAAATTGGTCCTTTGTATCTATTTCATACTCTTTGTGACCAAGCTCATTTATTTGTAAAAACTTCTTTTGGCTTCGCTTTATTTTTGGATTTTTTGTGATTAATGCCAAAAGGGGGAGAATATTTATATGATCAATATATTTCCATTTGATATATTCTCTTATGAGTGATTTCACCTTTTCATGCATGTCTCATCATATGCTTAAGAATGCATTATGCGCATAAATCTTAAATTGGTTAATGACATGCATTGATATAGTTCATAGCTTAAATTATAATCTTATGTTGATTTATTTCTAAATGTTGCTATTGATAAATAATTTATCATCAATCACCAAAAAGGGGGAGATTGAAGAATCAGACTCGTCTTGATAATTAATATTAATCATTGAGGGACTAACATTTTCCATGAGTTGGATGAATAGGTTATGTTTCAGGATGATGAAGACTTTGGATGACATCATGAGTTGATCGTCATCAAGTCAAGGCTCAAGAAGATGATGTATCATGTGTTGATACATATCAAGACGTCGAAAAGGAGATGATCATGAGTTGATCATTAAGTCAAGAGAAGACCCATCATGTGTTGATGAAGGTCAAGTACAGGATGCATCATGGGTTGATGCATATCAAGACAATGATCCGGACTTAAAGTAAAGATGTGTGTCATCAAGCTTCAAGAAGATGCTCAAAGCAAAGGTATGACTAGCTAGGGCTAAGGATGTGTTCCTAGTTTTTTTACCGGTCTTAGTGTTTGGTTGGAAGACCGGATTGCTAGTATAGATTGTCGTACTATTAAGAGGGGTCTTGCCTAGTAGCTTGAGTTTCATCATGTGTTGATAGCTCAATCTCGCTAGCTCTAGCTCACCGTGGTATGATACTATTATTTACGAATGTGTTTTGCAAATAGTCAAGACTCATATGTCTAATCCTTGTAGTATGTGACTATACTTTGCAAATGTGTTTTGCAAATGGTTGAAGTCCATGTTCCTACTCCTTGTGGTATGATCTAAGTTTGCAAATATATTTTGCAAATTGTTGGGATTCATGTGTATTCCCTTGATATGGTCTAAGATTGATTGTTGCTATTTCCTTGGATTTAGACCATGATTGTGACTCTCTGAAGTTCTTGTGCCTTTTGCATTGATCTAATGTGTTTGAGATCATGCAATCAGGTGGGTTGTGTAGCCCTCTGAATAAGCTTTCAATAGAGTCCATGATCACTAAATTCCGACATCGGAGTCAAAAGTTATGACATTTTTAGCGAGTGTCTTCTGTGTTGAAAAATGGGTTACGGAACTACTGCCCTTATAAGAGAGGTACTATCACATAAAGGTAGTACCGCGGATTGCACTGCGGTAGTACCGCACCAATGCTGTAACGGCTAGTTTTTTGGTTGTTTCGTCTCTAAACGGCTAGTTTTTGTTGTAGAGACTATAAATACCCCCTTAACCGGTTGAGAGACAACCTTTGCCATTCCATTTCACTCTCTTGAGTTAGTGTGAGCCTCTCCTCTCAATTGTGCATGTGTTGCACTTTGTGAGCAAGGAGAGAGGTCTCTAGTTGCGTGTGTTGCATCTAAAGTTGGATTTCGTATCCATTTGAGTTTGTGCATTCGTTGCACGTGGTGAGAGTCAAGTAAGGGGCTTGACTTATTACTCTTGGTGTTTGCCAACACCTAGATAGCATGGAGGCATCGTGGTCTGGTGATCTTCTCAAGAAGCTTATGAGAAGGCCTGACGTATTGTGAGTGGTTTGGTACTCACCATCTCCAGGGTGGAGAAAGAGCAACCCCGAGTGGATCGAGGTGTTTTGCTTAATTCGTGGAGCCAATTCAATTGGTTTGGGCTTATCTCAACGTGGATTAGGGAAGACCGGCAAGTCTCCGAACACCACAGTAATAATATCCTTGTGTCATTGTGGTTTGTTCTCTTGTGCTTTACGTTGTGTAATTTACATTCATAGAATTAAATTGCTTTATTATTTTTATATGTTTGTTATCTTATCTATAGTCTTTTATTGTTGGTGCACTTAGTAAAGATTAGTTATTTTATGCTTTAATTATGCAAAACCAAATTAATTTATAATTCCGCATAAAACTCAATTTTAGCCAAAATATTTTAAAATCGCCTATTTACCCCCTTCTAGTCGGCCTCCTTGATCTTATAGGGTCCTCATGCCTCAGGGTCATGACAGGGTTCCCCCTCCATTTAATCGTACATCAACAAATCTATAAGTAGGAAATAAATAATTTACATGAATTAAGACATTGCATACACATAAATACAAACATAAAACATGTACACAAACTGGAAATACTTTATTCACATCGTGAACTAAAGATTACAAGGTGTAACTTAAATTCCTAATAGTAATATTGTTGACTAATTTAGGATCGATAAAATTTGGTGTTCAACCTAGCGACACCATCCTAAGCACACTATGAATTGACTCCTAATTTAAGGGGATATACACGTTTTAATCTTCCATTAAAATCCAAAACACAGTGCTTTATGGACCATCG
Source organism: Ampelocalamus luodianensis (assembly GCA_036346255.1). NCBI lineage: Eukaryota > Viridiplantae > Streptophyta > Magnoliopsida > Poales > Poaceae > Ampelocalamus > Ampelocalamus luodianensis. The sequence goes on from CM070620.1 coordinate 76,437,084, forward strand.
GTGCATGCCATTTACCCAGCCAAACAACCATCACAGAGAGGGGAAAGGATAAGAGAAGGGCATTTCAGGTAAGGCACAGTAGAGAGATGGAGGCCAACACAGCTGAACCTCAAAAACCCAGCTCACAGCCAAGCCACATTGCTTTCCTCTTCAACCAGCCACAACCGTGAGCAAGGAACCATAAGCCAGCACATTGCCAACTCAAGGCAAGAACCAAAGCAACTCCATCAGCACCCACAACCCACAAGAGGAAGTCAAGGAAGGAGAAGCTGAGAAGGTAGAGGACGACCAAGGCCACTAGTGGACAACCACATCAACCATTGGAGTGACCAAACCTCCAGCAAACCCGCTAATCCCCAACTAACCGACCGTCAGGTAAGCCCACATGTTAACCATTCCCATCCATCTTAGCATCATCACACAACACTCGCACTGCACACAGCCACAACCGACAAGGCAAGGTGACCAAAGAGAAGGGCACACCATGCCTCAGCCAGCATGACACCATACTGCCAGTGACAACCCGCAAGAGCCACCGTGCGCCCTCGGGTGCGAGGATAAGCTCCCTGGCACAACACCCCCACCCTGAGTACCATCACAACAACCCTAGCTAGCTACCCAAGCATGCATGGTAAAAATAGAATAAGAATCTAAACTAAAAATGGACAAGGTATAAAAAGGGGGAAAGTAAGTAATCCGGGTTAAGAACTAAGGCCGGGGCCATGGAATCATGCCCAGGAACCATGCCACCACAGAGCCACCACCGAAACCCCAAGCCATCACCAAGCTCACCATGTCCAACATGCCACCATAGAAAGCCACAAGCCACCACCGAAGTCAAGGAAAGCATGCCACCACCATGCATCATCAAGCCTAGGAAGCCACAAGCTCACCACACCACCACAAACCCTCACCACTAAAAATAACAGAAGCCACAAGCATCATGCCCAGAACAACCAAGCCACCACATGCCATCACCAAAATCCCCCAAACCCACCAACAGTACCACCAACCAACCACAAATCAATTGGAGATAAATCGGCATAATGGGAACAAGTAGTAAGAGTAAAAGGTAAAGGGGAAACCACCGGGTAGCCAAGTAGCAGTAGCAACCGAGGGCCAGAGGAGAGGTAGAAGCTGGAGGGGAGGAAGGATCTCCTTGAAGGCAACCAAAGCGGCAGGGTCGAACCGATAAGGAAGGCGATCGCGAGAGCCCGCCTAGAAGGCCCCAGGAACCAGGCAGCGCAGATGCGGAGTAGGACCAGCAGAGGGGAGCAGTAGGAGCATAGCCGCACGCGGGCAGCGCCGGATCTGAGCGGGAGAGGAGGAGATCCACCGCAGAGAGGAAGAGGCGCAGGAGCGAGTGCGGGCTAAAGTGTTGTGCGAGTGTGTTGTGTTGTGCAGAGTGCTAAGAGGTGTAGTGTGTTGTGTAGCGTGTGTTGTGTTATGCTGTGTGCTGAGTGTTGTGTGCGTGCGGTGTGGAGTGTAGTGTTGTGTGTGCTGTGTTGAGTGCGTGTGTGTAGGGCAATGATGTGCGCTGTGTTGTGCGTGTGTTTGCTATGTGTGTAGTGTGGTGTGAGTGTAGTGTTTTATGTTGCGTGTGGTGTGTAGTGCGTTGTGTGTTGTGAGTGCGTGTAGTGTGGTGTATTTTGTGTGCGAGCGTATATCGTTAGACTAGGATAGTTTAAGTTTGGAAGAATCTAAGGACCCAGATAAAAGAAGCCTAGCATTTTTGTTCCGAGCCAAACCAAACCAGGGGCGAGCACATATGAGTTCCACCACCTTAGATTCTAAAGCTAGCAGGTCGTAGGAAAAATAGCCAAAAAGGGAGTAGTGAATTAGTGTAAGCATAATATCACCCAAACAACTAAGTATTTATGTTATACACGTCTGCCGTATAACTGTAGAAGACGAACCGACTCAGGCAGGAGTAGCTGATCCAAGATTTGTTGACGCCGAGCTTTACTACGAATACAAAGGCAAACCTATTTCGTAATCATCAACCTAGTTATATTAAATATAAAAGTTACCTTTCTGTATCCTTATATATATATATATATATATATATATATATATATATATATATGTGTGTGTGTGTGTGTGTGTGTGTGTGCATTAAAACTATCTCTCAAAATCAAATCAGATAAAAACGATAAGAGAAAAGATATGAGAAATGAGAAAAGAGCAGTAGAGCAGTAGAGCTGAGAGGAGTAGCTGGGCTGTAAAAGTAAATACTATGATGGTAAAAGGAGCCCTTACACAGGAAATAGAGGGAAGGTGTGACCCTTTACATATGGATAATATATAAGGACTAACAAAACTCTCACTAGAAAAAGATGTATTTAAGTGCCAACTATTTTTCCGTCTTTGGCTGGCAGAAAATGCTATCTTGTTACGTTACTATACTCTCCACATCGGGTAAGTAATATAATGTGAGAGTGGCGGGGGAACTCAGTACCGGTATCGCAAGTCCGGAAGTGGGGGATCCAAGGCACATATATTAGCGCAGGTGGAGTGTTGGGTGAAGGGATAACCGGTCCAACCAACACTATTGGAAATCGGTGGAGGACTGGGTGAGCGTCCCAGGACACCGATGGAAAATAGATGGGTGGAGACTTAATCATGTAACATGAAAAACGTTCTGTACTCTGAACTTGACACCGCATCAAAGGAAATGTGGGAGACCTAGCTTCAAGAGAGCTCAGATTAGTTATGGGTAAAGTGGTACGAGCCTACACAGTGCTAAATAAAATCATGAATTCATGCATGTCTCCAGGATTGGAGGCTACAGTGACAGCTAGAGGTCTATCTTCTCACCGAGTGATAAGTAGTCTTTTCAGAAATTAAAACTTGCCACTTAATTTTGGTAAATTATTTTCCAGAGAAAGATATGAGTTAGAAAATGTGATAAACAAATAGAGAAGAGTCATATAGTGCATCTTTGCTAATAAATGCTTGCTAAATACACTAGTACTCATTCTTACTATTATTTCCTTCGTTAGATCCTTTTCCAACTGGGGATTATCCCAATTGGGATGAAGGATACGCAGGTGCCAAGGAGGCTGCAGGAGGTGAGGGTGCTTACTACGAGGACTAGGGTGAGGTGGACACCTTATTCAGCGAGTGGGATGAGTAGGCGTCCGGTGGAGCAGGGCAGGCAACCGAGGGTATCTGTCCCGCTTTGCAGTTATACACAAATATTTGTATTAAAGACCATAGTCATGCGTGGCTACCTGCTGTAATAAAGTACAACTTCTATCTTATTGTTCTGTTGCGTTAACTTTGGTAAGACTTATTATTCGTTGGAGCGGTGTTCTACCGGACAGACGAATAATAATCAATTTGCTTAAGTGTGATTACTACCACCTGTTGTGCTACTATAATTATGCAAGTTGCCTGTGCGCTTGTCACTTTCGTGACAACCAGCTACGTCCACTAAGCCCTGAGCAGATCCACTCCATGTGGGTGCTTGGTAAACTACCGTAGATATGCCTACTAAGCCTGATTTGTTACCATCCACCATTCGGGCTGCGGCTCGGCTCGTTTTGAAAATGAGCTGAAAACCGGGCTCGGCTCGGCTCAAAATGAAGCTCGAGCAGGCTCACGAGCTCTACCGAGTGAAGAACCACCTAGCCTAGGAAACAACCAAGCAGCAGCAACTTTGTTGCTATGATTTTGTTCATTCCACATTCATCAAATTCACTAGCATATCAACATGTAGAACTTGCATTGCAGTCACTAGAATGAATTGCAGAATTAACTAGCAAAATCCAGACCAAACAACATCAAAATCACCAAGAAATCAATACACTAGAAGGGGAAGGGGATGGAGAGGATTGGGGATCGGGAGTTCGGGAGAATCGAGACTAGCGGTGGCGGTGGCGGTGGCGGGTGGCGCTGGGCGAGCGGGGCAAGGGGGAGGCGGCGGGTGGAGCTGCCTGTCTTCGAGCGTCTCGGTGGCGATGGTGAAGTTCTCCTCCGGCGCCCCGGTACATCCGTACATGACCCAGGTGCCCTGTGATGGTGAAGTTCCCCTCTGGCGTCGGCGGGTGCAACATGACCTCGGCCCTCGGTGGCCGGTACCCCACAGGCCGCAGCACCTCCGTCGTGGCCGGCGTGTCCGCCGCAGGCTCCACCAGACCACCACCACCAAGACAATTGGTGGGCGCACCAGCCGCAGCGTGTGCGCGAGCCACAACAGCTCCGCCCGGTGCCACCGCAACTCCCTAGCCCCCGACCGCGTCCCCGACCCAAGAAGAGGAGGAGGAGGGCGCGAATCCGGTGAAGAATCCCAATTCGGGGTGGATGGGGACTGGGGACGGGGCGGCGGCCGGTGACACGGAGGCACGAGGGGAGCAGCGCGGTGGATGGGGGAGCGGGGTGGAGCACGGGGCCAGGGAGGAGGACGAGGGGGCGAGCGGCGCGGTGGACGCCTAGACGGGGCAGGAGTCGGGAGAGGAAGGGATGGCCGGACGAGAGATTGGGAGAGGAAGGGGATTGGGGAATCGTGTGGGGTTAGGGACTTAGGATTAGGGAGGGACCTTAGGTTTAGTGGGCTGGGCTGGGGAGTGAGGACGTGGCTGAGCGAGTTGGGCTGGCTCGTTTGGCTCGCGAGCCGGCTCGAGCTTGGCTCGAATTTTCTTCGAGTTGAAAGTTGGGCTCGGCTTGGCTCGAAAATTCATGAGCCCGAGCCTGAGCTGGCTTGAGCTCGTTTCGAGCCGAGCCGGCTCGCGAGCGGTGAGCTTTTTTTCCAACCCTATCCACCATGTATTTTCGATCCCCAAAGGTGCATATTACTATAGTTGTAGTTCGGTCAGTGGTTCACATATCTTGTCATTTGCACCATAGGAATAGTCGGGCAAGCATATGCACTACGCCATACCCTACAAGTCATGTAATTCCTATTTCATTATCGAATTTGTACCGTAGTATTAGTTTAGGTTAGAACTACTTCTTGTGTGCACACATTCTCAATGTAAAATGCGCTTTAAAAGTAGGCCAGACTGGGTTGTTTCAAGACTACATGCATTCTAAGTTTCTAACATAAAATGTCCTTCAACAAGTTCATAACCGAGGTACGTATTTTATACAAAAAAAGCACAAAGCTACTAAAAATTCCTTAAAAACTTCTTCGTCCTTTCCTTCAAAATGTTACACGGAGTTCAATCTAGCAATTTCAAAATGTTACACGGAGTTCTATCTAGCAATTCAAACCGTATACATGAGTGCCAAACCTACCGGGGTAGACTTGCACATCTCAGCACCAGTAGGTATGCCGTTGAACATTCGCTGACATGGAGGGCACGCTGATGCAGGGGCTAACACGGCACACGGCCTCAGCGGCATAGTTACCTATGCTGACACGATCTATCTTTGTGCAGTTGGTGCTGGTGCTGAGAAAAGGTCCATTCCTAGAAATAATTTAAAAATGGACGCGCTTATGGAAACTAGAATTAAAAATGGCCAAATGAAGTAAAAAAAATGTTTTTAACAAAAACAGTTTGACATATCCACGCCCGCAGCAACTTAATGCCGCATCTTTTCGGTTTTGCTAGTTTTAAGTTGCCTGAAATTTTTTTAAGTTTAAATCACCTGTTGTGACCATTGAATTTGTGTAGAAATTGGTGTGTCATATGATTGGATATTGATCCAATGGATGTCGTATGATTGGATATTGATCTAATGATCACAACAAGTGACTTGAACTTAAGAAAATCTCAGACAACTTATAAAGAGACAGTCCGCATCTTTTTTGGCCGCTCGGACACACCATGATTATATTGCATGGTTCGTGCAGAAGATATTGTATCACATGACCTTGGTGATTTGAATTTTACTTGCACGAATACAGATATATATATACAATGGTTATTATTCATTCTTTACATAATTCTTTCATAGTTGATTGGAAATTTGGAATACATAGGAGCACCATGCCGGTCTTTCCAGAATATTCCTCGCTAAAAAATGTTTCCAATGTATTTCCTTTTTGTATTTTTTGTAGTGTTTTAGTTGTGGCCACTTCCAGCTAGTCGTGACAGTACGTAGAAACGTAACCATGTGGTAGTAAGTACGCCCATTAATACACTGTTGAGTTTTACTTAATTATTTCTTTTTTTGAGAGGATTGCTTAATTATTTCATTGTTGTATTATTATATTGCATATTTCTCAACCAACAAAGCCATTAGTTAAAACTCGTTACAGTTGTGATCCAAACAGAGTAATCTATCGAGTAAATTTCACAAAAACCCATATTTTGAGGCAATGGTAACACAAAACTCAAGTTTTTTTTGCCATTTTTTCTTCAAGGAAACACATGTTTTCAGGTAAAATGTTTAAATAACCTCAGGTTTGCACTATCGATTCCATCCAATAGGATATGACATGTGGAACCCACCTGTTAGTTAGGCTAACAAGTAGGGCCCACTTGTCAGCCCATTCCTTCCCTCTTTTTTACTCTCCATCCCGCCCACTCTCCCACAATAACTGGTTTGGCGCACAGTTACAACGACGATCGGCGATCAACAATTGCAAAGTGTGAACCCGAAAAGGAGGGTAGGAGGCGACAGATGAGCCCTATTGTAAGTCTAACATGCTCTATTTGTTATACCAACTGACTGGTGGGTCCCATCTGTTATATCTTTGGGATGAATAAGATAGTGCAAAACTAGGTTTTTTAAAACTTTGTGCCCAAAAACCGGTGATTTCTTGATTTTTTTTTATAAAACATGAAGTTTTGCGTTACCTTTGCCCTATAACCTAGGATTCTATAAAAATTTACTCAATCTATAAACTCATCTCAACATAAAAATGTAAATTTTGTTTTTCCTAAAATCCTATCAAAACATGTTTTTCTAAACTTATTTCTAATTCACGTGATCTGCAACCACTTACGGAAGATTATGTTCAAAAGCTAAAAGTATACCTACGACAAAACTTGTATAGGAACTTGCCATGTAAATAATAACTAAATTGGTCAAAATTGAGTGTTTCTTTACCTTCGTGAAAAATGATTGCTTATGCCACATATTAGGAAATAACTAACAGAAACAACAAATCGAAAATTTAAATTCTCAAAGTTTCAAAGATATGCAAAATTCACGTGTCATACGATTCTCCCAAAAAGAGATTACTTTTCCCATAGAAGGACAGGAATTTGGAGTTTGAACCGAATCATACGATCAGATCAAAGTTGATCCTCGAAAAAAGTCTTCAAAAAATAAATCAATCAAAGTGGGACTTCGCCCAAAAAAAAGCGACCAAGAATTCGCAGGTCGCAGCGCATTCCCCCCCTCCCGCAAGGAAACCAAACCAACCGAAAGCCCTCCCCGTCCTCCCCAAATTCCCCCATGCCTCCAAATTCCCGCACCTACTCGCACCACCGCGCCTAGGGTTGTCGCCTCCACCCACCGAACCCTACCCCCTCTTCCCCCGCGCCGCCGCCGATGGCGCTGCTCAGCGACGCGCTGCGGCAGGCCTTCATGCCTCGGCGGGCCTACGCGGCGCTGCGGGACGAGGAGCGCGCGCTGCCCCGCCTCCGCCGCCCACTCGCGGCGGCGGCCGCCGTATGCGTCGCCGTTGCTGCCGCCGCCGCGACGGGCGTCAGCCTCGGGATCGTGTTCCCCGCCGAGCCGGCGGAGCGGCCCTTCTGCCGTGAGCGCCGCATGCTGGAGGCGCTCCCGGCGGCCGCCAGCAGCCGGGAGGAGGAGCCTGAGGCGTACCGGTACCGTGGCGGGGCGTTCTACATGACCACTGCTGAGGCCGCGGACTTCTACTGGATGGTCGTCTTCGTGCCCTCCGCCGTCCTCTTCGCCGCGTCCGCCGCCTACCTCGTAGCCGGTGAGTCCTCTCCCGCGCTCTTTAGCTAGGTTACGGTTTCAATTAGCTTATGTGTATTGGATGAGTAGTGCTTCCATGCTTCACCCCTTCAATAGGAGCTGCACATACCCTGAGCACCTCCCCTATTGGATATTGGGTTATTGCAAACTTGTGGTTTTTTAGTTGTCACTTGTCAATGAACGAGACATATGTGTATGTAGAAAAGGATGTATCTTTATTCTGCTTTATGGTATGAACTTGGGTAATGTTGTGCGATGCTGGTGGTACATTTTACCCCAAATGGGCATCGAAGGTCTCATTTTGTTTAGGAATGCTTTTTCGCTGGTGAAATTTGCCATGGTATTTATAAGGTTTCATTAGTCCTAGTGGTACACATTTAGGGCAGGCAATTGGCCATATTTTGCACCTGAAAATTGCATTTGATTGGTTTTGTGAGTGGAGCAATCATTTGAATTGATATTTATGATTAGCTGATGGAAGATTGATCTGAAACTTTGTCCTATATGTTAATGTTAGTTCAAACTGGAGGCAATACTGAGAATGAATTGCCCCCGATTGACTAAATCACTAAAGTAATTAACGAGCCAACGATTCTCATGACTTAAGCCAACAGATTGAAACTTGGAATATCAATTTTGCTACAACTGAAAAAAAAAATGAGAACATAATCTGGATCCAGATTGTTACAGTTCTTGAGCCATTTCATTAAGTAGAGCTCACATGTCAAAAAAAGGCCGTTTTCACTAGTTTGCTGTGATTTGCTTTGCTATTACCCTGGCATGTCATTTCCTAGTTTTTTTGCAACTGATTATTCTACATTTTTTTCAGTTCATACTATGAGTTCATCGCTTCCAAAAATCTTTAGGGGATTTTCAGGATATGCCACTCCCCTAAGTCGAGTTTCAAATTATACCACTTCATGTCTGACTAACATGTGGACCCACATGCCAATGAGACATGGGAGTGGTATATCATGAAAAATTCCTTCTTTTTAGGATTGCCATGTGTTTATTACCTATCGTGTAGACAAATGTTCTTGAATATCAATTAATAGTATGCTCAAATTTATGTTGTTTTTTGGTCTGAAATTCTAGGAGGCAAGCAGTTTGATATGACTTCTAACACATGCTGATGTTTTAAATGCAGCAGACCTCAATATTTTGATAGTATGAATATGAGTTTCTAAATTGGGATGTGGTTATTTCTTTGGGTTTGTTAATTGTTATCATTGCTACTGAAGTGCAATATTAGGAATCAAAACATAGAAAATTCTGGTTGCTTTGGGTCTGAATCTGCTAGAATATTGCTGAGTAATTTAAATAGTATTAACTATTGAGTTGCATACAACCGGGTCTTGAACTCAAGACCTCTTAGCTCTGATACCATATTGAGTTGCATACACCAACCAATTCACCCAAAAGCTTAAGCTGATGAGGAAAGGTGAACAATTCACTTATACTTCAACATTAACTATAACATTTTGATATGATTTAGAAGGCTTCACAGTATTACTTTTGTATGATGAAAATTGTGTAATTTATTCCAAAATGTATGCTTATTTGATTCATAGCAGCTAATATGAAGCTTTATCGACATAATGCTTGCTCGAATGGGGGATCTAAGATTTTAGAATTGGAGTTAAGTTTATTTTAGAATTGGAGTTAAGTTATTTAGTGTCTCCAAGTTCATTGCTCAATCGTTCAAAGTTACATCACTAGCGAAGCCTTAAGATTCTAAAGTTCTTCATTCTAAAGTGCTAGTTATGGTGATTTTTTGAGTTGTACAAAGTCACAGTTTTGACAGCTTCTGCTTATTATGTCCTGCTCCTATACTTCATGAACATGTTTTTGGTTAATATTTTCATGAATTTGATTAGGTCTAACGCTTGTACTGTCAGCACATTCTGAATGCGGTTATCTTTCTGTCATATGCAATTAGTTTTAGGGAAAACATCCTCATACTCTTAGTTGCATGTATCTAGCTCACTTTTGGTCTTAACATGCCCAATACATTCATAAAAGCAAATGTAGGGAGAGGGACAATTGGTTATTCTGACGAAATTGCAAGCTTAGACTATTATCTGTATAAGAAATGTCTCAGAGTGATCTAGCTTAGCTTCTTTCATTTTTATTTTTCAGAATTTTTGGCCCCTTAATTATAGGCATGTCAGGGTAGGGAGCAAATATCAAATGAGAACTAGCCTTGAAATAGGATAACATGAACTAACCATTGTGATCATTGGATGAGATCTCTGCGGCTCAAACTATGCACTAAAAACCACTGACATTTTCAGAAAACACCTGAATTATTTCATGTTACACTCCTGTCTTTCCACCTTCTAATGAAATAAGCAATCCGCCTTGATCTACGCATCCAAACGTGATCCAACAGTTGATATTTGAGTTCTGTTATCCTATTTTAAGGGTATTTCGTATGAGATACATTTTCCATCAGGTTATACACTATAGGATATGGTCTTCCCTTTTTCCCCTGGGCAGCTGTTGTCAAGTTGAATATTTATCTCACAGCCAATGAAGTAGAATGCTATAATCATCAAAGTCCATGGACTAGAATCTTAATCAGGTTCTCTTGGGAATGACCTTGTCTCCTGTGAGGTAATAGGTCAAGTAAATAGCAAGTTCAATGTAGATGCCCACTGAAGCATGAACCTATCAACAGTGGTCTGCATGTTTACTTCATAATATCTTGTGTTTCTTCAAGCAAAATGATGCATCCGGGATTGAAAGCTATTGATGCAATTAATTGGTAGCATATCGTTAATGGAAAGAGATCCACTTGAAATAACCTTGAGATTTTGTATAGCTTTCTAGATTGTTAATGTAAAAAGATGTGTGAATGAATCTAGGATGAACATATAGTGACATGCTAAATTACTGTTGCAATAGCTTCATAATTCTTCCGTTGTATTATAATTTAAGTATCTTTTATACTTTTATACATGATTCATGCTGATATTTTTAATGTATATCTCGCAGTCCGTGTTTTGTATCCATTTTTCATGACAGACAAGAGCCACTATCAATGAGGTCTTTCAAACTCATTGTGCTTCTTTTTGTGAATATTAAATCAATATATACTTGCAGGAATATCTGTTGCATATGCTGCTCCAAGAAGGCATCCATTTATCTGCGTAGTTGAGAATAACTTCTGTGCTTCTAAAAGAGGTGAGTCGATAACTTGATATATTCATCCTTCTCAGAGATCTTTGAAAAAATTATGATGTCTTGTTTCCTGCCTTCTGATGGGTTTTATAGCGGCACTGATAAAGTATGGAGCTAACCGATGGTCATTTCTTTTTTAGTTAGCCTTCTAGATATTCAAATGAGTTAGGTGTCTGAAAGCACATATTTTGGCACCCCTTTTTAGTTCGCTACAGTACGGTAGTGTTATGAGGCCTACGGCCTACCATTCTCTCATCCAAGAATTATGTAGGGACCATAATATCTTCTACTTTGGAAAGATATATTACAAATTTACAATCATCTTAAGATGGATATCTAAGGTTCACGAAGCAGTCAATAAGTTCATACTTTTGATAGAGCATTAAAGCCCCACAATTTTGACGATCTTGACTATGGGCAATTATACCAATTTAACATGCTTATTGGTGAACCATCATTATTAAGCACAATTATAACTTGGGAAAAACCTATATCTCAAACTCGATTTCCTGATGGTGTTTGCTGATAGTTTGTATCAAGTACAGCAAAGATGCCGGTAAAATTAATCTTTTACAGAAAGCAAACTCTGCCAGTGTTTAAGTCTTGAGATGGCGCCCTAAGCTTGTAAAGTTGTACTACTTAGCTCCGTCAATTTGCAAATTCAATTCACACGTCCCTAAACTTGCATCCTTGTTCCTGTTCACACATTTTTGCATTTTCTTAACGGAAATTGATGATATGACATGCAATCAGCTAGAGAACGATGACATGGCTGTTCAGAGTGAGGATGTGGACAAAACACGACCACCTGCAGGGGTTAAACAAAGTGAAAAGTGATGTACCATGGTTCAGTTTTCCTGTTGAACTTGTTGCATCAGGTGGGAAAAAAGTATGATGCAATGGAGTAGTGGGTGGCAGTGACCTAGGACGCTGGCAGTGGAGCACAAGAGAAAGGCAGCGGCTAGAGGAGGATGAAATGGTACCCCAACTGCACAGAGATGGGATGCAATGTACTGAAGGCCAGTCCCCATCTCTCTCCAGTCAAGGCATAATCTGATCCTCCACTGGTAACTGCCTTTCTCCTACACTCTCACTGTTGACAGCCCCAGGCTGTCCTTGCTCACTACAGTGCGTCCTCGCTATTTCGCTTGGTGCCACAAGCGTGATGGAAAAATATAACCATGCTGCTTCACATTTTTTGCTCAGTTGATACCCTCCATGTAGTCACACGTTCATCATGTGGCCTTCTTTTGTCCACATCACCACCTTGGACACGTATGTCATTGTTCTCCAGCTGACTGTATGGCACATCATCATTTTCTGTTAATAAAATGCAAAAATGAGCAAATGGGAGGAAAAGTTTTGAAGTTGAAGGACCAAGTAATTAAACTTGCAAATAGAGGGATAAGTGGCACAACCTTACAAGTTTAGGGAGCTACAGTGCAAATTGGTGCCTAAGTGGCAGTCTTGGAGTCAAAATGCAAATTTCAGAAGGTTTTGCCGTTTTGGTACACTAGTTGCCACAATGCAACACAAATTTACATACATGTGCAGGGAGGTTGTTACTGCAGCATACATGCACTTGCATCTGTGTGCTGAATGTTTACAAGTAAAGAATGTCATGCTTACATGCACACAACCAATTCCAAGTGCGTGTATGGAATGGATGATTTGCAAGCTGCATGCAAACAGTAGAGTTTACGCTTCTACGATTTGATATTTGAGAGCTACTTTGCATGCCTGATAAGCAACCTGTTATTGCAAATCCTTGTTACAATTCATATGCACATGCCCTCACTAGTGCTTTCATGGACTATCGAAGTGGTTGAACGCAAGGTTCCAGAAGTTGCTCTTAGGCGCCGCCTAGGCAGTCAGCGGTGGCCTGCAGCCGCGACTTTGACGCAGTTGACCGGCTAGGCGGGTTGGCCACCTAGGACCGGCTAGGCAGTCAAAGCCGGTCCAAGGCGGCTTGGGCGGCGCTCAGCGAGGCAGCATGAGGCTACGACGAGGCGAACGCCGAAGTGGGGTTTCGGCCATCCCTACTGTCGAATCGAGGTCGCTGTCGGTAGATTTCGCCTCCCCCGTCACTAGCCACCGAATTGAGGTATGTCGCCACCCCCGCCGTCGCCCTCACTTTCTTCTCTGCTCCCGTGCCGCCACCCCCTTCTCTGCTCCCGCGCTGCCGTTGCTCTGCTCTCTCTGCTCCCGTTGCCGCCCTCGCTTTCTTCTATGCTCCTATGCTACCGCCGCTCTGCTCTCCCCCTCCTTCTCTGCTCCCACGACGCCGCCCTTTCTCTCCTCCCGCGCCGCCATTGCTCTGCTCTCTTTGCCGTGGAGAGAGATCGGTAGGGAGAGGAAAAGGGGAGAGAGAGAGAGAAAGAAAAAAGGGAGAAGAGAGAGACTCTTGGCTGCTTGGTCTTTTGGTGAAGAAAGAGAGAAGAAAGGAGAGAGAGTGGGGCCCCACTGAGTAATTGAGCTAGGTTCTTCTGTGGTACACAGGGATGCTGCTAGGAGGGCTGCTTTTCACTGCAGCCTAGGCGCCGGGCCACCACCCGACTAGCGTCTATCGCTTTCTTGAACCTTCGTTGAACACAAAGAATATCAAGCTCACATGTGCTTGCCTAACGTGCATATACACATACACATGCTCTTACAAGTGGTTGATCAAGGATTTAGAGTTTTCTGTCCGCCAAGTGATGTGTAACAACTCATCTCTAGATAAGCTTCATCTACCCGCACATCGGGAAACCATGTACTAGCACCAACCCCACTTATGCTTTCGTCCTTGCTTCACGTAAAAGGGTTAGCATGGGGGTTTAAAATATGCATTTGGCAACGGGGTTATATGTTGGGCAACTCTTACTCAATTAGCAAGTAGGAGCATGGTTATCAAGGCAGTAAAGCGAGGTGAGGTGCCAGACCACCACCTGGACGCCTAGGCACTTATGGTGTGTGGCGAGGCGACTCCATATTAACCAACAAACAACAAGAAATTAGATGAGGAAATTGCAAATAATAGAGATATAGCAAAGGGAAAATGGCAAAAAAGAGCCCACCAGGCCACCTAGCCCACAAAGCCCAACAACTTAATCCCTGCTTTGTGTTCCCTAAAGATGTGCCCTAAAGAGCCATCAGATAGCCATGCTGCTCCCAGAATAATGGCAAGCCAAAGGGGAGTAGACTTGTTCATGGGCAGCCCAGCCTGATTTTCCCTAGCCGGGCAGGGCAAGGCTGGGCTCAGGCCTTAATTTGCAGTCCGACATAATTTTTGTGTCAGGCTTGGGCTTCGCTTTGAACAGCCCAAAAAGCCCAGCCCAGCCCGGCCCGAGACATACTTGCATAGTGGTGTTATTCCTAATTCCCTAGGCCCAATAACTATGCAACCCAATAGCCAGCCACCATATATAACATAGATTTGGATCTGGAGGGCACACAATCCCCTAATTTGCAACCCTAGTCTCTTGATTTCCGCCCTCCCAATCCCCCATGCGCTCTCTCTGCACTCTCCACCTCCCACCATAGGCTCAACTTTAGGGGATGAATGTGGAACAGATGATGGCTATGCAACTTTGGCTTCAATGCACTCGCACAGAACGCAATCGATAATCAGCAACATGCACCGGCTCCTGCTCCAGTATTTCCACCACAATCTAGGTTGGTTGAGTTCATGAGGACTAGGCCACCCACCTTGCTAGATTAGAAGAAGCTATGGACGCAGATGATTAGTTGAAAGATGTGGACAAGAAGCTTACTTTGAATTGGTGCAACGACCATGAGAAGGTGAAAAGAGCTCCGACAGATTGGTGAGAGAATTACTGTGTAACTCATAAGAATGCTCAAGGAATCACGTGGGAAGAGTTCGTGGAAGCTTTCCACGCTCTTAGATTGGAAGAAGAGGGAGTTCCATAAACTGTATCAAGGCATGTATCAAGGCAACCTTTTCTAACAGAGTACCTCAACAAGTACAATTAACTGTTAGGTATGCCTCCGAAGATGTTGCGATTGTGTCCACTAGTGACATAAAAAAAAATGATAACACTTCGATTTGATCTGTAGAAGATCCCATTATGGGCCCATGTCGGACCACGGGAGATCAATCCCGAAATCTTATGTGTTTACTGTGCTAGTCCCATGATCAGTGACTAGCACACATATCCAACATTGACATATCACATCCATACACGATAAAATAAACAAAGCAGTACATATATTTAACAATTGAACATACGCCTACATGGCAAGGTTTACAACACAAGGGCTGATCGGCCAAATAGTTCACATGATAATAAAGGTTCAGTGGAAACGTAGATAAAAGAGGCAATAAAACCAGCAAGTATGTCTCATCCTTCCCTCAGGCAACCGACCGGGTTAAACCTTAGAACTTAGCATCAACGTCGTCAAAACCTGCTACATAAAAGTAACCATATGACTGGTCTTCTTCTACATCCTCTGAATATGTTCAACAAGCAACATTGAGTACAATGATGTACTCCGCAAGACTTTTGAGCAAAGTAAAATTTTATGCAAGCTTAGACAAATCAGGCTAGCTAGTCTAGTTTTGATTTTGCACGGCACGATCCTTTTATTTGCAATAATATTAGTAGATTGCAACCAACAAGTGTAAGAGCATTTGATGTTGATAAAGAAGTAGTTATCATAGCATAAATAACATTAACTGGACCAAGGGCTTGCTGCCCTAAAACCAAAACAGCGACAAATAAACCACATATCACATGAATTCCCTCATCCATACTTTTCCAGACTCATTGCAAAACATAAAAACTGCTAATATGTGATATAACCAAGCGATGTCTATAACCGAGGATACGACTATTCGAATAGATTTACAATGCAGAGATCGCACAATCTTACCCACACGACATAAACTTCTCATCATGCCATGCATGTCACGCGATACCATCAGTACCCGATTGAGAGTCTATGACAAAGCCTTTACATCGTCTGTCCTAGCAATAAACAATAAACCCACCTGTTGAGCCTTCACCCTTAGAATACGGAGTCCATCCCTCCAACATCCCAAGACTAAACGTTGTGTTGGTAAATCTTGCCTACACCGATCAAGATTCCTACGAACATGGATACACCTCCATGCCCACACTAGCCTAAGGCTACTTCCTTCGGCCACTACTTGCGATTTGATTGCTAGAACACGGTGACTTATTATGCTAGGGCCTGCCCATACAAGCACATGTGGTTTGTACGGATATACTTGGGTTTATGGTACAAAAGATCGGTCCTTAATGACTCGAGCGAGACCACCACATGCCAACCACACTCTTGTGCAACTGCACCGGTCTCATCAATCACTTGCCCAAGTCTAAAACATCTTTCAAGTTTTATTCATTATTAAAATATCAGAGGTGACCTCTCGACCATAATGATTAGTGTCTCCCAATTTTTGAGTAAAGACCAATTTCCGGACTACCACATCTAATATCGATTTTAGCATGGCTAAGCTTCATCTACTCGGATAATCTACAATTCCCACAACTAATAGTACCTACTCGGGATGTTATTACTATGCGGACAACAACGAGGGTATCAAACCATCAATTTTATCAAGTCATGGTAATGCAACAAATGGGATTTAAATATCAACTTTACCCGACATAGCAATTTTTTAATTGAAATACACGCACGCATAACTACTTGTAAAACAACATACTTAACATTTAAATATGGGTTCAATATGATCAAAAGAGGTGCTTGCCTTACTCGTTTAGTGTTGGTTCTTGCTCTGGAACGTCGACGAAATTTTTTGGGATGTCGGTATCTACACGCATATTGGCAAATAACACAAATAAGAGCCAAAAGAATTCAAACAGAGGTTAAATCCAATTATTTTTGCAGAATATGAAAGCGGATGATTTTATAAAATTTTAGAAACAAGTTTCACTTAATTTGGAGTTCATATGTAAAAGTTATAAACATTTGAGTTTGGTTCAGTTTGAAAAATCTTGAAAATAAGAAAAGGTTGACGTCGAAGGCGTAATTTTTGAAATTATGCTTTCTAACAGACAAGGCGTATTTCATTAGAACTGAAAGTGGCTTTTCCATTTTACATTTTTTTTAAAATCATTTACTTACATGTGGGCCCTGCATGTCTGTCTCAAGTTTTAATTCACGTTTTAATTAGAAAAACAGTGAATGGACCCATGTCATTGACTTATTAGTCACTAATTAAATAATTAACACTAATCAAATCCTTAACCCAGATTAGAGACCTGGCAGGTGGACCCTAATTGAGAGCACGGCGTGGCCATGCGTGCGACGAGCTCGTCGGCGGCGAACGACGGGATGGTTTGGCTCGGGGAGGGGCAAAATGGATTGTTTGGTCGACGATGAACACTCCGGGTGGTGGCAGCGGAGCATTGGACGGCTGGAGTGTTAGCAACGGAGACATGCAGTGGCGGTGTGAGACAGAGCCATGACGGCAGTTGCGAACAGGGCATAAGCAAGGCAAAAGAAGATACACGAATGCTCAAGGGAGTGACTACGATGCTAGCGGCGATGGCATGGCGACCAAGGGTCACCGGAGTGGTGACGGCGATGTTTCCCACCACGACGCCACGGGTGGCTACGGTGAACACTATCTTACACATGCTAAGATTCGATTCTACCGAGCACATTAGTTCTAGGGGGCTACTGGAAGCTCACCAAGGTGGTCAATGGCGACAGAGGATGGTCTCTGGTGGTAGAGCAACAACGAGAAGGGGCTACGACGATGGCTTCACAATGGCGGCGTGCTATGGTGATGAAGAAGCTACAAGAAGGTGCACATTAGCTCGCATGCACACTGAGGATGATAAAGACAGAAAGAATCGGCCAGGGACTCACCAAGATGGTGATGCTATGACGCGGCTGGATGAGACAAACTCATCGAAACGGCGATGACGCAGCGGCTCAGGAAGGGTGTGCGCGCTGGAGACGAAGACGAGATGGCGATGCGCTCTCCATGGCTCCAACTGCTAGAACAAGCACGGAAGGGAATGAGTGAAGCTCTAGAAGAAAGATGACGAGAGTATCTCAAGGAGGGAAGCTCACTAGAGGCGGTAACGGTGTGGTGCGTGCTCACCGGCGCTCGTGTTCCTACTAGACCGAGGAGCGAGAGTCTCTGGTTCTTGGAGGGAGGCGAGAATGGCGAGCTGGGAAGAGGATGACGCACATGGAGAGCTTAAGTACCTCAGAGAAAATTGCGAGATGACGATGAGAAGAAAACGGCGCTGCGAGAACTCGAGAGCGCGCACACTCTCGTTTTCGCTTGAGTGAACAAACGTAGGCGACAATGGGGGTGGTTGACGCCTGTAGCAACGGGACGAGGCATGGCGGAGTTGGTGGCGGGCCAGGCAATGGGAAATCGGTGGGCGTCGGTCGCATACCAGGGGTGAGCGACGGAGCAGGCGCGGGCGGACGGCGATGTAGCACAGCGTCTACTCGCACGGGGATTGGCGGTGGTGGTTGGGGACGGCTGAGGTGTCGAGGTCCAGGTGCACCAGGTGGCGACGAGGGTGGAGTCAGGCGAGGGTGAGCTTGGGCGTGCTGTCACGGTAGCGAATGGGGCGGGCGAGAGGTGGAAGGAGTCTGACACGTGGGTCCGGCGCATCAGCGAAAGAGGGACGGGGGAGCGGGGCAGGCTAGTGCTGGGCTGAAGCGGTGGCGCGGGAGTGGGTTGTGGCAGGCTGGCCCAAGGGGAGGGGCGGGAAAAGAAAACAATTTCGGAATTTTTGAAAAGGCTAATAATTTGGGGAATTTTTGAATATAGCAAACGAGTTCGAAAAATTACGAAAAGTTTTGGGAGGCTCCTGACTTTAGCTAGTGTTTATTAAAATTAACCCCACTATTTTTAACATCTTTCGGTTTTTCTTGAAAACTAAAACATTGCTGCTGCTTTTAATCATTTAAGAAAAGCAAGAAAGGTTCAAAATTCATGGCAAAATGTGTTCATGCATTTTTAAACAGAGAGCACAAATTAGAGCTGTTACAGCCCACAAGCATCTATCACTTTTTTCATTGGTCAAAATTGTCCACCAAGCTTGAAATTAGTGGATATCTGCGAAAATGTGTTCCAGATATATAAAACTTCCATTTGGGCAGTAAATCCAAAATGAGTGGATACCCGTGAAAATGTGTTTCTGATATCAGATATATATGAGACTGCCATCTGGGCATTAAATCTAGTACAGTTTTGGAAAATCTTGATTAATGTGAAATAACCGACAATGAGGACGGGATTATATATTTTATTTGATGCATTTGCCATTAATTATGCACAAATTCTCACTAGGCACTAACTCTTTTATTCCAGTGATGTCATTATCATTTATTATTCACAAGATTGAATTTTAGTGGCAACAAAGTTAGATAACCAAATATTTTTATGGCTTTGTCTTGTGGATCCTTTTTAGCATCTGATTGCCATAATTCTGTTAAAGATTTTTTCTAATCTAACATAATAACTTGTCGCGACATCAGTTATTCTACTTTACTCTTTTTCTAATGCAGCTTGCTGCAGCACCATCAGTCTTATTCATCTTTTGTCTGTAGAATCCTATTACACGTGTGCGGATAATTATTGGCAAAAGTATGCTAAATTTGTTTCAACCAATGTTTTCTTGTCTATATATATATTTAAGCTCAGTCATTAATATCAACTTGGAACTGCAGGTGGTGTGCGTTGCTTGGCTATACTTAATGCAGTTTTTGCCGTTATATTTGGTCTCATGGCAATTATTCTTGGATCAGCGCTTTTGGCCCTTGGAAGTAGTTGTTCCGTTCCTCTCTTTTGGTGCTATGAAATTACTGCATGGGGTTTGGTAATCTTATATGGTGGCACAGCCTTCTTCTTGAGAAGGAAAGCTGCAGTTGTCCTTGATGAGGGCGATTATGCTACCCACAATGTGGGTCTAGAGATGCTTGAGACCACAATAGAAGTGACTCCAGTGATGCAGAGGCGCGTGAATGATGGCTTCAAAACATGGATGGGGTCATCTCTTTTATCTTCAGATGACGAGGAGGAAGCTTCGGATGACTATATAGAGCACAATGTTCCTAGCCCGACAGCTTCAGTTCAACACAGGCAGGAACATGACTTAGAGCTGACTGATGTATAAACAGATGTACATAGCGCTCCAGTTATTCCTTGAGGTTTGATGATGTTGTAAATGCTTGGCGCGAGTTCAACTGCTAACAAGTGATTTCGTTCGTTCTTTTTCCACTACAGAGGAAAGAAAAGGAGGGTTTAGTTAGCAACTCAAGTTCTTATATGGGGTTTCCTTTTTTTTCACATTCTTGCCCGTTTCAATCCTTTGTCATCCTCTGGGGTCATATATATAATATAGGTGGAAGGAGTAAATAGCAAAGCAGTATCCATCTGATGGACATTGTTCTCTGTAGTGAGCACAATGGAGTTAGGCTTGCTTGGTCTTGGGCAAATTTCTTGTTGGAGATCCCTTGAAATTACTGAATGGGTCAAGAGATGCTTTAGGCAAACTGCATTACTGTGCACAAGCCTGAGTGATTGAAGTTGTATGGTTTTGATTTTTCTCCCGGTATATTGCTATGATTTAAGTTGTGCGTGATTTGTGCTAAAATGGAAAATGAGGGTCCAATGCTGTCATTTGTTGCATTTTTATGTGACGTTGCTTGTGATTTGTGTTGTGGTGTGTATTGGACATGAGAATTGGAGAGGCCTGCTTATGATTCATGTACAATCTTATTTCTATTTCAATCCAATGAAGTAAACTAGGTGTGCTTTTTAAGTCTCTTGACAAGAACTAGGCAGGATACAAATACATTTGCGTATGCATGACCACTCGAATAGGAAAAACGAGTCTAAGAAAAGATTAGCTTAAAACAAATAAAAGAATACAGTGTGTTTTCCAGGTCTGGCCAGTGACATACACATACCACGAGTTCAGCGTCTCCTTCCGGAGAATTCAGAACTAGTTGCAAAATACATGCTAGCTCTGAAATCAGTAGCTACGTACAACAACAATCCAAAAAAGGTTCTTGTAGGACAGAGCAATGCATCGAATTGCACCGAAGCAAAGGAAAAAAAAGGTACAGTAGATCAAATCACCTTGTTCTTCCCCTTTTCAAGAATCTAGATGGAGAGGGAAGAAAGAAATTAATCATCGCCAATTCACCACCACCTGCATGGCAAGCAGCGTAGGTAAGAGACTGATCGCGCGAGCTGACCTCTACTCCGATCCAGTGTAGATTGATGATCCCTAGTACGTACTGTGCCTCAGCTATGTACATGCAAGATCTCTGTTCTCCTCGTATGATCAGTGGCGGGCGGAGGGGCTCCTCATGCCGCCGGCGAGGCTGTCGACGTAGGAGAACTTCTTGGGGGCGAGGCTGGGCGCCTTCTTGAGCTTGGCTTCGCCGGCCTCGTCGAGGGTGCCCTCCTCCCTCTTCCGCATGAGCTCGTCCTGATCGAAGTGCCAGCCCATGAAGTCGTAGAGCGTCATGGACGCCGGCGCCTCGTTGAGCTTCTCCAGCTCCTCTTTGGCGTCCAGCTTCCTGGCCGCCAGCGCGTCCGACTCCAGCATCCTCCTCGCCGCCTCGCTCGCCGTCAGGTTCTGCGCCGCCGCGTCCGCGCTCAGTACGTCCTCGATCCTCGACATGACGCTGTACGCCAGGCTCTCCAGCACCCGCGAGTAGCTCTCCAGGATCGCGTACCCCACGTCCTGCACCCATCCATGGCAGCCATTAGTGATCGCATGCGTCATCAACAACAAGCATCACACCAACGAAAGCATACGTACCGCGTTGTATTGGATCTTGGAGATGTCGAGATGGGACTGCGGGGTGCCGGGGAACTTAAGCTTGAGGAGGTGGAGGATGGTCTCGGCGCGCTCCTCGAACTGCTCGCGCTTCTCGAAGCTGATGATGGAGCCCCAGGAGGACTTGGCGTCCTTGGTCTGCATCTTGCGCTTCCAGATGATGGTGGAGGCCTCAATGCGGTTCTTGAGGTCCAGCACCTTGTGCTCCGTCGACAGGTCCGTCCCCTCAAGGAACTCCAGCGGGTCGAACTCCTCGTCGGTGATGCTCCGGTAGATGGCATCGCCCAGGCTCGTCTTCCCCTTCTTGGGCAGCGACTCGATGTAGATCTCCGGGATCTCCATCTCCACCAGCACCTGCGCGTTGATGGCCATGGCCGCCTTGAGCACCTGGTTCACGCACTCCTTCTGGTACTGCAGCCACTTGCGGGTCACCTCCGACAGCCCCTCCGCCGGCACCTTCACCGTCGGCATCCACCACTTGTCGTCGTCGCGCTTGTTGTCGCCGCCCTTCTCGTACCAGAACTCGCTCTGGTCCACGAAGTTGTCCATGTACCCCTGCACCAATGGTTGGTGATTTCCATCATTCGATCCATTCATTCGCCATGATCGAGCGCAACATACATGCAGTTATCATTGCATAGTTAAGGAGGCGAGGCATCAGAGCACTCACGATGAGCATGGCGTCTAGCTTGCGCAGCGCGGGGATGTTCATCTGCAGGTCACGGCGCTGCGCCGTCGACATTATCTGCGAATATAGGAATACCAAGCATTTGTGTAAAGATCGATCGATCTTGGCAGGGACGTGTGCATTGAATTACGTGCTCATGGTCATGGGCACGCGATTGTTACGTACCTCCATGGTTGTGCCGTCCTCGGAGGTCTGCCGCGTGGGCACGAACTCGACGATGTGGTCGGTGACGGACAGCAGCCAGCCGACCTCCTTCTTCCACCGTTCCTTGGTGTCCAGCGCCATCGGCTCCAGCTTGCGGTGCTCGCTGAAGACGGACGCCGCCAGGTTCGTGATGGCGTTCGACAGCGCCAGCGCCGACGAGACGCCTTTCCCGGTGCCGGACATGTCCTCTCCAAGCAGGAGCTTCGCAAACCTCTCCTTCATCACCTCCAAATCTAACCAGAAAATAAAAGCCAAAGCAAACAAAGAATCGCGTGAAACATACAAACAAGAGCAAACCAAGAACCAACTGAAGCAACCAAAATGCGATGTACGGTACCTGAGGGCGGCCCGTCCCGGGCGAAACGGGAGCGAGGCGGCGCGCTGGCCGCTCTGCCGTTGGGCAGCGGGGGAGTGCCGCCGGCGCCGCCGCCATTGCCAAGGGACTCGTGCATCTCCGTGTCGGTGCCGCTGCTACTACTCTCCTGGTGCTGGCTCTGCTGCTGCGAGCAGGTCTTGTCAAGGCTGTGGCGCCGGAGGAACCGCACCATCACCCAGCCCACCGCCTCGAGCTTGGCGCGCAAGGCGTGGGCGCGTGGCACCCGGCGGTCGTTCACCGCCGCACCTCCTCAAAAACACAAACGCCGCGACGACGACGACGATACCAAGATCGCCAGCAACACCACACAACGCCCCCAGCGGCCACGACGACGCCCCTCCTGACGCACAAACGCTTCTTCCTTGATCGATCACCCCAACAAGAACAACAACCCAAGCAAAGGGAGAGAGAAAGAAAAGAAAGAGTTCAGAAACGACAGGCATGGAACGGGAACATGTCGCGCACTACGGCCGGCGTTGTGGAAGGAGGCGGATCCGGCCCTGAGAAAATTAAAAAGGGGGGCGGGCTCGCTCGGTGGCTGCCTAATTTAAGCAGGGCGCGAACGTGGGGTGCATGTCGGCCGTGCCGGGGAGATGATTAATTTTTCTTGTGCGTTCTTGATTTCTTCTCCTGGTCCTGGAGGTTGGTCGGTTTGGGTTTTTTTGCTTTGTTTAGAGGCTGGAGGAGAAAGCCCGGGAAAGGGGCAGGAGAATGCTCCCGCCCACTCCTTCGCTTCCGCCTCCAGGAGACTGGAGAATGTATTCGAGGGAAGTCTTGACCATCCGATCTTCGATCCGACGGATAGGGTAGTACTTGGAGTGAAATGATATGAGTGTGGTCCGTTTGAACTACATGGCAGAGGATTGAAATGTGTTATGGTTTGTTTGCCTTGAGGTGTGGAAGAAAAAGAATGGGTGAAGCGATATAGAGCTGAAAAAACAATCTATAATCACAAATTTCTTGTTACTGGAAAATGGAAAGGGTGTGGATGTGGTCGAATTTTTGTGTTTTTAATAAGGGAAATAGTACACATAGGACGTCCGGAGTGAGCGATATTTCCCGAACGCCTCGCTTCTATTCACTTCACTACCTTTTACTCGCTTCAGTCCCGGTTCCCCTCCCCTGCTTCTTCTTTCCAACTACTTCCACTTCTCCCACGCCCACCATTGCAGTCACACAACCACCCTCCCCTCTCTCCTCCTCCCCACCATCCACGCCCTCTTTCTCTCAGTCGGATCCCCAACTCCAGCTAGCCCATGCTTCTCCACGGCGGCGCTGCCTCTGTTCATTTCCATTCCCTTCTGATTTGGGCGCCGTCAAATCTGGGTGATTCCGCTCGATTCGGCGTTTCGGTAGCTCCGATTTCGGGGATCTGGTGCTACGCAAGCTTGTTTGTCCCTGATTTTTAGCCTTGGGAGTGGGAACAAGTGTGGGTGTCTGCGTTTTTTTGGGGTGTGATTTGTGCTTCTGGAGTTTAATTTGCCCATTGCTTGTATTGTTAGGTGTTCTTGATTCCTATTTTTTGCAGTGCAGTACATTCTTCGGATGAGGATCTCTTCTTCTATCCTTACACACAGCTCAAGCCTCTTGCTTGCATGGCTCTCCTCCGGCTCCAAGAACACTGCTCCCTCCAATTCTCCAGCTCCCACCTCCCAAATCCCCTCAGTTTTGTTGGAGATTTGTTTTCCTCTCCAGTTTTTTGAGATGTTGAAAAAAATGTTGCGACTTGTCGAAAAAAATATTGTGAAAAAAAATGTTGCATCAAGTTTTTTGATATGTTGCGACCTGTTGAAAAAATATTGCGACCGGCAAAAAAATATTGCGACCCGTTGAAAAAAATATTGCGACCGTCGAAAAAAATGTTGCAACCGTCGAAAAAATGTTGCATTATGTTTTTTGATATATTGCATCACGTTCTTTTTTTTACCGTGATGTTGCAAGATGAGCTTTTAACGTTTCCTTTTTCCAAATGTTTGTGTTTGTTTATAAAATTTTTGATATATTGCAACAAGTAAAAAAAATATTGCAACTGTTCTTACATTAGATCGCGACCGGACCGTACGTCCGAATCGTAGTACCACCCTTTTAATAATAATATCTTTTTAAATATTTAGATTGGTCACACCATCCTAGACTATACTTAGAATGTGACCACTAATATTCGGAGACTAGGAAAAGTCAAAAACGACATCCAGCATTTTTTAGTGAAGGAGTACGTAATAAAGATTGTGTTTTTTACAATAAAATTAATGAAGTCCAGGATATTGGAGGGGCCTGTCTGTTCATAAAAAAACTGAAATCCTCACTTTAATTTAAAAACACACCAGAATTTATCAAGTAGATCAACAAAGATGTATAACGGTGTGGCTTCATTGTATGTTTTGAATCACTGTTTAAAACCTGACTTTAACGAGTACTCATCAAGATAGCCAAAAGTTGATACACCTTGAAAAAGAACTAATGAGAGAACTGAGCTGGGCTCAGTGTGCACGCTGCTGGGATGCAGCCCACCTATCCGTGTTCGAGCCCGGGGCCGGCGCGCATGTCTCACCAAGGGAATTTGAGGACTGAGCTAAGGCTCAATTGGCACAGGGGAGCTTCGAGCTCCCATCCCACCATGATTCAAGTGCTAGCTCCCGTGTGCACCTCACGAGGTAGGGTACTTCTTCTTTTTTTAATATGGACTGGATGGGAAAAAAATCCCTGACGTAAAAAAAAAAGAACTAATGTTGTGAATGGAAATCAAGCAACTCATTGGACCAACACGAAGCAGGATCTTTCGGGCAGAGCAAGGGGGCCTATCTTGCTAAAATAGAGAAAGTTTACTTACATGTCAAGTATTGCGCCATTTTTACTGTATCACTCCATCACCCTTGTCCCATTGTCAAGTTATTCTGGTCCTAGGATGACGTTTTTGGGTAGTAGCGAATCTAGGATTTCACCACATCTCGGGCTAAATTTTAATATACTAACATCCTAGAACTATCGTTAATTTATACTCACACCACGATATAACAAAAATAAGCCATAAATACATTGTTGGCACGAAACTTTAGCTCAATGTTTCAACATAAAACATAAAAAAAACATGACAAAACATAAAAAAATATAGTATCATAGAGATACAATTTGAATACCTAAATAATGAAGATTTCATCTCTATCCTTAGTATCCTAGCCCACCATTTCTTTCTCAATAGTCAGATAAGAACCAGAACCTATAAAGACAACATAAAAAGTAAATCAAACAGAGCTATGATTAAATACAAAGAACGTGAAGTTTATATTTGTAAGAATTCTTTAGATCAAGACAAGCAATGCACCTCAATAACCGAGTAGATCTTTCAACAAAGAGATTATTCAACTCAACAATAATTTGGTCATGCACCTACAGTTAGAGCAAATAAACCAGAGCTAAGTATGCCACAAGAGGGCCATAGGAGGAAAGATATCTAGTGTGAACCGTCAGGCCATTGTGAACATGCGAAACCTTTCAAATAGCCTATCAAATAATCATAACATTTATCAAAACTTAGACAATGAAAAAGGAGGTATCGACCTACAATTCTATAAAATTTCAACTCCTAATTCTAAAATCTCAGTGAATAATGGCTTCCATCTTTTCCTTTTAGCTTTTCACAGCAAGGTTGTCCTTTTTGTTTCATTGGAAACTAATGGGTTCACATTTAGTTGGTTAGTCGAATGGTTCACATGTTCATATTAACACTACATATATCTCCTGCCATAAGAGAATATCGAGTTTTTTTAGTTTTTTCAATCTATTTTTTAAAAATGTTTTAAAGATAACCCCCCTAACTTTATTTTCAATTCTGACCACTTTGGTCATGCCATGACCCGTGGCGTGACCAAACTGTGTTGTCGTGCCACCGACCGTGACGTGGCCAAACCTGCTACGATAGTCCTCCGAGCCAACACGCGTATGTTTTTGGGCTAAGTCCTGTCACGCCAACAGGAGTGGCATGACAACACTCATTTACCACGCTATGCGTTGTGGCGTGGTTAAAGGGGTCAGAATTGGAAATAAAGTTAGAGAGATGTTATCTTTAAAATATATATTTTTTAAAATGGATTAAATAAAAAAAAAGTTCGAGAACATCTAGCATGGAATTTCTCTGTTAACGAAATAATAAATTTGTGAAATATATGCCCTAAAAATTTTTACAATATTTTATCACATCATCTCTGTGAGGCTTACCATGAGATAATCATCTGGATTGTTGTCAACCACAAATCCATAGAGGTACAATAGTTCCTCTGGGTAAACACAAAGTACATCATTTCATCAGTAATTTTGGTTCAACAATCATACATAACTTAATACTGCACTATTTTCTTTAATGGTTGATTCCTCACATAATTAATTATGAAAACACACTACAGTTCTCAACATCATCAGTAATTCTATGGCCACCACTAGTTCCTGTGGCAGCGCCCTACACATTTCATTAGTAATTTTGGTTCAATTATCATGTTTAATGTTCCGAGGGGGGGGCATTCGGGAATTGGCAGCATTGGGGAGAGGCCTAGTGAGATGAGAGGAAGAGTGGGGGAGGCTGGGCCTCAGTTGGGCCACTATGTAACTTTTTGTTGGACTTATGTAGTGAAAATTTTACACTAAAATTTGTAATGGGCCTCGAGCTATAGTCTACCCTGCCCGAGGCCTAGATCCGCCCCTGTTTCGCCTCCTCCCTAAGCCAATTTTAGGTGCATATTATTGCTTACTAGATATGTTCTTAACACTAAACCCTAAAAAAAACTCAAATCCAAAGTTTAGAACCATATTTGTTTTTTTTTCCTAAAAACCTACCAAAAACCCTCTTGGAAACCAGAATCACCTACCTTGGTAGCCATTTTAGGGGCAGTTCTGATTTTCAAATTTCAAAACCCTGCTAACATATCCATGTCGTTGACCACGACTGATACCCATAAACTGATGTGCTTGAGTTGAAGTGAATATAAGTAAACTCGTTATCGTTATGGAAATCTTCATATTCTAAGGCACAATGGCTTAGTTAGTTTTGGGCTTTTAGGGTATGTAACCTTCAAAGCTCCATCACAATAGCACTTGAGTTGACTTATTTGAATTCAAATTTTCACCAATAATACTTATTCCCTCTTGTCACAAAAGAGTGACGTTCAGTCAAACTTTGTAAACTTTGTCTATTGATATTTCGATGAATATTTAGATTGGGAATGTGAAAATGATATGTTTAGATTTGTCTCGAAAAATATTTTTATAACAATATAATTTATTAGGTTCTATTATTACATTACAATAGAAATTAGTAGTCAAAGTTGCATTTTGGAGATTGTATCGATGTCCAAAACGTCGCTCTTTTGTGATCGGAAGCAGTATAATTTAAAAAATTATCAAATTTTCTTGAAATCAGTGAGTTGCTAACCGTCAATAATGCATTTTTTTTGTCTCATATGTTGTAACAAGATTTCATAACAAAAAAAATCCCCCGATGTTCATGTGGGAATAACTAGTTTCCATATTTTTTTTGCAATTTTCTAAGCCCCGAAAGTAGTTGTAACAATGGCTAACATGCATAAAATATTTACTAGTAAAGTTGTCAGAATCTCGATTTCTAGACATACAATCCAATGTTTCTATGACCCATATTGACTAGACTGATATGATTCTAAGTTAGTCTTAATTTGTTAGAATTTTAATATTATTATGACTTTAATGAATTTTTTTTTTGTAGGATCATGATCAAAATTTTCATATGATCCTACCTAATTCTAGTGATTTATTATAAATAATTATTTGCATATGTCCCTTTCATTGTAAACTCTTACTTTTTATTTCTTCATGTCCAATATAATTTGCATAAATAAGAAATGATCTTTCCTTTGCACTACATTTTGTAAACAAAAGTTTTAAAAATGTATGTTTCTTTGGTAGAATCAAATTGGATTTTAGATTCTATATCGATCCTATGATTAGCGATCCTGCTGAAGAACCTCCGATCCGATTCAGGAGCGTGATTCTGACAACCTTGATTACCAGAATAAAAATAAATACCAAAAAATGTATAAATGTGAGTAAATAAAACTTACAAATATATTTCCCTAAAATTCAGAATGGTCGAAGACCATTAATGTGGATTCTCAAAATACTGAGGTTCGTTTTGCAGCTTTATGAGTAGTTTATGATTTTCCTGTTAAAATTAGAATTTCGGGATGGCCTAGTTTGCAAAATTATTATGGGTCACTTGTTGGACTCGGGCTTTTCCCAGTTCAATTTGGGTTGTCGGCCCGTGGTTAGGAAGCTAGGGTTTAACCAAACCTTTGGCTGGCCCATCCTCTTCCTTGCTTGTTATACTATTCCCTAGTTCCCCTCACGATGGCGGTGGCGGCGATTGGCTTCCCTCTCCGCCGAACTGATGAGGACATCAACCCTTCAGATATGACCGCTACTCCACATCATGGTACAAGGAAGGTCCCCACATCACTTTGGTTCCAAGTCAAGAAAGAATTCCAGTAGAACATATTATGGAATCCAATTCGGCCTCTAGAGATAATCCTAACTTTAAACGTGCATAACTCTCACATACGGAGTCTGTTGGAGGTGCATGAGTACTTGATTGAAAGCTTATCTCGTCCTCTTTCAAACGGATCTAGCCTCACCTCCAAATTCCTTTCGTACACACCGTAATCATCAAAACAAGTCAATGCTGATTCTGAATCCGAGACCAACGGTGCTGCGCCACCTCCACTTGGGCCCATGGGCCTTGTACCTCCTAGGAGCACACATCCAAACCCCTGGCCGCCACCCCCTGGACATCTCCCTCATATATATTCATGTGTGGAACACTTTAGGGTTTGGGTTTTGTTAGATTGAAGTTTAGCTTATGCTACTTTATACTTTGTCCTCTTGTTTGACAAGAACAACGATGACATTGTCTTCGGAACCCCACTTATCAATATGAAACTATTTCCTATTCGCAATTTTAGATTGTTTATTATCTTGTTCTTGTTTGTTCTTCGATTGAATGCAAGAATAGACCTTCATAGTCAGGTCGATCGTGCTTCTAGCAAGGTTGATAACAATCACGGAGTTAGTTCAACGATTGTTGGGCATATTAATCGTGTACGATTGATAGCCGAATCGTGAGAGTCGTCTCCACCCAATCGAGTTATCTTTCTCATCGAAAGATCGGTACACCCATTGTCGCATCACGAACACACCTCAATTCAAAGTGAAGGAATTGTTCTCTCGTAGGCGTCATCGTTGTCATCCTCCTCAGCTCTACCGAACTGGTGTGGAGTGGAGATCCATCCGGACTTGGATTGATTCCTTTTTCGTTGGTAAGGACACCCTAGAATGCTTGGATTGTTATTCTAAGAGTGAGTTTTGACTTAGGGGATCCTATTTGCCGTGAGCAACAATCTCATCCCAATCTTTCTTTCTCTCCAATCTGTGTGGTTCTTTGTTGTAGGTTTGTTTGCTGTGTGATGGAGTGATACTAGCAGTTTATTTTTTAAAATCTTAGGGATGTTAGGTCCACCCCTGGTCACGTGCTCCACTTTCAGATTGCATCACCCATCGAATCGAAGATGGTGAAGCGGTTTGGGGGTGGAGTGGATGTTCTAGTGCAATCGTAGATCGGTGCTTACCAATGGCGGACCCAGTACTTTATCATTGGGGGTTCGAAAAAAAATATCATAATATCTTTTGAATATATGTTAATGCTCTTTTCGTTCTTTTTAAGTGACATTTTAGAATCTGTACAATCAAAATTTCTAAAATTCGACTATTAGTATATTTCTAGATTGATATTTTCATTAAAAGTTTTTCATCTTTTATTTATACTACTAGTATAGAATTATAATGTTTTACCTTGAAAATTTCATAGTGTCATTTTAAATAGAACTTAGAGGGAGTAACAAGCTAAGTATTTAGACAACCCAACTAACTTGTTGCACCAGGAGCTATTATGCTAGGCGCGCCAGCATGTATATTTTGTACCCATAGAGTAAAGATGGGTTGTAATTGTATGGCGGTATCCGAAACATATCTTGGGGACGGCCTAAAACACTCATGGTATCTTTATGAATGTACAAACCAAAACATTGCCTTGGTTTAGCTTCAAATTCCACTCCCTGCACCTTTGCCTGCCAACGCTAGAAAAGCTGCCTTCCTTGTTTGTGGTACGAGGATGTGTCATCTGATCAAGGAGTCTGGAACTCCATGCTGGGGATGTAGGAAATGCTATTAGTGCCGGTGAATCGATGAAACTATGTCCTTTGTAGCTTTTTGTGCAATGTCATATGTCATAAAATAAAATGTTGGTGCAAGCTGTCTTTGTATGCTTTTTTTCAAAAGCAAGAATTACTACTATTTATTGACTTTATGAAAATAAAGTAAATTGACACTTTATGTCTCTCTTTAATTGAAACTTTAAAATAGTAGGAAATGGAAAGCAATAATGAAGTAGGGGAGGAAAGGCATACGTAGGTCAGAAAAGTATGCATGGTTGTCACGGATAACGATTCTCATTCCAGCGTTCTTGGGTCTAGTTTTGTTTGGACTTGGGCTTAGATGTAGTGGGTTCTTGGCCCACTGCTTTACCTTTATCAACCTTAGAAGGAGCATTAGTCTTTGACACATCAATCAACCCGGCGTAGGAGCATGGGATTTGGACATATCGGCACCAAACCAGTTGTTGAAGTCAAGTATGAGCTTCTATCCAATCGAAAGAAAAGCAAAGGCTTTTCGCCTTATCTTTGCATTTAAGTTCGTGAAAGGAGAATCAGAGGCTTTACATCTATCTTTTCTACTTGCTTTTATTTTTCTAAAAACAAGAGATCTAGGAGATGAAAAGAATTCATTATCGATAAGTTGTGTGGGTAGAACAGCACAACGATAGAAACATGAGGAAATGTTTCTTCATCAATTGATATTTAGAAAAAATTTTTATGATTTTCTAGGCTTTCAACAGGGAAGATAAGATATTGTTATTGGGCTAGGATGTTCATTTGGGAAGGATATCAGATGAAGCTCCAGAGTTCTTGGATAGTGGAGTCAAATGGAGAAGGCGTTACTTGATAGGAAAGTAGTTTTTTTTTGCAGGAATTGTTGTTGTTTCAGCGTGGTAACGAAGGATGTCTTTCTACCTGCACTTGACCCCCAAAAGTTGTGGTGTTTTCTATCTTAGAGGATGAACCATGCCATTATGCAATCGCGATGCCGAAAAACATAAGTGGTTGTTTAAAGGAGAGGCGACGCATCCGCCTCTACTCCTATCCATCACCAAAGTCTTTCTAGGTTTGTTCAATATCATTTATATGTCATATGTCAATGGCTAGATATACGGTAGCTGACTATATACTCTGCATAGGGCGAAGTTTGTCCTAGTTGGTAGTTATACATAGGTATAGCTAGAGCCCTCGACAATCGAGCCATATACCATATCATGGGTTGTGGGCTACTCTGAAAAGAGTGGTGACCTAGTGCGATAGGTTGCTTTTACTATTACAAGACTGGCTTCCGGGTCAAGTTAGACTCCTTGAGTTTGTGTGAGGACCCGGGGTATTTAACTAGTAATACTTCACCTCTACGTGGCTCTAGTATTACTAATCAAATATCATAAGTCTCGATGGACATGTGCTTCCCAGAATTACAACACACATACATCTTTACAAAATCATGCATCATTTCCATACATCATATAATAACAAGTCTAGCAAAAGACATACAATATATAGAGTTATTATAAAAGAGCCGACTGGCCAAATGACATCAAAGTAACACATGACAGCGGAAGCAGAAGCACCATAAGATGGCTATAAACAAAAGACGACCGGTTAGCCACATAACCCACAAGGCAACTGACCGGACCGCCAAGCTAGTCGCACGATTCGCAGCAAAACTCACAGAAGTAGACCCCTTGGGGATCCACTTCCTCCTCTGCACACAACAAGCAATGCAGATGGGTACAAAAATGTACTCGCAAGACTTATGAGTAACAAACCTATACATAGCTACATGTGAGCTGAATCAAAGGAAATGGTTATATGGTTAATTGGACGCGTAAAGCAATTTTCATTTGCAATAATGTAATAGATTGAAGACAATTTATCAAATCTGTTTTTAATCATTGAAATAACAGCGAGGTAACAATAAGTAACATAAATAACATACTAGAGGTGACTAACCCAATAGCCACCACAACATAGCACGAATCCTCGATTCGTACCACCCATCAAGTTTTAATTTAAAAGGTTATAGTCTAACTCTTGCAAAACCTAACCAAGCGTGTCCATAACCTAGGACGAGGCTATTCGAATAGTTCAAAACCCTGCAGGGGTGTACCAATGTACCCACACTTCAGTCCGCCTTTTTTCCACAACAAGCACACTTCCGAAGGTATGCCGGCACAACTAAGTCCTACGAGACGTTTTCAATATTGTGTATCAACTACGAGCCGCCCGTATGGATAGAAACCCATACGCTTACACTGTAAAGCCGAAAGACAACTACCCACCTGGGGTAAAGCTTCCGGACAACTACAATGCTCTCAAACATCTGCCTCCTACGACCTCCTGCAACTCGGAGCCAACACACGCCAAAGTACTAAGTCAAGAGAGGCCCCATACCCTCCAGTGTGGTTAGCACGCAAAAATGTTTGAATAGTGTGACACAAGATGTTTGGTCCTTGTTGACTTGGGCACCAACCATTCACACCCAAAAGCACACCATCTTACCATTGTGCCCAAGTCTAAATCATTTTATTTTAAGTTTTAGTTTTCTCAATTATGCATAGCACAAGGTGCTGAAAATAAAGTCATAATAAACTTTTCTGTGATCAAGGTTATCGACTAAGTCGACAACCGCCCAATTCTACCAGTAGCTAAGCATGACTAAGCAACATTGACTCGCAAACTACTAAGTGACAAGGGCTCATCCAACGAACCCAAAATCACAGCAAGATAACCCTAGACTCAGTAGTAAAGGATGAACATTTGCCTACAGATTATGCATTTAATGGGTCATCTAATCGACAATAGTTTAACAACAACATAGCAATGCATACATAGAATTTGCAAACAACATATTAGGCTTTAAAAATAATAGGAGCAATATGATCAAATGATGCTACATCTGCTTGTTTGCTGAAGATCACAATCTTGTTGCTGAGGATCACTCTCGGGTTCAATAAATTCTTCGGAACCTAATGCAAGAACGCGAAAATCTAATAAGAACGAAGAACATCGAAAGAAACTAAAAATCCAAATTCATCCAAATTCCATGAAATTTACACAGTAGCAAGGTCATAATTTTAAATAAATTTAGCAACAAGAATGATTCAATTTGGACTAAGCATGCAAAAGTTATGATCTAAACACTATCTTTCAGCTAGACAATCCAATTTAAATTAATTATAGGTACTGTTCATGGCATAATTTTTTAGAAAGTTCTAGAACGTGGAATTTTTATGGTAGGTAGAACATCGCATTCTAAGAACAGCAAAACTGGATTTACTTCATTTGGAGTTAAAATGAATTACTTATGATTTTTCTAAGTTGTGAAACTAGAGCATATCATTTTTCAGAGGCAAATATATGAACAAAACCTATCCTATATTAAAGTATATTATCAGAATAATTTAACAAATTTTAGTTTGTTAAATTTGGAGCTACAGAAAATTACTTATGCATTTTTCAAGTTTTAACTGAATTTCTAGGCAATATTTAATACCCAGACAAGTTAATTCCATATACAATTTTTTTATGGTACAGAACAGAGTCTAAACATATTTTTAGATTAAATTTTAGTTAAATAGAAATTTAACACAATTGGAATCATCTAAAATGGAGCTAAAATGAATTAGTTATGAATTTTTGAAGTTTAATACCTTTTTTAGTTGACAAATAAATGCTTACCGGAAAGCAAACAAACTTAACCAAAAGAAAACGCGTCGACGATCTTGGGCCGTAGATCGTGAATCAGACGGCCTAGATCCAAGGGGACGTTCGGACGGTCCGAACAGCCCAATAGATCTGAGCCGCAGATCTAAAGACAAACGGTAATAAGGGATTGGACCGTCCCGCGGAGGTTTAGACTGTTAGATTTAGATCTGACGGTTCAAAGGAGATGGGAGGTTCGGACGGTCCGAACAGCCCAAATGATCTGGACCGTTGATTTTAAATCCGACGGTCCATAAACAACGAAGCGTAACGCACGCCCTCGGGAGAGTTAAGAAGCTGGGCCCACTGGCAGTGACACATAAGGCCCGATTTAAGACACCATTAACTACTAAACAATGATTTAAACAATGATTAGTATTAATGATGTTTGAAACGCTAACGCACAGCGCGAGAGGGGGTGCTTAAGGGGCTGGGCCCACATGGCAGTGACTTATTATGTCACTTAGGACAATCATTTATCGCTAAAGCAATGATTAACAATGACTATCAATGATTAGCAATTAATGATAGGATATGTGTCCTAATGAGAACGCTACAGTGTCATCTACGCCCGACAAAAAACCGAGTGCGAGGGAAAGCTCGTCGCTGGCGGCTTCGGCCACCGCGACGGCAACTAAAGGCAAAAATGGGTTCGCAATAACCTTGCGCACCCGAGGATAGCACTCACGCTAGCTACACTAGACTAGGACGCCGGCGAGCCGACGGTGAGCGACGGTGACCAAAATGGCCGACAGCGAAAACAGCTAAAAAGCTCCGCGATGTCCAAAGAAGCGGGTGCCACAGCATCTAAGGACTAATAAGAAGCTACCTTAGCTACGGAGAGCTTCAAAGATGGACGGAGGGGCTTTGGCGACAAAGAACCGCACCGAAGCTGGGGAAGAAGATGACGAAACCCTGGCCTGGGAAAAACGAAGACCACTGGGTGGTCCAGGGAGCTTCATTAGGGCCCATAGGAGGTCCAAGAGCAGGTAATTTGGCAAAAGAAACACTTACCGGAGTTGGAGAAGAAAGGGGGTGATTTCGGCTGGAAGGATCCAAACTTAAAATTAAGTGATTCCTGTGAATGCAACCCAAAATTAAGTTAAGGGAAATGATTATGGGGTTAAGGAACTCAAAAGGGTACAAAAAGAAAGGAGAAAGAACCATTGGAGCACCAAAGCCACCAACAGAGCTTCACGACCTCTAATGGAGATTTGGGGATTTATGTGGTTTTGAGCTCCAAGAACACAGAAGGAGCTAGGGGTGTTGTAAAGGAGCTCAAGGAGGAACTTTGGGTGCTTTTATAGCCGAAAGCCAATGGTTACAAGTAGGGGAGGAGCTCCATGGTGAGCTTGGGTTGAGTTCGGTCGTGCAAAAGTTTGAGGTGATGGAGGCAGGTAAGAACACGACTTTGAGTGCGAAATGGTCGACCGCAATTAATGCTAGGTCAAAGATTGGTTGAGAGGACGCACAAGACAAGACCTAGCACAACCACTTTCTGCCATGTTCAGCTCTCCTACGCGCGCGAGGAAGAAGATGACCAGGACTTGGTCGAAGGCCCACCAGTCAGTGAAAGGGGTTAAAACAGCTCGGTTTGAAAAGGACCAAGGGGTTAGGTTAAGTCTCAAAAGCCGAGTCAACACATCTCAACCCTAGGGTTAAAAACGGACGACCCAGATTTAAAAGAGATGATTGGAGACCCAAACGTTTAAAACAATGTGGGCGGTCCGATCGGAAATGAGCGACTAAGATTGATTGGGACGTTCGGCCGGTCCGAACGGCCCAATCAATCTGGATCGTTGAGGCCTGATCCAAAGGTCCAGAACACAAGCGCCACTTATAACGAGCCCGGGTGCAAAATGACGGTTGGATTGGGATCCAATAGTTAGAAATCGCTGGTCCGAACGGCCCAATGAACAGAGACCACCCGATGGAAATCCAACGGTTGAAAAAGGAACGCGCCTCTTTGAGAGAGCCGGTACGTTTAGTTGATCTGGTTCAACCACGTACACAATCGGCTCGGGTCGCTTTGATTGAAACGACCGAGTGCAAAAGGGCTACGCACAAGCAGCGTTGGATCTTGAAAACAACGGGCGGGATTGGGAGGTCGGAACGGCCCAATCAACGCGGGCTGTTAGATTGCAATCCAATGGTTGGAAATCGATTGCGCGTTTTAAAACTGGCCCGAGTGCGCTAGTTGACTGAGCCAAGTCAAGTGACTCGAGCCCGAGACTGGTTCACGCCCAAGGAACAGTGAACCCAAGTTTTAGGACTAGATTAGAACAGAGAATTTTGGGGAATTTTTCAAGGTAACAAACTACCTCCAAAAATTCTGAAATTTTTACAGTAGCTTGCTAACTTAAGGGTTGATCTTGTATAAAATTTTTAGAGGTTTTCATGCAGTGAATTTTTCTCCAAAATTTCTCAAGGTACTGATTTAAGGTTTGACCCAATGTCAAACTCATTTGACTGGCCTCTTAAAATATTCAAACAATTTCTAAAAATTATGAAATTTTTCAGAGGAGTCACACAACATCCCTAGAACCAAGGAAAATTATTTCCAGAGGATGATCTCAAGGTTTGACAAAGATTTGAAGATGGAGTGTCATGACTTGGTTAAAAATGACTTGTGCTTTTGGATTTCCACAATTCCTTTACAAGAATTTCCAGAAATCCTTACAACATCATCATGTAAAAAAAAGTTTTAATTTCTACACATTTTCTTACATTTGAAACACAAGCTAAGATTTGGGATGTTACAACTCTCCCTCCTTACAAGAATCTCGTCCCGAGATTCCGTTCACTCGGAGAAGAAAGACGGGTAGTCCGCACGCAGACGATCTTCCCGCTCCCAAGTTGCTTCATCCTCGGAATGATTCGACCACTGAACCTTAAGGAACTTGATAGCACGATTCCTTGTTCTTCGTTCAGATTCTTCAAGAATACGAACATGATGCTCGCGGTAGGTCAAATCTTCTTGCACATTGAGATTTTCCAATGGAGTTTTCTCGGTTGGAACACGGAGACACTTCTTCAAGTGGGACACATGGAACACATTATGTACCCTCTCAAGTGTAGCTGGCAAATCCAACTTGTAGGCAACAGCTCCCACTCTCTCGATATTGCGATAGGGCCCAACATACCGAGGAGCTAACTTGCCCTTAATGCCGAAACGCTGATGGCCCTTCAAAGGACAGACCTTGAGATAAACAAAGTCATTGGGCTCAGAACTCAACTCAACTCATGCACGGAAAGGGAAAGCTACTCTTCAAGAGTATATGCTGAAAAAGGAAAGCTACTCTTCAAGAGTATATGCTGAAAATCCTATGTTTGGAGTGACCATGAACACACTGCTTGAGACCTTTCTTTCGTGAGACAGTTGTGATTCCACTTTCATGTTTGGATTGAGCCTTGTCGCTCATTCTATGCCTCTTTCTTTTTCTTGGAGGACATTCCCACAACACACACACAACGGTAAGGTTCTCGTGGCAACTGAACTAGGATTTGAAGCTAGGATGAGCAGATCTACTGCTCGAAGTCCTTTCCTATTCTTATACTAATATATGTAAGTTCGTTGCGTTTAGAACTAGAACGTGAGGCAGGGTAATGGCACATGTGTGGTATTCTATTGATCTTGTTTAGGCTGCTTTAGGAAAGCACTCAAGCAGGAATGGAAAGATGCCTTCTGTTGCTATCTTATCTACTAAAATGGACAAAATCTTCTCTTCTTCTCTATGTCACTAATCAGAGTCAGAGAGACCCATGAGAC
The DNA here is from genome assembly GCA_036346255.1 of Ampelocalamus luodianensis. Taxonomy (NCBI): domain Eukaryota; kingdom Viridiplantae; phylum Streptophyta; class Magnoliopsida; order Poales; family Poaceae; genus Ampelocalamus; species Ampelocalamus luodianensis. The sequence continues at coordinate 76,475,890 of CM070620.1, forward strand.
CTCTGAGACTTTCTTTTCTCTCGACAGACTCTAGCGCTACAGCAACACTTATGGCTTCAATCCAAACAGCAACGACCCTCGCGGATTTAGTGCACCCAATCCATTAGGGGTTCCTAATAGTGAGATTCCTCTAGTCAAGTCTAAGGATTGAGTATGAGGGATTTCATCCGATCTGTTTCTATTGCGGAATGTATGGTCACAGAATAAACTCATGCCCCAGCTTATAGTATGCAAATGCAGCTTGGAAGGCCTTGGATTCACACGTCTGGTGCTGCCCGTCTTCTCTGCATCAAAGAGTAAAGTATGCTGTTGAGGGCCATGTGGTAACTGTAAAAAATAAACTTTGTTTGTCACTAAACCTGCTGCATTCCTGTATATTGAAGCTGCTGAAGAAGCTATTGAGACTTCCTTCTAGTGACTTGGAATTTGGAATGCTAACTCAATTTCTGAGGGGTCCACTACTTAAAAAACAATACATTTTATTTAAACACAACTCTATTACAAGTCACTCTCTTTTAAAATAGATATGTAGCTCTCACACTTTTATCTTTTCTTATCCTCTATCTTAGCATAACCACATATGATAAATGAGTTATTTTCCTCGTATATATAGACTATCATAACCATTAATTTGTGACAATAGACATAATCTAATTCATTGAAAAAAATATCTAAAACACATAGATATTTCTAAGAATTCCTGAATTTTTAAATATGATAATCTAGAATCTTCTCTTGAAATCATCTCCACTTCGATCCTTGCAAAACTTGGTAGGTGCATACACATTGCAGGGAATATCATTAACATGGTATAATGCATGCTATCATTGTCCATAATAAAAAAGATAATAAAAAAGAATACAGTAGTTCCTAGAAAATTGTGTAATGGAACTAATTAAACACAAATAGAACTAAGAAGAGAAATTAGCGCACACTATGTAGAAAACAATTTGAATCTTAATCAATTGCTAAAACCTCATATCTGCAATTTTGGAAAGAAGACATAGAAAATATATATAATATGTGTATTCCTTTCTTAGGCTCTTAATGCGGTGGTACAAGGATTTCAATATTACTATATCCAAATGTGCACTTATGTGCTAGACCTTAATATATAGTTAAACAAGATAGAAACATAATTATCTAACTAAATTAACTATAGGATGCTTGTTTTTCTTTGTAAAGTAGTGAGGATAAATATTTTATCTATATAGTTTTATGAGTTGTTGCGCAAAGAAGTATATAGATGGAATTGTAGGGTGAGATGTCACTCTATTTGATAAAAAAATGTAACTATATAATTTAAGCGGAATTGCTACATAATACTCAACTAAAAATTTAAGGAAATAAGTCGATTTTCTCATCATCCGATTTGCACCCATAATCCGTGCTCTGGCCGAGAGACCTTTGACTTCTCCGACGTTCATGATAAGGTTAGAGTTCGGATTCACCCATTTAGGTTTTGGGTTCACCGGAATCTCCAACTATATAGGGAGGAGAGCAGCGACGATCAACGTTGGACGACGAGGCAGTGGTGATGCCACTAGCCGCGAGTACATAGGAGGACGGCGGGCGATGTCAGCGGGAGGGAGATGATTGTGAGTAGTGAGTTAGGTCTTAAGGACGTGGGGGTGGTGGGGCCAACGGATCCAGCTGTGGGGAGGCAGCGGAGAGGCGGATAAAGAGGTTGTTGTGATTTACATTAGAATGGAGATGGTTATAATAAGAGCAAGTGCATAGAAAATCCAACTATTTTTTAATGACCAATGGCCAGTCATTATCTAAAGGTAAGTATTTTTCTACCATATTATGTCTTTCTTGTGCCTTTCTTGTCCGGATAATGCTACTAGTCGGACGTCTGATTTGCTCTGGAGTGATCAGACACCTTATCTAGACTTTAGTTGTTGGAATTTTTTTTTAAATAATATTATTTTAAAAGATATTTACAAAAATAAATAGTCGCCCCCAAAAATTACAAAAATATGTCCCTGTGCTTGATTGAGCGGCGGCAGAACCTATCGCTAGTTGAGCGGCGGCGAGGACCTGTCGCCGGTCAACTACCTATCGCCGATTGAGCTGGCGGCGAGAAGATGGCGAGTTCATCGCCGATTGAGCTGGCGGCGAGGACCGACTATAAAAACCACAAAAAAATTAGTTCAGATTCATTTTAATTCCAGAAAAAAACAAAAGAGAGTTCGAGAGGGAGAGAAAAAAAAAGTAGCGAAGCTCTAGGTTAAATCGCGGAGAGAGATTGATGAGCATCAGTTTCGATCGATCATCTTGTAGGTACATTTTTCTGAAACTGTGTGCGTTTTGTCAAGACCTTGTAGGTTAGCAAACAAAAATAGCGACATAGAATTTAGTCGGTTAGATAAATGTAGTCAAATTGTGTAGTACATATTTTGAGTTGTGTAGCGATATAGAATGACGACATAGGATTGAGTATGTTAGATAAATGTAGTCAAATTGTGTAGTACATATTTTGAGTTGTGTAGCGATATAGAATGGCGACATAGAATTGAGTAGGTTAGATAAATGTAGTCAAATTGCGTAGTACATATTTTGAGTTGTGTAGCGACATAGAATGGCGACATAGAATTGAGTAGGTTAGATAAATGTAGTCAAATTGTGTAGTATATATTTTGAGTTGTGTAACGACATAGAATGGCGACATAGAATTGAGTAGGTTATATTATTAATGCAGGAATTCTCTTTTAAACTAGAAGAATTGCATGACACATTTTAAAATTGTAAAGAAAATCCGGAGTAGCTGAGTAGGTCGAAAGAGCAATGAGAATATTTGTGCGCGGTTATTATTTTGTTAGTGCGCGGTTATTATTGTGTTATAGCGCGGTAGATATCATGTTAGTACCGAAAATACCATTTAAACTAGAAAAATATCATGACATGTATTAAATTTGTAAAGAAAATTCGTAGTTGCTACATAGGTTATGAAAGATTCATGAAGAAATATGAACTTTGTTTATTGCTGCATTTTCAGGTATGGCAGACGCGAGTCACTACGAGTTGCTTGACCCGGTGATTGACGCGCGTCACCGTAGCCGCCTCAGTACGGTGCTCCCCCCGGAGGGCGAGGCGCCGATAGAGCTTGGGGCGTTTGGCTCACGCAGCCCATCGGGCATGGAGGTCGCTGCAGGCGGCTTCAAGGTGCGTGTAGTTTTGACCTTCATGCACTCAATCGCAGTCTGATTATTTTGCGTGGACTCACGTTTGTTCTTAATCGTTTCGACGCAGGCTGAGAGCGGCAGGCCTCCTTCCATTAGCGAGGATGGTGGAGGTGACGTGGGAGGACGACCAGGACCAGCGTGCAGGTCGTACGTCTAGGCATTTTCCATATGACCGGGCCCTGCTGACGGCGCTGGTTGACCGCTGGAGGCCAGAGACCCACACGTTCCACCTCCCGTGCGGGGAGATGGCGCCGACGCTGCAGGGCGTGAGCTACCTAAGCGGGTTGCCTGCGCGGCGCTCCGATGGCGGCGACGACGTCCGACCACGTGGCGCACGGACCTCTAGCGGGTTCCACGATGTCTTTGCGGTGGCGGCGGATCGTGGAGTTCGGCGACCGCTGGCCGGCGCGAAGTGGATCTGCCAGTTCTACGTAAGACTTCGTAACTATTGTCCTCTCGCAACAATTCATATGTGAACCTTGTTGACGTGTACATGTCTTCTTGCAGCCCGAGTGTATGGCGCAGAACGCAGGGAACATCGCTGTTAGGAGGCACTTGGAGGCCTACCTGCTGTGGTTGTTCGGGTGGGTCATGTTCCTGGGCTCCCACGGCGATAGCGTCGACAAGCACTACATCCGGTATGCGTGTGAGGTGGCGGACTCGTCAATCAACGAGATCCGCGATGCAGCGTGGGGTCGGCCGTCTTTGTGTGTGACGTCATCGTACCTTTGTGCGGCAGCGTGCGGCGTGTGCATGACAAGTCCATCCTCTCGGGATGCCCGCTTCTACGGCAGTTATGGTCGTTGGAGCATTTCCAGATCGGACGACCACAGCTGGATTTGGGAGCGTACGAGGAGAGCTTATGCGTCCGCGGGGCGACTGACCGGCGACCATGGCGCGTGTGGTGCCGCCGACGGGTTAGTTTCATATTCATTTATTTTTTTCGTATTGTAATCACTATTTCGTGTGCTCAGTTTGCGGTGTTCTATTGCACAGGTCACCTTCACGCCGATCACCTCGCAGGGGTCCTACCCAGAGTACGTGGCAATGTTTGATCAGCTGACCGATGATCGCGTCATCTGGAGACCGTACACTGACGAGAGGGTGACTGCACGCGCCCTTGGAGGACTGTCGGTGCTGTGCACGCGAGACTACGTGTACTGGTACACGCTAAGTGCCTTGGTGCATGATATCTTTGTGAAGGAGTACCAGGTGCAGCGGGTCATGCGCCAGTTTGGTCTGCGACAGGAGGTCCCAGCCCCGTGGGGGGAGGCGGGTGCCGGCGCACGTATACGCGTAAGTTCACTTTTTACTTCTTTCGTACAATGTGTGTTACATCCCCACCAAATAATTTTCTTGTCGTCCACAGGTACACTAGGAAGGGAGTTCGTGGCACGATGTCCTGGTTGGACGGGATGGCCCCTTGGGTTGAGGGTTGGAGTGGCGCGCACGGCGACCTCATCCAGTGTGGGCAAGATCCCTACGACCCCGAGACGTACGACCAGTACATGGAGTGGTACGCTACTCGGACGAGGCTTCGGTGCATCCGGGTCATGGTCGACCCTCCTCGACATGAGGCCACGACGTCGAACACGTAGCCCACCCAGCCGGACTCCGCTTTCCACTGCTGCGTATGTATTGAACCATCCTTATTTCATATTTAATTTGACAGACTTAGGTTTACAACTGGTTGATTACTTCTGCAGGTGGACCTTCACCGGGATATTATTGAGTTGGTAGACTCAGCGCAGCACATGACGCCGGGAGACGGAGGATCTGCGGCGCATCGGGGAAGCGATAGTGCGCGAGTGCTGGACGCATGGCCGGTCGCCGCGCCGGCCAGGCCGGTGGGCCAGACCGGTCCAGGGCGGGGTCACCGAGGTGGCAGGACATAGCCTCCTGCCGCGCACGTGGCGGGCTCGTCATCGTAGTAGGGTGGGGGGAGCACCTCAGGACATGTCAGAGGTGAGTACGACACGCTCACATCGCTTCTTCATTTCGAACCTCAGAAGTTAGTAACGACGATCTTCTGTTACAGGTCCTCAGCTCCACCCGTATGCGGGCCAGGAGTATGCCGCGTCATCCGAGCACATCTTCGGGCCAACAGGTAAGTTCACCTTGCTTGCGTAACGTCCTTTTCGCCATGATTACGTTTGTAACGTAATTCTTTGAAGGAACTGCTTGGGAGGATGATGCATTGTTGGCAGACGATGCAGACCTATTGGCACCCATCGAGGACTTCTTCAGCGACCCGTGTGACACGCAGTTCTCTGTGGAGGCTTCTCAGCTGTACAGTGTGTCGAGTTCGACCCAGCCGACGTAGGAGCAGCCCCTGGCGACACTACCGCAGGCTACTCGCGCGGGTCGGGTAGTCAGGAAGCCTAACCCGCTGATGTACTCGCACCAGCGACGGGCGAGGCCCAGGGGGACACGCTGGGTGCGCCCCAAGAGGGGACGCCACTAGATATTGATTTGTGTGTAATGATAGTTATATAAATTTTATTCTGCGTGCAACTATTTTAATGGTATTCTCGAGTTTAGATTTCACAATTTTTCGACCATGTGACCCGACGATGTCGGCAAATGAGCTAGCTTTTTAGGACGATGTGACCCGATGAGCCAGCTTTTTTTGAGGATGTGACCAGACGAGCTAGCTTTTTAGGACGATGTGAGCCGATGAGCCAGCTTTTTCTGAGGACATGACCAAACGAGCTAGCTTTTCTGCCCGATGTGACCCGATGAACCAGCTTTTTCTGAGGACGTGACCAAATGAGCTAGCTTTTCTGCACGATGTGACCCTGTAATACCCTGAACGTCGTTTCGGCTTCGGATTTAAATTAATCGCGGAGTCACCGGTTATTCAGTAAATCGTGGGAAAAGGAAATTAAAATGTAAGTTAGCATTAAATTGGGAAAAACAAAGAGATTTAATTTATTAAAAATAGTCTAGGGAGGCGGGCTTGACACCTTGGGCCGGAGGGCCAAGGGTGGCCGCACCCTCCCCTTTGCCCTAGCTGCCACTCCCTTTTATTTCCCCTTGGCTGCACCTCCTCCCTTTTACCTCTCCTGGCCGCCACTTTCCAGCCCCTCCCTCCCCATGGCTGCTGCCTTGTGCAAGAAGAAAAAGGAGAAGAGGAAGGAGAAGAGGAAGGAGAGGAAGAGAAGGAAGGAGAAGAGAGGAAGAGGAGAAGAAAAGAGGGTGATCCCCAAGGTTAGGTAATTTCCCCATCCCAAATCCCTGATTTCTGCTGTAATTAGGGTTCATAGCACGGATTTGATGGGGATTAGCATTTAGGTTCTCCAATTAGAGAGTTCCTGCGATTGCCGTAGATCAATTCGCGCTTGTGCAGTTGTTTCTTGCGGTTTAGACCCATGAAACGATTTTTTCCTGCAGTTTGTCCCAAAAGGAAGAGCGTAGAGGACGGCGATGCACATCTACTGTATTTTTAAGATTTTTGGCGCGTAATTTAGTCGTACAGGATCTGGAATCTCGCTGTCCATCGGGGTTGCGACAGGGACGGACCACTGTTCGGATGGGAATTAGGGATAGTATATGAATTCTATATTTTTGGCCACCATTTAGAAAGTTGTAGGAATTTAGTAAGCTAGTTGCTGTATAAAAATAAAATTTTTAGAGCCATACTCTGTTGTTGGGAAGCTTTTGAACTGTTGTCTAAGCGTGAGCAGAGGAGGATCTCTGTTTTGAGCATTTAGTTACCCCATGCTAAGAACAAAATAAAAATATATGATCTACATGAAAAGTGTAGGTATTTAAGTGAGGAATCCAGATATATATCTTTTGCTGTGATTAGTTTTATACTTTTAAAGATATGAAAATGTTAAGCAGCACCGCTGCGATGGGATTAGTGTAGAACCGTTATGCGGAAAGGTTGTTGTGGGATTTGGGGCTTAGTGACACATTTGCTTCTTAAGAATCATTTTGAGTGTTGTTGTATGGTTCGAGGTGTACTTTTGAACAGGTGGTTTTGCTCACGATCGTGCGTGATTGCGTCGCCGCGGTAGAGGCAAGTAAATGTAGCGGTTGTGCTACGGTTTAACTCGTTATTCTTACTACTTGCAATATACATGTTTTCATAACTTGAAGTTATATGCCATGGTTGCATGTTTTATGGATGAGGTCGTGGTAGCAAATTAATATTCATTTTTGCCATGCGTTGGAAGAGTTGTTGGTAGTCATGTGGTAATTTGCTTAATGAGCCAAATGCGAATATGAAAATAAACTCAAGGTGGACATATTGATAATTCCTTGTGGTTATATTCATGATGATCATGTTGTGGTCTATGTGGTAGAGTTCCATTTAGATCGATTGATTTTGATCTTGGTGAATCGGGTGTGGGTTATGTGGTAATGGTCTTATGACACAATGGTATTGTGCTTAATGAGACACATGTGGATTATGAGAAAATATTCATGATGAGTATGTTGTTGACCTTCGTGGTTAAATTCTTGTGGTTTATGATTATCATATCATTCATGACATATCATGATATTTGCATTGTGGATGTCGCGCTTATAGCGCGGCCGTCTGTACAACATCGTGCATTGCCGTAGCACGATGCATACTTTTACCTTGTTGGGTAAAGGTGCGATGAAGCATAGCATACATATGCATTACATTGTGGAAAGATCATTTGCATACTTATGCAAGATATTGTGGTGAAGTTATATTACAAACAAGCTGCAACTTTATAGTTGTAATGTGGAATTGGCTCATGAGAGTCACTTGTGGTGTGAGGAAAGTGGCTATGGTCGTGGATTGGGGTTCATCCCTTGTGGTATGGTAGTGGTTGTGATTGTGGCATGAGATTCTACTCTCTTGTGGTAATTGTTGATAGCGATTGTGGATGCGAGAAATAGTAAAGTTATGAGGTAAAACTTGTTAATGTTTTTGTCATTGGTAGTGGTAGTGGTGAATAATATGAAGAAGTTAATCAAGATTCATTTGCTAATATTTTACTATTGATGGTAGTAAATATGGTTGAGGCTATAATTGTGATCATTATGGGAAATGGATATTGATGCTTAATATCTTTGTATTTTAATTAACTTGTAATGAATGTGGATGCACATTATGGATGTGGACATGTGGATCTTGTAATGATGTTGTATATTTGTTTGTAGTCCTGAATAGCACATTAAGCAGTTTGCTTCTTGAGATTTTTATCTCACCCTTGTTTTTCCCTATAGGTGATTGTTGAGCATTCATGGGTTGGGTAGAGCGGCACCACAATAATGCACTTGGTTCATCAACTCATGCTGTAATAAAGTCGATGAAATTCGATCAAATGCTTAGCCGTGGGTGAATATTTTATTTTATAATGATGGACTTGTGAACTATTTCTTTGATTAATCTGCTAGAGGTTGTTTTAATTATTGAACTTGTTACCGTTATCTTTGTTCCCTTAGTTGTTTATGTTTCAGCAATGCTTTATGTCTAGAAATTGTTGCGAATAAATTATCTTGAAATTTCGGCTAGGTGAGTGGTTTAGTAGCATTCCGGGTAATGTGGGTCTGAGGGTGTTCTGATTGGTATCGAGCGGGCTTGAGGTGCGTGGTAATTAAAAATATTAAATTGACACCTTTGGTGCAGTAGGATGGGATGGGTCAAGCATTGCATTCATGCTTTGACATGTTATATTGATTATTCATGCTATGAGATAATCTTGTATGTTTATGTGTTGTTTCTATGATGCTATGAGTGAGGATAGTCAATGATAAGAGGTAGGGTTTGCGTTTGTTGCCTTGGGCATTGCCGATTTATACCCTGTTGGTAGTGCGGGGATATTGATGCGATTACCTCGGGTAACTTAGTTGCGGATGTCATGGGTAAGTTTCTTAGAAAAGTGTTATCCTCCTTGAATTGATGTTGGCGATTCTTGGCCTATTGCGATTAATGATTTTCTCTCGGGTTATTTGTTTATTGCGGTTGTTGGGTGTCAATAGGCCTCAATTGTTCTTGATACCAAGTATTGTTTCTTTCGATTGATGGGTTGTTTGTTGCTCGTGAGCAGTGCTTTTGGAGAGGCTGGTATTTTTGTGTTGTTCCATCTTTCTTCTTTGGAAAACATGACTCTTGTATTTCGTTTGATATTTTGAGAGAGAATCAAAGCTTTATGTGGGAAGTTCATTAACTTGTGGAAGCATTGGCTCTATGCATTTGTTTTGAAGTTTGATTTCTCTCTAGAAGGAGTGTTAAAACCCTTTGTGATGTTTTGTTGTGTTTATGTAGTAGGTGGAAATTATGTAAATAATTGATAGATTGTGAATTATCAAGTTGAAAAGTTAGCGTGGTACATCATTAATTTGTACTAACATCCTTAGAAGTGAAGTTGATTAATATGATGTTGTCCTGTTGTAGTTTCTTGAATATTTGTGGCTAAGAATTTAGCGATACATGTGTAGAACTCATGCATTTATTAAGGAATATGAAAAACAATTGTTTTGACTATTGTAGTTGTTTAATTTTCCCAACTTGTTGGATAGATTGGATTGATCGATCTAAAGTAATTAATCTGACCATTCAGGATGGTCAAGTAAGGAGGTGTTGGAATATTGCCTTAATAAGATTAACATTTAATATGTTCTCTCTTTACATACTTGATGAGCATGTACAAGCTATTAAATTTATGTAACTTTTACCATGCTAAATTGTTGAAACATGTATCTGAGAAATGGATGAAGGTTGATGTATTGACTTGTGGAATCTTGTCTTATAAAGTGGTATTATTGATGTTTAAAGTTATTTTATTTTAATATCTTAACATAAGGTGGGGTATTGAATCATGCTCTTTATTGTCTTTGTGATTGCAAATTAGAGATATGATCATTAATGCTATCTTGATGAAAAATTAATAATCAATTATTGTGACAATGGCTAGAGTGTAATTACTTTTGCTAAACTAGAGTTGAGCATCAGTACGAGATAAATGTATGAAATCTAATAAGAGATTCATACTAGCATATTTTGTGAGGTTGTTATGTTCTAATATCATCTTGTTAAAGAGTTTGTTTTAATATGATGGCTTATGCACTAGGTTTAACTAGATTAAGTAGTTGGAATCTTATTTGGATAATAAGAACATGATGAAGTGATTTATGGTGTTCCTTTTGGAAAAATATGAAGGAGTGAGATGATATGATGATTTTTGCAAAGAATGTTTTATCTTGTTGTGAATACAATCGATAGTATGTAGTTGTGATTATGGTGTTGAATTTTTTAAAAATAAAGGAATTTGTTAATTCCATAATACTAATTGAATTGAAGGGTGTGAGATTTACGGTTAGAATCTTTTTGTACCTTATGACTTGTGTGATAGCCGAGGTTGCTTTGAGTAAAGCGACATGTTGAATGATCTTTTTGGTTTTTATCTGAATCTCGTGTTGTGGTCTTCAAGCATCCTTTGTTGGAATTGGCGGGATCTTTGTTATAAAAGAAAAATGTTTCTTATTGAAAGAAAAAGTTGTACTATAAGTATTTGAAGTGCAGACGATCTATCTTGTGTTTTCCAACCTCAATGCTATCTATTTTTTCCCTTGGTCTTTTAGCTCTTTGTGAATGATAGCAATTTTACGTATCTTTGAATTTATTTCTTCTTACCTCTTCTTCTAAGAACATGGTAATTGTTGTGGGTTGCGAAGACTTTTGTTGCGTGATGACAACTTAATAGTGGTAGTGTAGTGATGTTTTTGTAGGAGCCTTAAATATCACAATATTTAAGATATAATGGATGATATATTATTTTCATGGAATAATCCTTGGGAAGGGTATGTTTTAAATAGAATGTTTATCTTAGAGCCAAGTGATTTATTGATGTTAAAAATGAGTGTTTGTTAATTGTGGTATAGTAGGGTGTTCACTGAGGTTTTCCCTATCTTATATGGGAAGTTGGTTGTAAGAACTTGGAAGTGAGTTTGGGCTTCACCTTACATTATGCTAGAATTTTTTTAGAGGCTCGGTGTCTACGTGTTGGAATAGTGGATCGAGTTGAATCCAAATAGTGTGATGATCGGGATAGCATCCTTGAGGTGCGAATTGAGTATGTGTGGGTGTGATATGAATCCGTGTTGTTATCCTTAAGGGACTGAAGTGCGTTAGGAATTATTTGTCAAAATAATTACATTGGTCATAGTTTTGGCTAGAGTATGATTTGCGGGGCCAGTAGAGTCTATCTACAATGGTGTAGATGATGTACTCAATTGAGCTAATTGTTAAGGTGGCCAACTTGAGATAAATGAGTTGGTGTGTTGGGCAATGATTTGAAAATCCTTGGTTCAAGGAAGTTAAATTATTAAAAGAAATGAATTGGGAAATTATTGTTATGTTAAGTAGTGAGATGCTCTCTTGATTCTTGTTTATGTTGTGTGTTTATGGCAGAGACCATTTGCAAATTGAGTTGACTTATGTTGAGGCGTAGTCTTTTCCAGTTAGGAAAAGAAATTGATTGTTTTAGTGCTGTCGAGTGATTTTCACTCTTAGCTTATGTGGTGTGGTTCTCCAATTGTCTACTTGACGAGTAGAAATATTTTGTGGTGAATCCTTTGATTTGGATCGTGGTCCTTTGAAGGAAAGCTGGTTGCTAGTGTGATGCTTGAGAGTTCTTTACTCTTCTGTTGCTTGGTTCTATTTGCAAAAGATACCGTTGTGCTTCTAGTAGAATGATGTGAGTGGAATTTGTGATCAAATTCTTTAAAAAGGGTATATTGTGTTATCCCGAGTATATTTAATAAGAGAAAAGTGTTTTAAGAAAGGGGATGGTTTTAGAAAGTGGTCTTAATAGTTATTGCGGAAATTTTGCCAAAATGGCGGGACACATTGGCGCTCGAGTTGGACAGAAGAGTTATGCGGACGTTAGGCTTAGACCAACGTGAATGGTGGACTTGCCGGAACTGGCCGTGAGGAAGAGGGCCATCAAGTATGTGAAGGCCCTCTGGACGAATCAGTCCAAGCGGGAGACGATGTGGAACCTTGAAGACTGGATGCATAATAAGAGCCCGAGCTCTTCAAGGCGGAGAGTACCCGTAATTGTGGTTCCCTTGGGATGCTCTATCCTTTGGTTGTTTTTTTTTCTTCATTGATCTTTTGTCTCGTGCGTTGAGGAGTTAAATTCGAGGACGAATCCTTTTAGGTGGGGAGAATGTAATACCACGAGCGTCGTTTGACCAGTTTAAATTAATCGCGAGTCACGGTTATTCGATAAATCGTGGGAAAAGGAAATTAAAATGTAAGTTAGCATTAAATTGGGAAAAATAAAGAGATTTAATTTATTAAAAAATAGTCTAGGAGGCGGGCTTGACACCTTGGGCCGGAGGGCCAAGGGTGGCCGCACCCCCTCCCCTTGCCTAGCTTCCACTCCCTTTTTATTTCCCCTTGGCTGCACCTCCTCCTTTTACCTCTCCTGGCGCCACTTTCCAGCCCCTCCCTCCCCATGGCTGCTTGCCCCTTGTGCAAGAAGAAAAAGGAGAAGAGGAAGGAGAAGAGGAAGGAGAGGAAGAGAAGGAAGGAGAAGAGAGGAAGAGGAGAAGAAAAGAGGGTGATCCCCAAGGTTAGGTAATTTTCCCCATCCCAAATCCCTGATTTCTGCTGTAATTAGGGTTCATAGCACGGGATTTGATGGGGATTAGCATTTAGGTTCTCCAATTAGAGAGTTCTGCGATTGCCGTAGATCAATTCGCGCTTGTGTGATTGTTTCTTGTGGTTTAGACCCATGAAACGATTTTTTCCTGCAGTTTGTCCCAAAGGAAGAACGTAGAGGACGATGATGCGCATCTACTGTATTTTTAAGATTTTTGGCGCGTAATTTAGTCGTACCAGGATCTGGAATCTCGCTGTCCATCGGGGTTGCGACGAGGGACGGACCAGCATTGAGATGGGAATTAGGGATAGTATATGAATTATATATCTTTGGCCACCATTGAGAAAGTTGTGGGAATTTAGTAAGCTAGTTGCTGTATAAAAATAAAATTTTTAGAGCCATACTCTGTTGTTGGGAAGCTTTTGAACTGATCTGTCTCTGTGTGAGCAGAAGAGGATCTCTGTTTTGAGCATTTAGTTACCCCATGCTAAGAACAAAATAAAAATATATGATCTACATGAAAAGTGTAGGTATTTAAGTGAGGAATCCAGATATATATCTTTTGCTGTGATTAGTTTTATACTTTTAAAGATATGAAAATGTTAAGCAGCACCGCTGCGATGGGATTAGTGTAGAACCGTTCTGCGGGAAAGGTTGTTGTGGGATTTGGGGCTTAGCGACACCTTTGCTTCTTAAGAATCATTTTGAGTGTTGTTGTATGGTTCGAGGTGTACTTTTGAGCAGGTGGTTTTGCTCACGATCGTGCGTGATTGCGTCGCCAGCGGTAGAGGCAAGTAAATGTAGCGGTTGTGCTACGGTTTAACTCGTTATTCTTACTACTTGCAATATACATGTTTTCATAACTTGAAGTTATATGCCATGGTTGCATGTTTTATGGATGAGGTCGTGGTAGCAAATTAATATTCATTTTGCCATGCGTTGGAAGAGTTGTTGGTAGTCATGTGGTAATTTGCTTAATGAGCCAAATGCGAATATGAAAATAAACTCAAGGTGGACATATTGATAATTCCTTGTGGTTATATTCATGATGATCATGTTGTGGTCTATGTGGTAGAGTTCCATTTAGATCGATTGATTTTGATCTTGGTGAATCGGGTGTGGGTTATGTGGTAATGGTCTTATGACACAACGGTATTGTGCTTAATGAGACACATGTGGATTATGAGAAAATATTCATGATGAGTATGTTGTTGACCTTCGTGGTTAAATTCTTGTGGTTTATGATTATCATATCATGACATTTGCATTGTGGATGTAAGCCGCTTATAGCGCGATCGTGCAGTACAACATCGTGCATTCTTGTAGCACGATGCATACTTTTACCTTGTTGGGTAAAGGTGCGATGAAGCATAGCATACATATGCATTACATTGTGGAAAGATCATTTGCATACTTATGCAAGATATTGTGGTGAAGTTATATTACAAACAACTGCAACTTTATAGTTGTAATGTGGAATTGGCTCATGAGAGTCACTTGTGGTGTGAGGAAAGTGGCTATGGTCGTGGATTGGGGTTCATCCCTTGTGGTATGGTAGTGGTTGTGATTGTGGCATGAGATTCTACTCTCTTGTGGTAATTGTTGATAGCAGTTGTGGATGCGAGAAATAGTAAAGTTATGAGGTAAAACTTGTTAATGTTTTTTTTTGTCATTGGTAGTGGTAGTGGTGAATAATATGAAGAAGTTAATCAAGATTCATTTGCTAATATTTTACTATTGATGGTAGTAAATATGGTTGAGGCTATAATTGTGATCATTATGGGAAATGGATATTGATGCTTAATATCTTTGTAGTTTAATTAACTTGTAATGAATGTGGATGCACATTATGGATGTGGACATGTGGATCTTGTAATGATGTTGTATATTTGTTTGTAGTCCGAATAGCACATTAAGCAGTTTGCTTCTGAGATTTTTATCTCACCCTTGTTTTTCCCCTACGGTGATTGTTGAGCATTCATGGGTTGGGTAGAGCGGCACCACAATAATGCACTTGGTTCATCAACTCATCTTTGTAATAAAGTCGATGAAATTCGATCAAATGCTTAGCCGTGGGTGAATATTTTATTTAATAATGATGGACTTGTGAACTATTTCTTTGATTAATCTGCTAGGGGTTGTTTTAATTATTGAACTTGTTACCGTTATCTTTGTTCCCTTAGTTGTTTATGCTTCCGCTTAATGCTTTATGTCTAGAAATTGTTGCCAGAATAAATTATCTTGAAATTTCTGGCTAGCTAAGTGGTTTAGTAGCATTCCAGGGTAATGTGGGTCCTGGGGTGTTACAGACCCGATGAGCCAGCTTTTTCTGAGGACGTGACCCGACGAAGCACGTTTTACCAAGACGAGAGCCCCGGCTACGGCTCCATCCGCTCTAGCTATAAATACAGCGTAACTCATCCAACATCTCCATAGCAGCAGCACCAAGTAGAAAACATGGACAAGGAGAAGGAATGAGAGAAAATCAGTAAGCTTTTGAAGGACTGGGTGTCTCCCCATGAGACCACCGCTCGCTATCATGCCGCTAATCAGCAGTCTTTCACACACCAAACTTTTCCGGAACTGGTGGATTTGAGAAAGCTGCCACGTAGTACGCCCAATGATTCTGGGCCGAGCCGCGGCCCCCCACTATGCCCACGGAACGCCCTCCAGAAGGGCCCTCGATAGGGGTGGCATCACCCCTATGCTGGTGTCGGGACGCCTGCAAATGCGTCAAATCAACCGATGAGTGGAGCATTGGGCAACGCTATTGGTGCTGCCCAAACTACGCCATGGACTACACCGACAGGCAGCCGGTAATGATAGGGTACAATGCTATTTTTTCTTCCCGTAACGGCGTAACGAACTCTCTTTACCCACCGTAGTCTCCGCCACCCCTATGCGACTTCCGCCAGTGGATCGACGACAAGATCCACCCCTATGACATGTGGTGGTTGCTGAGACGGAAGAGCTGGGCCAGGGAGGACATCGAGACCCGTGAAAGGCGCCTTAAAGAGTTGAAAGCTGAGTAGGCCGACCAAGGTAGGCGGGACAGGCAGCGCGAGGAGCAGGAGCGTGAGCATGCGAGGCGACGGGAGGCTGAGAGGGAGCGGAAGAGGGCCATCGCGGCGAGAGCTAAGGCGCAAGGCGAGAAGTACAACGCCGAGCTGGGCCGCAAGGGCAAATGGCCACATTCCACTCAGTAGTCTACCCTATTCGTCCACATATCCCATGTATTTCCAATTCTCTAAAGGCATGCGTGTACCATCCTCAGTTCGTTGTCCTGCGTGCTATGTAACCCCTTTCTCCGATGAAATGTCGTGTTCTTATCGTTGCGTCATTTCCCGGAAGTTCTCCAAGGGAGTTGTGCATGAATTCCCAAACGCATTGTAATATTATTTGCCTTCGTACTTACGAATCATTAATGATGAGGACATGACCCCTATGGATACAACCATATTTGCTATGCTTACTGTTCCAAGTATAAGAGCTCGTACGCTTCACTTAAATTATCAGGTGAGCTTGTTTTTAGGAGTGTCTTTATATTATATGAATTATATGATGCTACCTAATGATGAAATATATATATATGTGCAGTGCCATGTCACTTTTGGTCCAAGACAAGCAAGCAGTTCGAGCTGGACCCGTTTTGGAATCCAGTTCGGCCTCTAGAATCAGCCTGACAACACCAACTTAAAACAAGCATAACTTTCACATACGAAGTCCGTTGGAGGTCCACGAGTACTTGATTGAAAGCTTATTTCGTTCTCTTTCCAATGGATCTAGCCTCACCTTCAAATTCCTTCTGGACTGATCTCAAGCATCAAAAGAAGACGTCATGTCACTTGTTTGGGCCAATCTGGGGCTTGTAATCATACTGAACTTGGCCCATCTGCCGGTGGACCACCTGGGGGTTCTGTTACTATTCACATGAACAGTAATCCGTGAGATTAGTCCCACCCCCTTAGTTCTATTAGATGTGTGGCTCCTCATCCCCTATTTAAGGAGGTCGCACCCCCTCTAGTTTTCTTGGATTTTGTTTAGTTAAAAGTTAGCTCCATAGCAACTTCGTGTATTGGCTTGTGTCGACTAGACCAACCATAATACCGCTTCAGAATCCCAACTCAATTAAATATTTTAATCCTATTTGCAATTTCAGATTGCTTATTATCTTGTTCTTGCGTGCTTCTTGGTGTATGCGAGAATCGACCTTCGTGGTCGAGTCAGCGGGTATTCGTGCACGGTTGATAACGACTTGTCAATCAGTTCAGCGATTGCGTGGTTTCGAGCCTTGCGTGTTCGTAGCCAGGATCGTGAGAGTTGAGCGACACCTACCGGACTTATCGTTCTCTTCGAAAGATCGGGACAACAAACGGACCTTCGGGTTCATCAATTAATACCTCAATCGTCTTCAAAAAAAATCTTACAAAATTCTCCTTAATACAACAATACATGACATATTGTAAAAACATATTTACAACAATAAATAGCAACCGCAATAAATTACAAAAATAAATCCCTGTCGCCGGTTGAACCCCTTGTCGTCGGTTGAGATCCCTGTCGCCAGTTCAACTGGCGATAGGAAGCCATCGCCGTTTCAACTGGCGACAAGCCCTGACCCCTATAAAACCCTCTTGGAACCCTCAAAATTCCACACAGGACTCAGTTTTATTCAGGAAAAAGAGAAGGCCGCAAGAGAGAGGAGGAGAAAAGCTAGTAAAGTGATGTTCGTCCAGTTGCCCACCTCTCATGTAATGTACAATTACGTAGTGAAGTCTGTTTTACATACTTTTTTTGTGGGCTATTTAGTTCTAGATATGTAGTTCATCGTGTAAATGTTCTTGACACTGCAGTGCGTAAAATATGTCTGATGTCGCCAATTTCAAAATTTACTATAGGCGAGGGACTATTATGGAGGGTCCCGAGGGAATTGATTTGAGTTATTTTCAGTCAGCGGACGTGCCCCTACCAAGACCTGAGCAGCATACATTAGACGCTGTGATGTGGTGGTTGTTCCACACGTTCCAAGTGGACCGTGATGTGTACGACCTGGCATTGAGTTGCCTTACCCCCTGGGCAGGACAACCCACGTACTGGGAGTTAGTGCAACTAAAGAGAACAAATTCATGGCAGTTGTATGTAAGCATGGCGAGGGAGAGGGGATGAAAATTGGTCCTTATGGTCCAGGCTTATGCCAAACCCACTGCAGCATCGGGGTCTGAACAAGTAGGAGTTGCTGACACCGAGGAAGAAATCGGTGACTCGGTAGCGCACACAATGGCTGAAGGACAAGGGCTTGCTGATGCCGTCGACGAATACTATGCCGAAGTACCTCCTTCAGTGAGACAAGCTAGTGGGCTTACTGACGAGGGGGAGGAGCTGGAAGACCTAGTGCAAATGATGGATCTCGAAGACCAGGACTACATGGCATTGTCCGAAGATGAAGGTTCCGATGACGATGATGATACGGACCAGCAGGCGGTTCCATCCGAGTAGAACATATACCAGTTCGAGAACCTTGTTGTCAACGAAGCCTTCCGTGTACCGTGGGAGTACGACCAGAGAGAGGTCAGACTAGGAGCTATGTACAAATGCAAGGAGGCCGTGCAGGATGCGGTCAAATTCTGGGCATTGTTGGTGCGGCGCACATTCACCGTCGTCAAGTCTACCCCAAGATGCTACGACGTGAAGTGCTGCATAGAGGGATGCCCTTGGCGCGTGCACGCATTTCAGCCCAAGTGGGACATGTAACAGCCCCGAGTTTATAAACAGTAATAAAATGCTTTATGAGCGATGTGAGATCTTGTTCATGGCATTCTTGTTCATGTTTACACTTTAGGCGACATGTTACAAATTGAAAACCTTCCTTTTTGCAAAAAATCCCAAAAAGGATCATTTAAAGTCTTAAAAGGATACAAGATAAAACTTGTATTATGACTGGGAAGTATTTTTATTAAAACCTAGATAAATTATCTTGGCTAAAAATATTTTTGTTGCATTTTTAGAAATTATTTGGGCTTAAAGAAAATTTATTGTCTTTAAATAAATATTCTCGGTCTGAAATGAATATTTATGTATTTTATAAAGTGAAAATGTGGTTTATAAAATTTATCTGGGAAATATATCAACCCAGTAGCTTACAGTAAAAATTTCATAAATTTATAAATTTATTTGATATTTTTAAAGTCCTAGTCAAATCTTTTAAGTATTCAAATGGGTTTGGTCAACTAAACTGGGCTAAACCCAACCCTTGCACTGTAGCGACTCGGTCTCACGTGTTCGGGTTCAACCCAGTGCGACTTGGTCTGGCTCGGTCACGTCCCAACGCGAGCCCGACATCCACGCGTGATGCGAGCCGTCGATCTTCAATCAAACGGGCGAGCTCACGGTATCCGCGAGCGCCCACGTGTATACTTTAATCTCCACCGTTGGATCTTGATCTAACGGCGAGATTAGTGTGTGCTGTCGGACAACTCGGATCCATGTTCAATCTCCACCGTTCGTTTCCAATCCAACCGTGACGCCCTTTCGTTTTAAACCTAAAGCGCGATTTTATCTCACCGTTAGATTCAAATCCTCGGCTTTTCCTTTTTCGCGTGTTATAAAGTCCGCACTCCTGCGGGCGTTGGATCTTCATCGTGTGGCCCGATTAGTGTATGCATTGGACGACTCGGATCCCCGCACAATCGTGGCCGTCCATCCTTGATCTAACGGTATTGCTTATTTCAATTTGAAATCAGAGGCGCGCGATTATATGGGCCCTTGGATTTCAATCCTACGGCACTCCTTTTTGACCGTGGGCCTTTAAAGCCCAAAATCGGTGTATCGTTGGATTTCAATCGTAAGGTCTATATGAGTGTATGCAATCGGACCATCCGGTTCCATTTTTACATCCCGGCCGTAGAAATAAAATCCAACGGTCTTTGAGCCATCGCATCTAAAGGGGTGGCGTGTATACCTTTTAAGTGATCGTTGGATCTTAATCCAACGTCCATCTTTGAAAGCGAGCCCGAACCGCCGGGATTTCGTTTTAATCCCGATCGGTAGATCTAGATCGTGCGGTCCATATTAACTGGTACCGATTCAAATCATTTAATCTATCTATTTATCACAGCCGCCCATTTCCAATCGGACGGCTGATATTCGTTGGAGCTTTTGTGAAGCGCGCGCGGCTGAGAATGACAATGGGACCCACATGTAAGAGTATGCTTATCGTCTTCCTCTCTCTCGTAGCGCAAATCTCTCAGAAGCAGAGGAGGATTTATCCCAAAGATTTTGCAACTAATTTTTGGGGATAATTAGCCTAAATGGACACCTCATCAAGCTCTAGATTTTTCCCAATTATCCTGTAGCTCAACTCCCTTATATATAAACCCTAGCTTTTGGAGCTGCAGCCATTGTTGACCACTGAAGCTCACTTGCATCCATTGTTGTCCAGTGGAGTTTCTTGCTTCTATCCTTTGCTTATCCATCCTTAAGCCTTGGTTTTACTTACAATAAAGATGGGTTATCTTTTGTAGGTTAAATCGAGTTTATTTCTCATCCATCATCATCGGTTTTGAGTTCTTGATATCTTTCCATCTTGGTAAGCCAAAACCCTAGTTTCGACATCTTGAGCATCTTAAGAACCTTAGAAGCTGCTGTGAATCATTCTTTTAAGCATCAGTAGCTTGATCTTGCTTCAAACTGAAAAGCTATTATTCTAGCTTTTCAGTCTTTTGTGTCATTTTCAAGACCTAGGGTTCTTCTGTCAACTTATCCTCTTATTTAGGTTTTGACTAAACCCTAGCAGCATGACAAGTTGATCTTTCAATTCTTGTCATCATCTATTTTGACTCCTAGCTGAAATATGTCTCTGTTTTCTTGTCGGCTCAACCGACAAAATAGGTTTTTGCTTTAGCTTTTGTAATCTAACTAGTTAGGGTTAAACTAAGGTTGGTTTGGGATATTAATTACCCTAAAAGATCATGCTAAGTTTCATTTATGAACTTTTGCATGTTCTATACTTCTTTTTCCGAAAATTGCAATCTGTCCTGTTTTCAGCTCTTTTAAAATCTGAAAATTGGCACTTTGCACTAAACTCTAATTTCTGTCTTTTGAAAACAGTAGGTTATAAAATGGGTTATTATCACTATTAGGGTAAATATAACTTAAGCATGTTGTTAATCATGCATTTCTTTATTGATCATACAATTTCGATAATTTATACGGTTGTCGTTTTGGTATTTATTGGATTTTATTGCTTCTTTTAGAAAGTGGTTCTCTGAAGCTTTTGATTATACTTCAACAACTTTGAGCACGCAATGAAGTCTATTACTACCAAGGCAAGCATCTTCTTTGCACCATGTTGAACCCAGATTTTGTACAATAGCTTTTACAAATCCAGTGATATCTGTGCATGCTATTTGTCTGAAAATACAAAATGTGACTTGTAATAGCTAGTTATAACCTGACATGGTGGATTACCTTAATTATGACCATACACTCAACTCTAGTGTAATCTTGTATACTATATGGTCTATTTTGATTTGGCTTAGATATGCGATCTAGAGATTTTAGAGTTTGACAAGCATATCTTGTCAAACATGGAGTCAGCAATGAACCACAGTTATTTTGACTTCTTTGTCCAGTTTCTTTAAATCAGTCTTGCATTTGAAATTCAAATTGATCTGGACAAGAGGAAGTTAGTGATGGTGCTTTTGTGCACGAGATTGGGTTTTGTGGTGGCTTGTCCGGGTTAATTAAGGACCGAACTCTGATTATTCAATTCAAGTCCCCACGTACTTCCACATGCAGTGTATGGTATTTGTTTGGTTAAGTAAAATGTTGAGACTATTGAGTTGGAAACAGAGAGTAAGAATATGTGTATTGACCTTGTATGGCATAGATGCTTTGGTGCGAGGACTGCGTTTTATGCCATGTGAGCTTTGTATGTCAGTATCAGATGTTCTTAGGAGGGTGAGGGCGTATATATGCCTCGTCGCATATCGATACCTTAATGGTGCCGATAGCATTCTACTATGGGTAGGGAACCCAATTCGCTTTAAATTGTTTGGATCGGCATTCTTGACACAACATGTGTGCCCGTGGTTAGTAGGTGGTATAGCCTACGCTAATGGGATTAGTTCACACATGGGGATCCAACTCAATAGTGTTGGCTTGTTGAAAAATACCAAATCTTAGCTTCCCGGTCGGCATACCAAAGGAAGTGTGTCATCATTCGGAGGCATCCAAGACAACGAGCTAGCTAAGTCATGTGGGTAAAGATGTACACCTGCGGGGTATAAAGCATTCGAATAACCGTGTCCACGGTCATGGGCGATAACTTGAATCGATATCACTGTATAGAGATTTTAATTTCCAAAATGTGGTTTCGATTTATTTTCGGTTTGCATGAGGGAATCATGCCTTTATCTTATTCACATTTAATGTATTTACTTACTGTTTTACTTTATTTTTAATTTATTAAATTGCTTTATCAAAAGTTAGTCTTTGTAGGTTAAGATGTATCGCTTTATGCAAATTTGAACCTTTATACCTTCCTGTTGTAACCTTATGCATGTAACAACTCTACTCCTTTGATTAGGTTCTAATAACCACTTTCTTTTATTAGTTTGTGTAAGACTTGCTGAGTACCTTTTGTACTCAAGGTGCTACCACCTATTGTTGCAGGTGAGGATGGTTTTCTTTATGAGGTACCCGTTAGCGCCGATCAGGGTGACGCTAACGAGTAACGCTACTTCTTTCCTCCACGCAATTGCCTGCGGGTGGATGAGGCCTTTGGTGGACATTTTTCGTTCATTTTGCTTCCACAGATATCGTTAAAGTGACCAAGTCACTTAATATTGTAGTATTAATAGAATGATGTAACCTTATGTTTAATTATATCAATGTATGACTTGTATGTGTTTGATGCAATGTTGATGAAGGATATATATGCAATGGTCGTTGATCACGGGAACCATTGAGAATCATATATATCAGAATCTGCATTGGATCATCCTTTGGTTAAATTTATATCTTTAGCATGGTTTTTAATAAAGGGCGATCTTGTTCCTTCATTAATAATTGTGCTACAGTATGAATTTAATTAGTAACATTTCCAATAACCGGGGGTCCTCACAGGACACCTACTAGAAGTGCTCCATAGTGGTCCTTCACACATGCATCGTCGCTGAGTCAGTGCAGTCCGACCGGAGCCTGTCATCAGGCTTCATCGTCAATCTCATGTACAGTGAGATCGTGGATAACCTAGATTTTGAGCCACGATCCATCATTCGGGCCATTGAGGCAAGGTTCCAGTACACTATCAACTATGCAAAGGCTTGGAGGGCAAAACAGAAGGCATTGGAATCAAGGTTCGGCACGTTCGAGGATTCCTACCACAACCTTCCTGGGCAACTCCGAGTCATACAAGACAGGAATCCCGGCACTCATGTTGACATTCAAGACGCCACGCATCCGAAGTGGCCTAATAAGAGGGTACTACAGCGAGCATTCTTCGCCTTTGGTCCATGCATCAATGCATTCCGACACTGCCGTCCAATCTTGTGCATCGATGGTACATTCCTGACTGGGAGGTACAAGGGCTAGATACTGACTGCAATAGCGACGGATGGAAACAATCAAGTTCTTTCCGTGGCATTCGCTTTCGTTGAAAGCGAGAACACGGATAGCTGGCTGTGGTTCCTGATAAATGTGAGGATTTCTGTTGTGCAGGACCGTCCCAACGTATGCCTCATACATGATCGACACGCAGGCCTGTTGCATGCAATAACTCAGCTACAACGAGGAGAGAACGTACCACTTTCATGGCCGGATCTACAAGTAGGTGGTGCATGAGGCACTTGGGTGCAAACTTCTATAAGCAGTTCCGCAACAAGGACTTGATGAATCTATTCAAGCGCTTGTGCAACCAGAACTAGCAGCGGAAGTTCGAAACACTCTGGAAGATTCTGGATGACCGGACCCAAACCCACAGAAGGGAGGCAGCGAGAAGGGCCGCCCCAAGCGCTGACCAGGCCCCCGAAGCATTGCCACAGCTACCCACAAATGGTCCTAGTATCACAAGGAAGACAGGGGTACAGGTCAAATGCTTCTCAGACTGAATTGAGCACGAGCCTAAGGAGAAGTGGTCGCTGCTACATGACAGGGGTGGTGCTCGATATGGTATCATGACAACCAACCTAGCTGAGGTCTACAACTGGGTCATGTGCGGTGCTAGGTGCCTCCTTTTGGTTAGTATTGTGGAGACAATTCTCCGCAGTACCACAAACTACTTTGTTAACAGATGCAGCAATGCGTCGCTCGCCATGACAAATGACAGAGTACTCTACTCCGCCATGATCACCGCATACACGGAGGAGAAGAGAAAGAAGGGTGAGATGCACCGGGCATTCAAGATGGGCACGAGGGAGCTTCGCTTCGAGATAATGTGCAGGGTAAGGGCGTCGCGCAGACTAACGCGAGAGGATCACCCATGAGTGCACACTCTGCGCGATAGTTGCGTATGCACTTGTAACAAGCCCCTTCTTACGCATAGGCCTGCTCCCATGTCATGGCGCTTTGTTCGATGATGGCGCTTTGTAACATCCCCATTTTGGCTTGTGTTTCAAATGTAAGAAATTGAGGGTAAATTAAAACTTTTCTTACATCCTTGTGCTTTTGAGCTTTTCTGAAATTCTTGTAAAAAGAATTTGGGAAATCCAAAATCAAAACCATCCAATATATCAATTCAAAAACATCCTTGGGGAAATCTTGGGTCAAACCCTTGGAAATAATTTTCCTGGGTTCTAAGGTTGCCTTGTGACCCCTCTGATTTATTTCATAATTTTTGGAAATTATTTGAAATATTTTAAGGGCAAGTCAAACCTTGGTCAAACCTTTGAAATCACCTTCTGGAATTTCTTGAGAAAATTTCAGTGCACAAAAACCTCTGGAAATTTTATGGGAGGTAAACCCCAAGGTAAGCAAGCTCCAGTTAAAATTTCATGAATTTTGGAGTTGATTTGATACCTCAATTAAATCCCCAAAGTTTCAGCCTTTAAAATTCAAAACCTAGCTGGTTTGCACTGTTCCTCGGGTGCGAGTCAGACTCGAGCTCGAGCCAACTGACTCGGCCGAGTCAACTAACCGCACCCGGCGCGGGCGAGCGGGCGCGCGCATTCTGGACCATTGGATCTCCATCGAACGGCTCGCATCCGTGTAGGCATTCGGACCCTCCGTTGCCACGATTCTCAGCCGTTGGATTTCAATCGGGCGGTCGACGTTTGCCCAACGCCGTTTCAACTCGATCGCGTGTTAGCCCTTGGATGCGGTCGGACGGTGGCGTCGTCGCCTTCCTCTCGCTCGCGCGACGCTGCGCCATGGCGGAGCCGAGCGTGGGCGCGCAGTGCCCTGTCCCATCCGGCGACCTCGCAACGGGTGTCTGCAGCGCATTAAATACCCGTCACTCCACCGCCCCGTTTAGTCGTCATCTCAACTGCTCCCGTCGCTCACGGCGGCCGTAGCGGCAGCGAACCCGAGGCGAAGCAACGGTGCCTCTCGCTCTTCACCGCTACTTAAGCGCCTGGTCACCTCCTTTGGTTTCCTTTGCTCTCCCGCAGCTCTCTCTTGCACCCTCGAGCTTGAGCGAGCCCATACCACCCAGCGCCCATCTCGCCATTGCCGAGCTTGGAGCTCTGCGCCGACGGTGCTCCGGTGGCTCCTCGCCCGATTCTTCCTCCTGCTCCTTCCTCTTACCTCTGTGGTGCTTAACCCTCACCCTATTTTGGGTTTCCTCTATAGAGGCAGCGGGGATTGGAGTTTTGGAGCTCGCGGCCGCCAGTGCCCCCTTTCTTCTCCGGTGCCGGTAAGACCCCCATTTCCCAATCCCTGCCTCCTGGACCTTCTCTGTGGTATTGCGAAGCTCATGGTACCACCCGGTGTTGCTGGTTTGGCCCAGGTCGACCCCTCCGCGTTGAGGCATCCCCGCACCGCCGCTGATCCTCGTCGCCGGGCTGCTCCGTTCATCCTCCGTCCACCCCAACCCCGTTATCATCTTCAGTGAACCCCTGGTGAGCTTAAGCTCTTCCCCGTTTAGCTTTTGCTGCACCGTGGCCGTAGTTCCTCGTTTCGGTCGCGCCGCCTCCGCCGTTAGCCTCCGGCTCGCCGCCGGCTACCTTATGGACTCCGGTTGGTCGCGTTAAGTCCATAGGACCCTGTCATAGCTTTTGCACCCGTCCATTTGCGCGAAGCTTAGCCATGTCATCGTTTTCGTTTTCGGCCGTAGCACTCCCTCCGCCTCTCGCCGCCGCGCCGCCGCGTCAGGTCGCCATTGGCCTCGCCGCCGGTGCCATCTGGTGCGTAATAGCAGTAGTTTTCCGTTTTAGCTCCTTCCGGGCCTCGCCCTGAGCTCCCTCGCTGGCGACACGCCCGGCGAGCTCGAGTTTTGCTCGGCTCTGTTGTCGGGCGAGCGGCAGCAACGTCGGGACGACGTGGCTCGTTAGTGGTCGTCCGATCTAGAGATCTACGGCCCTCAGCTCTCCACGTCGCCGCCCTCTTCTGCGCGCTCAGTGCCTGTGTCGCTCGGGTTCAACCGGGGACGTTTGATCTGAGATCGACGGCTCTCAATCGTCCACGTCTCCGGGTGTTAGGAAAATCCCCGAAAATGCTAAGTCCAAAAACTGAAGAACTTTAGGGTCTTGTCATTTTTGTATCTCTGTAACTATAGATCCAAATTAGATGATTCCAATTTTTTTAGTTTCCTTATACCTTGAACTTAAATAGAAAAATAATTGTAGACCATGATCAAACCTTGAAAACCTTTTTCAAAAATAGTAAACAAGTGAACTTAATATCTTTTTTCAGAACTTTTAGCAAACTTGTAAAATGCATATCTTTTTATCTATAGCTGATTTTTGTGTGAATCCAATTGGATTAGCTTCCACTGATAGTGTATTTGCTAGGAAAATTGGTTTCATAAATTTTACTGTTTTTAAAAATCATAAGGATCATATTTTAGTTTAATACCCTAAACAATTTAGACAAATCATAACTCTTTCAATATAACTCCAAATGACCTGAAATTTTATATGGCTTATCACTATACCAGTAGGTAGCTACCATAAAAGTTTCAGCTTCAAAATCTTTCTAGAAAATATTTTTTCTACAGTATCTAATTATGGCCGAAAATAGGTTTTTAGGGAATATCTTTTGCACCACAAATCCAAATTAGGTTTTCCCAGTTTCTATGTCTAGGTTTATTCCTATTCTACCTTGTGTATAAATTTCGTCGCAATTGGATAGATTTTGCTTGCCCTTTTGTTTAAGTGTTGCTCGTCTTATTGATTGTTCTCGCTTCTTTTTGCTTTTCGCTTAGGCTTCGACATTTGCGGTAACCCCGAGAACGATCCTCCGCAACAGTTTGAGCAACAGCAAGCAGGCAAGCAGTTTGATCATATCCACTCAATCCCATTACTTTTAAAATCTAATACTTTGTTTTACTTGTATGTATGCATGCTTTTGTGTCAATGATTAATTTTGCCGAATAGAGGTAGCTAAGCCTAATTGCATTGTTTCCCTTAAATTGTTCACCCCTGCCACAACCTTAGGAATATTATCCTCACCGGTGAATTAGAGCCCGGTGAATGATTTAGGGCCTTTTATTTGTCTTTACGATATGATGCTTAGCAATGCTTAGTTATCGGTAGTATTGGACGATCATCGACTTAGTCAATGATCTTGATCACACAAATGCTATTATTATTCCATTATGTCCAACCCTTGTGTTTTACCAATTTGCAAATCAAAAACTGAAAACAAAAATTATATCTTGGCTTGGACACAATGGTATGTTAGGTGATCTGTTGGGTGTGATTGGAATGGTGCCTAAGTCCCTAAGGACCGAGTTACTTGTGTCACTAAGCCAAGCGCTTATTGCGTGCTAACCACACGAGGGGGATATGGAACCTCTCTTGACTAAGTACTTTGAGAGGTGTTAATTATGAGCTGGTCGGTGGGTGTGTTCCTGTGTGTGTGTGTGTGTTTGTGGTGTTGGAGGGGAGCATTAGCAGTCCGGTTAGGCTGTCTAATGTGTCTTTCTCCCGTGGGTTGCTGCTCTTAATTAGCATCGTCCATTGGAAAGCGTCTTGTTAGACTTAGCCATGCCTGCATACCAAAGGAAGTGTGCTAACCGTGGCTGGTGGAAAGGCGGTCTATCGTGTGGGTACATTGGTACACCCCTGTAGGGTTAAAACTATTCGAATAGCCTCGTTCTAGGTTATGGACATGCTTGGTAAGGTCGTGCAAGAACTAGACTACAACCTTTTAAAAACTTAAACTTGACATGGGTGGTATGAAGGGGTACTTCATGCTATTGTTGTGGTGACTATGGGTTAGTCACTTCTAGGTTGGTGTTGTCATCTATCTATTGTTATAATTGTCTCTCTTTTATTTGAACAATAAAAGTTAATTGCAAACTTGCTTTGAATCTATTACCTTATTGCAAATGAAAACTTGCTTTATCTTTGAAAATAAGTCCGAGCCTCATCCACTTAAATAAAGCTTGCATGTAGTTAATTATAGTTCTGTTATCTCACACGTCAGTCTTGCAGTACAAAAATAAGTTTTGTACTCATCCGCTTTGCTTAATATTAATTGTTGCAGAGGAAGAAGGTGAGCCCAAGGGCCTCACTTTTGTGAGTGTGTTCTTGTATTTGTTTGGGACGATTAGCTTGGCGGTCCGGTTGATTGCCTTGTGGGTAAAGGCACACCGATTGGCTTTTGTTTATCGCCATCTTATGGCCATTTTGCTTCATTGTTTAAATTAGTTACTTATGTGTTATTTGGCAGTCGGCCTCTCTTTTGTAATAACTCTCTTTATATTATGTATGTCTTTCATTGTTGCTTTTGCTTGGCTCTATGTGTATGAATGGAATTGATGCATGATTTTGTAACAGGTGTGTATCTGCATTTACAGGAAGTATACATATCTCGAGGCTTGGTTTATTTGATTTGTACTGTTAGGACCAAGTGGATGGTTAAACAGTACAAGCCGAATAAACCGGGGTCCTCACAGCAGCATCCCAGACAATACCTCTCTCACTATTTTATCAAGGAGGCGGTGATAAAAACATGGAGTGAAGAGATGTATGGTTACACCGTTGTTGGCTATTTCACTGGCCATCCCACCTGAGAGCAACTAATCTGGGTCGCGAACATTGCCAGGCTCAAGGGAAAGGTTGGCCGGCGACAGGTACGGCGCATCAGGAATGATATGGACGAGGCAGAAGCCGGACGTCGCACGAAGAAGTGCTCCATTTGCAGGGAGTCTGGGCACACCTTCAAGACATGCCCCACGCGAAATACTCAGGACCAAGAAGACATCGACATTCCGGACGTCGCCGCGGGGACCTCATCTGGTGCCCCGACTAGAGGCGGTCCACATGGGAGACGTTGAGGTCGCGACCACGAGAAAAAACGGACAGTAGTAATATATTATTATCAATATTGTGAATTATCATTTCAATTAAGTGTTATGACGTTCTGCTGCAAGTTCTGTAATATCAGTGTATATGAATTCCTGGGTGAATCGCAATATCACTTACCTTCCCCTTTACGAATCGTTTATACCTCAAACGTCCTCGCTAAATTCTCCAAAAATTAACCGTAGTAGAACAACATAAGACGATGATAAAATGTTATTGCGAGTCTAACAGATTTCATACCATTTAACATTTATGAAAATAAAAAACTAGCTAAGTGGAATAGGGACAATCAAAAACTGACTAGAGCTGAGGTATATATCGCCAGTTCAACTGGCGATAGGGTCATGTCGCCAGTTGAACTGGCGATAAATACCTCAACTGGCGACAGGTAGTTTTGTAATTTTTAGGGGCGATTATTTATTTTTGTAAATATATTTTAAAATAATAATATTTTTTTTAAAAAAATTCTTAGTTGTTGTAACACGCGTGACCTTGCTTGTCTAGCGCCCATCAACTGAACGCTACATTGAGGAGATCCAGAAAACGTGAAAAGCTCATATAGCAGTTCACATAGTACTTGATTTTGGAATTTTTCGGACACTATTTTGAAAGGTTGTGATTTCTGCTGCCAAGCTAGTGTTGCAATAGTTGAGACCGTCCATTTTTTTTTAGTAATTATAAAAAAATTAAGCTTCTCTCTCTTTTTTTAGGAAAAAAAGTTGAGCTTGTCAGAGGAGGAATAAGAAGAATTAGCATGGCATGTACCTGAAGAGTGCTATAATAGTTATCTGAATTGTTCCAAACATTATATTGAAATGTTTCGTAACTAAATTTCTTCAATTGTTGTGAAAAAGTAAAAGTTGTTATTGGAGGTGTTCATTAGGATTGTTGCACCGGCCACTGCAAAATGTTGCATCCACAATTCATAATTTGTTGCAAGAATTTCATTGATCTATAAAATAGTGTTGCGGATCAAATTCCGTAGTCGTGTATACCCATTGGTACTCCTATTCCTATATGCCGTCTTCTTAATAATCAAGTAACTGAGGCCTGGGGCCACCAGTGAGGACACATCAGTTAAACAAGACGGCCAGATGAGACGTAAATCCAACGGTGGCCGAACCGTCCGAGGAAAATCGTGGCATCGGACGTCCGCGTGGTAGCAGCGTCCGTCTCGTCCTGAACTCTGTCCGGATTCACCTCGCGCAGTCCCAGATCGTGCCTCGCCCTCGCTGGCAACGGCGCACCCTTCTCTTCGTTTCCACCGTCGCCAGATTCGGTACCCATTCTCCGGCGGCCGGCGCGGTGAGTTCTTGTCGTCCTCTTCTCCTCCCCTTCCTTCGTTTCCACTGTTTGCCAGATCTGGCCCCCTCGCCCTTCTCCGGCGGCTGGCACGGTGAGCTCCTGCCGGAGATCCCCCGTCAACATCCTCGTGGGGTATGTTTTCTTTGCTGTGATCATTCTCATCCAAATATTTCTTTCTGGGATGGATACTCCAATCCATGCAGTTTGTTGTGTTGTGGAGTACTAATAGCGGTACATTTTCCAAAATTTTTGGGGGTTCAGCTGAACCCCCATCCCCCACGTTAGGTCCGCCCCTGGTGCTTGCTTGCGGTCAGTGTTGTACTGCAGCTTGCGAGATTAGGATCATTATGCATTGATTTCCGATGGATATGAGCTTAACCACTCCCTTTTTGCGATTTGGCATGTATTATGTATCAAGTTGTCAAAATCACTTGCTGTGAGTGATTTAGCTACCACGTTTTTGTTTCTCCTGTATGATAATGTCTGTCAGTGTTATGTTTTACGCTGATATACATAAGGCGTCAGAGTTGTCAATAATTGCGGGTTGAAATTTTGTATTTATGTTAATTTTGGTTGGTTGCCTGTCCACAGAAGTAAAAACGTTCAAGTGCTATCGTCTTTTTTTAACCGCATGCAAATTATTCAATTGATGTTTAATTGGTTATTATAATGCAAGTCATTATTTGTAGAATGCACAGTACTCCTATGCTAAAAGGAAACCATATAGTAAAGAAAAATCCATACAAATGCAATAAAGTAGTATCCTTTCTTGTCCGTCAAGCACGGCTCTAGAGTTGAAAGCACTTTCCTCAGTAGGATCACGAAATGAATTTGACCATTGTTTAGGGTCTCCTGCCACTGTTGAATGCTATATGCATGACACCAAGTGAACACTCAATTAACACATATGCTGTTAGGCTGTCAGCACTTGTCTCATTGCTTAATTTGCTTTCTAGCAGAACACTAGTGAATACTCTCTGTGAATAGGACTTGGATACTGGCTTGCTACAATGGCAGATATGAACATAACAAACATCTTGGAGAAGGTATCCCTTACATTAATTTACATTTCATTGGAGAAGGAATCTTTTGACTTTTGCTCTTTATGTATGCTACTGCTTTAACATCTTTTTTGTTAAATGTGCTTTCAGATGACAGGGAAAGATAAAGACTACAGATATATGGCAACATCAGATCTGCTTAGTGAATTGAACAAAGAGGGTTTCAAAGCTGATCAAGACCTTGAGCCAAAGTTGACGAATATTGTTCTTCAGCAACTGGAAGATGCTTCAGGAGATGTTTCTGGTCTAGCTGTGAAATGGTATTATATTCTTTAATTCTTTGTTTAAAATGCTTCCTTCCTTTATTAACCACAATATCATTTCATTACCTTTCTCTTTTCTGTTTCGGCATCCTTACTTTTTCTTAAGTTTATGTTCAATCCATCTTCTATAAACCTATGAATCCACATTTCTCTTTGTGATGTGGGGGTTGGGGAGTGAGAATTTTTCATGTTAAGATCTTGTTATTGTTGATTGTCCCCTCCTTCCTGATAGAGTTTGGGAACATTTGGATGATGCTACTCGCTGCATTGTAATTTCTGTCAGGTGCACTAGCTGTTGTTAAGATGGCATACTACCTCCTGCAATCTTCTAGACTACCTCTTGGTTTGCTATAGAAATACTTTTGCGGATTATTATTAAGCACTGTTTTGTTACGCCTCAATTATTGCACGTGCGGGAGCACTTTTTGCAGAGAAATTTGAAACCTAATTGTTCTGTTGTGTTTTCCACATTCTGGCATTCTGCATTTTGTCGTGTTTTTTTAGATCCATTTCGTATGTTTACTCTTATTATTTATTGTCTTGGTTAGCTTGGTTCCACTTGTCAAGAAGGTTGGCGAGGACAGGGTAGTGGAGATGACCAACAAACTTTGTGATAAATTACTCAATGGAAAGGACCAGCATCGAGATACTGCTAGTATAGCTCTGAAGACAATCGTTGTGGAAGTTACTACGACATCACTTGCTGAAAAGATTTTGATTTCTCTTGCCCCACAGCTAATTAAGGGTGTCACCAATTCTGTAAGTTTTTAATTTGTGCCTTGATTGCCAGAAAAACGTGCCTTTCCTTAGTAGTCTGTAGGCCTCTAACTTATTCAGACCTTGTGGTTTGGCATTGTAACTGATGCCCAGTGCCAGCTAGTACAGCGTCAATATTAATTGTATTTGTACAAGGTATAACATCAGTATATATTTATGCAAGTTGAGAGTAGCTCTATATATATTCATTTTATCTCACCCATTTGTTCAGTCTTACAACGGAAATGAGCTATCTGGAAACTTTGTTCATTTGTGTGTGCAATATGAGTGCAGACATGTTTACCCACTATGTCGAAGTTATTATAGTTATCTGTTGGTTAGCAATCTTAACTAGATAACTAGAGTGGGTAGCAGCAATGCAACCTACGCTTTTTAACCTTTATTTCATTTTTAAGAGCCATGATAATGAGTATCATACCTAAACTACTACATAACCAGTATGGTTTTCCAGGTCAGTTAATATTGCCTTTTCTAGTTATTAGAAGTTTAGAACTGCAGTTTTACTGTTTTAACCACCACAGCAAAGCTAATGCAGTTACTAATAGAAAAAATGTTATCAATCATTGCTTTTGAGAAGCAAGTATGAAGCTATCCTGTTTAACGCACGAGGAATCTTTGCTGGAAAATCGGCAATAGACTATGCACAGATTGCTAGATTTGATTTGGGAATGTTAAATATTTGTCTAATTAAGGCAGGTTGCAGCTTTGTTTATGGTTCATTGATTCTTGCATTGTGTAATTCTGTCGAATTAGCAGTGTATTCCGTTGCTTGCTTTTGACACTACATCTGGAAGTATGATTGCATGACAGATTTATCATCTGCCTATGACAGAGAAGCTTGTAAATATATATGCACATTTCAAGGCTTTGCAGCATGTAAATGGTTTTACTTGCTCTGTTGCTTGTCTTGGAGCTGTTAAATGTAGCTCCTCTTTTGTTGACAGGGAAAAAGTGCTGAAATTAAGTGCGAATGTCTTGATATATTAGGGGATGTACTTCATAGATTTGGCAACTTGATCACAAAAGATCATGAGTATATGCTCATTGCACTTTTGTCCCAGCTGAGCTCCAATCAAGCAAGCGTCAGAAAAAAGTCTATTTCTTGCATTGGTAAGTCGAACTCATGTAGTTATTTATTGCTTGCAAATGATTATTTTGATGATAGTTATTTATAATGACTCTATGATGTGTCACTCTATTTTGCAGCATCGCTTGCTCCATGTTTGTCAGATGATTTATTAGCCAAGGCAACTTCGGAGGTCGTCCAATTGCCGAAAAATAGAAGTGTGAAGTCTGAAATAACCCGAACAAATATCCTGATGATTGGTGCTTTAAGGTATATGCTTCAGCCTTCAAACTTTGCATGCAAACCTTGATATGTATTTAAGGAACGGAGTCATTTGGACATAATAGCTTAACATATGCGTTAAATGTTCCAACATCAAATTTAGCTAGTCAAAACATAAATAAAATATTTTCAAAAAATTAGTATGGCTGGTTAATACCAATAGGAGAAAGAAAGTCTTCTGGGATGAAAAACTAAAATAAATCCAGTAGGTTTACTTTATGGCGACTTAGTGATTACTGCAGCGCATGTTCTAACATACTTTATTTTGATTTACAGTCGTTCGGTTGGATACCGTTTTGGGCCACACCTTGCTGAAGCTGTTCCTTTGCTCATAAGCCACTGTACAAGTGCATCGGAAAATGATGAAGAGCTACGTGAATACAGCTTGCAGGTGAGAATTTCTGCTTCTTTCCTACGTTAGATGACTAGGAGTTTTCTCTCTCACATGACTCTAAATTATCTCCATCATGTAGGCCCTCGAGAGTTTTATGCTCAGGTGCCCAAGAGATATATCCCCATATTGTGAGGATATTTTGAATCTTGCTTTGGAATATGTAAGTTATGATCCAAATTTCACCGTTGGCATGGAGGAGGATACTGATGATGAAGGCCAGGATGAGGAAGATGATGAGTATGCTACTTTTATTCTTACAGTACATATAAATTGGCTCCTATTTACTTAATTAAACATGCTTAACATTTTTCCCAGTGAGAGTGCAAATGAATACACAGATGATGAGGATGAAAGCTGGAAAGTTCGTAGGGCATCAGCGAAGTGCCTATCTGCAATTATAGTATCTCGCCCTGAAATGTTGTTTAAGATGTATCAGGAGGTATGTTGGCAAAAGCAAGTTAAACCAACATATTATTGTTTGGCAAATATTATTCTATATCAAGGTTATTAAGTCGGCAAGTCGACACTACTCTCCTAGTGACCGACTTGCCGACTAGTCGACTAGTCGGCCGACTAGTCGCCAACTAGTCAACAGGTACTGTTTATATGACTGCATAGTGCATATCGCCTCCCTTCCCTTCTGTGCAATCCCAATTCCCATTATCCCCTCCCTTCCCTTCGTTGAACCTCCAGAGTCCAGAGTCCATAACCTCCACTCCTCCACGAGCAGGAGGAGTCCGGACTCGAACCTCGAGTCCTCGAGTCCTCCAGATCCTCCTCCTCCCTTAGCCCTCCCCGGCTCCACGGGCAGCAGAAGAGATCAAGAGAAGCAGAGAGGAAGAGGCAGAGAGAGGAGCATACATGGGCAACGGAGCGGCGGCGAGGCGGCGGAAGCCGCGGCCGAGGCGGCAGCCAACGCCGGCGGCGAGCGAAGGGCAAGACGGGCGGCGACGAGGTAGTCTGCGGCGACATGGTGCGCCGAGCGGCAACGACGGCGGCGAGCTGCGGCTGCGGCGACTTGGTGCGCCTCGAGGGGAAAGGAGGAAGGGCGACGATCGATCTACCTCAGGCGGGGCGAGGACGGCGGCGGTGCGGTGAGAGCGCCTCGAGGCCGGCACCACCGGATCTGGAGCTCGGTGAGTCACGCGTGTGCTTTGGACTGGAGCTCTACGACGAGCCGACAACTTGGTCCGCCTCCTCCTCACTCTATCTCTTGGACCTTTGCGACGACGGCCCCACATCCCTCCTCCCAAGTCGGGCGACTTGCCTCTGCCTAGTCGACTAGTCGACGGGCAAGTCGACGACTAGTCGACTAGTCGCCCGACTTGCCGGCGCAAGTCGAGTCGCCACCTCTAGTCGGTCCTTCTCCAGCGACATGTCGACTAGTCGACGACTAGTCGTCGACTTGATAAGCATGTTCTATATGGTGGCATACTTCCATTTTGGGCTTGTTTCTAACAATGTTTTTGAGATAATTTTTTACCGGTTATCTCCTGATACACTGTTTTGAATACTTGCTAATCATGTGAGTTCTACCATTGAACTTGGAGTAATTTACTTGGTTTTATGCAGGCTTGTCCAAAGCTAATTGAACGATTTAGGGAAAGAGAGGAGAATGTAAAGGTAATTGCATTGAATGGTATTTAATTGGTTATTTAGACTTGAGTTCTCATTGTTTATTGATCTTATGAAGCTTCTCTGTAATTGTAGATGGACATCTTCAACACATTTATTGAGTTGTTACGCCAAACTGGCAATGTTACGAAAGGACAAGGTGACATTGATGAGTCTAGGTAATTTTTTTCCTCGCATTATTTTCTTGCCATTCTTGTCAGCTTCTCGTCGAATTTACTATAAGTTAAGCTTACCCTTCGGGTGTCGCTTCTGGCGGTTAGCTTAACCAGATGAGAATGAGGTAGGGCTCTGAAAGGTCAGAGTCAGTTTCCTCGAGTATCTGATGCTTTGTTTCTTTATTTAGATTAATAACTTGAAGTTGAGCCTA
Source organism: Ampelocalamus luodianensis (assembly GCA_036346255.1). Taxonomy (NCBI): domain Eukaryota; kingdom Viridiplantae; phylum Streptophyta; class Magnoliopsida; order Poales; family Poaceae; genus Ampelocalamus; species Ampelocalamus luodianensis. Next base: position 76,512,287 of record CM070620.1, read on the forward strand.
TTTTTGTTAAAACTTGCTATGACTTGTTATTTGAATGCAAAGATTGTGCTCTGGTTTGTATCTGGTCAGCAGATATGAGTATACAACTTGACTTCCTTATTATGCTAAGGGATAGTGTTTTTCTCATTGTGATTACACGCTCTAAGCACTGAACCCGTGTTATTAATCTTTTTTCTTTGCAGCCCTCGATGGTTGCTGAAACAAGAGGTACCCAAAGTTGTCAAGTCTATCAATAGGCAGTTGCGTGAAAAATCGATCAAGACAAAGGTTTGTTCTTCAACTATCTTGCAAATCATGTTTCTGGACTCGTAGTAATGATTTTATCTATATTTTCAGGTTGGAGCATTCTCAGTATTGAAGGAGCTTGTTGTTGTACTACCAGACTGTCTTGCAGATCATTTTGGGTCACTTGTTCCTGGGATTGAGAAGGCTTTGAATGTTAGTGATTTCCGTTTGCTTAGAAATTTCTTATGTATGACTTCTGTTTGATTTTACCTGTCTTTTATTTGATAGGATAAATCATCTACCTCCAACCTGAAAATTGAAGCCCTTGTATTTACAAGACTTGTTATGGCTTCACATTCACCCTCTGTGTTTCATCCATACATCCAGGTATTATAGCTTCTATCTTTAATGAAGCACTTCCGACACTTGCGATTGTTACTTGTTACTAATCGCAAAAAAAATTTCCAGGCACTTTCTGGCCCAATATTATCTGCTATTGGAGATAGATATTACAAAGTCACCGCTGAGGCTTTACGGGTGTGCGGAGAGCTAGTCCGTGTCCTTCATCCAAATTTTGAGGTCAGTCTTGGACGTATGTTGCTGACATAAAGTACCTAGTTATTTAGATTTTTGAAGTTTATGTTCTTTTGTGATACAGGCGCGCTCCCGAGATTTCAAGCCGTATATTGGTCCGATCTATAACGCTATATTGGCCCGCTTGGCTAATCAAGATCAAGATCAGGTTTAGCAAAATTCTCCTCTGTCTCCCTCCCTCCTTCCCTCCCTCCCTCTCTCATACGCTAGTCTATATTGCCAGGAGGTTAAAGAGTGTGCTATATCTTGCATGAGCCTTGTGGTTTCCACTTTTGGTGATGGCCTTCAGAGGGAACTACCGTCATGCCTTCCCATACTTGTCGATAGGATGGGTAATGAAATAACAAGACTTACGGCGGTAAAGGTAAGCTATCAACTGCACCTTTAGAATACCAAAGCTTATTTGAGATCCAACAGAGTTGTTCTTATGAGCATTGCTTGTTTATTTCGTTCATGTTTAATGTGTAGTCCCAGAGTCTGAAACACTTATGTGGAGATTTTCTAAAATAGGGACAGAATGGTTAAAGTAAGCCTTCATCAAAAGTGAATTTCAATATTCTGGTCAATGATGCAAAAACAAATGCGAACGTTCTGATCAGTGCTGGGCTTGCCATGTCTCTGAGTTGCCTGGAAGAGAGATGGTTTTTGTAATGGATTCATTGTGATGTAAACATAGCTGGAGTAGAATTTACCAATTTACTTGATTGGATTTATGTGTGAAAATTTTCAGTCAATTTTAGTTCTCTATTTTTCGTGTACCTGTCGATCGTATGGCTGTTTATTGCTTTTGTTGGTCAGTTCTGTTGTGGTATTTAAAATGTTCATCCCTTTACAGGCATTTGCGGTGATTGCCAATTCACCTCTTCGGATTGATCTTTCATGTGTCCTGGACCATGTCATTTCTGAGCTCACAGCTTTCCTTCGAAAGGCAAAGATATTATATACAGTGTTTGTTTTGACTTTTTATCTTGAAAACTTGCGCTTTTCAATGGGGCATCGAACTTGAAAGTTAAATTTTATTTATTGCCCCTTTCTTGAACAGGCCAACAGAGCTCTTAGGCAGGCAACACTGGGAACACTAAATTCTCTGGTTGTCACATATGGTGGTCAAATTGGCTCCTCCTCTTATGAAACTATAATTGCTGAACTTTCTACCCTCATAAGGTTTTTTTTTTAACCATTCTTGATTTATCCTGCATATGCTGCCTACCTTGACAACTGATATTGACTTATTTATTGTTGCAGTGACATGGATTTGCATATGACTGCTCTTGCACTGGAACTTTGTTGTACAATAATGGTAGACAGAAAATCTATTCAAAATGTTGGTTTAGCTGTGAGATATAAGGTTTTGCCTCAGGCCCTTATTTTGATCAGGAGTGCTCTCTTGCAAGGACAAGCGCTACAGGTATATTTTCATATTTAAGCACTTGATTTCTTATTAAGTTGCAACTAACATAGGATATTGTTACTGTTACAGGCGCTACAGAGGTTTTTTGCCTCGCTGGTCCAGTCTGCAAATACAAGCTTCGATACTTTGTTGGATTCTCTTATTTCTGCTGCTAAACCATCACAGTCAGGTGGTCTTGCCAAGCAGGCACTGTCTTCCATTGCGCAGTGTGTTGCTGTGCTATGCTTAGCAGCTGGTGATCAGAAGTGTGTACCAACTATTGAAATGCTTAAAGGCATTTTAAAAGACGACAACGCTACTAATTCTGTAAGCCTTGCTTGTTCCTGATCACACAAATGTCTGTTGTTAAACAGATTTGCACTTTTGCATCTATGCCATACTTGTGCTCTTTGTTGTAACCTGCAATGTCTGGGTAATCCATCGAAGTTATTTTTTTTCCATTCATGGGCATTATCTAGATTCTAGATGATCTTATTCAGTTATACTGTACAGCATTGTGAAATCGGGATACTACATGCTCTCTCTTTATTTGTTTCCTATGCCTATTACAGTTCTGAAAATTGCTGGTATCATAAGTTGCTGCTCATGATTTGGTCTTTCAAATTTCAATGTTGCAGTAGTCAATGGAAGGTCAACTGGTGGTCTCTTAAGTTACATTCTTTGTCACTGAGAATATACATTTTTCTCTTAAGTTATCGACTGGTGGTCTCTAGTCCAGAATCTTGAAACATAGTATGGTAATCAGGCAAATCTTAAAACCTTGGTGGCAGCGTTGATGCTTAGCCATGATGGGCATCATCATATTATTAGTATTTGCTCTTGGTTGATTGCATAAATTTATGTTTAACTTAAAGATGAAATATATCATTTTCTATATCATTTGTTAATCGTGCATAGTATTTTTTTTCCTAGGCTAAACAACACATGGCCTTGTTATGTTTGGGAGAAATCGGAAGGAGGAAGGACATCAGTAATCATGCTCAAATAGAAAATATTGTCATTGAGTCATTTCAATCACCTTTTGAGGAGATTAAGTCTGCAGCATCATATGCTCTTGGAAACATTGCTGTTGGCAATCTATCCAAGTATTTACCATTTATCTTGGATCAGATTGACAATCAACAGAAGCAGCAATATCTCTTGCTTCATTCACTGAAAGAGGTTGATTTCTGTTGGGATTTGGTTTGTGAAAGGCATTTTCCATATAGTTGTTGTTTAATTTGTGCTCTTATTCAAAACCCATCAGGTAATTGCACGACAGTCTGTTGATCATACTGGCCAGAGTGAGCTCCAGAATTCAAACATTGAGAAGATATTGGCATTGCTCTTTAATCACTGTGAAAGTGAGGAGGAAGGAGTTCGGAATGTAGTTGCGGAGTGTTTAGGAAAAATTGCTCTAATTGAACCTAAGAAATTAATCCCTGCTCTGAAGGTGACATGTGGATAATTAGCAAAGCTATTTTCCACTTTTCAGTCTTTTCTTGCTATGAGGCCTAATGGGTGTTTCTTATATTTTTTGTAGGAACACACGTCTTGCCCAGCAGCAAACACAAGAGCTACAGTTGCCATTGCTATAAAATATTCAATTGTTGAACGGCCTGGAAAAATAGATGAAATCATGTACTCTGAGATTTCTACTTTCCTGATGTTAATTAAAGACAGTGACAGGGTAATGAAATAATGATACTTCTCGACATAGTTGTAAGTTGTAACATCTTTACATAGTAATGTTAGTAAGATATGAGGCTGACAGTTGCAGTTGTTTGCATTTTGCAGCATGTGAGGCGTGCGGCTGTCCTGGCTTTGAGTACAGCTGCCCACAACAAGCCAAATTTGATTAAAAGTCTTCTTCCTGAATTATTGCCTCTTTTGTATGACCAAACTGTTGTGAAGGTATTGTTTCTTATTGGTTGCTTATTTTGTTCTGGCCTGGGGAAGTTGCATATAGTATACATCATACTTCAAGATGTTGCATTTAATTACCATCTCATATCCATCTTGGAAGTAATGATTTCTTTCTTTGCAGCAAGAATTGATCAGGACAGTTGATCTAGGGCCTTTCAAGCATGTTGTAGATGATGGGCTTGAACTCAGGAAAGCTGCCTTTGAATGTGTTGACACGTTGCTGGATAGTTGTCTTGATCAAGTGAATCCATCGTCCTTCATTGTTCCTTTCCTCTTATCTGGCTTAGGTGGTAAGTACAGTTAGACACATTGTATAATTCATTACTGCACTTTGCTCTAATTCAATGTAATGAGATAGTCCTGGACTGCATAGATGTGCCTCGTTACTGTATTACCATTGTGTAGTCTTTTAAGACCTTGTATGCGCTGCAAATAAATCATGTTTATCTAGTTTACTTGTTACCAGTGTTTTTAAACCGGACCAGACTGCCTGTTCAACTGGAAAAAACTGGAACTGGGGGTTGGCCCGGTCTGCTAAGAGAAGTAAACCGGAGCAGGGAAAAACCGGGCAGGATAATACTTTTCTGAAGAAAATGTCCAGTAGATTGGTGCATGAGTTGAACACAGCACCTCCGCTTTTACACTCTTAAGTCCTTGCCACCTGTGCTATGATTGCTTTTTGAATGGTTAGGAAATAAATACTAGTTCTCCTTGGATAGAATGCCTTTTGTGAAAATATTCAGCAAATACATGCGAACCAGAGATTCGAACACGGGATGTGGGGCTTGGGGTTCCAAGTTTGGCTTCGGCCTTCGGTGACCACCTCACCAAGCAAGTTTTTGTGTCATATATGAGAACTTTTACGGCAGAAAGCGCTAATGTTGAACTGGGTTCAACTGTTCAGACCTCCGGTCGGACCACTTAACCAGTGAGCCGGGAGGTCGAGCGGGTCGATGACCGGTCTGGTTTTAGAAACTATGCTTATTACCAGTGATGTTTGGCCTACTTGTATTGTTGCGATGTGATATTATATTTATAGGTTAGTTTTTTTGGCCTTTTTGTTTGGACATGGCCCACATCGCTGAGCGCTCTGTAATTCTCTTGTTTTTTTTCCCTCTCTTTCTGAAGTCTAATATGCTACCACAACATTATTAGCATATTCTTGTTGAATGTGTGTTTCATTATGAACTTGCTAAAGTTACTGCTTGACAATTGTTCTACTGTACTGCTTTTTGCAGATCATTATGATGTAAAAATGCCTTGCCATCTGATTCTCTCAAAGCTAGCAGACAAGTGCCCTTCTGCCGTTCTTGCAGGTTTGTTATAATCAAGAACCTTTAAGGGATGTTTCATATGTTGCGGATGCCCTTTCTAATATTGTTACTATGCTGTTTCAGTTTTGGACTCATTAGTTGAACCTATTGAGAAAACTATAAGTCACAGACCCAAGGGTGATGCAGTGAAGCAGGAGGTTGATCGCAATGAAGACATGATTCGCAGTGCTCTTCGAGCAATTGCTGCTTTAAGCTGCATAAGGTCAAGATTGATTCTGCCTACTACTTCTGGTTTAACCTAAATTTAAACTGTGCTGTCATCGTTTCTGTTACTTGCTAATAGCCACATCTTGATGTCTTTACCCTTGACAACCCAAAGTTAGGCATATTTACTTGCATTGTAGCCAATCCATAGACCATAGCTTTTATCCTTGGTTTTCAAAATAGCATTCCTATCCTACACCTGAGTTATTTTGAGGTCTTGTCAACTCTTTTGATGTCTGACTTTCGTCTGCAGTGGTAGCGACTACAGCATGAGGTTCAAGAATCTGATGAACAAGATAATGGCCTCTCCTCCACTTGCTGAGAAGTACAATTCAGTGCGTAGCGAATAAAAGCTCAATTTTGTATATTCTAGAAAATAGGTGAAACTCAACTTGGTAAAGGTGCCTACCAATTCTGAGGTGAAGATTCAACCCTGTGTTGCTCTAGATTGATATTCTGATTCTCGTTAGAGTACATGTTTCTGCTGGAGCTAGTCCGGATGATACAGCGGAGAGGTTTGTACTTTTTACCGCCCCTTAGGGCTGAAAGGTTCGGCGAAAATATGCGAACAAAAGGTTCTGAGATCAAATGGCTGGCTTTTGAATGCCGGGCATTCCTTTTTCTGTACAAAATTTGGTGGTAATTCAGTAAAGGTGGGATCTAGTATTGTATTTTGGTCGTAATTTTAATTTCGTGGTAATGAGTGTCAAATTCTCAATGCCAAAGCTCTTTTGTGGAGCTTTGGTTGTAGCAATACGCTTTTTAATGACCGTCGGTCTATCTGGATTTTAAATTTGTAGTGCTGTCATCCATGGATCCGACGGCTGAGCATGTTTGTCAGAAAGTGATTTTTGTGCAGCTCTTAATGAAATGTCTAGTGGATGGCTTAAGGTTTGCCACGAGGGTGGATTTACCCAGTGAAACTGAGCTTTGTTCTTGTTGTATAGTGATGTCATGCAATGTTGTGCTCATGATGCCCAGCTCAACACGATGTGCTTTTCTACACTCAGAATTCCAATATCACCTTGGCCTACGGCCACACCGAATTCAGACAAGGTACACACAACACTTCTTTTTCTTGCTCCATCAGTGCATGCCATGCAATGCCACCTCGAACAGTGAACACTGAGCTGCTGCTGCTGCTGCTCCACACACGGAGGTGCTGCACCATGCCATGTGGACATGTGGTACCCTGCATTCACTTGATGCCATTGGAAATGGTACGAGCAGAGGGAGTTCAACCCTCTGAACCAATCATGTGTCTGCCTCTCCTGTTCTTTGGCACATTGGCTGAACGGCCTCTCCAATGTGGCCTACATAAACTCCATCAAGACTACTAGATCAAATCAACCAGTGAAGGAGCTTCAGCCAAATGATAAGGGGGCCAACTGGCCAAGGACGACGACGGAGTCCGCTGCGCTGTGAGGGAGGTTGAAAGACATGAGCTATATATAGTACGTGGTCATTACTCATTAGGAGCTCATAAGGGAGGGAGGTGGTCATTAACGCAAGAGTCAGTGTTTGCGTGTTTGCCTAACATGGTGTTCAATTTTTTCCCCAAAAAAAGCTGGGGGGGGGGGGGCGATGGCCCAGCTTGGCCCACACTAAGCTCCGTCACTGAAATCAACAGTAAAGGCTTAAAAAAATACAAAATATCATATTGAAAGAAGATTTTCACATGAAATCTTGCATGAAAGGTATGAGAACAGTGAAAACAATTCACTGGACGATCACCTCGTCACGTTATTTGAAATCACACGAAAACGGGCGGCAGGGGGAGTTTCAAACAACCGCGTACTAGTGGGGGTGACGTACTTCAGGTGCATGTGTTTTTGCAATTTTGCCTTCTTTCTTTCCTGTTTAGTAAATTGCATTGCAAGTAATCGAATTTGTCTTGCTAGTTCAAGTAGGCCACCGAAATCATGTAAGTGGTCACTCTTAAGTCATTAGTTTGCTAGCCTGGGTACAACTGATGGCATGCCATGTTTTCTTGTGCCACCATGGCATATGGCATAGTGTGCACGGAGTGGCACGTGGTGACAGGCATGGCCACGGTAATTTGCACTCAAACCCTAGGAGTTGGCATTTCATAGTTTTTTCTCCCGTTCGAAACCCCCGTAAGCTACGTCTACTCAGGTGATCGCGAGGGCGATGACACGTGTCGTTGTTTTTGATCCTGTGACAGATTGTTGCTAGGAGTAAGGAATTGAGACCAAGCGACAGTGGGCGGCCTAGTTCGGCAACTTCCAGAGGCCCAGATCGCATGACAAGAAGAAATTCCCAGCGCCAGCGGCTGGCGGCCTAGACCCACTCGACGAACGACGACAACTCCCTGCGAGTCTGCGAGACCGGGACACCGACTCGCTGGCTCGAACTCGCGCTCGCACTCGCTCTCGCTCTCGCTCTCGCTCGACGACTCAAGCCGACAAGCCCTCAGCCCTAAGCGCTGCAGCGCCGCTCGCGCGGAGCCGGGAGATGCTCGCTGCGTCGTCCTCGTAGTCGCTCGAATGGAGACGCCGCTGGCCGGCGAATCGGCGCCAGCCGCCCGGCCGTCCACGGCTCGACGTAGCACATGGTGGCGTTCATTAAACAATTAGTGCTCTCCTAAATCCTAATGGTTCAGTGAGCAAGGATCTGAGTGTTCCAATTTTGTTGCATTTGACTTACAGGAGCAAACGATTTTGCACTGGAGTGTGTCCTCGGAGCCTCAAAGGATAGTGCGATTTTGGGCTGTTTGCAACTTTGCATATGGTGATCTCCTGTGGACGTACTCCGATGAGTTGCCTTACGCGCGATTTTGATTTCTTCACTGCTCTAGCTACTACTTTTGTATTTCTCTTCCGTGCTACACTTCTTCCATGTTCATCCTAGTTGTACATTAAGCGTGGGTAGAATTTGGCGTAAGTTTTACATAGCAGCTCTGGGTTGTCTATTTTCTAGGGAGTACAGAGAGAATGTACACCACACACACATAAACTCATGTGCGTTCACTGTACACGTTACAAATTTTGCCGAGGCTTACGGGTCTCACACAGCGCAAGCACACTCTTTCCGTTGAACGTACACATGTGTGCTCGCTAATTAAATAAGGAACACTGATCCTAGTAATCAAACTAGGGTGGGTGGGAACGAACACCCTCGCTCAAACCATCAGACCTCTGATAATACTGTTGTATATCGGCCCGTTTTCGAGGTCCGATTATGTATGGACATTTTACATAAACAAAGATCTATTAGGGGTTATCGACCCACAATGATCATTAGTTAGTTTAGTCCCATATTGCTTATTCATGTATGAAGAGAGATCTCCTCCTCCTATATGGAGAGGGGGGGGGGGGGGCAAGGGCTCTGTCATTGTACATACAAACCTACTGGCAAAGAAATCAATAAAAAAAGAAGGTTGTGATTACAACCTTGTATTCTTGTCTATTATTTATTATTTGTGAGTTGAGAGCTTCGTTCGTTGGCAACCCGACCTCGATTATATAACACTTTATCAGCACGATAACATTCTAAGCTAAGGTTTTCTGGTAATTTGCTTTGATCTAAGTTTTCAATTCTAGCGGTAATGTTCTCGTAGTAGATTATTTTTATTCTACTATTCATTACCGTCGATCCTGCTGGCCGGTTGAGTGCACACCTCCGTGTGCGCGTCTTGCCCCGGGCGCACCGGATGTACGCCTCCGTGTACACGTCGGCGCATTGCCGCCAACCGGGCCGACCGACCGTGCGTCTCAGAGCATGTGCCACAGGACTCCATCGAGATTAGTTTGGGTACACCTCCGCATACCTTTGCCCATTGTCGTCAACGGGCCGTCCGACCGTGCGCCCTCGCACACACACCACTGGCAACCACCGTCTAGGCAACGGCAGCACGCCCCCACCGCCATGAACCGAGCATCGGGCGCGCCATCACTGGATCGATCTCGCCATCCCAATTGGATCGGGTGTTGCCTTCGCGCCGCACCACCGACCGGGATCAAGCTCGCCTCCGTGCGCGTTATCGGGCTCCATGTGGGCAAGGACCTCATCATCAGGCGAGGAGTGCCATGTGCCGATTGCTTCCTAGAGTACCAAGAGACAAGAGAGGTGCCTAAGAAGTGACAAGTGCCTGAGGTACCCTTCCTATCAAGCCTACACTGTGCAAAATCAGAATCCGAAAACCCTCGAATAGACAGAGAAGATGAACAAGAATACTAGATGCTGTATTGAAGGGTAGACTGGAGGTACTTGAGGATGCGCTTGATGGCTTGACGATGAGAAGACCTTAGAGATGCCTGAAACCTCGCATAGAGGTAGACAAAGAAAAGGCGTCAGGTAGAGGAGCGAGCCGATCATGCTACGATACTCATGTTGATACACGGTTTCTCCTTCCTTATCTGGATTCAGTGTAGTTGATGTAGCCATCGGTGTTGCGATTAGTTGCAATCACCTATGTCGAATCGCTTCAAGAGGTCCTTAGTGTACTTCGTCTGATGGATGAAGGTCTCTTCATTGTATTGCTTAATTTAAAGCCCTAGAAAGTAATTGAACTCTCCCATCATGCTCATCTCAAATTCCCTAGACATAGTCTCAGAAAAACTAGAAGCAAGAGCATGAGAAGAATCACCAAAGATAATATCATCCACATATAGTTTAGCAAGAAGGAAGTCATTGCCATGTTTGAGAATGAAAAGAGCCTTATGTACTTTGCCCATTTCAAAGTCATTCTTAAGCAAAGAGGTCATAAGCCTATCATACTACACTCTAGGAGCTTGCTTAAGATCATACCAGACTTTGGATAGCTAGAAGATATGATGTGGATGTTTGGGATCCTCAAAGCCTGGGGGTTGTCTGACATATAGTTCCTCTTCTATATAACTATTAAGGAAAGCATTCGTCATCCATCTGATACAATCTAAAGCCGTTAGATGTAGCAAATGCAAGCAATATGTTGATTCCTCCTAATCTAGCTACAAGAGCGAAGGTCTCATCAAAATCTAACCCCTCAACCTGGCTAAAGCCCTGAGTTACCAACCTAGTCTTGTTTCTAACCACGGATCCATCCTCATTTTGTTTGTTTTTGAACACCCAACGGGTTCCTATCATATTATGACCACTAGGAGGCTCTACTAGGTTGCAGACCTTGTTCTTCTCAAAATTCTCTAACTCATGCATGACATTGACCCAACTCGCATCAGACAATGCTCGTGAAATATCATAGGGTTCAAAAGAAGCAACAAATACAGAATGAGAGTAGAGACTTGGATCATAATACCTGGAGCGAGTAACACGCTCATGAAGATGTCCAATCATCTGATGCGGTGGATGAATCCTCTGAATGTGAAATGGAGCACCAGGAGTAGACATCACATCTTTGACCTCTATAGGTACTGCTGCTACTGATGAAGCAGCAAGAGCCTTAACTGAAGGTGAAGTAGTGGAAGCGAGTTCTTCATCTGGAAGAAGAGCAATGTCAGCAGGTGGGAGACCATCAACATTCTTATCTTCATCTTCCTCTACAAAGATGCTCTCAGTCGCCTGTGAGTCACTTGAAATGTTTGATCTAGCTACAAGGCTAGTCTCATCAAAGGTGATATTGCATGTCTCGATGATCATATTAGTCTCAAGATTAAGAACTCGACACACTCGAATGTGCAGGATAACCCATAAATAAACCATCAAAAGTCATAAACTCAAATTTATTTAGGTTTCCTGTCTTGAGAACGAAACACTTAACTCCAAAGACTCCAAAATGAGTGTCGGGACCCGAATTTGTAATCCGGGACCCTTTGTGTATACAACACTAGCTCTTGGATCAGTAGCTAGTGCACACAGTGACATCATTGAATATCGAACACATATCTTGTAAATGTAAAACTATTGCATAATAATAAACAATGCGTAAATATACCATACAACTTTTGATTTGTAGAACGGCCAGCTAGGCCAAATACCTTTAAAGAACAATAGTGGAAGTAGAATTAAAATGCAATAAGTAGGACCCTCAGGATATACCTATAGGCAATCAACTAGGGCTCACGACCTAGCTCTTGGCCTTCTCGAATTCCAGTCTTGTTGAACGCTATTAAGCGCCCACATAGTCTTCTTCTTTTACACTTACTGAATGGCAATATTGATCTAGTGTGAGTACACAGCTGTACTCTGTGAGCCAACACACAAAATGCAGTTATAATATATGCAGGCTGATCAAAGAAAGGCTTGAGGTTCTTTTATTTGCACAAAGCTACAGTTGAAATAGATTAAGTAGTAGACAAGTCCTGTGACCTAGCATTTTAACTTAATTAGTTTTAATGAAATCAAGTTTTGTTGTGTAATAAAAGAGAATGTTCCATCCACCTGCTAGTGGAGAATAGTACCCGAAGATCCCATCCAATCACGAGTAGCTTTCCGCTCCATTCATCTCATGCTACATCATTTTCCAAGGTTGCATCCACCCAGCGATCCCAAGGCTGCTGCCACCAAGAAATTCCGGGCAAAATAACCCTGGTGGCTCTGGGCAGAATGCCTCTAGCAACTCTCCGGCTGCAACCACCCGGCAATTCTTGGGCTGCAACCACCCGGTCAATTCTTAGGCTGTAACTGTAACATCCCAAAAATCACATTTTGGGAAAGTTAAGTGAAAATGAGTGGGGGAATAAGTTTTGGGCATAATGTTGTATGAAAATTATTTTAGCATGATTTTGAATTTTTGCATAACTCAAATAGTGAATTCATATGCAGAACAACAAATTGTAGGAATTTTCGAGAAAAACACAGAGCAGATAAAATCCTAGAATATTTACACAAAAAACTATGCTAGGTTAGGGACCCCACAAACATTTTCATAATTTTTTTGACTCCATTTTCTAAGTACAAAAATTCGGGAATCATTCAGCCAGTGTTGGAAAAATTCAAAAGCAAAATTGAATTTTCCATCGGACCTTGGGCCAAAACCCAACTCGGCCCATCTCTCTCTCACACTCACTCTAGCCCGCAGCTCCCTCTCTCACTGACATGCCAGGCCCGCATGTCTTGCGTTTCTACCACCTCACGCAACCGTCTCCTCCGCACTGTAGCACACCAGAACCTCGCCCATGCCGTCGCTGCTATCATCCTCGAGCGCCCACAGGAGGAGACCAAGGTCGCACAGTCTCACCTGCTCTACCCATTGTTTCTCTCCGCCCAGGTCTCGTCACCGCGCGAGAAAATCATGAGAACCCGAGCTGACTGCCTTTTTCTCGTCGCCATTCTCATCCTCATCTCGCTACTTCAAGCTTTCCCTTCTAAGCCAAAACCCTCCACTTCTATTGTTGTTTCCATTTTTCCCCTTCCCGATAAGTTTCTTCCACTAAATTGTCTGGAACACCTCTTCGTCTCGAGATCTGGTGCACACGCTCCGCCAAAGTACAATGTGTCCAGGTGAGCCAAGCTCTCAACATGCGCGTCAGCTTGCGCCATTTGGCTCACTCAATCATCGGGCCTTCCTCCTCACCTTTGACGCTATGGTAGCCAGGGAAGACCTTCAAGCCCGGTGAGTCCCGGTCCACCCCGTGTCCCGTTTGAGCATTGCCTCGTCTCACTGAACCTTCTCGCACCGCCCATTTCAGCTACCGTTGCCCACACGGAGTTGCCACCGTTTGACCCCACCAAGGTCAAATTCTCCATCTATGAGTCCCCTTGAAGCTATGCATGTGCTTCATTTTAGCTATTTTCCCCCAGGACGGTCTGTCACCGTGAAGCTTGCCATCGCCACCACTGATCATCGCCGTCAAGCCATCTCAACCCTGCTTCGACCTCACTATCAGCTTCCTTGTACTCATGGTAAACTGCTAGAGCTTAATCCACTTTTAATTTGAGTAGTTTCAGGCATGTACGCCATAATCGCTAGTAGAACCTATGGCACTGCTGCGGGATACCACCGCCGGCTCGCCTCAGGTGACCCTAGGGCCCTAAGCTGCCCCTAATAGCATTGCAGTAGCACCCTAAGCTGATTTGAGCTTCAAGTCGGCCTAGTAGTTTCCCCTAGCGCGAATGTCGTGTTCACCCGAGAGTTTCTGCTGCCTCTCGCTGTCAAGCCACTGACTCCGTCCATCTCTTCGGCCACCTTCACCTCCCCTAGCGTCGCATTGACTCCCTTTTCCCATTTCTGGGCTCCCCCAAGCTTTTACGCGCGTGCCTCACCACCGATGAGCTTCTCCTCCTCTCAGCCGCGTGTAGCTCTGCTGCTTTGTCTCTCCCTCCCTCTTTGCCAAGTAGGACCCATGTCATTAAGGATTAATTAGCGCTAAGTATTAGTGGTTAAGTGTAATAAGTGTATGACAGGTGGGACCAACCAAAAATATTAAGAAAAATATAATTTCAACATTTTTAGTAAATGTGTCACTTACATATGGGACCACGTGCTATTCTCGGTTTGAAAACATATTTTAAAACCCGAGAGACTAACATGTGGACCCTAGCCGACAGTTAAATAAAAAAATAGGTGTAATCATTTAGTTAATAAATGATGAGTCTATGACATGTGGGGCCGCCTTTGGTTTATAAATAAAATCAAGAAAATAAAAATATGACTCACTAACAAGTAGCCCCACATGTAGTTAATAAAAAAGAAAAATAAAAACCGCTTTCAGTTCAGAGGAGAATATACTTTCTCTACTGAAAAGCGTAAACCTCAGTAGAACTTAGAGGAAAATATGCTTTCGACGTCACCTCTTTTTAATTTCTGGAATTTTCAAACCGAAGCAAATTAAAACGTTAATAACTTTTGCATACAAACTCCAAATTGAATGAATATTTTTTTTATAAATTCATCTAAAATCATGCTCTATCTGGATATGCAAAAATATTTGAGTTTTGCTGCTGTTGAAAGTATTTTTGTATATTTAATTTGTTTCTAGCTCTTTTGATTAGACATCGATTATTCGAGTGAAATTTACAACGATCATCCATCCTCTTATTTAGAGCAACCAGAGCAAGGAAAGCACCTCCTTTAACCATGTTGATCATATTATTTTAATTATTGTACTTGTTTTTGCAAAATCTATTATGCATGCGTGTATGTTTGCCTAAAATTGGTATATTTGGGGATAACGGTAGCTATATTCCTAATCAATGCATGATGCTCCTTAAAATGTTGTTTTCCTTATTGTTGTAGCCAATAGGTTATGGTTTAGGCAATAGATGATGTCGATTTGGATATTTCGAGTGCGAATATCGCACTAATGCTTAGCCAGGCTCTAGATTTACTAAAGTACAAAAAATGGATGAAATGTTGAACATGAATTTGGGGGATTTTGAAATGATAGTCCAGAGGGGTTTACCTCTGTAATTTTGTATAAAAAGCAAAGTGAAAAACTTAGTTTGTGACACAGGCGAGTTATATTATATTCTGAGAAGTGTGAGAGGTGTATCTCACAAGTAAATAGGGGGAGATCCTCGCCCGAGTCAATTAAGGACTAAACGCCGATGCTCCCAATCTAAGCCTAAGCCTTGCATGTTGGTATGGGACGGCCTTACCTAATTAAGTCATTGAAAACTAGCCTTGCATGTTGGTAGGCCGTAGTAGTGCGAGTATGTGTGATTACTCGAAGGGGCTCTCTTCACCGAGTGAAATATCTAGACCCGCCATTATGTGGTAATGGAGTTTTGGTGATTAATGATAAATCTAATTGGGAGACTAACACCTTTATTGATATACATATTGTGTAGTCTTATTTGGATATAAAGGTGAAAATCATGAAGGCATGCAAGTGATTAAGTGATTAATGACAAATGCACTTGTGAGACTAACACTCCTATTGTTATATCAAGTTTAGTCTCAGCTTGGATATAAAAGCAAAAATCCAAACAGGTATGTATTCATAAATGACAATCTATTTGTGAGACTAACAATTCTATTGATTATCTATTGCTTAGTCTCGTTTGGATATAAAGATGAAAATACAAGAGGTATGCATTCTACTTCTTCTTATTATATCTTGTTGCATTCCTCGGATCCAAAATATAGGTTAAACTCCACCAAAAAGGTTAACTTGGATATGTGCATATGTTTCCATTACACATTTGTGTATGCACACATTTAGGGGGAGTTCATTCTATATTTTGTGGTTTCATTAGTATTGATCCATATTC
The DNA here is from genome assembly GCA_036346255.1 of Ampelocalamus luodianensis. Classification (NCBI taxonomy): domain Eukaryota; kingdom Viridiplantae; phylum Streptophyta; class Magnoliopsida; order Poales; family Poaceae; genus Ampelocalamus; species Ampelocalamus luodianensis. Next base: position 76,528,073 of record CM070620.1, read on the forward strand.
TCTTTCCACATATATTAAGGATCTTTACTTTGAAATATATCCTTGAATATATTTAACTTGTGTAGTTAATATATTCATATGAGTATATACAACTTGTGTAGTTTGTATACACTCATATTTAGTATATACAACTTGTGTAGTTCGTATATACTTGTAGTATATATAACTTGTGTAGTTTATATATACTCATGACCTTGTTGTTTCAGTAGTATTGATCTTTGTGATCTACTTTGAAACATAACTCTTGAGTATATATATAACTTCGTGTTTATATATACTCATACCAATTATATTCAATTATTTGCAAATTGTGTTGTGGGACTAATGTGTGTTCTAAGATGTTTTTAAGGCTTAGTCCCGGAGTTTGAATGATGACATGAAAAGGAAATGCAAAGGTGATAAAAGATTGACATGACTCAAGACAAAGGAGTCATGCATTGCATTTCGAAAAGCTTATGGAAATACGGTAGTACCGGCGTTGTATGCGCGGTAGTACCGCACCGCGGATGTACCGATTTCTGTGCGGTATGAAAATTCCAGTAGCATTGCTTTTTGGACTTGGTTTGCTCTGAAGTGGAGCGGTAGTACCGGAGTTCATGTGGCGGAACTACCGCGTAGCGGTATGACCGCAAATATGTTGGCGGTATGTAAATTCCAGAGAAGGTATTTTTTTGTATTTCTCGAGCCTCTGGAAATCGGTAGTACCGCATCTGAGAAACGGTACTACCGGAGAGCGGTATTACCGGATGCTAGTTGGCGGTAATACCGCACCTGTTAGTAATGGCTTGTTCAAAAGCATTTATGCAGGTATATCTTGTTAATTAATGTTAATGACATTGTGGGACTAACATTTTCCATGAGTTGGATAAATAGGTTATGTTCCAGGGTGATGAAGACTTTGGATGACATCATGAGTTGATTGTCATCAAGTCAAGGTTCAAGAAGATGATGCATCATGTGTTGATGCATATCAAGATCTCGAATAAGAGATGATCATGAGTTGATCATCGAGTCAAGAGAAGACTCATCATGTGTTGATTGAGGTCAAGTAAAAGATGCATCATGGGTTGATGCATATCAAGACGATGACCCGGACATGAAGCAAGGATGTGAGTCATCAAGCTTCAAGTGGATGGTCAAGGCAAAGGTATGACTAGCTAGAGCTAAGGATGTGTTCCTAGTCTTTACCGGTCTTGGTGTTTGGTTGGAAGACCGGATTGTTAGAATAGGTTGCCGTACTATTAAGAGGGGTCTTGTCTAGTAGCTTGAGTCTCATCATGTGTTGATAGCTCATTGTGTTTGCTTTAGCTCAACTTAACATGTTGCCTATATTTGCGAATGTGTTTTGCAAATAGCTGAGGCTCATGGATAATCCTTGTAGCATGTGACTATACTTTGCAAATGTGTTTTGCAAACGATTGAAGTCCATGTACCTACTCCTTGTAGCATGATCTAAGTTTGCAAATATGTTTTGCAAATTGTTGGGATTCATGTATTTTCCCTTGGCATGGTCTAAGATTGCTTGTTGCTAACTCTTTGGACTTAGACCATGGTAGTGGCTCTTTGAAGTTGTGCTTTTTGATTTGATAAAATGTGTTTGAGATCAAATCAAATAGGTGGGTTGAGTAGCCCACTGAATAAGCTTTCAATAGAGTCCAAGATCACTCAATTCCGACATCGAGTCAAAAGTTATGACCTTTTACCAGTGTAAATGCGTGCTGAAAATTGGGCTGCGGTAGTACCGCCCGTATAACTGCGGTAGTACCGCAGAACGGTAGTACCGCCCCTTGTGAGTGCGGTACGACCGCAAAAGGCTGTAACGGCTAGTTTTTGGCTGTTTCGTCTCCAAACGGCTAGTTTTTGGTTTGGGGCTATAAATACCCCTTGGCCGGTTGAGAGACAATCTTTGGCATCCCATTGAGTTCCTTTGAGCTAAGAGCAAGCCCTCTACTCCCATTTGTGCATGTGTTGCACTTAGTGAGGTTTGAGAGGCAAATCCTATTGCATGTGTTGCATTAGGTGGTGGATTTAGTATCCACGAGAGCTTTGACACTTGATTGGTTCAAGTGAAAGTTGGAGACTTGTTACTCTTGGTGTTTGCCGACACCTAGACGGCGTGGAGGCGTCGTGGTCCGGTGATCTTCTCAAGTGAAGCTTGTGAGAAGGCCGGTGTTTGTGAGTGGCTTGGTGCTCGCCATCTCCGGAGTGGAGTAAGAGCAACCCTAGTGGAGCGAGGTGGTTGATACCTCGGAGGAAGGCTTAATTGGTGGAGCCGGCCCAATAGGTTTGGGTTTCCCTCAACGTGGATTATGGGAGACCGGCAAGTCTCCGACCACCACGGTAAAACATCATTGTGTCCCGTGTGCTTCTTGTGATTAGCTTTCATATGCTTTACATGTGCAATTTATATACCTTGTATTAAATTGCTTATTCATTGTGTATGATTGCAATAGTATCATTTACATTGCTTAAATTGAATTGCTTACAAGTCAATGCTTGATTGATTATTATCAATAGACTTGTATTGTTGATGCACTTAGTTGAACCTAGTTGATTTAGGCTTTAATTGTGCAAAACCGTATTTGTATTAGCTTCCGCATTAGAAATCGGTTTTAGAGCATAGAAGTTTTTAAAACGCCTATTCACCCCCCCTCTAGTCGGCCTCCTCGATCTTACAAGTGGTATCAGAGCTTGGTCTCTCATTAATTAGACTTAACCGTCTAGAGAGTAAAGGATGGCGACTAGAGATTTAGTGCACCTAGGTGAAGCACCTCAATTTGATGGCACAAATTATGCACATTGGAAAATCCGCATGTCATGTTATTTTAAGGCCATAGGCCTAAATATATGGCGGATTGTAGATGTAGGCTTTTCTCCTCCATTGGATCATCTTGCACCAACAATTGAGGAAGAGAAATGCTTACATCTCGACGCTCAAGCAATTAACGCTTTATTTAGTGCTTTGAGTGTAGATGTGTTTGATGCCATATGCGATCACGAGAACGTTCATGAGATGTGGACCCATCTTCAAGAATATTATGAAAGGTCCACTTCCACAAGTAATGATCGCATAGAGGAATGGACGTCGGAAGAAGAATGCTCAACTTCTAGCTCCGACGATGATGACATATCAACTCCATCAACATCGCCTCATTGCTTTATGGCTAAAGGTAAAAATGAGGTAAATAATTATGAGCCTTCATATGATGAATTGATGGAGATGCTAGAAGAATTAAATGAATATATTGGAAAAGAAAAGAAGAGATTCAAGGTTTTGGAGAAAGAGCATATCTCACTTCAAGATAATTATGATGTGCTAAAAGATGAACATGAAACTCTTCTTCTAAATAATTTTAAAAGGTCTAATGTGGATATCGGAATAACATGTAATCTAATAGATGATTTGCCATGTATAGCTCCTATTTCTTGCAATTCATCTATGGTTAGCATATCCACATCTTGTGATGATTTAATTGATATGCCTTGTAGCACTTGTGAAAATGCTACTATTTCCTCTATGCTTGTTGAAACTAATCTTGTAGAGGAAAACAAAAGGCTCAAGGCCCAAGTCACAGATTTGAAAAATGACTTGGATAGAAGCCACAAAGGGAAGACCATTCTTGATGATATCTTGAGCAAGCAACGAAGCTCAAATGACAAGAGTGGAATCGGCTTCACTCCCATGAAGAAAAGGGAGAATAGCAAGATGAGACACAATCAAAGACACAACAAGAACATCAAGTGCTTTGATTGTCATCAAAAGGGTCACCTCTCCTCAAAATGCCCTAATAAGGAAGATTGCAAGAGAGGACTTGGCTTCATCGATTGTCATCAAAAGGGTCACCTCTCCTCAAAATGCCCTAATAAGGAAGATTGCAAGAGAGGACTTGGCTTCATCGAAATGAAAAAGGTGAAGTTCATCCCAAAGCAAAAAGGAAAGAAATACTCAAATATCAAATGCTTTGGATGTTATGAAAAGGGACACATTGCTTCCGTGTGCCCTAACAAGGTAAATGATTTAAATGATATACCTTGTTGCTCTAAATTAAATGTTTCGATTTCCTCTATGTCTTGTGAGACTAATCTTGTAGAGAAAAGTAAAAAGATCAAAGATATAAAATGCTTTGATTGCAATGAGAAAGGTCACTTTGCCTCCAAGTGCCCTATCAAGAAAATGGACAAGAGAGGATTTGGTCTCACCGCCAAGAAGAAGGTGAAGAGTCACCCAAAGCAAAATGGAGATCAATTCAAAATTATCAAGTGCTTTGGATGCAAGAAGTTTGGACACATTGCCTCGGTGTGTCCAAATCAAAAGGATGTCAAGCCAAGACATTCAATAAAGAGGCAAGACGGCAATGAGCAAGAAAAGAAGATATCAAGGGGAAGCAAAAGCCATACTTGCTACAATTGCCGGGAGAAAGGACATTTTAGTAAGGAATGTCCTAAAGGTATCTCTCCTAAGCCTATTATTTATAATAATGATTATTTGCTTAGGAAGGATAGAAATGGCAATGTGTTTGCTAGGAATGTTAGTTTACATAAAACTAATGCTAGGGCCATTTGGGTGCCCAAATCTATTGTGACTAACATTCATGGACCCAACCAAGTATTGGGTACCAAAAATGCGCTTAAATGATTAATAGGTACTTGGAGATGCATTGGGGGTTTGGCTCATTCATGAAGAAGTGAATTTCACCATATGCAAAATTGGAGCCAAGCTTGAGGATAATCAAGTCACATCATAAACCAATGCTATCTCGGTAACAAGTATTTACATTGAAGTATCTAGACCCTTTACCTTGTGTAGTTGCATTTCATGAAAATCTTATAAAAGGGTTGTTCTTGCTCTTATGTTTATTCGTGATTATTCAAATCTTGAGCAAGATGGAAGTGGCACATTACGGGGAAGTGCTAAGTCATTTACATGTATATCACATCCCTATGTGTGCCCAAATTAATTAAGTGCTAATAATGTTTTTCAAAATTAAGCCATTAAGCCAAAAGTCAAAATTTTGAAATTATTAGTATATCCTTTGAAAAATTAGTTACAAAATGTATACAAATGCATTTCAAATGTTTACCAAAGGATTTGGTTCAAGAAAAACATATTTTAAATGAAAATGAGTTTCTACCCAAAATTCTAGATCATAGAATCTTGTTTTTGACATAAACTAGATTTTTGTGTAAAATCTATTCTAAAAGGAATTTGACCTTTGTCCCAAAAGGAAAATCCTAGAGTTGGCTATTCTAAACATTTTTAGTATTCAAATGATTTCCAAAAGACCAACTCATCAAAAGTTATTTGATTTTGAAACTCATCCAAAATCCTAGTTTGACCTAAGTAGTCACTTTCGAGCACTAATGTGAGTTTAGCCAAATTGAGCCTAAATTATTCACATGAATAGGTCCATAATGGTATTCATGACTCATACACAAAATTGGATGCTCAAAATTTCTTCATTTGCTCAATTTGGATCTTTTTGCGAAAAGTCTTGAAAATGCAATTTCATTTCCAAAATAAAAAGCTTAATTCATAAAAACTATTTGATAATTGGTTTTCTAAAGGCTAGATAAGTTGGAAATGCTCCAAATATCTTTATTTGAATGTTTGTGTGAAAGTTTGGAGCAAAATACAACTATTCCCAAAATTCCCTGATCAATCCTTGAAATTCCAGGAAAATCGGAACTACCGGCAGTGTTCTTGCGGTACTACCGGGTTGCGGTACTACCGGTCTTGAACTGCGGTACTACCATCTTGCGGTACTACCGGCTTTGGCTTGCGGTACTACCGGATCCCGGTACTACCGGCCTGTGACCTGCGGTACTACCGATTATCCTGACAAAACAACCAATCTCAATTCTTTCAATTCTAAATCTATTGTGGTTGTTTCCCAAAGTTAGTTTGATTCAAGTGGTATCCTTGTTTTTACAAGTGGTACTATTTTAAGTGATATCATCTTGTCTTTACAAGTGGTATTCTCAATTGATATCATCGTACTCCTTCACGTTGTATCTTTTAAGTGGTATCTCTTGTTCTCATTCACAAGTGGTATCTAACTCTTTCCATGCCGATCAATTCTTTGCTTACCAAGCTCTCCCCGATACCTAATCACTTCTTATCCATGTGGTCTCTCCGATACCTCAAAATTCTTGATATTGTTTTTTCAAGAGGTATCTTATCCAAGTGATTTCTCTGATACCCGATATCTTTTCAAGTCTTATCTCTTCAAGAGATATATCTCAATTGTATCAAGTGGTATCATCTTATCTCAAGTGGTTTTTCTCTCTATCTTTTCTCTCTATGCTTTCATTGAAGATCTTAAAAAGAGAAGTTCAAGCACCTTGAGATTGCAAGACCTGTTGACGCATGTTTTCCACAAGTGGTATAAACATATGGATTTACAAGTATTATCTACAAGCAAAATTTACAAGTGGCGTCGTCGAATTATAGTATCCACAAATGGAGTTTAAAGAATATCTTTCGACAAGTGGTATCTACAAGAAGTCTCTACAAGTGGTATCTACTTAAATTGTTCAAGGATTACCTTACGAGTGGATACACATAAAGAAAATGGGGGAGAATGCTTTTGTGTGTCAAAAGCAAAGATAAGTGGACGAAGAAATCCTTTGTGTGTCAAAGGAGTGGAACCTTTGTGTAAGGGGGAGTTTTCCTAAAATATTTTGAAAATTTTTTATTGGAAACCTTTTAGTTTTAAAAATTGGTATACTAATATATAGGAAAACTAATTTGAAAAGACTCCCTTATGGTTTCGCTTTATTTTAGATCTTTTGGTGTTTATGCCAAAAGGGAGAAAGTTGATTTTGATCAATTATTTGGATTCTCTCTTGTGAGTTCACCCTATCTTATGTTTAGTCCAAAAGTGAGAGAATGCTTTTGGAGAACTTAAAAGGAAAAAGTTTAGGGAGAATGTTCTCACCTTATATCTTGCATAGATCATAAAAGGGGAGAATATTTCGATGATCAAAATAATGAATTCTATTGCCTAGCTCATAAGTTTTACAAAGACTCTCCTTTGCTTTAAGATTTGTTTTGGATTTTTGGTGTTTAATGCCAAAAGGGGGAGAATTTGTATGAGCTACATTTGGATGTTCTTATTTGATATCTCTTGTGATGCCTTAAGTAGGAGAATTCTTTCTCTAAGTTTTATACATGCATATAGTCAAATATGCTTTCTTTCTTATCATATGTTGACTTATATCCAAATGTTGCTATTAATGATGGATTTGTCATCAATCACCAAAAAGGGGGAGATTGAAATATCTAGACCCGCCATTATGTGGTAATGGAGTTTTGGTGATTAATGATAAATCTAATTGGGAGACTAACACCTTTATTGATATACATATTGTGTAGTCTTATTTGGATATAAAGGTGAAAATCATGAAGGCATGCAAGTGATTAATGACAAATGCACTTGTGAGACTAACACTCCTATTGTTATATCAAGTTTAGTCTCAGCTTGGATATAAAAGCAAAAATCCAAACAGGTATGTATTCATAAATGACAATCTATTTGTGAGACTAACAATTCTATTGATTATCTATTGCTTAGTCTCGTTTGGATATAAAGATGAAAATACAAGAGGTATGCATTCTACTTCTTCTTATTATATCTTGTTGCATTCCTCGGATCCAAAATATAGGTTAAACTCCACCAAAAAGGTTAACTTGGATATGTGCATATGTTTCCATTACACATTTGTGTATGCACACATTTAGGGGGAGTTCATTCTATATTTTGTGGTTTCATTAGTATTGATCCATATTCTCTTTCCACATATATTAAGGATCTT